>JAIOJX010000004.1:286646297-288120297 GCA_022376925.1 Tragulus kanchil
AACCCACTCCAGTATTCTTGCCTGGAGAATTCCAGGTCAGATGTTTGAAATTAAAAAACAATGTTGTATTAGTTTCAGGTATACAGCAAAGTGGGTCAGTTATACAGATACATATATATACATGCATTCTTTTTTAGAGTAGTTACTCTTAGTGTTCTCATCCCCTGGGGACAATAGGGAATGTTAGCCCCTTTCCCAATGTGTTCAGAGTCCACGGGGAGGGCCAGGAAACCAGCAAGAGTCAGCCAGTGTGGCTACACAGCCACCAAGACTGTCAGGAGGGAGGGGCTGCACCAAGCTTCCTCCTTGCAGAGCTGGTATGTGGGGATGAGGTGGTCCTGCCGAGGGACATTTGCGTTCCAATGTGAACATCTCCAGGGAGTTTTTTGGACTGATTCTGATACAATGATCTGGTTCTGCTGGGCCCAGAGGGTCTCCACATCCAGTCTGCCTCACTGGCTCACGGGTTTTGGGGGCTGGAGGGCAATGGGAGCCCAGCAGTTTAGTCCTGGTTGAGACCCCTGAGAGGCTGAGCGGGAGGAAGTGAGTGAGTGACTGGGGACAAATGTGTGCAGATGGGATGCTGTCCACTCTTAGGGACCTGTCCACAAGCCGCCGTCAGGGCCAGCCCTTACTTGTGTCAACTACAGCTTGGAACTTGCCATCTACTGCTGTGAGGATTAAATCACGTGCTGCTGCAGCTGCTGACCCCCAACGCCCCCAGAAAGGAGTTCAAGGTGGGGAGCAGAAATGAGGCCCTCTGTGCTATGGGTAAACTGGCCGAGCAGGTCTTCATACAGTCAGATATTTTCAGGTGCCAATGTTATGGGTCCAATTCTTGTATTTCTCCATGTGTAGAAAAGCACTAGAATCTTTTATGGTGACGGCTGCTCCTTGTGACTAGCAGAAAGCTTCGCCCAATGAGTAGAAACCTTCTAGAAAAATATGGGCTTGATTGCATGTACCCCTTCAGAATCACAGATATACTGACCATTTCCCTCCTGCCTTTTTGGAGAAGTTTCTCAGAATCTACCTGCAATGCAGGAGACCTGGGTTTGATCCTCTGGGTTGGGAAGATCCCCTGGAGGAGGTTATGGCAACCCACTCCAGTATTCTTGCCTGGAGAATTCCATGGTCAGCGGAGCCTGGCGGGCTACAGTCCATGGGGTCGCAAAGAGTTGGACATGACTGAGCAACTAAACACAACCCAGTCCAGAACTATCTGAGGTGCTGTCTCCTGGGCTACAGTCCTCATTTTGCCCCAAATGAAACTTAACTCACAAACTCTCACATTGTGCATTGTTTTTAGGTCGACACTTGGAAGCTGATCTCTGTAATGATTGTAGCTCTGGCACAGGACGCCCCTGGGATCCTTAAGAGGCACGATCCTGCTTCCTTCCCATGGGCAGGAGGCCGGTGGTGGGGGGACATCCCCCTTTGCGCTTCAGCACAGCTGCCCGCTGGCCATGCCATGGTCTCCATCACACTCATCCCCAGGTCTCTCCACTCCCAGGAATTCCCGTCTTCTGCCATTGACCTCACCGTCAACATTTTGATGGAGTGCAAGGCTCATCGTCCCTTTCCCTCCACCCGAATGCATTCCACATTCTATTTCTGGCTCTCATTTTCATCTGGTGGGTCTGTGGGGGTCAGCAGCTTCATCAGACCAGTTCCGAGGGATGGTCACACCTGTCAGGCTGCAGAGAAGTGGCTTTGTGAGGTGGACAGTCAAATGTCAGCGGGGACCCTAAAGACCACATCCGAACGTGGCCCTCTGCAGCAAGGGGGCAGGGGAGGGGAGGCTCGTGATCACATGTCCTGAGCTTCTCCAGCTGAGTTCATTTATGCCTTCTTTATGAGGCTGGGCTGGCCAGCACTTGACACAATTCTTTTATTTGTTCCAGAAAAGCAGCAGACCCCTACTCTCAGATCAGGGGACCAATGCCAGCAGCCACGTTTTCATAATTCAATAAGCAGTGGTGTTTCTTTGGGGGAAGGGATTCCAAGTAGTTTAGGCTTTTACATTGTCTGGTTTTTTTCCTCCTCAAAACACATTTTGGCATCTGCGTGTATGACTCCAGGGCAGCAAGTAAAAGGCAACTTGGTTCCTTCAAATCATGAATATTCATTGGAAGTTTACCATAAGCTTGGAATTGCTGGGGTGCTGGGAATTCAGAGCTGACATGGACAAGGTCATGGTGCTTGAGGAACACACAGTCTGGTCGGGGAGACAGGCACGTGAATAACAAACTAGGCAGCAAAACGACAGGTGCTATCCAGGGGGAGTGCCCTGTGGGGCTCCTGGGCAAAAAGCCTTCCTGTGTGCCCCATTTCTTTTCGGGGGGGGGCGGGTTGGGGAGGGAAGGGGGCAGACAGGCCACTTATGTTGGCCTTTCATTTATCTATTTTCATCCATCTTTGTTCTTTGGTCCATGTGGGCCTCCCATCTCAGTGGCCTCTCTTGTCACAGAGCACTGGCTCTGGGCGCATGCATGCCAGAGCTCTGGGTGGGTAATTGGACACATCAGTCCAGCCGCTCCGCGGCACGTGGGATCTTCCCCGGCCAGGGATCGAACCAGCGCCCCTTGTACTGCAAGGCAGTGTCCTTACCCACTGGACCACCAGGGAAGCCCCATTTCTTTTTTAATATATTCATTTTTCTGTGCCAGTCCAAGGTGTGATATGTGGGATCTTTAAGTTACAGCATTTAGGCTCAAGTTTTGCCACATGGAATCTTGTTCCCTGACCAGGGATGGTACCTGGACCCCCTGCATTGGGAGTGCAGAGTCTTAACCACTGGACCACCAGAGAAGTTCCCCCTATTTCTTGATTACAGGAAAGAGAGTTCTTTTGAGTCCCTCTGGCATTTCCTGAGTTCCATCATGCAGGTACTAGTTAGGGAAGGGAAGAGCTGTGGAATAAAGGGAGGACCAAGCAAGGCAAACAATCATGTAGGCTTGGGGCAGGGTCCTGGTTCCCCATCAAGGCACACACGTAACAATATCCTTGAGCTGCTTTGCAGAGACCAAAGCCTGATTAACGGTATGCTACCTACTAACCCAGAAAGCCCAGACCAGTTGCAACCAGGTCAATGACGCTGACTTCTACCACCAAGTAATCTGAAGAATGTCCACGAACTGATCCCATCCGCTTTGAACCATTACAAGAAAATGCCTCACTGCCCACTCTAGGATGGGACACAGTTGTGAGAGCATTAGCCCTGTGTCCCCTTTTGCCTGGCAAAGCAACAAAGCTATTCTACTTCGCCCAAAACTCTCTCTTCAAAATTAATTTTATGTTGGGATACAGAGGCTAGATGCGGCTTCAGGAGTCAACAGTTAAGTCTTCTCCAAGGATGACAATCTGGGAAGCATTCCCCGAGGAAGGAATGCTTCAAGCTGGTCTTGCAAAAATGTTAGAGCTCCCAAGTTGGAGAAGAGAGGGAATTTGTTCCAGGAAAGGGGGGCCCCGCGGACAGAAGCAGGGAGGTGTGGGGAGGCATGGCATGTTCCTCAAGGACACAGGCGAGCCAAGGCCACCACCCAGGGCTGCAGAAGCGTGTCCTGAACAACTCCAGGCAGGCCAATTATCCAGACTATGGTGTGAATGGAGTCCAGCCATATGGCACCAGGCAGAGGACACAAGGGAGGGTGGGGGTGTGGCCAGGCATCTCAGGTGATTTCTCCTGCTGCCTTGGCCCTCAGTGGGCAGGGGACAGCTATTGAGCACTTGGGATCCATTCTTATCCACTACCCCAGCAGGGGCTACTCACTCACACCATCTCTAGTCATACTCAGCCGTCCTAACCAGCAGAGCGCCAGCACCCCTCAGACCTGGGACACATCAGAGTCACATTTCAGAGACAGGCCAGTGTCTGTCTGTGGGCAAGCTGCATTGCTAAGCATCACAGACGAGGGAATGGTAATGAGCATATAATGCAGCACCTTCACTTTGTCAACGAGGAAGTGAGGACCAGAAAGGAAATGAGTCCTTGAGTATCACACAGCATCACCTTCAGAAGCTGGACCAAGAGATAGGATTCCTCCTTGGAATCTCAGCTATCTTCCACTCAGTGCCTAAAGAGCTGGAACGGGAACTCATGGGTTTGTCCTTGCCAGAATGGAAGACGGCGCCAGGTAGAGTAAGAGTAAGTAACCTCAGCAACTAGGATAAGTGATCTTGTAAACCTCAGTGACCAAACACAATAAAAATGTGTGTCTCACCCCCTCTTCACAACCTGGTATGGATTGGGTGGTTCTCTGATTCTGTGGCAGTTACACAGGGGCAAGAGGCTCCAGCTTATGGCAGAAACATTAAAGACAACACATTCACTTCCGACTGCCTTACTTGAGGGTGAGATACACATCCCATTGGTGAGAACGATGATAGATTGCATCTAGACCCAAGGGCACTGGGCAACATATCTCAGGCGTGTGTGCAGGTGTGTAAGACAGGCTTACTGAGCCACTAACCAGGGTTTCCCTGGTGGCTCAGATGGTAAAGAATCCCCATTCAGTGAGGGAGACCGGGGTTCAATCTCTGGGTTGGGAGGATCCCCTGAAGAAGGGAAAGGCTCCAGTATTCTTGCCTGAAGATTGCCACGGCTTGTCCATGGGTCTCAAAGAGTCGGACACGACGGAGCCCCTGCGTGACTTCCCCACCAGTGAATGCCACAGTCATAATGGACGTGTCCAGGTCGTAGCTCTGGCCCTAGTGCCGGCTGCGTGGAGACCTGGTCTCAGTCGCATGCCAGCCCTGCCTTCTTCTCCATGTTCTGTGGCCCAAAGATGGCAGGACTGGAGCCCAGGGGTCCGAGATTTCAGGGAGCTCTCCTCCTCTCTCCAGGTAGACCCCACAGTGTCTGCAAACAGCAGAGGTCTTCTGCTCCACCAAAGCCTGTGTTCATCACAGAGCACCTGGACTGGGTGTGGGTGGTGGAGGAAGGGGGCAGGATGTGAAGCCCTGAGGAGGCAGGAAGAAAGGAGAAGGGAATGCTGTGTCCCTGTCTGCCAGCCACACTTTCCTCTTCCTCTGTCATGGGTCATGGACTTGTTTGTTTTTTGTGACTGTGAGCACCACAACTGGGAGTCTCTGTAGGAGGGAGCTGCAGGACTGGGCTGGGCATGGATGTGGTGGGTGTGTGGGAACCCCTCACGAGCCCTGCAGCTCTGGGTTCAGCCTGGCTCTCCCTGGAGTGCACAACAGAAAGCAGCGCTCCTTCCTGCCCCCACCCCCGAGGCTGCAGACAGCATTACCTTGAGAAGGCATCTGAGAGACGTGGGCATTCAGTTTCTCCCTGTGCCCCATCTCCCCTGAGATAACCTCAGAGGCCCTTCACCAGGGCTAAGGGGTCTTCCTGGGCACTCCACCCACATCCTCTGAAGCCCTTTCCTCCTCCCTCCCAGCCTTCCTATAGCTGGCAGACCCACCGTCACCCCCTTTGGCATTCCTGCCGGCATCGCGAGGGCAAAGACAGGGCATGAAAGATTTGGTTCAAATCCATTCTGAAAACACACAGCCGATATCGCCTCAGCCAGTGGATTGTTTAGAGCTACAGCATCCTGGTCTCTTTAAAGATCCCTTTTCAGTTCCTGGCACCCCCCCTACTCCTTACCATTAAGCAGCCCCTTCACCCACCTTTTTAGATTGTAAACTATTTTTAGGTTACTAAATTTGTTACAATATTGCTTCTGTTTTATGTTTCAGTTTTTCTTTTCCTTTTTTTTTTTAGGTTTTCAAATCTACTTTATTTTATTACAACCCCCATCCTTCTTTCTTCACGCCTTTGATTTGATGGAGATAGCAAGTCATTTGTCAGGTAGAATGTCCACTTCTGGGCTGACTTCTTACTTGTGATGTTGTCTCATTTGTTCCTTTCTTTTCCATGTTTCCTTGATCAATCCAAAAAGCTTGTGAATCCATCCTCTTTACTCTTCTGATCTGCCTGACAGAAGGTGAAGGTCATTAGGGAGGCATGCGTCTTCCAGAAAAGGTGAGTCAGATCAGATACAAGGGCACATGTTGGTCTTATTTAAGAAACACTGACTTCTGGTCAGCTTGAGCAAAGCTCGTCAAGCCTCAGTTTCTTCCTCCAACGTCTGGATCCACTGACGTTCAGGTTCTTCATGTCTCTTTGCAGAGAAGAATTTAGCAAGAGACAAAGTGATAGGTAAGAAATGGATTTATTCAGATTCAGAGAAAGCACACTCCACAGACAGAGGGTGGGCCATCGCAGAGCGAATCCAGCGGCCTATGTTTCAGTTTTACTTTTGGCCTTGAAACATGCAGGATCTTAGCATCTGGACCAGGGATCAAACCTGCATCCCGTGCACTGGAAAGCGAATTCTTATATGGGATCACAAGGAAGTTCTTTTTTTTTTTTTCCCTAAATTTTGGCCTCTTTTGTTATTTTTTCACTTATTTTCATCCATCTTTATTCTTTGGCCTGTGTGGGCCTCGCATAGCAGTGGCCTCTCTGGGTGTGTAGAGCACCGGCTCTGGGCGCATATGCTCCAGAGTGCTGACCCGTAATTGGACACACCGGTCCAGCACCTCTGCGACACATGGGATCTTCCCCGGGCTAGGGATCAAACTGGTGCCCCTTGCACTGCAAGGCAGACTCTTTACCCACTGGACCACCAGGGAGGCCCAAGGAAGTCCTTTTAAGGCCTTTTTACCAGCAGCCTTAATTCAGGCCTAATTCAAGTATCTGTACAACAGACCTTTTTATTTTTGAAGAAAGGGCTCTTACAATTTCTAGAGCTCCTAGGTGCCAGGCACTGTGATAATTGCTTTCATTTACTTTATTACTCCTTTATCCTTAAAGCAAGCTACGGTCATCTGTACAACAGACCTTTTTTATTTTTGAGATAGCAAGTCATTTGTCAGGTAGAATGTCCACTTCTGGGCTGACTTCTTACTTGTGATGTTGTCTCATTTGTTCCTTTCTTTTCCATGTTTCCTTGATCAATCCAAAAAGCTTGTGAATCCATCCTCTTTACTCTTCTGATCTGCCTGACAGAAGGTGAAGGTCATTAGGGAGGCATGCGTCTTCCAGAAAAGGTGAGTCAGATCAGATACAAGGGCACATGTTGGTCTTATTTAAGAAACACTGACTTCTGGTCAGCTTGAGCAAAGCTCGTCAAGCCTCAGTTTCTTCCTCCAACGTCTGGATCCACTGACGTTCAGGTTCTTCATGTCTCTTTGCAGAGAAGAATTTAGCAAGAGACAAAGTGATAGGTAAGAAATGGATTTATTCAGATTCAGAGAAAGCACACTCCACAGACAGAGGGTGGGCCATCGCAGAGCGAATCCAGCGGCCTATGTTTCAGTTTTACTTTTGGCCTTGAAACATGCAGGATCTTAGCATCTGGACCAGGGATCAAACCTGCATCCCGTGCACTGGAAAGCGAATTCTTATATGGGATCACAAGGAAGTTCTTTTTTTTTTTTTCCCTAAATTTTGGCCTCTTTTGTTATTTTTTCACTTATTTTCATCCATCTTTATTCTTTGGCCTGTGTGGGCCTCGCATAGCAGTGGCCTCTCTGGGTGTGTAGAGCACCGGCTCTGGGCGCATATGCTCCAGAGTGCTGACCCGTAATTGGACACACCGGTCCAGCACCTCTGCGACACATGGGATCTTCCCCGGGCTAGGGATCAAACTGGTGCCCCTTGCACTGCAAGGCAGACTCTTTACCCACTGGACCACCAGGGAGGCCCAAGGAAGTCCTTTTAAGGCCTTTTTACCAGCAGCCTTAATTCAGGCCTAATTCAAGTATCTGTACAACAGACCTTTTTTTTATTTTTTGAAGAAAGGGCTCTTACAATTTCTAGAGCTCCTAGGTGCCAGGCACTGTGATAATTGCTTTCATTTACTTTATTACTCCCCTTTATCCTTAAAGCAAGCTACGGTCAGTGACTGTATGAAAGGCATTTAATTGGACATGACACAGATCTAGGGTGACCTCAGGATGGCTACATTCCTCCAGGAGCTCAGCCTCGAAGCCATGATGCTTGTTGCCATGGTAATGGGCATCATCAGTGGCAATATCCCAGCAATGTGCCCATGAGTGAGTGAGCTCATGGTTCGTACTCACTGTGCCTCATCATGTGTATTCCTCATACCACTCCTAGGAGATGGGTGGCATCATTCAATCCATTTTACAGGCAAGTAAACTGAGTCTCTGAGAGGTTACTGCCCAAAGCACTGGGCTAGTGAGTAGTAGAGCTAGTACTGATAACTAGCTTTGGTCTGGCTGACTCTAGAGTCCAGATACTCACTGTCTATCAAGATGGTGCAGATAGAAGCCAGAACCATGAAGGTGATATCAGTTACAAATGGAGGCCAAGGAGGAAGTGGAAGTGTTAGTTGCTCAGTTATATCCAACTCTTAGTGACCCCATGGACTGTAGCCCGCCAGGCACCTTTGTCCATGGGATCGTCCCAGCAAGAACGCTGGAGTGGGTTGCCATTTCCCGACCCAGGGACTGAACCTAGGTCTCCCGCATTGCGTGCAGATTCTTTACCATCTGAGCCACCAGGGGAGCTCTGAGGAGGAAGGAGAGGCTAATTAATTCCTGCAAGAGGAGCTTGGGAAGGTGACACGGGTGAGTCTGAATTTGAGCTGGTCCTTAAAACCCTGGTTGGGCTCCCAGAGGCAGCTCCGTGGGGGAGAAGTCTGCAGGGAGAGCTGTGCAGGGGAGGGGCTGGTTCATGGTTTTCCCGTTTGTCTTTCCAACTCTCTGGAGAAGCATTGTTATGAGGGTATTGATATCTTTGTATATGAAAATGATTGCATTATTATAAGGAGCAGGGTTATCCACACACATTTCAGATGGGGAGCATTAAAGCTCTGCTTTGGGTCACACTGGAGCTATGAGGACCTTCAGGAGACTCTGCCTGGGGCCTGGGAAACCCAGGAGCAGCCGCTGGCCCATCCATCCACCCCAGGGGACAGGAAAGCAGCAGCAACTCCCAAGAGGGGCCGCTGGGCACTGTCTTGCCCACCTCCCCCCATTCTGCCCTGAGCTCTGGGCTTCCCAGCACCCAAAAAAAAAAAGAAAAAGGTTGAATCTGTGTGTTGTGATTTCAAGTGGGGCTTGAGCCATTGTTTCTGGAGACTTCCAGCCCTTTCCTCTGGAAGCAGAGGCTCCAGGACTGCATGTGGGTGGACGGGCTGCCCACTCCGCTCGACTGATTTTTGTCCCGTCTGCTCTGTGCCAAGGGCCGGTCCACACTGCTACCCTCTGCGGATAAAGGCCTCAGTTGTCTTCTCTGAATCAACCAGAATTGAGCCGAAAAACAGCCAGTGACTCACTGTAATTAAGCGAATGAAGTGTTTTTGAAGCAGTGAGGAGCTGGGACAGAACAAGCCCAGTCCTCTGCAGTCCAGGAGCAGCGCTGCAGAGCAAGCGAGACAGAGCCCTTCCTGGTGGCTGGGACCTTGTGAGGTTGGGCCCGGGCGGCCAGGGTCGTGGCCTCATCTGTAGACACTAACAGTGAGGATGGGCATGTTGGATTCCAGGGGGAGGAGCCAGTGAATCCAGAAGGACACTTTCACCATCAGCTGGAGCCCTGGCGACAGTGTTCTCCAGCCTCAGGGGAGTGGGTGTTCAGGAAATGACAGGTAACTTAGTAACAAGCACCGAGCACGTCTATGAACTCGGGTTTTCCCCACCTAATTCTGGATGACCGGAAGAAGGAATCCAGTCCCCACATCTAGATGTAGCTCACTGAAGGTCATCACAGGCAAGAGCATCAGGACTCACCATGAGCAAAGCGGCTCTATCCTGATCGTGAGCAAGTGGCCCCCCGCACTTGAAGGTCATCACAGTGCAAACTCTCTGGAGAAGCATTGTTATGAGGGTATTGATATCTTTGTATATGAAAATGATTGCATTATTATAAGGAGCAGGGTTATCCACACACATTTCAGATGGGGAGCATTAAAGCTCTGCTTTGGGTCACACTGGAGCTATGAGGACCTTCAGGAGACTCTGCCTGGGGCCTGGGAAACCCAGGAGCAGCCGCTGGCCCATCCATCCACCCCAGGGGACAGGAAAGCAGCAGCAACTCCCAAGAGGGGCCGCTGGGCACTGTCTTGCCCACCTCCCCCCATTCTGCCCTGAGCTCTGGGCTTCCCAGCACCCAAAAAAAAAAAGAAAAAGGTTGAATCTGTGTGTTGTGATTTCAAGTGGGGCTTGAGCCATTGTTTCTGGAGACTTCCAGCCCTTTCCTCTGGAAGCAGAGGCTCCAGGACTGCATGTGGGTGGACGGGCTGCCCACTCCGCTCGACTGATTTTTGTCCCGTCTGCTCTGTGCCAAGGGCCGGTCCACACTGCTACCCTCTGCGGATAAAGGCCTCAGTTGTCTTCTCTGAATCAACCAGAATTGAGCCGAAAAACAGTCAGTGACTCACTGTAATTAAGCGAATGAAGTGTTTTTGAAGCAGTGAGGAGCTGGGACAGAACAAGCCCAGTCCTCTGCAGTCCAGGAGCAGCGCTGCAGAGCAAGCGAGACAGAGCCCTTCCTGGTGGCTGGGACCTTGTGAGGTTGGGCCCGGGCGGCCAGGGTCGTGGCCTCATCTGTAGACACTAACAGTGAGGATGGGCATGTTGGATTCCAGGGGGAGGAGCCAGTGAATCCAGAAGGACACTTTCACCATCAGCTGGAGCCCTGGCGACAGTGTTCTCCAGCCTCAGGGGAGTGGGTGTTCAGGAAATGACAGGTAACTTAGTAACAAGCACCGAGCACGTCTATGAACTCGGGTTTTCCCCACCTAATTCTGGATGACCGGAAGAAGGAATCCAGTCCCCACATCTAGATGTAGCTCACTGAAGGTCATCACAGGCAAAGAGCATCAGGACTCACCATGAGCAAAGCGGCTCTATCCTGACTCTACGTGAGCAAGTGGCCTGCCCACCCACCTGCACTGGTGAGTCAAGGATTTAGTCAAACCTTGGCTCTGGGGCAGCGGGTGCCAGGGATAGGGCAGTGGTGCAGGTTGACCAGAGTGCCCGAGCCCCTGTGGATCTTCTTGGGTGTGTAATGGGTGTGTAAGACTGGGGGCCATCCAACGAATTTGTTTCCTAGGACATATATAAGGGCTTTGGGGATTAGCCTTGTTTTGTGTTTCACAGTCTCATTAGAGGGGAAAGGTGCTTGCTTTATATAAATACCCTGCATTGTCATTCATTTATTTTTATGTATCTATTATCTCTTTCCCCAAAAGGAACTCTGAGAGAGTTCACCACTAAGGATTAGATAATGCAGATAAAGGGTAGATACAGGTATAATAAGCTTTAAAAAGCAGGAATGTATTTGTGTAACAGGATTAAAAATTCATTCTGCAGGCTAATGTAATCATTAGGATTGTCATGTGTGTCTGAGTTTCTTTCCAGTCAATGTAAAATAGGAAAGAGGATAAAAAAAAAAAAAATAGAGGGCAATATTTTGACGTGTGACTGTGAATGACAAGTGGACCATTTCCCCAGCCACAACTTTACAACAGATGTGGTTTTCACAGCAAATCTTCCTGAAACCTGAGGGTGTAGTATTAACAGTGTACTGAAGACAGCTTGGGAACCGACCCGCGTAGCTTGAGACAGAGCCCTTCCTGGTGGCTGGGACCTTGTGAGGTTGGGCCCGGGCGGCCAGGGTCGTGGCCTCATCTGTAGACACTAACAGTGAGGATGGGCATGTTGGATTCCAGGGGGAGGAGCCAGTGAATCCAGAAGGACACTTTCACCATCAGCTGGAGCCCTGGCGACAGTGTTCTCCAGCCTCAGGGAGTGGGTGTTCAGGAAATGACAGGTAACTTAGTAACAAGCACCGAGCACGTCTATGAACTCGGGTTTTCCCCACCTAATTCTGGATGACCGGAAGAAGGAATCCAGTCCCCACATCTAGATGTAGCTCACTGAAGGTCATCACAGGCAAAGAGCATCAGGACTCACCATGAGCAAAGCGGCTCTATCCTGACTCTACGTGAGCAAGTGGCCTGCCCACCCACCTGCACTGGTGAGTCAAGGATTTAGTCAAACCTTGGCTCTGGGGCAGCGGGTGCCAGGGATAGGGCAGTGGTGCAGGTTGACCAGAGTGCCCGAGCCCCTGTGGATCTTCTTGGGTGTGTAATGGGTGTGTAAGACTGGGGGCCATCCAACGAATTTGTTTCCTAGGACATATATAAGGGCTTTGGGGATTAGCCTTGTTTTGTGTTTCACAGTCTCATTAGAGGGGAAAGGTGCTTGCTTTATATAAATACCCTGCATTGTCATTCATTTATTTTTATGTATCTATTATCTCTTTCCCCAAAAGGAACTCTGAGAGAGTTCACCACTAAGGATTAGATAATGCAGATAAAGGGTAGATACAGGTATAATAAGCTTTAAAAAGCAGGAATGTATTTGTGTAACAGGATTAAAAATTCATTCTGCAGGCTAATGTAATCATTAGGATTGTCATGTGTGTCTGAGTTTCTTTCCAGTCAATGTAAAATAGGAAAGAGGATAAAAAAAAAAAAAATAGAGGGCAATATTTTGACGTGTGACTGTGAATGACAAGTGGACCATTTCCCCAGCCACAACTTTACAACAGATGTGGTTTTCACAGCAAATCTTCCTGAAACCTGAGGGTGTAGTATTAACCGCAGTGTACTGAAGACAGCTTGGGAAATGTCCTGAGAGTGGACAGCATCTCCAGGCTGTAGCTTGAGAAGGGACAGAATTTAGAATGTCCAACAGATAGACTACCATGTGTCACCATATTCTCTTCCCTAAATGTCATTTCTCTGGCTGGACTTTTTACCAGGAGTTGTTTACAGATAATTTGACACATTATTTCCTTATGGGCCCTGGAGGCTAGTCTTCTATATTACAGACAGATAAAGAACTTATATAAAAGGGCCCATTCCTACTCCCAGCATTGACCAGGAGTTCTGTGTTCATCTCTTTGCTTATTTATCCATCTGTTCCATTTGTTCTTCCATCCATCCATCCATCCATCCATCCATCCATCCATCCCAGCCCTAATTTGTGAAAACAGAGTGGGAAGCAATGCTGGTTGACATGTGACATATTTAGATGAGCTTGGATGTCTGTGAGGTGTGCCTTGGTCCTCACCTGTAGCTGTAAAGCCCTTGGGGATGGAGAGTAGATGAACAGGCCTGACAGTTGAGCAGGGAAGCAGTTGATGATACGGGCACAGGCCAAGCTTTGGGAGAGAAATCTATAAGGCCATCCACACAGAGTTCCTACCTAATTAAATGAAAGCCATGCTGCAAACAGGCCTATGTGTTCTTTTTCTGTGTGGAAAACATGCCAGTGGTGGCTGCATTCTTAGCTGTGTACTATAATTGAGGCCATGCTTGTTAGAACAGCCGATTCTATGGGTACAAATCAACTTTTATTTTTCTTTTCAGCATGACATTTTCTGTTGCCAAGAAACACATCAATTGCTTACTGTTTCATCAAATTCATCCTGCCAATCCTTTTGCAATATGATACATGTCTTTGCTCTTGATGAAACCAATCATGTGACTAGATTTGTCTTAAATTCTTCTCTAAATACCACTACTGTCTGTCTCCCGAGCAGGTGCATATGCTCGTGAACACACGCTCACACACATGCACACCTTTGAAGGCCCAAGACTTCAGAAAGGTAGAGCACAGCCACAACTTTACAACAGATGTGGTTTTCACAGCAAATCTTCCTGAAACCTGAGGGTGTAGTATTAACCGCAGTGTACTGAAGACAGCTTGGGAAATGTCCTGAGAGTGGACAGCATCTCCAGGCTGTAGCTTGAGAAGGGACAGAATTTAGAATGTCCAACAGATAGACTACCATGTGTCACCATATTCTCTTCCCTAAATGTCATTTCTCTGGCTGGACTTTTTACCAGGAGTTGTTTACAGATAATTTGACACATTATTTCCTTATGGGCCCTGGAGGCTAGTCTTCTATATTACAGACAGATAAAGAACTTATATAAAAGGGCCCATTCCTACTCCCAGCATTGACCAGGAGTTCTGTGTTCATCTCTTTGCTTATTTATCCATCTGTTCCATTTGTTCTTCCATCCATCCATCCATCCATCCATCCATCCATCCATCCCAGCCCTAATTTGTGAAAACAGAGTGGGAAGCAATGCTGGTTGACATGTGACATATTTAGATGAGCTTGGATGTCTGTGAGGTGTGCCTTGGTCCTCACCTGTAGCTGTAAAGCCCTTGGGGATGGAGAGTAGATGAACAGGCCTGACAGTTGAGCAGGGAAGCAGTTGATGATACGGGCACAGGCCAAGCTTTGGGAGAGAAATCTATAAGGCCATCCACACAGAGTTCCTACCTAATTAAATGAAAGCCATGCTGCAAACAGGCCTATGTGTTCTTTTTCTGTGTGGAAAACATGCCAGTGGTGGCTGCATTCTTAGCTGTGTACTATAATTGAGGCCATGCTTGTTAGAACAGCCGATTCTATGGGTACAAATCAACTTTTATTTTTCTTTTCAGCATGACATTTTCTGTTGCCAAGAAACACATCAATTGCTTACTGTTTCATCAAATTCATCCTGCCAATCCTTTTGCAATATGATACATGTCTTTGCTCTTGATGAAACCAATCATGTGACTAGATTTGTCTTAAATTCTTCTCTAAATACCACTACTGTCTGTCTCCCGAGCAGGTGCATATGCTCGTGAACACACGCTCACACACATGCACACCTTTGAAGGCCCAAGACTTCAGAAAGGTAGAGCACAGCTTCTAGCAGGCACACACATCCTCTGACCTTCTAAAGTCTTGTGAGAGCCCACAGAGCTGCCGCGGCTGGAGGAGCTGAACTTGAATCCTGGCTAATGCACTTTCCTGGTTTTCTGAAAGTTAACCTGAACTTTGTTTTTCCAGTTGCCTGGAAAATATTTGTATAATTATACAAAATACAAGTATAGAAGATATGCCTATAATGCTTTAACTCCTTTTTCCTCCTTACTGAGAGAATCACAAATAATTGAATGTACCTTTCAATGATGAACGCTTATTATCCTTGAGGACAGACTTATTAAAGCATAAAGGGACAGGATTTGGGGACAAGATGAATCTAGAGTTGGATTTCAACTTTGATTGCCACTTACGGGCCGTGAGGTTTTAGACAACCTGACAGCTTTTACTAGCGGCGGTATTATTTACTGGTCTGCAGAAATCGAGGCGATTGTAGTCACCTTGTAGGACTGGTACAAGAGTCAGAAATCAAAACTGGGAAATTGCAGGATTTAATGTCCTACATGGGGCAGCGATTTTTGTTTTGGCATTTCTTATTTCAGAGAGCACAGGAGGAACATATAGTGATAAAATGTACAGGAAGTTGAAATTAAATCCAATGTGTCCTCAGGACAGCCTTCTGAAATGCTGAATTCTCATGCCCAAACCGATGATCTCATCATGGATAAAACTGGAGCACAGTGGAAAAGATCCACGTCTGGCGTGTCTGGTTTCTCTCTCAAGTGCTGCTGGTGTCCGTGGTCCACGCAGGTCCGTGGCGCCCGCAGGGGTGAGGGTCTGGCTGGCCATCACCTGGCTCACTTGGGTGTGGGAGAAATGCAAGAGCAGAAGAATTAGGAACCCTAGGGACCTCAGCCCCTGCCAGCCAGGGGAGCGAGGGGGCAGGCAAAGCCGCACCTCCTGCACCAGATCCTACAGCTGCTGCCTGAGCTCTGAGCCGCGCTGGTCCCATCCTTCACTCCGTGCGGTGGGGGTTGCATACGTCTGGCAAAATGCCCTGCTGTTGCGCAGAGAGAAACTTGAAGAAGCAAGCCAAAAAAAGAGTACTCCTTGGGCATCTTGGATCTCTTAGTAGCCTCTAAGGCAAAGAATATTGTGATGACTTTTCAGCAAATCATGAACACACCGACTGCAGTTCCTGGGCTCAGAGCCACCTAGATGCAAATTTCAGGAGGAAGGTATTGACAGAATGTGTCTGTGGGAAGTTACCCTCTTAGCCCAGGTGGTCCAAAACCCAGCAGGGAAAGTTCCAGGTAATTGTGGCCCGAGAGACAGTGCCCACAAGAGGGACAGCCTCTGTTCTGTTTCTAAGAACAGAACTGTCTTCAACCAGTTCTGTGTTTGCCAAACCACAGTGGACAACCAAAACCTCAAAGAGTCCACTTGGTGGAAAAGAGCTGAGGCCACTTACGTTCCTTTCTTCTCTTCCTGCTGCTCAGAGCCCCTGAGAGCACCCCTGTCATCGTCAGCTGATAAGTTGCATGAGGGTAAACCTTAGAAGATGGAGCCAAGACTCCACCCACAACCCCAGCCTACGGCCTGCGAAGGCCAAGACTCCGACCACGTAGCCCGCCAGGCTCCTCTGGTTGCAGGATTTAATGTCCTACATGGGGCAGCGATTTTTGTTTTGGCATTTCTTATTTCAGAGAGCACAGGAGGAACATATAGTGATAAAATGTACAGGAAGTTGAAATTAAATCCAATGTGTCCTCAGGACAGCCTTCTGAAATGCTGAATTCTCATGCCCAAACCGATGATCTCATCATGGATAAAACTGGAGCACAGTGGAAAAGATCCACGTCTGGCGTGTCTGGTTTCTCTCTCAAGTGCTGCTGGTGTCCGTGGTCCACGCAGGTCCGTGGCGCCCGCAGGGGTGAGGGTCTGGCTGGCCATCACCTGGCTCACTTGGGTGTGGGAGAAATGCAAGAGCAGAAGAATTAGGAACCCTAGGGACCTCAGCCCCTGCCAGCCAGGGGAGCGAGGGGGCAGGCAAAGCCGCACCTCCTGCACCAGATCCTACAGCTGCTGCCTGAGCTCTGAGCCGCGCTGGTCCCATCCTTCACTCCGTGCGGTGGGGGTTGCATACGTCTGGCAAAATGCCCTGCTGTTGCGCAGAGAGAAACTTGAAGAAGCAAGCCAAAAAAAGAGTACTCCTTGGGCATCTTGGATCTCTTAGTAGCCTCTAAGGCAAAGAATATTGTGATGACTTTTCAGCAAATCATGAACACACCGACTGCAGTTCCTGGGCTCAGAGCCACCTAGATGCAAATTTCAGGAGGAAGGTATTGACAGAATGTGTCTGTGGGAAGTTACCCTCTTAGCCCAGGTGGTCCAAAACCCAGCAGGGAAAGTTCCAGGTAATTGTGGCCCGAGAGACAGTGCCCACAAGAGGGACAGCCTCTGTTCTGTTTCTAAGAACAGAACTGTCTTCAACCAGTTCTGTGTTTGCCAAACCACAGTGGACAACCAAAACCTCAAAGAGTCCACTTGGTGGAAAAGAGCTGAGGCCACTTACGTTCCTTTCTTCTCTTCCTGCTGCTCAGAGCCCCTGAGAGCACCCCTGTCATCGTCAGCTGATAAGTTGCATGAGGGTAAACCTTAGAAGATGGGGAGCCAAGACTCCACCCACAACCCCCAGCCTACGCCTCATCTCCCAAGCCTGTCCTGTTTTCCAAAGCTGGATTTTCAATTATTGTGTGTGCACCCAGTTGCTCAATCATGTCCAACTTTTTGTGACCCCGTGGACTGTAGCCCGCCAGGCTCCTCTGGCCATGGGATTTTCCAGGCAACAATACTGGAGTGGGTTGTCATTTCCTCCTTCAGATCTTCCTGACCCAGGGTTTGAACTGGCATCTCTAGCGTCTCCTGCATTGGCAGGCGGACTCTTTTACCACTGTGCCACCTGGGAAGCCCTTTCAACAATTAATTAGTCACAAATTAGTAACAACCAGTAGGTGACGAGACTGCATTGTGATTTCTCCTGTGTTTCTAGAAATGCTGAATGGCTCTTCCCACAATAGATCCTCCATAATTAAATGCCTACTGTATGCCAAGGAAGGGCTCTGCTGAGCACACCGGAAATCACGGAAAAGCAGCAGCTCCCAGCTCCCCCAGGGCACTCAGAATGGTGGGGACGTAGGGGGCACGATGAAGAGACCAGCGGCCACACCGGGCAGTGAGTGCTGCTGTCAGGTGGGGGCAGACCAGCAGGTCCAGGCACCACGGGACCAGGTAGCAGGCTAGCTGGGGATTTGTTTAGTCTTTGTGGAGTTCACCAATCAGCTTCAACAGGAGGCATTCCAGCTGGAGAAGCCGCGTGTTCCAGACAGGGACAGTGCTTAACCTCAGGGAGAGACTTTTAACGGGAGATAACGGCAGGAGGGATCATTCTCTCCCTGGAATTTGGATCCAGGGTCCTGGGTCACTCTCACGTGCCCAGGTGGAGCTAGACCCCGGACACCTCCCGCTTCCCCCAGGACCCTCCCCCCGTCTACTCTCCCTGCCCGAGAAGCCCTGACAGCTGACGGCCTTCCTGGACGCGACCAGTCCTCATGCTTGCAGAGTCTTGCCCTGATGGCCTGGCAGACCCGCAGGTGCTGATGTCCTCAAAAGTCCAGTAAATCCTTACGTCCTTCTTCTCTTCCTGCTGCTCAGAGCCCTGAGAGCACCCCTGTCATCGTCAGCTGATAAGTTGCATGAGGGTAAACCTTAGAAGATGGGAGCCAAGACTCCACCCACAACCCCCAGCCTACGCCTCATCTCCCAAGCCTGTCCTGTTTTCCAAAGCTGGATTTTCAATTATTGTGTGCACCCAGTTGCTCAATCATGTCCAACTTTTTGTGACCCCGTGGACTGTAGCCCGCCAGGCTCCTCTGGCCATGGGATTTTCCAGGCAACAATACTGGAGTGGGTTGTCATTTCCTCCTTCAGATCTTCCTGACCCAGGGTTTGAACTGGCATCTCTAGCGTCTCCTGCATTGTCAGGCGGACTCTTTACCACTGTGCCACCTGGGAAGCCCTTTCAACAATTAATTAGTCACAAATTAGTAACAACCAGTAGGTGACGAGACTGCATTGTGATTTCTCCTGTGTTTCTAGAAATGCTGAATGGCTCTTCCCACAATAGATCCTCCATAATTAAATGCCTACTGTATGCCAAGGAAGGGCTCTGCTGAGCACACCGGAAATCACGGAAAAGCAGCAGCTCCCAGCTCCCCCAGGGCACTCAGAATGGTGGGGACGTAGGGGGCACGATGAAGAGACCAGCGGCCACACCGGGCAGTGAGTGCTGCTGTCAGGTGGGGGCAGACCAGCAGGTCCAGGCACCACGGGACCAGGTAGCAGGCTAGCTGGGGATTTGTTTAGTCTTTGTGGAGTTCACCAATCAGCTTCAACAGGAGGCATTCCAGCTGGAGAAGCCGCGTGTTCCAGACAGGGACAGTGCTTAACCTCAGGGAGAGACTTTTAACGGGAGATAACGGCAGGAGGGATCATTCTCTCCCTGGAATTTGGATCCAGGGTCCTGGGTCACTCTCACGTGCCCAGGTGGAGCTAGACCCCGGACACCTCCCGCTTCCCCCAGGACCCTCCCCCCGTCTACTCTCCCTGCCCGAGAAGCCCTGACAGCTGACGGCCTTCCTGGACGCGACCAGTCCTCATGCTTGCAGAGTCTTGCCCTGATGGCCTGGCAGACCCGCAGGTGCTGATGTGGCCTCTGAGTTTCCTGTGACCGTTGTGCTCTGTCCAGTCTCCTCTCTGGGGTTTAGCCAACTGATCTGAAGGGGGTGCCCAAGGCTTCAGCCACCTCCCTCCTGCCCTCCCTCGGTCTCTCGACGCCTTCTTCTAAACCCTGTTTGAAGGCATTTAGGATGGACAGGTACACACTGCTGCATTTAAAATAGATAACTAGCAAGGGCCTACTGGGAACAGGGGAACTCTGTTCAATGGTGTGTGGCAGCCTGGATGGGGGGAGTGGGGGAGAGTGGATACATGGATATGCATGGCTGAGGTGCACTGCTGTGCACCTGAAGCTACCACAATATTGCTAACTGGCTCTACTACACTATAAAACACAAAGAACTCTAATGAAAAAAAAAATCATTTTCTTTTCTAAAATTTCCCCAAGTGTTTGAAGGAATTGTTTCCATGCCATTGTTTAAAGGAATGCATTCCAGTTTGGGGACTAGATGAGCATCATTCAGAGCCTGACTTGATGACTTGCTTGCTGCGTGGCTTTCAGTAAGTAAATGAACCTCTCTGAGCCTTGGTTTCTTCTGTAAAACAGATCTGCTCTGAGCATCCTAGGGTGACATGGTCAAGGCATCTAGCAGGCAATGGTTACTTTTGCTAACCTCGTCTTTTCTCACGTGCAGAGCTTGTCCTAGTATGGAGTTAATTCAGTTCACAGGCTGCCTCTGTCTGAGTGTGTTATATGAACCAGGACTGTCTCAAGGAACCCTCCCAGCTGTGTTCTGGGGAAGCAGATAACCATTTCGCTGTTTTCTAGATAGGATTGCTGAGGCAAGGGGTCAGGAATGGCAGCCAGGTCCTCTGAGGCTTCCCAGGGCACCCTTTCCATCAGCCCTCACATCAGCTTCCTGACTATTTCCTTGTCTCATTTCAACCGGCCATGCATGTCAGCACATGTCAGCACCAGCCACGGAGCCAGGACAGAGGCAAAGGAAACCCAGGGCCCTGTCCTCAGGAGCCTGCCACCTGCTGGTGAGGTGGTGAACTACAGAGAGAGAGGAGGCATGTCCTTGCTGAGGCTGCTGTTCCCACTGGCACAGTCTCCTCCTGCGGCACCAGCCCAGGGCTCCCCAGTCACCGCTGCGGCGGGCAGAGGGCAGACCAGCCTGGTAGGGAGGAGGCAGACCAGGACAGAGCTGCCTTGTGCATCTTGAAGTGGGATGCGGGCCTCTGCTGGGATGGTTCTGGAAGTCTTTTCGTGGAGACAAGGCAGATTTCTCTCGGTGTGTGCATTGCTGTTGCCGTTCAGTTGCTCAGCTGTGTCTGACTCTGCGACCCCATGTCAAGCTTCTCGGTCCTTCACCATCTCCCAGAGTTCCTTCAAACTCCTGTCCGTTGAGTTGATGATGGTGCTCACATGCGTGCATGCTAAGTCGCTTCAGTCATATCCAACTCTTTGCGACCCCATGGATTGTAGCTCGCCAGGCTCCTCTGTCCAGAGGATTCTCCAGGCAAAATACTGGAGTCGAATGCCATGCCCTCCTTCGAGGGATCTTCCTGACCCAGGGATTGAACCCACATCTCCTATGTCTCCTGCACTGGCAGGTGGGTTCCCTAAAGTTAGCTCCACCCGGAAGCCCATTTCTTTAGTTATGAAAGAGGCAAAAAGATGAGACACCACCTCCTCCTACATGCAAGGCAGCAGGGCAGGGAAGGAGGGATGGGCCTGGGGTCTTAAAAAAGTTTCTTTCGGCCTTTGAAGGACCTCGTCATTGGCCCAGGAGTCAAGGGGAGGAGGTCGCCATATTGAGAACCCTCAAGATTAGATCAGAAGGGAGCAGACGAGGGGACGGTGAGCGGGAGAATTGGCACCCTGACTGCAGGGCAAGAGGGCTTTCCTGGTGACTCAGACAGCAAAAAGTCTGCCTGCAAGTCAGGAGATGCAGGTTGCATCCCTGGGTGGGAAAGATCCCCTGGAGGAGGGCATGGCAGCCCACTGCAGAGTTCTTGCCTGGAGAGTCCCGTGGACAGAGAAGCCTGGTGGGCTACGAGGGTGGCAGAGTCAGACATGACGGAGCAACTAACACTTTCACTGTCTGGGCGAGAACCCACAGGTCCACGTGACCCAGAGAGTCCTGGCGGTAGACTGAAGCCGGCCGTCGGAGAAGTGAGTAAGCACCATGGCTCTGGATGTGGGATCCAGTCCTGACTGTGGCTTTGACACACAAGTCTCTCTCAGCCCTGGTCCCCAAGAAGGGCGGGGGCTGCCCCTTGCTGATTGCCTGCTCTGCTCTTTGCTGCCAGCCCACCCTGGCTTCTTCCCAGGGCCCTAGGACATCATACCTGTGTCAGAAGACAGGTTTGGGGGAGCAAGTCCTCTGACCTCCCAGGGCAGAGGCACCCTTCTACCTGAAAATGGCCTGAAGCAGGTGGGGCTGCCATCCAGGATGGAGAGAGGAAGGGGAGGCCCACAGCCCACCCCGTGAGCCCCAAACCAGCTGCTCTTGCCACGGGCCATCGGCTCCCAGAGTTTGCTTTGGGGTAACCTTTGCCTTTTCTGGAGCTGGGAGACCAGCTCGGAATGGATGGCAGTCCTCTCCTGTGACCTGACCTCGTTCTAGGTAAGAAGTTGTTTGGGGCTTCCATGGTGGCTCAGATGGTAAGAAGTCGTTCCATCTCATTTGGGAAAATATCAGCAAACTTTATATTCCTTCCTTTGTGTTTTTAAAAATTTTAAAACAATTCTTTAAGTGGTCTCTCCTCTTTGGTAAAAGGAGACAGAGAGAATAGTATTAACACACCATAACCCCTAACATAAAGAAGACAAAGCATTGAAGAACTGATGCCTTTGAACTACGGTGCTGGAGGAGGCTCTTGAGAGTCCCTTGGGAAGTAAAAGATCAAATCAGTTAGTCTTAAAGAAAATCAACCCTGAGTACACAGTGAAAGGACTGATGCTGAATCCAAAGCTCTAATACTTAGCTAGGCCACCTGATGCGAAGAGCTGACTCATTAGAAAAGAACCTGATGCTAAGAACGACTGAAGGCAGAAGGAGGAGAGAGAGACAGAGAATGAGATGGTTGGATGGTATCACCAATCCAATGGACGTGAAGTTGGGCAAACTCTGGGAGATGGTGAGGGACAGGGAAGCCTGATGTGCTGCAGTCCATGGGGTCGTGAAAAGTCGGACACGACTTGGCGACTGGACAACTCTCAGCAAAGAAGAATCAGGTGCCAGGATGTGGAACTCTGATTTGGAAACCTAGATGTCCCTGGGGACCGCTGGGGCCTGTTAGACTCGCTCAGAAGGAGTCAAAGTGGGAGGTCGGAGTGGCACCCACCTTCCCTGGACCTGCCAACCCCAGGCCTTCTGACACTGGGAACCACACATGAGAGCCTCCCTTGGACACAAGATGCTCCTACATCCTCTGGTCCTTCCCTTCTCAGGACACAGAGCGTCTTTCCCAGATGTTCTCTCTCTGTCCTGCTCAGGCTTCTGGCCCTGGATTCGTCTCCTGGCATTCTCTGCAACACCCGCTCCCTGAAAATGGCCTGAAGCAGGTGGGGCTGCCATCCAGGATGGAGAGAGGAGAGGGAGGCCCACAGCCCACCCCGTGAGCCCCAAACCAGCTGCTCTTGCCACGGGCCATCGGCTCCCAGAGTTTGCTTTGGGGTAACCTTTGCCTTTTCTGGAGCTGGGAGACCAGCTCGGAATGGATGGCAGTCCTCTCCTGTGACCTGACCTCGTTCTAGGTAAGAAGTTGTTTGGGGCTTCCATGGTGGCTCAGATGGTAAGAAGTCGTTCCATCTCATTTGGGAAAATATCAGCAAACTTTATATTCCTTCCTTTGTGTTTTTAAAAATTTTAAAACAATTCTTTAAGTGGTCTCTCCTCTTTGGTAAAAGGAGACAGAGAGAATAGTATTAACACACCATAACCCCTAACATAAAGAAGACAAAGCATTGAAGAACTGATGCCTTTGAACTACGGTGCTGGAGGAGGCTCTTGAGAGTCCCTTGGGAAGTAGAGAGATCAAATCAGTTAGTCTTAAAGAAAATCAACCCTGAGTACACAGTGAAAGGACTGATGCTGAATCCAAAGCTCTAATACTTAGCTAGGCCACCTGATGCGAAGAGCTGACTCATTAGAAAAGAACCTGATGCTAAGAACGACTGAAGGCAGAAGGAGGAGAGAGAGACAGAGAATGAGATGGTTGGATGGTATCACCAATCCAATGGACGTGAAGTTGGGCAAACTCTGGGAGATGGTGAGGGACAGGGAAGCCTGATGTGCTGCAGTCCATGGGGTCGTGAAAAGTCGGACACGACTTGGCGACTGGACAACTCTCAGCAAAGAAGAATCAGGTGCCAGGATGTGGAACTCTGATTTGGAAACCTAGATGTCCCTGGGGACCGCTGGGGCCTGTTAGACTCGCTCAGAAGGAGTCAAAGTGGGAGGTCGGAGTGGCACCCACCTTCCCTGGACCTGCCAACCCCAGGCCTTCTGACACTGGGAACCACACATGAGAGCCTCCCTTGGACACAAGATGCTCCTACATCCTCTGGTCCTTCCCTTCTCAGGACACAGAGCGTCTTTCCCAGATGTTCTCTCTCTGTCCTGCTCAGGCTTCTGGCCCTGGAGTCGTCTCCTGGCATTCTCTGCAACACCCGCTCCCCTGTGGGTCACTGCCATAGTCAGCTGTGGATGCAGCCCGGCTGGTGCGCCGAGACAGGCCCCTTGCAGGGCTCCTGGACATGGGAGCCAGGCTGCAGATGTGTCCTTCAAGCTGGGTGCTCTGCGCTTGCCCCGCTTCTGCTGTCTGTCTCCCTAGCGGCACTGCATGCCCAGGGCAACCCTGAGCCTGAGGGCCCTGCACGCTGGAACATCTCTTCGGGACAAGAGTCAGCCGCCTGCTCCCGGGGCGGGGGCCACCTCGAGTCTCCTCCTCCACTGGTCTCCCTGGCTGGTCTGTTCTTTCGGCTCCCCCGACTCTCTCGCTCTGTCTCCTATCTCCTCACCCCACTGAGAACCCAGCATCCAGCCTCCAGCACCGAGCTGGGAGGCTGTGACTAATGCACTTGAAGGTGAGTCATCTGCTAAATATAAAATGCCACTCTCTCCCTGCAAGCGAAAGATGCCGAGAGGCCCGCGTCCTTCCCACCGGATCCATCCCTCCTCGGGGGCTGTGGATCTCTCTGAAGTTTATCGTGAACGGCAAACAAATAAAGCCCGGAGAGCAGCAGGCGCTGCTGCCCATCTCTTTGTCCTTGGCTTCTCCTGCGCATCTCTGAGGCTGGTGCCTTTCTGCTCTCGGAGCTGCTCTGGGAGGAAGGAATGAATCAGGAGGGCAGGGGCCTGGCCCTCAGGGAATTGTGAAGGAGCACGATTTACCTCCAGGACATGCCCTGTCCTGGTCAGGAAGTCCCATCCTCTCGCAAAGGCAGAAAGGAGTCTGGGCAGCACCCCTGGGCCGCCCTTCTATCCCCACCCCGCGCCTCTAGGTGGCCACAGAGCACCGAGCTGAGCTCCTCGTGCTATATAGCAGCTTCCCATGAGCTCTCTGGTGCTAATGGACATATTTCCATGTATCTCCCATGGCAGTGTTATATATACCATGTATCTCCCATAGCAGTGTTATATATATAACATGGCAGTGTTATATATACCCACACTGAGCTCTCAATTCTAGTTCCAGTGAACTTCAGACACTCACCTTGGTCGTCTATGAAGGCTGAGCTCTGTGCTAAGAGCTGATTGACCCTCCGGAGGCATTCCCATCCCGTAGACACTGCTGCAGAGAAGTCAGGTGCTCAGGTCCCGGGTAAATCGGTAGCCGGACCCTGTGGGCGACGCTGACTGAATCCATCTCTGAGGTCGGCCCAGCCTGCCCTGGCACGGCTACTTTCCTCGCAGGCTCTCAGAGTTGAGGATGAGGAGAGTGCGGAGCTGGTAGGACTCCTTCATCTCTGTGCTGCTGGTTGGACCCACTGCCAGGCCGCTGAGCTCTCCCCCAGGACCTGGCTCTGCAGAACACCGCCCCAGGAGGCGATACCGGCAGCAGCATTGCCCAGGCCGGTCCTCTGCACCAGGTGCCTCAGCCCAGCTCCAGCAGCCCCAGTGGCAGCCACCCCGCCTGCAGACCCTGCTCACACTCAGCCTTCACCTCTCCAGGTGGACACTCAGCTCAAGTTATTGCCTGTTCCCTTGACTGACCCCACCCCTTCCGGGGGAGGGAGCATTCCTACTGTGGTGCAGAGGCCCAGGGGCACGCTGGGAGCAGAATCCCTTTGACCTGCATCCAGGTGCGGCCTCCTCCCTTGTGGGTGGTCCCTCCAGAAGCCCCTGGAACTCAGCTGTCTAGCGGGCTGCAGAATGCACGGACTGAAAGACGCTCTTGGGGTGGTCTTGCGGCCCCACCCAGGAGAGGGCGCACACCAGGCAGATGACCAGAGCCTCCCGTCTTAAAGGAATAGGCTGATTTGCTTCTTGGAGATCTAAGGGGAGGGCGGTGGAGGAGAGGGGCCACTGGAAGCACCTGCTACTGTACGCAGCCCTGGGAATCCGGACGGATGGGGGCATGCCTCGTCTTCTCCGACTCAGGTAATAAATCTAGTAGCCAGAGTTCACCCTTTCTCCAAAGCCCTCCTCTTTTCATGATTTGCAATCTCATAGAAGGCAGGCCACCCTGTGTATGTGTCCCTGCTTGGTCACCTAACAGACATGTGACTTTGTTTGGAAAAGGCTAACCACTCACCCTCAGTCTCCTCATCTGCTGGCATCTAATAACTCCCACCTCTCACAGACTCTTGAGAGTCCCTTGGGCTGAAAGGAGATCAAACCAGTCAGTCTTAAAGGAAGTCAACCCTGAATTCCCTGAATTGGAAGGACTGATGTTGAAGCTGAAGCCCCAATACTTTGGCCACTGGATGCTAAGAGCTGGCTCATTAAAAAAGACCCTGAAAAATTGAGGGCAAAAGAGGAGAAGGCGGCGGTTGGATGGCATCATCGACTCAATGGACATGAGTTTGAGCAGATTCCAGGGGGTGGTGAAGGACAGGGAAGCAGGATGTGCTTCAGTCCATGGGGTCGCACAGAGTTGGACACAACTTAGCAACTGAACAACAGCAACAACCTCCCACAGTGCCTTAAGGATCCACACGGATGAGGCATATTTTCAAGGACCCAGGACAGCTTAGCCCTAACAAGCCTTTACCCCAAACATAGTCTGGGGGACTCATCAGATCCCTTTTTCCTCAACTTGTCAGACCTGCCTCTTCCAATCAGCAATTTTCCGGCTTGGAATATTTACCTTTTTAACTGTGGGGAGTGGGGTGCAGGAAGCCTGTCTCCCTAGAAGGTGACGTGGCCTGGATGAGAACAGAGAGGGTCTCAGTCCTCAGTTTGGGGGTCCCCTCTGCAGAAGCAGCAGAGGACGGCAGGATGGCTCCTGTTTCACTCTTCTTGCCAAGAGACAGGCCACAGGGCTTTCCTTTGTGCCCTCCTCCACCTGGCACCTCTGAAGTGGTCTCTGGGTTAGAGGGATCTAGGCAGAAGCCTTTATTGAGTATGCTGTTCAGCTGGGGAGCCCAAGGTGCCTTTGGAGCAGAGTGGACCTGCGTGGGGCCAGTCCATAGTATGCACCTGCCCCCTAGTGGCGAGAGAGGGAAAGGCCTGGGTAGCCTGGGCTCAGCCAGACCCCAGTGACTGCGGGTGATGCTGTGTGCACACAGGAGGCCTCACGGCAACCCAGACCCGGCCGACACATGGAGGTCCTTCGCTGGCCACGTTCCAGGCCCCAGATGTGTGATTTCCCTTGCCCGTTCATTCGTTCATCCACTCAAGAAATACCTACAGGACTTCCCTGGTGGTTCAGCGGTCAGGACTCCGCAGTAGGTGCAGGTTTGATCCTTGGAACTAAGATCCCACAAGCCACTAGGCAAAAAATAAAAATAAATAAAGCCGAGCTACAGCCCGCAAGCCCGCTGAATCTCATTAAGATAGAGGAGACGCCCCTGCTGTTAGGTTCACTAAGTTGTTTTAGTTTATACATTGCATGTATAAATGGTGTTCGTCTTTCTCTGTCTGATGTATTTCCTTAAGTATAACACCCTCTAAATCTGTTGTTGAAAATGGCAAGATTTCATCTTTTTATGGCTGAATAGTATTCTAGTGTATATATACACACCACATCGTCTTTATCCAGTCATCTGTTGATGGACACTTAGGTTGGGCCATATCTTGGCTAGTGAATTATAAATAGTGCTCTGTGAACACTGGGGCGCATGTTCAAGTTAAACTTTCTGTATTTCCTGGAGATGTGCCCGGAAGTGGAATTGCTGTATCATATGATGTTTCTATACTATTTGTAGTTTTTCAAGGAAAGATTTTCTCCACTTTTATCCACTGTGTGGGTAGACTCCATTTTATTTGTCTATTCATCAGTTGATGCACTTGGAGAGAATTTTAGTATGAGTGAGACGAACTTGAAACCGATAGACTATGAGTAACTTTTTTCTATTTCCTAATCTGGTTGCTGACGTGCGTCAGCCAGTGGTTGAGGAAGACGATGTGCCAGGCGAGAGGAGCAGTGAGGCAGAGATGGAGTGGGCCTGAGGGAAGCTGTGCTCCATCTACCAACCAGGAGAGAAAGTCCAGGACATCCAGGGAATCTTGTGTAAATCGTATCGAAAAGGGGGTCCGACTGCTTCCGCTCAAAAGCCATTTAAAGAAATAAGGTTGTTGGAAAGGAAAATTTGCTCTATGTTGGAAGCTAGCAACTGTTGGGGAGGGCCGACGCATATCCAAAAGTTGACTCCACACTACCAACAATCAGTGGGCAAAACCGTTTAAAGGGGAGCTTTGGGGTGTATACGCAGAAAGAGGGGGCTCAAGACAGAAACAGCATCGTCCGCTCTGACAGTCACCTGGCAGTTGGTCCTGCCGTGGTCTGACCCGCGTCCTCTCGGTTGCTTTAAGTGCAGTTCATCTTCAGTTCCAGGATCTATTCGTTCCCATTTCTTTGAGGCCAGTTCTCAGAACAGGGGTCGCTTCTTCGTGGCTACAGTCTGGGCAGCATGTGAATAACTTCTCCCGCGTGGCGGGGTTTCCGTACCTATAAGACAGTTCAGAGGGTAGGGCTCGGGGCATTACCCAGAGCCATGGAAGAGCCACTGAAAGTCCTTGACTGTGCTTATCGACTATAGTATTATTTGGTCACGTTTGGGTTTTTTTTTGTTTTGGGATTTTCTTATTTCTCTGATTTAACTCGTTCTTTGTCTGAAGTTTTTCTACAGACAGAAGGCAGGCGGAGGACGTGGGGCGGAAGGACCGCAGGGTCCTGCTCCGTCGCACAAAGACTAAACCTGAGCTCTGCCTGAAGCTCCGCCCCTGATGCTGTATAGTCACAGGCTGAAAAGAGTGCTCGTTCAGGAGGTGGGGACAGCCCAGGGGTGGCTTCAACCTTGTCTCCTCTTTCCCCTGGAAGCCCTGTTGGGAGGCAGCCGGCCACACTTCTTCCTGGAACGTGGGTGACTGTCACGGCCCCTTGCCTGACGATCTGCCAAATCCTGTTATCAGTGAAATGAATGACGACGTTGTCCTTGTTGGCACAATACAAAGGTCCCCTGCTGTATGTGGGGGGCTGGGAATGGCTGACTAAGGCACCTAGGAGCCACTCTGAGGACAGCAACTCAGCTTGAGGGGGAAGCGCCAGGGGTTGGGTGGGGGTGCAGCCCCTCCCCGACCCGCCCCGAGCACCGTCCTAGCCGGAGCATCCAGGGTGAAGAGCCAAGGCCAGAGGGCAGCAGAGCCAGGCTGGGTTCTCCTGGAGGGACAGACAGGCCGGGGTGACTCAGGTTCGCTTAGACCTGGGCAGGGCTGGCGGACTACTGGATAGGAGGCACGGTCCACACTGGGGCGTCCTCCTCCGTGACTCCTGCCACCTCACCCCTTCCTGCCTCTCCATCCCGGTGCCTGATGGTGGCCATCCAGCCCCATCTTCCTTTCCTCGGGTCCTGTCGTCCTCACCCTGTGATAGCGAAAACCGGCTTCATTAACGACAGGCTGAAAGAGCAGTGACGCAAAGGATAAAGGCAGAAACAAAGATAGATTATATAGAGTGGGAATCAGGGGGCTAGAAGTCTCCGAGAGGCACTAGCAACGACTGTTTCCCATATAGTCTTTTTATTGGAAAAATTTACATGAATACATGCAGTGGGGCAGGTAGGGTGTGTGTACACAGATCAGATAAACAATTCCTTCTAGGCCTGGATAAATATAACCTTTTGCTGACTTCAACCAGAGACACCTGTTCAACCTAATTACTCTGTTACTTGTCTTAAGGACTGCAGAGGTCTTATCTCCTGACCCACACCCAGGAAACCAGCCTATCTAAGGACCGCAGCTTTCCGCAGATCCCTTCTGACTGCATTCCACTGGATGATGAGTTCACGAGAGCCTGACTTGTGTCCCAGTTTCTCTCAGGGATTCTGGTTTTGATTGTGATGCTTTTGCTAAACCCATCTCCCACACTGCAACTTCTCAGGAGAGGTGGGGACAACCCTTGTCTTCCTGGGGAGGCAGCCGGCCACACTTCTTCCTGGAACGTGGGTGACTGTCACGGCCCCTTGCCTGACGATCTGCCAAATCCTGTTATCAGTGAAATGAATGACGACGTTGTCCTTGTTGGCACAATACAAAGGTCCCCTGCTGTATGTGGGGGGCTGGGAATGGCTGACTAAGGCACCTAGGAGCCACTCTGAGGACAGCAACTCAGCTTGAGGGGGAAGCGCCAGGGGTTGGGTGGGGGTGCAGCCCCTCCCCGACCCGCCCCGAGCACCGTCCTAGCCGGAGCATCCAGGGTGAAGAGCCAAGGCCAGAGGGCAGCAGAGCCAGGCTGGGTTCTCCTGGAGGGACAGACAGGCCGGGGTGACTCAGGTTCGCTTAGACCTGGGCAGGGCTGGCGGACTACTGGATAGGAGGCACGGTCCACACTGGGGCGTCCTCCTCCGTGACTCCTGCCACCTCACCCCTTCCTGCCTCTCCATCCCGGTGCCTGATGGTGGCCATCCAGCCCCATCTTCCTTTCCTCGGGTCCTGTCGTCCTCACCCTGTGATAGCGAAAACCGGCTTCATTAACGACAGGCTGAAAGAGCAGTGACGCAAAGGATAAAGGCAGAAACAAAGATAGATTATATAGAGTGGGAATCAGGGGGCTAGAAGTCTCCGAGAGGCACTAGCAACGACTGTTTCCCATATAGTCTTTTTATTGGAAAAATTTACATGAATACATGCAGTGGGGCAGGTAGGGTGTGTGTACACAGATCAGATAAACAATTCCTTCTAGGCCTGGATAAATATAACCTTTTGCTGACTTCAACCAGAGACACCTGTTCAACCTAATTACTCTGTTACTTGTCTTAAGGACTGCAGAGGTCTTATCTCCTGACCCACACCCAGGAAACCAGCCTATCTAAGGACCGCAGCTTTCCGCAGATCCCTTCTGACTGCATTCCACTGGATGATGAGTTCACGAGAGCCTGACTTGTGTCCCAGTTTCTCTCCAGGGATTCTGGTTTTGATTGTGATGCTTTTTGCTAAACCCATCTCCCACACTGCAACTTCTCAGGAGAGGTGGAAAGGACCAGAGACCAGAGACAGGATGGGTGTGGTCGGGCACGAGGGCTGATCAGGCAAAGACAGAAATGGGCAAAATTCCTTCCAGATCACCATCTTCAGCACACACGTGTGGGCACAGGCATGCACACACAGACACACACGCACGTATCTTCCCTTCACCTCCCCTCCAGAAATAAGTCAGCAATGACGTCCTCAGGTTTGGAACCAGTTGTCCAGAATCTCCGTTGAGGAATGTGCTTCTGCTCACCTGACCTGTAGTTAGGGGTCTTTGCAGAAACGAGCAGAAACAAGGGTTCACCCCTCTACCCACCAGACAGTCAAGTGTGGGAGGCTGTGTCCACCTGAACTGGGGCAGCCGCTGTGTCCACAGCAGGGCAGAACAGAGGCTTGAGAATGGCCGTGCTCTGTTTTTTACTTTTGACACCCTCGGCGCTTCACCCTCTGAAAAGCTGTGTCAGGGGAGCTGAGACTCCCTCTTCTTGTTGGGAAAGGCCTCCCTTTGATTCTTTTTGTCCCAGTAAAGCAAACCATGGGCTTCCCGTGGGACTCAGCATTAAAGAATCCACCTGCCAGTGCGGGAATCAGGTTCCATCCCTGAGTCAAGAAGCTCCCCTGGAGGAGGAAATGGCAACCCACTCCAGTATTCTTGCCTGGAGAATCTCATGGGCAGAGGAGCCTGGCGGGCTACAGTCCATGCAGTTGAAAAGAGTTGGACGGGACTTAGCAACTCAAAAACAACAAAGCAAACCACGGTGCCCCAGGAGACAGAGGGACAGTGTCAGGCACTTATCAAGTGCAAGGGCTCAGGAGCCAGACTGCCTGGGTTTGAGCCCTGGCCCTGCTCTTTAGGAGCTGTGTGATCCTGGACACATTACTTCACCACTCTGTGCCTCTGTTTCCTCAGGAAAAGTGGTCTTTGATAGTACCTCACTCTTGTGCTGTGGCAATGGTCCCGGTTTGTGTGTTTGTGGTGTGGAGAACTGTGGTGGCCCACGGCAGTGACCTCACATGGTAGCTATAGTGTGACAGTGGGTGGGTGCCGTTCCCTGCCTCTCACCCACAGGAGCCCCAGCACTCTGGCCCTAGGCAGGCCATCTTGCCCACCTCAAGGCCCAGAGGCAGCTTAGCTTGCCCTTCCAGGGCTGGGCAGCCTGGGAGTCTTGGGCCAACCCGGTGAGGAGGGGATGAGATGGTCAGGCTTTTTGTTGATTTGTTTGGGGCAGAAGGAATCCACAGTGACATCAGTCACGACCTTATATTTCAGTTGTGAGAGTCGGATGGTCTCTTCCCTCTAAGCTCCGTGATCTGTAGACTCAAGGGGCACTCAAGGTGGGGGCGGGTCAGAGGAGAGCGGTGCTCAGCTCAGAGAAAGAGGACGGGGCGCCAGATTGAGGTGGTCCTGCCTAAGCCACAGTCCTGTTCTCCGGATCTCACCTGCTTCCCCAGGGCTAGGTGGCATTGCAGCGTCTCCCGTCCCACACAGGGGACTTCCCAAGGGTCTCCAGCGACAAGTGCCATGCTGTTCACCCTGCATTGTGAAGACGCAGGTGGGAGCTGCCTGCAGAGGGCGACAGCAGCCTTCAGCACCGTGTTGAGGTCCTCCTGACAACAGCCTGGTGGATGCTGCACAGCCGTTTCCCACGGGAGCGGCTCTTTCCTCTGCACGGCCAGCGTTCTGAGCTAACCTCTGTGGCTCACACTGTGCCTGTCACAGGGGAGGCAGGACAGATGCGGAGGCTGGAGGCTGGAGGCAGAGGAAGGGCTGGCCTTGAACAGGGAGGACCGACGTGCAGAAGGAAGAGGCCTGGCCCATCCGAGGATGGGACGTGGGTAAGGGCAGCCAGGGAGGCCGTGGGGCCGAGACTCAGGTGATGGCAAAGCCGTGCACCGGGCTGTGGGCTGGGGGGTCTGGCTGGAAGTGGAACAGCTTTGAAGTCCCAGCAGAACCGACTGACTTGATTCTACAGGAGATGGCGTGGGCTTATTTGGGGAGACACACGACTTGAGCCTCGCTAGGAAGCTTCCCAGGTGGAGAGAGGGCAGGGGCGGCTCAGGCCTGTGGGGAGACATGTAACCAAGTGTGTCCCGCGAGGTGGGGCGCTAAACCGGATCCTCACGGTGGGAGGATCATCCATTACTTGATCTAGTTCTTCCAGACTTTCCTAATCCTCTGGGCCCTGAGCATAGATAATCCAGAGGTTACATCCACATGAGTTTCCATAAGCCTTCCCAAGACTGCCGTCTTGTCAGGAGGAGAGACTGAGGCCCTGGCTGGGGAGCCCCAAAGTGACCAAGGAGGGAGACGGAGCATGGGCTGCCTACCCCTTCATGCAGTGACCTGGCATCTAAATCTGGGTCTCTTCAGCACCTGGAAAGGAGGTATGTAAGAGAGGTGTTTGGACAGACAGCCATTTTCATTGCTTCTCCACAGCGGGGGTAGGAATTCCCACTCCACTCCCCACATCCCTCCAGCCTACTGGTGAGCAGAGGCTGGAGGAAGAGAAAGGATTCAGCAGGTTCAGAAACAACCAAGCATGACCCTTCACCCTGTGGCAGGGAGGAGGTGAGGGAGGGAGCAGAGGTAAACCTGAGATGGGGAGTGTGGCTTGCCCAGGGGAGGCCTGAAGGCATGATGTCCCCATGCCCGCCTCCTCTCTCAGCAGAGTGTGAGGCACTAGGCTTGGGGACCCTTAAAAGGGGGCTGACCCGACAGGCTTCCTCCCTGTCCTCCCTGGAGCCGCCGCCATCACCCTCTGCTCTCTGAGCACCCCCCTCCCCAGGCTGCCTCCTGCTCTCTCTCCCTGGATCCCTGAGAGTGGCCCATCCTCTGGGGACACCAGCCTCAGGTCGTGGTCCCCAGGAAGTGTGTGAGTGTGAATGTGATCGTATGGGGCTGGGAGCAGGCTGGGACCGATCACAGATCAGAACTCAGCAGGTAGAGAGCTTCTAGTCGGGGGTCAGGAGTGCTGCCCTGTAACCTGGAGCTCGAGGACCTGTTGCTGGGACCCTCCACGGACCTCAACACCCGGAGTGAGCGTCCTAAGCACATCGGACACTGACCGGAGGAGCCAAGGAGGAGCCGCGGGGTGAGTGAAGCCCTGGATGGACTGGCTGTGGCTGGGCTTGGTGATGGGGGAGAAGCCAGGGGTGCTCAGAAGAGTTGCAGGTGGAACAGAAGTGGAGCGAGTCCTGCTCTCTACCCCGCCCCTTGTGCTGCGCAGTAGCCACGCCCCTCTCCTGGGCCCTGCAATCTGGGGGCGCTGGGGAGGGGGCGCTGTGGAGAGGGGGCGGCAAAGGTGTGAGGGTGTGGAACAAAGTAATGCACTGTGGCCTCTCCCCAAAGAGGGCTGTCAGCAGCGGTCATCCAAGGGCAGGCCTCCAGGCGGTGTCCAGGGTTCCTAGACCCTCAGGCTATGGGAGGGGGAGAGAGCGGGCAGAGGAGGTGGTCTGCATGAGACCCAAACCCAGCCTTCATTCCTAGATGCCCACGATGGCCCAGGCTCTGGAGACGCTCTGAAATACGTAGTCGTGGGCCTTGAAAAACGGAAGTAGGAGCTGGTGTCGCCAGGTGGTGTCTTTCCTTTGTTTATTCCACCCGGACGAACACCAGATATTGGGAGGGAAGAAGAACCAGTCAACAGTAAGGCCTGGCAAGCTGGATGAAGGAGAGGCACATGGAGCTGGCCCACCGCCCCTTGCTTTTCCAGACCCGAGCACCGGTTTCTGGTTCCTGGTACGCTCGCAGCTGCCAGTCTCCCTCATCCTGGCCGTCAGTCTTCCTGGTGGTGGCAGGGCCTCGCCTCATGTCCAGTCAGGAGCCTCTGCAGGTGGCCCTTGCTGCCTACACCCTGAACCAGGCAGTTATCCTGGGTACCTATTCTATGAAGTAAGGCCAGTGGGGACCCTGCAGTCCTCGGTCTCTTTCTTGGGGATTCCAGAGGGTAAATAAAACCCTGATCTTCCCATGCAGACAGCTGAGAAACTTTGGTGGGGGCATGGAGGGCCTGGAGTTCTGGTGCCAAGTCTTCCCTTGGCTGCCAAGTCTTCCCTTGTTGTTGTTCAGTTGCTAAGTCGTGACTCTCTGCACCCTCAGGGACTGCAGCAACCAGGCTCCTCTGTCCTTCACCATCTCCCTGAATTTGCTCAATTCACGTCCATTGAGTTGGTGATGAAACCCAACCATCTCATCCTCTGTTGGCCCCTTCTCCTCCTGCCCTCAATCTTTTCCAGCATCATGGAGACACAAATCCCCATCGCTAAAGCTCACTTTTCCTTTTCCTTAAATAAAAAAGTGGAAGTGAGCGGCAAGCAAGAATGAAATTCACTCTCCACCTGCACTGAAAAACCCACCACCTCCTGTTTCTGCTGGGCTCTGCTAACCTCAGTCCCCTTTTCTGAGCCGCTAAACGCAGTGATCCTCCCAGATGCATGGTTTATCTGCCTCCTTCCCAATGGCAAGAGCATCCAAGGTGGCACTGTCTCTTCCGTCTCGGACCGCTATGGGAGGGAGAGCGGGCAGAGGAGGTGGTCTGCATGAGACCCAAACCCAGCCTTCATTCCTAGATGCCCACGATGGCCCAGGCTCTGGAGACGCTCTGAAATACGTAGTCGTGGGCCTTGAAAAACGGAAGTAGGAGCTGGTGTCGCCAGGTGGGGTCTTTCCTTTGTTTATTCCACCGGACGAACACCAGATATTGGGAGGGAAGAAGAACCAGTCAACAGTAAGGCCTGGCAAGCTGGATGAAGGAGAGGCACATGGAGCTGGCCCACCGCCCCTTGCTTTTCCAGACCCGAGCACCGGTTTCTGGTTCCTGGTACGCTCGCAGCTGCCAGTCTCCCTCATCCTGGCCGTCAGTCTTCCTGGTGGTGGCAGGGCCTCGCCTCATGTCCAGTCAGGAGCCTCTGCAGGTGGCCCTTGCTGCCTACACCCTGAACCAGGCAGTTATCCTGGGTACCTATTCTATGAAGTAAGGCCAGTGGGGACCCTGCAGTCCTCGGTCTCTTTCTTGGGGATTCCAGAGGGTAAATAAAACCCTGATCTTCCCATGCAGACAGCTGAGAAACTTTGGTGGGGGCATGGAGGGCCTGGAGTTCTGGTGCCAAGTCTTCCCTTGGCTGCCAAGTCTTCCCTTGTTGTTGTTCAGTTGCTAAGTCGTGACTCTCTGCACCCTCAGGGACTGCAGCAACCAGGCTCCTCTGTCCTTCACCATCTCCCTGAATTTGCTCAATTCACGTCCATTGAGTTGGTGATGAAACCCAACCATCTCATCCTCTGTTGGCCCCTTCTCCTCCTGCCCTCAATCTTTTCCAGCATCATGGAGACACAAATCCCCATCGCTAAAGCTCACTTTTCCTTTTCCTTAAATAAAAAAGTGGAAGTGAGCGGCAAGCAAGAATGAAATTCACTCTCCACCTGCACTGAAAAACCCACCACCTCCTGTTTCTGCTGGGCTCTGCTAACCTCAGTCCCCTTTTCTGAGCCGCTAAACGCAGTGATCCTCCCAGATGCATGGTTTGTCTGCCTCCCTTCCCAATGGCAAGAGCATCCAAGGTGGCACTGTCTCTTCCGTCTCTTGGTAAAGACAGGCCCCACAGAATTCCTGGTATCATGTGGAAGACGTTGATGCCTTGTGAGACGGATCCAAGAACTTGTCATTTCATTGTGGTGACAGATTACTCCACGGCCGCGCCCCTGCCTCCTGTTCAGAAGCCCTCAGTAGCCCCCTTGGCCAATAGGACCAGAATGGAGAGTCCCTTGTTTAGAGAACTGTATTTGTTTCATCGAGGTGACTCGGGGCTCATAGCTGTGCCTGGCATGACATGTTTAGTACTGTTTAAGACATCATGGTCACCTGAGCAGACAGATGATAAAATTCTACTTTCTTAAAACAACCTTCAGGACCCTTCATGAGGGGTTTCTCTGGCAGTCCTGAGAAGAGAGCCTCCGCACTTCCGCTGCAAGGGTTGCAAGTTCAATCCCTGGTTGGGGAACTAAGATCCTGCATGCAGAACGGACAGGTGGTGAAAAAGCAAAGGAAAATACTCTGCTCTCTCTGCTCCTGTGGCTGCCCCTCCCCTGGCAGAAGCCTCCGCCACCACCCCACAGATCCCTCGCAGCCCCGGGAGTCAGGAGAGGTCCAGACGCTCCTCCTGGCATGCAGCTCCCTTGCCCTCCCCTCTGCTGGCTCATGGACTCCTCATTCCCAGCCTGCTACCAGCTTCTGAAACACTTCCTATTTTCTACTCAACCTGGAAAATGAGGATGGCTTCCTGTATTCTCTTGGGAGTGCTCAGCTTCTCTGGGGCAGGACTGATGTGTGCATGACTTCCTGTTCCCTCCTGACTTAGGGTCTCATGCACCGTAGGCACTCAGTGTGGGTTTGTAGTCCATATTTGCCCATATTAAAAGAAAACCAGCAATAGGAGACCAGCAAAATACATGCAAGACCAGCCTCTGATCTAGCTCGTGCTCAGGTCAGCCTGGTGGACAGTGGTTGACCAAGTGTCCGTGAGGGCTGAGGAGGGAGAGTGCTATCCAGCACGTGGCCGGAGGAGGAGGCACCAGCCTCTTGGGCATTCAACCAGTCAGGCTTTACCAGGGTAGGGGTGTGGCAGGCATCATGACTTAATCTCTTCTTGTTCTTTTCCTTCTAGGTCATGGCCACTTCACTCCGTGCTCACTACAGATACCTCTGCAAGCCGGTGGACCACAGCCAGAGTGAGCTCCGGACGAGGGTAAGACAGACAGGGAGCTGGAGGGTTGACCTGGAGATGCTACCAAGTCCACGCTTGCCGACCTCAGCCTGGTAAGTGAGGAGACAGGTGTTGAGGCCAGGAATACAGCTTTGATGGACAAGATAGCAGACTGACGTCCCAAAAAACCATCATAAAGGGGCCTGTACGCCAGGTTCTTTTATAGAACAGAGATGGAGGAGGTGAGGAAATAAAGTAAAAGGTTATTCATCTTGCGAATATCTCCTGGAAAGGCCAGCCTGGGGGTGGGAGAGAGGGGGCGTGTTCATTTTTTCTTTCTTGCAGCCATTCACAACTGTGCAGGTCAGAATGTCTCCCAGGACTAAGGCACTTAGTTTTTACATTCAGGTGGAGGGGCAGGGTTCCCCAAGGCCATTATGTATGCTTTTGGTGAACAAAAGCAATGGGAATAAGCTGTTAAAGTAAAAGAAACAAATTTAATACATGGCCAGGTTTTTGTTCTTCCTTGTAACAGGGAGGATTCATAGGCTGAACTTTGTAAAAACCTAATACTCTCACCTGAATCTTCTGATGGGACCCAGCGAAGTGATTAGCTCACTACAGGCTCAGAAGACCTCACTTTGAATCTCAGTGCTGCCACTGCCTTGCTGTGTGACCATGGATAGCTTACCTACCTTTCATGGGCCTCAGTTTTCTTATCTATAAAATGAGGACAATGATACCTACTTTATAAAAGGAAAGAATTGAAAGATCAAACCAGTTGGTGTGTACAAGTATTTAGTCCTGGGCCTGGCACACACGGAGTGGTAGCCAAATGGTCATTATTTCACTATTTTTAGCTTCTCTCTTTCAACTGGAAGCAAAAAGTTTCTTTGCAGACAAAAAAAAAAAAAACAAGCCAAGGCCTGGCTAATCACCAGGCAGTGATTTGGGTGTTGAATCAACGGATGTTGCATGACGGACTCAAGTCTTGCTGCTCAAAATATGGTCCAGGGACTAGAGACAGCAGCATCACCAGGAACTTGTTGCAAATGCAGAATCTCATGGCCCAGCCCAGCGACATGGGTTCAGAATCTGCTTTTCAATAAACAAGATCCCCCGGTGATGTGTGTGCTGGTTAGAAGCCATGGCTCCTCCTTCGCTCTGTGCTAACAGGTGTCTTCTTGCAGGCAGGTAGGCACTGTGGGAGCAGCTGGTGCAGAGGGGCGGTCAGGGTTGGAGCGGAAGCCAGCGGTGCCGTGGCAATGGTACCACAGCAGGACTGCACTCTGACTGCACTTCCCCTCTCTGTCCAGCAGATGGCGAGCGTGGGCTGGTGGTGCTACTTCTCGAAGGCTATTGAGTTATTCCACCCAGTGAGTGCCTGGCCCTTGTGCAGAATTGCCTCTGGCAGCTGAGCCTGGGGTAGGTTTGAGGGTGCTGTGTGCAAGTGCTTCCCTCCAGCGTCCCTCTCGGCCACACCCGAGGCTGACATCAGAGCCAAACCTGGACCCCACGGCCTGGAGGAAGAAGAGTGCTCACTGATGAACCATTTCTTGCCATTCGCAACCAGGCTCCAGGTTAAGTAGAAATGGGCAGAGAAACAAACTTTAGAAGCTGCTGTTATGTAGCGAGGGTCATCAGGCAGCAAAAGCCTTACGAGTTATGACGGAAAGAAGTCCTGCTTGTGAATCTAGAAGGCTTGCAGGCTTGTGGGGGTGGGGCGAGGTCACGGTTTGGGGAGTGGTGATAAAGTGTCTCTCAAAGTGGAGTCTGAGCAGAGACCTTTAGGGAATTTGTCCCACGTTCCTCTGGGTCCTGGGTTGGGTGTTTGACACCCGAGTTCTCTCTTCGGTATCCAGGGGTGGGAGGTGGGGAGTGTCCGGTACTATTGAAAAATCCCAGCCTCCGATGCCAAGCTGTGCTCAAAATACCTCCAATTAGATGTATAACCTTGAACAACCTGGGCTTCCCAGGTGGCTCAGCGGTAAAGAACCCGCCTGCCAATGCAGGAGACGTGGGTTCCATCCCTGGGTTGGGAAGATCCCTGGAGGAGGGCATGGCACTCCACTCCAGCATTCTTGCCTGGAGAATCCCATGGACAGAGGGGCCTGGCGGGCTACAGTCCATGGGGCTGCAGTCAGACACGACTCAGTGACTGAATGACATTGAATAACTGAAATTCTGTGCCTCAGTTTTGCCGTCTATAAAATGGAGATGGATATGCAGCATGTACCATTATGAATCTACATGAGCTTTTATCCCTAGCGTAGCTGGCACGCAGTAGGGGCTGTCCAGGCGTTGCACTGCGGCTATCTCCCTTGAATTTCAGCCTCCCCATTCGTACAGCAGGCAGAGTCCCCCTGCCCCCGGTAGCTGAGGTCCCAGCAGAAGAGTCAGGAGGAGCCACAGCCTCCGAGTTGACTTCTCTTCCTCCCCAGGTCTTCTTTGCATTACAGAAGAAGCCTAAGCATATCCCCTTCCTGCACGCCTACCACCACAGCACCATGCTCTTCAGCTGGTGGGCTGGGGTCCAATACGTGCCTGGGGGGTCAAGGTGAGGGAGGGGCTTGGGCAGCCCTCCCTAGGGCTTGTGGGGTTGCCTCTCTGCTGGGCTGAGTGCCAGCTTGGGAGGCATGCAGTGCCAGTTCCCCTCCCTGTGGCTGTGACTTCTGGCTTCCGGTCCCACTTTCTGTCTGTTGCTTCCCAGGGCATCCTGGCCGCCCTTCCCTGGAGAGGGGATGAGGCAGCTGGGAGACACTTGTGTCCATCAGCCCAGAGAGGGCAGGAGAGGTTCTAAGCATCCTCACTTGGCATCTTTGTAATCCCAGGCCCCAGTCGTGACCTCAGGAGCTCCCTGCAGTCTCCTGGGACCTCGTCATGGTAGGACCTTCCCAGGGCTCTTCTCTGCGGGGTATGCAGAGCTGGGTCCTCAGATGATTGAAACCGGAAGAGAGAGCCTAGACCACAGCCAGGCCTGGTGTTTCTCACTCCCCCATGATCCCTCCCCACTCTGCAGCCCTCTTACTCTCTGGCTCGCATATCTTTACTCTGGACTGGCCCGCCTGGGGCCCCGCTTGCGGCCCCACCTGTGGTGGAAGTGACGTCTTACCGTCCTGCAGCTGGTGAGAAAGACCTGCCGGCCCCCGAGGCCTTGGCTGGGCCCCAGCTTCTGTTCTCGGCTGCACCAGTGGCTTGTTATCCAACCGCAAACAAGTCCTCCTCGTTGCTGGGTCTTCCTGAGCCTCTCAACTTGTGAGGATCTCAGTAACCATCTTGCCAGATTCCAGAACCGACCCTGACTTTCCGACTGGATGTGGGGCCTGGAGCAAGTGATTAACATGCTTCAGGGCTCAGTCTTATCTTCACTGAAGGGAGGGGGCTGGGCTCGCACTCTCAGGTCTGACGTCCTGTGAGTCTGTCGTCACTGATCCACCCCCTGGGGGGCTGGGAGCCCTATGGTTTAGGGAGCGTCATCACCAAGTGCAGGTGCAGCCCGAGCTGTCCTTCTCGGAGCTCAGGATAGATTAAAGTCTTCATCAGTATTGATGTGAAATGACTGACTGGGGATAAACGGGGGACCAGACCAGGAGAGGGATCAGGAACCTTCTTAGCATCAGGCTAGGAAAGCCTGGAGGGGTTGCTTCCTAGTTCTTCCTTGTCCTAAGCCCTGAGAGGCCACCCTGGGACCCACTCTCCCACTGGCAGACAGAGGGGACTGTGGGAAGGTCAAGGCAAGCCTCCTCCTGTTTCTCTGCTTCTCACGCTGTCCCGTCTTCTCTTTCCTCTCATACTTCCTCTCCTCAGAGCCATCGCCGCCTGCTCCTCCTACAGCCTCTTTGCTGAGTGCCCCTTCCCTGATGGGTTCAACGGGGCTGTCCTCCTGTACTGCCTCAGCCTCACGGCCCTTTTCCTGCACTTCCACCAGAGGACATCCCTGAGGGGAAGCGAGAGACACTGGCTTAAGTGGCGGGACCAAGGGCTGAAACTGACAGAGCCATGCCTGCAAAGAGCTCACATCCCACCTGGGCAGAGCAGACTCCTCTGGCTCCATGTCTCATCCTATGAGCAAAGGACAAGATGTACCTCCTTCCCAGCATGCAGGGAGACCGAAGGGGACTCGGCTTCCCGAACACACCCCCATGGGAGAGACTGTCTTTCCCTCAGTGTTCCCCACACCTGGCACAGCCCCTCAATCAGTGTGCATTCAGATCCCTGCCTTGCCCACTGGTGACCGTGACCTCTGGGGCTGAGCAGGACTGGGAACATGGAGGAGGTCAAGGCTGGCTTGTTATCCAACCGCAAACAAGTCCTCCTCGTTGCTGGGTCTTCCTGAGCCTCTCAACTTGTGAGGATCTCAGTAACCATCTTGCCAGATTCCAGAACCGACCCTGACTTTCCGACTGGATGTGGGGCCTGGAGCAAGTGATTAACATGCTTCAGGGCTCAGTCTTATCTTCACTGAAGGGAGGGGGCTGGGCTCGCACTCTCAGGTCTGACGTCCTGTGAGTCTGTCGTCACTGATCCACCCCCTGGGGGGCTGGGAGCCCTATGGTTTAGGGAGCGTCATCACCAAGTGCAGGTGCAGCCCGAGCTGTCCTTCTCGGAGCTCAGGATAGATTAAAGTCTTCATCAGTATTGATGTGAAATGACTGACTGGGGATAAACGGGGGACCAGACCAGGAGAGGGATCAGGAACCTTCTTAGCATCAGGCTAGGAAAGCCTGGAGGGGTTGCTTCCTAGTTCTTCCTTGTCCTAAGCCCTGAGAGGCCACCCTGGGACCCACTCTCCCCACTGGCAGACAGAGGGGACTGTGGGAAGGTCAAGGCAAGCCTCCTCCTGTTTCTCTGCTTCTCACGCTGTCCCGTCTTCTCTTTCCTCTCATACTTCCTCTCCTCAGAGCCATCGCCGCCTGCTCCTCCTACAGCCTCTTTGCTGAGTGCCCCTTCCCTGATGGGTTCAACGGGGCTGTCCTCCTGTACTGCCTCAGCCTCACGGCCCTTTTCCTGCACTTCCACCAGAGGACATCCCTGAGGGGAAGCGAGAGACACTGGCTTAAGTGGCGGGACCAAGGGCTGAAACTGACAGAGCCATGCCTGCAAAGAGCTCACATCCCACCTGGGCAGAGCAGACTCCTCTGGCTCCATGTCTCATCCTATGAGCAAAGGACAAGATGTACCTCCTTCCCAGCATGCAGGGAGACCGAAGGGGACTCGGCTTCCCGAACACACCCCCATGGGAGAGACTGTCTTTCCCTCAGTGTTCCCCACACCTGGCACAGCCCCTCAATCAGTGTGCATTCAGATCCCTGCCTTGCCCACTGGTGACCGTGACCTCTGGGGCTGAGCAGGACTGGGAACATGGAGGAGGTCAAGGCTGGCTTGATCTCTAGCCTGGTGGGTGGAGACAGTGACGGAAGGCATCCGCCAAGGACGTGTGGGTCTGTGTGATTTCTAGCTTGCCTGTGCAAACGGTTCCCCTGCAGATCTCTCTGTTCACTAGTGGCTACGCGTGTATTTACAGAGTTGTATACTTCTGCATGTGTGAATGGAGTGGCAGGGCAGACTTTGCATACATGTCTGAAAACTTGTTTTCAAATACATGCGCACGTTTCCAGTTAGGATTTTCTTTGTTAGTGGTTTTTGCTTGGCTTTCTGTAAATCTTATAAAGTGCTGCATTGGTAAATAAAAGCCACTGCAATCCATAGCCCTCCTGCCCCAACGGGAGACGTGGATGTCGTGAGAATCCTCGGAATACACGTTCCACTGAGAGCCTCCAAAGAAGGATGTGGAAAACACAAGAGATGGGGGCAAAGCAAACAGAGCCATCCACTTCACAGAGAAATGGAGGCCCAGAGAAAGGAAATGTACAACTGAGATCTTGTGGGATAGAAGCGAACACCTGCTGGGCTGTTTAAGACTGCAACTGGATGGGTTTCTGGAATGCAGTTTTCCTGGGAGCTGTGATACAGAATCCACCTGCCAATGCAAGAGATACAGGAGACCCAGCTTCGATCCCTGGGTCAGGAAGATCCCCTGGCAGAGGGCATGGCAGCCCATTCCAGTCTTCGTACCTGGAGAATCCCATAGGTAGAGGAGCCTGGTGGGCTCCAGTCCATGGGGTCGCAGAGTCAGACACAATCGAGCACACGTGCACACACACGCCTCTGCCAGCAAGATGGTTTCTCCTTCCTCGTCCCCCTCCTTTGCCCTTTTCCATCGCTGGGAAGTTCTTATTTTGTGAGGCCTCAGCTGTCGAGAACGTTAAAGACGTGCTTAAGTTTGTGCAAGGCCATTTGGGGACTATTTATCCATCAGGTACTCTTGTTAATTAACTCAAGCCAGGCAGAGCTGCATCCTGTGGACAAAATACTCAGAGAAAATTCCCTCCGAGTCACACAGGATGTGAACACCTCCCACGCACTTCTGCACAGCAGGTTGAGTGCCTTCTCAGGTGGGGGCTTATTTTAAGGCAATCTAAAAAAAATAATAAAACTTGCAGGAGTATGGTCTGTTTGTTTGCTTAGCAGCCAGGCTAAAGGAAAGATGAGTCATCCCAGGGTTCAGAGCTAATAGTTGTCCTACAGGGCCATCTCTCTTGATTCAATAGCACAAGAGGAAGTGGTATGTCCTGGGCCACGTCTGAATGAAATAAGGGTTTGGCTGGGAGAGCGTGGGGTGAGAAAACACTGTGGAGAGGGTTTGGGGAAAAATTCTCAGCCAACTGAAGGCGTCCGTCATTTTATTTATTTTTATTTTTTTAGTCTTCACTTTGTTGTAACGACTCTCCCTGGTTCAGAGCTGCTGTGCAAGGTGTTATGTATCAGGGTGGAAAGGTTGTGTGGGGTTAATAAAATGAAGTTATTTGCATTTGTCAAAACGTAGCCAGCTTCCTGATTCATACAGGGGAAAGATCATCTCTATGAATGCTTAGCGATAATAGGAAGCAAGAGTGCTAGTGAGATGTTTGACTACCTAGCCAGGCTTAGATGACACCCAAAGAGTGTCCCATCTGCCGAGACACGGGGCCCAGAGTGCCCTGGGGAAGACTGCAGAGTCAGAAGGAGGGGTAGCCCCTACCTGATGACCTGGATTCCTGGTCTTCACCTCCTGACCAGGGCACTCCTCATTGAAGGAATGAAAGCCACCCTGCATGGAGCAGTTCTGTGGTCCTCTCCCAGCTGGAAACTCAACCATTTGCAGCAGCATGGATGGACCTAGACAGTGTCATACAGAGTGACATTAGTCAGACAGAAAGAGAAATATCCTATAACATCCCTATGCGTGGAACCTAAAAAGAAATGACACAAATGAACTTATTTACAAAAGTAAATAAGAGATTCACAGACTGGCAGACTGAACTTACAAGCGGGAAAGGATCGGGGTAGGGGATAGCTGGGGAGTCCAGATCGACAGTGCACACTGCGGCGCTAAAATGGACCACCAGCCAGGGGCTTAGGGAGCTCTGCTCCATGATATGTGGCAGCCTTGATGGGAGGGGAGTTCGGGGGAAAATGGTTACACATATATGTATGGCTGAGACCCCTTGCTATCTACTTGAAGCTATTATAACATTACTACTTGGGTATACTCCAATATAAAATTTAAAAATTAAAAAAAGAAAGACAAGAAGTGATCGTTCTGGTGCAGGTGTTTGAGATTAAGACACATCTCCACCTGGAAGTGAAGCCTGCTTCTCACCAGGACTGCGGTGGCTTTCCTGTAATCACTACTTCCCACACACCTGCCCCAGGCTCCACACCAACTCCAGGAAGAAGAAAGGGGATGGGAGACAGTCCAAATACGATCGTTATCAAGCTGAAATGACATTTCAGGACTTCCAGGGAAGTGTGTCGACACTGCCAAGTTTAACTGGTTTACCCAGAAGGGACAACATGAATTTTCAGCAGTTAGCAGGGAGCCTCACTATTAAAAAGTAAATCCAGTGATCAGAAAATTTTCAGGATTTAACATTTTGCAGATACAAGTCCAGGGTCAGTGAGGCTTTTGAAAATTCACACTCACCATGCATTTGGGCCTCAGGTCTTTTTAGCACCAACTGGAGATCCAGGACTTTCTTTTTTTTTTAATTTTGTGGATGAATGGATAAAGAAGATGTGATACATATAGATGTTGGAATATTACTAAGCCATCAGAAAGAATGGAACAATGTCATTTGCGGTAACATGGACACCACTAGAGATGATCGTACTAAGTGAAGTAAGTCAGAAAGAGAAAGGCAAACACTATATGATATTGTTTATATGTGGAATCTAAACTATGACACAAATCAACAGATCTACGAAAGAGAGACAGACTCACGGACATAGAGGACAGACCGGGGGTTGCCAAGGGAGACGGGGAATGGGGAAGGGATGGAGTGGGAACTTGGAGTTGGCAGATGGATAAACCACGAGGTCCTACTCTATAGCATGGGAAATTATATTCAATATCCTAGGATAAACCACAATGGAAAGTAGTATATTTACAAATGGATGTGTGCATATATACATATAAGTGAATCACTTGGCTGTACAGCAGAAATTAACAGTCTCATGTATTAATAAATCAACTGCACTTCAGTGAAAATAAACAAATCAATCCGGATTTGTCCGATCCCAAAGCCTTTCGGTTTTCCCACACTGCCTGACTGCCCAGCCGCCACATTTCTCTCCTTCACGAGAAACTCCTGCCTCCTTTGGTTGGCTCTAATTATAGTCTTTCTAAAAAGGAATGTGCTGGCCCTTCTTCCTGGCATGGACTGCACCTCGCTGGGAATGCCAGGCGTCTTTAACATTTCATGTATTAATAAACACTTACACAATCCTGCTGCTGTGTGCCAGCCTCTGGCTTGGGCAGTGTGCACACTAACTCCATCTTTATAACAATACGCGATCGTGAAAATAAATACTAGTGAAGTGCCATTTTAACAGCGCCATTACTATTGTTCTAATGGGCAACGAAACGAAGGCAGAGAGAAGTTACGTGACTGGCCCAACGTCACACAGCCAGGAAATTTGGAGAACCAGGATTCATGTCAATTGCTATGCAGCGTGACCCCCCTTTCCTTCAGAGAGTCAGAGTTCTCATCCTAACCTGTCCCCTAACCATCTCCTGTGAGTGCTGATAGTTTGGGGAGGTCAAGAGCTTGGAACACCCACAAAGAAAAGTCCTGGAAAAGCCCAAGTATTTGGGAAAAAAAAAAATGTACCCTGCAATGCAGGAGACCTGGGTTCTATCCCTGGGTTGGAAAGACCCCCTGGAGATCACTCCAGTATTGTTGCCTGGAGAATTTCATGGCTCGTCCATGGGTTGCAAAGAGTCAGACAGCACTGAGTGACTTTCACAAAGACAAATATCACAAATAAGACAAATATCACATGATATTACTTGATAATACAAATGATACAAATAAACTTATTTACAAAATAGACACTGACTCATGGCTCTCAAAATCAAGTTACTGTTACCAAAGGGAAAACATGGAAGGAAGTGATACATGGGGAGACTGTGACTGATATATATATATATATATATATATATATATGTCCACACTACTATGTATAAAAGGATAATAAGGGCCTGCTGTATGGTATAGGGGAGACTGTTCAATATTCTGCGAGTACAGGCAACATCGGTTCAATCCCTGGTCCAGGAAGATTTCACACGCCGTGGTGCAACTAAGCCCAATCGGCACAATTCCTGAATCTGTGTCCTGAGCCCATGCTTCACAGCAGGAGAGTAACCCCCACTTGCCACAACTAGAGGTGTCGTTGGAAAGTGTGAAGGTCCTCAATATCCTATTCCTACCAGAGGCATCAGTCTGCTAAAAATAAGAAGGCTATTTCCCAAGATTAATAAAAAGAAAGGAAGAGGCTGGGAGGGTGGGGGTTTCAGCATTGCACTGGCGGCGGTTGGGGTGGAAGTTAGAAGACGACAGACACTAAAATAGCAGCAGATGAGCACCGTGTAATTTCCACCCGTCGATAATGTCACGCTGCAAGGTTGGGGGTTCCACTGAGATAATTGCCATTCCCCAGACTACTGTCTTTACCAGAGAAAGAGATGACTGCTGTGTGAGAGCCACCATGCTGCCTCCGGCTTGTTGAAACGTGGCCGTAATTAATGAGGGACCAGGCGTGAAACTCACCAATCTTTCACCTAGACGTGGGGACTTTCAGGAACAGAGACGGCTTCTAAGAAGAAGAAAACATGATAAACTGCACTCCACAGACAGGGAGACAGAGATGTTCATAGAATGACTCAGCCTTCAGAGCATGTCTGGGTCAGAAAAATGATGACTTAACCCTATTGACCTCTCATGGGTTCGTTTTTTTTTTCCCTGTTGCTGAGAGTCAGCCCTGAATATTCATTGGAAGGACTGAGGCTGAAGCTGCAGCTCCAATACTTCGGCTGCCTGATGTAAAGAGCTGATTCATTGGAAAAAGCCCTGATGCTGAGAAAGACTGAAGGCAAAAGAAGGGGGCCGTGGAGAATGAGATGATGGGATAGCACCACCAAATCAGTGGATGTGAATTTGAGCAAACTCTCAGAGATAGTGGAGGACAGAGGAGCCTGGCATGCTGTCACCAATGGGGTCACAAAGAGTCGGACAATAATAATACTAATAGCTCTTGAGTGCTATGACTTTCCAGACAACTTATATGAAGATAGGGTTTCCCTGGTGGCTCGATGGTAAAGAATCTGTCTGCCAAAGCAGGAGACGCAGGGCCAACCTCTGGGTCGAGAAGATCCCCCGGAGAAAGAAATGTCAACATACTCCAGTATTCTTGCCCGGGAAATCCCATGGCCATGGGGTTGCAAAAAGTCGGGCAGAGCAGCTAAACAACAGCAACGAGGTGCTGTTAGTATCTTTCCTGGACAGATGGAGAAACTGAGCCTTAGAGAGGTTGAGTGTCGTGTTGAGCAGGTGGTGTTGCCAGCTATGTGCCCAGACCTAGCTCAATCCAGATCCAAGCTCGTATCCTGAAGAATGTACCTCCTGGTCCCCGATTCCTCATGACCGCCAGCACTCAGTAGAAGGACCAGACTCCTAAGGAGGCCTGTCCTTCAGGACAGTGGCCCTCAAGTTTGAGTTACATCAGAATCACCTGGAGAGCTTGTTAAAATACAGATCCTTAGGCTTCATCTCCCCATTTTCTGATCCAGAAGGTCTGGGAAGTGCTTGGGCATTATATTTCTGAGGAACCTCCAGATCATCTGGTCCCTGCTGGTCCGTAGACTGTGCTTTGAGCAGCAAGCCCCTGGAAGCCACCCCACCTGAGCTGCTACCTCCAGGTCTGGTCACACTGGAACTGTGGCTGAGCCCTAATCCTGTTCCAGGACTACAGCATCTTTTAATCAAATTAGAATAAAGAGGATTTATTTTGAGAGAGACATTGAGAAAAACGGATGCTGTCTGGCCTGCATGAATCATGTAGTGACCACATTTTTGTTAGAAGGATAGTCCTTACATAAGAGTAAAGCTGTTTTACATTTGCTTAGTTTAGAAGGGGGGAAATTGGGGAGGCTGATTCATTGGAAAAAGCCCTGATGCTGAGAAAGACTGAAGGCAAAAGAAGGGGGCCGTGGAGAATGAGATGATGGGATAGCACCACCAAATCAGTGGATGTGAATTTGAGCAAACTCTCAGAGATAGTGGAGGACAGAGGAGCCTGGCATGCTGTCACCAATGGGGTCACAAAGAGTCGGACAATAATAATACTAATAGCTCTTGAGTGCTATGACTTTCCAGACAACTTATATGAAGATAGGGTTTCCCTGGTGGCTCGATGGTAAAGAATCTGTCTGCCAAAGCAGGAGACGCAGGGCCAACCTCTGGGTCGAGAAGATCCCCCGGAGAAAGAAATGTCAACATACTCCAGTATTCTTGCCCGGGAAATCCCATGGCCATGGGGTTGCAAAAAGTCGGGCAGAGCAGCTAAACAACAGCAACGAGGTGCTGTTAGTATCTTTCCTGGACAGATGGAGAAACTGAGCCTTAGAGAGGTTGAGTGTCGTGTTGAGCAGGTGGTGTTGCCAGCTATGTGCCCAGACCTAGCTCAATCCAGATCCAAGCTCGTATCCTGAAGAATGTACCTCCTGGTCCCCGATTCCTCATGACCGCCAGCACTCAGTAGAAGGACCAGACTCCTAAGGAGGCCTGTCCTTCAGGACAGTGGCCCTCAAGTTTGAGTTACATCAGAATCACCTGGAGAGCTTGTTAAAATACAGATCCTTAGGCTTCATCTCCCCATTTTCTGATCCAGAAGGTCTGGGAAGTGCTTGGGCATTATATTTCTGAGGAACCTCCAGATCATCTGGTCCCTGCTGGTCCGTAGACTGTGCTTTGAGCAGCAAGCCCCTGGAAGCCACCCCACCTGAGCTGCTACCTCCAGGTCTGGTCACACTGGAACTGTGGCTGAGCCCTAATCCTGTTCCAGGACTACAGCATCTTTTAATCAAATTAGAATAAAGAGGATTTATTTTGAGAGAGACATTGAGAAAAACGGATGCTGTCTGGCCTGCATGAATCATGTAGTGACCACATATTTTCTTCCTAGAGTTAGAAGGGATAGTCCTTACATAAGAGTAAAGCTGTTTTACATTTGCTTAGCATCTTTAAAATAAAGTGGTCTTTTCGTATACCTGGACACATAACCTAAATTCATAAATGTAGCTTTAGACCGTGCGTGTGTGCTAAGTCACTTCAGTCGTGTCCAACTCTTTGTGACCTTTATGGACTGTAGACTGCCAGACTCCTCTGTCCATGGGATTGTCCAGGCAGGAACACTCCAGGGGATCTTCCTGACCCGGGGATCAAACCTGCGTCTCTTACGCACTGGCAGGCATTTCTTTACCACTAGTACCACCTGGGAAACCCATCTTTATATTACGTGATCCATAATCTAGCTTGACATACCATGGAATATAAAATACTCAAAGAATGCCTTCCTTGTTCTGGATGCTCAAGGGAGAAATCAGGGTTTCAATGTTACTGAGAAAAGGAAAAATGAAATCCAAATACCTCTAACCCTAAAAACGAATGGAGCTCCTAGTTCATGGTCTCAAAATTAGAGGGTTTTCATGGTATGTCAGTGGATATCACAGTGAGACGGACTGAGGAAGGAAGGATACCTTGACCTGCCAGCCGAGGGAGCAGACACCCTCACTCAGCAGCGCTAGTCCTCCTTTGACCCTCCCAGCCCATCCATTTGGGTCACTTTCCCTTTCTCTGTCTGGCCTCTGAAAAGCTCAGGACCATTAATGAATTTATTCCTGGATTATATTAAGACAGGAGGGAGGGAGGGAGAGTAAAAGCCCATGCTCCAGATGTGAGCCTTGATTCGTGAATGTCTCTCATTTTAATCCCTCTGAACAGGAAACCTCTGTAACAGACTCTGTGGTTTCGCTAAGGATCTGGGTCAATTTCAGTATAATCTCTCCTCTCCTCTAACCCTCAGCCTGGCCTCTTGCTTCCATCTCTTAACACAGCAAGGACATCACCCTTCAAACAGCTCATAAACAGAAACTCATTTGTTTTGCACCTGTTTTGCCTGACTCCACCTTTGCTGCTCTATCAAACCGGAAAGGCACGTCATTTCCAGAATTTCCTCCCTGAAGTGTTGGATTGAGGGGCGAGTAAGAAAGGAGCGGGTGGGGTGGGTGGGGGCCAGAAAGAACAGCTGCTCCTCTCATTAGGATGTTTTTCACCCAGATCTGCGAGGGGAATGCATCCGGGAGAGAGGATTAGGTGAGAGAGGGCTTTACTGGTTAATACTCTATTACTAATTATTGAATGATTATATATCCTGAGATCTATTATTCAATAGTAACGACCACAGTGTTATCTATTAATACGTTGTAACATTCAGTAGTAAGACCCAGTCTATCCATGACTTGTTAATCGAGTTTTCCTCTTTACTTTTTAAAAACTTATTTTGGTTTATTTGAACCATGTTTACTTCTATTTGGCTCCTCCCCCCTGAGCCTCTCCTGACTCTGGAATGACCAATGGAATATAAAATACTCAAAGAATGCCTTCCTTGTTCTGGATGCTCAAGGGAGAAATCAGGGTTTCAATGTTACTGAGAAAAGGAAAAATGAAATCCAAATACCTCTAACCCTAAAAACGAATGGAGCTCCTAGTTCATGGTCTCAAAATTAGAGGGTTTTCATGGTATGTCAGTGGATATCACAGTGAGACGGACTGAGGAAGGAAGGATACCTTGACCTGCCAGCCGAGGGAGCAGACACCCTCACTCAGCAGCGCTAGTCCTCCTTTGACCCTCCCAGCCCATCCATTTGGGTCACTTTCCCTTTCTCTGTCTGGCCTCTGAAAAGCTCAGGACCATTAATGAATTTATTCCTGGATTATATTAAGACAGGAGGGAGGGAGGGAGAGTAAAAGCCCATGCTCCAGATGTGAGCCTTGATTCGTGAATGTCTCTCATTTTAATCCCTCTGAACAGGAAACCTCTGTAACAGACTCTGTGGTTTCGCTAAGGATCTGGGTCAATTTCAGTATAATCTCTCCTCTCCTCTAACCCTCAGCCTGGCCTCTTGCTTCCATCTCTTAACACAGCAAGGACATCACCCTTCAAACAGCTCATAAACAGAAACTCATTTGTTTTGCACCTGTTTTGCCTGACTCCACCTTTGCTGCTCTATCAAACCGGAAAGGCACGTCATTTCCAGAATTTCCTCCCTGAAGTGTTGGATTGAGGGGCGAGTAAGAAAGGAGCGGGTGGGGTGGGTGGGGGCCAGAAAGAACAGCTGCTCCTCTCATTAGGATGTTTTTCACCCAGATCTGCGAGGGGAATGCATCCGGGAGAGAGGATTAGGTGAGAGAGGGCTTTACTGGTTAATACTCTATTACTAATTATTGAATGATTATATATCCTGAGATCTATTATTCAATAGTAACGACCACAGTGTTATCTATTAATACGTTGTAACATTCAGTAGTAAGACCCAGTCTATCCATGACTTGTTAATCGAGTTTTCCTCTTTACTTTTTAAAAACTTATTTTGGTTTATTTGAACCATGTTTACTTCTATTTGGCTCTCCCTGGTCCCGCCTAAGGAATCCTGAGCCCTCTCTCCTGACTCGAGACACCTCCGTAGAAAGATGCGGACCTACGTGTCTTGGGAAAGGGCTTCCCTGGTGGCTCAGTGGTAAACAACCTGCCGGCCAACACAGGAGACACGGGTTCAGTCTCGGGTCTGGGAAGACTCCACCTGCTGCAGAGCAACTAAATCCACGCACCACAGCTACTGAGTCTGTTCTCTAGAGCCCAGGAGCCGCAATGACTGAAACCCTTGTTCCCTAAAGCCCGTGCACCCCAACAAGAGAAGTCACTGCAACCGGAAGCCTGCTGCAGGGAAGAATAGACCCTGTTCACCACAACTAGAGAAAAGCCTGCATAGCGATGATAACCCAGCACAAACAAAAAGACGCAAATTTAAATCAAAAAGCAATTGGACATCTCTCCTCAGTGCCCTGGGACGTGCTGGAGGAGCCCTGCAAGGGCGGCTGTAGCGATGGGGTTACCAGGGGAGGAAGGGCAGAGGCTGAGCTGAGCGCCGGCTGACTGGGTAGCACCCGGCCTGGCTTACAGGGTGTGTCTGTCCAGGCCTTTCCTTGGAGACTCTCCTCACATTTCTGATGGGGCTCCCATGCCTACAACCTTCTCCAGGGTGGAAGGGCAAAAATCAACATTTGACAGGAAAGACTCATGGCTTAATTAGGACAGAATTTTATTTCCCCCCTCCTGTCCCTTTAAATTTTGTCTAATGGGGGAAGCATTTCCCTTGACCTAGATAGAAATCCAGCAGATCTCCATGTTGTTTTGGTTCATTCTTGCATAATAAACAGAGTGACACTACCTTCAGGTCTCAAACATGCTCTTAATTTAGGAGAGAAAGCACCCAGTCCAAAACGTTAAATTGCTTCTAGCCACAAAGCTGTTTTAACCCACCAAGTAGAGGCTGTTTGTGTCCTAACAGGTAACGCTGAAATCGAGCACCTGAACGAAGGGCCAAAGCAGATTTGATCCACAACTTCCCGTCTGCGGCCATCCACTGTCTGCTTAGGCTCCATATCCACCACCACTTGGAGTGTTAAGCTCATCTCAGAAATTCTCTTTCAATTCCTAGTCCTCAGTCTCCTCTCCCTGCTGCTCTGGCATTGAATTCCTTTTTCTTGGTTTAACTGCATTCAACACATACTAGCTGAAATTCACAATATGGCCATGGTACCATGGTTGATGTTGGAAGGCAAATCAGAGATGAGTTTCTTCCTTGATTTCAAGTAATCTCTACTATCTGAAAGTGAAAGTGTGAGTCGCTCAGTTTTTGTGACTCCCTGGACTGTCGCCCACCACAGGCTCCTCTGCCCATGGGATTCTCCAGGCAAGAAAACCGAACATGTTGCCATTCCCCTCTTCAGGGAATCTTCCCAATCCAGGGATTGAACCCGGGTCTCCTGCACTGCAAAGTCTGTACTGTCTGAGCCAACAGGGAACCTTGCCTGTTGAGTCCTGCTCCAAGGTCACAGGTGCAAGGATTTGTACCAAGACCGCAGAAGCAGAGCCCTGGATCAAGGACATCTCAGAAGCTGAATGAGCCCCTTTGGAACCTTGCCAAAAGTCCCCTGATAATCACTGACAAAGTTCCTGATTCCCAATTAGGCAAAGAGGTCCACTCCAGTAAACACCCTATGGCGCCCCAACTAATCACCTAATGCCAACCATTCAGCAGGAATTTTCTTTGTTTTGAAGCTATAAAAATGGCTGCTTGCCAACGAACACAGCCAATTCTCCCTGTCTGTCAGGAGGTCGACCTGTTGTGCTCTCAGTGCCCACTTTATCTCTGCTCTTTGTTTTTTTGGGGGGAGGGGGAGCAATTTTATTGGTCTTTCATTTATTTATTTGCATCCAACTTTGTCCTTTGGCCTGTGTGGGCCTCCCACTGCAGCAGCCTCTCTCGTTGCAGAGCACCGGCTCTGGGCGCATGCGCTCCAGAGCTCTGGCTCATAATTGGATGCATCGGTCCAGCTGCTCTGCAGCATGTGGGATCTTCCCAGGCCAGGGATCGAACCGGCGCCCCCTGCACTGCAACGTGGACTCTTTACCCACTGAACCACCAGGGAAGCCCCTGCTCTTTGTTCTTAATAAACTCGCTCCCTTCTGAAATGCTCTGTGTCTGGAAATTCTTTTCCAGTCCACACTTGGACTGCCTCAGCACTACCTAGGATACTTTCCTACCTAGCATCTCTATAGACAGATAAATCGTATTTGGTATGATGGTACATATGCTTAAATATGGGATATATATGTGTGTGTGTGTATACAAAAATTAATAATTAAATACAAGCATATACAGCAATGAATATATATTTCAGAGAGAATGGAGGGGTAGAAGAGGCTAGAAGAAGTATTGGAGAGATGAAATAGAAGCCTCTTGGTATACAGGCTTTCCTGAGACATGCGCAAAGCCCGTGAGCATTCAGGAAAGGAGGATCAGAATGTCCTGCTGGGGACTCCTCACCTCGCCAGCTCTTGATATGCTGTTTCCCTCCTCTTCTCTAACCCAGTCTCACAGACTCCCTCCCAGTCCTGTGTCAGTGGCGTTCCCTTTCTATCCATCCCTCATCTTCTTTTTTAAAAAATAATTTTATTTATTCATTTTTACTGTTGGCTGTGCCAGGTCTTTGTGGCTGTGCAGGCTTTGCTCTAGTTGTGGAGAGCAGGCGCTACTCTCTAGTTGCAGTGAGCGGGCTTCTCACTGAGGTGGCTTCTCTCATTGTGGAGCACAAGCTCTAGGTGCTCAGGCTTCCATAGTTGTGGCTCCTGGGTTTGAAGGCACAGGTTCAGTAGTTGTGGCGCACAGGCTTAGTTGTTCCATGGCATGTAGGATCTTCTCTGGATGACAGGTAATTTCCAATCTTTCTTTTAAATGAGGACTTCCCTGTTGGCTCAGACAGTAAAGAATCTGCCTGCAATGCCGGAGACCCAGGTTCAAGATCTTCAAAGGATGATGGGTGATGTGCATGTCCAGCACCAACTGAAAGAGCTTAACTCCCTGGATTGGCTGGGTAGAGAAGAAAGCAGGTTTCGGTTACAGGATGTGCACCTGTGTCTTCTGTACAGAGAGGACAGGGAGATGGAGTTGGGAGCACAAATGTTCTATTGGGAGACTATGAAAGAAAGATAAGAGAACCTGCAGAACTCAGCAGGGGACGTCTTCAGACCCAGATGCTGTTCTGACACCTGTGAGAGGAAAGGGGAGGAGGAAAGGTTGGGTGGGGGCGTCTTAGATGGTAATTATTTCTAATTCTTATTAATTTGTCAGCACCAAGCCTTTTGATGCTTTTGAACTGCGGTGTTGGAAAAGACTCTTGAAAGTCCCTTGGACAGCAAGGAAATCAAGCCAGTCAATTGTAAAGGAAATCAACCCTGAATATTCACTGAAAAGTCTGATGCTGAAGCTGAAGCTCCAGTGCTTTGGCTGCCTGATGCGAAGAGCTGACTCACTGGAAAAGAGCCTGATGCTGAGAAAGATCGAGGGTAGGAGGAGAAGGGGACGACAGAGGATGAGATAGCTGGACGGCATCACCGACTCAATGGACATGAATTTGAACAAATTTAGGGAGATAGTGAAGGACAGGGAAGCCTGGTGTACTGCAGTTCGTGGGGTCACAAATAGTCAGAGACGACTTAGTGTCCGAACCAAGTCTTAACTTCAACATGAAAGATCTTTAGTTGCAGCATGTGGAATCTAGTCTGGAGCCCCCCGCATTGGGAGTGCAGAGTCTAAGCCACTGGAGCAAGAGGGAGGTCTCTCAGATGGCAATGTTTCCCTTACAAAGTCTTGGCAGATCCAGCAGGGGAGATTCAGAGCCGAGAGTGCAGGTTTGCAGAATTCTGCATGGAGCAGAACCAGAACCAGCCAGGTCCCTGTCACCCTGCTGTCCTCATGCACTGCCGGGGGCTTCCCAAGAGGATCGGAGCCAGGAGGTGACGGAAGCTGGGGGCCGTCAGCTAACGGCATCCTTTGAAGCTAAAAAGCAAGTTCATTCCCTAAGGGCGATCCTGCAGTACACCTCATGGCAGACCCTGTGACATCTGAAGGTAATTTACGAGAAACCTGTGAAAAACCTAGGAAACAGAGTGAAGTAAGTCAAAAAGAGAAAGATGCATATTGTATACTAACATGCATATATAGTACTGATAAATGTATATGCAGAGCAGCAATGGAGAAACAGACATAGAGAACAGATTCACGGACAGACTTGACAGGAGAGAGGAATGGGGAAGAAGTATGGAAAGAGTAACATAGAAGCTTACATTATCATATGTCAAATAGACAGCCAATGGGAATCTGCTGTAAGACTATGGGAACTCAAACAGGGGCTCTGCCGCGAGCAGAGAGGGTGGGATGGGGAGGGGGATTGGAGGGAGGTTCAAGAGGGAGGGACCATGTGTGCCTATGGCTGATTCATGCTGATGTTCGGCAGTAAACAACAAAACTCAGTAATTAAAAAAAAAACAACATAAAACCTAGGAAAGGTCTGAAGAGCAGATTCAAGAAAGTGCCACACTGAGCTCTCCTGGTGATAGGGACAGAGTAGAATAGGTAGGTGGTTGTAGAGTCCTAGTAGGGGATGGTAGGTAGAAGGGAGACACCTGAGAAAGGTTGGGAGGCCAGTGAGTTGACGATAACTCAGGAGAGCTGCTCCTTGTTCAGTAAAGTAGGCGCGACTGGGTATAAACAGCGGATGAAGGAGGAACTGGTGAAGAAGCAACCCATGATGTATGTCCTGCATCTGCGTCTACTTGAGAGGGGCGGTCTTCTACCATCCTCTATACATGGCTGCCTACTCAGTTGAAAGCGAGAGCAGAGCAGAGCTTTCCTGCTTGCCCGCTTGCACCGCTTACAAGTACCCTATCATAATAAATCCTCTTCTTGCCTATCACTCTGCCTCTCGCTGAATTCCTTCTGCGTTGAGGCATGAAGAACCTGAGCCTCAGTGGGTCCACACGTTGGGTGAGTGCTGGATTAAGTCCCGGCCGTGTGGGTTCGAGTCCCAGACAGGGTTTTGGTCGGGATTGAGTCTTGACTACCCCCAAGCAGGGTTTTGGCTGGGGTTAAGCCTTAGCCACATGGGTTCGAGTCCCAAACCAGTTTTGGCTAGGTTCAAGCCTCAGTCACGTGGGTTCAAGTCCCAAGCAGGGTTCGATCAGGTCTGGGCCCTGGGTTGAAGTCTCAAATTGAGGTAAAACCCTTTCACTGGGACTGTTCCTGTGGTACTCAGTCCTCAGGACACCGGTTCCCTGAGGCCTCTGGTCAACAAGCTCCAGGAAACCCTCTCCCAGAAGGAGACTGGGGAGAGCCCGTGGGAACCAACACAGCATCTATTTATAAGCCGTGTGGGCCAGTGAACAAGAAAGGGCCCACAGATCTCTGAGCCCGTCTCCTACCAGCTCTGCGGTTCCAGGCTCCCCAGAGGCAGCCCTGACCTCCACTGGCGACCTCAGAGCCAGAGAAGAAAAACCTGGGTGAGATGGAGCCGAACCAGCACAGGTCTGGGGGGGGGCCTCCCAGCTCCCACACGTCTGCAAGGACAGCCCACCACACAGGCAGAGGTGCACACAATGAAAACATTTGCCTCTGTCAAGTGGATGTCCACTCCCAGTTCAGTTAACAAAGCCACATGGACACACACTCCTCTGAGCCTGACACAAGCTTGTGAGTCCACGCTCATGCACCCAGCACGAGGTTTTCAAAACATCCACTGTGTGTGATGCACGCACAGATGAGAGGTTATGACATGACATACAAAAGCCCCAACAACCTACAGAAACAGAAATAGGCAATCAAACAGACATCCAAAGGATCGCGATGAAGGAGGAACTGGTGAAGAAGCAACCCATGATGTATGTCCTGCATCTGCGCTACTGAGGGGTTTTTTGGAAAAGCGAGCAGAGCAGAGCTTTCCTGCTTGCCCGCTTGCACCGCTTACAAGTACCCTATCATAATAAATCCTCTTCTTGCCTATCACTCTGCCTCTCGCTGAATTCCTTCTGCGTTGAGGCATGAAGAACCTGAGCCTCAGTGGGTCCACACGTTGGGTGAGTGCTGGATTAAGTCCCGGCCGTGTGGGTTCGAGTCCCAGACAGGGTTTTGGTCGGGATTGAGTCTTGACTACCCCCAAGCAGGGTTTTGGCTGGGGTTAAGCCTTAGCCACATGGGTTCGAGTCCCAAACCAGTTTTGGCTAGGTTCAAGCCTCAGTCACGTGGGTTCAAGTCCCAAGCAGGGTTCGATCAGGTCTGGGCCCTGGGTTGAAGTCTCAAATTGAGGTAAAACCCTTTCACTGGGACTGTTCCTGTGGTACTCAGTCCTCAGGACACCGGTTCCCTGAGGCCTCTGGTCAACAAGCTCCAGGAAACCCTCTCCCAGAAGGAGACTGGGGAGAGCCCGTGGGAACCAACACAGCATCTATTTATAAGCCGTGTGGGCCAGTGAACAAGAAAGGGCCCACAGATCTCTGAGCCCGTCTCCTACCAGCTCTGCGGTTCCAGGCTCCCCAGAGGCAGCCCTGACCTCCACTGGCGACCTCAGAGCCAGAGAAGAAAAACCTGGGTGAGATGGAGCCGAACCAGCACAGGTCTGGGGAGGGGCCTCCCAGCTCCCACACGTCTGCAAGGACAGCCCACCACACAGGCAGAGGTGCACACAATGAAAACATTTGCCTCTGTCAAGTGGATGTCCACTCTCGAGTTCAGTTAACAAAGCCACATGGACACACACTCCTCTGAGCCTGACACAAGCTTGTGAGTCCACGCTCATGCACCCAGCACGAGGTTTTCAAAACATCCACTGTGTGTGATGCACGCACAGATGAGAGGTTATGACATGACATACAAAAGCCCCAACAACCTACAGAAACAGAAATAGGCAATCAAACAGACATCCAAAGACACAGATTTTAGGGTAAATTAAATATGGATTATTTATGTGGAGGCTGTGCCCGGAATGGCCAGACATGCCTTGAAAACTCTCTCTCTAAAAGGCAGGATGGAGGCAGAGCAGAATGCCTGGTTTCCTGATCCAGAAGCATGCAGGGGCCATCCTTCAGGAGGGACTGAAGCCATGACTTCAGATGGCAGGGGACAGAGTGTATGTATCCTGGTACTGGAATGGATATTTCTTTACTTTTTTTTTTTTATTTATCTTTTTTGGAGGGTGGGGTGGGGAGGGAGGGGGATGGGCGGGCCACTTCTATTGGTCTTTCATTTCTCTATTTTCATCCATCCTTGTTCTTCGGCTCCCGTGGGTCTCCCATCGCGGTGGCGTCTGTCGTTGCAGAGCGCTGGCTCTGGGCGCATGCGCAGAGCTCCAGCTCAGTAATTGGACACATCCGTCCAGCCGCTCTGCGGCACGTGGGATCTTCCCAGGCCAGGGATCGAACCGGCGCCCCTTGCACTGCAAGGCAGTGTCTTTACCCACTGGACCACCAGGGGAAGCCCTGGAAAGGATATTTCTATAGAAGAGCGGGGTGGGAGAACAGGGCCTCAGACTCTGCTTGTTTGGGTTTACATCCCAGCTTGCCACCTTCTACCTGTGTGACCTCCAGCAAGTTAATCAACCTCTCTGTGTCTCATGTTCCTCATCTATAAAAACGAGGCTAATAATAGTCCTGAGGAGAGGGGCCAAGGAACTAGACCAGATGGTATTTGTGAAGGGCTGAGAGTGGTCCTGTACGACCTCAGAGCCAGAGAAGAAAAACCTGGGTGAGATGGAGCCGAACCAGCACAGGTCTGGGAGGGGCCTCCCAGCTCCCACACGTCTGCAAGGACAGCCCACCACACAGGCAGAGGTGCACACAATGAAAACATTTGCCTCTGTCAAGTGGATGTCCACTCTCGAGTTCAGTTAACAAAGCCACATGGACACACACTCCTCTGAGCCTGACACAAGCTTGTGAGTCCACGCTCATGCACCCAGCACGAGGTTTTCAAAACATCCACTGTGTGTGATGCACGCACAGATGAGAGGTTATGACATGACATACAAAAGCCCCAACAACCTACAGAAACAGAAATAGGCAATCAAACAGACATCCAAAGACACAGATTTTAGGGTAAATTAAATATGGATTATTTATGTGGAGGCTGTGCCCGGAATGGCCAGACATGCCTTGAAAACTCTCTCTCTAAAAGGCAGGATGGAGGCAGAGCAGAATGCCTGGTTTCCTGATCCAGAAGCATGCAGGGGCCATCCTTCAGGAGGGACTGAAGCCATGACTTCAGATGGCAGGGGACAGAGTGTATGTATCCTGGTACTGGAATGGATATTTCTTTACTTTTTTTTATTTATTTTTTTTGGGGGGGGGGGGGGGGGGGGAGGGGGATGGGCGGGCCACTTCTATTGGTCTTTCATTTCTCTATTTTCATCCATCCTTGTTCTTCGGCTCCCGTGGGTCTCCCATCGCGGTGGCGTCTGTCGTTGCAGAGCGCTGGCTCTGGGCGCATGCGCAGAGCTCCAGCTCAGTAATTGGACACATCCGTCCAGCCGCTCTGCGGCACGTGGGATCTTCCCAGGCCAGGGATCGAACCGGCGCCCCTTGCACTGCAAGGCAGTGTCTTTACCCACTGGACCACCAGGGGAAGCCCTGGAAAGGATATTTCTATAGAAGAGCGGGGTGGGAGAACAGGGCCTCAGACTCTGCTTGTTTGGGTTTACATCCCAGCTTGCCACCTTCTACCTGTGTGACCTCCAGCAAGTTAATCAACCTCTCTGTGTCTCATGTTCCTCATCTATAAAAACGAGGCTAATAATAGTCCTGAGGAGAGGGGCTGCCAAGGAACTAGACCAGATGGTATTTGTGAAGGGCTGAGAGTGGTCCTGCTGTAGCAGAAGAGCAGAGTGAGAATTGGTTTCATTCTGCCCCTGAGAACTCTCCAGCCCGAGGGACTCAAGGGCTCCTGGCTGCCTACCCTGCAGAGCCCCACCCCACTCCCAGCCACCAGCTCCCAGCTTCCCAGGCAGGGACAGCTCTCTCCTGAGTCTTTCTTCCTCCTCCCCTTCCCTGTTCGTGGTTTTTCTACAAATGAGATTTGTGGAGAGAGCAGCGGTTGTGTGCAGTACGGATATGAAACCTGGCAGCCCAGCTCCAGTCTCAGCTGTCCGCCCTGGGAACCAGGGCTTTCCCAAGGCTGAGGGCAGGGAGGTGCTGTAAGGTAAGTTCTCAGCCAGTAGGTTCTGGTCCAAATATATGTAGGGAGATGGGGAAAGCATGTGTCTTAAGATATATAGATATAGTTAGATAGATACATAGATAGACAGACAGGTAGATAGACAGACAGACAGACAGATAGATAGATAGATAGATAGATAGATAGATAGATAGATAGATAGACAGATAGATAGGTATTTCCCCCCAAGGCCCATAGCTCCGTCCCTCACCCCTCTGCTCCTAGTTTTTCCCAAAGAAGCAAGAATCGCTATGCCTCTAAAGGAGAAATGGGAACAGGACTGCCTTCTCTCACTCCCAGACTCATCTCCAAGTCGCATCTCTCCGACACAAAACGCTTCGTTTCCCCTAGAGTCCACTCGATGTTCAGGGGTTCCCAGGAGAACTGAAATCCAGAGCGTTCTCATCTGGCGGCCTGGGAGCTGCAGCGCTCTCAGTACTACCTGTTCCTCCACCCTCTCCCCTCTCTCCCTCCCTCCCCTCCCAGGCTGTGCCCTCCCTCCCTACCTCGCCCGAGGCCCCAGCTACGCCCTCGGGGAGACACCCGCGGCCTCTTGGCCCCGAGGGAGGCGGGAGGAGGAGCAGGAGGGCGGGCGGGAGGCGGGGAGGCGCGCGGGGTGGAGGCCGCGCCTGCGGCTGGAGGTTGCATCTGCTGGAAGGCGGCTTTAGGCTGCTTGGTAACGGGGCTGCCAGAGCCGAGAGAGGCAGAGAGCAGGGCAGCGGCTTCTTGACGTCAGGACCGAGCGAGGGGACCAAGCCAGCCACCCGGCCCTCCCTGCAGCGGGGCCAGCCGCCGGCGGGAGAGGAGCCCAGCGCGGGGCGCCCTGCGGAGGTGAGGGGGGCGCGAGAGCCTGTCCGCAGGGGTGCAGCATGCCCCCCGCCCTCGGGCCATGGAGATCGCCCTGGTGCCGCTGGAGAACGGCGGTGCAATGACCGTCAGGGGAGGAGAGGAGGCCCGGACCACAGCGGGTGAGCTCCGCTGCCCCGCGACGGCTGCGCTCGGCGATGGACCCAAGGAACAGGCGCCGAGGAGGCGCAGCGGCGCCGAGAGGGGCGCGGACCCCGGAGACCGGCACGTGCCACCCCCGCGCCAGGAGCTGCCCCAGGTGAGTCGGAGGCCTCCGGAGGAGGAGGAGGAAGAGGGAGAAGGCGACCCAGCCCTGGGCGTGGCGGAGGACCAGGTGCTGGGCGCGGGATCCCTCCATCACCAGCGTGTCTTCATCAACATCTCCGGGCTGCGCTTCGAGACACAGCTGGGCACTCTGGCGCAGTTCCCCAACACGCTGCTGGGAGATCCGGCCAAGCGCCTGCGCTACTTCGACCCCCTGAGGAACGAGTACTTCTTTGACCGCAACCGGCCCAGCTTCGATGGCATCCTGTACTACTACCAGACTCATCTCCAAGTCGCATCTCTCCGACACAAAACGCTTCGTTTCCCCTAGAGTCCACTCGATGTTCAGGGGTTCCCAGGAGAACTGAAATCCAGAGCGTTCTCATCTGGCGGCCTGGGAGCTGCAGCGCTCTCAGTACTACCTGTTCCTCCACCCTCTCCCCTCTCTCCCTCCCTCCCCTCCCAGGCTGTGCCCTCCCTCCCTACCTCGCCCGAGGCCCCAGCTACGCCCTCGGGGAGACACCCGCGGCCTCTTGGCCCCGAGGGAGGCGGGAGGAGGAGCAGGAGGGCGGGCGGGAGGCGGGGAGGCGCGCGGGGTGGAGGCCGCGCCTGCGGCTGGAGGTTGCATCTGCTGGAAGGCGGCTTTAGGCTGCTTGGTAACGGGGCTGCCAGAGCCGAGAGAGGCAGAGAGCAGGGCAGCGGCTTCTTGACGTCAGGACCGAGCGAGGGGACCAAGCCAGCCACCCGGCCCTCCCTGCAGCGGGGCCAGCCGCCGGCGGGAGAGGAGCCCAGCGCGGGGCGCCCTGCGGAGGTGAGGGGGGCGCGAGAGCCTGTCCGCAGGGGTGCAGCATGCCCCCCGCCCTCGGGCCATGGAGATCGCCCTGGTGCCGCTGGAGAACGGCGGTGCAATGACCGTCAGGGGAGGAGAGGAGGCCCGGACCACAGCGGGTGAGCTCCGCTGCCCCGCGACGGCTGCGCTCGGCGATGGACCCAAGGAACAGGCGCCGAGGAGGCGCAGCGGCGCCGAGAGGGGCGCGGACCCCGGAGACCGGCACGTGCCACCCCCGCGCCAGGAGCTGCCCCAGGTGAGTCGGAGGCCTCCGGAGGAGGAGGAGGAAGAGGGAGAAGGCGACCCAGCCCTGGGCGTGGCGGAGGACCAGGTGCTGGGCGCGGGATCCCTCCATCACCAGCGTGTCTTCATCAACATCTCCGGGCTGCGCTTCGAGACACAGCTGGGCACTCTGGCGCAGTTCCCCAACACGCTGCTGGGAGATCCGGCCAAGCGCCTGCGCTACTTCGACCCCCTGAGGAACGAGTACTTCTTTGACCGCAACCGGCCCAGCTTCGATGGCATCCTGTACTACTACCAGTCCGGGGGCCGGCTGCGCAGGCCGGTCAACGTCTCCCTGGACGTGTTCGCCGATGAGATCCGCTTCTACCAGCTGGGGGACGAGGCCATGGAGCGCTTCCGGGAGGACGAGGGCTTCATCAAGGAGGAGGAGAAGCCCCTGCCCCGCCACGACTTCCAGCGCCAGGTGTGGCTGATTTTCGAATACCCGGAGAGCTCGGGCTCGGCACGGGCCATCGCCATCGTTTCGGTCCTGGTCATCCTCATCTCCATCATCACCTTCTGCTTGGAGACCCTGCCCGAGTTCCGGGATGAACGCGAGCTGCTGCGCCATCCGCCCGTGGTGCCTCCCCAGACCCCGGGGCCCCACAGGGGGCCCAATGGCAGCGGGGCCACGGCGCCCCCCGCAGGCCCCACAGTGGCCCCTCTCCTGCCCAGGACCCTGGCTGACCCCTTCTTCATCGTGGAGACCACGTGCGTCATCTGGTTCACCTTCGAGTTGCTGGTGCGCTTCTTTGCCTGCCCCAGCAAGGCTGAGTTCTCGAGGAACATCATGAACATCATCGACGTGGTGGCCATCTTCCCCTACTTCATCACCCTGGGCACCGAGCTGGTGGAGCAGCAGCCGGGGGGCGGGGGCGGCCAAAACGGGCAGCAGGCCATGTCCCTGGCCATCCTCAGGGTGATCCGCCTGGTCCGCGTGTTCCGCATCTTCAAGCTGTCCCGGCACTCCAAGGGGCTGCAGATCCTGGGCAAGACGCTGCAGGCCTCCATGCGGGAGCTGGGCCTGCTCATCTTCTTCCTCTTCATCGGAGTCATCCTCTTCTCCAGCGCCGTCTACTTTGCAGAGGCTGACAACCAGGAGACCCACTTCTCCAGCATCCCCGATGCCTTCTGGTGGGCCGTCGTCACCATGACCACGGTGGGCTATGGCGACATGAGACCTGTCACTGTGGGGGGCAAGATCGTGGGCTCGCTGTGTGCCATCGCTGGGGTCCTCACCATCGCCCTGCCGGTGCCCGTCATCGTCTCCAACTTCAACTACTTCTACCACCGCGAGACGGACCACGAGGAGCAGGCAGTCCTTAAGGAAGAACAGGGCAGTCAGAGCCAGGGGGCTGGACCGGGTGGCGGAGGCCAGCGAAAGGCCAGCTGGGGCAAGGGGTCCCTCTGTAAGGCAGCAGGGTCCTTGGAGAACACTGATGGCTCCCGAAGGGGCAGTTGCCCCCTGGAGAAGTGTAACCTGAAGGCCAAGAGCAACGGGGATTTACGGAGGTCGCTCTATGCCCTCTGCCTGGACACTAGCCGGGAGACAGATTTATAAAGGGGATCCAGGTCGACAGCTGGCCGCGGGCCGGGGACCATGAGGCCTCCTGACCCTGGGGACCTACCTGATGCCACAGAGTATTTCAAGCCCACCCTGGAACCTGGGTCTGTCGCTCTTCTCTCACTGCACTCCTTCCTGCCTCCCCCCGCACCTGATGCCCTCCTCTTTCCTCTTCTTTCCATGACACCAAGGGTCGCCTATTTTTAAAAAGTACCACGTTCCATGACGCAGGAACTGTGGAAATGGTGAGCGCTGTGAGATGGACCTATCTGTAGCCAGATTCCTATACCCAGCAGAGGGATAACCCAAACAAAAAGGACTTTAAATAGCCCAGATCCCCAGGGATTTTGTCAACTCCCCCCTCCCACGTCCCTGTGTTCCAGATTTGCTTTATATATGATTATATTTGTGTATAGGGGAAAGTATTATTTTTATGGCTGCAGAGTGGATTTTTCTACTGTCATTCAGATGGAGATATTTTGGATATATTTTCAAGATGTGTGTTGAATTTTTGGAAGAACAGGTTATTGTGATGTCCTCCTGAGATACTTACCTTAGAGCCGGAGACCCTGCTCCAGGCATTCTAGTTCCTGTGTTGGCCAACCTGTCTCTCTTCTGAGATGTGGGGTCAGTCCTTTGTGTCTAAGGCAGGCAGTGCTCTGGAAGAAAGGCAAGCCTAACTTTTTTCTGTGCGCCTTAAACAATTCTTGTAACTTTTCTTCGAAAAGCATTTTAATGTTGTAGGAGGAAGATGGCCGACAGTTCATCCTCTTGAATTTCATCCCAGGAAATAAAAACATTACTCGGTTGAGGCAAGTGTTAGTTTTTCTAAGGCTGATGTATGTTTGGAAATTTTAAAAAGTCTGTCCCTTACTGTCTGTGGTTCTGGAGTCAGACAAACCTTGACTGGGGTGCAGAACTTGGAAAGCTCGCGATTTGATCATCGACATCTCTTTTCTTTCTCCCCTCTGTGCCTTGCAGAGGAGTGAGGTCTGTTTGTCTTCAGTGGTTAGGACATAAGCATGCCTGGGTGGCACTAGACCCAGCCATCAGCCTAGAGTGTGGATGGAGTTAAAAGGCAAAGGATGATCCTCCCCTTCCCCTCTGAAAGCCCACCTCCCCTACCTGCACTCACAGCCCTGCTGTGGTCTCCTGGAGCAGGGTTTCTCAGCCTTTGTCTACAGGTTTTAAGTCTTACTTACCATGGTTCTCAGCTCTGAGAAACAAGCCTGGTTCTCCCAGACAGATGACCTCTCAGCAAACGTGTAGCCCTGGTGGGAGAATCCCAGAGGGAGGTGGCAGCGCCTTGTTATTATATTGCCAGACAAGCCGTGGTGTGTCAGAGGAAGATACTCTGCTCTTGTGGCAGATGGAGGCAGAGAGAGGCTGGAAGGATTTGTTTGTCCACATTAAAGGCTGGTTTCTACAGATTGTAACCTTGCTCTGAGTAATCTCTACACTCAGAGCAAATCCCTCTTCTCCCTTGTCATTGGATGATTCTGACAAAACATCACAGCAGGTGTAACACTGGTTGCAGTTTCTGTCTGGGCTTAGCTATCCGCCAGGGGCTCCTGATTCCTGCTGTTGTTTTTTCTTTTGGATAATCCAAAGATCGATGGTTTAGCATCCTCCCCAGGGTGGGCTGGTGGTCCACAACTGCATGGCCCCCACGACCACAGCAGGCTTGATATTTAGTTCTGGGGCACATCCAGGTTTGGGGGTTGGGGTGGGAGGAAGATCTAGGAAACCGATGCCTGAGGCTTGTGGATTTCACCGAGAGGCAGAAGCAGGAGTAAAAGCCTGTCTGTGACTGCCTGGAGTCATTTCCAGCCAGGAACAGCGAACAGCCGCACATCAGAGGAGGAAGCAGAAGGACGGCAGGGCGTGGACGGGGTGGGGGAAGGGATGGTCTGTTGTTTTTATTACACCCAGAAGAAAAGGAAGGCAAGCAGGGACACGGTGTTTATTTGTAATTTACAGTCTTCCTAAAAGCGGGGCCTCTCCTGCACACTATCTCGCCTAGAGGCACTCTGTGGCTTCCCTGAAGATACGTGTGGTCTTACGCACCCCTCCTGGCTGGAATGGAGCCATCCTTTGGGTTCTACCCTCCCTCGAAGATCAAAGAGAAGGTGCCACCTTTACCTGAAGGGTATTTCCTTTAGGCTTGAGCAACAAAGAGAATACTGTGCCGCCCAGGTCTCGGATGCCTCCAGGTGCCCGACGAGTGTTGGTCCAAAGAGGCTGACTGGCTCTTTAGAATGTCCAGTAAGAGGTACAGGCTTATACAGAGTCTCGGGGGTGGAAGGGTGGGAATGAGAGCACGAGTGCCTCTGTATTTGTGAGAGAGGAGAGGGTGCTGTCCACAGGTTTACGAAGGGAAGGGGGTGGTTCCAGCGGGATTCCAGCCCACTGCCACAGCCTGCCATCCTGAGGCTGGGGTACCCATCCTGGGGCGCTGGAGGAGACCCCAGGGCAGTGCGGGTATTTCCGTCTCTTCCTTCTCAGTGCACCTGTTGCTGTGGCTCTGGAAGTGGCTCCCCTGATCCACTCCCGACACGCAGTGGTTTCCCTGTTCATGTGACCATCAGGAAACGAGTGTGAAGGTCAAGTCTCTCACCCACGTCAGCTGAGGCAAGGGGCCCCTTCCTGTTCTCTCTCCCCCTCCCCTTGGTGCTGTTCTGGATTTTCCTTCCCAAGGAAATTAGATCAAGTGGCCCAGCCAAACCTTTATCCAGATGTTGCTTCTTGGCTCTCAAAGCAGGAAACCATCCCTGGGTTTATAATCTACCAGCTGGCAGCCTCTGGGCTTCCCAGGGGGCGCTAGTGGTAAAGAAACCACCTGCCAATGCCGGAGATCTAAGAGACTCCTGTTCGAGCCCTGAGTCTGGAAGATCTCCTGGAGGAGGGCATGACAACCCCCTGCAGCATACTTGCCTGGAGAATCCCATGGACAGAGGAGCCTGGTGGGCTGCAGTTCACGGGGTCATGAAGAGTGGGACAGGACTGAAGTGACTTAGCACACACACACACATGCCTCTCTCCAGGACCACGGTGAGAGACCTGATTTTATCAATGGTAAGGGGACTGGGCAATTATTTAAGGCAGAAATTGGCAAAAGCTCTGAAAAGAGTAGGATAGTAAATACTTTAGGCCTTGTGGTCCAAGAGGCAAAACTGAAGCTACCATTGTAGGTGCTTATATAACCATTGAAAATGTAGTCACTTAAAATGTTAGAACCAGCCTTCACTCAAGATCTGTACATGCCTGTCAAAACCATGTATCTGTCATATCGCGGCTGCCTCCTGGGCATCCAGGCATGCCCATGAAGCCCTGACCTGCCTCCACGAATTGATTTTCCTTCATTGAGCTTGTATTTCGTGCAAATGCCAACCCTGGCTCAAGGAGGGAATCTCAGGCTAGGGTGTCTTTCACCAAGGAAAGCCTTATTACAAAGATGGAACTTATTTCTACTTCCTTCTGAACATTAACTTTTTCTCGGTGGCTGTGGGACAGGATGCTTTGTTTCTAGGGAGAAGGAAGGAAATACCAAACTGGACGTTCTGCCCCAGGCTCTGGACATCGGGGTTCTCCGAACACCAGCACCTGGTAGAAGTGGGCCCAGGGAGCCAGAGCATGACCTCCTTCTCCTGTGACACTAAGGGCTTTCCTGGATGTGACATCACTCTGGGAGCCTTGAAGAGCTCTTTGGCCTGCCTCTGTTCAGCTGCCTCTTCCTGGCTGTAGAGATGGGCCTGGGTTTGGTGGGAGGGCCCACACGACGTGCGTGGAGGGGAAGATAGGAATGAGCTCCAGTCCTCAGGCCTCCAGAGTAAGACACCTGGCTCCTTCTCTTTTGATTGGTCAGTGCCTTCTGATGTCAGATTCTGCACCAGGCAATGTTTGATCTGGAAGGAGTGTTGAAGATCACCTGGTGGATGAGCAGACTGAGGTCTGGAGGGAAGAGGCCCCTGACCCAACCAAGGTCACCATAAAGTCCTGGGACTGGAGTCGTCTCCCGGACTCCCTGGCTGGGTTTCTGTATGTGGTCCGTGCTGCTCCCTCAGCATCAAAGCATTCCTGTTCTCCTTAAAGCTGCCTGCCCCCCTCCATGCCCCTCCATGGTCAACCCCCTCCTGAGGCAGGATTCTGCCACATCAAGTTCATTTCTATCCAGTTTGTCTGGGTAGGGACTGCCTCCTGAGCCTCCAGCCACGCTTGTGAAACCCTGATCTCCAATCTGATTTGACTCCATTCAACCTGCATTTATTGTGAGTGCCGAACCAGTAAAAGTAAGGGAGATCTGACAGTGGCATGGCCCAGCGTCCACAAGCAAGCAACTCAGGGAGGAAAATAGGAACCTTTATAATCCAGTGTCCTTAAAATGCTCACCAATTCATTTGTCCATTCATTCGGCAACATTTTGACAGCATTATTTACTATGGATCAGGCACTGTGCTAAAGTGCTGAGGCTATCTGGCAAGGGAGCTCCTGGTTAATTTCCCAGGCTAGTGGGAGGTGAATAAGCAAATGTATAAAGAAATCCTTTTTTAAGACATGTTTATTGGAGTGGCTTTGGACTTCCCAGGTGGCACAGTGGAATAGAATCAACCTGCCAAGTCAGGAGCCACAGGAGATGTGAGTTCAGGGAGAAGGAAGGAAATACCAAACTGGATCTGCCCCAGGCTCTGGACATCGGGGTTCTCCGAACACCAGCACCTGGTAGAAGTGGGCCCAGGGAGCCAGAGCATGACCTCCTTCTCCTGTGACACTAAGGGCTTTCCTGGATGTGACATCACTCTGGGAGCCTTGAAGAGCTCTTTGGCCTGCCTCTGTTCAGCTGCCTCTTCCTGGCTGTAGAGATGGGCCTGGGTTTGGTGGGAGGGCCCACACGACGTGCGTGGAGGGGAAGATAGGAATGAGCTCCAGTCCTCAGGCCTCCAGAGTAAGACACCTGGCTCCTTCTCTTTTGATTGGTCAGTGCCTTCTGATGTCAGATTCTGCACCAGGCAATGTTTGATCTGGAAGGAGTGTTGAAGATCACCTGGTGGATGAGCAGACTGAGGTCTGGAGGGAAGAGGCCCCTGACCCAACCAAGGTCACCATAAAGTCCTGGGACTGGAGTCGTCTCCCGGACTCCCTGGCTGGGTTTCTGTATGTGGTCCGTGCTGCTCCCTCAGCATCAAAGCATTCCTGTTCTCCTTAAAGCTGCCTGCCCCCCTCCATGCCCCTCCATGGTCAACCCCCTCCTGAGGCAGGATTCTGCCACATCAAGTTCATTTCTATCCAGTTTGTCTGGGTAGGGACTGCCTCCTGAGCCTCCAGCCACGCTTGTGAAACCCTGATCTCCAATCTGATTTGACTCCATTCAACCTGCATTTATTGTGAGTGCCGAACCAGTAAAAGTAAGGGAGATCTGACAGTGGCATGGCCCAGCGTCCACAAGCAAGCAACTCAGGGAGGAAAATAGGAACCTTTATAATCCAGTGTCCTTAAAATGCTCACCAATTCATTTGTCCATTCATTCGGCAACATTTTGACAGCATTATTTACTATGGATCAGGCACTGTGCTAAAGTGCTGAGGCTATCTGGCAAGGGAGCTCCTGGTTGATTTCCCAGGCTAGTGGGAGGTGAATAAGCAAATGTATAAAGAAATCCTTTTTTAAGACATGTTTATTGGAGTGGCTTTGGACTTCCCAGGTGGCACAGTGGAATAGAATCAACCTGCCAAGTCAGGAGCCACAGGAGATGTGAGTTCGAACCCTAGGTTGGGAAGATCCCCTGGAGGAGGAAATGGCAGCCCACTCTAGCATTCTTATCTGGAAAACTCCATGGACGGCAGAGCCTGGCAAGCTATAGTCCATGGGGTCACAAGAGTCAGATACAACTGATGTGACTTAGCAACAGGAAATGCCCTCAGTTGTTCCCTTGATTATTTGGCTAACGAGCGGGAGATCCAGCAGGTGTTTTGGAGCCTTTGCCAAAAAGCCAGCAGGAGCCATCCAGGGCTGTGGACTCAGGGGCAAGAGGCGGAGGCAGGGTGGGCTGAAGTCCTGGAGGCTTGAACTTCTCTCAGGACTGTTCAAGACAAGAAAGGGGAACTGAAGAGTCTCAGAGGGGCTGCCATGGGTCCAGGAGAAAGCCAGTGGGAAAGCTGAACTTCATTGTGCAAAACATTAAGGAAGTTCAGGGTGGAGCTCCATGTACTCCTGGATGGGGACCTTGGCTTGGACCCCAAGGGTGGTGGGTCCTCGGTGGCTCTTTCAGGACTGAATGGCCCTGAAAGACAGCCCCGTTCAGTCTGCCTGCACTCCTCGCTTCTTCTAGGAGCTCAGGGGTGGTCACAGGGTCTTACTTCCATGTGTATGTGAGCCTCTCCTCGGGGAAATACAAAGAGACGGGCTGAGAAGGAGCTGGAGGGAAGTGACGACCACCCAGGAGGCCTGCTCAGGGCCTCCCCCACTTCATGTTCCGCGTGTCCTCTCACTTGTGTGTCCCAGAAGGATTCACTTCTGCCTCCTTCAAGGGGTCTGTCATTTGCCATCACAAAACTGGCCAGTCGTGGGTGCTGTGGCAGGGACAGAAAGGAGACGGCTTCTGCTCTCAGGACGCTCAGAGACAGGTGTGGGCAGGTCACACCTGCCTGCCTGCACACGGGGAGACATGTGCCAGAACAGAAGGGTCGTAACAAACAAAACCAAAAGAAAGCCAGAGAACCAACTTGCAATGACCCTAAGAAGTGTCACTGTGCTTAGAGGCTTGGGGGCAGGGCTTGATCGAAGCCCAGGGGAGTTGTCTGGACAAGGACTCCTGGGAGAAGTGATCTCAGAGAAGCAGAGCAAAGGAGTAGGAGCATCATTTTCTTAAAAAATGTTTAGTGGCATATAGTCGATGTACAGTGTGCTGTAAGTTTCTGCTGCACAGCAAAGTGAATCAGCTATACACATACCCACTCTTTGTGAGGGTCTTTTCCTGCACAGGACATTACAGAGTCCTGAGTCAAGCTCCCCATGTTATTCAGTAGGTCCTCACTAGTTGTCCTGTTTTATATGTAGGAGTGAGTACAGACAATCCCAATCTCTCAATTTATACACCCCCACCACTGCCCAGTAACCATGTTTGTTTCCTACGTGAGAACATCACTTGCTGCTTATTAATCTACGTGTTCCCATCGTCCACCCTCCTGCATCTGGGAGCATCCCGTCAACTCCTGCAGCCCTCCCGGGCTACTTGTCCCTCTGTCCCTTAAGGGCCTCAGGTTGTCGACTCAGCACGTGGTGGCTTGTGCCTTGCTAATGGTCAGCTCCTGCCTGTGGCCTTTGACACGGGTCAAACCCAGGAGATCCCATGGTGAGCCTTGATAGTGACCTTGCTGAACCCTGGACTGAACGTGGAAAGACTGAGCATTGCCTTCTCACGTCTTTGGTGCTTTAGCCATCTACTTCCCATCGCATCTGAAGGCTGCTCTTGGGCGTCTTCAGCTTCATGTTGGATGAGCCTATGAATCATGTTCCAAACTCCCGAGACCTGGCAAAGCAACACAGGTACAGTGTCGTTCACTCAGAAATTTCCAAGTCCTTCTCATTCTCAGGCTGAAGGCTTAGACAGCAGCTTTGCTCCAAAGAGCGCCAGCCACGGCCCCAGTAGTTTATCTTTTATGAACAACTGAAATGACTCGAGCCTCCTTCAGGAGACAAAAGGCAATTCTGCTCTCAGGACGCTCAGAGACAGGTGTGGGCAGGTCACACCTGCCTGCACACGGGGAGACATGCGCCAGAACAGAAGGGTCGTAACAAACAAAACCAAAAGAAAGCCAGAGAACCAACTTGCAATGACCCTAAGAAGTGTCACTGTGCTTAGAGGCTTGGGGGCAGGGCTTGATCGAAGCCCAGGGGAGTTGTCTGGACAAGGACTCCTGGGAGAAGTGATCTCAGAGAAGCAGAGCAAAGGAGTAGGAGCATCATTTTCTTAAAAAATGTTTAGTGGCATATAGTCGATGTACAGTGTGCTGTAAGTTTCTGCTGCACAGCAAAGTGAATCAGCTATACACATACCCACTCTTTGTGAGGGTCTTTTCCTGCACAGGACGTTACAGAGTCCTGAGTCAAGCTCCCCATGTTATTCAGTAGGTCCTCACTAGTTGTCCTGTTTTATATGTAGGAGTGAGTACAGACAATCCCAATCTCCCAATTTATACACCCCCACCGCTGCCCAGTAACCATGTTTGTTTCCTACGTGAGAACATCACTTGCTGCTTATTAATCTACGTGTTCCCATCGTCCACCCTCCTGCATCTGGGAGCATCCCGTCAACTCCTGCAGCCCTCCCAGGCTACTTGTCCCTCTGTCCCTTAAGGGCCTCAGGTTGTCGACTCAGCACGTGGTGGCTTGTGCCTTGCTAATGGTCAGCTCCTGCCTGTGGCCTTTGACACGGGTCAAACCCAGGAGATCCCACGGTGAGCCTTGATAGTGACCTTGCTGAACCCTGGACTGAACGTGGAAAGACTGAGCATTGCCTTCTCACGTCTTTGGTGCTTTAGCCATCTACTTCCTGTCGCATCTGAAGGCTGCTCTTGGGCGTCTTCAGCTTCATGTTGGATGAGCCTATGAATCATGTTCCAAACTCCCGAGACCTGGCAAAGCAACACAGGTGCAGTGTCGTTCACTCAGAAATTTCCAAGTCCTTCTCATTCTAAGGCTGAAGGCTTAGACAGCAGCTTTGCTCCAAAGAGCGCCAGCCACGGCCCCAGTAGTTTATCTTTTATGAACAACTGAAATGACTCGAGCCTGAATGGGTGCCTCTTGTGTGGCAGAGGCAGGAAACACACGGAAGATGCCTGTGCATGCTCGAGTGCCTTCCTCCCCAGCTGACGGAACCTTCTATTCCCGCAACAATTTGCATTTTCAAATGGCTGCTACCCAGGAGACAGAGGCCAGTGGTCACAGTCGTGCTGCAGTGACCAGGGCACCAGCTGCAAGGACGTGTGTCTCACAGAACGTCCAGGATGGGCAGTGGATGTGGTTGGTGCTTCTGTTCCTCTCTCCTCAGTGTGCATGTTATTGTTAGATCACTATTGTTCTTCCTTAGTTGTAGTGAAGTCACCTGTAAATCCCACATCATTTCAACACCTAATTTTTTTGTCACTTTTTGGCTATGTCTTACAGCATGCAGGCCCCTACTTCTCCAACCAAGTATCAAACCCAAACTTCCTACAGTGGTAGGGCAGTCTCAGCCTCTGGATGGCCAGGGAAGTCCCTTGATACCAGTTTGAAGTGACCTGAGATGGCATAGTCACCTCCTCTTGATCCCTCTGTGTTCTTTCACTGTTGGCCTCTGGTCCACCGTACATGAAAAGTGAACTTGTTACTTGCTTCAGTCATGTCTGACTCTTTGTGACCCCGTGGACTATACTTGCCAGGCTTCTGTGTCCATGGGGATTCTCCAGGCAGGAATACTGAAGTGGGTTGCCTTCTTTCTCCAGGGGATCTTCCTGATCCAGGGACTGAACCCAAGACAAGTATGAATTCCCAATTAATCTCCCCAGAGGACAATTGATATAATTCCCAAGCTTCCAAACAGCATAAGTCCAGTCCCTTCAGCCTGACTTTTGAAGTCCTGCATATTGTGGTGCTAAACCTTCCTTTCCAGACTCTCCTTTGTCTACCTCATCTACCACTAAAGGCACCTGCTCTTTGTAGCTACGCTGGACAGTGTCACGGTGGCAGCTGACCTCACGGGCGTGGCTTTCCATTGGTCATTGCTTGGAATGCCTGCCTTATGTTCACCCACTGAAATCCTCCTTATCCCCAACGAACACCTCCAATGTATGCTCCTCAAAGGGCCATCCTGAGCCCGCCCATCCAGAACGGCATCCCCTTCTCCAGGGCTCTTAGCATAAACACGCTTGCCCTAGGTGGTAGCTGTTTCCTTACCTCTGGTCCACCGCTATTCACACTCTGCCTGTGGAGCAGGAATCGTCTCCTTCATGATCTTACTAATCATCTCAGTGCTTAGGACTGGCCCTGGAATACAGCAGGCACTCAAAGACAAGGCTGTTTGGACTGACGTGACCCCTGTTGGATGACTCGTCTGGACCACGGAATTAGGTCCCAAGCCTCTTAAACAGCTGAACATACAAGCTGACGTCCTTATGCCCATATGTGATGTGCCGATGAGGCCCCTGCGGTGGGAGGGCGCGAGGTGAAGCCCTTAGCTAGCTGTCTGGATGTGCAATCAAATGTAACTCCTCCAGGGTATGGCGCTGGAACCCTTGAACCAGGGAGCTGCGAGGCTTCACTGGACTGCGGTGGCTCTGCTTTCGCTCACCTGTGCATAGTCCAGGGGCGTGATGGCATTTCACATGAGCTGGGACTCCTAGCAGTAGAAGGAAGGGGCATTCTGTGAGCGAGGATTCAGGGGAGAGGCTTCCCTGGTGACTCAGACAGTGAAGAATCTGCCTGCCATGCAGGGCACCCGGCTTGATCCCTGGATCAGGAAGATCCCCTGGAGGAGGGCGTGGCTGCCCACTCCAGTATTCTTGCCTGGAAAATGCCATGGACAGAGGAGACTGGCAGACTACAGTCCACGGAGTCACAAAGTAGGCAGCCAGACTTAGGGACTAAATAACAAGAACAACTTAAACACACATTTAAGAGAGTCTCCAAGCCTGCTCATATTGTCTTTGATGCTTTTATTGCAATAGCAAGTGTCAAGTTATTTTTTCTTTAAATGTGGTGGTGCCTCCTGCTGACCAGGTGCCCGCGGGTCAGGCTGACCCTTCTTGTTGGTAAACCAGGACCTTCCCTGCGCCCCCTCTCCCCCATCACGGCCACATCCCTGGGCCCAGTCATGGGAACAGGCGGTCCTGTCTGGGTGGCTTTTCCCAGAGGGGAGTGGCTCCAGGTGCGGACGGCTGGAGGGCACCAGGGCAGACCTGGGCTTTTGCACAGCTCCACAGAGACCTTTGTCCCGCACCTTTGAAGCAAGCAGCTCCTCTGCTGCCTCCCCCAGAGAGGCATGGCTAATCGGGTCTTTTCTGGGAAAATACTGAGAGGAACACCTGAGAACTGAGTCTCTGCTCGCAAAGAGTGATCACTCCGTTCTGAGACTGGACCTGGACCACTTCCGTGCTGGAGAGCAGCAGAGGGAATTTATAGTGTGTGGACACTGAAGCCGTACGTTTTTTCTCTGATGTTGTTTTATAGGTTGTTTTTCTTTGAACGTTTTATTGGGATATAGTCAATTACCAAGGTTGCGATAGTTTCAGATGGACAGCAACAGGACTCGGGGACTTATATACAGGTATCCATTCTCCCCCAAACTCCCCTCCTATCCAGGCTGCCACATAATATTGAGCAGAGGCCTCTGTGCTATCCAAGAGGTCCTTGCTGGTCATCTGTTTTAAATATGGCACTGTGTACATGTCCATCCCAAACTCCCTAACTCTCCCTACCTCCCATGCTTCCCCTGGGTAACCATAAATTCCTTCTCTAAGTCTGTGAGTCTGTTTCTGTTTTGTAGATAAGTTCATTTGCATCATTTCTTTTTAGATTCCATACATAAGGAATGTGGAATCAATCAATCAATCAATTTTCTAAAAGTATTATGGCTGTTAAAGGCAAAAAAAGGAACTTGTTTTTACTGTAGGGGTAATTTTTTACTGTGGAATGTTAAGGACAGGAGATTTATCGTCATTTTTACTATTTATAAGTTTAAGAATATGCTACGTGAGCTTCTGTGAGAAAGCTGGAGGTTCACAAGCGTCCATGGCTTGGAAGCAGAGGTGACTTCCATGTACGCGCCCCCGCCTCCCCCCGCCCCAGAGCCTGCATGACATTTACAAATCACTTACCGGCGCTGAACTCCCCAGAGCTCACTCTGCTCCAAGATGTCGGCTGACACCTCGGACTGGGAGAGCCAGACTGTGTTTTGACAACCGAGAGCGGTTTCCTTAGCAAGCCGCTGGTGTCCTCAGGCGACTCAGTAGAGAAAGCTTTGGCTTTTTAGAGAGGATGGTAACTCTCAAGGGGCTTCTTGGCTCAGAAGCCCTCTTTGAATGCATCCTCAGACTTACTAGGATTCATCTGGGCTCTGTGAAGCCAGCTTGTCCATGGAGTGCAAAGCAACTTTGCTATTTTCCTGGAGAAAAGTCCGTGAACTTAGAGCACAACCGCCTGAGACCACAGGAAATAGTCTCGGACGGAGTCCTTTTCAAGAACTCAGGAGGCGGTTAAGCCCCATAGGGAGGGGTGCACAATGAAAACAAAATCCAAGTGCAGCATGGACCCTGTACAGATGAAACCTGAAGACCCCAAAGTGCTCTTGTTGTTGCTCATCAGTACTTGCTGAGCACCTACTATGTGTCGTGCCTCCTGGGGGACATTTTATTACCTGATCCTCAACTGCAGAATTAACCTTGCCGGGTTGTAGAGCCAATGGAGTTTGGAGACGTGACTAAGAATTGGCAGAGCTGGATTTAAACCTACGTTCTCTGCCTCCAGGTTGAGTGTCCCTTTCCGCCCGGCCCGTGGGTGAGGTGTCAAGGGCTGACCGTGGAGGAGGGAAGATCCGTGTCGTTGAGGTTCAAGGTGGAGTAAGGAAGAAGCACCTTGTTTGCAAACACCGATGTGGAGAGTTGGGAGGGAGGTGCCGGGTAGGCGAAGAGCAGATATTGGTGGCAGGAAGGGGCCAACCTAGTGGTGAGAGCCTGCAGGTAAGTCTGTGAGGCAGGAGCAGGAAAGAGAAAGATGGACCACTTTGCTGGAGCAGAAAGCTTATGAGCCTTGGAGTGGGTTTGTGGGCATCCTTGGAGCCAAGTGGAGAAGATGAGTTGAGGCGGGTGGTGGTGGGCTTTGCATAGCAGGAGGGCTTGGAACCCATCTCATGCTTTCAGGGCAGGCAGTTGTGCAGGTGCTTGGGGGGAAGAATTAAGCAGATGAAAGTTGTGTTTTAGGAGGACTGGCCCCTGGGAGACCTGGGGCCAGAGAACCAGCAGTGAGCTTTGCAAGGGCGGAGGCATGAGGCAGCTCAGCATCCCCACTGGTTGCTCCAAGAACAAGCCCCTCCCTCTCGGTTCACCTCCCTTTCAGCGCAGCTGCTGATATTCCCCCTAACCCACCCTGCTCATAGCCAAGGCAGTCTTTCTGTTCCCAGGCGTTGTGCCTGGCTTCCACTAGGCCTATGGTTGACTCTTTCAAGCCAGAGGGCGCCCCGTGATGTCCAAGGTGGCCCGGCCATGCTGAACCTTGCAGAGCCAAACAGAACATTGTCCTGGGCCCAAGGGAAACCTGCCAACGTATTGCCATCACAGGGGTAAGAGGGTAATGCATCTTTTGCCAAATGCTTGAACCTTTGCAGAATGGACCCTGTACAGATGAAACCTGAAGACCCCAAAGTGCTCTTGTTGCTGCTCATCAGTACTTGCTGAGCACCTACTATGTGTCGTGCCTCCTGGGGGACATTTTATTACCTGATCCTCAACTGCAGAATTAACCTTGCCGGGTTGTAGAGCCAATGGAATTTGGAGACGTGACTAAGAATTGGCAGAGCTGGATTTAAACCTACGTTCTCTGCCTCCAGGTTGAGTGTCCCTTTCCACCCGGCCCGTGGGTGAGGTGTCAAGGGCTGACCGTGGAGGAGGGAAGATCCGTGTCGTTGAGGTTCAAGGTGGAGTAAGGAAGAAGCACCTTGTTTGCAAACACCGGATGTGGAGAGTTGGGAGGGAGGGGCCGGGTAGGCGAAGAGCAGATATTGGTGGCAGGAAGGGGCCAGCCTAGTGGTGAGAGCCCCCAGGTAAGTCTGTGAGGCAGGAGCAGGAAAGAGAAAGATGGACCACTTTACTGGAGCAGAAAGCTAATGAGCCTTGGAGTGGGTTTGTGGGCATCCTTGGAGCCAAGTGGAGAAGATGAGTTGAGGCGGGTGGTGGTGGGCTTTGCATAGCAGGAGGGCTTGGAACCCATCTCATGCTTTCAGGGCAGGCAGTTGTGCAGGTGTTTGGGGGGAAGAATTAAGCAGATGAAAGTTGTGTTTTAGGAGGACTGGCCCCTGGGAGACCTGGGGCCAGAGAACCAGCAGTGAGCTTTGCAAGGGCGGAGGCATGAGGCAGCTCAGCATCCCCACTGGTTGCTCCGAGAACAAGCCCCTCCCTCTCGGTTCACCTCCCTTTCAGCGCAGCTGCTGATATTCCCCCTAACCCACCCTGCTCATAGCCAAGGCAGTCTTTCTGTTCCCAGGCGTTGTGCCTGGCTTCCACTAGGCCTATGGTTGACTCTTTCAAGCCAGAGGGCGCCCCGTGATGTCCAAGGTGGCCCGGCCATGCTGAACCTTGCAGAGCCAAACAGAACATTGTCCTGGGCCCAAGGGAAACCTGCCAACGTATTGCCATCACAGGGGGTAAGAGGGTAATGCATCTTTTGCTCTCTTGCTAAAAGTGCTGCAGTGGTATAGGAACAACTTGGATGTTGTAGAACAGAATTTATTGCCCTTGCTCCCTTGGCAGACAAGATGGTGCTTCTTATTTTTAATGGGAGACCAGTATCCCATTTCCCCTAATATCTTACTTAGCTTTTGCTGGAAGGTTGTCCACAAATACAGTCAATAAGTCACACTTTTTTCCCTTACAAGGTATTCAGGGCTCCTGGAAAAGGCGATTACTTTTTTATTAAGAAAGAAGGTGTCCGTTCTCTAACTGTCGGCTGTTACAAACACCCCAGGCTCAGGCAACACACGCGAGGCAGATGTGAGTGTGGCATATGGGCATGGGGGGGTGAATCTGGGCCATCTGCTCCCCTGCTCTCCCCACGTCAGAAAGATGGCGTCAGCCTCTGATGACTGCCCGAGGGATCAGGCAGCGTGGAGCAGGGCCAGGGGTTCCTACAACCAGAGAAGCGTAGCCTCAGAGAGCCTCAGAGCTGGCTGCGGTCTCAGAGGCCAGCAGGAGCTGTGGGTCTCAAACTTCAGAGTGTACAAAAGTGACCTGGGACGCTTCCAAAAGTCCTGATCCCTGAACGCTCCCTCGAGGGATCCTGACTGTGTAGGTCTGGGGAGTCTGCACCAGGCGTTGGAACTCTTTGTTGCAAAAAGCCATGGGAACAGAGCTTGTCTGATTTAAGCAGAAAAGGAACTTATGGAGTGAACTGGTGCACTTGTGGAACTTGGAAGCTGGTGGGCAGGCATGCTCTGGAGCCTACAGACTACAGCAAAGCAGAGGGGGAGGATGGACCCCCCCAGAGACGGACACCTGGTCCACTGGATGACCAGGCACCCACCCCGCCTGAGGGCCTTGTGGAGGCCCCATGAGCTGTGCCCCTTCAGAAGGGTCTTTCCTCAGACCTCCTTGTCACCAGCCTTCTGAATTGGGCCATTCCAGGTCCTTACCTATGAGACCCAGTGTCTGTCCATGTCCTCTGATTTTATGTAGACCTCATTTCTGATGATCTCCCTTTCAGGAAAAATGGAGAATCACTGGTCCGTTGGCTGGAGAAAAGGTTTGTGCTCCAAACTTGCAATGTCTTTTGATTCCTTGAATTAGTCCTTTAGGCAGCATGACTATACGCTAGCATACATTCAGTCCTGACTGTCAGGGAAATTGCAAAGGATGGTGCTTTTCTTATTTTTAAATGGGAAAGGACCAGTATCCCATTTCCTAATATCTTACTTAGCTTTTGCTGGAAGGTTGTCCACAAATACAGTCAATAAGTCACACTTTTTTCCCTTACAAGGTATTCAGGGCTCCTGGAAAAGGCGATTACTTTTTTATTAAGAAAGAAGGTGTCCGTTCTCTAACTGTCGGCTGTTACAAACACCCCAGGCTCAGGCAACACACGCGAGGCAGATGTGAGTGTGGCATATGGGCATGGGGGGGTGAATCTGGGCCATCTGCTCCCCTGCTCTCCCCACGTCAGAAAGATGGCGTCAGCCTCTGATGACTGCCCGAGGGATCAGGCAGCGTGGAGCAGGGCCAGGGGTTCCTACAACCAGAGAAGTGTAGCCTCAGAGAGCCTCAGAGCTGGCTGCGGTCTCAGAGGCCAGCAGAAGCTGTGGGTCTCAAACTTCAGAGTGTACAAAAGTGACCTGGGACGCTTCCAAAAGTCCTGATCCCTGAACGCTCCCTCGAGGGATCCTGACTGTGTAGGTCTGGGGAGTCTGCACCAGGCGTTGGAACTCTTTGTTGCAAAAAGCCATGGGAACAGAGCTTGTCTGATTTAAGCAGAAAAGGAACTTATGGAGTGAACTGGTGCACTTGTGGAACTTGGAAGCTGGTGGGCAGGCATGCTCTGGAGCCTACAGACTACAGCAAAGCAGAGGGGGAGGATGGACCCCCCCAGAGACGGACACCTGGTCCACTGGATGACCAGGCACCCACCCCGCCTGAGGGCCTTGTGGAGGCCCCATGAGCTGTGCCCCTTCAGAAGGGTCTTTCCTCAGACCTCCTTGTCACCAGCCTTCTGAATTGGGCCATTCCAGGTCCTTACCTATGAGACCCAGTGTCTGTCCATGTCCTCTGATTTTATGTAGACCTCATTTCTGATGATCTCCCTTTCAGGAAAAATGGAGAATCACTGGTCCGTTGGCTGGAGAAAAGGTTTGTGCTCCAAACTTGCAATGTCTTTTGATTCCTTGAATTAGTCCTTTAGGCAGCATGACTATACGCTAGCATACATTCAGTCCTGACTGTCACCCTGGAAAGCTGGTGTCCCGTTACCATCCCCAGTTTACAGATGAGGAAGCTGAACCCAGAGAGGCTGAGTCACTTGCCTACGATGCACAGCAAATGAAGGTGCTCCTGAACTGCAGCCCAGGCATTCCAGCTCCAAAGCCTGAACTCTCCTAACCACTGTGCTTCCCCTGGTCTCTTCTGCATTGGAGGAATCTGAGTCTGTGATATGCACCAAATCTCAACCCATCAAATCTAGAAGACTTTTTAGAAAGTGAAATGGGCTTGGGACATCCTTTGCAGTCCAATGGTTAAGACTTCACTTTTCGATTCAGGGGATCAGGGAGCTAAGATCCCACATGCCTCATGGCCAAGAACCCCAAACAAACCAACATCAAATAAGACATAAAACAGAAGCGATGATGTAACAAATTCAGTCACGACTTTAAAAATGGCACACACTGAACAATCTTTAAATGGGAATGCCCACTGAATCTCTTTGGACCCTGGTCAGTTATTCACCCCCAGAGGTCCCCATGGTTTCCATCCTGATGCCATCAATAGTTCCATTGTCTGTGTTATAGTAACCATGCCCTTGTCTCTAGATATCCAGTATCTTCATTGGATAATTATACTTAGAACATCTTTTCCTTTTTGTCTTAATTCTCAAGACTGCCTCATTGAATAACTGTAAAGTATCATGCTTCTCCTGTGTCTTGCAAAGGATGAAATCAAAGGTCACCCACTTTTGGCAGGCAGGCCAGAGTTAACTCACATCCACTGCGCATCTCTGTTTCCCAGAGGCTGTCTGAATATCCCTGGATTAGCACATGCAGCCTTGTGGAGGCCCCATGAGCTGTGCCCCTTCAGAAGGGTCTTTCCTCAGACCTCCTTGTCACCAGCCTTCTGAATTGGGCCATTCCAGGTCCTTACCTATGAGACCCAGTGTCTGTCCATGTCCTCTGATTTTATGTAGACCTCATTTCTGATGATCGCCCTTTCAGGAAAAATGGAGAATCACTGGTCCGTTGGCTGGAGAAAAGGTTTGTGCTCCAAACTTGCAATGTCTTTTGATTCCTTGAATTAGTCCTTTAGGCAGCATGACTATACGCTAGCATACATTCAGTCCTGACTGTCACCCTGGAAAGCTGGTGTCCCGTTACCATCCCCAGTTTACAGATGAGGAAGCTGAACCCAGAGAGGCTGAGTCACTTGCCTACGATGCACAGCAAATGAAGGTGCTCCTGAACTGTAGCCCAGGCATTCCAGCTCCAAAGCCTGAACTCTCCTAACCACTGTGCTTCCCCTGGTCTCTTCTGCATTGGAGGAATCTGAGTCTGTGATATGCACCAAATCTCAACCCATCAAATCTAGAAGACTTTTTAGAAAGTGAAATGGGCTTGGGACATCCTTTGCAGTCCAATGGTTAAGACTTCACTTTTCGATTCAGGGGATCAGGGAGCTAAGATCCCACATGCCTCATGGCCAAGAACCCCAAACAAACCAACATCAAATAAGACATAAAACAGAAGCGATGATGTAACAAATTCAGTCACGACTTTAAAAATGGCACACACTGAACAATCTTTAAATGGGAATGCCCACTGAATCTCTTTGGACCCTGGTCAGTTATTCACCCCCAGAGGTCCCCATGGTTTCCATCCTGATGCCATCAATAGTTCCATTGTCTGTGTTATAGTAACCATGCCCTTGTCTCTAGATATCCAGTATCTTCATTGGATAATTATACTTAGAACATCTTTTCCTTTTTGTCTTAATTCTCAAGACTGCCTCATTGAATAACTGTAAAGTATCATGCTTCTCCTGTGTCTTGCAAAGGATGAAATCAAAGGTCACCCACTTTTGGCAGGCAGGCCAGAGTTAACTCACATCCACTGCGCATCTCTGTTTCCCAGAGGCTGTCTGAAATGATCCCATGGATTAGCACATGCAGCTCTTCAAACAACCCTAGGGAGTGATTACTACCATTACCGCCATTTGGGACTGGACTGTGAACAGACCGTGTATGCTGAAGTTCCACAGAAAGTAAGCGATAAAGTCAGAATTCACAGCCGGGCGACCTGATGCTGGGAAAGACTGAGGGCAGGAGAAGAGGGCAACAGAGGGTGAGATGATTGGATGGCATCACGGACTCAATGGACACGAGTTTGTGAAATCTCTGGGAGATGGTGAAGGACAGGGGAGCCTGGGGTGCTGTAGTCCATGGGGTGTAAAAGAGTTGGACAGGACTGAGCGACTGAACCCCACCAACAAGCCCAGCTCCAGAGCTGCCACTGAGTGAATCCTTCTTGCCAGAACTTAAGTTCATTCTGTCTAGCAATGTCAGCAGAAGAGATCAAGTTATCCATTTGACAAATAGTTATTGAGCGCCTACTTTAAAGGGAAAAATTTCCTGGTCTCTGCCTTCAACAGGTCAGCCTAATGGGGAGAAAGACATTGATCAAATAAACATACAAATTCACATGAAACTGGATGTGTGGAAAAACACAGAAGGACAGGTCAACCATGCCAGTTGAGCACATCACTGGATGATGTTTACCTGGTCAGATAGGTCAGAATTGGGCTCAGACACTTCGAGGCGCCTTATGACAAAGGACCTGTCTGATTTGTACCCATGGCTGCTAAGACCTCAGTGAAGCGATGATGTAACAAATTCACCTTTGGCACACACTGAACAATCTTTAAATGGGAATGCCCACTGAATCTCTTTGGACCCTGGTCAGTTATTCACCCCCAGAGGTCCCCATGGTTTCCATCCTGATGCCATCAATAGTTCCATTGTCTGTGTTATAGTAACCATGCCCTTGTCTCTAGATATCCAGTATCTTCATTGGATAATTATACTTAGAACATCTTTTCCTTTTTGTCTTAATTCTCAAGACTGCCTCATTGAATAACTGTAAAGTATCATGCTTCTCCTGTGTCTTGCAAAGGATGAAATCAAAGGTCACCCACTTTTGGCAGGCAGGCCAGAGTTAACTCACATCCACTGCGCATCTCTGTTTCCCAGAGGCTATCTGAAATGATCCCATGGATTAGCACATGCAGCTCTTCAAACAACCCTAGGGAGTGATTACTACCATTACCGCCATTTGGGACTGGACTGTGAACAGACCGTGTATGCTGAAGTTCCACAGAAAGTAAGCGATAAAGTCAGAATTCACAGCCGGGCGACCTGATGCTGGGAAAGACTGAGGGCAGGAGAAGAGGGCAACAGAGGGTGAGATGATTGGATGGCATCACGGACTCAATGGACACGAGTTTGTGAAATCTCTGGGAGATGGTGAAGGACAGGGGAGCCTGGGGTGCTGTAGTCCATGGGGTGTAAAAGAGTTGGACAGGACTGAGCGACTGAACCCCACCAACAAGCCCAGCTCCAGAGCTGCCACTGAGTGAATCCTTCTTGCCAGAACTTAAGTTCATTCTGTCTAGCAATGTCAGCAGAAGAGATCAAGTTATCCATTTGACAAATAGTTATTGAGCGCCTACTAAGGAAAATTGCCTGGTCTCTGCCTTCAACAGGTCAGCCTAATGGGGAGAAAGACATTGATCAAATAAACATACAAATTCACATGAAACTGGATGTGTGGAAAAACACAGAAGGACAGGTCAACCATGCCAGTTGAGCACATCACTGGATGATGTTTACCTGGTCAGGTAGGTCAGAATTGGGGTCAGACACTTCGAGGCGCCTTATGACAAAGGACCTGTCTGATTTGTACCCATGGCTGCTAAGACCTCAGTGACCTAACCCCAGCTTTGGGAACCTTGGGAGGAAGGAGGAGAAGAGAAGCAGGAGAGGGTGTTTCTCCTTTTTTAAAAAAAGGTTTATGGCTGTCCTGGGTCTTCACTGCTGCTCGGGCTTTTCTCTAGTGTGGTGAGTGGTGGCTACACTCCAGTTGGGGTACAGGGGCTCCTCTCCCTGTGGTCACTTCTCTAGGGGCAGAGCACAGGCTCTAGGGCATACAGGCTTTAGTAGCTGTGGTCCATGTGCTCACTAGCGTGGCTCCCAGGCTCTAATGCGCAGGCTCTGTGGTTGTGGTGCATGGGCTTAACTGTGCCGTGGCATGTGGGATCTTCCCAGATCAGGGATCAAACCCATGTCCTCTGCATTAGCAGGCAGATTCTTTACCACTGAGCCACCAGGGAAGCTCCCACGCTTCTTAGAACCCTCCAGGCAGCCCCTCTTCCTCCCTCTCTGACCTGCTGCTCTTTCCGGCCCTGAGGTTGAGCTCGAGCACAGCAAAGTAGCTGGGTCACTCGGAGGTCACCCCGAGAGCTTACTCTTTCCCAGGAGAGGAACTCTGCATTAGCCTCGGGTCTCAACCCGAATCGGCCGCATCAGATTTGCTGGGAGAGTGATGGGTGTCAGGCACGCAGACCTCAGAGGAGGCGGGGTCCTGGCCGTTGGTCCTGGAGAGGGGTATGGCCTCCTCCTCTGTTGGCCAGGTGTGTCCTGATGGTAGCCTGCAGACAAGTGTGGCCCTAGATGCCACATTGCCCCTGAAGGTTGATATAAGTGTCACCACATATTTCATGGTGGAGATTCAGAAGCACAGGGACCACCAGGTGGCTTCCAAAGTATTTTACAACAAGGTTCCAGTGTGCTCATTGAGGGGAGGTTGGAAAGGCTTCTCTCTGTCACCTTGAAGACCTGCCATGGAGGAAACTTTCTAAGTCTTTGAGTCCTTTAGCCCAGCTGACCCAAAAAAGTGGGGGACTTCAGTCACTTCAAGCCAACTAAAGAAAGAAGGCTGATCCACCCAAACCCATGATTTTCCAGAGGGGCAGACACCGGAGGGAGACACACTGGAGGGAAAAGGAAACACAGATGGAGGGGATGTCCCTGGTGGTCCAGTGGTTAACCTTCCAGTGTAGTGGGTGGGGGTTGATCCCTGGCTGGGGAGCTAAGATCCCACATGCCTTGGGACCAAGAAAACCCCAAAACATGAAACAGAAACAATATTATAACAAATTCAATGAAGACTTTAAAAATGGTCCACATCAAAAATAAATAAATAATCTTCAAAAAGAAAAAAAAAAAGCAGGTGGAGTGTGATGGGAGAGAATAGTTCTTGAAGTTTTGGGAAGAGGAGGTGAGAAAGAAAACAGTGTTCGCTGTCCCCATGCCTTACGGACAAGTCACTTCACCAAGTCCAAGTGTGAGCTTGCTCAGAACATAGCTGTCAACCGCTCGAAGGTCAGGGCCGGCACTGATAACCAGGCAGGACGCTGGGAGTTCAGGGTGGACCAGATAGTCAGCCTCCAGTTTATCAAGCTAGAGGATGACACTTTCTTCTGGACCTGCCAGCCAGAGGGGCTCCCCTGCCCGAAGGGTGCGTGATGGGGAGTTTCTGCCAGCGGTACTGTCCTGTGAACAACCAGATGCAAAAAAACCTAAAAGTGATGAGGGGCTGATTGGTACAGAGTGCCTGAAGTTAAGAGAGACCTAATTAGAATAGATGGAAACAAAAGGAAAGCACGGATGTGAGAGTCGGACCATAAAGAAGGCTGAGCACTGAAGAATTGATGCCTTTAAACTGTGGACAGCAAAGAGGTCAAACCAGTCCATCCTAAAGAACATCAGCCCTGAATATTCATGGGAAGGACCGAGACTGAAGCTGAAGATCCAATACCTTGGCCACTTGATGCAAAGAGCCGACTCATTGGAAAATTCCGTAAAAGTTGTATGCTTTTCTCCTGTTCATATCTGTCCTCACTCGGTCACTTTTCAGACCCAGGCAGGAGAGTCAAGGAAAATGTTTTCTCCCCTACAGGTACCTGGAGGTTTGAGCAACAAATAAACCACTGGAGCTGCATTTTAGGTGCTCAAAACTCAAAGGTCATGAGTGAGAAAATGAGACGTGAGCTGAGGTCACTGAAAATCCCACCCCAAAGAGAGGTGCCAGAGTGGTTGGAAGGCAGCACAGAAAGCACCAATGAGGACGTTTTTTGTGAGTTGTATGTATACTTGAGTGTTAAATTGGTCAAATCCTATTTCCTGCCTTGGTCTTCATCTATAAAATATGGAGGTGGAGTCTTCCCCAATCACCAGAGAGGATATGAGGATAAAATCATAGGGAAGGGACTTCCCTGGTGGTCAGTGGTGAAGGCACCACACTCCCAGTTTAGGGGTTCAGATTCCACCCCTGGTCAGGGAACTAGCTTCTGTATGCTGAGACTAAGACTCAGTGCAGCCAAATAAATAAAAAATAAATATTAAAAAAACCCCACATGTTTAAGAATTGAATCTCAGAGGTCTTTCAAAGAAAGCAAACTATGGGCATTTGATGGATCCTCATCAGTGTTAAGAGAGCTTCCCTGTGGCTCAGTTGGTAAAGAATCTGCCTGCACTGCAGCAGGCCTGGGTACTATCCCTGGGTTGGGAAGATTTCCTGGAGAAGGAAATGGCAACCCACTCAGGTATTCTTGCTTGGGAAATCCCATGGACAGATGAGTCCGGCCATCTGGACTACAGTCCATGGAATTTCATGAGTTTGACATGACTTAGCCACTAAACCAACACATCAACATGGTTATGAGAATCGTGTGACCTGAACCTTAAAGGGAAAAAAGATGGGCTCAGGTCCCATCTCTGTCACTTGAACTGTGTTTAATCTTAGTCTTGGTTTGCAGTTCCCAAAGTGAGGTGGAAGACACCCTCTTCTTTCCTGAGGCACCCCTCTTAGGAGCATGTGCTGAGCATCTGCAGAAGTCTTCCCAAACCTCAGGTCTTTTCTGGGCTGAGTTAGTGCTTTGTCATGGTCGCCCTGACTCTGTGCCACTGGGGGTGAGCTCTGGAGGACTCAGGCAGTGCTGAAGGACGTGGGTGACGGTCCCCAGGAAGGCACTATTTCGGAGGTGGGCCTGGCCCTCCTGCGGATAGCAGTGTGCGTGAGGAGACAGGCGGGGGCTTGATCTCCTGAGCTCTAAGCTGTGTGGAGTTCTTCCCGCTGCTCTTCTCACACTCTCCGACGTCTCCTCTCAAAGCACAGGGGCATCGGGGATCTAATGGGTCTGGGTACAGAGGCCCCTCCTGCCAGCAGGTGATAGGAATTACGCAGCCAGCGACCAAGCACGGAGCTGGAAACCTGGATCAGAGAGCCAGTGGGACAGAGATCTGAGCCTCCTGGTCCCCATCCTTCCAGCAGCTGGAACAACAGAGTTGTCTTTTGATGGTGTTTTAAAAAAACACACCGTGATTCTCCTTGTGGTGTTAATAGTAGACTGTGCTGATAATGTTATTGTCTGACAGACAACTCCATTTTCATCTTTCAAATACATTTACAAATTACAAGCCTTTCTTTTCTCTCTTTTCTTTTCTCCTCTTTTCTCTCTGATTCAGTAAATATTTAGAGAGCTTCTTCTGTGCACCTTGGAGTGTAAGTACATGGAAATGAGACCACCTCTGTCACTTTGTGATTGTAATGTGGCCAAGTTCAGTGACGGATAAGCAAGAAGGAAAGGGACACTTGTTGAATGGTCTTACTTATTAATACCAGACACTGTGCTTTCAAGTGTCATGTGTATTTATTTTATTTAAAAATGAGCAACTCAATAAGGGTAACTGATGAGAATAACAGTCCTCAGGTATTACCTAATTCTCAAAATAACCTCCGAAGATGAGACCTGTGATGTGTCCATGACATTTGAGCTTAGCCACTAAACCAACACATCAACATGGTTATGAGAATCGTGTGATCTGAACCTTAAAGGGAAAAAAGATGGGCTCAGGTCCCATCTCTGTCACTTGAACAGTGTTTAATCTTGGTCTTGGTTTGCAATCCCCAAAGTGAGGTGGAAGACACCCTCTTCTTTCCTGAGGCATCCCTCTTAGGGGCATGTGCTGAGCATCTGCAGAAGTCTTCCCAAACCTCAGGTCTTTTCTGAGCTGAGTTAGTGCTTTGTCATGGTCGCCCTGACTCTGTGTCACTGGGGGTGAGCCCTGGAGGACTCAGGCAGTGCTGAAGGACGTGGGTGACGGTCCCCAGGAAGGCACTATTTCGGAGGTGGGCCTGGCCCCTCCTGCGGATAGCAGTGTGCGTGAGGAGACAGGCGGGGGCTTGATCTCCTGAGCTCTAAGCTGTGTGGAGTTCTTCCCGCTGCTCTTCTCACACTCTCCGACGTCTCCTCTCAAAGCACAGGGGCATCGGGGATCTAATGGGTCTGGGTACAGAGGCCCCTCCTGCCAGCAGGTGATAGGAATTACGCAGCCAGCGACCAAGCACGGAGCTGGAAACCTGGACCAGAGAGCCAGTGGGACAGAGATCTGAGCCTCCTGGTCCCCATCCTTCCAGCAGCTGGAACAACAGAGTTGTCTTTTGATGGTGTTTTAAAAAAATACACCGTGATTCTCCTTGTGGTGTTAATAGTAGACTGTGCTGATAATGTTATTGTCTGACAGACAACTCCATTTTCATCTTTCAAATACATTTACAAATTACAAGCCTTTCTTTCCTCTCTTTTCTTTTCTCCTCTTTTCTCTCTGATTCAGTAAATATTTAGAGAGCTTCTTCTGTGCACCTTGGAGTGTAAGTACATGGAAATGAGACCACCTCTGTCACTTTGTGATTGTAATGTGGCCAAGTTCAGTGACGGATAAGCAAGAAGGAAAGGGACACTTGTTGAATGGTCTTACTTATTAATACCAGACACTGAGCTTTCAAGTGTCATGTGTATTTATTTTATTTAAAAATGAGCAACTCAATAAGGGTAACTGATGAGAATAACAGTCCTCAGGTATTACCTAATTCTCAAAATAACCTCCGAAGATGAGACCTGTGATGTGTCCATACTGTCCAGCAGGAGAGGATGACCAGGCAGCATTCAGGCCCTAGGTCCCTAAATATGGAGCCCACCGTGGGACTCTGTTCTTTCTGAGAGTTGCCCCAGGACCCCGACTCTATGTGGAGGGGCTGAATTCTTGCCAAAGCCTGAGACCTGTGGGGCTCGAGCTCCCTGACTCTCAGCAGAGACCATGTCTCAGATTCTGACTCCGAGCCCCAGGGCGAGGTTGGAGACAGGAGCTGGGGTGGGCCAGGCAGAGCTGTAGCAAGGGATGGGAGAGAGCTTGACTTGATCTGGTTTAAGCTGAGTGTGGTGACCCAAGGCTCTCCTTTTTCATCTGAGGACAAGGTCTCTGGAGGCTGGGGTAGCTCTGGGACCTGAAGCAGGTCCCCCGTTACCTGTGTTCCTCTCGCCGTCACCTCCGCCTGATCCTGGCCCAACGGTGGCCTTGCAGGCAGCCTGCTCGGCACTGCCCTGGGCTGCTTGCTGGAGGAGAGAGTGAAGGTGCAGGAGAGGCCAGCCTGCACTGGCCTGAGGGAGCTTCAGCAGTCGGGCCCTGCGCGGACCTAGCAGGGGTGACCTGCTTACAGGGAGGAGCACGCAGGGAGCAGCCCTGGGCGCTCAGGGTTGAGGGAGGCCATGTGCTTTCCTCCCAGATGCAGACCAAAGGGGACCCAGCTTGCAGAGACAAGGGTGGGGCTTCCTGCCGGGACCCTCAGCTGTCAGAGAGACCATTCGGAGCACGGCCTGTCCTCCAGGGAGAAGCCAGGGTGACAGAGACAGAAAGAGAGAAAGAGACAGGAAGAGACAGAGCTGGAGAGAGAGGGACGGAGATGGAGAGGGACAGAGATGGGGAGAGAGAGACAGAGATGGAGAGGGACAGAGATGGGGAGAGGCAGAGAGGACAAGTGAACAGGAAGGCTAGTCTCGAGGGCGAGGGGAAGGGTCTGCGCCAAACCACAGAGGCCCCTGCGGACTCTCCCCAGCCCAGCCGAGGCGGAGGCTCAGGAACCTCATGCTGATGGCTTCCACGCTTCCTAAACTAACGTGGTTCTCTACAGCCACACTGAGGTAGGCATTTTTTCCTTTGGACAAATATTAACTGAGTTCTTCCTTTGCGCCTGGGAACAGGCCCTGGAGTCAAGAAACCCTCCTTGGTCAGCATGTGGACATGAAGTAACAACCCAATGCACTGTAGCCTGCCAGGCTCCTCTGTCCTTATGTTTCTCCAGGCAAGAAAACATGTCTCAGATTCTGACTCGAGCCCCAGGGCGAGGTTGGAGACAGGAGCTGGGGTGGGCCAGGCAGAGCTGTAGCAAGGGATGGGAGAGCTTGACTTGATCTGGTTTAAGCTGAGTGTGGTGACCCAAGGCTCTCCTTTTTCATCTGAGGACAAGGTCTCTGGAGGCTGGGGTAGCTCTGGGACCTGAAGCAGGTCCCCCGTTACCTGTGTTCCTCTCGCCGTCACCTCCGCCTGATCCTGGCCCAACGGTGGCCTTGCAGGCAGCCTGCTCGGCACTGCCCTGGGCTGCTTGCTGGAGGAGAGAGTGAAGGTGCAGGAGAGGCCAGCCTGCACTGGCCTGAGGGAGCTTCAGCAGTCGGGCCCTGCGCGGACCTAGCAGGGGTGACCTGCTTACAGGGAGGAGCACGCAGGGAGCAGCCCTGGGCGCTCAGGGTTGAGGGAGGCCATGTGCTTTCCTCCCAGATGCAGACCAAAGGGGACCCAGCTTGCAGAGACAAGGGTGGGGCTTCCTGCCGGGACCCTCAGCTGTCAGAGAGACCATTCAGAGCACGGCCTGTCCTCCAGGGAGAAGCCAGGGTGACAGAGACAGAAAGAGAGAAAGAGACAGGAAGAGACAGAGCTGGAGAGAGAGGGACGGAGATGGAGAGGGACAGAGATGGGAAGAGAGAGACAGAGATGGAGAGGGACAGAGATGGGGAGAGGCAGAGAGGACAAGTGCACAGGAAGGCTAGTCTCGAGGGCGAGGGGAAGGGTCTGCGCCAAACCACAGAGGCCCCTGCGGACTCTCCCCAGCCCAGCCGAGGCGGAGGCTCAGGGACCTCATGCTGATGGCTCCCACGCTTCCTGAACTAACGTGGTTCTCTACAGCCACACTGAGGTAGGCATTTTTTCCTTTGGACAAATATTAACTGAGTTCTTCCTCTGCGACTGGGAACAGGCCCTGGAGTCAAGAAACCCTCCTTGGTCAGCGTGTGGACATGAAGTAACAACCCAATGCACTGTAGCCTGCCAGGCTCCTCTGTCCTTATGATTCTCCAGGCAAGAAAACATTCCAGTTTGGAACATTCCAGTTGGAAGCCATTTCAGGGCTGCTGTGCCCTCCTCCAGGGGATAGAACTAACTGACTTGGGATGGAACTCACACCTGTTGCATCTCCTGCATTGGCAGGTGTATTCCTTATCCTTGTGCCACCCAGGAAGCCCCTTGTTGGTCAAGTGCATTTTTTATTATTATTTACATTTTATAGGTGAGGGAACCGAGACGCAGTGATCAACCCACAGCAGATGTTCCATGACGAGGCAAAACTTGGATCTTCCCAACCGGACCCTGCAGTGGGGGTCCCCCAGGGGCCTTACACTGGGATGTCCTCCTGTCCTGCCACAGGAAGACCCAGGGAGGCCAGTGCTCACAGTTCCTGTACGGTGGTCAGTTGACGTTGGTCCCTGAACAGAAAAATGCTCTTCTTTGCCTGCAAGTTCATTTTTTAAAATGGAACCTGAGGGACTCCACGGGCTAGAGACCTGGTGGTCCAGTGGTTAAGACTCCACATTCCCAATGCAGAGGATGCAGGTTCAGCCCTTGGTTGGAGAGCTAAGATCCCACATGCTGCATAATACAGTCAATAAATACATAAATAAAATGCACACTCTCAATCATTAAGCTGTTTTTTAAAAAGAGGGTCTCCAGTTCTTCCTCTGCTACTGAGAGCTGGGTGCAGTCAGAGTGCTAATTCAAGAACCGTATTTACTGTAACTCGAAGGATAGAAGGTGGACAGCCATTGACAGCTACCCACTGAGCATCTCCCTTTTTTTAGCTCTTTATTTTGTGTCGGGGTAGAGCCAATTAACAATGTTGTGATAGTTTTAGATGAACAGCGAAGAGATGTTCATCTAAAACATTAGATGTATGACTAATATATGTATGTACATTCACTATGTGTGTAATGTATGCGTGGCTACATGCCTCAGTCACACACATCCACGTATCCACTCTCCCCCAAACTCCCCTCCCATCTAGGCTGCCACGTGACATCGAGCAGAGTTCCCTGTGCTACACAGCAGGTCCTTGTTGGTGATCCATTTAAAACAGAGCAGAGTGTATATGGGGATCCCAACCTCCCTAGCTATCCCGTCCCCCCTTCCCCGGGTCACCATACGTTTGTTTCTCTAAGTCTGTGAATTTGTTTCTGTTTTCTGAGTAAGTCCATTTGCATCATTTCTTTTGCGATTCACATATAAGGGGTGTCATACACTATTTCTCCACTGAGCATCTTCTAACTGATGAGCGATGTGCCGCCGTGGAGAGAGGCTACGGGCACGTGAGATGACTCACAGGATGTGTCAGGAAGAGGGCAGTCAACATGCAGGACTCCAAGGCTGGGGGCTGGGAGACCAGGAGGCAGCGAGCTGTGTCTCAAGGAAGAAATGCCCCTTTGGTCAGAGCCCTGGGAAGGGGGCACAACCCAGGCAGAGGCACCATGGGGAAGACGCAGAGGCGGGATGTGTTATGGAATCAGGCAGGGCTGGCAGGAGAGAGCCAGAGCACGCGCGACTCCGGTCTCACAGACAATAGTCCCGGGTGCTCTCCTAGAGGGGGCTGGACCATGACGGTAGCAGCCTTGGGACACCTATAAGACCGTGGAGCCTCTAGGGCACCACCTCTCAGCCATCTTGAGATGCTCCGCATTCCTTGGCCGGCGGCCTGGGAAAGGGGAAAGCTGCGAAACGCCCACCAGATGGCAGCATTTCCTAGGTTGACTGCCCTCGGGGCGCTCTGCTCCAGACTTGCTGAGTGTCTGGTACTGGGGCGGCTGTCCCAAGGAGCCAGAGTTCCAGTTCTAACATGCCCCCTCAACCAAACAGGATGCTTCCAAGAATTTCCCTCTGGGAACGGGACCTGAGGGGCTGTCGGAGGAACCTCTCCTCCCGGTAGCATTAACAATGTTGTGATAGTTTTAGATGAACAGCGAAGAGATGTTCATCTAAAACATTAGATGTATGACTAATATATGTATGTACATTCAGTATGTGTGTAATGTATGCATGGCTATATGCCTCAGTCACACACATCCACGTATCCACTCTCCCCCAAACTCCCCTCCCATCTAGGCTGCCACGTGACATCGAGCAGAGTTCCCTGTGCTACACAGCAGGTCCTTGTTGGTGATCCATTTAAAACAGAGCAGAGTGTATATGGGGATCCCAACCTCCCTAGCTATCCCGTCCCCCCTTCCCCGGGTCACCATACGTTTGTTTCTCTAAGTCTGTGAATTTGTTTCTGTTTTCTGAGTAAGTCCATTTGCATCATTTCTTTTGCGATTCACATATAAGGGGTGTCATACACTATTTCTCCACTGAGCATCTTCTAACTGATGAGCGATGTGCCGCCGTGGAGAGAGGCTACGGGCACGTGAGATGACTCACAGGATGTGTCAGGAAGAGGGCAGTCAACATGCAGGACTCCAAGGCTGGGGGCTGGGAGACCAGGAGGCAGCGAGCTGTGTCTCAAGGAAGAAATTCCCCTTTGGTCAGAGCCCTGGGAAGGGGGCACAACCCAGGCAGAGGCACCATGGGGAAGACGCAGAGGCGGGATGTGTTATGGAATCAGGCAGGGCTGGCAGGAGAGAGCCAGAGCACGCGCGACTCCGGTCTCACAGACAATAGTCCCGGGTGCTCTCCTAGAGGGGGCTGGACCATGACGGTAGCAGCCTTGGGACACGTATAAGACCGTGGAGCCTCTAGGGCACCACCTCTCAGCCATCTTGAGATGCTCCGCATTCCTTGGCCGGCGGCCTGGGAAAGGGGAAAGCTGCGAAACGCCCACCAGATGGCAGCATTTCCTAGGTTGACTGCCCTCGGGGAGCTCTGCTCCGGACTTGCTGAGTGTCTGGTACTGGGGCGGCTGTCCCAAGGAGCCAGAGTTCCAGTTCTAACATGCCCCCTCAACCAAACAGGATACTTCCAAGAATTTCCCTCTGGGAACGGGACCTGAGGGGCTGTCGGAGGAACCTCTCCTCCCGGTCCCCAGCTCCTCCTCCTCCTGTTGAAGAACCTGGTGCTCACATTCCCACGAGCCACAGTTTCCCTGGGAGCAGAGCAGCGTCTGTTTCCCCCATTGCGAGTCCTCAGTGACCCTCTCTGGACCGCACCTGGCTTCCCAGCTCTCCTCCTGTGAGCCTGTGCAGTGGGGTGGAGTCAGGTTGGGGCCAGGGGCAGATGGAGTCCTGATTGGCTGAAGGAGGCTGCTTTCTGGACTAGAAACTTGGCCTAGGAGCTGAAGAAGGTACAGAAGGCCCAAGATGGGCAGGGAGAAAGGTCCTTGGGTCATTGAAGCAGCCTGAATGCAAGGGCCTCTGTCACCCAGCTGGACCCTGTGGGATCCTGCCAGAGCAGACCCCTGCCCTCACAGCCTGCACCTGCCTCTTGTCTGTAGAAAAACTTTAGCCTCCTAGGCCTAGGCCTTCGCTGAGTTGCAAAAGCTAGATTTAATCAGAGAAGTGAGGACATGCAGAATGAAAGGGAAACCCTCAAACAAGGCCCAATAATAATAGTTCAGCCATTGAAGAAAGTCAAAGACATTTAGCTCCTCCTCAAGGCTTGTAGGTAATACTCAGAGCCAAATCCCTTGAGCTGTTTTGCAGATGCTGAACACGACACCCAGTGGGGGAAATACACTGCCTGCTGTCCACAGCCCAAAGACCCGTGACGGGTTGGCACCGGAAGTGTGTGATGCCCACTCCCTATTGCCTCACACCCAACCATTCGGAAGAAGGCCCAAGAGCTGATCACATGCCCATAGTCCTCTGTCTCTCACCCTGTCTTTAGAAAGATTTCTCTGAACGCTTGGGGTGGGGAATTCAGGCCTTTGAAGCACAGGCTAACTGGACTTCTCGCTTGGCCCCTGTGAGAAATGCTGCACGCTCCTTCACCACGACCTGGTGTTGGTAGTTTGGTTTTACCGTGTGGGGATGTGTGGATCCAGATTTGCTTTGGTAACACTACAGTTTCTCCATTTCCTGAAGTCCAGAAGGCGGCTGCCTGAAGAGTACATGTGAAGTTATTTTTCAGTTTAGAGAAAGACCTAAACACAAGAATGAATACCATCTAAACAAAAGACTTAATTCAGCCAAAAAATGCTACCCCTCCATAACCATCACCCAGAATGTCCATGCCTCACTGGAGAACACAGGGCTGTCCAGGACTTGGGCTAATATCAACAGTTGGGACAAAGATGATCACAGAATGTGGTCAACAGAGGATCTAGAGATGGTAAGGGCAGGGTGTGCCTGGGTCTAGTGTTAGGTCGACCTCCCATGACTTGCAGCCCAGCCTTCCCACACAAGGAGGCGATTCAGGTCCTTCCCGGTCGGGGATCCCCAGGCCCAGTTCTCTCTCTGAAGACACTTGGATTGCTTATTGTCACATGATTCCTCCAGAGCAATGTTAAGTTATTTATGACAAGGCAGCTAAATGTGGCATTTTCCTCTAAGTTTGGAGACATTCTCTGTCAAATATGGCCTCTCCCTCACCCTCTTGAAAGGTCACTGGAAGTGCTTATTTTATCAGCCCAAGAACGTCCATGGCAAGACCCTGGTCGGTCCTTTCTGGCATCATTGCTGTTGGTGTTCATACACTGCAAAGTATGTGAGGAAGACAGTACGCAGAGTGGAAATCCCGCTGGATTTGTAATCAGAAGACTGGACTTGCATCTCTACATTTTCAGAGGGCTGGATGGAGACTGTTTAACATCTCTGTGAATGGTTTCTATTTACAAAGGGGGGTAGTAATGGTGTGGCCTTAACAATGGCTCCCTGATGGCTCAATGGGCAAAGAATCCACCTGCCGACGCAGGAGATACAGGAGACCTGGGTTTGATCCCTGGATTGGGAAGATCACCTGGAGAAGGAAATGGCAACCCACTCCAGTGTTCTTTCCTAGAGAATCCCACGGACAAAGGAGCCTGGCGGACTATAGCCCATGAGGTTGCAAAGAGTCGGACATGACTGAGCACACACAGTGACTGTGCATCTCGTATCCCAGGGTTTGTTTTGTAAACCTATTGAGTTCATCTGAATGAAAGACCAAGTTGTACTACAAAGGACTACCACTACTACTAAGATTTCAAGAGCCTCCACAGCACCTTCCAGATGTAGGGGCTGTGAATGTGAAACAGGTCGGCCGCTGTGTCAGTGAACAAAAGATGCTACAGCCGTCAAGTCGCCACATTACAGCCAACCCACTGGTGAGCCCTGAGGAAACGCAGGATGAGAAAGCACAGGACACCAGCCTCAGGCAGTTACTTGCTGTTGTCCAGTCACTAAGTCATGTCAGACTCTTTGTGACCTCAAGCACATCAGGCTTCCCTGTCCTTCACCATCTCCCAGAGTTTGCTCAGACTCATGTCCATTGAGTTGGTGATGCCACCCAACCATCTCGTCCTCTGTCCTCCTCTTCTCCTCCTGTCTGTGATCTTTCCCAGCATCAGGGTCTTTTTTTTCTTCCTAGATAGTTAAAGCGCATATCAAAGACATGATTTCGTTGAGCCTAGACTCTTGCATCTTTCTATACTTAAAAAAGCACTAAATGCCTTGAGGTGGTTTTCTTTAATCATCAACAGTCTTTGGAGGCTTCAACTACCTGGTCTTTGTTGCAAAAACTCCTGTCTCTCCTGCTCCCCCTTCATCAGTGCATGGAGCAGCCTGTCACTGCTCCATGAGCGGCTGAGCTGCTCTGTTCCAGGCTTAAGTCCTCAGTTTTGTTCACCAAATAAAATGCAGTTCTGGGATTTTAGGTTATGCTTTTCTTTTCTTTTTTTCTTTTTTTAGTCAATGGAATTCTCCTTGGGAAAAGCAGAAAACAGTGAAATATCCAGAACAGATGAGTCAAGGTACATAAAATCTGTTCACTCTTGGCCACAGGCAGTCAGAACAGGGGAGGTCCTGGAAAATGGACTGGTAGACCCAGTGAAGGAAGGAAAGGGTAGGAGTGGAGAGAGGAGCTTTGACATATAGACACTGCTGTGTGTCAAACAGACAGCTAGGCGGCAGGTGCTGTGTAGCCCAGGGAGCTCAGCTCGGGGCTCTGTGATGATTTGAGGGGTGGTGGGAGGCTGGGAGGGAGGGTCAGGAGGGAGGGGGTACATGCATACGTATAGCCCATTGCCAAGTCCCGTGGTTGTACAGCAGAAATCAACACAACATTGTAAAGCAATTATCCTCTCATTAAATACAAATTTAAAAAAATAACCCTCGAAGCCATCTCACTAGCTCTCTGCCTGATCTGGGTCACCTGGATGTACCTTGATGTCATACTCTGTGTTCAGTCGCCCTTTGGCCCTTTGACCTCTGATGCTCCTGTCTGGGCTAAGAAAGACACTTCCTGCTGGTCCTCCCTCCGTAGAAAGGCATTGTCAAGAACGGCCACTGGGGAGGTCTGAACACCAGCACGGTGCATGCCTCTGTCTCAGACGCTAAGAGTCCATGTGACTTTTAGATCCTCTTCTTCCTTGAGGGCGTGATGCAGGCTGGGCACGCTCAGTTGCTTGGTCAGGTGGGACTCTGCGACACTATGGACCATAGCCCACCAGGCTCCTCGGTCCATGGGAGGCAAGAATACTGGAGTGGGTTGCCATGCCCTCCTCCAGGGGATCTTCCCGATCTAGGGATCAAATCTGCATCTCTTATATCTCCCTCACTGGCAAGCAGGTTCTTTCCATGACGGCCACTTGGGAAGTCCATATGTATGTTGCACTCTCCCCGTAAATGGATTGACGAAGGGACGGAGGCGTGAATGAAGGGTTCTGAGAGGGCTCTGACCACCTGAGAGCCAGGGGTGGTTATAATTAGAAAACCATGCCTGGCACTGGGAACCCAAGCCAGGCGCTGGTTCCATGTATCCTGGCCACCCAACGGGCTGCCTGGGCTCCCGGACGGCCTGGGTCAGGGCCAGGGCTCGGGATGCTGGCTCGAAGCTCGGCCCCCAGGGAGAAGTCGTTCATCACAGGAGGTAGTGGTGCATGGAAGCATTTATCTCTCCTCCCCCTCTCATAATCGCCCTCAGACTGTGGGGAGCGTCTGACTTTCCCAAGAGAAGAAAGGCCACTTTTAGAACAACTTCTTTCTTTTTTATTTTTTCCTAAGCAAGCTGGTGCCAGGACAGGACATTCTGCCCTGGTCTCAGGCTAGGTATTTCTGAGCCTTCTTGAGCTCTGACGACCGTCTCTGCCCTCGGCCATTCCTGCCCTCCCAACTGTGAGATCCCCACCACACTGCCTGCTCCTTCTCCCAGCACCACCCAGCCAGGGGACTTTAATGCCCACAGGGCCATTCACAGGAGCCCTCAGCTCCCAGGGCTGATGAGCTGGTCTCTGTGCTGGCCTTACTGATGGACTCAGCACTCTTGTAAGTGATCCAGGCTGCCTGGACAGCCTCTCTGCAGGAAAACAGACTCTAAGTCGAGCTCTAGTGGTCTCCTGCTCTCTCCTCCGTCTGTCTGTGTTAGGTGGGGTAGCGGGGAACACAGTACAGACACATAACTTCTCAAGGCTTGCTACTGAAAATGAGGCCCCGGGACCAGCTGCGTTGGCTTCACCTGGGAAGTTGTTGGACGTGTAAACCTCAGGCACCGTCTCAGAGCCAGAGAATCATCAGAGTCTAAAGTGAAACAAGACTACTAGGCGACTTTATACCCACATAAGGTTGATAAAGTACTGCCGTGGCCCAGGGGCTCTCAAAGTGTAGCCCCTGGACCCAGCAGCGAGCATCAGTGTCCCCTGGGACTCTTTGGATTCTCAGTCTCAGACCTGCTGACGCAGACACTCCAGGGTGGAAATTCAGCCCTTGGTGTGTCTGTAAGTTTTGCAGAAGATTCACGGGAACCCCAGAGCTTGGGAACCCCTGATGCAGGCGGATTCCACTTCAAGATTATTTAGTGAGTAAGGGGACAGTGCTGTCTTACCAGGAGCCAGTGCAGCCAGAACCGTACCCGTGGGCTTCCTCGTCTACGCGTGTGTGCGTCAGTGCAAGCGTGCATTTGCTCCGTCGTATCCAGGTCTTTTGGCACCCTGTTGACTGTAGCCTGGCAGGCTTCTCTGTCCATGGGATTCCCCAGGCAATTATATTGGAGTGTGTTGCATGCCCTCCTCCAGGGGATCTTCCCCACCAGATACTGGATCCGTGTCTTTTTCATCTCCTGTATTGTCAGGTTCTTTAGCAGCTGGGCCATCATGGGGCCGTTTGGGTCCCAGTACATATCAGTGCTTCAAGGGGCCTCTCTTGCCTTCTTCTAGGGGAGACTCAGCCTCTGTAATGTGGAAGACACACCTCTATACATCTGGTAGACAGAAGGATGGGGAGGGAGGGCCGGGCACCCTGGTGTGGTTTCTTTACCACACCGGACTTGCCCTGGGACACTCCCTAATATGTGTGCACAACTTTTCTCTGAGATGGATTTTAGTCCAGAAACCCTATGGGAGGGGGCACTTGGCATCAGATGTGATGGGGTGGTGTCCCTCCTTTTGAGCCCCCAAGGAGCCTTTCTGGACATGCACAGTGTCTCCCTTGCCCCAAGGGTGGGAAACAAACAGACTCTTGATCTCTTCCTCAGACAGGCCTTAACCCCTCTCTGTCTTTGCTAGGACTCTTATCTGAAAGTGCTTCTAGCAGACCAAGACCAGCCAGCTACCTGTTCCTCTGGCTATTTCCATCTCAAGTGCAAATAGGAGGCCAGCGATAAATACCTCGTCTGGAGCCCACCTATCTCCTGCCTCACAACCAGGGTCTTACCCAAGGTCAGAGCTCAGATAGAAGGCATGGACCACAGTTGCCATTCTCTAAGGTTGATAAAGTACTGCCGTGGCCCAGGGGCTCTCAAAGTGTAGCCCCTGGACCCAGCAGCGAGCATCAGTGTCCCCTGGGACTCTTTGGATTCTCAGTCTCAGACCTGCTGACGCAGACACTCCAGGGTGGAAATTCAGCCCTTGGTGTGTCTGTAAGTTTTGCAGAAGATTCACGGGAACCCCAGAGCTTGGGAACCCCTGATGCAGGCGGATTCCACTTCAAGATTATTTAGTGAGTAAGGGGACAGTGCTGTCTTACCAGGAGCCAGTGCAGCCAGAACCGTACCCGTGGGCTTCCTCGTCTACGCGTGTGTGCGTCAGTGCAAGCGTGCATTTGCTCCGTCGTATCCAGGTCTTTTGGCACCCTGTTGACTGTAGCCTGGCAGGCTTCTCTGTCCATGGGATTCCCCAGGCAATTATATTGGAGTGTGTTGCATGCCCTCCTCCAGGGGATCTTCCCCACCAGATACTGGATCCGTGTCTTTTTCATCTCCTGTATTGTCAGGTTCTTTAGCAGCTGGGCCATCATGGGGCCGTTTGGGTCCCAGTACATATCAGTGCTTCAAGGGGCCTCTCTTGCCTTCTTCTAGGGGAGACTCAGCCTCTGTAATGTGGAAGACACACCTCTATACATCTGGTAGACAGAAGGATGGGGAGGGAGGGCCGGGCACCCTGGTGTGGTTTCTTTACCACACCGGACTTGCCCTGGGACACTCCCTAATATGTGTGCACAACTTTTCTCTGAGATGGATTTTAGTCCAGAAACCCTATGGGAGGGGGCACTTGGCATCAGATGTGATGGGGTGGTGTCCCTCCTTTTGAGCCCCCAAGGAGCCTTTCTGGACATGCACAGTGTCTCCCTTGCCCCAAGGGTGGGAAACAAACAGACTCTTGATCTCTTCCTCAGACAGGCCTTAACCCCTCTCTGTCTTTGCTAGGACTCTTATCTGAAAGTGCTTCTAGCAGACCAAGACCAGCCAGCTACCTGTTCCTCTGGCTATTTCCATCTCAAGTGCAAATAGGAGGCCAGCGATAAATACCTCGTCTGGAGCCCACCTATCTCCTGCCTCACAACCAGGGTCTTACCCAAGGTCAGAGCTCAGATAGAAGGCATGGACCACAGTTGCCATTCTCTCGATCTCAAGGTGGGAAGAAGACTAACATGAGAAATGTACTTTCCAAGGGATGGATAAAAGGTGGAAAGAAACCAAACCCTTGGTATTCCTCATCTTTCCTAAAGAGACTTTAACAGACACTGTTTAAATAATAAACTTAAAATTCTAATTATAGGTGTACTTGCAGTAATGGTTTATCCTAAAATAACGCTTCTAAGTATATTTGAAAGTGTATCTTAAATGTGAAATTATTTTAAGCATAGGGTTTCACGTCACAAAGATAACTACCAGGGGAAAATTTTAAATAGCATAACTAATAAAAATGGAGATGGATGGGAGAGGGGAAGTCTGTGGTATAGAATTCAGCCATTCTTCACCTGGGACAGTTGGTCAACAGTTATTGTTCAGTCCAGCTCTTTGTGACCCCACGGACTGCAGCATGCCAGTCTTCCCTGTCCTTCACCATCTCTGGGAGTTTTCTCAAACTCATGTCCATGGAGTCGGTGATGCCATCCAGTCTGCTCATCCTCTGTCATTCCCTTCTCCTTCTGCCCTCTATTTTTCCCAGCATCAGGATCTTTTCCAGTGAGTCATCTCTTTGCATTAGGTGGCCAAAGTCTATATGCTGATAAGTTTCTGCATCAGTCCTTCCAGTGAATGTTCAGGGTTGATTTCCTTTAGAGTTGACTGGTTTGATCTCCTTGCTGGTCGAGGAACTCTCGGTGCTTTGGGTCAGCTTTTGGTAAAGCAAGGACCAGAGGCATAAGCATCTGTTGCTATGACAGAAACCCCCACCAGTGGACGAGACTGGAAAGTGATGATAGTGGTTCTTTTCAGGAGGTTCATGTCTTTCTGGAGTATATTAACAGCCATTTTAAAGATTATGAGCGTGCAATTACTTCTACAGTAATAGAAACCATTTTTAACATGTCGGGTGGGTCAGTGATAATTGGGTTCTGGTCAGCAGGCTCTGGCCAGAGAGATGTTTTGATTTCCAGCCCTGCCAAATCCATCTTCTGGAGCAAGATAACACTGAGAGGGCCCTGCACGATCAGCTTCCCCTGATGTCACAGCGGAGGGGAGAGGCAGCCAGTACGAACCCCTCGCTCTGATGAGGGGAAGCATGGGAATGAAGGATGAAGGTTGAGGGCGTGTCCAAGTTGGGCTGCTGGGAGCACAGCTTGCTCATTCCAGGTCATTTGTATCATAGTATTCAGGGAGTAAGAACTTCCCACCTGAAGGACAGGGACAGGAGATGAAAGAAAAAGAGTGAAGTCACCATTCTTTCCTTAAGGCCCACTGGTCCCACATTCAGATTTGCCCTTTCTGCTTATGTGGGTTTCTAGGTTGGAGGTTTTTTCTTATCTCTTTGATGGTATGAATAATGGTATTTTTATATGTTCATAGAAGATGAAGGCACAATCAAAATCATGAGAGAAAGGGGGTCTTTACTAACATATATTTGGGATCTTCGTAATAATAGGAATAAAGAGTATCTTGCCAGTAATATGAAAATTTAGCAAAATTGAATTAAAAAATAAAATGAGGACTTCCCTAGTGGCTCACTGGTGAAGAACCTGCCTGCCAACGCGGGGGACATGGGTTCGATCCCTGATCCGGGAAGATCCCACTTGCTGTGGAGCAACCGGGCCCGTGAGCCACAGCGACGGCGCCTGCGTTCTTGGGCCCTCCGGCTCCACCTCTGGCAAGCACGTGTCTGCACTGGGACGCTCACAGGTCTGTCGACGAAAAGCCTATATTCACAACTTAAATGTTGAAAGTTAAGTTTTAATTGGTGGGGAGTTTTAGGACTTAAGCCCAGGAGGCTGCATCTCAAGAAGCCCTGAGAGAACTGCTTTATATGAAAGTTTTGTAACAAGGGGCAGGTAGTCTGGACACCAAAAGATTGTTGCTAATTAAAGAAAACCAGGCATCCCTAGTGTAGGAATTTACTGCTTTGTATGGGCAGATGCAAGAGTCTGTGCTCACTGAAATCATTCTTTTCCTGTGCTCCGCAGGTCTCTGTGGCCAGGAGCCTGCTTTCACATCCTCAGCTTCCTCAGAGCTCATTGCAGGAAGCAGCTGCAGTCTGATGGCTGCTGGAAGGCGGGTGTTCTTTCTTTCCTGAGGTCCCTCAGTGCTCACCAGCTCACACCAGAGGGATGCAATTGCTAATCACTGTGACATCCTTTGTGTACCGATACAGCAGAAAATCTTGCTTCTCATTTCAGTCTCACTTCCGTCCATTACGAGTGGATGTAGTTTGAACTCTCTGCCCTGGTCTTGTCACCTTAGGCTGATGTCCCACTGCTCATCTGGCCTGCAGCCTCTTCTCTGGACAGGGCTTTGAGAAATTTCCGGGAGAGGGAGGAGGCTGGTGCAGAACCTCAGACACGGTCTCTTGGTGCCACCTTGTGGTCAAATGTCATATTGCAAACGTTCCCCCTTTGGCCCAACAGCCCACAGTGAAGCAGAGTTACGGTGATGTGCTCGGTCGTGTCCAGCTCTTCGCGACCCCATGGGCTGTAGCCCGCCAGGCTTCTCTGTCCAGGGGATTCTCCAGGCAAGAATACTGGAGGGGGCTGCCATTTCCTTCTCCAGGGCCTCTTCCCAACCTGGGGATCGAGTCCGTGTTTCTTGCAACTCTGCTGCATGAGTCATCGTTTAACAAGGGACACACACTTTAAAACTGCTTGTTGTGAACCGCTTTGGGTTTGCAGAAGAGTTGCAGAGATAACAACAAGAATTCTCATATACTCTCTACCCAAATTTCCCTAATGTCAACGTCTTACCTAACCATAGAACAATGAAAACTAAGAAATTAGTATTGATGTTAAGTGTAGATTTTACTCCGATTTCACCATTTTCCTTTTCCTATTTCAAGACCGTCTCAGACCGTGTTACCGAGTCCAAGCGCGATCTGCTCGCCACGACAGGCCAACGAATCCGAGCGATGCGGCGCTGAGCCAAGGAAAACGACTTTATTCGGAAAGCAATTGACGCAGAAGATCGCGGGCTAGCGCCTCGGGGGAAAAAACCAACTTCCAGGGGTTTGGTTACCAGGTTATCTTATGGATCCAAGATGGGAGGTGGAGCAGGGGTTTGAACACAGTCTGCAGAGGCCCGGGTCCCCTTTCACATCCTCAGCTTCCTCAGAGCTCATTGCAGGAAGCAGCTGCAGTCTGATGGCTGCTGGAAGGCGGGTGTTCTTTCTTTCCTGAGGTCCCTCAGTGCTCACCAGCTCACACCAGAGGGATGCAATTGCTAATCACTGTGACATCCTTTGTGTACCGATACAGCAGAAAATCTTGCTTCTCATTTCAGTCTCACTTCCGTCCATTACGAGTGGATGTAGTTTGAACTCTCTGCCCTGGTCTTGTCACCTTAGGCTGATGTCCCACTGCTCATCTGGCCTGCAGCCTCTTCTCTGGACAGGGCTTTGAGAAATTTCCGGGAGAGGGAGGAGGCTGGTGCAGAACCTCAGACACGGTCTCTTGGTGCCACCTTGTGGTCAAATGTCATATTGCAAACGTTCCCCCTTTGGCCCAACAGCCCACAGTGAAGCAGAGTTACGGTGATGTGCTCGGTCGTGTCCAGCTCTTCGCGACCCCATGGGCTGTAGCCCGCCAGGCTTCTCTGTCCAGGGGATTCTCCAGGCAAGAATACTGGAGGGGGCTGCCATTTCCTTCTCCAGGGCATCTTCCCAACCCGGGGATCGAGTCCGTGTTTCTTGCAACTCTGCTGCATGAGTCATCGTTTAACAAGGGACACACACTTTAAAACTGCTTGTTGTGAACCGCTTTGGGTTTGCAGAAGAGTTGCAGAGATAACAACAAGAATTCTCATATACTCTCTACCCAAATTTCCCTAATGTCAACGTCTTACCTAACCATAGAACAATGAAAACTAAGAAATTAGTATTGATGTTAAGTGTAGATTTTACTCCGATTTCACCATTTTCCTTTTCCTATTTCAAGACCGTCTCAGACCGTGTTACCGAGTCCAAGCGCGATCTGCTCGCCACACGACAGGCCAACGAATCCGAGCGATGCGGCGCTGAGCCAAGGAAAACGACTTTATTCGGAAAGCAATTGACGCAGAAGATCGCGGGCTAGCGCCTCAGGGGAAAAAACCATCTTACAGGGGTTTGGATACCAGGTTATTTTATAGATCCGAGATGGGGGGAGGTGAGGAAGCAAAGCACAAAGGCCATTGATCTTGCAAACATCTCTTAGAATGGCAAGCCTCAGGCAGGGGAAGTGTTAACTTCTCACTTCCTGCCATCTACAGGTGGACAGGATTCTTGAACAAAGGTATTTTACTTCACAATCAGGCAGAGAGGCAGGGTCCTCGAGGCAAGCCATTAAGTATGGCTATAATAACAATAGAGTCGGAAAGCAAGTCAAAGAAACAGTTTGCAACAAGGAGCCAGAGCTGGTTTTCTCCCTGCAGCAATCTCAAGTGAATGTCCTTGTCACATCTCCTCCAGTCTGGGACAGCTGGAGACTTGTCTCCTGTGTCTTTTTAATTTTTTTTCTTTTTCCCCATCATGCCTCTTTTATTTGTATTTATTTGCATCGATCTTTTTATTCTTTTGTTTGTTTGGTTGGTTTTTGGTTTTTTGTTGTTGTTTTGGCGGGGGCGGATTGGGGAGGGACACGGGCGGGCGGGCCACTTCTGTTGGTCTTTCATTTATCTATTTTCAGCCATCTTTGTTCCTTGGCCGGTGTGGGCCTCTCATTGCAATGGCCTCTGTTGTCGCAGAGCGCCGGCTCTGGGCGCATGCGCTCCAGAGCTCCGGCTTGGTAATTGGACACATCGGTCCAGCCGCTCTGCGGCACGTGGGATTTTCCCAGGCCAGGGATCAAACCAGCGGTGTCCTTACCCACTGGACCACCAGGGAAGTCCCGATCTTTTTATTCTTTAGCCTGTGTGGACCTACCATTGCATTGGCCTCTCTCACTGCAGAGCACCATCTCTGGGCACATGCACTCCAGAGCGCTGACCGGTAACTGGACACACCTGTCCAGCCGTTCCATGGCATGTGGGTTCTTCCCCAGCCAGGGATCGAATCGGTGCCCTTTGAGCTGCAAGGCAGACTCTCAACCCACTTTGCCACCAGGGAAACCTGGTCTCCTGTGTATCTTAACACACGTCAGACATTCTCCATAGTGTGCCTCCGTCTGGGTATCTCCGATGTCTTCTCAGGATCATCTTTTGCAGTAAGGCTACAGACTGGTGAGAAGGGACCCTGGAAAGGACTGTTGGAAAAGACTCTGAGGCTGAGAAAGATTGAAGGCAGAAGGAGAAGGAGGTGACAGAGGATGAGATGGTTGGATGGCATCACCGACTCAATGGACGTGAATTCAGATCCAATGGACATGAATCTGAGCAAATTCCGAGAGACAGTAAAGGACAGAGGAGCCTGGAGTGCTGCAGTCTATGGGATGTGGAAGACTCAGACAGGACTGAGCGACTGAACAACGGGAGCAGCTGTGGAGAATGGAGGCTGTGTCTTTTCAGGGCGTCACCGCAGGGGATCCGTGAGGTGATACCCTGTTACTGCTGATGTAACCTTGATCACTGCCTGAAGGTGACTTGTGTCGGGTGTCTTCTCTCTAACGTGAATATTTTCCCTTGGTAATTGGTGATGTTTACGTTGAAATCAGGCAAATGTCATTTTTTCTCCGTTGAGTTTAGCATGCCCCATACATTACTTTTTTGTTGAATTTGTCAATAAAAATGCATAAATGCAGAGGGATGACTTCTCTTTTCTCTTTAGGTCTGCTTTATTCCTTTCTCTGTGCATGACTGTCTCCACTCTCCAGGTTTTGAGGTGGAGATGCCACCGGCATCTCTCATCAGTTTAAGAGAGCAGCCCAAAGGCAATGGACCTTCAGATGCTAAGCCCAAGTTCCTGAGGAAAGGACTGTGATTGGTCCAGTCTTGGTCAGGAATCAAATCCTGATCCATCTGTTTGAACCCAAGGATGCAAGATCAAGTTGCTGGTATATGTCTGGATGGTGGTGGTTTAGTCACTAAGTCCCCTCTGACTCTCACAACCCTGTGGACGGTAGTCCGCCAGGCTCCTCTGTCCATGGAATTCTCCAGGCAAGAGCACTGAAGTCTGGAGCTGACCCAGGGATTGAACCCAGGCCTCCTGCATTGCAAACAGATTCGTTGCTCTCTAAGCCACCAGGGAAATCTTAGGTCTGCATGGAACCCACCTAGCATTGGCATGAGATGCAAAATCATTGTGAAGTGAGCAGCCAGTGGTACACAACCCACTCAGCAAGTCTGGAGACAGTCGGAACTTGAACACAGGACTCTGAATTCCCAAGCGATGTGAATTTCCCTTCAACCTGCCCCCCCCACCCCCCACCGCCATGTTAATCTAAGACAACCCATCTGCCAATGCAGGAGATGCAAGATATGCAGGTTCGATCCCTGGGTCAGGAAGATCCCTGGAGAAGGAAATGGCAGCCCTCTCCATATTCTTGTCTAGAAAATCCCTTGGACAGAGGAGCCTTGTGGGCTACAGTCCATGGGGTCGCAAGGAATCAGACACAACTGAAGCAACTTAGCATGCATAGTGCATGGGAGAGGAAGTGAATGGCTGGAGGTCCCTCATAATTCCCAGGACCTAAAGTTCCCCTTGGTAGATGTGTGGAGCTAAGTTATCCATCCAGCTGTGTTACTCTAATTCTCTAGTGACATGGAACTTAAACCCAAAAGCTAATCTCTTAATGGGATTGACCCTAAAATGCAGCAGATTTTCAGAAAATCTTTTCTGAAAGAAGAGATGCCTGGATCGCATTCGTTAGGGAAGGGAAGCAAAGCCTGTGTGCTGGTTCTGTAGGGAGGGGAGGGAGCAGGGGGTGCACATTGGGGAGAAAACACAATTGCTTCACAGCATTTCCTGGATTCCCAATTCATATTTTCCCCCTGATGTCAAGAACGGAGCATCCTTTTCTCCTCCAGCAGCTTGGATGCAGCACTAAGAAATCCAAGATAAATGGGGATGCTCTGTGAGCAGAGCCTGGAACAGCTGGACTTTGCTGGACACAACGTCAATGGTTGGCCCAATGGGCCCATCTGCTTCTCTTCCCCAGAGGCTTAACCAGGGTGGAGAGGCCAATAAAGATAATCCCATCGGCCACTGCCAGGCCGAGGCTCCCAGGACCCCAAACACTGGGCAGGGAGATTGGGTTTCTCTTTCATGGGAGTGGAGGAGGCAGGGTGGCAGGAACACCAGCTGTGTGCCTGGGCCTCTCCACCCCCAATGGCCCCGAAATCTTGGGTCCTTGTGACCACGGGAGAGAGCTTCTCAGGAAAGTTAGGGGGTTGCCTGGAAGAGTTTGGAAGACTTCACAATATTTGTAATTTGGGGACACACCAATGGCCCCGTAAGAATTTCCTCTCCCACAGGTACTTTATCCACAGTTACTGGGTGGAAGGACTCTCAGCTATAGTTCAGCAGGCCTGGAATTAAGGCTGCTCCGTGTCATAAAAGAGTCCAGTGAGAAAAAGTGAAAAAATGAGAGCATAGTCACTCAGTCGTGCCTGACTCTTTATGACGCCGTGGACTGTACCCACCAGGCATCTCTGCCCAAGGGATTCTCCAGGCAAGAATACTGGAGTGAACTGCCATGCCCTTCTCCAGGATATCTTTCCAACCCAGGGATTGAACGTGGGTCTTCTTTATCCTATGAGCCACCAGGAAAGGCAAAGAGCCTAGTCAGTGGTCTTGGTCAAAAGATCCAACCTCTTTGGAAACTCAGTCTGCTCATCTGTGAAATGTGGACAGTGTCATCACCTTCCCAGTGTTGGTACGAACATTATAAAAACTCGTAGACAAAGAGGAGTTTGCTAGGGAAAAGGGAACCCTTTTGGTGGAAGTTGAGATCATTTCAAATAGAATTTGGGATGCTTACAACTAGGCCTCCCAAGGGGTCCTAGAGGTAAAGAATCCCTCTGCCAATGCAGGAGACAGAGAGAGAAGAGTTTGATCCCTGGGTCCAGAAGATCCCCTGGAGGAGGGAATGGCAACCCACTCCAGTGTTCTTGCCTGGAGAATCCCAAGGACAGAGGAGCCTCGTGGGCTACAGTCTATAGCGTCGTAAAGACTGAGCGACTCAGTACACACCCGTGCTGATAGGGTGGCTCTCCGTGCCTGCCTGTTCACTCACTGCAGAGGGCCTGTGAGTGACATACTGACCAGGTCACAGAACAGAGATGTGGGGTGAGTGGATCTGAGGATTGGATTTGACCGAGGTCCAGGAGAGGGACTGGAGTTAGCCAAAATCTTAGAGCAGGAGGTTCCTTCTGGCTCTCGTGAGCATGTGAGTTTTGCTTCCAACACACTTTGCAGATCCTCTGGTATTTGGATCAGATCTGAGGCCACCCTCTGGCCCACCATACCTCAGTTTTGTCAGAGTAACAAGTCGCCCCATGCAGAAAACCACAGCAGCCTACAGGATGGTGTGTTAGGAAGTGCTGTAATTAACTGCACAGCAGGAGTGTGAGGTTGGGAGGAAGGAGAGAGCAGAGTAGGATGGAGCTTTTGGGAAGATTCTCTGGAGAGAGGAAGCTGTGTCTCCGGGACAGGTAGGACACATCCAGAAGAAGCATGGGGACAGGTGTGAACAGGAGCCTGAGGGGGCGGGGCGGGGGAGCAGCACAAGAGAAGGCAGGGGAAGTTTCACCATCCTAACTCTTTGTACCCATTGTCCTCATGGTTCACTTTCCAGACGCTTCTGAGTCTCTGGAAGATGCTACACTCCGTGTATGTGTGAGGGGGGGTGTTGGTCGCTCAGTCATGTCCAACTCTTTGCAACCCCATGGACCAGGCTCCTCTGACCATGGGCTTCTCCAGGCAAGAATCCTGGAGTGGATAACCATTTCCTTCTCCAACACTCTGTGGGGGTTACAGGCAAAAGCCTGCTTCCTGACCCCAGTGGGAGACAGTCAGGGGAAGGAGATGGGATCCAAGGATGCTCTGCATCAGTCCTTCCTGTGAATATTCAGGGCTTATTTCCTTTAGGATTGACTGGTTTTCCTTAGGATTGACTCTAGGTCCTTTGCCATGCAGCATGGGCTAGAACTGGGCTTTCAGCTTTCAAATGGAGCCATACCACTGACCCACGTGGCCAGGCACCCATTTCCCCAACACAGCTCCTTAGAACCAGTTCAGAGACTCAGAGCTCTCCTTCCCGCCCACCCCACGTCCAGTCCCCACAACGTGCCCACGTGCCCCACGCATTCCGAAATAGAAAAGGTCAAGCCGCAAACCCTGCCCTGCTGCTCTGTCCCCTTGGAGTTATTTTTAGGTCACAAAAGACCCTTTTCCTTCTGACTCAAGGCCGCTGACAAAAACGTTCTGAGGCATTCCTTGTGCAATCTCTCCTCTCAAAGAGGCCCTTGTGGCTGCACCCTCGACCCCCACGCCTTTGCTCTACTTCAGAGACCAGGGCATGGAGGGCAAATAATCCTCCTAACGTAACCAAGCAGGACCTGTGGTGTCTTCCTTGGACCAGCCTTCCCCACCTCCTCTGCTTGAGCTCCTCTTGAATGTACCTAGATAACAGGTGTTGACACTATTTGATGCAAATTATCTGAGTTGTTTTAGAGGAGCTAGAATCACCTTGGAAGGGAAGATTTTAACTGCTTGACAATCAGGAATGAGCACAGAGCCCCAGGCCTCCTGAAGCCGGAAGACTGACTGATCTGTCCACCCCAGGATACTCCCTGCTCCCTCTTTATCAATCCATCAGAGAACCGTGCACACGCTGATCAGACCTCAGAATCTGCTCTCCGTCACCTGGCTTTAAAAAATGCTTTCCTGAAATCCTTTGGAGAGCTTGAGGATTTTCAGGTGATAAGTCCCCTGTTTCCTTGTGCAGCCCTGCATAAACACGTCTCTGCTCCAAATCCGAAGCTCCACTTTGTTTGGCTTCCCAATGCACAGGGCACAGGGACTTGAGTTAGCACTTAACCTCCCAGGTCCTCCGCCTGGCCCTCCGCCCACCCTCACCACCCCCGTCAGCATATCCATTCATTTCTCAGAAGATGTTGAGAGGTGTTTTGCTCCTTTGACTTAGGGCGCTCCATGTGTGGAGGAGATTAGGGCTATAAAGAGGACAGGAAAGCAAGGCAAGTTGCTAGGAAATTACTGATTTCACCACTAGGCTCTTAATGCTGTCATTAATACTGTGCTTAATGCTGTGCTCAATTTCAGGCACAGCACTGAGTGGGGGTGAGACCTTGGACCCTGACCTGCTTGGCCAGTGTGTCTTGGGAAGCAGCCCACGTAAGAACACGAGCTCCTGGGGCTCCGGGACCATGTATCCCACGACCTTCCAGGGGGCTCTGAGCCAGTGGGGTGGTGCCAGGAGCCCTCTCTGGAAGGCTCTGTCAGTGCCTATGACAAAGTGCACAGAGGGAGAGCTGCCTCTGTCTCAGGACACAGATGTCCCCGGCCCGCACCCTCAGGTAGTGGAGGAGAGCCACCGGCGAGGCCGCCTTGCTCTCGGGCCAGCACGTGACCCAGGGCGCCACCCCGGAATCACACCCTTGTCTCTTATGTCACCTGCATTTCCAGGTGGGTTCTTCACCACTAGTGCCACTGGGAAAGTCCTGGCTCAGAGTGGACCACTGAAGCTGACCCTTGCGGTGGGCTCCCTTTCTCCCGTCATTCTGGAGAATTCAGGGCTTCTGTGAGGGAGTCACTCCCAGCAAGTCCAGGCAGCGCCCAGCTGCCTGGGGTTTGGTGCACCCACAGAGTCTGCTCTGCTGAAGTCCCAGCTGCACCTGGCAGCACCGATCGCTGCCAGGGTGGATGCTGGAGTGCTCCATCCGAGAGGAGCAGTGTGGGATGTGCAGGGGCGCCTGCCTGGCCCTCTCCTCTCCAACTGCCTTTTCTCCTGGAGGCTCCGACGCATCACTGTGGAGATACCAGTGGGGCCCGGCTGCCAGGAGCTGCATGCTTCTCTCTCGGCCCTTTCTCCCTCCATCCCTTCCTCCCCCACCCCTGCTGCTCTTTCTCCCACCCCGTCCTCCCTTCCTCACTAACTTGAACATTTTAATCAATAGGGCGCCTCTCCAGGGTCTCCACACTGTCACGGCAATTTGCCGTGGTTCAGCGGGCAAATTTTCTTTTCCCTTCTAATGGGAAACAGAATCGTTTCCACGATAGGAGCCGACTGGTCCCGAGGCCTCCACACAGAGGGCTCTCTGAAGAAAGGAGACAGCTGGCTGAAAAGAGACAAGGGATTTGGGGAGCTGAAATTCCTTCTGATATTGGACTTCAACGTGGAAAATTCACTGCCCTGCATTGCTCAAATGCCTCTGAGTTAGAGCAGAAGGGTATCAGTTCATTCGTGAGCTCTGGGTAGGAATTCGTGGCCCGGGGTTTTACAGGATTTTCTTTTCTGCCTGGCGAGATGCCCATTATGCTGGACCCGAGTCTGAGCTCCTCTCTTGCCTAGTGGTCTGCGCTGATCTAAACAATTCCTGGGTGAGCTGTCCCTCTGTCTTTAGGAGGGAAGGCATTCAAACCGCTCCAGAGAGGAAGCGACCTCTCATCATGTTCACCCATCTCCTCAGGTATAAGAACAGGGGCATCCTTGCGAGGTCATGTGGTGTGTTGGCAGGAGTGTAGGACCCAGGCTGGAAGACCCATCATCCACCTTCTCGTGACCCAGGAGCCATCAGGCTTGTGAAAACTGTGAAAGGAACCTCGCTAAAGTAGAGTCCGTGTTGAGGAAATCCAAGCATGAATTGGGAAACATTTCCAGACACAGAATATTTTAGAAGTGAGAGAAAGTATTGAGAACAAAGGCCGGAGGTAGAGAGGGGCGCTTGAAGACAGAGGGCAAACTCCCTGATAGACCAGGGCATTCCGATCCCTTTGGTTGGCTTGCGGCCAGTCTTTATAGTCTCAGGACAAAGAAAATTCCTATGGGAAGAAGTGGCACCAAGTCATTGGCTGGGGGCCTTTGGGTGCGCACTTTGTCTAATATGGAGATGGAAACTGTCTGCTTAGGGACAGGATGGCTCGTGACCATAGTTGCCATGGAGACTGGCTAATTCTGGAAATAGTGCTCTGTGTCCCCAGCATGGACTGCACAGTCAGAAGGCCAGGAGACTGGCCTCAGTACTGACATCAGTTACAGAAGACCCTGGCAGAAGACCCATCAACAGGAAAGAATCATCCATCACAGGCAAAGATGCTTGTTGTATTTCTTGCAAGAAATTGACTCCTCCAGCAACCCAGCCAAGGAGAAACGGCCACCACCCTAAACTCTGACTTTCCTCCAATGGACTTTTCATGTCAGATCACCTCTCCTTGTGTTCTCCTTTTCTCTATAAGACAGTGCTCCTCTCCTTTGTTTGTTAGACTTGTCTTTGGTTTTGCCATGGCTGGCTGGGCCTGTATTGAAATTATCTGCTACTCTCAAATAAATCCAATTTTGTTGGTGAGATAATCATCTCATTTTTAAGGTTCGTAGGCAAAAGCTCTTTAGGCTTAAGGATTGGGTCATGTCCAAGTCCAGACTTCTCTGGGAGGGGGGACACCTGTCAGTCTTCAGCTCCAGTCACCCTCAGTCGAGGCAGTCTATTTCCTGGGAGGCACTGGGGCATGTAGGAAATTTGCAGAACAGTTTCTTTCCTTTTAATGTAGTTATACCTGAGCATTGACCTAGTGAAATATCTGTTTGACAAATTTTATTTCTTTTGTATTCAGTATCCTGTTTGTATGTTATGAATACAGATTGTTGTATTGTTTAGTCACTGAGTTATGTCTGAGTCTTTGTGGCCACGTGGACTGTAGCTCCCCAAGCTCCTTTGACCATGTGATTTTCCAAGCAGGAATGGGTTGCGGTGATTTCTTTCACTGGATCTTCCAGACCCAGAGATCAAATCCGTGTCTCTTATGTCTCCAACGTTGGGAGGTGAGTTCTTCACCACTAGCGCCACATGGGAAGCCCAGATACCCTTTAGGCAACATCTTATCCTGGATTTCCTAGAGAGAAGAGTGCATTTGTGTCTACCTATGGCTGATTAGGGTTTATATGTGGCAGTAAACTACAGAACTCTGTAAAAGCAAAATTTTTAAAAGTATGAGGAAAAAGTAAATGAAGCTAATCTAATTAGGAAGAATGAGTGAGGGAAAGGGTCTAAGAAGCGCAAAGCAACTATAAGAGTGTGTTATCATGCTCGCCATTGCTGGGTACCCAGGACAGTCCATCCAGAAGAAGGGAGGAGAAAAATGCATTCACCAGCTCCTGTGGGCCGTTGGTCAAAAGTTCACCCAAAAGTCGAAAGTCAGCCCCCTTGGACTTTCAGGCTGACTCCAGGCAGATCCCGCCTGTTTCAAGGTGGGAGCAGAGAAGGCAGAACAGGGGCATGAGGTCAGGGCTGCGTGTCTACCAGGAGCCAGCTGTGTTTTCCACAGAACCAGCACACAAGGAATAGAGACAAAGGTGAGGCTGGAAGGATCTGGTGGCTCAACAAAAGTGACTGATTCTACAGAGGAGAACTGCGACTTTCCACCATGACACCTCTTTCTTTTTAAAAGCTGTAGCCCTATTATATTATGTCAGAATATATAAACTTCATTTTGGAAATCAGCCACCCCTACGTTTTATATATATATATATATACATACATACATATGTGTACATATTTAATTTGCTTGTTTGATTTCTGGCTGTGTCTTCTCTACTGCACTCTGACTTTCTCTAGCTTCAGAGAGTACAGGCTACTCTCTAGTGGTGGTATGAGGACTTCTTGTTGCTGTGACTCCTCTTGTTGTGGAGCACAGGCTCTAGGGTGCACTGCCTTCAGTAGATGCAACATGTGGGCTTCCATAGTTACAGTTCCCGGCTCTATTGCACAGGCTCAGTGTTTGTGGCACACGGGCTTAGTTGCTCATGGCCTGTGGGATCTTCCCAGACTAGGGATCAAACCCATTTTCCTGAATTGGGAGGCAGATTCTTTGCCATTGAGCCACCAGGGAAGCCCTACCCCTACTTTAAAAAAAAAAAAAAAGGTAGCTATCTTTATTTAGGAGCTTTTCCTCTGCTTCCTAGAACTGTCATGTGTTTCGGACTAGCATTCCGATGTTATCTACCTTCTAACTCAAATTTTGTTGTGAGTCCTCCATCCTGTTGAGTACAGTCTGGATTGGAAAGGCTCTAGATCTCTGTTTCTAGAATAAACCTACGTTCTCACAACCTTTTTCGGATGCTTGCTCCACTGTGAGCCTGCTGTCAGCAGATTTGGGCTCTAGACATTTCCCACTTCTCCTATGAATGTACCCAATGGAAGACCACCTCCACCGTTGTTTATTCTCCTTTCTCCTGGATGCTGAGCTGTTTTCAGAGTTTCACTCTCTAATGGATTGGCTTTAGGAAACTGTGTTTTTCGATTCTTTGGATGTTTGGAGAGATGTCTCTTCTAACACCTCCCACCTCCTGTCTTTTCCCCTGATGGTTCAGTATGTCAGTCTAACTTTCTCACGCACTGTCTTTCCGATGGTCGTCCTTGACGACTGCCTTTCTCTTGTCATGTTCCTCTCCCAGCACACAGGACCCTGAAATGCGGTGTGAGCTGTTGGTATTGCTCACTCACTATGTCTTATTGGCAGTGTTCAGACGACCTGTACCCAGTTGCTCCTGTGTTTTGAGTGTCTTCCAAGGACTGAACTGGGGATCATGCCCAGGTGAATCAAAAGTGCGCAGGCATGTGGACATGTGTGAGTGAGCTGGGCAACTGTAATGCCTGTGTGTCATAGCACCTGCCTGGATGCCAAGACCATGTGCAAATGGTTCCTGGATTGCTCATTTAGCCTGAAGATGAAGACCGTCTAGCCCTGAGTTCCATTTATTTAGGACTGTCATCTCTCAGTACCCCCCGGGGACTGGCTCTAGGACCCCTACAGATCCCACATCCATGACCTAGTACTTGTATATAACCTAATACACACCCTCCTGTGTGCCTTGAATCATCTCTAGATATCTTGGCATACCTAACACAATGTAAATTCCATGTAAATGCTATGTGAATATTTGCCAGTGCATGGCACATTCAAGTTTTGCTTTTTTGAAACTTTCTTGAGTTTTTTTAAAAATGTTTTTGATCTGTGCTTGCCGGAATCCATGGACGTTAAAACTCTGGATATGGGAACCTGATTATAATTACTATATTGTTGTTTGGTTGCTTAGTTGTGTCTGACTCTTGTAACCCCATGGATCCTCTGTCCATGGGATTCTTCAGGCCATATTACTGGAGTCGGTAGCTGTTCCCTTTTCCAGGGGACCTTCCTGACACAGGGAATGAACCCATGTTTCTTGCATTAGCAGGCAGATTCTTTACCACTGATCCGCCAGGAAACCCATAAATAAAACCCAATAATTACCCAGAAATTATTCTAGCTGCTTTCCATAATTTTGTGACGTCATTATTTTTACAGAGCACAAGAAAAGAATGGCTTCTGGCATCTCCTTGCAGACCATTCTCTGGATAGAACCATTTCACTGGTAGGAAACAGGAGAGCAGCCAGGGGCTACTGGCTGGAACCTCTTGGTGATGACAGAGGTCCCAGCCTTCAGAGAAGTTGCTAACAGCATTGCCTGAGTCCAACCCTGCCATGCTTGAAGGCTGCGACTTGGAAGTGGTCCCCAGGGTCGTCGGCCTCCTCATTCCTCCCACAACCTGCCTCAGTAGGACAAGTGTCTCTTGTTTGCCTTGACCTTCTGAGAAGATGTCCTAAACCCTTCTTTCTTAGGCCCTTTTCAGTTACTCTTCTTTTTCACGACAAACTGGTTTTAGCAGTCTAAAGAGAGATTTTAAAGCGTGTGGTTGTATTCATTCCACCTATTAGAATAAGTCAAGATCAGGAAACTTTCCAGGAAGATACATTTCCTCCTGCCCCTTTAGCAGGGCTATTCTGTCTGGACCATGTGCAAATGGTTCCATTGCTCCTTGAGCCTGAAGATGAAGACCGTCTAGCCCTGAGTTCCATTTATTTAGGACTGTCATCTCTCAGTACCCCCCGGGAACTGGCTCTAGGACCCCTACAGATCCCACATCCATGACCTAGTACTTGTATATAACCTAATACACACCCTCCTGTGTGCCTTGAATCATCTCTAGATGTCTTGGCATACCTAACACAATGTAAATTCCATGTAAATGCTATGTGAATATTTGCCAGTGCATGGCACATTCAAGTTTTGCTTTTTTGAAACTTTCTTGAGTTTTTTTAAAAATGTTTTTGATCTGTGCTTGCCGGAATCCATGGACGTTAAAACTCTGGATATGGGAACCTGATTATAATTACTATATTGTTGTTTGGTTGCTTAGTTGTGTCTGACTCTTGTAACCCCATGGATCCTCTGTCCATGGGATTCTTCAGGCCATATTACTGGAGTCGGTAGCTGTTCCCTTTTCCAGGGGACCTTCCTGACACAGGGAATGAACCCATGTTTCTTGCATTAGCAGGCAGATTCTTTACCACTGATCCGCCAGGAAACCCATAAATAAAACCCAATAATTACCCAGAAATTATTCTAGCTGCTTTCCATAAATTTGTGACGTCATTATTTTTACAGAGCACAAGAAAAGAATGGCTTCTGGCATCTCCTTGCAGACCATTCTCTGGATAGAACCATTTCACTGGTAGGAAACAGGAGAGCAGCCAGGGGCTACTGGCTGGAACCTCTTGGTGATGACAGAGGTCCCAGCCTTCAGAGAAGTTGCTAACAGCATTGCCTGAGTCCAACCCTGCCATGCTTGAAGGCTGCGACTTGGAAGTGGTCCCCAGGGTCGTCGGCCTCCTCATTCCTCCCACAACCTGCCTCAGTAGGACAAGTGTCTCTTGTTTGCCTTGACCTTCTGAGAAGATGTCCTAAACCCTTCTTTCTTAGGCCCTTTTCAGTTACTCTTCTTTTTCACGACAAACTGGTTTTAGCAGTCTAAAGAGAGATTTTAAAGCGTGTGGTTGTATTCATTCCACCTATTAGAATAAGTCAAGATCAGGAAACTTTCCAGGAAGATACATTTCCTCCTGCCCCATTTAGCAGGGCTATTCTGGTCTGGGGGGCAGGGCTGGAGGGATGGGAGTGGGCGAGAATTCTACCATTGAACCATCAATGCCTTGAAGGCTATTCTAGTCTGGGAATCTGGACTTGTAATTGCAGAGCAATGAACGCTGAAAGTAAATAGCCAGAGTCCTCATTCAATGGAAATGTTTCTCCTTTAAATAATCCATAAGGGATTTCCCTGGTGGCTCCATGGTAAAGAATTTGCCTGCAATGCAGGGACTCATGTTCAATCCTGGAGTGGGGAAGATCCTCTGGAGAAGGGAATGGCTACCCACTCCAGTATTCCTGCCTGGAGAATTCCATGGACAGAGAAGCCTGGCGGGCTACAGTCTATGGTGTCACAAAGAGTCAGACACGACTGAGCACACGCACATATGACCAAGCATGCCTCCCCAGCATAATGACCAGTCCAAGCGAGACTTGGCTCCAAGCCCTGTGGGTCTGAGCCTTTTCCCATCAAGGCAGGATTAGAAGGTCTTAAGTTCTGTTACCACTATTGAAACTGCACTTACTTTCTCACCACCAAACCCCTTTTAGAAACAGCCGAGGGCCTGTGGGATTTATCATTTATCACTTCTTTCAAGAGTTTTGACTCTGATCTGGGGATAATTCAGTGTGTTTGAAAGAGGAATAAGCCTTCTGTCTAATCCAGGGAACAAAGTATGGAATCCAGCAGCCGGAAGTCCAGGGTTTATTTTTCTTAGGCAAACCCGTGAATTTATCATCATTTCAAGAGAAAAACAAAAGCAGGGATTCAAGAAGCTGGTCCCAGCTGTCAGACACTCATTAAAAAAAATAAAAAGAACAAGCGACCACCAGGCAGATGAAGGACTGTTGAGCCAGATCCTCTCTAGCAGCTTGAAGGCTGCGACTTGGAAGTGGTCCCCAGGGTCGTCGGCCTCCTCATTCCTCCCACAACCTGCCTCAGTAGGACAAGTGTCTCTTGTTTGCCTTGACCTTCTGAGAAGATGTCCTAAACCCTTCTTTCTTAGGCCCTTTTCAGTTACTCTTCTTTTTCACGACAAACTGGTTTTAGCAGTCTAAAGAGAGATTTTAAAGCGTGTGGTTGTATTCATTCCACCTATTAGAATAAGTCAAGATCAGGAAACTTTCCAGGAAGATACATTTCCTCCTGCCCCATTTAGCAGGGCTATTCTGGTCTGGGGGGCAGGGCTGGAGGGATGGGAGTGGGCGAGAATTCTACCATTGAACCATCAATGCCTTGAAGGCTATTCTAGTCTGGGAATCTGGACTTGTAATTGCAGAGCAATGAACGCTGAAAGTAAATAGCCAGAGTCCTCATTCAATGGAAATGTTTCTCCTTTAAATAATCCATAAGGGTTTTCCCCTGGTGGCTCCATGGTAAAGAATTTGCCTGCAATGCAGGGACTCATGTTCAATCCTGGAGTGGGAAGATCCTCTGGAGAAGGGAATGGCTACCCACTCCAGTATTCCTGCCTGAGAATTCCATGGACAGAGAAGCCTGGCGGGCTACAGTCTATGGTGTCACAAAGAGTCAGACACGACTGAGCACACGCACATATGACCAAGCATGCCTCCCCAGCATAATGACCAGTCCAAGCGAGACTTGGCTCCAAGCCCTGTGGGTCTTAGCCTTTTCCCATCAAGGCAGGATTAGAAGGTCTTAAGTTCTGTTACCACTATTGAAACTGCACTTACTTTCTCACCACCAAACCCCTTTTAGAAACAGCCGAGGGCCTGTGGGATTTATCATTTATCACTTCTTTCAAGAGTTTTGACTCTGATCTGGGGATAATTCAGTGTGTTTGAAAGAGGAATAAGCCTTCTGTCTAATCCAGGGAACAAAGTATGGAATCCAGCAGCCGGAAGTCCAGGGTTTATTTTTCTTAGGCAAACCCGTGAATTTATCATCATTTCAAGAGAAAAACAAAAGCAGGGATTCAAGAAGCTGGTCCCAGCTGTCAGACACTCATTAAAAAAAATAAAAAGAACAAGCGACCACCAGGCAGATGAAGGACTGTTGAGCCAGATCCTCTCTCAGCAGACAGGGGAGACTGGCATCCCTCGTCGTGGGCTGGGGTTGTGAGAACCTTCCTGCCAGGGTCTCAGCTACCAGAACCATGGCCTGGACCAGACCTCCCACCTTAACGAGCTCTTGATGTTCTGCAAGGACATGATGCAGCACAAGGAAGGGAGGACAGGTTGTTCAATATCTGATTGCCCTTCTGAGGAAGTTTGAGAAGCTTACGATGAATCAATGAAAAATATGTGCATTTCAGCTCCATTCAGAAGCCACATGGATTTACCTCCAAAGGACTATGGGTTTTTCTTGAACTTTAAAGGGCATCTGGACCCAGACAGATCTTACATTGAGTTCTAGCCAGAATGATGTTCTATCATTTGTAGGACTGCTGGTTTTTATAAATATAATTCCCCATTATAGAGTTTATAGGTTGTCTTTATGCTAATGACAAGATGTGTCAAAGTACCATGTACTTTAACCCATTGTTTCAAATATTGTTGGTTCAAAGTTCCTACTCTAGGGCTTCCTAGGTGGTATCAGTGGTAAAGAATCTGCCTATAAATGCAAGAGACACAAGAGATACAGGTTTCATCCCTGGGCTGGAACGATCCCTTGGAGAAGGGAATGGCAGGCAGCCCACTCTAGTGTTCTTGCCTGGAGAATCTCATGGACAGAGGAGCCAGCTGAAGATCATGGGGTTGCAAAAGAGTCAGACACAACTGAGCAACTGAGCACAGACGCATGTATAAAATAAACTCAGAAGAAAGTTATGAACTTGGCAGCTTCAAGGTTGGACAGGCAAGGAAACTCCTTAGGAGTCTTTGAGCCGAAGGGCCTGTGGGAATCAAACCGATTTTACTGGGGATAATTCAGTGTGTTTGAAAGAGGAATAAGCCTTCTGTCTAATCCAGGGAACAAAGTATGGAATCCAGCAGCCGGAAGTCCAGGGTTTATTTTTCTTAGGCAAACCCGTGAATTTATCATCATTTCAAGAGAAAAACAAAAGCAGGGATTCAAGAAGCTGGTCCCAGCTGTCAGACACTCATTAAAAAAAATAAAAAGAACAAGCGACCACCAGGCAGATGAAGGACTGTTGAGCCAGATCCTCTCTCAGCAGACAGGGGAGACTGGCATCCCTCGTCGGGGCTGGGGTTGTGAGAACCTTCCTGCCAGGGTCTCAGCTACCAGAACCATGGCCTGGACCAGACCTCCCACCTTAACGAGCTCTTGATGTTCTGCAAGGACATGATGCAGCACAAGGAAGGGAGGACAGGTTGTTCAATATCTGATTGCCCTTCTGAGGAAGTTTGAGAAGCTTACGATGAATCAATGAAAAATATGTGCATTTCAGCTCCATTCAGAAGCCACATGGATTTACCTCCAAAGGACTATGGGTTTTTCTTGAACTTTAAAGGGCATCTGGACCCAGACAGATCTTACATTGAGTTCTAGCCAGAATGATGTTCTATCATTTGTAGGACTGCTGGTTTTTATAAATATAATTCCCCATTATAGAGTTTATAGGTTGTCTTTATGCTAATGACAAGATGTGTCAAAGTACCATGTACTTTAACCCATTGTTTCAAATATTGTTGGTTCAAAGTTCCTACTCTAGGGCTTCCTAGGTGGTATCAGTGGTAAAGAATCTGCCTATAAATGCAAGAGACACAAGAGATACAGGTTTCATCCCTGGGCTGGAACGATCCCTTGGAGAAGGGAATGGCAGGCAGCCCACTCTAGTGTTCTTGCCTGGAGAATCTCATGGACAGAGGAGCCAGCTGAAGATCATGGGGTTGCAAAAGAGTCAGACACAACTGAGCAACTGAGCACAGACGCATGTATAAAATAAACTCAGAAGAAAGTTATGAACTTGGCAGCTTCAAGGTTGGACAGGCAAGGAAACTCCTTAGGAGTCTTTGAGTCTATCAAGGAAGCTTCGTAGAGTGCTGCTGCCTCACATACCTCAGAGACATCAGGCACTTAGAATAAGATGAAGTTGTGCAACATGGTGACCTGGGCGTCCCAGCATGTGTGGGACTTCAAAAGTCATTTTAACGATGGAAGAGAGAGAGAAAAAGACAGAAAGAGAGAGAGAGAGAGAGATTATCTGGGATGTACCTGTGCAGGAAACTCACAAGTGAATGAGGGAGGGTTGTCTACTGATTAAAAACCAAACCAAACAAAAGCCTTCTCTTATCTCACTTTGGTCAGAACTTTTGCAGAGTCCCAGGACCAGATTTCTATGAATCTATTTTAGTCTGCAATTAGGACCCAATAGAAGGTAACGAAATGGGAACTGGTTTCCTTGGTGTAACAGACGCCAAAAGTATGACTCAACAATGTGATCAAACCCAGGAAAGGTCATTTTCCAGACTGTGGTGACCAGCTGTCCTTTAACTCCCATGACTGCAAAACAAGTTTTTAACTCATGGCAATTCGTGACTCATTTTAGAAAGCTATTCTGCGTTGACCCCATGCCAATGTATTTATACCCTAGTTAGCTCCTTAAAAGGACTGGAGGAGGCAGTACTTGAACTTTTTCAACAAGCAAGCAACAAACAAGCACTGAATTGAGACCATGAGGTCACTGACCACAGATATGATGAAGTGGAAGGAGCTTTAGGTAGCAGGTATGTCCTATCTATTCACTTTATAGATGCAAACTCAGAGCTTATGAGGTAGAGTGATCACACCGAAATCACATAACTGAGTAGAAGAAAGCTCTAAGGAGGAATTTGGCCCAGGCGGGAAGAATCTGCCTATAAATGCAAGAGACACAAGAGATACAGGTTTCATCCCTGGGCTGGAACGATCCCTTGGAGAAGGGAATGGCAGGCAGCCCACTCTAGTGTTCTTGCCTGGAGAATCTCATGGACAGAGGAGCCAGCTAAAGATCATGGGGTTGCAAAAGAGTCAGACACAACTGAGCAACTGAGCACAGACGCATGTATAAAATAAACTCAGAAGAAAGTTATGAACTTGGCAGCTTCAAGGTTGGACAGGCAAGGAAACTCCTTAGGAGTCTTTGAGTCTATCAAGGAAGCTTCGTAGAGTGCTGCTGCCTCACATACCTCAGAGACATCAGGCACTTAGAATAAGATGAAGTTGTGCAACATGGTGACCTGGGCGTCCCAGCATGTGTGGGACTTCAAAAGTCATTTTAACGATGGAAGAGAGAGACAAAAAGACAGAAAGAGAGAGAGAGAGAGAGATTATCTGGGATGTACCTGTGCAGGAAACTCACAAGTGAATGAGGGAGGGTTGTCTACTGATTAAAAACCAAACCAAACAAAAGCCTTCTCTTATCTCACTTTGGTCAGAACTTTTGCAGAGTCCCAGGACCAGATTTCTATGAATCTATTTTAGTCTGCAATTAGGACCCAATAGAAGGTAACGAAATGGGAACTGGTTTCCTTGGTGTAACAGACGCCAAAAGTATGACTCAACAATGTGATCAAACCCAGGAAAGGTCATTTTCCAGACTGTGGTGACCAGCTGTCCTTTAACTCCCATGACTGCAAAACAAGTTTTTAACTCATGGCAATTCGTGACTCATTTTAGAAAGCTATTCTGCGTTGACCCCATGCCAATGTATTTATACCCTAGTTAGCTCCTTAAAAGGACTGGAGGAGGCAGTACTTGAACTTTTTCAACAAGCAAGCAACAAACAAGCACTGAATTGAGACCATGAGGTCACTGACCACAGATATGATGAAGTGGAAGGAGCTTTAGGTAGCAGGTATGTCCTATCTATTCACTTTATAGATGCAAACTCAGAGCTTATGAGGTAGAGTGATCACACCGAAATCACATAACTGAGTGACTTTATTTTATCTTCTTCCCAGAAAGAAAGCTTGATCATTCCAGGATTCTTTATTTGATATCCGTGAACCCCTAAGAGGTCCCCGAATACCCTTCAATTTGTGTGTAAAATTTCATGTGTATCTGCAAGTCTGCTACTAAGTGGTTTACACCAGGGCTTCTGTATTTGGTAGTAACATATCCAAATGCCTCCGTGCTGGTTCCAAATCCTACTAATGGCCCACAATCCCAGCTGTCCTGGCCTCTCTCTAAGAACCCTCCAGATGTCCCCACAGTACAGCAAAGAGCTAGTGTCTGGCTCTGCAGGGGTCCACTAAGACCCTTCCCTCTTTAGAACCAGGACCTTGCTCCATATTTAGTAATTTAAAAATGACCCTTATAGGTGTGTCTGTATATATGCTTTTCAGGAGAGAGGCCATATAGAAACTTCAATTACATTTCTCAAGAGGTCTTTGAACCCCCAAAGATGGGGGCCTATGGGGCCAAGACCATAATCTCACTATGATCTGGCTCTGTTCCCGGTGCCTAGTAGCAGACGCAGGTCTCTGAATTCACATGTACTGTGCCTTGCCAAGACTTCCAGAAAGAGTCGGGCAAGCCAAGAATTCAAAAATAGTTATATGCACACAAGTCACTATTCCTGTGGTCTTCTCCCACTGGGACTGATGGGGGAGCACAAAGAGTGCTGGATTACCAGTGAAACATATTTGATCATATTTTTTTCCCAGTAAACACTTATTTACAGCCAAGAGAATTTCTTTTAGGCTACAGCAAAACCATATGCCTGTCCAGATTTATGGGAAATGGACATGGATGGGGCACCATGGCAAATATCCTACATCAGAGGTCTGTCTCCTTTTTGGAGAAACCTCAGGGCAAGCCAGAGCCCAGTTCAGTGCAATTAAATATATACATGTGACCTTTGGGGGGGTCTCAGAATGGAGAGGCTTGGAGGACCAATAGTCATAGACATGTATTGTATTCCAACTATGTATCAAGTCTTTGGTTAGACCCTATGAAAGAGTTCTGGAGTCAGACCTGAACAGAATCAAGATGCACGTGGACTGAATTCCTCATTTAGGACAGGGGGGATTGAGTCTAGTACTCTCTACCTGGAATCTGGGGACATTAAAGTGACGTAAAGGTGACTTCCCTGGCAGTCCAGTGGTTAGGCTTTGGTGCTGCTGAGGGCCTGGGGTTCAATCCCTGGTCAGTGAACTAAGAACCTACAAAGTTGTATGGTGTGGCCAAAGAGAAAAATAAAGAGGAAGAGAGAGAGAGAGAGACTTAGAGGTTAACTGGTTCCAACCCCTCTTTATACAGAAGAGAAACAGATTCACCAAGTCAAACATAACATATTGGTTGAAAAACAAAGGAAGAATAGCAACTTAGTTCTTCTGATTCTCTGAGCAGTTCTCTTTGCCACACCTTCATGGGAGGATGGAGAAAGGACAGAAAACAGTACATTTCCTTCATCCATTTCATAGTTTTGCCCACAACAGGTCCTCTCTGACCCTTATAGGTGTGTGTGTATATATGCTTTTCAGGAGAGAGGCCATATAGAAACTTCAATTACATTTCTCAAGAGGTCTTTGAACCCCCAAAGATGGGGGCCTATGGGGCCAAGACCATAATCTCACTATGATCTGGCTCTGTTCCCGGTGCCTAGTAGCAGACGCAGGTCTCTGAATTCACATGTACTGTGCCTTGCCAAGACTTCCAGAAAGAGTCGGGCAAGCCAAGAATTCAAAAATAGTTATATGCACACAAGTCACTATTCCTGTGGTCTTCTCCCACTGGGACTGATGGGGGAGCACAAAGAGTGCTGGATTACCAGTGAAACATATTTGATCATATTTTTTTCCCAGTAAACACTTATTTACAGCCAAGAGAATTTCTTTTAGGCTACAGCAAAACCATATGCCTGTCCAGATTTATGGGAAATGGACATGGATGGGGCACCATGGCAAATATCCTACATCAGAGGTCTGTCTCCTTTTTGGAGAAACCTCAGGGCAAGCCAGAGCCCAGTTCAGTGCAATTAAATATATACATGTGACCTTTGGGGGGGTCTCAGAATGGAGAGGCTTGGAGGACCAATAGTCATAGACATGTATTGTATTCCAACTATGTATCAAGTCTTTGGTTAGACCCTATGAAAGAGTTCTGGAGTCAGACCTGAACAGAATCAAGATGCACGTGGACTGAATTCCTCATTTAGGACAGGGGGGATTGAGTCTAGTACTCTCTACCTGGAATCTGGGGACATTAAAGTGACGTAAAGGTGACTTCCCTGGCAGTCCAGTGGTTAGGCTTTGGTGCTGCTGAGGGCCTGGGGTTCAATCCCTGGTCAGTGAACTAAGAACCTACAAAGTTGTATGGTGTGGCCAAAGAGAAAAAGAAAGAGGAAGAGAGAGAGAGAGAGACTTAGAGGTTAACTGGTTCCAACTCCTCTTTATACAGAAGAGAAACAGATTCACCAAGTCAAACATAACATATTGGTTGAAAAACAAAGGAAGAATAGCAACTTAGTTCTTCTGATTCTCTGAGCAGTTCTCTTTGCCACACCTTCATGGGAGGATGGAGAAAGGACAGAAAACAGTACATTTCCTTCATCCATTTCATAGTTTTGCCCACAACAGGTCCTCTCTGACTCCTGACCCAACCACTAACAGACTTGGGTAGACAGCTGAGTTTTCATGGATCCCAGTGCTCTTCTCCATCCTAGGCTAACACGTAGCTCTCAGGTTGTCCTAATAGGAAATAGAACTCTTTGTAAAGCATCTCACACTATGCCTGGTGTGGAGCATGGGCTCAGCCAACCTTAGTCCTCGTGATCTTTCATACTCCATTTCCTTGGGGGTTTTTTAGCCATGTTGTACAGCACATAGGATCTTAGTTCCTGGACCAGGGATGGAACCCATGTTCCTTGCATTGAGAGTGCAGTCTTTAACCACTGGACCACCAGGAAGACCTTCTCTTCCTTTTTGATACGCCAAAGTTAAGTCTATTTCTTCATCAAATAGAAGCTGCGGAGTACACTTTAGCAAGAACATCTCTAAAAAATTGACATTGCTGTTTCTGAATTCAGTAAAGGTTTGCAAAAACGCTGTCATGGTAGGTCAACTTTTCAAAATAAAATTCTAGGAAAAGAAGCATTTTGAAACTACATTATCATTTTCATTTACAGGCATCCTTTTCATTTACAAATTTTATTTCTAGGAATGTATCCTATCCAGCTGCAGTACAGGAGACACAGGAGATAGAAGTTCCATTCCTGGGTCAGGAAGATTCCTCTGGAGGAGGAAATGGCAACCCACTCCAGTCTTCTTGCCTGGAGAAGCCCATGGACAGAGGTGCTTGGCGGGCTACAGTCCGTGGGTCTGCAGAGAGTCGGACACCACTGAGCACAAGCACGGATGAATCCTAAAGAAATAATATTTGTTGTTTAAGAAAGAAAATCAAAACTGCAATTGGACTGGCCCCAATTTCCCAACAGATTGGTGACATTAAATATGGTACTCCATATAGAGCAATCCTATGCAGCATCTACAAATTGGGTTATTGAGAAATATTTATAGCTAAGTGCAAAGTTTAAAAAATGTATGCTATAAAACAGTATACATTGTATGATGACATTTGCAAGTATATATAAAATACTGTATGTACACTTGCAAAATGGCATTGATGGATAGAATAGTCACAAAGAATATAAACTATGTTGTCAATAGTGAACTGTCTTGGAATCTTTGAGTCGTAGGTGATCAGTTGTCACCTGTGTGTTGTTAGGTATGTGGCAAAGGCCAAGCTGTGTCATTTTACTCTTAAGCATTTTAAAAAGCAGAGACATCACTTTGCCAACCAAAGTCCATATAGTCAAAGCTATGGCTTTTCCAGCAGTCCTGTATGGATGGGAGAGTTGGACCATAAAGAAAGCTGAACACCAAAGAACTGATGCTTTCATATTGTGGTGCTGAAGAAAACTCTTGAGAAAACTCCTCGGACTACAAGGAGATCAAACAAGTCAATTCTAAAGAAAATCAACCCTGAATATTCACTGAAAGGACAGATGTTGAAGCTGAAGCTCCAATACTTTGGGACTTGATGTGAAGAGCCGACTTATTGGAAAATACCTAGATGCTGGGAAAGATGGAGAGCCAGGGGAGAATGGGGGGGACTGAGTATGAGATAGTAGAGTGACATCACTGACTCAATGGATGGGAGTTTGAGCAAACTCTGGAGATGGTGAAGGTCAGGGGAGACTGGCGTGCTCCAGTCTAAGGCATCACAAAGAGTTGGACATGACTTAGGGACTGAATGACAACAACACAGAAAGATGATACTTTCCAGCCTCCTTGCTTATAGGTTAGCCATGAGATTAACTCTGACCGATGGTATGTAGGAAAACTGATGCACTTATAGACCTGGCTTTAGAAAACCCTAAGAAATCCTGTGCCCCTCTACTCTCTGCTTGTTGCCTGGTCAGTGATGCAAAGGAGCCAGCTGAACACTCTGGGACCCTGGTAACAACATCACAACAAGATGGAAGAACCCTGGATCCCGGTGAGAAAATCAAAACTGCAATTGGACTGGCCCCAATTTCCCAACAGATTGGTGACATTAAATATGGTACTCCATATAGAGCAATCCTATGCAGCATCTACAAATTGGGTTATTGAGAAATATTTATAGCTAAGTGCAAAGTTTAAAAAATGTATGCTATAAAACAGTATACATTGTATGATGACATTTGCAAGTATATATAAAATACTGTATGTACACTTGCAAAATGGCATTGATGGATAGAATAGTCACAAAGAATATAAACTATGTTGTCAATAGTGAACTGTCTTGGAATCTTTGAGTCGTAGGTGATCAGTTGTCACCTGTGTGTTGTTAGGTATGTGGCAAAGGCCAAGCTGTGTCATTTTACTCTTAAGCATTTTAAAAAGCAGAGACATCACTTTGCCAACCAAAGTCCATATAGTCAAAGCTATGGCTTTTCCAGCAGTCCTGTATGGATGGGAGAGTTGGACCATAAAGAAAGCTGAACACCAAAGAACTGATGCTTTCATATTGTGGTGCTGAAGAAAACTCTTGAGAAAACTCCTCGGACTACAAGGAGATCAAACAAGTCAATTCTAAAGAAAATCAACCCTGAATATTCACTGAAAGGACAGATGTTGAAGCTGAAGCTCCAATACTTTGGGACTTGATGTGAAGAGCCGACTTATTGGAAAATACCTAGATGCTGGGAAAGATGGAGAGCCAGGGGAGAATGGGGGTGACAGAGTATGAGATAGTAGAGTGACATCACTGACTCAATGGATGGGAGTTTGAGCAAACTCTGGAGATGGTGAAGGTCAGGGGAGACTGGCGTGCTCCAGTCTAAGGCATCACAAAGAGTTGGACATGACTTAGGGACTGAATGACAACAACACAGAAAGATGATACTTTCCAGCCTCCTTGCTTATAGGTTAGCCATGAGATTAACTCTGACCGATGGTATGTAGGAAAACTGATGCACTTATAGACCTGGCTTTAGAAAACCCTAAGAAATCCTGTGCCCCTCTACTCTCTGCTTGTTGCCTGGTCAGTGATGCAAAGGAGCCAGCTGAACACTCTGGGACCCTGGTAACAACATCACAACAAGATGGAAGAACCCTGGATCCCTGAGTCATTGCTTGAAAGCGAGTAGTCATCAAAGAAGACCATCCATGTAGGAACATCTTTGTTCAACTTGGTGTGGATAAGAAATCTATTTTTACTCTGTTAATCCACTGTGATTTTGAGGTTGTTACAGGAGCTGATGATATTTACCCTGACTTAACACATATTTTTTTCACTTTTTTATATTAAATATGTAAGTCTTTTGAAATTAGAAAGACAAGCTACTAAAAGAACATAACTGCCCATTCCTCTCTTTCTGCATGACACCCACTACCTTAAGACATTAAGGAAAAACTTCATCTTAAAAAAAAATTTGGCTGTGCTGGGTTTTCGTTATGGCACATAGGTTCTTCAGTGGTGTGTGTGGGCTTCTTCTCTAGATGCAGTGCGTGGGATTCTCTAGCTGTGGAATACAGGCTCCAAAGCATGCAGGCTCAGTAGTTGTGGCTCAGGTGGGCTTAGTTGGCCTTTGGCATGTGTAATCTTAAGTCCTTGACCAGGTATTGAACTTGGGTCCACTGCATTGGAAGGCCAATTCTTAACCACAGAATCAACAGGGAAGTCCTAAGATCTGCATCTTTAGAAAGGATAACCCCTTTGCCACCCTCTCACGTCTCACTCAAACACAGTGCCCTGGAAATATTTTGGCAAACTGACCATTCCTTTGCATCTGTACAGTTATACCTTATTTGAAGACTAGGAAAAAGAGCCAGGGAGAATGGGGTGACAGAGTATGAGATAGTAGAGTGACATCACTGACTCAATGGATGGGAGTTTGAGCAAACTCTGGAGATGGTGAAGGTCAGGGAGACTGGCGTGCTCCAGTCTAAGTCATCACAAAGAGTTGTACATTACTTAGGGACTGAATGACAACAACACAGAAAGATGATACTTTCCAGCCTCCTTGCTTATAGGTTAGCCATGAGATTAACTCTGACCGATGGTATGTAGGAAAACTGATGCACTTATAGACCTGGCTTTAGAAAACCCTAAGAAATCCTGTGCCCCTCTACTCTCTGCTTGTTGCCTGGTCAGTGATGCAAAGGAGCCAGCTGAACACTCTGGGACCCTGGTAACAACATCACAACAAGATGGAAGAACCCTGGATCCCTGAGTCATTGCTTGAAAGCGAGTAGTCATCAAAGAAGACCATCCATGTAGGAACATCTTTGTTCAACTTGGTGTGGATAAGAAATCTATTTTTACTCTGTTAATCCACTGTGATTTTGAGGTTGTTACAGGAGCTGATGATATTTACCCTGACTTAACACATATTTTTTTCACTTTTTTATATTAAATATGTAAGTCTTTTGAAATTAGAAAGACAAGCTACTAAAAGAACATAACTGCCCATTCCTCTCTTTCTGCATGACACCCACTACCTTAAGACATTAAGGAAAAACTTCATCTTAAAAAAAAATTTGGCTGTGCTGGGTTTTCGTTATGGCACATAGGTTCTTCAGTGGTGTGTGTGGGCTTCTTCTCTAGATGCAGTGCGTGGGATTCTCTAGCTGTGGAATACAGGCTCCAAAGCATGCAGGCTCAGTAGTTGTGGCTCAGGTGGGCTTAGTTGGCCTTTGGCATGTGTAATCTTAAGTCCTTGACCAGGTATTGAACTTGGGTCCACTGCATTGGAAGGCCAATTCTTAACCACAGAATCAACAGGGAAGTCCTAAGATCTGCATCTTTAGAAAGGATAACCCCTTTGCCACCCTCTCACGTCTCACTCAAACACAGTGCCCTGGAAATATTTTGGCAAACTGACCATTCCTTTGCATCTGTACAGTTATACCTTATTTGAAGACTTGAGCTGTTTTTACCAGAAACTTGGGGAGGAGGGATACAAAACTCCCAACAGCTGAGTCAAGGAGATCAGACGAAGGCAAGGGGCCTGTGTTTGACCTGAAGCCTGGCATATGGTTTTAGAAAAGAAGTGTTTGCTGTGGCTGGCAATCTGCAGTTTCACTTAAGCCCTGTGAGTTGCTCAATGTGAACATGAAAGCGGTCTCTGGAACAAGTGGGCCTATGAGAGGTGATGCTGGTGGGGCAGGTGGACCTCACCTGTGCTGAACCCGCCCATCCTCCAGGAGGGGCCACAGTCTCCAGACTCTCCCGCTGCCATTTGCAATGTACATACTAGAGGTTGAGACTTGGGTTCATTGAGATCAGTCTTGTTTCAGAATCAGGGCAGTATGCTGGCTACCCCGTTTATGCCCATCTTCATCATAGATCCCACTTCCCAGATGGGCCTTGTCTCTTGAGGACTCCCGCCCCCTCAGCCCCTGGACCCTTCACTTCACCCTTCTGCCTTCAAGGGTCACGGAGCTCATGCCAGATCTGGTTGATCCTGCCTTTCTCACTCTCTCTCTCTCTTTGAACCTCTCTTTCTTCTTTCTATGCACATACATACACAGACACTTTAAGCCTCCATTTAAGACCATAAATCTGTCATAGGAAGTTCTTATTTTAAGGTTAAGTGCACAGTTGTCACTCCCTCTGTTTCTTGTCACTGTACCTGAAATTGTTTTTTCAGAAAGCGTGCGGGGGCTTCATGACTGAGAATGCTGGGGAGTTTGGGGACAGGTCCTTTTGTGTGATTTCCACCATAAAAGATTTTATCTGAAGAGATTTTTCACCAAAGGCTCCATTCAAAGAAGCAGAAGAGAACTGGCTGTGGTGCAGACAGCATCCGAGTGTCTCACCATATGAGAGATGGAAGAGTGTCCATGTGTCTGAGCAGTAAGTTCCCTGCTGAGCCATGCTGGCTACTAGGCTCTCCTCTTGGAAATGAGAGATCTCTTCTCTTCCATGTACCCACCTCAGGAAACTCATGGGGAAGGCATGCCTTCAGGGGTCCACATCATTTCAGCAGGCCCTTTCTTGGTGGTTCTAGTCAGTCAGGGGTTTCCTTCGGGACTAAGAAGGTTCAGCTCACTGTTGGTGGGCTGTCATCAGAGTTGAGTCTCTCCATCTCTTAAACTGGCTTCCTTTCTTCTTCATTCTCAGCAGTCACCCACAATCCAAGCCTCTGCAGGAACTCTGGTCCTTAGTTTTCATGACCTGAGAGAAGATAGTTTCCTGTTCTTTCCCCAGAATCTATCCACTCAACCACAGCAAAGGCTCTGGTTGTCCTCCTTGGGTTATGTGACCATTTGGGGCAGTTCACTCTGGTCTGAGGGTGGAAGCATTGCAACAGGCAGATCTAGGACACGAAGCACCCCTTTGGCAGAGAGTAGACTGGGCTTCTCAGATGGCACAGTGGTAAAGAACCCTTCTGCCAATGCAGGAGACATCCCTGGGTCAGGAAGATTCCCTGGAGAAGGGAATGGCAAGCCACTCTAGTATTCTTACCTGAAGAATCCCATGGACAGAGGAGCCTGGTGGGCTATAGTCCATGGGGTCGCAAAGAGACGTACATGACTGAGCAACAAATAACAACAGCAAAGGATGGGCAAATGGGCGTTGGATTGCCCTACCTCAACCACTTGGAATAGATTCGCACAGAAAAGAAGGCTTCTGTAAGAGGAGAGTGATGAAATAAGTCTGGGAAGGCAACAACAGCACTCATAGGTACATTTTGTGAGCATTAAACACAGAGTAAACACTGGTTTCTCAAGAAATTTCAGAAAATTCTGTAACGTGAGTTACAAAACTATGGAAAATACTCATTATTTTTATGAAACAACTCTTTCAAATGCTGTAGGTCTTAATCTCACTTTCTTCTTTTATCCCTTCCCTTAGTAAAAATTCCACAGATGTTTGCATTCAGGCTTAAATTTCAGTCATTCTCATGTGCTTCATCATGCTGCCTGGGAATTAAACTCTTCTTATGTGCTTTTCGGTGATTTAGCACAATCCAGGAATAAGTGTCTTACTTTTGTCTTTCTTGCCATGGGAGAGTTGAAAGCAGTAGCTTTTGTCCAAAAAATTTACTTTTTCTCTTTTATTTTTATAAAGGACATAAAAGAATGTCAACTTGGGCCAAGAATCCAGAGTCATCTCTGCTGCCTTCTCTTATTTCTTTCTTTCTTGCCCTGATATTTCCAAATCTAGCTGTTTTCTGGTGCCATTTTCAGCTCTTCCTCCTGCTCATTTTCTTCCTGAGTTTAGAGAAGATAGTTTCCTGTTCTTTCCCCAGAATCTATCCACTCAACCACAGCAAAGGCTCTGGTTGTCCTCCTTGGGTTATGTGACCATTTGGGGCAGTTCACTCTGGTCTGAGGGTGGAAGCATTGCAACAGGCAGATCTAGGACACGAAGCACCCCTTTGGCAGAGAGTAGACTGGGCTTCTCAGATGGCACAGTGGTAAAGAACCCTTCTGCCAATGCAGGAGACATCCCTGGGTCAGGAAGATTCCCTGGAGAAGGGAATGGCAAGCCACTCTAGTATTCTTACCTGAAGAATCCCATGGACAGAGGAGCCTGGTGGGCTATAGTCCATGGGGTCGCAAAGAGACGTACATGACTGAGCAACAAATAACAACAGCAAAGGATGGGCAAATGGGCGTTGGATTGCCCTACCTCAACCACTTGGAATAGATTCGCACAGAAAAGAAGGCTTCTGTAAGAGGAGAGTGATGAAATAAGTCTGGGAAGGCAACAACAGCACTCATAGGTACATTTTGTGAGCATTAAACACAGAGTAAACACTGGTTTCTCAAGAAATTTCAGAAAATTCTGTAACGTGAGTTACAAAACTATGGAAAATACTCATTATTTTTATGAAACAACTCTTTCAAATGCTGTAGGTCTTAATCTCACTTTCTTCTTTTATCCCTTCCCTTAGTAAAAATTCCACAGATGTTTGCATTCAGGCTTAAATTTCAGTCATTCTCATGTGCTTCATCATGCTGCCTGGGAATTAAACTCTTCTTATGTGCTTTTCGGTGATTTAGCACAATCCAGGAGTAAGTGTCTTACTTTTGTCTTTCTTGCCATGGGAGAGTTGAAAGCAGTAGCTTTTGTCCAAAAAATTTACTTTTTCTCTTTTATTTTTATAAAGGACATAAAAGAATGTCAACTTGGGCCAAGAATCCAGAGTCATCTCTGCTGCCTTCTCTTATTTCTTTCTTTCTTGCCCTGATATTTCCAAATCTAGCTGTTTTCTGGTGCCATTTTCAGCTCTTCCTCCTGCTCATTTTCTTCCTGAGTTTAGAGAAGACTGAGGCCTTGGTCAAAGGCAAGTGAAATCAGGGCTTTCCACTCATCTCCCCATTACACAAACACCAAGACCCTTGTTACTCTTGGTACAACCCAGAGAAGTAGTCTCCCAATGGAACTGAGGCCTATGGGATACCCAAGGTCATGGAAAGTATGGGGATGCATGTGTAAGTTAGAACATAGCTCATGTGTATGTATGTGGGGGAGATCACTTCTGTTGGAAACAAGGAATAAAACTTGAAAATGCCAGGACACTCCATCTAGCCTGGGGCACTAGTGACCCCTGGGGAGATGCCACAAACCACCAAAAAGTCAGTCCCCAGGGCTCCTTGGTCTCCTGTAGGACTAGCCCTTGGGAACACCTAATTTTGGCAAACTTTTCCTTCCTTTATGATCAGAAATTCTAAACAACACTTACTTAATTACTACTCATTTAGAGTGCTAAATATCCTACAAATGACCCCACTGAAGCCTTTTAAGCATCTAATGGATTATGTATCATCACTCTCATTTTATCAGAATGTAGAATGAGGCTTGAAAGAAGTTGTATTTTACTTAAGCTCATACATTTAGTAGATCACAAAACTAGGCTTATCCCACTAGATATACAGAGACAGAAATAGACTGGGAGAGACTGGAAGAAACTGCCTCACACAACTGTAAGGAGTCTGAATTCTCACTCTTTGATCATACGGCCTTCAACTAATCAATTGTAAATATTCATCACATTGATAAAATACCTTCATGGCAACATCTACTGTTTCAACAAACAACTGAGCAACATAGCTGAGCCAAGGTAATTTATAAACTCAAACACTTCTTCCTGGGCAGGGTTGGGGAATGTGTCCTAGGTAGGACAGCTACAAAGTGGATGCATATTATTTAACTTGCTTTGGATTTGAGGTGAAAAAGAAACTTTAGGTGTGTTTAGCCTCTGAAAATGATCAACTTAGATTCTCTTGGTCACAAATAACAGAAAACTCTTATTGTGTTTTAAAAAGACTTGAAAGTCCAGATGAGGCATTAATGGTGATTTCAGCATCCTAGTTTCTCTCTTACTTCTGACAGAGCATTGTAGTAACTACCAAAAAACTGTTCATACTGTCAGTTCCATGAGAATTTTCTTTGTGGATATGAGGTGGCTGATAGCCACAATCAGCACTGTGTGCAGAAAGATAGTCTCTGCATGTTGACTTAATCCTTCCCAAGCCTGAATACTTATAACAATCATCCAGGAGTATTTGAAAGCATGACCGCAAAGTCCAAACCATAGCCCAGAGGAATGAAACCAGACTCTCTGGGGATTGAGAACACAGCACCAAGCTCCCCAGGTGAGTGTAGTGAATAGCCAGTAGGGAGAACCATGGGCTTAAACAGACCAATCAGAATCTCCCTCTGGAATCCTGCTGAGAAGGAAAAGGGGAAACAACAGTCAGTCATTATATAGGGAACAGCATTTATCTCTCTCTAATGTAAATTTGAGGCCTAAATTGTAAATGTGCCCAGCACAGAAAACTTGGTGATTTAAATATTTGTACTGCACCAAGAGAGATGGAATGAGGTGGGTAGGAGGGAGGTTTAAGAGAGGGGATATACATGCACTTACAGTGGATTCACTTTGTGGTATAGCAGAAACACAACACTGTAGAGCAATTATATTCCAATAAAAAATAAAAAAGTGAAAAACAATTGGTGAACATAACAGAAACTTTCAATAGATTGGGTTTTGACAAGGAAAAGAAGATCTCAAGAGGAGAGAAAACTTGGGGTTACATGGTGAGTGGGAGCATCATAGGCATTCTCCTCTTTTGTTTCTTTTCCTGGTCTTAAATCTCACCTCTCATACATTGATTTTAGGCATCTGGGTTTTCCATGCATATTTAGCAAAACTCTCAAAAGTCCCTGATGACCCCTCACTTAGCAAGTGGGCAGTATTTTTTTTTTTTTTTTTGGCCACTTCTATTGGTCTTTCATCTATTCATTTTCATCCATCTTTGTTCTTTGGTCTGTGTAGGCCTCCCATTGCAGTGACCTCTGTCGCTACAGAGCACAGGCTCTAGGTGCATGTGCTCCAGAGCGCTGGCTTGGTAGTTGGACACATCGGTCCAGCCACCACTCCGCAGCACGTGGAATCTTCCCAGGCCAGGGATCAAACCAGCATCCGTTGCACTGCAAGGTGGTGTCCTTACCCACTGGACCACAAGGGAAGCCCTGGGAAGTATTTTAACACTGATGTTTAAGAAGTAAATAAGAAACCTTACTGTGATGTTTTTCCTTCTCTCTGTTGGATTATGAGTTGGGTACGATTCTTTAGTCCCCAGTCAGACCAGTCAACCAGTGGCCTCTGTGATCCCTTTCTTCATCACTCATTTAAGACAGTAAAGATATTTTTTTTCAAATACACATGTGAGCAGGAAGTAGATATGATGATAAATGAAGAAAATAGAGTTGACCTAATTAGGACTTCAATTTGGAGACGGAGGTCAAGTTTACTATTTTCTTAGGAAGAGCACACAATGCACAGGAACCTCCTAAATTGTCCCTTGCTAACTGATTAATCCCTCCCCTGTTCATGCAGAGCTGCTGCCTTTGAGCTGCTTTGTCTGCTGTTATTACCTCCCAAACCACAGTCAAGTGCTTCCATGTTAATGATGCCATGTGCTTATTAATCCTTGGGCACAATCTGTCTGTCCTGTGTTTTTCTCCAGTCTGTCTCCTGACTTCCTCTAGGTCCATATCTGAACTACTGTTTTTCCAAGCTCAATGTCTCCATAGACTCCCCTTGCTTGGGTACCACAATGGGTCTGTCTCTCTATACAGGTTTATTTTCTTGAAAGCAATGATAATCTCATTCAGCTATATATCCCCAACTCCTTTTAAGTGTTTGAAACAAAATCTGCGCTTAAAAAATATTTTCTTGGGGCTTCCCTGGTGGTCCAGTGGGTAAGGACACCGCCTTGCAGTGCAAGGGACGCCGGTTTGATCCCTGGCCTGGGAAGATCCCACGTGCCCCAGAGCGGCTGGACCGATGTGTCCAATTGCCGAGCCGGAGCTCTGGAGCACATGCGCCCAGAGCCGGTGCTCTGCAACAACAGAGGCCACTGCGATGGGAGGCCCACACGGGCCAAAGAACAAAGATGGATGAAACTGAATAAACAAGAAAGACCAATAGAAGTAGCCTGCCCGCCCCCCTCCCTCCCCCCCCCCCCCCCAAAAAAAATATATTTTCTTGAATGAGTTGATCAGCCACTCAACAACTCAGTGTTGGCAAAATCACCTGGTAAGTGCTTTATAATCTTGAAAAAAAATCATTTTTTAACTTCAAAATCTACTTAATTATCTCCCAATCTAAGGATCTCATACTATAGAGATGCCCCACTTTTTTTTAAAACTTTTTTTTTTTTTTTGGCCACTTCTATTGATCTTTCATTTATTTATCTTTGTTCTTTGGACTATGTGGGCCTCCCATTGCAGTGGCCTCTCTCATTGCAGAGCACGGGCTCTGGGCACATGCGCTGCAGAACATTGATGCCCCACTGTTTACTCAGAGCATCCTTGAAAATCTTGTAACAAAATGCATTCATGCAAGGCATAGCCCTATTTCCCCATCTGAACAATGTTGTAATTTAGGAGATGACATTCCTGACTAAACACTGGGTTTTAAATCAGAGCTAATGATTGACCACATGTCTTAGAAGACATCATACAATAGTGACAAACGAATACAATTACTGGAAACAGCAAAGGTATGTGTTCAATTGCATTAAGTGGATTTAAACTATGCTACAGTGAATCATATTTTTGTAAAGGGTATGGTCATTTTATTTACTTTATTAAAACTCAGGGAACTGAGTTGGAAGATGATTGGCAATGGCCCAGGTCGGTACATTTAAAATGTTTTGGTGGATGCCTTTTATTCCCCATATAATTTTGTCTGAAGTGAGGAGACGCATTCAAAACTCTCACACTGACTTTATAGTTGCCTCAAGCTTTGTAAAGGTTTTCAGTGTGTGAACTTACTACTGCTGAAACTGCTGGTAATGACAATGGAGGTGATGACAAAGATTTCTTTCCTCAATGAAAATAATTTTCAAAACTAGGGGAGTGGGATGGGGGAGAGGCGGGAGATTCCAGAGGGAGGGAATGTATGTATGATTATGACTGATTCATGTTGTCACATAGCAGAAACTAACACAACATTGTAAAGGAGTTTTCCTCCAGTTAAAAAACACCAAAACCTAAGGGTTAGCCAACTCCCTCCTGGTCTCCTACCTCCAAGTTCTTACAAAATCTCTCTTTTTGAGCAGCTTAAAGTGGGTGGCATGCCCTGAAGGCTTTTGTGACATTGAAATGCCTTACAAACAATTATAGGTCATTAACAGAGATTTTTAAAGAGGAACTTCCAAACACACTCTTCAGGAACTGGCAGGGCCCATGCAGGCTGCTAGCCATGTTTGATTCCAATGACAACTCTCCGTAGGTAAGGGTATTAAGCAGTTATTTTTTTCAAGGAAAAGTATTTTATTTTAAATATAGTAGTGTGTGCATATCAATCACAAACTCCCAAAGGCATTAAGTTCTGAACTGGTGGACCAGAGCATTCTTACAGTGTGTGGGAAGATGACTGAAGGTAGAAGAAAGAGAAAGAGGGATTGTCCATTACCCATTCCTTTTTATATAGCTTCATAATCAAATTTAAATGCCTCAGTATTCAGACACATCAGTGATACACTCCCTTTTCCCATCCCTGTGTGCCTATGTTCAGTCACTTAGTCATGTCCTACTCTTTGTGACCCCACTGACTCAGAATGCAAGGCTTCCCTGTCCTTCATTATCACCTAGGGCTTGTTCAAATTCATCTTCATTGAGTCAGGGATGCTATCTAACCATTTCATCCTCTACTGGCCTCTTCTCCATCCCTATCTGTACCCTATATGCAGAAAGTACAAAAAGTACTCAGCATTGATTTAATAGCTAATTAGTAAGCCCACTACTTATATTTCTATTAAAAAATTAAATTTAGTAAATTTTAAAGATCTCATTGGCTTTATTCAATAATTTATGAATCAAGTAGCATCCAACCTAGTGGATAAAAGGTGCTCTAAGGAAATAAAAGATGTTCATAGGTAGAAAGAAACAGAAACAAGTTATTCAAGACAAAACAGTAGGCTGGTCATTGCAAGGTTTCTTTCCTTCAAGAGATGGTAGGAATCAACCCAACAGATTATCGAAATAGTAAGCTGTTCAGAGCTTCCCCAATGGCTCAGTGGTAAAGAATCTGCCTGGCAATGCAGTAGATGCAGTTTTGATCCCAGGGTCCGGAAGATCCCTTAGAAAAGGAAAGGCAACCCTCTCCAGTATTCTTGCCTGGGGAATCCCATGGACAGAGGAGTCTGACGGGCTACAGTTTATGGGATCACAAAAGAGTTAGACACAACTGAGTGACTCAGCAACAACAACAGCCCTATGTAATAATTGAACAAGAATTATTGTAATTCTCACTTTTCAGATGAGGAACTGCAAAAGTTATGTGTCCTTCCTGGCATCATTATGAATAAAAAAGTCTTCTGAGAAAAGCTGCTTCTTTTTTCACCACCCCACCATACTACATCACACAACATTATACACTTTCTATACCTCAAAGTGCCTTGAAAAAATCAAAGTTAATTCAATTAATTTCAAGGCCATTTTAGAGTGAAGGATATTTTATTTGAATATGTCAACAATTTGAAAATGGATATTTAGTTGTGGTTTGTAGGTTAGCTCTTCTTTCAATCATATTACTCAATTGATCTTTAAAATTATTGCTGGATAAAATATAGTATTATCTATTTTCTGAAGAAAGAAAAGAAGCTAATATTTACCAAACACTTTCAATGAGGCAGGTCTTTTTAGCCTATGTTTTTCATTTAACCTTCAAAATAATCTTTTGAAGTAACTTCCGAACCCTCATTTTACTGTTGATGATGATAAATAATATAAATCATCAGTACCATTTATTGACCTCATATATATTGTCTGATGTATTCATCACAACAATCTTATCAGGTAGGTTGTGTAAGTGAAAATTAAACCATAGGAGCATTAAGAAATGTTCCTAAGGCCATAGAGTAGGATTTGAACTTAAGTTCGAAAGTCATATTCTTAACAACTACTTGTGGTTCAGAGTAGCTAAGACCATTTCGTTGGTCAAAATGATGGTGTCCATTGTGCGTGAGGCTTTGTGCTCAGGTTGGGGAAGAATAAAAAAAATCTTTGGGTTTGGGTGTCTTGCTGTCTGATAGTGGTGCAGGGTCCAAGGACAGATGCCAGTCAAGTCTGGAAAACAGAGACAAGGAGATCTTGACAATGGTTGGAGATATAAGAAGGAACTCTTCCCCATGGACCTAGAGGAACCAGGGTAAGAAGTTGTGAAGTTATTCCTGTTCACCCTCAAGCCCATAATTTATTCCCACTCTTCCATACAGGGTAAACTTGCCATTTTGAAGAAAAGAAAAAATAAATAAAAAGAGTTTCTCCTCCAGCATCTGTATAACTTGTTCCAAAATGAACTCTTGTAAAGGCTTTGAGAAGTTAAAGATGATGACATATAAAACAACCCAAAGGGCTTTCAGTTGTCAACAAAAAGCCCTATGTAATAATTGAACAAGAATTATTGTAATTCTCACTTTTCAGATGAGGAACTGCAAAAGTTATGTGTCCTTCCTGGCATCATTATGAATAAAAAAGTCTTCTGAGAAAAGCTGCTTCTTTTTTCACCACCCCACCATACTACATCACACAACATTATACACTTTCTATACCTCAAAGTGCCTTGAAAAAATCAAAGTTAATTCAATTAATTTCAAGGCCATTTTAGAGTGAAGGATATTTTATTTGAATATGTCAACAATTTGAAAATGGATATTTAGTTGTGGTTTGTAGGTTAGCTCTTCTTTCAATCATATTACTCAATTGATCTTTAAAATTATTGCTGGATAAAATATAGTATTATCTATTTTCTGAAGAAAGAAAAGAAGCTAATATTTACCAAACACTTTCAATGAGGCAGGTCTTTTTAGCCTATGTTTTTCATTTAACCTTCAAAATAATCTTTTGAAGTAACTTCCGAACCCTCATTTTACTGTTGATGATGATAAATAATATAAATCATCAGTACCATTTATTGACCTCATATATATTGTCTGATGTATTCATCACAACAATCTTATCAGGTAGGTTGTGTAAGTGAAAATTAAACCATAGGAGCATTAAGAAATGTTCCTAAGGCCATAGAGTAGGATTTGAACTTAAGTTCGAAAGTCATATTCTTAACAACTACTTGTGGTTCAGAGTAGCTAAGACCATTTCGTTGGTCAAAATGATGGTGTCCATTGTGCGTGAGGCTTTGTGCTCAGGTTGGGGAAGAATAAAAAAAATCTTTGGGTTTGGGTGTCTTGCTGTCTGATAGTGGTGCAGGGTCCAAGGACAGATGCCAGTCAAGTCTGGAAAACAGAGACAAGGAGATCTTGACAATGGTTGGAGATATAAGAAGGAACTCTTCCCCATGGACCTAGAGGAACCAGGGTAAGAAGTTGTGAAGTTATTCCTGTTCACCCTCAAGCCCATAATTTATTCCCACTCTTCCATACAGGGTAAACTTGCCATTTTGAAGAAAAGAAAAAAAGAGTTTCCTCCAATATCTCTATAACTTGTTCCAAAAATGAACTCTGTCAAGGCTTTGAGACATTAAGGATGATGACATATAAAACAACCCAAAGGGCTTTTCAGTTACGTTTGGAGCTGAGTCCAGGAAACCAACACTGAACGTTCATTGAAAGGTCTGATGCTGAAGCTGCAGCTCCAATGCTTTGGCCACCTGATGAGAAGAGCTGACTCATTGGAAAAGACCCCAGTGCTGGGAAAGATCGAAAGCAAAAGGAGATGGGGGTGGCAGAGAATGAGATGGTTAGATGGCATCACAGACTCAATGGACATGAGTTTGAGCAAACTCTGGGAGGTGGTGAAGGACAGGGAAGCCTGGTATGCTGCAGACTACGGGGTCACAAAGAGTTGGATTTAGCAATTGAATAATCAGAACAAGGAGCATTAGATCAAGAGGCAACAGAGAGCATGTAATGTTCATCTCCTGCATCCTTGTCCACGAGGATGACCTTCTCATTGGAATGGATAGGATGGGAGGGCATGAAAGCTTCGGTAAATGGTGAAAGAGAGGGTGGGAGACGATCTAGAGAGATGGGGTGGACCTCAACCTCCAAGTCAATATTGATTGACTTGGTTGTCAAAGACAGTAGGGGACCAGGAGTCAGGGCAGATTCCAGGAGGTATTTTGGAACAATTGTTTGTAGATTTCAGGAAGGGAGTGACCTGATCACTTAGGAACCATCTGAGCACACAGAGGATGGACTGTGGAATGTGCCCAGTGAGAAACATTTCTTGCTGGGAAGGCAGGCAGATGTGATATAAACAGAGTATTTGGATTTCAATCATCCATCTGTGAAATTTGCAGAAACTGCAAGAAGAAATTAGAATCTCTCCTAGAAAATTACAGTTCACTGCCTGAGTAGGTCTGAAAGTCTACAATTCTAGCATGTATGGCTAGGTGACATCCCAGATTAGGCGTTTGAAGAAAGCACTGATGTATGAATGACTAGTATAGATGCTTTTGGTTTTCAGGCCATGACTAAGTTTGCTATTATGCCATAATACAGAAAAGGTCACAGATGAAATGCATTTTGAGTGCTGACATCCTCTCTCCTGTATCCTAACATTTTCCTTCCCAAGAATCAAATGTATAAACCCTCACACCCTGTCTTCACTCTGTCCTTCCTTCCTCTGTCAAACCATGATAAGCCTTTCTTGTTTAATGTATGATTACTTGCATTGTATCATCGTAGGTACACACACACACACATTTCCCAAACTGGAGTCACATTATGCATTCCATTTTTGTGTGTGTATTCCTCTTGTGTGACTTTTTTATTTGTCAAGCAAAGGAGATGGGGGTGGCAGAGAATGAGATGGTTAGATGGCATCACAGACTCAATGGACATGAGTTTGAGCAAACTCTGGGAGGTGGTGAAGGACAGGGAAGCCTGGTATGCTGCAGACTACGGGGTCACAAAGAGTTGGATTTAGCAATTGAATAATCAGAACAAGGAGCATTAGATCAAGAGGCAACAGAGAGCATGTAATGTTCATCTCCTGCATCCTTGTCCACGAGGATGACCTTCTCATTGGAATGGATAGGATGGGAGGGCATGAAAGCTTCGGTAAATGGTGAAAGAGAGGGTGGGAGACGATCTAGAGAGATGGGGTGGACCTCAACCTCCAAGTCAATATTGATTGACTTGGTTGTCAAAGACAGTAGGGGACCAGGAGTCAGGGCAGATTCCAGGAGGTATTTTGGAACAATTGTTTGTAGATTTCAGGAAGGGAGTGACCTGATCACTTAGGAACCATCTGAGCACACAGAGGATGGACTGTGGAATGTGCCCAGTGAGAAACATTTCTTGCTGGGAAGGCAGGCAGATGTGATATAAACAGAGTATTTGGATTTCAATCATCCATCTGTGAAATTTGCAGAAACTGCAAGAAGAAATTAGAATCTCTCCTAGAAAATTACAGTTCACTGCCTGAGTAGGTCTGAAAGTCTACAATTCTAGCATGTATGGCTAGGTGACATCCGCAGATTAGGCGTTTGAAGAAAGCACTGATGTATGAATGACTAGTATAGATGCTTTTGGTTTTCAGGCCATGACTAAGTTTGCTATTATGCCATAATACAGAAAAGGTCACAGATGAAATGCATTTTGAGTGCTGACATCCTCTCTCCTGTATCCTAACATTTTCCTTCCCAAGAATCAAATGTATAAACCCTCACACCCTGTCTTCACTCTGTCCTTCCTTCCTCTGTCAAACCATGATAAGCCTTTCTTGTTTAATGTATGATTACTTGCATTGTATCATCGTAGGTACACACACACACACATTTCCCAAACTGGAGTCACATTATGCATTCCATTTTTGTGTGTGTATTCCTCTTGTGTGACTTTTTTATTTGTCAAGTTTATTTATTTTACATTGGAAGATAATGGCTTAACAACACTTTGTTGGTTCCTGCCACGCATCAGTGAGTTTTCCAATTGTTGATAAAGGAAGAAAAGTCCGCCCTTTCCATTGTCCCTCAAGGCTTCTCTTTCCAGAAAGACATGGGTAGGGTTCGGCCAGAGGACCATCATTACTGGTGACCCCTGTTCCCCTTCTGGCAAAGGGATGCTTCCTGTTGTCCAAACTTTCTTTGCTGACCACACACAACAGTTTTTCATCAGAATGAGAAGATCTTTTTCTCCAGTGGTAAACTATACTAGTCTTGTTTACAAATGTGGGGGAAATAATTTTTAATTTTTGTTTTTCTCTGGAATTGGGCAAATCTTCACCTCCCTTATGAAAGGTTCCATAAACAAGTGGGACAGAAGGATGGTTTTTATTCCTCAAAAATGAAGGAATATGAAGCATTGCCTTTTCTTCCAGGAATGGCCATGTATACATGAGTGTTCTCAGGAAAAACCTCAAATGAATTATTTCCTGCTCAGGCCTGTGCATGGGACCTGAAATGGATCTGGAACAACTTCTTACTGAATCAGTTGTTTTGAAACTGTAAACAACAGTTTGATCAATCATTCTTGACCTTACAGTTCACCAGAGGTGGGGGGTTTTAAATGGGTATAGACCATCTTATTTACAAAGCAGAAGACCATCTTATTTACAAAGCAGAAGCAGAGACACAAATGTAGAGAACAAATGTAGGAACACCAAGGTGGAAAGGAAGCTGGGACTATCTGGGAGATTTGGATTGACATCTATACACTACTAGGTATAAAATAGATCACTAAGGAGGGCCTACTGCATAGCACAGGGAGCTCTACGCAGTGTTCTGTGGTGACCTAAATGGGAAGGAAATTCAAAAACAGAGGGGATATATGTATACACATGGCTGATTCACTTTGCTGTACAGCAGAAACTAACACAACCCTGTAAAGCAGCTGTTGTTCTTCAGTCACTAAGTCATGTTCCACTCTTAGCAACCCTGTGAACTGCAACACGCCAGGCTTCCCTGTGCTTTACTATCTCCCAGAGTTTGCTCAAACTCATACCTAGTAAGTCAGTGATGCTATCTAACCATCTCATCCTCTGTCACCCTCTTCTGTGTGTGTGTGTGTGTGTGTGTGTTAGTCACTCAGTCGTGTCAGACTCTCTGTGACCCCATGGACTGTAGCCTGCTAGGTTCCTCTGTCCATGGATTTTTCCAGGCAGGAATACTGGAGTGGGTAGCCTTTCCCTTCTCCAGGGGATCTTGCTGATCCAGGGTCCGTACTCAGGTCTCCTGTATTATAGGTGGATCCTTTACCATCTGAACCACAGTAGAAGTCTGCCTCCTTGGCTTAAGTCTTAAAAGTTTCCACCAAACAAAACAGACCTCTCAACTTTTAGGTTGTGACTATTTTTTAAGTACCCTTTGAGCTGAATCCTCACCAGGTAAAACAACATAGGGAGAGGGGAGCTGAAAATCCCCTCCCAGAAGTGAGATGCAGAGGGGTGGGCTCTGGATTCAACAGCAGGAGAGTCATACAGGCAGCCGCCACCTGCACCCTGAGCTTCCTCACAGCAGACTCCACCCGAGGAGAGTGCTGCGGAGGGCAGGATTCAGAGGAAATGAGAGAAAGGAGGTCAGAGGGGAAAGAGGCGTATGTAACAAGGCACAGAGAGCGGTGAGGGAGTGAGCACCTCTCCTGGGGAGGCTTCCTAGGATGGCACAGAGGTCCAGGGTTGCTGGCTTGCCATCATAATTGCTTTTAGGAGTTTCCAGTTTTTATAGCCTCTGAAATAGCGCCTTCCATTTGATACAGGCCCAGCCGACACATCAGAACGTTGTTTTATAGCCCCTTTCTTTTGATGCTGCTCTACACTACTAGGTATAAAATAGATCACTAAGGAGGGCCTACTGCATAGCACAGGGAGCTCTACGCAGTGTTCTGTGGTGACCTAAATGGGAAGGAAATTCAAAAACAGAGGGGATATATGTATACACATGGCTGATTCACTTTGCTGTACAGCAGAAACTAACACAACCCTGTAAAGCAGCTGTTGTTCTTCAGTCACTAAGTCATGTTCCACTCTTAGCAACCCTGTGAACTGCAACACGCCAGGCTTCCCTGTGCTTTACTATCTCCCAGAGTTTGCTCAAACTCATACCTAGTAAGTCAGTGATGCTATCTAACCATCTCATCCTCTGTCACCCTCTTCTGTGTGTGTGTGTGTGTGTGTGTGTTAGTCACTCAGTCGTGTCAGACTCTCTGTGACCCCATGGACTGTAGCCTGCTAGGTTCCTCTGTCCATGGATTTTTCCAGGCAGGAATACTGGAGTGGGTAGCCTTTCCCTTCTCCAGGGGATCTTGCTGATCCAGGGTCCGTACTCAGGTCTCCTGTATTATAGGTGGATCCTTTACCATCTGAACCACAGTAGAAGTCTGCCTCCTTGGCTTAAGTCTTAAAAGTTTCCACCAAACAAAACAGACCTCTCAACTTTTAGGTTGTGACTATTTTTTAAGTACCCTTTGAGCTGAATCCTCACCAGGTAAAACAACATAGGGAGAGGGGAGCTGAAAATCCCCTCCCAGAAGTGAGATGCAGAGGGGTGGGCTCTGGATTCAACAGCAGGAGAGTCATACAGGCAGCCGCCACCTGCACCCTGAGCTTCCTCACAGCAGACTCCACCCGAGGAGAGTGCTGCGGAGGGCAGGATTCAGAGGAAATGAGAGAAAGGAGGTCGAGGGAAAGAGGCGTATGTAACAAGGCACAGAGAGCGGTGAGGGAGTGAGCACCTCTCCTGGGGAGGCTTCCTAGGATGGCACAGAGGTCCAGGGTTGCTGGCTTGCCATCATAATTGCTTTTAGGAGTTTCCAGTTTTTTTTATAGCCCCTCTGAAATAGCGCCTTCCATTTGATACAGGCCCAGCCGACACATCAGAACGTGTCTGTGATGGACAGAGGCATAAATACATACCTCTTGCCCAAATTCCCTGAATTTTTGCTGGATTATTAAGAGGCATATTTGATGGGTGGTGGAGCCATGTGTCATGCATGCAGGAGGCTATTTCTCTGCCAGGTGGGTGCAAGGATACACAGAGGAAAGTGCTGTAGAAGGACCATATTTTGAATGGATGGATTTCTGCAGAGGAAGATTCTGGGGCCTAGAGAGGTGAAGTCACTTGAACCCACGTCTCTCTGTTCCTCTTTCACAAAAAAAGCTCTCCGCAACAATCCTGAGCTGTCTTATAGATGGAAGTGTGTACAAAAACATTATCAGACATTCTCCTTTTTATTCTTACAAATAGTCCTTTAGTGAAAATTATTTTAGAGTACAGAAGGATAAGAATCCAAAGGAAAGCCCATTCCACCAGGCTGCTTTTATGACCTCGGCCAACGTGTATATCAACTGATCTGCACACTTAAACAGGAACAACGGGAACAACCATAGGAAGGGTAGAAACCCTCCTTCTTCAAAACCTCCTACCTTACGGCACAACCGCCTCATTCCTGTCCTGTGAAAGCTGTTCTGTGAAGAGAGATCATTTTTACTCCATGTTGTCAGGGAGGAAACTTGGGGTGGTTAAGCAACGGATTCAGGCTTCTCTAGCTGAGCAGTGTAGACTGCTGATTCAAGCAAGAGCTTTCCTGACCCCCGGAACCCAGCTCTCTACCCCTGTTCCTGACTCTCTGCTTTTTCTTGCGCTCGGTCAGAACACAGCTCTGCCTAAGGTTATGTGTGTGTTTACCTCTCAGGTCCCTACACAGCACAGCCTCGATGCCCTCTGAGGGTCTTCAGCCTTTGGCCCACTCCCCTTTCAGGCTCACATCAAATACTTTTTCTCTCTGGCCTTGCCTGGAGGCGCTTGGGCCAGCCAGTCATTGCCCTTGCTGGGGGCTGCCTACTGTGGGATTTTTCTCCTCTGAAGTCTGGCCTCTTTAGGAGAAGTTTTATTGTTTTTTCCCCTGTCTTTTTTTTTTTTTTTTTTTTTGATTCCTTGGTTTACTGATCCTTCCTCTTTTGATTTTGCAGTTGGGCCACAGGGAGACTCCCTAGGGATGGACGTGCTGCCATTGTTTACTCCCACCTCCCTACCAGGTTTTTGAGTGGCTACATTTGTTAGGTCCTTCTTTCACTGGGCTGGTTTATATTTTCAGCATATTTCTTTTCTCCCTCTTTTCCACCTTTTAAACAAATTTTATTAGGCCTCTAAAATTTTTATATAACCACTATTCCCAAAGCTTAAGCCAAGCTTCCTTTTTAAATCAGACGGACACTTTGAGTATATTTTAAACTTTACAAAAATAGAGGTTTTGTTTCTGTTCAGTTCAACATTTCAACATAAAATATTTCAGACTTTAGCAAGGTTTAGAAAACAGAATAAACATTTGGATGCTTAGTACTTAACTTTATAAAATATTAACATTCAGCCATTTTTTTCAGTTTTTTTTTTTAAAGAAGAAAAACAACTTCTAATTCTGAAGACTGGTGGCTAAAAGGAAATGAGTGGGATTTCTGTGTTAACTATATTTCAGGACAACTAAACAGCCCTTGAAAATGAAAGGCTTTTTTTTTTTTGTCTTGTTTTGATTTACAAAGTAATTCAGTCTAAGAAAATTGAAAGAAATAATGGAATCAGAAAATCGTCATTTTGGAAACTCTAATGAAATCAATGATCCAGGCAATGGTCATCAAAGGATGCAACTACACATGCAAGACTGATGGATTCAGGCTTCTCTAGCTGAGCAGTGTAGACTGCTGATTCAAGCAAGAGCTTTCCTGACCCCCGGAACCCAGCTCTCTACCCCTGTTCCTGACTCTCTGCTTTTTCTTGCGCTCGGTCAGAACACAGCTCTGCCTAAGGTTATGTGTGTGTTTACCTCTCAGGTCCCTACACAGCACAGCCTCGATGCCCTCTGAGGGTCTTCAGCCTTTGGCCCACTCCCCTTTCAGGCTCACATCAAATACTTTTTCTCTCTGGCCTTGCCTGGAGGCGCTTGGGCCAGCCAGTCATTGCCCTTGCTGGGGGCTGCCTACTGTGGGATTTTTCTCCTCTGAAGTCTGGCCTCTTTAGGAGAAGTTTTATTGTTTTTTCCCCTGTCTTTTTTTTTTTTTTTTTTTTTGATTCCTTGGTTTACTGATCCTTCCTCTTTTGATTTTGCAGTTGGGCCACAGGGAGACTCCCTAGGGATGGACGTGCTGCCATTGTTTACTCCCACCTCCCTACCAGGTTTTTGAGTGGCTACATTTGTTAGGTCCTTCTTTCACTGGGCTGGTTTATATTTTCAGCATATTTCTTTTCTCCCTCTTTTCCACCTTTTAAACAAATTTTATTAGGCCTCTAAAATTTTTATATAACCACTATTCCCAAAGCTTAAGCCAAGCTTCCTTTTTAAATCAGACGGACACTTTGAGTATATTTTAAACTTTACAAAAATAGAGGTTTTGTTTCTGTTCAGTTCAACATTTCAACATAAAATATTTCAGACTTTAGCAAGGTTTAGAAAACAGAATAAACATTTGGATGCTTAGTACTTAACTTTATAAAATATTAACATTCAGCCATTTTTTTCAGTTTTTTTTTTTAAAGAAGAAAAACAACTTCTAATTCTGAAGACTGGTGGCTAAAAGGAAATGAGTGGGATTTCTGTGTTAACTATATTTCAGGACAACTAAACAGCCCTTGAAAATGAAAGGCTTTTTTTTTTTTGTCTTGTTTTGATTTACAAAGTAATTCAGTCTAAGAAAATTGAAAGAAATAATGGAATCAGAAAATCGTCATTTTGGAAACTCTAATGAAATCAATGATCCAGGCAATGGTCATCAAAGGATGCAACTAACACATGCAAGACTGATGAGGAACTCTGCCGTGGAGGGAGAAGTTGCCACCATCTTTGCTGATGATGTTATCAACGTCACCATCCCTGAATCATGATCTGTTCCCTGAGATGGTGCAATAAATTATTCAACATAATTGAAGAAGCTTTCTTGCCAAAAAATTCAGTTGAAATTGAATTTAATCAAAACTTTGGAGAATACTTTCATGTATGGGGGATACAGGGGGGGAAGAATCAAGTGAAATGGCACCAGAAGATAGCAAATAGATAAATCCAGAATGTGGGACAGTGTAAAGACTAGGCCCCACACTTGGACAACAAAACAAAAGTATGAAAAAGGTGTTCTTCTTGGAGGGTGGGGTGGGATGAGGAAGAGAGCCTGCTCTCGATTTAAAGCAGTTTAAGATACATTAAAACAAACACAGTGTGTGGTCCATGTGGGGTTCTGATTTGTGCAACACTAGTGTAAAAAGGGGGCTTCCCCAGTGGCTCAGCAGGTAAAGAATCCACCTGCAATGAGGAAGACACAGGAGACGTGGTTAGATCCCTGGATCGGGAAGATCCCCTGGAGGAGGAAACGGCAACCCACTCTTGTTCTTAACTGAAAAATCCCATCGACAGAGGAGTCTCACAGGCTACAGTCCACAGGGAGTCACAAAGGAGTTGGACACAACTTAGTGACTCAACAAGCAAATTGTGGAAATCTAATACAAATGACCCATTTTCGGTTATACTAAACATTTTTTTTATCATTTTGTTAGTAGCATTATGCTTATATAAGAAAGTATTCAATTTTAGAAATGACTATTGAATTAAGGTAGTTACTTTTAAACAGTAGCAACAGCAGATAACTGATATATTTGAGGTCTCTGAGCAACCTTTCCTTTGATCTCACATTTTTCCTTCCCTCCCTAACTGAATTCAGTATTTACTATTTCCATCCATACTTGTTTCAATTACTTTATGTGGATGTAGCCATAAGTGAGACCCAGTATTCATTTTTATTTCTTTGTAACTTTTGCAAATGGTATTGTGCCTCCTATCATTCCATACCTTATTTTTATATAATATTACCATTATGAGATGTATTCATTCCAAATATGTACATGTGGTCTTTCATTTCATTGCTTTATTATTTTCCATTATAAAAATGTTCCACAATGTCTTTATGGATTCAGTGTTGACTGACACTGGGCTGTTTTCAATTTACCATGATCACTGGCAATGCAGCAGTCCGCATGCTTGGGTATGCGCCATTGTTCACATTAGCTGGAATCCTCCTAGAGGCAGACTTGATGAGTGGAAAGGCATCTGCACTTTTACCTTTCCCAGAAATCAATAGGCTGTCCCCCCCAAAGGTGCTAGAACAATTTATGAGCCCAACACAGCTTATAAAAATATGTGAAACTTACACATTTGCCAGCACTTGGGATGATCAGAAAAACTTCAAATTATAATCAGTTTGAGATTTTCTCACATAGAAAGAGAGTCTGTGCATGTATGTGTGTGCCCAGTCATGTCCAGTGCTTTCCAACTCCATGGACTGTAGCCCGCCAGGCTCCTCCATCCATGGAATCCTCCAGGCGAGGATACCGGGTGGGTTGCCATTTCCTCCTCCAGTCTCCCATAGAGACTTAGGCTTTCTACAATTCTCTGAAGGGAAGCATGTTGAAGATTAGAAGAAGGATGTAAATTAATAAAACAAAGTACACCAACCAAGCCGATGCTTGTCACAACTCTCATGCATTGTGGGATCACTGGACCATAGAGTCATTTTAATTCCAGCACCTTTTCAGTTCTTCAGCCTATCCTGAAATCAGGCAAACAGCCCTTAGACTCATAGCATGGGTGACCCATGGTGGAAGAGTAGAGGTCATGGAGGGACAGACGGACCTAATACCACATGTCAAGGGAAGGGCACACCAGCCCACCTTACAACCCCTCTGCTGGTTTCTCTTCACAGCCATGGAGCCTGAATGAGGAAAAGCTGTCATGGGCAAGTAAAGGCATATTCACTTCTCACAGGAAAGATCAAGAAAAGATATCCAGGCTGAGCAGACAAATGTCTCCTCACACTAACGATAAGTGCAGCCTACAAGCCTCGCCTCTCTGAGACCTCTTCTGAAGATGAATAGGTGCTAATACAGCACAACTAATACAGCACAAAGGCTCTTCCTCTTGCCCCCCTTTTAATGATAAGTATAACACTTTACAACTAGGAGTTCCCTTTGTAACTTAGGAATTGTAAGAATGTTTCCCCTCGAGAGCAAAGGTGTTGATGGGGGAGAAAGAGCTCTGGTGATGACCTCTTTGGCATCTCTAGAGAAACAAAAAGCTTCTTTATGATTACTAATTAACTTGAAATTTCTAGTTGAAAAAAACATAAAAAGGGTAAAGTAAGACTGCGGGAGGCTCGCTCACAGAGATCGACTGCGCTGGATGTGAGATTGAGACTGTCCAGCTCTGGGGTAAGAACATCTGTTTGCATTTGATTGCGTTCTGATTATTTGTGCTTGCCTTTATTTGAATCCTGATTAATGGAATCTTGAATCTGATTATTATATGTTTTACGATTAATAAAACTACTCTTGGTTTGACAGTACTCGAGACCATGACACTTTATTGTCCAAGTCCAAGACTCACAACTCTGAGGGGACTCCACTGTGACTGTAAAAGGTCTCTGATTTATTTAAGATAGTGCCTCTTAGTGAAAACTAATAAGAATAGCAATCAGAGTAAGCTGCAGCACAGTGCCCGCGACAAAGCCTGGGATAGATACAGGTGTAATCATTCTGGGGCACGATAAGCTATCAGCCTAAGTGGCTCTGTGCTTGGCAAGGTGGGCCTTGACTCACCTTATGGAGCAACAAAGGAAACAAAAACAAACAGCTTAGAGCCCTTATTTTGGAAAAAAATATCATGAAATAGTGTTGATGTGCAAAAAGTACACAGAATAATAATGAATCAGTTAAACATTATCAACATTGTTGAAAATACCCATGATGCCTTTATCTTGAATGTGGTGTTTATAATTCCCATGCATGTCATTTTACCTCTACTTACAGGCATCTTCTTCTCAGAAGTGTAAAACCGTCACACAAAACAGACAGGCATTAAATAAACCACCATTCACTCCGTAATTTGTGCTCCAACTTGCTTTTCCCTGAACATAATTTGTAAAGATCATCCATACCTGTAGCTCTAGCTCATCCATTTTTGCTGCTGTGTAGAATTTTACTGCATAATTATATTATAATTTAGGTGGCACCATCCTAAAGAATCTGTCTGCCAATGCAGGAGATGCAAGAGACATGAGTTTGATTCCTGACTGGGAAAGATCCCCTGGAGGAGGAAATGACAACCCACTCCAGTATTCTTGCCTGGGAAGTCTCATGGACAGAGGAGTCTGGTGGGGTATAGCCCATGGGGTCCCAAAGAGTGGGATACAATTGAGTGACTAAACAACAACTAAATATATATATATATCTATAGATAGATAGATAGATAGATAGATATTCTTTTTCACATTCTTTCCATTATAGTCATTACAAGATATTGAGTAGAATTCCCTGTGCTGCACACTAGGCCCTTATTTACCTACTGGATATATAGCAGTGTGTGTATGTTAATCCCAAACTTCTAATTTATCCCCTTACCAATCAATCCCCTTTGGTGACTACAAGTTTGCTCTCTATGTCTGATTGATGATGATGATGATGATTATAATTTTATTTATTTTTGATTTGCTGGATCTTCATTGCTGTGAGGGCTCTTCTGTAGATGCTGAAAGTGGGGCTACTCTCTAGTTGTTCTGTGCAGGCTTCTCATTTCAATGGTTTCTCTTCTTATGGTGCATGGGCTTCACGAGTTGCAGCACATTGGCTCAGGAGTGGCTGCTCCTGGAGCACAGGCTTCAGAAGTTGTGGCTTGTGGACTCAGGCGTTGTGGCTCCGAGGCTCTAGAGCACAGGCTCATTAGTTGTGGCATGTGTTCTGCGGCATGTGGGATCTTCCTGGATCAGGATTGAACCCATGCCTCCTGCATTGGCAGGTGGATTCTTATTCACTGAGCCACCAGGAAGCCCTGGCAAAATGATCATGATGAAAATACCCATGATGCCTTTATCTTGAATGTGGTGTTTATAATTCCCATGCATGTCATTTTACCTCTACTTACAGGCATCTTCTTCTCAGAAGTGTAAAACCGTCACACAAAACAGACAGGCATTAAATAAACCACCATTCACTCCGTAATTTGTGCTCCAACTTGCTTTTCCCTGAACATAATTTGTAAAGATCATCCATACCTGTAGCTCTAGCTCATCCATTTTTGCTGCTGTGTAGAATTTTACTGCATAATTATATTATAATTTAGGTGGCACCATCCTAAAGAATCTGTCTGCCAATGCAGGAGATGCAAGAGACATGAGTTTGATTCCTGACTGGGAAAGATCCCCTGGAGGAGGAAATGACAACCCACTCCAGTATTCTTGCCTGGGAAGTCTCATGGACAGAGGAGTCTGGTGGGGTATAGCCCATGGGGTCCCAAAGAGTGGGATACAATTGAGTGACTAAACAACAACTAAATATATATATATATCTATAGATAGATAGATAGATAGATAGATATTCTTTTTCACATTCTTTCCATTATAGTCATTACAAGATATTGAGTAGAATTCCCTGTGCTGCACACTAGGCCCTTATTTACCTACTGGATATATAGCAGTGTGTGTATGTTAATCCCAAACTTCTAATTTATCCCCTTACCAATCAATCCCCTTTGGTGACTACAAGTTTGCTCTCTATGTCTGATTGATGATGATGATGATGATTATAATTTTATTTATTTTTGATTTGCTGGATCTTCATTGCTGTGAGGGCTCTTCTGTAGATGCTGAAAGTGGGGCTACTCTCTAGTTGTTCTGTGCAGGCTTCTCATTTCAATGGTTTCTCTTCTTATGGTGCATGGGCTTCACGAGTTGCAGCACATTGGCTCAGGAGTGGCTGCTCCTGGAGCACAGGCTTCAGAAGTTGTGGCTTGTGGACTCAGGCGTTGTGGCTCCGAGGCTCTAGAGCACAGGCTCATTAGTTGTGGCATGTGTTCTGCGGCATGTGGGATCTTCCTGGATCAGGGATTGAACCCATGCCTCCTGCATTGGCAGGTGGATTCTTATTCACTGAGCCACCAGGGAAGCCCTGGCAAATGATTATGAATCACCTGCCGCCACTGACCCAGGTGTGGGATCACAGAAGTAACTAAGGCATCACAAGACACCCTGTCAGCACTGAGGGCAACTTTGTGCAGCGGAGACAAATGTCATTTGTAGAACAAGCTAACAAGGACATACATGATACATACACACTGGTGTCTGATCTGATGAATGTTCTGGAAGCCAAGAGGAAGGAGTGAGGCAGAGAACTCAAGGAGGCCAGGGAAAGGTGAGTAGAGGAGGTAGAAGTTTTGGAGGGCTTCCTTCTCCCTGTTGTCCTCTTCTGGTCCTCCTCTCCCATCTGATTCTCTTCCAGGATGGGCACTGAATCTACACTGGTGGAGGCTGGGGATTGGCTCTCACCCCTGGGCGTGGGTGGCACAGGCATCCAGGAAGCCTGTGGAGGGGGAGGCTGACCAGGTGGACAGCGCCCCCGTGGCTGCCTGTGTGAGCCTCGAAGACAGATTTACTGGTTGCCAAATTCTCCTGGTAGCCCACTCTCCTCTGTGGGGCCCTGCCCAGAAGTGCTGAGAACCAGTTAGGGGTGGGAGAGGACTCAGAAGGGACTGTGGATGCCTCGGCCACATCCCCACCTCCCAGTCTCTGAGCACAGATCCCATCTCCGCCTCCGCAGACCCCTCAGACCAGAGGGAGTTGCTGCTGACATAGGGTGGCTCTCACTAGGCTCGACTCAGCTGATCTGCCGGCGGTGCCTCCCATGCTGGCTGAGAAGCAGCCGTGGGTACCAGCTCAGCCACTAAGTCCATGTTTCCTCCTCAGCATTCTTCTCCAGCTTTTCCTGAACATCTCCACTCCAGACATGGAAGGAAAATGAGAGCAGGAGGCAAGAGCAGGGAGGGGAGTTTGATAAAGAGACAGAGACAGACAGAAGGAAAAGGATGAAAAATAGTGGTAAAAGGATGGGGTGATTGTGGAGATGGAAACGTGGAAGGTCAGGGGGAGGGCAGGCAGGTTTGTGTGTTAAACATCAAGGGAGCCCCAGGACAGTCCCTTTTGCCTCCGTATCTCCCCGTGGGGCTGCGGCCACCCTAAGGCTTGATGCCATCCATTCTGATCAATAAATATTAACCAGGGAACCGTCTTTGTACCCAGCACTGTGTCTTTGAAACACCAGAGCTACAGGAGTGTATCTGGGCTGAGAGAGGGGTTGTTGTTTAGTCACTAAGTCTATCCTTGGGTTTGGGAAGATCTGATGAAGGAGGGCATGGCAACCCACTCCAGTATTCTTTTTTTTTTTTTTTAAATTCCTTAACCTGGGTTATCTGGTTTTCTTTAATTAGCAAAAATCTTTTTTCCCCCCCTTTGGCCACTTCTATTGATCTTTCATTTATTTATCTTTGTTCTTTGTCCTGTGCTGGCCTCCCATCGCGGTAGTCTCTCTTGCTGCCGAGCACTGGCTCTGGGCACATGTGCTCCAGAGCTCCACTCCAGTGTTCTTGCCTGGAAAATCCCATGGACAGAGGAGCCTGGCGGGCTACAGTCCATGGGGTCACAAAGAGCCAGATAGGACTGACATGACTTAACACATACACGCACACATTTATCTGTGTACAAGCTTCTGTGTGAACATAAATTGTCATTTCCCTAGGATTAATGCCTGGGAGTACAATATCCGGATCTTATGGTAAGTCTGTTTCTAGTTTTCAGGTGAACTGGAGAGGCCCCATTTGAGAGGGACAATGAGCCCAGGACAGCTCTGGACCCTCGGGGCGGAGGCTGGGGGCGGAGGAGCCCTGGTGATGACAGGCACTTCCTACCAGGTGGCCGTGCCAAAGAGGGCCCTGAGCTTACTAGGAAGGTGGAGCAGAAAAGAAGCTCAGCAGAGCTGCCCAGTGCACCCCCCAAGAATGGGGGCAGGGATCAGCTTGAGCCTTAGGGTTCAGATGTTCTGAGAACTCCGTGTTGAAGCACAGCCATAGGTGGGCAGTACCTGTGAAAATATGACCTGAAGGTGTCGTCAGATGCATATCACCACTGCCGACCTTATCGTTCAGAGCTTCAGGGAGACTCCTCTGGTCCCAAAAGGCCAGAAGAACCGAAGTTTTTCTCTGTAACCTTGTCTTCTCTCTTGCACCCCCACTCCCTGTCTGTATTCCAGGGATCAGCTAGGGGAAGACATAGCTCTGTCAGCTCTCAAGCAGTCTTGTATCCCCTTGATTCATGGATCCAACAAGTGTCAGGCAGGCTCTGGTGCACCAGGTCTGAAGGTTGGCAAGATGAATAAGACATGCCCCTGCCCATGTAGTGTAGTCTTTTGAGAGATACTAGTCAGTACACTGATTTGCAGATCATAAAAATATAATTGGTAATTTCTGTTTCTTTTACTCATATATTCTTAGAGTAACACCTGACAAATTGTTGGGACTTGAAAATATTTGAAGAACGAGTGCATGCCTGCTAACTCAGTTAAGTCCTGTCCGACTCTGTTTGACCCTGTGGACAGTGGCCCGCCAGGTTCCTCTGTCCGTGGGATTCTCCAGGCAAGAACGCTGGAGTGGGTGGCCATGCCCTCCTCCAGGAACTCCTCCCCACCCAGGGATCAAGCCTACATCTCTTACATCTCCTGCATTGGCAGGCAGTTCTTTACCACTAGTGCCACCTGGGAAGACCTGATGAATGAATACAATTCATTTAAAAAGTAGGGTATATGCTGTAAGAACAGACTCACGAAGGGTACTGTATTGTGCTAGGGACCTGGAAAGGCCTTCTGTGTGAACATAAATTGAGATTAATGCCTGGGAGTACAATATCCGGATCTTATGGTAAGTCTGTTTCTAGTTTTCAGGTGAACTGGAGAGGCCCCATTTGAGAGGGACAATGAGCCCAGGACAGCTCTGGACCCTCGGGGCGGAGGCTGGGAGCGGAGGAGCCCTGGTGATGACAGGCACTTCCTACCAGGTGGCCGTGCCAAAGAGGGCCCTGAGCTTACTAGGAAGGTGGAGCAGAAAAGAAGCTCAGCAGAGCTGCCCAGTGCACCCCCCAAGAATGGGGGCAGGGATCAGCTTGAGCCTTAGGGTTCAGATGTTCTGAGAACTCCGTGTTGAAGCACAGCCATAGGTGGGCAGTACCTGTGAAAATATGACCTGAAGGTGTCGTCAGATGCATATCACCACTGCCGACCTTATCGTTCAGAGCTTCAGGGAGACTCCTCTGGTCCCAAAAGGCCAGAAGAACCGAAGTTTTTCTCTGTAACCTTGTCTTCTCTCTTGCACCCCCACTCCCTGTCTGTATTCCAGGGATCAGCTAGGGAAGACATAGCTCTGTCAGCTCTCAAGCAGTCTTGTATCCCCTTGATTCATGGATCCAACAAGTGTCAGGCAGGCTCTGGTGCACCAGGTCTGAAGGTTGGCAAGATGAATAAGACATGCCCCTGCCCATGTAGTGTAGTCTTTTGAGAGATACTAGTCAGTACACTGATTTGCAGATCATAAAAATATAATTGGTAATTTCTGTTTCTTTTACTCATATATTCTTAGAGTAACACCTGACAAATTGTTGGGACTTGAAAATATTTGAAGAACGAGTGCATGCCTGCTAACTCAGTTAAGTCCTGTCCGACTCTGTTTGACCCTGTGGACAGTGGCCCGCCAGGTTCCTCTGTCCGTGGGACTCTCCAGGCAAGAACGCTGGAGTGGGTGGCCATGCCCTCCTCCAGGGACTCCTCCCCACCCAGGGATCAAGCCTACATCTCTTACATCTCCTGCATTGGCAGGCAGTTCTTTACCACTAGTGCCACCTGGGAAGACCTGATGAATGAATACAATTCATTTAAAAAGTAGGGGTATATGCTGTAAGAACAGACTCACCGAAGGGTACTGTTCTTTTAAAGTTTTATTTTGAGAGACTTCCCTGGTGGCCCAGTGGCTAAGATATTGTGCTAGGGGACCTACCTGGTCAGAGAACTAGATCACACAACTAAAGATCCTGTATGCTGTAATTAAGACCTGGTACAACCAAATATGTAAATAAATAAATACCAATAAATGACTAAAGCTTTATTTTGATATATAATCTGTATGTTGTAAAATGCGCTGGTTTTTAGTATACATTTCAACAATTTTCAGTATAGTCACAGAGGGGTGCAGCCATCACCACCCTCACGTTTTAGCACATTTCTATCACTCCCAAAGAGACCTCTGGCTCATTTGCAGGCACCCCGAGTTTCCCCGTCTTCCCAGGCACCACATCCCAGGTAACTGCTAATTTATTTTCTGTATCTATAGATTTGCCCATTTTGGAAATTTCATCTAAATGGAACCAAGCAATGTGTAGTGTTTGCATCTGACATTTTTTACTGAGTTTAATGCTTCTGAAGTTCATCTATTTTGTCCCATGGATCAACGCTTTTTTCCGTTGAATTGCAGAGTAATATCCCATTATATTATATATAATTATATATATATATATATAACGCATTTTGTTCCTTAGTTGCTACACTTTTGAGTTGTTTCTGCTCTTTGGTTGTTCCAATGGGCTGGGAACATTTGTGGATTGTCTCTGTGTGGACTGTGTTTTCACTTCTCTTGAGTAGAACTGGCATTGCTCAGTCACGTATGATCTTTGTGAGCAAGGCGTTAAGGAGGCATTTACAGGATGGAGATGTGGCCCAGGTGGATGGAGACAGGGTTTGTTTGAGGCTCAGAAGCAGATGCTCAAGTGGGGTTCTCTGACCCCATCCCAACAGAGGCAAAGTCTGGGGTTCTTGCATTTTTCCCAGAATTTTCTTTAACTCCCTTGTTGCACTTCAGTGAATCTCTCTTTTCAAGGCAGATTTTGGTTTTGACATTTTTATAGAGAGTCCGGGTGGTGGAGGGTTTTCCCATTCTTTTCTATTCTTTTTTTAAAAATCTTTTAACTACACCATGGGACATGTGGAATCTGAATTTCTGGACCAGGGATCCATCGAACCTGAGTCCCCTGCATTGGTAGCATGGAGTCTTAACCACTGGACCACCAGGGAAGTCCTCTGCTTTTCTATTCTTAAGATAATATTATTCTTGTATTTCCTTAATACTAATTGAATGTATGTTTATTGCAGAAATATTAGGTCCCACAATCTAGCTTTTAAACAGAAAAGTAAAATTAAAGTATCACCACTCAGATCTACTCACAATAAATATCTTGGTATGTGTATTCTTTCATAGGTAGATCTTTCTCAACACAACTAGATATAGGTATAAATATTAATACCAACATATAGATTTATGTAGCATAAGCTATTTTGCTTTCATATTTATGCATTTTTATATTTAATAACTGTATACTTTTCCACAGACATGATAAGCTTTAATTTATTTAACCAAATCCTTATCATTGAAAGTGTAAGTTTTTGTAGTTGTTAAAGAATATTGCAGTGAATTCAACTCAATTAACTCTATAGATACTAACCAGTATTTTCTTTTTTTTTTTTAAAGATTTATTTATTTATTTATTTTTTGGGCGGGGGTCGGGTTGGGGAGGGAGGGGAGTGGGCGCGCCACTTCTATTGGTCTTTTATTTCTCTATTTTCATCCGTCTTTGTTCTTTGACTCCTACGGGCCTCCCATCGCGGTGGCGTCTGTTGTCACAGAGCGCCAGCTCTGGGCGCATGCGCTCCAGAGCTCCGGCTCGGTGATTGGACACATCAGTCCAGCCGCTCGATGGCACGTGGGATCTTCCCAGGCCAGGGCTCGAACCGGCGCCCCTTGCACTGCAAGGCGGTGTCCTTATCCACTGGACCACCAGGGGAAGCCCCTAACCAGTATTTTTATAGGATATAAGAAAATATTATCTGAGTGTTTCGAGGTCGTTGGTTGATATTAACAATCGCTCCCAGAAGGTTTAAGCCAGTTTGCACTTTCACCAGTCACATATGAGAGAGGGTAGTCTCTGCATTTCCACTAAAATCTGTCACCATAAGAAACAAACCCAATATTCGCCAGTTGGTAGAAAATAGCATCTTTCGGAGATAAGCTATAGTCATTGATAACTAATGAGGTTGATAAGTTTTGACATATTCACAGGCTACTTAAATTTCCTCTTTGGAGTGCCTGTCCCTTCACTGGTCTTCCTTCCCATGGCCCTCCTGCCGCCTATCCCCCTTTCCCCGCAGACACACTTGGGAGCCCTTCTCTCTCCCTCATACCTTGGGTTGAAGGCAAAGAGGATGCCAGGTGGCCCCTGCTCGACCTGCTGCCACTGTAAGACCTCCAAGGTCCACTACCATAGCACACGGGGTATCTCCTGATGCCCACTGGCCAGGTGGCACCCAGCAAGGCTGACTCTGCTGACACCTCAGCCACAGGCAGAGGGTTGAATTTTATGACAGGAGGATAGGGCAGGCTTCTGGAACCCCATGCTTGGCACCAGCATCCCCTATCAGAAGGACAGGGCTGTGGGTGGTGGGGCCCAGCTGTTCCTCCTTCCCCTTGGAGTCAGAGCAAAGATGACAGAAGGGTGCCAGTTAGACAAAGGAGAGACTGATTGCCAGGAAACCAGTGGAGCGAGACACCTAAGGAGATCTTTGATGAGGGTGAGTTATCTGAGGGTTAACTGGATGCCTGCCTGGCGATAGAGGATGGGCCTGAGCCTAAGGTGATAAGCTCTGGCTTAGCTCTTGACCACCCCAGCTTCCTGCATGCTGGTCGCCACCTGCCAGCTTGTGGATCTTTCTCGGGACATTGACTGGAGATCTGTGGCCCCTTTGGGTCTCTCTACCCCATCTTAGAGTAAACAGCATAATTGAAGACTTAGGCTTCTAGAATCCAAGAAACCAAAGAGAAGGGGAGATATATCATTAAAGGTGAACTCTTCATCAGGCTTGCACTGCAAGGCGGTGTCCTTATCCACTGGACCACCAGGGGAAGCCCCTAACCAGTATTTTTATAGGATATAAGAAAATATTATCTGAGTGTTTCGAGGTCGTTGGTTGATATTAACAATCGCTCCCAGAAGGTTTAAGCCAGTTTGCACTTTCACCAGTCACATATGAGAGAGGGTAGTCTCTGCATTTCCACTAAAATCTGTCACCATAAGAAACAAACCCAATATTCGCCAGTTGGTAGAAAATAGCATCTTTCGGAGATAAGCTATAGTCATTGATAACTAATGAGGTTGATAAGTTTTGACATATTCACAGGCTACTTAAATTTCCTCTTTGGAGTGCCTGTCCCTTCACTGGTCTTCCTTCCCATGGCCCTCCTGCCGCCTATCCCCTTCCCAGCAGACACACTTGGGAGCCCTTCTCTCTCCCTCATACCTTGGGTTGAAGGCAAAGAGGATGCCAGGTGGCCCCTGCTCGACCTGCTGCCACTGTAAGACCTCCAAGGTCCACTACCATAGCACACGGGGTATCTCCTGATGCCCACTGGCCAGGTGGCACCCAGCAAGGCTGACTCTGCTGACACCTCAGCCACAGGCAGAGGGTTGAATTTTATGACAGGAGGATAGGGCAGGCTTCTGGAACCCCATGCTTGGCACCAGCATCCCCTATCAGAAGGACAGGGCTGTGGGTGGTGGGGCCCAGCTGTTCCTCCTTCCCCTTGGAGTCAGAGCAAAGATGACAGAAGGGTGCCAGTTAGACAAAGGAGAGACTGATTGCCAGGGAAACCAGTGGAGCGAGACACCTAAGGAGATCTTTGATGAGGGTGAGTTATCTGAGGGTTAACTGGATGCCTGCCTGGCGATAGAGGATGGGCCTGAGCCTAAGGTGATAAGCTCTGGCTTAGCTCTTGACCACCCCAGCTTCCTGCATGCTGGTCGCCACCTGCCAGCTTGTGGATCTTTCTCGGGACATTGACTGGAGATCTGTGGCCCCTTTGGGTCTCTCTACCCCATCTTAGAGTAAACAGCATAATTGAAGACTTAGGCTTCTAGAATCCAAGAAACCAAAGAGAAGGGGAGATATATCATTAAAGGTGAACTCTTCATCAGGCTTAGGTGCATTGAAGGTGATTTAAAACCTCTAATAGGCTTCTCAGTTGGTTTGGCGGTAATAAATCTGCCTGCCAATGCAGGAGACACAGGAGACGTGGGTTCAGTTCCTGGGTTGGGAAGATTCCCTGGAGAGGGGAATGGCAACCCACTCCAGTATTCTTGCCTAGAAAATCCCATGGACAGAAGAGCCTGGTGTGTGACTCTTCTGTCCATGATCCACAGGGTCAGAAAGAGTCCGACACAACTGAGCGACAAGTACTTTCACTTTCACACCTTATGGGTATAAATATTCCTCATAATTTTAAGTATTTAGAATAAGATTTAGAATCATAAGTATAAAGTAATGCTAGCTTTCATTGTTTAAGTGGAAATTAAGACTTGTATACATGGGAGTAAAAGAGTATACAGTTTGTCGTCCTTCTCTCCCTCCCTTTCTCCCTCCCTTTCTTCCTTCTTTCCCTCTTCTTTTTTTCCTCAATAAACATTTACTGAAAGCTCACTACATGACGGATTCTATAGCAGGCATTGTAATACATACACTGATTCCATTATATTCTAACCCTGGTGACTTCTTTTCTTTCCTTCTGGAGACGGACAGTGGCCTAGGAGACTGGCATGAGTCCCTAGTAGCTCTTTGATAAAACCTGAAGATGTTAAGAGAGAGGAATTAACTGAAATGTTGTAAGTATAAGAAATCGGAGGTATGGGGCTTCCTGGTGGTCCAGTGGGTAAGGACACTGCCTTGCAGTGCAAGGGGCACCAGTTCGATCCCTGGCCTGGGAAGATCCCACGTGCTGTGGAGCAGTTGGACCGATGTGTCCAACTACCAAGCCGGAGCTCTGGAGTGCATGTGCCCAGAGCCGGTGCTCTGCAGCGACAGAGGCCACTGCGATGGGAGACCCACATGGACCAAAGAACAAAGATGGATGAAAATAGATAAATGAAAGTCCAATATAAGTGGCCAAAAAAAAAGAAAAAGAAATCGAAGGTACGGTCTAACCTGAGCCTCTCACATCCTCACAGGGGAGGAGACTGATTCATGAGATGACACCTGGCTTCAGGGTGCCCCTGACCAGTTAACCTGAGACTCAGGACTCAACCTGAGGCTCCTGGTATTCCATCATCTCTTGAGTCTCCCAAGGGTTAAGTAAGGATCCTGCCCTGCCAATGCAGGAGACACAGGAGACGCGGGTTCAGTCCCTGGGTTAGGAAGATCCTGGAGAGGGGAATGGCAACCCACTCCAGTATTCTTGCCTAGAAAATCCCATGGACAGAAGAGCCTGGTGTGTGACTCTTCTGTCCATGATCCACAGGGTCAGAAAGAGTCCGACACAACTGAGCGACAAGTACTTTCACTTTCACACCTTATGGGTATAAATATTCCTCATAATTTTAAGTATTTAGAATAAGATTTAGAATCATAAGTATAAAGTAATGCTAGCTTTCATTGTTTAAGTGGAAATTAAGACTTGTATACATGGGAGTAAAAGAGTATACAGTTTGTCGTCCTTCTCTCCCTCCCTTTCTCCCTCCCTCTCTTCCTTCTTTCCCTCTTCTTTTTTTCCTCAATAAACATTTACTGAAAGCTCACTACATGACGGATTCTATAGCAGGCATTGTAATACATACACTGATTCCATTATATTCTAACCCTGGTGACTTCTTTTCTTTCCTTCTGGAGATGGACAGTGGCCTAGGAGACTGGCATGAGTCCCTAGTAGCTCTTTGATAAAACCTGAAGATGTTAAGAGAGAGGAATTAACTGAAATGTTGTAAGTATAAGAAATCGGAGGTATGGGGCTTCCTGGTGGTCCAGTGGGTAAGGACACTGCCTTGCAGTGCAAGGGGCACCAGTTCGATCCCTGGCCTGGGAAGATCCCACGTGCTGTGGAGCAGTTGGACCGATGTGTCCAACTACCAAGCCGGAGCTCTGGAGTGCATGTGCCCAGAGCCGGTGCTCTGCAGCGACAGAGGCCACTGCGATGGGAGACCCACATGGACCAAAGAACAAAGATGGATGAAAATAGATAAATGAAAGTCCAATATAAGTGGCCAAAAAAAAAGAAAAAGAAATCGAAGGTACGGTCTAACCTGAGCCTCTCACATCCTCACAGGGGAGGAGACTGATTCATGAGATGACACCTGGCTTCAGGGTGCCCCTGACCAGTTAACCTGAGACTCAGGACTCAACCTGAGGCTCCTGGTATTCCATCATCTCTTTCAGCAGATGCTCTGGCTTTTCCTAATCAATACCTGGACGGCCGCCACAGGGAATGAGGCATCAGTGGGCCACCTAGTCCCACTGTTTGCTCCATCACATGCCAGCCGTGTTTCTGCTCAGCTTTTCTTCTGTTCTTACAAGACTGCACTCAGCTAACCATGCTACATGGGTTGGGGAGGGGTGCCGCATACCAACCAACTCCAGCCCCAGCCACCACATCTGGCTGGCAGGTGTCCCCATGGCCTTGGTGATGCTGTCTTGCTTGGGAGTGGAGACCTCTGTCAAGTGGCCCCATGTGTCCTCTGAGATGCCAGGCTCTGGGACTAACAAGAAAGGTCTGGTCTCCAACTCGGTCCCCCCTCTGACTCCCTGGGTCCACCCCTGCCTTTCACTCTCTGGGGGTCTGCCGATTTACAGACTCACCCAGAGCCATTCTCCTGGAAACCTGTCTCAGCTCTGATGTTTACTAGCTGAGTGACCTCAGCAGTCTGGGCGTCTCTGGGTCTCTGGGCTCATTTGCCATGACTGGTAGATGCACCCCCATTCCTCCCAGATTTGGGATAACGTGGAGCTTGTCTTCTGAGTAATCCATGTGCTGCCTGGGATGTCTTAACCTCCCACCATGCATCCAGTGCTCTGGATATCAGCAGGGCTCCCCACCAGCTCTCCTGGAATGACTCACACAGGAAGTGACTACAGCTCATGGGACACACAAAGAGGCCTCTGCTCCAGACCCTGCTCAGTAGCCCCAGAAACTATTTGGGGGCCTCTGGGGAACCCTGGCTGCAGAGCGGACAGGAGGCTCCAGGACAGTCCAGGCTTCCCTGTACTGCTCTTACCAGCCAGGGGATGCATGACACTGCACAGCACTGGAAAGCTGATGCTGCGCTGAGAGTGTCACGGTCTCTCAGGGACAGGGAGATGGGTGTGATGAGGGTGCATGGGGGCTTCCTTCCCAGAGGAGCAGCACTACTCAGAAGTGGCTGACTTGGATTTTGTCATGTCAAGGCAGAGAGCCCTGCGGGGGATCAGAGCCCTGAATTCTGGCTCTGATACTGCGTCTGAATCACTCTGGCCAGGAGGTCCCCATCAGCCATGGCCTCTCTCACCTCGTTGTGCTGGTGGCACTCGCCCATGAGACGTTCCCTGTTGCCATGAGGTTCAAACAAGAGGCTGAAAGCACAGCTCAGGACTGGGGGACCAGGTCAATGTCAGAGATACTTCATAGCCTTAGGTCAGGGCAGCCAGTAGAAACTCTGAGATCAGAGGACGCTTTCCCCGACTGCTTCATTGTTGTTCAGTTGGTATGTCCGAGTCTTTGTGACCCCGTGAACTGCAGCATCCTTCACTATCTGCTGGAGTTTGCTCAAATTCATCTCCACTGAGTCAGGCATGCTATGTAACTCATCTCATCCTCTCCTTTTGTCTTCAGTCTTTCCCAGCATCAGTGTCTTTTCCTTTGAGTCAGTTCTTTGCATCAGTGGGTCAAAGTATTGAAGCTTCAGTGTCAGCATCAGTCCTTCCAGTGAATATTAAGGGTTGAATTCCTTTATGATTGACTTGTTTGATCTCCTTGCAGTCCAAGGGGCTCTCAGGAGTCTTCTCCAACACCACAGTTCGAAAGCATCAATTCTTTGGCACTCAGCCTTCTTGATGGTCTCCAAGAACTTTTTTCTTGGAGACAGTTTACAACTTTATTCTCCCATGAACTTTTGGTTCTATTTCTTTCTTCTTTGGCTTGAGGTTGCAATAAAGCACAAGTATAACTTGAATGAGGAGTATCAGACTGGCCATAGGCTTAGCGGGAACCAGAGAGGGTGATATAGAGCCCAAACTGAGAGGTCTTCCATGAGAAAAAGGCATCTGTTAGCCTTGCAGGCTGGGTTCTCACCCGTCTGAACCTGCCTCACCTGTCTCCTTCTGCTCCTCCTGCATCAGTGATTAGGGAGGGACCTCCCCCATGAGTGCTGTGGTCCACAGGACAGCACTCAGTTCATTGCTCCTCCCAAGCCATCCACTGGAGGCACCAAGGCTGTACCCCAATCGAGCCTCTTTCCAGGGACCCAGGAAAGGACTCCAAGGATGATCTGTATTTGAGAAGGGCTCGAGTTTGCCTATGAGCACTGGCTCTCACCTCAGAGGGCAAGTCTTGGCTTCCTGAGAACCTACAGAAGCTATAGAAAGCCCTCATTGAAAGGGGCTGGGAGACGTGACAGAGGGACAGGTGGGTTTCCCTGCGGACGAGAGGAGAAGGGAATATTGGACATTTAATAACAGGTTTGTCTGACTGTGCCACCCCGTGGACTATAGACCACCAGGCTCCTCTGTCCGTGGTTTATCCAGGCAAAAATACTGGACTGGGTTGCCATTCCCCTCTCTAGGGGATCTTCCGAACCCAGGGACTGAATCCAGGTTTCCTGCGTTGCAGGTGGATCCTTTACTGTCTGAGCCACTAGGGGGCTGACTCACTGGAAAAGACCCTGATGCCAGCAAAGATTGAGGGTAGGAGTAGCAGGGGGTGACAGAGGATGAGATGATTGAATGCCATCACTGACTCAACAAATGAGTTGGAGCAAAATCTGGAAGATGGTGAAGAAAGGACAGGAGAGCCTGCAGTTCATGCAGTCACAACTTGGCAACTAAACAACAACTGTGAGATGCCCACTCTTCCTGCTCTTCATCCTTCCTCACAACTGTGAAGGGTTGGCATCATTATCCCATTTTACAGACAGGAAACTGAGGCTCAGAGAGGTCTATGGACCTTCCCAGGACCTCACAGCTGTCAGCGGCAGAATTTTACTTCTAGGCCCGCCAGTGTCCAAAGTGCCTGTTCTTTCTGCTGTCCGGGGGCGAGAGCAAGCAGGGGTCCAGAGCTCACAGCCATCCTGGTGCTGTATATGGTACCCTAAGGTGACACCCCGGAATATGGGACAGGATTCATATACAGGGACTTAAGGAATGGTCTTCAACCAAAGCCAGAGCCACACGAAAATTCTGAACACCCTTCACCCTCAAGGAAAGCACAGAATGCCAGTGGCGTTTCCCAGGAGAATTCTTATAAAAATGATGAAAAGATTGATATAAATAAAAGCTGACAGCCAAAAGAAAATAACATGAAAATTCTGCTTGGGTAAATGGAGTGGCTGCTGGTACACAGCCCGTGAGCTTCCGAAGGGCCCTTGGAGCAAAGCAAACGACCGGTTCATGGTGTCCAGCAGAAAGGACCCAAGGGTGTGAAACGCCAATTCAGGACAAGGGGCTAGGGCTTCTCCTACCCTGGGAGGTCTGGGGAGTCAAATAGTTCAGTTCTAGGGAATCTAGTTGGAGGCAGTGAATGTATTTTAAAAATGGACTTCTTTTCAAGCCTCGAGCCTGGAATTGTGGAATTCTGAGAAGCACATTGGAGAGCAGATGGAAGCCAGGACAGGATGAAATTAGCTGCCCGGTTCTCATGGAATGAAGTTGCTGTGTGTTCTTCTAATGACATCAGGGGCCCAGACATGACAGCAAGAAATGGAGGGGGGTATTTATGTAAACAAAAGACATATAAATAGAAGGGAGAGAGTAAACTAAATATAAACTCTCAGTTCAAAGTCATAGAGACAATGGCCAGGGCTATTTTCAGCCAGAGGGTGTGTAGTGCATGCAAGGCACTGTTTATAGACGGAAGGTGGTATGTAAACTCCGAGGGTGGCCAGCTGCTTTCGATGGTGGGCTGCCCAGCTCAACCCAAAGGGGCATATTGTTTGCGTGTCCCACAGGGAAGAAAGCAAGAGAGAAAGAAACAAGGGTCGTTTTCCCCTCCTGCACGCAGGCCCGTGGGTAGCATCTCACCCTGACATCTCTGTCTCTTGCCTTCTGGACTATCGCCCCATCCTGTGCCTAATTAAGGCTCAGCCGGGCTGCCTTCTGCACCAGGGCAGCTCCAGGCATACTCAGCTCCAAAGTGTTCTTTCTGCTGTCCGGGGAGAGAGCAAGCAGGGGTCCAGAGCTCACAGCCATCCTGGTGCTGTATATGGTACCCTAAGGTGACACCCCGGAATATGGGACAGGATTCATATACAGGGACTTAAGGAATGGTCTTCAACCAAAGCTAGAGCCACACGAAAATTCTGAACACCCTTCACCCTCAAGGAAAGCACAGAATGCCAGTGGCGTTTCCCAGGAGAATTCTTATAAAAATGATGAAAAGATTGATATAAATAAAAGCTGACAGCCAAAAGAAAATAACATGAAAATTCTGCTTGGGTAAATGGAGTGGCTGCTGGTACACAGCCCGTGAGCTTCCGAAGGGCCCTTGGAGCAAAGCAAACGACCGGTTCATGGTGTCCAGCAGAAAGGACCCAAGGGTGTGAAACGCCAATTCAGGACAAGGGGCTAGGGCTTCTCCTACCCTGGGAGGTCTGGGGAGTCAAATAGTTCAGTTCTAGGGAATCTAGTTGGAGGCAGTGAATGTTTTTTAAAAAATGGACTTCTTTTCAAGCCTCGAGCCTGGAATTGTGGAATTCTGAGAAGCACATTGGAGAGCAGATGGAAGCCAGGACAGGATGAAATTAGCTGCCCGGTTCTCATGGAATGAAGTTGCTGTGTGTTCTTCTAATGACATCAGGGGCCCAGACATGACAGCAAGAAATGGAGGGGGGTATTTATGTAAACAAAAGACATATAAATAGAAGGGAGAGAGTAAACTAAATATAAACTCTCAGTTCAAAGTCATAGAGACAATGGCCAGGGCTATTTTCAGCCAGAGGGTGTGTAGTGCATGCAAGGCACTGTTTATAGACGGAAGGTGGTATGTAAACTCCGAGGGTGGCCAGCTGCTTTCGATGGTGGGCTGCCCAGCTCAACCCAAAGGGGCATATTGTTTGCGTGTCCCACAGGGAAGAAAGCAAGAGAGAAAGAAACAAGGGTCGTTTTCCCCTCCTGCACGCAGGCCCGTGGGTAGCATCTCACCCTGACATCTCTGTCTCTTGCCTTCTGGACTATCGCCCCCTACATCCTGTGCATTCCTTAATTAAGGCTCAGCCGGGCTGCCTTCTGCACCAGGGCAGCTCCAGGATCCGATGACCACCACTTGGCAGTTTGCGTTTCCTCTGCTGTTTTTTAAGACAACAGGCACACATGTGTACTTCACATCTTTCTCACTAGCCACTTTCCTGTCTTTCTGACTGCACTACGGGTTTGCTGAGGGCAAGGCTGGACGTGGGTTAGTAAGCTAAGTACATGGTAGGTGCTCCAATTTGACTCATTCAGTCAGTTAATCACCGACCCAGAGGATGTGCGAACTCGAATCCACACTCAGGAAGGGGGTTTGTCAGACTCAGGAGGCAGAGCTGAGTCTTGCTCAGAGGCTGGTGGATGACTCCAGTCACCTGAAATCCCGCCTCGCCCTCTCAGGGCATGGCTCTTCTCTCAGGGAAGATATCCTTAAAGACTGGAGTGTGAATGTGACCCACGGCTCTCTGCTTCTGGGTAACTCCACCAGGACATCCTTTGCTAGCTGTCCCCAGAAGGCCGAGCTGTGCATTTGCTCCTGAGAGGATTACAGGCGAGGAGGAAGTTACTGCTCTTTGGGGTCTTTTGTGCGTGTGTTTCCCAGAAGGGGGCAGCATCTCCCTAAGGTTTCTCTCCTCAGGTGGTCCTGACTTTCTAGCAATCTCTGAAGAGTGGATGCAGCAGCAGCAGAGAATTGTCTCCGCCCTTCCATTTAGCTCTGGGGGCAGGGGATAGCGATGGGTGGTGTGTATGTGGAGGGCGTGTTTGAAGGAGGTGCTTGCTCGCTGGAGAACACATTTTTCAGGAATGTCACTTGCCCACAGTAGCCCGAGAACAGGGTCCCATCAGAAGGCATCGGAAGGCGTTTGGAAACCCGGCAGAGCTTTGCGGCCATGAAGCCTGGAGTCTGAGTGAGAGTCCAGGGTGGCAGGGGAAGGGCAGCATGGCTGGAGCGTCCTGCCAAGCCTGTCCTCGCCTGTCTGGGCACCAAGAGAGCACACGCTTGCTTCTGAGGCAGAACCTTGGAGGGCAAGTGAGTGACTCAGTCGCTCAGCTAGTTCGAGCTAGGATGAGCCCTGGCTCTGCTGACCACGTCCCCTGCCCCTCCCCACCCCCGCCGGATGTTCAGAGCCAAAGGTAAGTGCCAGAACATCATTCCCTCTGACACCTGTTCTCACCAATTAGAGACCTCGTAGAGTCTCAGGCCATGGACTTGTCCTCATTTTTCAGATGAGGGAGACCTCACCGGTGGAAATCCATGCTGGTGGACAGTTGCCTGATGCTTTGGGTCAGGTGGGGCAGGGCTCAGCCAGCCAGAGAGGGCTAGCAAGCCAGGGAGGGAGCCCACGGTGAGTTCCTGGGACTGCCTTCCTCTGCCCTCTTCTTTCTCTAATTCTCTTCTGAATGTCATTCCCTGCAGGTGGCATGTTTGCTGGAAACAGAAGAGCAGACAGATAAAAGGGTCTTTCAAGCTTGGGCTCTGTTTTTACTGGGTCTTTTTTGCAAAGATTATTTTTTGGCGTGGACTATTTTTAGTGTGTTAGTCGTGTCCAACTCTTTGTGGCCCCATAGTCGGTAGTCATCCTGGCTCCTCTGTCCATGGGATTTCCCAGACAAGCATACTGGAGTGGGTTGCCATTTCCTTCTCCAGAGGATCTTCCCAACCCAGGGACTGAACACAGGCCTCTTACATTGCAGGCAGATTCTTTACCATTATTACCACTTTGTTTCTGTTTTATGAGGGATGTGGGATTTTAGTTCCCTGACCAGGGATCAAATCTGCATCCTCTGCCTTGGAGGGCAAAATCTTAACTAGTGGACCATCAGGGAAATCCCTGGGCTCTGCTGTTCTTACCCAAAGAATCTGTGGTGGAGGGAGAAGCGTCAGGCAGGTGCGAGGGTGGAGGAGGGCTGAGTGACAAGAGCCCCGTAACTAAATGACTCCACTCATTGACCCCCTCCCAAATACACCCAGATTGCTTAACTCCGCTTCTCGTCTCGGGGTGATGGGGGCTGGTGTAGGAAAACCTTCAATGTGGGAAGCGTCATTCTCCCTCGGTGAAGCCCTGATCTGGCTCTAGCATGAGGCCAGCCTTACTGTGGACCCCCGGGGAAGCACATCTACCCTGTGCGCTGGGCAAATGGACAGTGGCAGATCTCTACTTCTCTTCCTGCCTTGGCACCTTCTGGCTGCCTCTGTGCGTGCTGGGAGATCCACATCATAGCTTTTGGACCTCAGAAGGCTGGCCTGTACTCCCAGACTGCGGCCTGATGCAGAGACCTTCTCTGGCTCTTTCGATCAGCGTTCCCTTTGCACTTCCTAGTCTTTGTGGTTTGTCAGCTCCTTAACTTGCTTTAGCTCCGCTGGCGTGTGTGAGTGTGAGGATGAGTTATGAGAGTGAGACGCCTCCCAGCCTCTGGCAAGCTGGAACTGGTCCCTGCATGTGGCTCTGACTTGAGCTCCTGTCATCACAGCTCATACCAAAAGCATCTCTTGGCCTGGGGACATGACTGTGTTTTGAAAGCGTTTCTTTTCTATGTGGCTTGTTCAGATATTTAGGAGAGAGCTTCTTCCATTTCTGGCCAGTGTTTAGACAGGCGTTTTGGCGACACCTCTGTCCCTACGGTCGTCAGCCCTTCAGCCTGTGTGACCACAAGAGAAGCTCTCTCTGTCTAGACCCTGGCCCCAGTTCCATCACCAATCTGTCAGGCGACCTTGGCCAAGTCACTGCCGTTTTTAACACCTCATCTCACCAGCTTTGTATTTTATTTCTGGAAGTGGAGAGAAAATGATTTATTCTGCCAGTAGGCTGAGAAAAATTGTTCCAAGTGCAAACTGAAAAGGACGGGAGAGTCAAGGAAGCCCAGGCTCACAGGGGTTAGTGAGTCAACAGAAAACTATTGCCATGTTGGACGTCCATCTGCCTGTGTTTAACTCTTCAACCGAGAAAGGAGTGAAGCACTGGAAAGTGTTTAAAATTGGCCAAGATGGGAAAGGAGATAGAAGCCTAGGACGTTTGCGACAGGACGTGCCCCTTCTGGCCCTCAACTGCTCTCACAGCTGCGTCCTCCAGAATGTGCTGTGGACATCGGCCTGGCAGAAGGGTCCTTGGCTGGGTCTAACACCCAGTAGGGATGCTTAAATATTTGGGAAGTGAGTGAACAAGAGGCTGTCTCTGGTTTGGGCAGATGCCACTCAGAGGGCATCCAGAGGGCAGTGGTGGGGAGGGGCTTGGGAGAGAGGGACATTCCTGTGACTGGATCGCAGTGACAGTGATGACGCATGAGAACCCAATCCCTTGGCTAGCCCTGCGCTTAAGTCTTGCAGGGACACCCCAGCTCACGGTGGAGGGCCAGCTCCAATGGCACGGAGACATGTGGACCCAGAGGCAACCAGAGAGACGGAAGGGGCAGAGTTTCCCAGGCTGGCGCTAAGCAAGATGCAAGACTCAAGACTCATGTTCGAGTCAGCCCACAAGCCAAGTGCCAAGGAAAACTCTGCTTATGTCTCTTTCTCTTCTATGGACCCTCTCTCCATGGAGCTTCCCAGGTGGCGTAGTGGCAAAGAACCCACCTGCTAATGCAGGAGCCACAGGCTGTGGGTTCAAGCCCTGGGTTGGGGGGAATCTCCTGCAGGAAGAAATGACCACCCGCTCCAGTATTCTTGCCTGGAGAATCCCACAGACAGAGGAGCCTTGTGGGCTACAGTCCCAGAGACTGCAAAGAGTCGGACACGACTGAGGGACTGAGCACACACGGACCTTCTGCCCTCTTATGACTTCATTTTCCTTGAAGTAGGTCTGCGTTCATTTGTTAGAAATTACAATAGCACAATATTGCCTTTTGCGGGAGTATAGAGCTCCAAGAATTTTGACATATATTCAGAATCACCACTACCATCAGAATAAAGGTTCTATCACCCCAAAGAACTATGTTATGCTGCCTCTCTGAGTCACCCTTTCCCCATGTCCCTAATCTCTGGCATTCACTGACTTTTTTCTCAATCACTGTATTTTGTCTTTTTGAGGATGTCATGTAAACGAAACCACACAAGGTATAACCTTCTGAAACGAGCTTCCTTCACTCACTCACCTTCAGGACCCATCTCGGTTGTCTGTGTCCACACTCCTTTGTTATGATGATTTTTATGACCAAGTGGCATTCCATTGTGTGAATGGTGAAGGACTTTGGGGACTGCTTCCTGTTTGGGGGATTATACTTAGGGGTGGGATTGCTAAATCATAAGCTAAGTGCATGTGTACTCTGGGGGAAATGACCAGCCTGTTCTCAAGAGTGGCTGTACTGTTTTATATTCCCACCAGCAGAGGATGAGAGCCCCAGCGTTTCCGCATTCTCATCAACACTTAATACCATCAGCATTTTTTACTGAGTCATGCTAACAGGTGAGAAGGGATAAGGGATGTTTCAAATTTAAATTTCCTGTAATGGCTATGATATTGAACTTCTTCTCACGTGCCTAGTTTCCATTCATATTTCCATGTCATGAAGTATTTGTTCAAACCTTCCCCTCCTTTTTAAATTGGTTGTTTTCCTTTTTTACTGAATTGTGAATAAGTCCTTCATCAGATATATGATTTGCAAGTTTTTTCTCTTAACTTTTCATGCTTTTAACAGTGTTTTTCAAAGAGAAACAGCACTTTATTTGATAAAATCCAATTGCACAATGTTTTATAGAGGGTTTGCCTTGGTGCTGTGTCTCAGAAATCTACATGTAGTTGAAGGGTTGAGCTCATGCTGGCTGCACATGATGTTGCAGCTCCAACCTGCAGCTGAATTGATGATGCATGATGGAAGAACGATGGATCCTTGATGATGTGAGAAGGACCATTTGTTTGTTTCTTCTCTTCTTATGGAATGTCTTCAGCTGAGAGGATGCTCTAGAAGTAAGATCAGGTATCTTGAAACTACATATTGCCTTTTGGGAGTATAGAGCTCCAAGAATTTTGACATATATTCAGAATCACCACTACCATCAGAATAAAGGTTCTATCACCCCAAAGAACTATGTTATGCTGCCTCTCTGAGTCACCCTTTCCCCATGTCCCTAATCTCTGGCATTCACTGACTTTTTTCTCAATCACTGTATTTTGTCTTTTTGAGGATGTCATGTAAACGAAACCACACAAGGTATAACCTTCTGAAACGAGCTTCCTTCACTCACTCACCTTCAGGACCCATCTCGGTTGTCTGTGTCCACACTCCTTTGTTATGATGATTTTTATGACCAAGTGGCATTCCATTGTGTGAATGGTGAAGGACTTTGGGGACTGCTTCCTGTTTGGGGGATTATACTTAGGGGTGGGATTGCTAAATCATAAGCTAAGTGCATGTGTACTCTGGGGGAAATGACCAGCCTGTTCTCAAGAGTGGCTGTACTGTTTTATATTCCCACCAGCAGAGGATGAGAGCCCCAGCGTTTCCGCATTCTCATCAACACTTAATACCATCAGCATTTTTTACTGAGTCATGCTAACAGGTGAGAAGGGATAAGGGATGTTTCAAATTTAAATTTCCTGTAATGGCTATGATATTGAACTTCTTCTCACGTGCCTAGTTTCCATTCATATTTCCATGTCATGAAGTATTTGTTCAAACCTTCCCCTCCTTTTTAAATTGGTTGTTTTCCTTTTTTACTGAATTGTGAATAAGTCCTTCATCAGATATATGATTTGCAAGTTTTTTCTCTTAACTTTTCATGCTTTTAACAGTGTTTTTCAAAGAGAAACAGCACTTTATTTGATAAAATCCAATTGCACAATGTTTTATAGAGGGTTTGCCTTGGTGCTGTGTCTCAGAAATCTACATGTAGTTGAAGGGTTGAGCTCATGCTGGCTGCACATGATGTTGCAGCTCCAACCTGCAGCTGAATTGATGATGCATGATGGAAGAACGATGGATCCTTGATGATGTGAGAAGGACCATTTGTTTGTTTCTTCTCTTCTTATGGAATGTCTTCAGCTGAGAGGATGCTCTAGAAGTAAGATCAGGTATCTTGAAACTACAAGAAATGTTGAGAGGGGAGAAGTGGGGAAGGGAGAGGGAAGTTTTCAGGCTAATTGGACTCTGAAAATCCCAAGTTCTTCCCCCTTGCTCATAGTGGGGACCCCAAGCTGCCAAGTGAAGGCAAGAAGTGGGAGGAGAGTGAGGAACAACACTTTTTGAGGAGGAGAGAGTTGGGGAGGGAGGGGGAGGATGCGCCACTTCTATTGGTCTTTCATTTATCTATTTTCAGTCATATTTGTTCTTTGGCCCGTGTGGGCCTCCCATTGCAGTGGCCTCTGTTGTCACAGAGCACTGGCTCTGGGCGCATGTGCTCCAGAGCTCCGGCTAGGTAATTGGACACATTGGTCCAGCTGCTCCATGGCACGTGGGGTCTTCCCAGGCCAGGGATCAAACCGGCGCCCCCTGCATTGCAAGGCGGTGTCCTTAACCGCTGGGCCACCAGGGGAGCCCAGGAACAACATTTAGTGAAACGTAACTTGGGAAAGGAAAATTGCTGATGCACTCCTGGCATGCAGCACAAATCAGAGACTCAACTAAGTTACCAGGGACTTTAGGCTGGAGAGTATCTAAGCATGCAGGAATAGAGTAGACATCTTGGTTTTGGGGACTAGAAGCATTCCTAGGGTTCTACTGGTCCAACCCCCTGATTTGAAAAATTAAGAATTTGAGAATCCAAGAAGTGACTTTCCTTAGACTCATCTAGTAGGTGGGGATCTTCCCTAGTGGCTCAGAGGTAAAGAATCTGCCTGCAGTGTAGGAGACTTGGGTTCAGTTGCTGGGCCAGGGAGATCCTCCAGAAAAGGGAATACCTAGCAGATTAGTAACTGAAGTGGCTCCGAGACTCAGGACTGTGACTGCCAGACATGATCTTTCACTTCCATGTCCTACTGATGGAGACCGAGACCCAGAACAGGAACAGAAGCAGAATCTCAGCAACATCATGATCTTTGGACCCTGATGGAGAAAGGAGAAAGCTGGCGAACATATCCACTCCTATTCTAAAGCTAGAAAGTTCAAATTACATGCTTACTGATAATATAATGACTGTAACCAACCTTAACTGAACACTTACGTGCCCAACACTGCTCTACATGCTCGACTGCTTTAATCCCTTCAACAACGCTATGAAGTAGGTGCCAGTGTTATTTCTAGTTTGTAAATGTGAAAGCCAAGGCCAAGGGAGTTTAAGCAAGCTGCCTAAGATTGTATAGTCAATAGATGGTAACAGTGGAGTCAAACCTGGGTGACCTAAGCTCAGAGCCAGCCACATACCCGTGTACTAAAATGTTTTGATGCAGACCGAATACCAACAAAATGTTCTCAACCTAATTCCTCATGCAAAGAATTCCACATTTGCTAGAACCAGATTGATTGCCACCTCCAGCCACCTGGTACCTGCCCATCAGAAAACCTCAGCTTCCTGTCTTTGAGGCAGGCTTCAGAACACAAAGCCTGAATGCTGTCTTCAAAAGGACAAATTCTAGCGAGTCTAGAAACCACTCATGCTGAAAAGAAAGCTGACCACTGACCCCAATCTCCAGTGTTCCCTTCTCCCACTTACTCTACTGCCCCTGGCAGTGTGCCAGGGTCTCTAAAGCATGCTCGCTCTCCATTGCTTTATAATTCTGTTCTGCTGCTGCTAGTCTTCTGGGTATTACCAGTGCCCATAAAGCATATGAAATTAATTTCTGCTGCCTCACTTGACATTTATATTTGAGAAGCAACTCTAGGATGGGGCAGGGAGGTTGACTGGATAAATGTTAAATTAATATCCAGTGGAGAGGCAGGTACCAGCTTCATTTGATTGCACAAGATTTGTGCCTCTTCAATTGTCTGGTGTCAGTTGGCACGAATCTAACTGCCTTCTCTCTAGGAATCAGATGATCTGATCAGAATCAGAAAGCTGTCTACAAGGAGGTTAGACATGGAGGGTTTCCCTCTTGCTTGTTATGCCCACATCCCTGTGAAGTTCTGATTAAAAATGGTAAGGGAGGTTCCTTCACATTTCCGTTGATAAGACTGATGGAAAGTAGGAAAGTTGCTGGCCCAAGAGAGGGCCAAGCACAGCGTCCCTCATGTCAATGCTTGCCATGTCTTCCATTGTGTTTCCCAAGCCACCAGCTTGATTTCACTTTGTAGAGATCACTATTGCTGGTGTGTCTTTTTGAGCTCATCCTGACTGCTAGGAATGGCCATGCGATGGTGTGGAGGTGGGCATAGGGATGGAGCACACACTGGACCAGTCTCCCCAGAGAGTCACCCATAGCTGTTAGACATCCCATCCCCTTCCTGGCCTTATATTTCAAAGTTCTTCCATGTGCTGTTTAGATAAAGAAGCCTGAGCATCAAAGAATTGATGCTTTTGAACTGTGGTGCTTGAGAAGACTCTTGAGAATCCCTTGGATTGCAAGGAGATCCAACCTGTCAATCCTAAAGGAAATCGGCCCTGAATATTCATCGAAAGGACTGATGCTGAAGCTGAAGCTCCAATACTTTGGCCCTTGATGCGAAGAGCTGACTCATTGAAAAAGACCCTGATGCTGGGAAAAAATGAGGGCAGGAGGAGAAGGGGGCGACAGAGGATGAGATGGTTGGATGGCATCACCAACTCAATGAACATGAATCTGAGCAAACTTTGGGATATAGTGAAGGACAAAGGAGCCAGGCATGCTGCAGTCCATGAGGGTGCAAAGAGTCAGACATGACTTAGCAACTCAACAACAACAACAAATTTGCACATATATTTACCAAATATTTATTTGGTGCCTACTGTGGACCATGTCCATAGCCATGGGAAGACACTGGGCTACAGTAGTAATAAGGATGAATAAAAGAAATTTGCCTTCATGAACTTACATAGAGCAGAAGTTATCTTCAATGCGTCTCATGATTAGTCAGGGAGGCTGGACCAATGAGTTCTGCTTAGGATTAGGATAATGAAGCCAGGGCTCAGAGAAGTTCAGTGTCCTACCTGGGGGTACACAGCAGTCTGTGTGCAGAGTTCTTTTCTGTCTTCCACTTCCAGAATGGCTTGCCTGTGGCTCCTCTTTTTCCCTCCCTACTGTGGCAATGACACCTGGCCCATCTCTTACACAGGAAGGTATTAAGGCTCTAACAGGTATCTCCATGACAACAGAGATTGTTTTGTGTTGCCTTGTCCTCAGTACTGGTAGAAGTTTCTTTCTGATAGCATTAAGTTCCCAAAAATATGTAAGGAGAGGATAACTATATCGGAACTTGCCTCAAGGCTTATGGGAGAAGGAGAACAGAAAGAATTTTGTGGGAAGGAAATACAGCTGCTGAGTCTCAACTCATAAGTATCAAACAAATGTTGATACAAATGAATATCAAATTAGAATATTGATACTAAAATTACAAGAGACTAGGAAGGTTTTGCCTGGACAGGTGGGTATATGGCTTTTGCTCTAAGAAATACAGTCTAGGATGTTTACAAATCCTAATCTCCCTCTCTGTGTCAGGATTGTACAGTGAGCCAAACATCCGTGGTCTTACAGATTCTGGCATGCAGGGCTCTTGTCCTGAAACCTGACTTGCCATTGGCTTGTATGATTAGAGAGCTAAGGTCAAGAGACTCAGAGAAGCAGAGAAGAAACTGGAACCCAAGCATCCAGATTTTTAGTGAAAGGCCCCCTTTTCTTCCAGAGGAAACATTCTATCATTCAAAAATTAAATGCTGATTGTTTGCTTGCTATTTTGCCTTAGTTTACCTTATCCAAGTCAAGAGAAAAAAACAGATTTCTTTCAAAATATAGTGGTGGTCTTGATTATAGGGGAATTCTGTATAACTTAAAGATTTTACCAAGAAATCCCTGGGTTTCCTAATGATTTGTTGTGGTTGTTTAGTCACTGAGTTGTGTCTGACTCTTTTGCAGCCCGTGTACTGTAGCCCGCCAGGCTCCTCTGTCCATGGAATTTCCCAGACAACAATATTGGAGTGGGTTGACATTTCCTTCTTCAGAGGAGCTTCCTAGCCCAGGGATTGAACCCGTGTCTCTTGTATTGGCAGGTGAATTCTTTACCCGTGAACCACCAGAGGAAATGTTCCTAACCACACCTAGGGAAAAAAAAATACTACCGAGACCATCTCCTCATCCAGCCCGTGTGTGTTTTTCCTTCCCTCTTGAAATTGTCAAACTGACATAATTAACTAAGCTGTTAGCTAAATAAGTCATTGGATCCCAGCGTGAATTCTTACAGAGACATCATTGCCCCCGCACCACACTGTAAGAGGGACTGTCAACGCCGCGTGATAGATGCATGGCAAACGATCCTGCTTAAGAGATAGCTCGTTCTTCCTGAACTTCAAACACGGCTGGCAGCCTACAGAACAGATGTCACAGAGTGTATGTGAGAAATCCACTGATTCCTTAGCATATTTTGATCCCATGAGGTTCAAGGAGCCTGAAGGCACACAGACTGCCAATGAGAGCCCATGGGTGGACTCAGGCCATACAGAAGCTGCTGCTATTCTTTTTTTTTTTTTTTTAAACCATTTATTTATTTATTTTGGCGGGGGTGGGGAGGGGGGTGGGCGGGCCACTCCTATCGGTCTTTCATTTGTCTAGTTTCATCCATCTTTGTTCTGTGGTCCGTGTGGGCCTCCCATCACGGTGGTGTCTGTTGTCGCAGAGCACCGACACTGGGCGCATGCGCTCCACAGCTCTGGCTCGGTAATTGGACACATCGGTCCAGCCACTCCGAGGCACGTGGGATCTTCCCAGGCCAGGGATCGAACTGGCGCCCCTTGCACTGCAAGGTGGTGTCCTTCCCCACTGGACCACCAGGGAAGCCCTCTGCTGCTATTCTGTAGCTCATTTTTAAAAAATTATTTATTTGGCTGTGCAGGGTTTTAGTTGCAGCATATGGGATCTAGCTCCCTGCACAGGGGTTAAACCTCAGTTCCCTGCAATGTGAGCACAGTCTTAACCACTAGACCACCAGTGAAGTCTCTGTAGTTCTTCTTCTTCTTCTTCTTTTTTTTTTTTTTTTTTAATTTTGGCCTCTTTTTATTGTTTATTTCTTTAGTTATTTTCATCCACCTTTTTCTTTGTCCTGTGTGGGCCTCCCATTGCAGTGGCCTCTCTCGCTGCAGCCAGCTCTGGGCGTGTGTGCTTCAAAGAGTTGGCTCACAATTAGGCACCCCAGTCCAGTTGCTCCTCAAGATCTTCTTCGGCCAGGGATCAAACAGGTGCCCCTTGCACTGTAAGGTGACCCATGGGACCGCCAGAGAAGCCCATGAGGTGTTTTTTATTTTTTAATTTTGGTCTCTCTTTTATTGGTTATTTATATTTATTTTTTTTCATTGCAGTTCTTTTTTTGTAGAGAATTGTTCTCTGAGATGGGGTATACACTTACAAACTTTGGAAACCTCTAGCCTCCTTTGATATTCTGAGGTAGATGAATACACGGGCTTCCCAGCTGGCTCTGTGGTAAAGAATCTGCCTGCCAATGCGGGAGATGTGTGTTCAATCCTTGGGTCAGGAAGATCCCCTGGAGAAGGAAATGACAACCCACTCCAGTATTCTTGCCTGGACAAAGAAGCCTGGACAGAGAAATCCCATGGACAGAGGAGCCTGGTGGTTACAATCCATGGGGCTGCCAAATGTGGGACACGACCCAGAGACTCAGCAGCAACAAAGATGAATATACTGTTATTGCTTTATCTTTAGGCATATTCATTTGGTAGCTCTTTAAGAACAGGACTTGCCCCTTCTTTTGATCTGTGTGGCTTGTGGCAGGGCCATCTGGCAAGTATATGGCCTGTTCATCTTCTCTTTCCATCCCTGCTTCTCTCTATGCCTACCAAGTAAGGAATAACCAATGACTGAGGAGTTCTTGAGAAGAGTCTTGTTGACAAATGAAACTTTATTTGAATTTCGACACATGAAGAAAGAGAGGCTGATACATCACAGTTGGGGTGCTCAGCTGTGGAAGAATTTAGAGTGCTGGTGCTCCAGCCCCTCCGGGGGATGGACGGTTGCCCCCCGCTCTGTTTAATTGGAAGCAAGGCTAACTGCCAGAAACTTAGGAGAGAGATTATATACTCATCAATTAGGGTCATGTTTACACCTCGATTGTCAACTGTAATCATTTGTTTAACCCAAGGTCTCCTTAGTTTATTATGATCATAATTGCTTGGCTGGAGTTTACAGTTAGGAAAGAGGAATGCTGGCATGAGCTTATATATTCCAGCAGGAACCCGGCCTGACAGTGTATTGAAATGTTGTAAGGGACATTTCCTTTAAAACTTTTACTCCTCACTCATCTTTTATTTCAGAACTAGAAACTGGGCCTGGTCAACACGTGCGTTAATATTCATAGTTGCCTGACAAGTGATAAGGTCATCCAGTTTGATTTTTTTTATTTTTATTTTTTACATGTATGTTCCCAGATCATTCATATGCATATCCCTGGACCCTCCCCCCACCCAGTTCCCCCACTCCCATCCCTACAGACCATCGCCCCAAGTGGTTGTAGGTACTCCTATTCCCCTAGCACAATGACAATAGCTATCTTTTCCACACATGACAGTATAGGTTTCCATGTTACTCCCTTCATGCCTCCCTCCCACTGTTCGGTCTCCACAGTGTCTTTATGTCTATTCTCTGTTTTTTCATGAGTTCACTGCGTGTGTTATCATGACCATCTTACTAGATCCCATGTATATGAGTTAGTATACTATACTTGTCTTTCTCTTTTTGACTTACTTCACTTTTTATGATAGGTTCTAGAGCCAGCCACCTCATTAGGACTGAGTCTTCTGCATTTCTTTTAACAGCTGAGTAGTATTCCATTGTATATATGTACCAGAGCTTCTGTATCGATTCATTTGTCGATGGACATGTAGGTTGCTTCCATGTTCTGGCTATTGTATAGAGAGCTGCAATAAACACTGGGGTACAGGTGCCTCTTTCATTTTTTATTTCATCAGGATATAGGCCTAATAATGGGATTGCTGGGTCATAGCAGTTTGATTTTTTGGTGAGCTTATTATTCTGTTTGTTCATTTTAGAAAACTTCTTATTTCATGTTGGAGCCCAATTGATGAACAATGTTGCAGTAGTTCCAGGTCTACAACGAAGAGGGTCACCACACATGTGCATGCATCCATTCGCCCAAATTACCCTCCCATCCAGACTGCCACTTAACGTTGAGCAGAGTTCTTGTGCTGGACAGAAGGTCTTCGCTGGTTGTCCATTTTAAGTACAGCCGTGTGTATGTGTTGACCCCAAACTCTCTAACTCTCCCTTCTCCCCAGCCTTCCCCCATGGAAACCATAAGTTCATTCTCGAAGTCTGTAAGTCTGTTTCTGTTTTGTAAATAAGTTCATTTGTACTATTTCCTTCTAGATTCTGCAGATAGGAGTTGTCATACAATTATTCTTATCTGTCTTACTTCACTCCACTTTGAGAAGATCAACAATAACTACCTTACACAGATACATTTCCCAAGGGTTTTAGGGACCATCACCCTATATGAGAGAATGCTCTGAAGTCTCATTTGGCCGTCTATGAGAAGTCATGCTTGAAGCCCTTAGAGATGCAGGGATGGGGCCGGGGAGGAGTGGTGGGTAGCCTCTCTGTCTCTGCTCTGCTTCCTCTAGTTACTCTCCGGGCTTCTCTGCAGACATGGCTGACGGTGAGGGAGAGGGAGGAGGTCATCCTCTGTCTGGCTTAGGGCATCTCGTTCCCAGGTCGTTGGCGGGTGTTGTCATATCACAGGGGCATTCCTGAGGGAGGATTAGAGAAAACCTGTGTGAAGGCCGCAGTAGAGGTTGAGTGAGGGCACCAAGGAACTCCATGGACCACTTCTGAGATCTAAGAAACTCGAGCGCCAGGACCCAAGGGTTTACTTCATTGTCTTCCCCACTCTAAAGAAGTAAAATTTGTTCATTTTATTCCTAGAAGAATTTTCCTTTTCCACTAAATGGAGCCATCCTCCATTAGAACTGCAACATCCTACCTTACCTTTTATGCTTAAATTAGCATATTCTTTAGAACTCCATCCAAAACAGGCTCCATGTTTTGGCGTCTTTGGCCAAATAAACACAGAGACTTAACAGATGGATGGAAGGACAGCTAAGTGATCTGAATAGAACCAAGTGATCTGAAATGGGAAATACCTGCGTGTTCAATGTACAGGTGCATTCAGTTCCTGCTCAGACCTCAGTTCTGTGCACACGAACTTCACTTAACGTTAGAGTCTTCTGGGTGTCAATGGCATATTATCCATCTCTATCAGTGTCAAGTGAATACCTGCTTTGAGGTGGCACAGTGGTAAAGAACCTGCCTGCCAGTGCAGGAAATACAGGAGGTATGAGTTTGATCCCTGGGTCGAGAAGATCCCCTGGAGGAGGAAGTGACAACCCACTCCAGTATTCTTGCCTGGGAAATTCCATGGACAGAGGAGCCTGACGGGCTAAGGTCTATGGGCTGTAAAGAGTCAGACACGACTGAGCACACACCCAAGCACACATATACACACACACATGTCGCGGGCACTGTGCTGGAGCTTACTCTGATTCCTATTTTTACTAGTTCTCACTAAGAGGCACTATCTTAAATAGATCAGAGACCTTTTACAGTCACAGTGTAGTCCGCTCAGAGTCGTGAGCCTCGGACTTGGACAATAAAGTGTCATGGTCTTGAGTATTGTCAAACCAAGAATGGTTTTATTAATCATAAAACATATCATAATCAGAATCAAGATTTCATTAATCAGGATTCAAATAAAGGAAAGCACAGATAATCAGAACTCAATCAAATGCAAACAGATGTTCTTACCCCAGAGCTGGACAGTCTCGATCTCACATTGGGCACAACCGATCTCCGTAGCGAGCCTCCTGCACAATCTTCCTTTACCCTTTTCATATTTTTTTCAACTAGAACTCTCAAGTTAATAATCATTAAGAAGCTTTTTTGTTTCTCTAAAGATGCAAAAGACGTCATCACCGGAGCCCTTTCTCCCCCACCAACATCTTTGCTCTTGAGGGGAAACATTCTTACAATTCTTAAGTTACAAAAGGAGCTCCGAGTTGTAAAGTGTTACATTATCATTAAAAAGCCGGTAAGAGGAAGAACCTTTGTGCTCTGTATTGGTCTCAGAGAGGAGAGGCTTGCAGGCAACGCTTGTCCTTAGTGTGAGGAGACATTTGTCTGCTCAGCCCAGATATCTTTTCTTAATCTTGCCTGTGAGAAGCGTACATGCCTTCACTTGCCCATGACACACACACACACATGCTCAAAATCCCTAGGGTCATCCTCAATAATTCTTTTCTTGGGTACCATTAGTATTTCCATTCTGTTACCTGTCATAGACATTCTGAGACACTTGGGGACACGGGGCAGAGGTGCTTGTACTGCAGCCTAGACCATCTGAAGGAACTTCTCAAGTTTGGGTTTCCACCCAGTTTGGAAGTTTTTTCACCCAGATGAAAAGCTTGTCAGCTTTTCAGGTCACTTAGTCTACAGACTGGAATGACACATACAATTTTATTAGCGTGGTCTCCAAAATCGAAACAGCCCCCCAGTCCCCTTCTAAATGGTGCCTGTGTGTGCTCATGCAGGCCTCTCGACACAGTCCTGTCATAGCAGGGGCTGAAGCCCACTGGTCTTGCTCCTGAGGGTCCTGAGCCACAGGGAGCATGGATGGGATTTTTACTAGTCACAGGTTTGTAGTTTCCGGCCTCAGAGTCGTGAGCCTCGGACTTGGACAATAAAGTGTCATGGTCTTGAGTATTGTCAAACCAAGAATGGTTTTATTAATCATAAAACATATCATAATCAGAATCAAGATTTCATTAATCAGGATTCAAATAAAGGAAAGCACAGATAATCAGAACTCAATCAAATGCAAACAGATGTTCTTACCCCAGAGCTGGACAGTCTCGATCTCACATTGGGCACAACCGATCTCCGTAGCGAGCCTCCTGCACAATCTTCCTTTACCCTTTTCATATTTTTTTCAACTAGAACTCTCAAGTTAATAATCATTAAGAAGCTTTTTTGTTTCTCTAAAGATGCAAAAGACGTCATCACCGGAGCCCTTTCTCCCCCACCAACATCTTTGCTCTTGAGGGGAAACATTCTTACAATTCTTAAGTTACAAAAGGAGCTCCGAGTTGTAAAGTGTTACATTATCATTAAAAAGCCGGTAAGAGGAAGAACCTTTGTGCTCTGTATTGGTCTCAGAGAGGAGAGGCTTGCAGGCAACGCTTGTCCTTAGTGTGAGGAGACATTTGTCTGCTCAGCCCAGATATCTTTTCTTAATCTTGCCTGTGAGAAGCGTACATGCCTTCACTTGCCCATGACACACACACACACATGCTCAAAATCCCTAGGGTCATCCTCAATAATTCTTTTCTTGGGTACCATTAGTATTTCCATTCTGTTACCTGTCATAGACATTCTGAGACACTTGGGGACACGGGGCAGAGGTGCTTGTACTGCAGCCTAGACCATCTGAAGGAACTTCTCAAGTTTGGGTTTCCACCCAGTTTGGAAGTTTTTTCACCCAGATGAAAAGCTTGTCAGCTTTTCAGGTCACTTAGTCTACAGACTGGAATGACACATACAATTTTATTAGCGTGGTCTCCAAAATCGAAACAGCCCCCCAGTCCCCTTCTAAATGGTGCCTGTGTGTGCTCATGCAGGCCTCTCGACACAGTCCTGTCATAGCAGGGGCTGAAGCCCACTGGTCTTGCTCCTGAGGGTCCTGAGCCACAGGGAGCATGGATGGGACAGCCGGGACCACTGGCCACGGCTCAGGTCCTGTGCGGGGACGGCTCTGGAGAGGACACTTTTGGTGAGCAGTCTCCTCCTATTCCAGGCTCTCCACATTTCAACCCTAGTCATGACCCATTCTAGTAACATCCCATCCTTACCGCCTATGACCTGCTCTTTCCTCGGCGCTGGGCTTCAGAATAAAAAGTGCTCTACTTTGCCTTGAAACAGTGCTGTGGCTTCCAGCCCTGGGTGATGGGAAAACTGCTTAGAGAGTTGAAAAACTGTGTGACGTGTTCATCTCTCAGACGTGTCCAACTTTTTGTGACCCCATGGACTTCAGCCTTCCAGACTCTCTGTCCATGGGATTCTCCAGGCAAGAATCCTGGAGTGGGTTGCTGTTCCCTTCTCCAGGCAATCTTCCCCACCCAGAGATTGAACCCAACTCTCTTGCATTGCAGGCAGATTCTTTACCGTCTGAGCCACCAGGGGAAAACTGGGTAAGTACAAAGCCGAAAAGTCATCCAGGGAGCAGAGACAGTGCCAGATCTCCAGCCTCAAGCAGGCTCCCTCCTTCCAACATGTGGACTGTGGTCTCTTGCGGCCAGGAGTGAAAGGGGATGTGATCTGGCCCAGAAACACACAAGAACTTACCAACACAGCCGTCCTCAGGAGTCAGGAGGGGCTGAAATAGCTTTAGAGGGTTAGTTCCCAGGATGGGAACTCAGACAAAGTTGCCTTGTAAATAAAAAACTTGCCACATTGTCTGTCATCAGCCCTCTTTGTACCAACATCAGAGAAGCAGTCTGGGGAAACCACTGGGGGAAAATTTGTAAAAACTTGTCTCCAGGGAACCATCTGAAGGAACTTCTCAAGTTTGGGTTTCCACCCAGTTTGGAAGTTTTCACCCAGATGAAAAGCTTGTCAGCTTTTCAGGTCACTTAGTCTACAGACTGGAATGACACATACAATTTTATTAGCGTGGTCTCCAAAATCGAAACAGCCCCCCAGTCCCCTTCTAAATGGTGCCTGTGTGTGCTCATGCAGGCCTCTCGACACAGTCCTGTCATAGCAGGGGCTGAAGCCCACTGGTCTTGCTCCTGAGGGTCCTGAGCCACAGGGAGCATGGATGGGACAGCCGGGACCACTGGCCACGGCTCAGGTCCTGTGCGGGGACGGCTCTGGAGAGGACACTTTTGGTGAGCAGTCTCCTCCTATTCCAGGCTCTCCACATTTCAACCCTAGTCATGACCCATTCTAGTAACATCCCATCCTTACCGCCTATGACCTGCTCTTTCCTCGGCGCTGGGCTTCAGAATAAAAAGTGCTCTACTTTGCCTTGAAACAGTGCTGTGGCTTCCAGCCCTGGGTGATGGGAAAACTGCTTAGAGAGTTGAAAAACTGTGTGACGTGTTCATCTCTCAGACGTGTCCAACTTTTTGTGACCCCATGGACTGTAACCCGCCAGGCTCCTCTGTCCATGGGATTCTCCAGGCAAGAATCCTGGAGTGGGTTGCTGTTCCCTTCTCCAGGCAATCTTCCCCACCCAGAGATTGAACCCAACTCTCTTGCATTGCAGGCAGATTCTTTACCGTCTGAGCCACCAGGGAAAGCTGGGTAAGTACAAAGCCGAAAAGTCATCCAGGGAGCAGAGACAGTGCCAGATCTCCAGCCTCAAGCAGGCTCCCTCCTTCCAACATGTGGACTGTGGTCTCTTGCGGCCAGGAGTGAAAGGGGATGTGATCTGGCCCAGAAACACACAAGAACTTACCAACACAGCCGTCCTCAGGAGTCAGGAGGGGCTGAAATAGCTTTAGAGGGTTAGTTCCCAGGATGGGAACTCAGACAAAGTTGCCTTGTAAATAAAAAACTTGCCACATTGTCTGTCATCAGCCCTCTTTGTACCAACATCAGAGAAGCAGTCTGGTGTTGGGGAAAGCCAGCATTCCACCAGGGAGAGGCAGAGACCTGGAGAAAATGAACAGGCAGGGGACAGGGTGGCCTAACAGCAACAGCAAAGTGTTTGAGGACTTTTTGTGATTTTATTTACTGTTTCATGTAACAGATAAGACTTGAGCAGCAGCAGGCTCTGAACGAGACGCTGTGATTTAGTGGTGACGTCATGCAGACTCATCCCTCATGTTTCTGAGGCTCACAGCCTAGTGGGGGGTGGCACATGTCAAACCAGATTCACAACCTGTGTTCAGTGGAATGAAAATTTAAAGGGTCTCATCAGAGACTGTTCAGGGGATTTAATTTAGATGGAGGGATCCAGGAAGGACTCCTTGAGGAAGTGGTATTTTAAGTTGTGACCAGAAGATTGGGCGTGTGTGTCTCTGGCAGAGTGGGAAAGCCACATTCCAGGCAGATTCGGGGGTGGGGTTGGTGGTAGAAGCCTTTAGGCAGGAAAATGCTGGAGCACATACAGATATAGATATAGATAGTATATATATATATATATGTTTCTCTAGCATCTATATATATTCCATGAATATATTTCATTATATATGATGGAATATTACTCAGCCATAAAAAGAATGAAATAATGCCATTTACAGCAACATGCATGGACCTAGAGATTATCATACTAAGTGAAGTCAGTCAGAAAGAGAAAGACAAATGCCATATGATATCACTTATATGTGAATCTAACACACAGCACAGATGAAGTTATCTACAAAATGGAAACAGACTCACAGACATAGACAGCAGACTGCCTAGGGCAGGGGGGAGATGAACTGAAAGTTTGTGATTAGCAGGTGCAAACTATTATATATAGGACAGATAAGCAACAAGGTTCTATGTATAGCATAGGCAGTTGTATTCAATGTCCTGTGATAATTCATAATGGAAAGAAATATGCAAAAGAATATATATTCTTGTGCTCCTGCTTAGTCACTGGGTCATGCCTGACTCTTTGTGACCCCATGGACTATAGCCTTCCAGGCTCCTCTGTCCATGGGATTTTTCAGACAAGAACACTGGTGGGCTGCCATTTCGTACTCCAGGGGGACATGTATTAGCATATTTTGTTGCCTTCAGTCACTAAGTCATGTCTGACTCTTTGCAACCCCATGGACTGCAGCACACCAGGCTTCCCTGTCCTTCCCTATCTCCTGGAATTTACTCAAATTCGTGTTCATTGAGTCAGTGATGCCGTCCAACCATCTCATCCTCTGCTACCCTCTTCTCCATTTGCTTTCAGTCTTTCAGAGCATCAGGGCCTTTTCCAATATGTATATAACCGAGTCACTTTGCTGTATAGCCGAAATTAATACAACACTGTAAATCAACTGTATACTTCAATAAGATTTTTTAGGAAAGGAATTTGTTATTGAACATGTTAACTATAAGTCACATGGGCAAAGTTAAGAGGGGATGCCAAGAAAACAGTTGAAAATACAGATCTGGAGGTGACAGGAGTGGCTGGGGGCGGACAAGGGAAGGGGTCCCCAGCATACAGGTGATATTTAAAACCAGATATGGGTTATATGGCCCAGGGATAGCATGCAGAGTTAGCAGAGAAGAAGATCCAAGTCTAACTTGTAACAAGTCCAATCTTTAAGTCAAGAGAGGAAAATACATGGTACAGGACTCTCATTTCCTCTCCTTCAACCAGACAAACATTTATAATCAATCATGGCCATCTTTCCTCCTGAGCCAACATTCAGAATTTGATTTGTTCTCCACACAACACGACAGAAATCTCTGCCAAGAGATTAGTGCTGGCAAAAGAGAGAAAACCTGATTGACTTCCTGGCTTTTGTTCAACAGTTACTAAATTTTTGGAGTGAGAATTTCATTTTGACATCAAAATATTTAAACAAGCCCACATAATGGTAGTTTTGCTCTTGTTTATTCAGTCAATAGACTATACTAACTGCTCATAAAATGTCCTGGTAAGCCTGGGGCACCCCATCCACTGGGTGGGAATTGTTCCGCTAGAGTAGCTGTTCTCAAAGTGTGGGCCCTGGACCGGCCACATTAGCATCACCTGGGAACTTGTTATAAATGAAAATTCTAGGACTTTCTTGGCAGTCTAGTGGTTAAGGCTCTACACCTCCATGACAGGGTACACAGATTGCTGGTTGGGGAGCTAAGATCCAGCATGTCACACAGCACAACCCAAAAAAGAGAGGGCTGCCCTGGTGGCTCGGTGGTGAAGAATCTGCCTGCCAATGCAGGAGACACAGGTTCGATCCCTGATCCTAAAGATCCCACATGGTATGGAGGAACAAAACTTGTGTGCCAATCTCGAGCTCTGGAGCTGCAACAACTGAAGCTCGTGTGCCTAAAGCCTATGCTCCCCAACAAGAGAAGCCCACGCAATGAGAAGCCCAAGCAGAGCAATCAGAGAGTAACCCCTGCTCTCTACAACTAGAGAAAAGCCCACACAGCCATGAAGACCCAGCATAGCCAAAGATAAATAAATAAAATGTTAAAAAAAAGAAAAAAAGAGAAAATTCTCAGACCCCAGTCCACAATTATTGAATAAGAAACTTTGTGTCCTAATAAACCCACTGGGTAATTCTGATGCAAGCTGAAGTTTGGGAACCACAACTCTAAAGGTTTCTAGAATTAAATAATTTGTGCTTCTAACAGAGAAAGTGGGATGATGGCCTCAATCTGATCATTTTCATTTCCATCAGGAACTAGGTGTAGGTTTTCAAACATTCAGCTGTATTTGTTACTACTGAAGTTCCTGGAAAAATCTAAGGGACATAATGTTGATTATGAAAGAATAATTGAATGAATGAATGAATGAATGAATTCTCACTGTGATAGTGCCAGGGATTGAAAGCAGGGACCAAACAAGGGAACTCCTGCCCTCCAGAAGACTGCCCACGTCTACAAAGACCTTCTCGGTAACAACAAGGTCAAAAGCCACTTTTCTTTATTCAAACCATATTGTGATTTCATTTGAGCGTTAGAATTACACTGGAATTGTAAAGATGAAAAGAATATTGAGTTAGCTACCCATGTTTTTAGTAGCTACTTTTTCCCCCCTTTTTAAAAAGCTTATTTTTAAAGTATAGTTGATTTGCAATGTTTCAGGTGTACAACAAAGTGATTTAGTTACCTATCTATGTATATATGGGTTTCCCAGATGGTTCACTGGTAAAGAATCCTCCTGCCAATGCAAGAAACTCAGGAGACACAGGTTCAATCTTTGGGTCAGGAAGATCTCCTGGAGAAAAAAATGGCTACCCACTCCAGTGTTCTTGCCTGAAAAATCCCATGGACAGAGGAGCCTGGTGGATTACAGTCTATAGGGTCACAGAGAGAGAGTTAGTTAAGTCTTTTAGACTTAACTTAGTGACTAAACAGCAACATGAGTAAGAGTACTCAGCTGATGATCATTGTAGAGTTGCGATGAGTTACTGTGTGCTGTGCAAAATTGATTTTACTTTTCTCCTCTACTGTGGTAGACTAAAAATGACTTCCCAGAAGATATTCACGTCAAATCCTTAGATCTGTGGCTGTTACCTTATTTTGAGGGAAAAAAAGGTTTTGTGCAAATGCAAATGAATTAAGGGCCTTTAAAAAGGGAATGTATTAATATATTGGTGGGTCCTGTATTAATATCCAGGTGGATCCTGAATACAATCATAGGTATACTTTAAAATGCAGCTTTCCAGGTGGTGCTAGTGGTAAAGAACTCACCTATCAGTGCAGGAGACATAAGAGATATGGGTTGGATCCCTGGGTTGGAAAATTCCCCTGGAGCAGGAAACGGCCACCCACGCCAATATTCTTGCTTGGGAAATTCCATGGACAGAGGAACCTGGTCAGTTGTGGTCCATGGGCTTGCAAAGAGTCAGAGGTGACTGAAACAACTGAGCGTGCACACAGACTTTAAAAGACAGACACATGGGAAGAATGAGGTGTGAAGCTGGAATCAGAGTTTGAGGCATCTCCATGTCCCCCAAGCCTCTCAGAATTCCCTATCAATCATCACAGAATGATGCATTGTATTAGACTGCTTTTCTTTTGGTCGTGTTGGTACAGACAAAAATAAGAACCAGGTGTCCTTTCTAGGGACAACACTGAATGACAGGGGCCTTATAGAGAGCAAGAGTGAGAAGGATTCTCAGACATCATCCTGATTCAGTGAGGACGTACGTCACGACTGATGTCAGAAACCCGCCTCAAGGACAAGTCGAGCCAAGGGCTGCGTACAGACCACATAGTTGCCATCCAGGCGTTGGCACCCTCCCAGCTAAATAATATGGAAGGCCCCATAGCACGTCTTTCAGATCTTCCCATGCTAAGAGAAAGCAGGTCTTCCACAAGCATATATTTATTAATTGTCTAGCTGACATTTACATGTCTGTGACCATCATATTTAATGTCTTCAAGGAAATATGGCCCGAGCTGAGCGACAGGGCGGTGCTGTGCCAAGCTCCCCTGTCTCCATGGAGAAGAGGGGGAGGGGCCGATGGCAACTCCGCCTCGCCCTTTACTGGAAGCTCCTCTGAACCATCAACCGCTCCAGCGCTCTCTTCCCAGATTTCTTGAATTTGTTTGCTCCATTTTTACTCCTTGGCCTAAATTCAGAGCCACGTTGTTGTCAGCTCAAGCTATCCAAATAACATTTCATGAGACTGTGTATCAAATGCTTAAGTTGTCGTCAATATAAACACAGCACAGTTAGAAATTCTCCCTGAACCATCCTTCCCCATCAATGGTTTGCTTAAATTCTCTTTCCTTTCTCTTTTCCTTCTTCACTTCAAAGAAGCTTCCACTTACTGTTTTCCCTCACCGAATAGCTCTTCCTGACCTCCCTCTTCTCAACATTATCATCAATCCAGGACAAGGAATTATCAACCCACAGTCCTATTTCCAAACTTCTCTTTAGTATTTTCACTGACTGAAGTAACAGTCGAGGGTTAGGCAGAATGGCCCACAGTTAGATCTAAGAAGGCAGGGGATCAGAGCTCATTGTTGATCAAATTCTCTGAGTGAGTGAATGAGTCAGCATTATTTACTGCCTGGTTCTTTGTTGAGTATTTTGGAGGAAATGAAAAAAAAAAAGAGAGAAGCTAATGTCCACCCTTAGGAAAACCGACAATCTAATCAGAGCCATAGGAGAGGTAGAGATTGTTACCTACAGAGTTATGCTACAGTTTCTTTCTTTTATTATTATTATTATTTGCCACACAGCATGTGAGATCTTACTTCCCTGAACAGGGATTGAATCTGCCCTCCCTGCACTGGAAATGTGGAATCTTAATCACTGGACCACCGGGGAAATCCTATTCTTACAGTTTCTAACTGGCAAATGTCACTGTAGTTCAAAGTTTCAGAAGCAGACACTGGCCTGGAGTCACACAACTGGAGTTTAAAGCCACCTATGTGTGACCTTGGTGAATTACTTAACCCCTCAAGCCCCAGTTAGGAAATATAAATATTAAGATCCACTTCATAGAGACATTGTGAGAATAAAACGAGATGATGCAAGCAGACTACATTGTCTTATAATACCATATATAAATACTCAGCATGCGTGTGTGCTTAGTTGCTCAGTCCTGTCCGACTCCTTGTGACCCATGGCCTGCAGCCCACCCGGCTCCTCTGTCCGTGGGATTCTTCAGGCAAGAATACTGGAATTGGTCGCCATTTCCTTCTCCAATAAATACTCCACAGATACTATTATTACTGGCTAGTCGATTTCCTACAAGTCAGTCCAAATGACTTGTAAGTCTATAGAATCAGATATCATTGATAAAGCAGTGAATACTGATATTAACTAACCAAGCATAGGCAGAATTGTCCTGTCCCACGTAGGAAAGTAACAGTTGAACAAGGCTGCTGCCAGTTACAGCTTAACATCGACCATAAGCTTAGTTCAGAACCCACACTTTCATAAGAGACCTCGACACATGTAAACATAGAGTTGAGGGACTTCCTTCAAGAGTGGTCCAACAGTTCAGACTCTGCACTTCCAGTGCAGGGGGGCCAGGTTCGATCCCTGGCCAAGGAACTAGGTCCCACATGCCACAAGTAAAAAGACCAGTTCAGTCAAACAAACAAATATTTAAGAATAAAATATGTATACCGCAATTTCCTTATCCATTCATCTGCCCACGGACAGCAGTTCACAATGGAATAGTACTCAACTATCACAGGAATGCATCTGAGTCGGTTCTATGTAGCGAATGAACTTAGAGCCTACTATACAGAGGCTGTAAACTGTAAGTCAGAAAGAGAAAGACAAATTCCGTATAATAACGTGTATATATTGGAGAAGGAAATGGCAACCCACTCCATTATTCTTGCCTAGGAAACCCCATTGTCAAGGAAAGTAGGCAAAAGTCAGACGTGACTAAAACTGTGGAATCTTAATCACTGGACCACCGGGGAAATCCTATTCTTACAGTTTCTAACTGGCAAATGTCACTGTAGTTCAAAGTTTCAGAAGCAGACACTGGCCTGGAGTCACACAACTGGAGTTTAAAGCCACCTATGTGTGACCTTGGTGAATTACTTAACCCCTCAAGCCCCAGTTAGGAAATATAAATATTAAGATCCACTTCATAGAGACATTGTGAGAATAAAACGAGATGATGCAAGCAGACTACATTGTCTTATAATACCATATATAAATACTCAGCATGCGTGTGTGCTTAGTTGCTCAGTCCTGTCCGACTCCTTGTGACCCATGGCCTGCAGCCCACCCGGCTCCTCTGTCCGTGGGATTCTTCAGGCAAGAATACTGGAATTGGTCGCCATTTCCTTCTCCAATAAATACTCCACAGATACTATTATTACTGGCTAGTCGATTTCCTACAAGTCAGTCCAAATGACTTGTAAGTCTATAGAATCAGATATCATTGATAAAGCAGTGAATACTGATATTAACTAACCAAGCATAGGCAGAATTGTCCTGTCCCACGTAGGAAAGTAACAGTTGAACAAGGCTGCTGCCAGTTACAGCTTAACATCGACCATAAGCTTAGTTCAGAACCCACACTTTCATAAGAGACCTCGACACATGTAAACATAGAGTTGAGGGACTTCCTTCAAGAGTGGTCCAACAGTTCAGACTCTGCACTTCCAGTGCAGGGGGGCCAGGTTCGATCCCTGGCCAAGGAACTAGGTCCCACATGCCACAAGTAAAAAGACCAGTTCAGTCAAACAAACAAATATTTAAGAATAAAATATGTATACCGCAATTTCCTTATCCATTCATCTGCCCACGGACAGCAGTTCACAATGGAATAGTACTCAACTATCACAGGAATGCATCTGAGTCGGTTCTATGTAGCGAATGAACTTAGAGCCTACTATACAGAGGCTGTAAACTGTAAGTCAGAAAGAGAAAGACAAATTCCGTATAATAACGTGTATATATTGGAGAAGGAAATGGCAACCCACTCCATTATTCTTGCCTAGGAAACCCCATTGTCAGAGGAACCTAGTGGGCTACCGTCTACGGGGTTGCAAAAAGTCAGACGTGACTAAACAACTAACACACAACACATACACATGGAATCTAGAAAGATGGCACCGATGATCCTATGTGCAGGGCAGCAAAGGAGACACAGATGTAAAGAACAGACTTTTGGACTCAGTGGGAGAAGGAGAGGGTGGGAGGATTTGAGAGAACAGCAATGAAACAAATATATTACCGCATGTAAAAGAGACAGCCCATGGGAGTGTGGTGTATGACACATGGCACCTAAAATCGGTATTATGTGGCAACCTGGAGGGATGCGGTGCGGAGGGAGGTAGAATAGGGTCCAGGAGGGAGGAGACACATGTATGCCTATGGCCAATTTATGCTGAGGTATGCCCCAAACCATCACGCTATCGTAAAGTCATTATCGCCCAATTAAAATAAATAAATACAATGGACAAACAGATATAAAGAAACGACCTGTGGACAGTGAGGGGAGAGAAGATCGGGTGAGAGATATGAAAGAGTAACATGGAAACCTATATTATCATACATAAAAGAGGTAACCATTGTGAACACACTGTAAGACTAAGGGAACTTACATGGGGGCTATGCAACCACTTGGAGGGGTGGGTCAGGGGGGAGAGGAAGGGAGGGCTCAGGCGGGAGGGTCAGGGATATACCTATGACTGATTTGGGGTGATATATAGCTATAAACAACAACGCTCTGTAAAAGACGTATAACAGTAACTTTGCTGTACACCTGAAATGAATGCAACATTGTGAATCAACTATACTCCAATGAAAAAATAAAATAAACACACACACACACACACACACGCACGCACAATAAATAAATAATAAAATAGGAGACCTCAGCCTCGGGTACTTGGCTTCACCTTTCCGTAGATGCCCTCCCAGTTTGTTCCTGTTTGGACTCGCTTTCTCACGGGTCCTTTAACTCCAGCATCAGGTGCCCAGGTACCTGACCTGGCGAACCAGCACTGCTGGGGAGGCTCTTGGATGGAATGTGTGGGTTTGGATGGCTGTACTTCCCTGGAGCTACAGAATTTTTAACTCTCATTAGTTTTGTTTTGTTTTGTTTTTTTCTCTGAATCTAGAAGGTGTCTCCACATTTTTAGGCAAATGGAAGTTGTGGCGCTGCCAAGTAACCCTCAAACATCTCTCCCTTTGAAAGGAGGCACTGCCCCAAAGGGAAGGAAGGAATTAGTCAGAAACCACAGAGCAATTAATGGCTGAATCAAATGAAATGGAATATTGCCTTGTGGACAATCTACCCCATTCTGGCTCAGTTGGAGATGCCCAAAGAGAGGGCACATTGCAGCTTTCTCGTTTGGCCAGGATGAACCGAAACCCAGTATGTGCATGTGTGTGTGTGTGTGTGTGTGTGTGTAAGAGCAAGAGGGAGAATATAAGATTTTCATTTGTGTATGAGGCATCGATTTTTTTTCCAAAGGGGAAAACACTGTGTAAAATCCTCAAGTAACTAACAAAAGAGACTATCTTTATACCAGGAAGAAAAGACTAGATACATATTTGCCACCTGTAAGGACTGGTCTACATCTCTACCTGCCTGAAGACAAAGTTTAGACAACTATTGCCTCTTTAGCTGGGAGGTGCTGACTCCCTTGGTGCAAGTACCCTGGTGCTTATTTACACTCGCCAGAAGGAAGCTGCTCACAGGACCCTTGGAATCCTCCGAGTCCCCTCCTGTGAGTCTCTCCCCTCTCTTTCTTCCCTCCCTCTAGGCATAAGAGAACCTTTGAGGAAAGATGCAAGAAACCAGGCCGCAGGAATGCAAGTCTTCCTCCAGGCAAACAGCTCAGGTGAACCCCAGACGGCAGGTTCTGGAGTTTGTCTTCTGCTTCCTGAGGGACATGCTCCCCATCCTCGGACCCCACTCCTTGGTTCCCGGGCTGGCCTGTAGGGTGGCATCGGCTCTGATTCCGATTTTGCTCTGCTCCACCAAGCACAAGACATGCCCTTAATCTGAACAACAAAGGCTTTGATTCATTCCAGCCCGTGTGTGTCCGTGGGCACATGCACCTGTGGGTGAGCCCGGGAGCTATATTCACATTCCACTGAAGGAACGTTCAAGGTGCTGTCAGCAAGCCACACAGTCTCCAGTTTTCAACTCCCAAATCTCTGTTATGATGGAAACTCCACGTGATAAGGCCGTCTACCTCCTTCACCATTTACTCATTCTTCAATGGGCCAGAACGAGGAATCTTGGTTTCTTGACTTTCCCAACCACAAACCCCGCAGACTGACAATACTTACCAGGCTCTGCAACAGGTCTTATTCACAAGGTTTCTTTCCAGGAAGGAGGTCAATTTCCTTTCATCAACACTTAAACTTCTCCTAGAGTGTCTCAAAGCTGTCCTTAAGAAATCGATCCTTAGTCAAGAGAGTCCTTCCCTACTGTAGGTAGTACTCAACCAGGGTCAAGACCACAACTCAGACGAGTGATTTTTTTCAACCATGAAGCAGCGTTTTGATGAATCTACTGAGTGACTTAACAAGGCTGTTTTGCATTGGGTAAAGAAAAGATTTCTGTTTTTAAATCCCAAAGGACATGTTCTTTTTTCCTTAGATGCTAGGTCCGGGTTAGCTTCAAAACAATTCGGGGTATATCTCTCCCCTGCAGCCTGGGACGACCAGCACCGACCTGGAGGTACCGGCCACTAGAGGGCGCGCTGTCCCCGCGCTGCTGGGAGGCTAGGGATGCAATGGTGGGATGCAGGGGTGGGATGCCGGGGTGAGATGCGGGGATGTGATGCAGGGGTGAGATGAAGGGGTGGGCGGAGCATCCTCCGGGAAACGCGGGGACATAGGAGGTGGCTCCATCCAAGCTTTTCTGAAGGAGGCATCATAGGCCTCAAAAGGTGAATTTATGTCCCAGGTTGGGAAGGCAGGCCTGGGGGATAGGAATGAGGAGAAAGACAACAGAGTTTAGACACTCCCGGAAAGCCAACGAGAGAAGACAGCATGCTTGTCAGGAATCCCTCTGAATCCCCAGACACAGGTTTTCCACAGGATGGCCTGCAGAAGAATTTGGGAGTGCTCTTTGAAGGACCTTCTAGCCCTGCCACAGGTGGCCCCCTGGGTCCCACAGGGAACTCTGGTCCCTTCAGCCACCAGATTATCCAGCTTTTGGGGCACATGCACTCCCCCCCGGCTGGGAAAAGGTATTTCAACTCCCAAATCTCTGTTATGATGGAAACTCCACGTGATAAGGCCGTCTACCTCCTTCACCATTTACTCATTCTTCAATGGGCCAGAACGAGGAATCTTGGTTTCTTGACTTTCCCAACCACAAACCCCGCAGACTGACAATACTTACCAGGCTCTGCAACAGGTCTTATTCACAAGGTTTCTTTCCAGGAAGGAGGTCAATTTCCTTTCATCAACACTTAAACTTCTCCTAGAGTGTCTCAAAGCTGTCCTTAAGAAATCGATCCTTAGTCAAGAGAGTCCTTCCCTACTGTAGGTAGTACTCAACCAGGGTCAAGACCACAACTCAGACGAGTGATTTTTTTCAACCATGAAGCAGCGTTTTGATGAATCTACTGAGTGACTTAACAAGGCTGTTTTGCATTGGGTAAAGAAAAGATTTCTGTTTTTAAATCCCAAAGGACATGTTCTTTTTTCCTTAGATGCTAGGTCCGGGTTAGCTTCAAAACAATTCGGGGTATATCTCTCCCCTGCAGCCTGGGACGACCAGCACCGACCTGGAGGTACCGGCCACTAGAGGGCGCGCTGTCCCCGCGCTGCTGGGAGGCTAGGGATGCAATGGTGGGATGCAGGGGTGGGATGCCGGGGTGAGATGCGGGGATGTGATGCAGGGGTGAGATGAAGGGGTGGGCGGAGCATCCTCCGGGAAACGCGGGGACATAGGAGGTGGCTCCATCCAAGCTTTTCTGAAGGAGGCATCATAGGCCTCAAAAGGTGAATTTATGTCCCAGGTTGGGAAGGCAGGCCTGGGGGATAGGAATGAGGAGAAAGACAACAGAGTTTAGACACTCCCGGAAAGCCAACGAGAGAAGACAGCATGCTTGTCAGGAATCCCTCTGAATCCCCAGACACAGGTTTTCCACAGGATGGCCTGCAGAAGAATTTGGGAGTGCTCTTTGAAGGACCTTCTAGCCCTGCCACAGGTGGCCCCCTGGGTCCCACAGGGAACTCTGGTCCCTTCAGCCACCAGATTAGGACCTCGGAGCCAGGCAGGGGGTCAAGAAGGTCATGCATGTTCCACTTTGGATGGAGAGAGTGTTCAGAGATCTGGCTGGTGGCTGCAGGAGGGAGGAAAGCAGGGAAGGCATCTGAGCTGGGGCTGCCTTGTGAGCTTGTGCGTTCCCTCAGGGGATCAGGGGCCCAAGGTGGCTGATCTGGTGTCACCCTCGATGTCAGAAGCCTGCTGGCTCCAGGCCTACAGGAAGCAGCAATATGCCTCTGATGCCTGAGACCCCATCCAAGTTTCATTTCAGTTAGAAAATAACAAGATTACTGAAGGGGATGGAAGGGGTGGAGGAGAGAAAAATTAGGAGTTTGGGGTTAGCATATATATACCACTATATCTCAAATAGGTAAGCAGTAGCTGGAGGAAGGTAGAAACACAGATGCTGGAAAAGACCGAAGGCAGGAGGAGAAGGGGGTGACAGAGGATGAGATGGTAGAACGGCATCAGTAAACCAACGGATATGGGTTGGAGCAAACTTCAGGAGACAGGGAAGGACAGGGAAGCCTGGTGTGCTGCAGACCAGGGCATCGCAAACAGTTGGACATGACTGAGCGAGTGAACACCAACAAACAAGAAGGACAACTGTGCGGCCCAGGGAACTCTACTCAAAATTTTGTACTAATCTGTAATGGAAACAAATCTGGAGAATGCATGTGTTTCATATAGATAAATCTGTGTGTGCTCAGTCACTCAGTCATGTCTGACTCTTTGTGACCCCATGGCCTGTAGCCCACAAGGCTCCTCTGTCCGTGAGGGATTTCCTCCAGGTCCAAGAATCAAACCCTTTGTCGGTTGGTCAAAGAAGGAGGCATCATAGGCCTCAAGGTGAATTTATGTCCCAGGTTGGGAAGGCAGGCCTGGGGATAGGAATGAGGAGAAAGACAACAGAGTTTAGACACTCCCGGAAAGCCAACGAGAGAAGACAGCATGCTTGTCAGGAATCCCTCTGAATCCCCAGACACAGGTTTTCCACAGGATGGCCTGCAGAAGAATTTGGGAGTGCTCTTTGAAGGACCTTCTAGCCCTGCCACAGGTGGCCCCCTGGGTCCCACAGGGAACTCTGGTCCCTTCAGCCACCAGATTAGGACCTCGGAGCCAGGCAGGGGGTCAAGAAGGTCATGCATGTTCCACTTTGGATGGAGAGAGTGTTCAGAGATCTGGCTGGTGGCTGCAGGAGGGAGGAAAGCAGGGAAGGCATCTGAGCTGGGGCTGCCTTGTGAGCTTGTGCGTTCCCTCAGGGGATCAGGGGCCCAAGGTGGCTGATCTGGTGTCACCCTCGATGTCAGAAGCCTGCTGGCTCCAGGCCTACAGGAAGCAGCAATATGCCTCTGATGCCTGAGACCCCATCCAAGTTTCATTTCAGTTAGAAAATAACAAGATTACTGAAGGGGATGGAAGGGGTGGAGGAGAGAAAAATTAGGAGTTTGGGGTTAGCATATATATACCACTATATCTCAAATAGGTAAGCAGTAGCTGGAGGAAGGTAGAAACACAGATGCTGGAAAAGACCGAAGGCAGGAGGAGAAGGGGGTGACAGAGGATGAGATGGTAGAACGGCATCAGTAAACCAACGGATATGGGTTGGAGCAAACTTCAGGAGACAGGGAAGGACAGGGAAGCCTGGTGTGCTGCAGACCAGGGCATCGCAAACAGTTGGACATGACTGAGCGAGTGAACACCAACAAACAAGAAGGACAACTGTGCGGCCCAGGGAACTCTACTCAAAATTTTGTACTAATCTGTAATGGAAACAAATCTGGAGAATGCATGTGTTTCATATAGATAAATCTGTGTGTGCTCAGTCACTCAGTCATGTCTGACTCTTTGTGACCCCATGGCCTGTAGCCCACAAGGCTCCTCTGTCCGTGAGATTTCCCAGGCAAGAATACTGGAGTGGGCTGCCATTTCCTCCTCCAGGGGATCCTCCCGACCCAGGAATCAAACCTTAGTCTCTTGCATCTCTTGTATTGCAGGCGGATTCTTTACCATTGAACTTCAATGAAACATCAATTTAAAAGAATAAGAAAGAAAATTGGGGCTCACTCCCACCCGCCACTACCCTCACTTGAAGCTCTCTTCAGTGTTGACTGGAGGAAGCAGGGTAGGGGCAGAGACCATGGCTCCGCATCATGCCCCTGCCCTGCCCCCCCCACGCCCCCAGCACGCCTGCCCAGCAGGGACTCTCAGGAAGGACTAGCTAAGGGCTGTCTTCAGTAAGACTCTGTAGTCCCGCGGTCTCTCTGCTGCAACAAAGGCAATGGCATTGCTTGTGTGTCGCTCTCAGAAGAGCCTTCTTGTTGACAGAACCTTCGTGCTCAGGATGAATGGCCTCTCGGTGAGGGTGCTGCCGCTGTGGTTTCCACTTCTGCCCCCAAGTTCATCCCCGGGTCTCCTGGCACTTTAGGAAATGAACTGCTATAATTCCACTCTGATCAGGCAGTCTTCCGCAGCCAGTCCCTGTGGCTGCTGGCTTGTCACTCAAAGGCCAACCAGGGGCAGCCATGGGGCTCCTCCGCCCGGAGGCAAGGGAGGGGTTCTTGGCTGCCCATATCTTCAAGAAGGAAGGCTGGGGGCCTGATGCCCTGGGGAGCTGGGGGAGGGAAAACCGCAGGCCCCGGTGTCTGTGGCTGAAGATGGAGCTGCGTTAAGTCACAGAAGGCTCACCGGGCAGCCCTGGGGCTGTTCCAGGGTTTGTATTTCCTTGGAGAGCACCTAAGTGCAATGATCAGCCATTCAGTCATGTCTGACTCTTTGTGACCCCATGGACTGTAGCCGGCCACACTTCTCTGTCCATGGAATTTCCTGGGTAAGAACACTGGAGCAGGTTACCATTTCCTATTCCAGGTGATCTTCCAGACCCAGGGATTGAGCTCGTGTCTCCTGTGTCGCCTGCCTTGGCAGGTGGGTTCTTTACCTGCTGCACCATTGTGGAAGCCCTTGTCTGGGATATTTAGAGAACCTTATTTTGGTTTTATGGGCTTCTCAGGTGGTGTTAGTGGTAAAGAATCCACCTGCCAAGGCAAGAGACACAAAAGACATGGGCTCAATCCCTGGGTCATGAAGCTACTCTGAAGGAGGAAATGGCAACCCACTCCAGTATTCTTGCCTGGAGAATCCCATGGGCAGAGGAGCCTGGTGGACTGCAGTCCATGGGCTTTCAAACAGTTGGACATGACTGAGCACAGCACAGCATTTTAGTTTTATGACTATCAAGTCATAAACTGGGTTTGGTAATGATAAATGTTATTGCCTTCATATACTTAGGGTGTAGAATCTCTATGTGGAATATTCCTTGCAGTCTGGCCTCTGAACCACAGGCCATTCTGGAAACTGGCTTCTCTGCCACTCCTTCCACTCACTCAGCAGAGGCTGACATGCCCTGTGGGGGTGGTGACGGCTGTGTGGTTGTTTTCCTTCCACAACTGATTGTGATGTTTTGCAGGCTTATCCTGGTATCTCTCAGGACTTCCACCGCTGGGGCACTGTAGGTGGGCCTAGGAAACCAGCCCAGGGAGAGGACATGTGTCCGGTGCTCTGGGACCTAGACCATGGGAGCTGTTTGGTAGGAATGTGAACCCCGGCAGCTGAATCCCCCTCCCCGTGGTAGGAAGAGGTTCTGTCTCACGATTCAAGCCCTAGAAAGTTCTACTCTCTAGATTATAAACCAGATGTATATGGTGAAAGTTTCTGGCAGGTGTACCTGGCTGGCCACTGAAATATATGAGACCCTTCTCTCCACATGGGGGGCTGTCTCTGGGCAGGTGGGCTGCTTTTAAGCTGTTGGGTGACCTGGGCCATGGGTCTCCTTGGCAGTTTCATGCTAAGTACTTCCAGAGTTCTCTGACAAGGCTAAAAACTCCCCATCCCACCCAAGATTCTTGCAGATTATTTAAATAGGATGCAAATGCATGGTCTGCTGGGAGCCCTGGCAGCTTTTGCTTCTCATATTTTCAGAATGGCGAGGCCTGCCATCAGTTCACTTGAAGTTCAGTCCAAGATGTGGCTGTCCCTGACATTTGTTCATTTTTTATGCAGGTAACATTTCGGAGACTTTAAAAAGAAGTCATGGTTGTATTCCATCCCCTACCACCCTCCAAAACAATTGAAAAAAATATTTCAGACATGTGTTGCATACAGAAAAGCTGGGACGTAACCAGCTTCTTCCCACCCGCATGAATCTCCAAGTTGGATCCTTTAAGCCCTCTTGTTGGCAATCCATCATCTATTTCTTTTCTGATATTTTGGGGATGGGAACGGCCTCTTTGAGGGGTTAGGCTCCTAAGAACACAAGCACACCTCATCCAAGGATAGGGGCCCGAGGTTGCTGGGGTGAGTAACAGGGAGGTGGAGCCCAGTGGCTGAAAAGGGAAGGGGGTACAGTTCACTTATTTCCTCCTTCTGCAGAGAAGGCTGAGCCCATTCCCTCCCAAGCTGAGCACGTAGCCCACAGAAGCCCTACCTTTGCACCTGGGATCTTGGTGGGCAGTGGTAGTGTTTGAAAGACAAAACCGGAGGAGAAGAATCAGAAAAAAGATGAAGTCGGGGTGGTGCTGTGTGGGTGGTATGGTGGCGACACAGACTCCACACTGCCCCCCACAACCTTCAAAGTCATTCAGCCCAGCCTGTGTGTGCACACAGACATGCACACACACACACATTACATACTTCCTACCACTTGATGCCTAGTTCAAAGGGAAAGAAAGGACAAAGATAAAGGGGATAAAGCAAGAAAAGATACTGAAAAGGAAAAGAAAAGGACAGAGCATGTGGCCCACGTGGAAAGCTGGTCATTGTCCCTCTAGAGCCCCCGAGTCCTTTATTCTTCCTTGCTGGGCACAAGTCACTAGAAAGTTACTCTTCCCAGCTTCAGTCATCCCAGCCCCTGGCCCCAGTGCAGGGTCTGGTGACTCAGTTCTCACCGCTGGAATGTGTGTGGAATTAGCACCTGCTTCCTAGTGCTCATTCTCCCTCCCTGTGTCCCAGGAGGCTGAGCAAGTGACTACTTACTCAGCCTCGGCCTCTCAAAGCTGCACGAGAAAAGGACCAGAGCCCTGGGCAAGCTTGTGGTGCGGGAATGCCATGTTACCAGTGAGGCTGTGACTGGGAGAAACAAAGATCCCATTTCAGTTCACGCAGTTCCATTTCTCCCTGTTGTAGGGCGCAGAACTACAGTCTGTAAAGAAGGGAATGTGAAAGAAAAATTGAACAACTGGGGAAGAAAGAAGGACCCTGAAAACTCACGATCGATGGGAGCATCAGCTTCCAGGAGGATACGAAGTTGCCCTGTTTCTACAAAACTCATCCCCTGTCCCCTGACCACCAGGCCATCTATGGTGATCTTTTTTTTTTTTTTTTTTTAAAGATTTATTTATTTATTTATTTTGGGCGGGGTCGGGTTGGGGAGGGAGAGGAGCAGGCAGGCCACTTCTATTGGTCTTTCATTTCTCTATTTTCATCCGTCTTTGTTCCTTGGCTCCTGTGGGCCTCCCATCGCGGTGGCGTCTGTCGTTGCAGAGCACTGGCTCTGGGCGCATGCGCTCCAGAGCTCCGGCTTGGCAATTGGACACATTGGTCCAGCCGCTCCATGGCACGTGGGATCTTCCCAGGCCAGGGCTCGAACTGGCACCCCTTGCACTGCAAGGCGGTGTCCTTACCCACTGGACCACCAGGGGAAGCCCCCATCTATGGTGATCTTAAGCAGAATGATGATAAGGGCTGCCGTGTGTACCTGGAAAGGTGAGGATGTCTTGAAACAGTAAGGCTGACCACATTAGAGGCCTGGGTACTGGCCCCACAAGGGTTTAACTCATCAACTGAGATGATTCTCCAAAGGAGTGAACTGTCATTTCTGTGATCAAGAGAGGTGAAATGACCCCTTCTTATGACCTTGGAAAGGGGACTCCCATTCCTGTCGATCGAGCATTAGACCGGATAACCTCTGAGCCCCTTTTTAAAAATTCTGTTGATCAAGAGCAGTGTTTTAAACTTCCCAGCTTCAGTCATCCCAGCCCCTGGCCCCAGTGCAGGGTCTGGTGACTCAGTTCTCACCGCTGGAATGTGTGTGGAATTAGCACCTGCTTCCTAGTGCTCATTCTCCTCCCTGTGTCCCAGGAGGCTGAGCAAGTGACTACTTACTCAGCCTCGGCCTCTCAAAGCTGCACGAGAAAAGGACCAGAGCCCTGGGCAAGCTTGTGGTGCGGGAATGCCATGTTACCAGTGAGGCTGTGACTGGGAGAAACAAAGATCCCATTTCAGTTCACGCAGTTCCATTTCTCCCTGTTGTAGGGCGCAGAACTACAGTCTGTAAAGAAGGGAATGTGAAAGAAAAATTGAACAACTGGGGAAGAAAGAAGGACCCTGAAAACTCACGATCGATGGGAGCATCAGCTTCCAGGAGGATACGGTTGCCCTGTTTCTACAAAACTCATCCCCTGTCCCCTGACCACCAGGCCATCTATGGTGATCTTTTTTTTTTTTTTTTTTTAAAGATTTATTTATTTATTTATTTTGGGCGGGGTCGGGTTGGGGAGGGAGAGGAGCAGGCAGGCCACTTCTATTGGTCTTTCATTTCTCTATTTTCATCCGTCTTTGTTCCTTGGCTCCTGTGGGCCTCCCATCGCGGTGGCGTCTGTCGTTGCAGAGCACTGGCTCTGGGCGCATGCGCTCCAGAGCTCCGGCTTGGCAATTGGACACATTGGTCCAGCCGCTCCATGGCACGTGGGATCTTCCCAGGCCAGGGCTCGAACTGGCACCCCTTGCACTGCAAGGCGGTGTCCTTACCCACTGGACCACCAGGGGAAGCCCCCATCTATGGTGATCTTAAGCAGAATGATGATAAGGGCTGCCGTGTGTACCTGGAAAGGTGAGGATGTCTTGAAACAGTAAGGCTGACCACATTAGAGGCCTGGGTACTGGCCCCACAAGGGTTTAACTCATCAACTGAGATGATTCTCCAAAGGAGTGAACTGTCATTTCTGTGATCAAGAGAGGTGAAATGACCCCTTCTTATGACCTTGGAAAGGGGACTCCCATTCCTGTCGATCGAGCATTAGACCGGATAACCTCTGAGATCTCATCCAACATCAATATTCTCCAGAAAAGATTAAAGTCAGAAAAACTGAGTATTGCATTTCACCTCACTCTTCACTTGAGCAGTGAATTCTGAATACTTATCAGGTCTTATACCTGCTTTTTTGCAAATCCCCAAGACCTGGTTTCTGCTTTCTCACCACGTAAATAAGAAGCTCCCCATGAATTGCCTGTTTTCTACTAACCATAACAGAAAACTGGTGCCATGGCTTTGCCTTCTGTGGAAAGCACAGGCATGCCACCTGTCAGGTCAAGGCTATCAGTCTGCTGTCAGACTTGTTGGGAAGTCCTGCATCATGAAAATATACTCCTTCCTGACATAATCACAGAAGCCTGAAATCCAGCTGCTCATCTTCATTCCTTTGTGTCCTCTGCAGTCCTTTCTGAGCAGTTCTTTCTAAAAATGCAATCATCCATTGACAGGTAACAAATGAAACGTGTCTGAGAAGCACAGGAAAAAGGGAAATGTTGACAGAGGAAGTTGCTTCTGAAAAACCAACTGCTTTATTCATGGCTGTCCATCACACAACCTCTTCATGTCTGCTGCTAAAATGGGAGAGAAACTCACCCCGTCCACACTCGGTGCCTTCCAAGTATGTTCGAACTCCAGACCCATACGTGATCAAGGGCTAACAGTGACTTACAGCCAAGAGAGCCAGCTGGCTACTTGGCTTGGCCAGACCTCCCTCTCCTGACCGAGACCAGCCCTGGGATCCCACAAATAATCTCATGCCTCTCAGTGTTCAGCCAGTTGGCCTGGTCACCGCTCTTGGTTCCTTTTAAACAGGTCATCTGAGGAGAAAGGGGACTCAGGACAGGTCGTGTTTATTGGATGGAAGGGGAGGGTTGGGTGTGAAATAAGAGCCTGCCTGGACAGTGTAGACATACATGGAGAGCCTGAGTAACTCGCAGTGACAGAAGGTCACCAGACAATTGGCAGAGGGTGAGAAAGGGAGGCCAAGTGGAGAATAAAAGAGGAGAAGGACAGAAAACAAGCTTCTGTACTTGGTCATTATGCCTAGTGCATCAGTGCAGAGAACAGGATTCAAAGTGAGAACATGCTTATGTATGCCCTTCTGTGGGATGTTTGACCTACCACTGGGATATTCTGAGTCTTCAAAGCGCGAGGTTCCCTGATAGGAGAAGGGGATTTGGTTTTACTCTCAGCCTCATGAGCTCATATGGAACTTTGGCTTCCCGTTAGACTGCCAGCTTTCCTGAGCAGGGAAGGAGGCAGGATGTTAATTCTCCAGCAAAGGAAGTGCAGCTTGCCTAGAGAAGAAGGGAAAGCAGGAGAGAATGGAAACCAGAATGGAGCCCTTATCCACAAGGCGAAAAAAGGCTGAGGACCTCTCCATATCCAGGCTGGCCAGAAGGCAAGAGCAACCCCTGGTGAGGGGGAGCCTGATGGATGCGGGCACAGAAGTGAGTGGAGATTAAACCCATGGACTCATGAGCTTAGCTCTGAGTCTTGGTCAGAGAGTCTTGGTCTAGGAGGATACACACACACACGTATTCTCTCTTTTTTGGATTTCCTTCCCACTTAGGTCACCAGAGAGCACTGTGTAGGGTTCCCTGAGGTATGCAGTAGGCTCTCCTGAGTTAATCTATTTTATGTATATATAATTCATATATAACCTATTATATATATATAATTCATATATAATCTATCTATCTATATATATCATATTTTATATCAACAGTGTATGTATATCAACCCCAATTTCCCATTTCATCCCATCCCCTCTTCCCCTTCTTGGTATCCACACATCTGTTTTCTATATCTGTGTCTCTGTTTCTACACTGTAAATAAGACCATCTATACCATTTTCCCGGGGCTTCCCTGGTGGTCCAGTTGGTGGGGACACTGCCTTGCAGTGCAGGGGCCGCTGGTTCGATCCCCGGCCTGGGAAGATCCCACGTGTCATGGAGCGGCTGGACCGATGTGTCCAATTGCCAAGCCAGAGCTCTGGGGCATGTGCGCCCCAAGCCAGTGCTCTGCGACAACAGAGGCCACTGCGATGGGAGGCCCGCAAGGGCCAGGGAACAAAGATGGATGAAAATAGATAAATGAAAGACCAATAGAAGTGGTCTGCCCGCCTCCACTCCCTCCCAAACCCGCGCTCCCCCTCAAAAATAAATATACCATTTTCCTGCTTTCCGTATATGTGCATTAACATATGCTATTTGCTTTTCTCTTTCTAACTTTCTTTACTTACTTCACTATTGTGTCTTCCTTAGTGTTACTATAAAGGCCGTAAGGTTTTCCAGGGAAAGGGCTAATTGTTGGACACGATAACCTTGGCTGAAGTCTATTGTGCACCTGTCCTATTTCAGGCACTGCTCTAGAACTGGGACCATAAAATGGAATCAATACGGTCTCCACTCTTGGAAGGTTCCCTCTTAGCAGGGGAGGTAAAGACACAGCCAACAACATTGTGATGCATGTTATCATAGATGCCAAGACAAGAGAGCTGCTGCTGCCAGTAGCAGAGAGAAGGAGCTCCTAGTTCAGGTTAGGTGTTCAGACCAGAGGAAGTGGATAAGACAAGACAGAGAGAAGAGAGAGTGGACGTGTTCCAGAAACTGAGATGGGGCTAGTACAACTGGAGAACAGGGTACAGGAGAGCAGGGACAAAGGATGATTCTGAAAGGGTGGGAAGGGGCATGGGATACCTTACTGAGTTTGATCTGAATCAGGCAGTTAAGGGTTGTAAGGTGTGTGGGAACATGGACACTGTTGACATCTTTGTGTCGGTGATAGCCATTGAACAATTAATCATTTGACTCCCATCTCAGAAAGCTCACACCAACAGGGATATGGAGGATGGGTTGAGGGGGAGGTAGTGGTAGTCTCTATGGGTTGGTTAGCAGGCTTTCATGAGGACGCCCAGGTCAGTGTTGGTGACCTGCCCCCTACCAGCCTCCTGAGGCTTCATACCACCAAAGGGGCTGCTTCCAGAGGACCATACTGACTTCATGTGAGCAGATTCAGCACCATATAGGTACTCCATATAGAAAATCTGGATTCTGTATAGATGCCTTCACATACAATATTTTTCCTCTGGTTCCCCCATTTTCCAGCTCCCAGAGCTCTGTGATATTTCTGTCTGGGCTTAACCGAGGTCTTTCAGTGGGGCCTTGGATGGTTCTAAGATCTCTAGGCTACCCGCTTCATACTAGACCCTCGAAGAAATTAAATATGTTCAGGTATTTTCCCAACTCTTTCCTCTGTGCCCAAGATAAAAACATACCACCATCTTCATAGAAGGCAGAACCATGTTACTGACAGAATACTACATTTCTCTTGCAAATACATTGGGTTTTAAAACCTATGCCCCTTAAGGAAATAAAATGACATTTTTCTCTTTGTTTTCTATCGGGGCAAAACTGACTTCTTACAACAAATTGGGTAGATTTCCATCTTATTTCTATTTTTACTGCAGAGTGAATATAAAAATAAATTCCAGATGGATTAAATAATTAAATCACTGCATTCTTCAGATAAATTCACTGGACTGGATTCTTCTTTTAATCTGTTTCATGCCCAAATTAGAGTTCTGAGTCGGAAAATTCTCTCATGGAGTCAGTGAAGTTTGGCTTCAGTTGTACGAGTGTGTGTATGTGAGCGTGTGTGTGTGTAGGTGGATGTAGAGAGGAGGGTATCAGGGTCATGAGATCAAGGAGGTCTGGACTTGTGCAGAACTTCAGTGGGCCTTTCAGGGGCAGAAAATAAAATTAGAGCCAATCAGACCAGACCAGACCTCTCTCCATACAGGTGCACACTTGAATCTGTATTGATGCTTGGGAAGGCTGGGGGTGCTTTCCAAATTTGCCTGTAGGAGAGATTTCCTGGGGAGAAAAGCTTGTGCCCATCCCCAGCCCTGTGGACCATCCTACGGCTGGGCATTGAACAGGAGTGAGATACCCTCTCCTCCCCAAGGAGGACTGGTGTGGCTGCCTCCAGAGTTCAGTGTGGCGGATCCCCTCCTCTTATCACATCATGCCTGGCAGCCTGGCCCTGCTCTCCAGTCCTTGCCAGGGGAAGGCATGGATAGAGCCCTTTGGAGAGGGAGGGCATGGGGCCAAGGCATTTACGCCCCCCAGGGCTCCCTTCTGTCACCCCTCCTGTTTTGCACAGCAACCCGGGCTCCGCGCCCGCTGCCCGTGGGCATGGCCCCTGAACATGACACGCTGGGTGTCACTCCTTGTTGGTTTACATGAAGGTTGGAGCAAGCCGCCTGTGGCGCCTGGGGGGTGCTCGATGCTGCCGGGCTGGAGGGATGCAGGAGGTGAAGTGAAGTCTCTTCCAGGAACCCAGCCAGCAGGTCTGCAGCTCAGCCAGCAGCAGGGTATAGGCAAGGAGCAGCAGAAAGGCAGGCAGAAGGGGGAACGGGGGGAGCTGGGGGGAGACTTACAAGCCACAACCGCTGACACTGGTGAGCCCTGAACATTTTTCCAAGCATGTTTGCATTTGTATCTAATCATGTCCCCAGAGCAACCCTAGGAGGTGGGCCAGTGAGGTAGACATAATTCATCTAATTTATGGATGGTCAAAGAAATCCCAGCTGAATAAGAGGCAGAGCTGGGAGTTGAACCCTGATCTCCTAGCTCCAATTTTCATGCTCCATTATGCTAAGCTTCTGCCATCATTGCTCTGCGCTGCTTCCTCCCATTCTCTCCCCTGCAGTCTCCATCTTTCCTGAAATGGACACTCTCCACCCCCCAGGATTCAGGGCTCTTAAGCCTTTGATGTCCCTTGCTTATAAATACCTGCTTCCAGGACTCACTAGAAAGTCAGCCACAATAAACTGGAGATGGTTTGACCTTTTTCCCCTGCTCAGAAGGATTTTATTTTAACTAGTGGAGAGAAAACTTGACATGAGAAGGAGGAAATGGGAATGAGAAGCTTTCAACTTTAGAAAGAATGGTTTTGAGGGATTGGAACCTTCCAGGTCCTCCTAGACCATACCTAGGTTAATTGATTCCCTGCCAGGTCTCAGGCTGACCCAGAGGTTGGCTGCAAGGACAGAAGGACATTGGAAAACAGGTCCTTTCCTGCCCCAGTGGGGATGGAGCCAAAACGCTTGGGCAGGAAATAAGGTTCCCACTGACATGCAAATGGGCTGGTACCTGGAAAGGAGTATAACATTCCTCCCTTGCTGCTGAGACTTTTCTGGAAGCTTCAGTGGGTACCTGAATTCAGAATTTGAGGCCAAGGGTACAGTATGCATGCTCCATCCTGCCCTTGGCCCTACGTCCTTGCATCAAAGCCAGGTTTCAAAGAGAGAATCCCCAGGACCCATGCCAGACCAGCAGGCATGTCTCATCCCTAGGTTGAGCTCAGCTCTGCAGTGGAAGGTCAACCCTTCCCTGCAGCCCAGTCTCTACCCACATCCCCTTGTCCCTCATTTCCTGTCCATAGCTCCCACCCCCACCCTGGAGCTTGGAGAGGCTGGGCCACAGGCAGCCCAGGTCCCTTGCCTACCCTGAGGATGATGGTGGGCTGGCTTTGCACAGCCTCTGGATTATGTGTTTCCACTCTGGTTTTAGGTTGCTGCTGTTGCTGTTCAGTCAAAGTCGTGTCCGACTCTTTGTGACCCCATGAACTGTAGCCTTCCAGGTTCCCCTGTGCTCCATTATCTTCTGGAGTTTTCTCAAATTCATGTTCACTGAGTTGGTGATGCCATCCAACCATCTCATCCACTGTTGCCCCCTTCTCCTGTTCTAAATCTTACCCAGCATTAGGGCCTTTTCCAATGTGCTGTCTTTTTGCATCAGGTGGCCAAAGTATTGGAGCTTCAACATTAGTCCTTCCAATAAATATTTGGGGTTGATTTCCTTTAAGATTGACTGGTCTGATCTTCCTGCAGTCCAAGGAACTCCCAAGAGTTTTCTCCAGCACTGCAATTCGAAAACATCAATTCTTCTTCTGCTTTAATGACACATTTTAAAATGCATGGACTTAAACTTCTTATCAAAAGGTACTGAACGTGAGATGAAAGAGATAATGCTGACACCAAGCCGCTGGCCTGTGGGGTAAGGGCTGACTCTGTTTGTGCCAGGTTGTGGGCTGTGCTGCCAAAGCAGGGGAGGAGCAGTAAGATACCAAATATATTCTGGGCAGCAGCTTGCAAATACCTCAGCGTTTTCCAAATGCAGGCTCTGAGGAGGGTTTGCATTTTACGATGTGAGGCTATTTATTATAGACTTGTGTGATGGGTCAATAATTTCCTGCTGCAGAATAACAGAGGGCTGGTACCTGGAAAGGAGTATAACATTCCTCCCTTGCTGCTGAGACTTTTCTGGAAGCTTCAGTGGGTACCTGAATTCAGAATTTGAGGCCAAGGGTACAGTATGCATGCTCCATCCTGCCCTTGGCCCTACGTCCTTGCATCAAAGCCAGGTTTCAAAGAGAGAATCCCCAGGACCCATGCCAGACCAGCAGGCATGTCTCATCCCTAGGTTGAGCTCAGCTCTGCAGTGGAAGGTCAACCCTTCCCTGCAGCCCAGTCTCTACCCACATCCCCTTGTCCCTCATTTCCTGTCCATAGCTCCCACCCCCACCCTGGAGCTTGGAGAGGCTGGGCCACAGGCAGCCCAGGTCCCTTGCCTACCCTGAGGATGATGGTGGGCTGGCTTTGCACAGCCTCTGGATTATGTGTTTCCACTCTGGTTTTAGGTTGCTGCTGTTGCTGTTCAGTCAAAGTCGTGTCCGACTCTTTGTGACCCCATGAACTGTAGCCTTCCAGGTTCCCCTGTGCTCCATTATCTTCTGGAGTTTTCTCAAATTCATGTTCACTGAGTTGGTGATGCCATCCAACCATCTCATCCACTGTTGCCCCCTTCTCCTGTTCTAAATCTTACCCAGCATTAGGGCCTTTTCCAATGTGCTGTCTTTTTGCATCAGGTGGCCAAAGTATTGGAGCTTCAACATTAGTCCTTCCAATAAATATTTGGGGTTGATTTCCTTTAAGATTGACTGGTCTGATCTTCCTGCAGTCCAAGGAACTCCCAAGAGTTTTCTCCAGCACTGCAATTCGAAAACATCAATTCTTCTTCTGCTTTAATGACACATTTTAAAATGCATGGACTTAAACTTCTTATCAAAAGGTACTGAACGTGAGATGAAAGAGATAATGCTGACACCAAGCCGCTGGCCTGTGGGGTAAGGGCTGACTCTGTTTGTGCCAGGTTGTGGGCTGTGCTGCCAAAGCAGGGGAGGAGCAGTAAGATACCAAATATATTCTGGGCAGCAGCTTGCAAATACCTCAGCGTTTTCCAAATGCAGGCTCTGAGGAGGGTTTGCATTTTACGATGTGAGGCTATTTATTATAGACTTGTGTGATGGGTCAATAATTTCCTGCTGCAGAATAACAGAGGAGGCTTGATCCAGGACCCCGGACTGAAGCCACAAAAGAGTAAACAAAACTTCAATGGGGATACCAGCTGAGGGCTTGGGGTGGACATGTAGGGGTTCTCTAGGGCCATCCAACTCTCCGGCTTTATTCTTAAACCTTCACCCACCTCGTCTCTCAAACTTCTACTCTTCCAAAAGAGGAAATCGTTAACCAGCTTGAACAACAGACATTTCCTTCTCTTATTCTAAGGCCAAATCTGAACTTGAGTGAGTTGGACAGAAAGACATCACCTAGGGGATCCTGGCTTAGATGTCACCATGGTAACCTTTTTCTGGTTCTTACCAGGGATTCCATCAGTTGGGTGAGAGTAGCTTTAAGAAATGTATTGTTCACTAGCTAAGTCATGTCCAGCTCTTTACGACCCCATGGGCTACAGTGTAGCAGGGTCTCCCTGTCCTTCACTATCTCCTGGTGTTTGCTCAAACTCATGTCCATTGAGTTGGTGATGCCTTCTAACCATCTCATCCTCTGTCACCCTCTTCACATCCTGACCTCATCTTTCCCAGAATCGGGATCTTTCCCAATGAGTCCATTCCTTGCATTAGGTGGCCAAAATATTAGAGCTTCAGCATCAGTCCTTCCAATGAATATTCAGGGTTGATTTCCTTTAGGATTGACTGGTTTAATCTCTTTGCTGTTCAAGGGACTCTCAAGAGTCCCAGCATCATGACTCGAAAGCATCAATTCTTCTGCTTTCAGCCTTCTTTATGGTCCAGCTGTCACATCTGCACACAGCTACTGGAAAAACCATAGCTTTTATAAAGGTTAAGGATAAAGGTAACTGGCATGCAATGACACTTTGCAGTATGTGAAGCTCAACCACTTATTTATCTAGAGAAGTGGTCAGGACAAGGTTTTATTCAACTTGTCAATGAAGCAATGGAGGCTCAGAGAGGATAATGTCAAATGAAGCAATTGGTTGTGGGCTGTGCTGCCAAAGCAGGGGAGGAGCAGTAAGATACCAAATGTATTCTGGGCAGCAGCTTGCAAATACCTCAGCGTTTTCCAAATGCAGGCTCTGAGGAGGGTTTGCATTTTACGATGTGAGGCTATTTATTATAGACTTGTGTGATGGGTCAATAATTTCCTGCTGCAGAATAACAGAGGAGGCTTGATCCAGGACCCCGGACTGAAGCCACAAAAGAGTAAACAAAACTTCAATGGGGATACCAGCTGAGGGCTTGGGGTGGACATGTAGGGGTTCTCTAGGGCCATCCAACTCTCCGGCTTTATTCTTAAACCTTCACCCACCTCGTCTCTCAAACTTCTACTCTTCCAAAAGAGGAAATCGTTAACCAGCTTGAACAACAGACATTTCCTTCTCTTATTCTAAGGCCAAATCTGAACTTGAGTGAGTTGGACAGAAAGACATCACCTAGGGGATCCTGGCTTAGATGTCACCATGGTAACCTTTTTCTGGTTCTTACCAGGGATTCCATCAGTTGGGTGAGAGTAGCTTTAAGAAATGTATTGTTCACTAGCTAAGTCATGTCCAGCTCTTTACGACCCCATGGGCTACAGTGTAGCAGGGTCTCCCTGTCCTTCACTATCTCCTGGTGTTTGCTCAAACTCATGTCCATTGAGTTGGTGATGCCTTCTAACCATCTCATCCTCTGTCACCCTCTTCACATCCTGACCTCATCTTTCCCAGAATCGGGATCTTTCCCAATGAGTCCATTCCTTGCATTAGGTGGCCAAAATATTAGAGCTTCAGCATCAGTCCTTCCAATGAATATTCAGGGTTGATTTCCTTTAGGATTGACTGGTTTAATCTCTTTGCTGTTCAAGGGACTCTCAAGAGTCCCAGCATCATGACTCGAAAGCATCAATTCTTCTGCTTTCAGCCTTCTTTATGGTCCAGCTGTCACATCTGCACACAGCTACTGGAAAAACCATAGCTTTTATAAAGGTTAAGGATAAAGGTAACTGGCATTCAATGACACTTTGCAGTATGTGAAGCTCAACCACTTATTTATCTAGAGAAGTGGTCAGGACAAGGTTTTATTCAACTTGTCAATGAAGCAATGGAGGCTCAGAGAGGATAAGTGAACTGTCCTTAATTATACAGCCTGGAGGAGCCCAGTTTCCCTCCTCACACTTGGCAGAGAAGGAGGGAGACTCCAAAACTGGGGTCTAGAGACCAGCATCAAGTGTGCAGGGAGAATGAGAAGGTGATCAGGTGGAGAGAGGTGAACAGTTCAGGTATACGTGTCTTGGATGGTTTCTTCTGGGGCTATTTTAGGTCATTGACATTAGCATTGGGTTTGAGTGAGAAGCCTATTTTGTTTGTTTACACATGAATAAAAACTATGGGTGAGCTGGAAGAGTCTGGGCTACAAGTCAAGTCAGGAAGCTTAGATCAGGGATGGGCTCTGGGTCCAGAGACCCCTTGTTATCTCTGTTGGGTGTCAGGGATCCCTGAGTTTCTTTGCAGGAAGAGATTTTGGGTGTGGCCACCGACTCATCAGTCAAACCAGTCAATCCTAAAGGAAAGCAACCCTGAATATTCATTGGAAGGACTAATACTGAAGCTGAAGCTTAAGCTCCAATACTTTGGCCACCTGATGTGAAGAGTTGACTCGTTGGAAAAGATCCCGATGTTGGGAAAGATTGAACACAGGAGGAGAACGGGACAACAGAGTATCAGATGGTTGGATGGCATCATCAACTCAATGGGCATGAGTTTGAGTAAATGCCAGGAGATAGTGAAGGATGGTGTGCTGTTGACAATGGGGTCAGATAGAATTGGTGATCCCTTCTAACCATCTCATCCTCTGTCACCCTCTTCACATCCTGACCTCATCTTTCCCAGAATCGGGATCTTTCCCAATGAGTCCATTCCTTGCATTAGGTGGCCAAAATATTAGAGCTTCAGCATCAGTCCTTCCAATGAATATTCAGGGTTGATTTCCTTTAGGATTGACTGGTTTAATCTCTTTGCTGTTCAAGGGACTCTCAAGAGTCCCAGCATCATGACTCGAAAGCATCAATTCTTCTGCTTTCAGCCTTCTTTATGGTCCAGCTGTCACATCTGCACACAGCTACTGGAAAAACCATAGCTTTTATAAAGGTTAAGGATAAAGGTAACTGGCATTCAATGACACTTTGCAGTATGTGAAGCTCAACCACTTATTTATCTAGAGAAGTGGTCAGGACAAGGTTTTATTCAACTTGTCAATGAAGCAATGGAGGCTCAGAGAGGATAAGTGAACTGTCCTTAATTATACAGCCTGGAGGAGCCCAGTTTCCCTCCTCACACTTGGCAGAGAAGGAGGGAGACTCCAAAACTGGGGTCTAGAGACCAGCATCAAGTGTGCAGGGAGAATGAGAAGGTGATCAGGTGGAGAGAGGTGAACAGTTCAGGTATACGTGTCTTGGATGGTTTCTTCTGGGGCTATTTTAGGTCATTGACATTAGCATTGGGTTTGAGTGAGAAGCCTATTTTGTTTGTTTACACATGAATAAAAACTATGGGTGAGCTGGAAGAGTCTGGGCTACAAGTCAAGTCAGGAAGCTTAGATCAGGGATGGGCTCTGGGTCCAGAGACCCCTTGTTATCTCTGTTGGGTGTCAGGGATCCCTGAGTTTCTTTGCAGGAAGAGATTTTGGGTGTGGCCACCGACTCATCAGTCAAACCAGTCAATCCTAAAGGAAAGCAACCCTGAATATTCATTGGAAGGACTAATACTGAAGCTGAAGCTTAAGCTCCAATACTTTGGCCACCTGATGTGAAGAGTTGACTCGTTGGAAAAGATCCCGATGTTGGGAAAGATTGAACACAGGAGGAGAACGGGACAACAGAGTATCAGATGGTTGGATGGCATCATCAACTCAATGGGCATGAGTTTGAGTAAATGCCAGGAGATAGTGAAGGATGGTGTGCTGTTGACAATGGGGTCAGAAAGAATTGGGCGTGACTGAGTGACTGAACAACAACAACATTGGCTCAACACCTATAAAGGGACAGAGAAAGGCAGCCACCACGACTCCTCGGTTGCTTTGATACACGAGTCCTGGCAGGAGGAAGAACCGGAGAGCTGGAAATAGCCCCGTGGGTCTCAGGGGATCAGGGGCTCCCCCGCAGGATCTCTAAATTGAGCAGCTGTGGGAGGTGCAGCTTCGGGACCTGCTGGCAGGATGAGGGCCTCGGGGCTGAAGGTCGGGGAGGCCCTGTTTCACTGATGAGGAGGCTCGTGCTCTCTTACATTTGTCTACGACCCTCTGACGACCCCGCCTTTGATCTGTGTTTGGCTTAGGCAGGAAGAAGGCTGGTGGCTTTCTCTAGTTCATGATGAAGTAATTGTAGGGACAAGAGGTAGCAATGGCGACCCACTGACATGGCTGAGATGCCTCCCTCTCTCCCTGACACACTTGCACACACACATAGTGGGCAAGGTTTAGAAAAGGAGAGAGCCCACACTTCTTGCTCTGAGATTCCAGTGGGTTCTCAGACCAGGCATGCTGGGGAGCATCAGCCTGGCAGGTACCTTCATCTCTCACAACTCAGGAGAAAAGGACACGTAGGCACATCTGAAGACCTGGTAACAGTCCCAGGTGGAGATGGACATACCCTTTCACTTGCTGGCTTTGGGTCATAGGGAGCCATCCTGAGTGTGGTTTAGTCATATGGTTTAGCCTGGCAGGGCATAGCAAACTCATCGTTTGCGGGTCCCTGAGTTTCTTTGCAGGAAGAGATTTTGGGTGTGGCCACCGACTCATCAGTCAAACCAGTCAATCCTAAAGGAAAGCAACCCTGAATATTCATTGGAAGGACTAATACTGAAGCTGAAGCTTAAGCTCCAATACTTTGGCCACCTGATGTGAAGAGTTGACTCGTTGGAAAAGATCCCGATGTTGGGAAAGATTGAACACAGGAGGAGAACGGGACAACAGAGTATCAGATGGTTGGATGGCATCATCAACTCAATGGGCATGAGTTTGAGTAAATGCCAGGAGATAGTGAAGGATGGTGTGCTGTTGACAATGGGGTCAGAAAGAATTGGGCGTGACTGAGTGACTGAACAACAACAACATTGGCTCAACACCTATAAAGGGACAGAGAAAGGCAGCCACCACGACTCCTCGGTTGCTTTGATACACGAGTCCTGGCAGGAGGAAGAACCGGAGAGCTGGAAATAGCCCCGTGGGTCTCAGGGGATCAGGGGCTCCCCCGCAGGATCTCTAAATTGAGCAGCTGTGGGAGGTGCAGCTTCGGGACCTGCTGGCAGGATGAGGGCCTCGGGGCTGAAGGTCGGGGAGGCCCTGTTTCACTGATGAGGAGGCTCGTGCTCTCTTACATTTGTCTACGACCCTCTGACGACCCCGCCTTTGATCTGTGTTTGGCTTAGGCAGGAAGAAGGCTGGTGGCTTTCTCTAGTTCATGATGAAGTAATTGTAGGGACAAGAGGTAGCAATGGCGACCCACTGACATGGCTGAGATGCCTCCCTCTCTCCCTGACACACTTGCACACACACATAGTGGGCAAGGTTTAGAAAAGGAGAGAGCCCACACTTCTTGCTCTGAGATTCCAGTGGGTTCTCAGACCAGGCATGCTGGGGAGCATCAGCCTGGCAGGTACCTTCATCTCTCACAACTCAGGAGAAAAGGACACGTAGGCACATCTGAAGACCTGGTAACAGTCCCAGGTGGAGATGGACATACCCTTTCACTTGCTGGCTTTGGGTCATAGGGGAGCCATCCTGAGTGTGGTTTAGTCATATGGTTTAGAAAACTTCTGAGCAGTTGGCTGAGGGGTCATGGAGGACAAACTATCTTCCATTGTGCCTTCTGGTTTGTTCCTCCTTCTCCTCCTGGCTGGTCTGGCCACCTCTGGAGCTATTTTGCTAGAGTAACATGTCAACCAGGAACTCAGGGTGAGAAAACATGAATGTCAAGCTCCCAGAACAGAGTGAGGAGTTTCTGTGATTTAAGAACCCACCTGCCAATGCAGGAGACACAGGAAAGGCAGGTTCAATCCCTGGGTGGGAAAGAACCCCTGGAGGAGGAAATGGCAACCCACTCCAGTATCCTTGTCTGGAAAATTCCATATTCAGAGGAGTCTGGTGGGCTACAGTCCATGAAATCGCAGAGAGTTAGATAAGACTGAGCACCCACACATGCATGCACAGGGTAGTGTCAACCCAGGAGAGTCTCTTAGAGGAGGGGACCTTGAGACAGATTTAAAGGATGAGCAGGACTACACATTTGTCATGAGAAGGGATGTGGGAAGGTGAGTTAGGATCCAGGGGGTTGTACATGAATGGGAAAGTCAATGCCATGTTTACAGTGGGGAGATGCAAGGACAGTTAGGCTAGAGTTATGGTTAGTGGAGCACATGGGTCATGCCGTGTGTTTTCAGGGGCAGATCCTGAGAGCAAGGAGACTGAGGATGCATTCTGCCCAAGGGGAGGTGCAGCAGAGGGAGTCTCTGAAAACGGGGGCCCCGACATACTGAGGCTTCTGCTCTGTGTGGCTTAAGTTGAGCTCATAGTACCTGCTACAACACCCCAGTCTTCATGACCCATCTTGTGCTCTTTCCAGCATCATCTAGTTGGCTTCCTTTTGTTTTCACCTTACCCATGAGGAGGCAGCATTTTCTGTTTTGAGGGTCTCCCTGAACCTGAAGGCCACTTTTGGTTCCATCCAAGTCCCCTCCTTCTGGTGAATCTAAACAGAATCTAACGGTGTCCTTGTCCAGAATCACATCTTTCCAGCCCTCACCACCACCCTCTGGTTCTACCCACTTGGGTGGGGTTGAGCAGCTGGCTGACAAACTATCTTCCATTGTGCCTTCTGGTTTGTTCCTCCTTCTCCTCCTGGCTGGTCTGGCCACCTCTGGAGCTATTTTGCTAGAGTAACATGTCAACCAGGAACTCAGGGTGAGAAAACATGAATGTCAAGCTCCCAGAACAGAGTGAGGAGTTTCTGTGATTTAAGAACCCACCTGCCAATGCAGGAGACACAGGAAAGGCAGGTTCAATCCCTGGGTGGGAAAGAACCCCTGGAGGAGGAAATGGCAACCCACTCCAGTATCCTTGTCTGGAAAATTCCATATTCAGAGGAGTCTGGTGGGCTACAGTCCATGAAATCGCAGAGAGTTAGATAAGACTGAGCACCCACACATGCATGCACAGGGTAGTGTCAACCCAGGAGAGTCTCTTAGAGGAGGGGACCTTGAGACAGATTTAAAGGATGAGCAGGACTACACATTTGTCATGAGAAGGGATGTGGGAAGGTGAGTTAGGATCCAGGGGGTTGTACATGAATGGGAAAGTCAATGCCATGTTTACAGTGGGGAGATGCAAGGACAGTTAGGCTAGAGTTATGGTTAGTGGAGCACATGGGTCATGCCGTGTGTTTTCAGGGGCAGATCCTGAGAGCAAGGAGACTGAGGATGCATTCTGCCCAAGGGGAGGTGCAGCAGAGGGAGTCTCTGAAAACGGGGCCCTGACATACTGAGGCTTCTGCTCTGTGTGGCTTAAGTTGAGCTCATAGTACCTGCTACAACACCCCAGTCTTCATGACCCATCTTGTGCTCTTTCCAGCATCATCTAGTTGGCTTCCTTTTGTTTTCACCTTACCCATGAGGAGGCAGCATTTTCTGTTTTGAGGGTCTCCCTGAACCTGAAGGCCACTTTTGGTTCCATCCAAGTCCCCTCCTTCTGGTGAATCTAAACAGAATCTAACGGTGTCCTTGTCCAGAATCACATCTTTCCAGCCCTCACCACCACCCTCTGGTTCTACCCACTTGGGTGGGGTTGAGCAGCTGGCTTCATGTCAACAATAGATGCTGCTCACTGAGAGAGGAGGGCCCTCCTGCTGGTGCCCCACCCCTGACAGCTGGGCAGACCTGAGTGGCCCAGCCAGACCCTCCCCCAACCCATGCCTCCTGGAGAGACCCATCTTGCCATTCTGGGCCTTCGACCAGCTCTCCACACCCCTTGAGGCTCCTGGCCCTTGTTAGGACATTTGGCTCTTTACCTTGGAATCGGCTCAAGAGTACATCATAAATTTGACTATTAGGGCAGTGTTCTCTTTGTATTTTAATGATCTTCCCCAGATCTCCAAACACTTTGCCAAGAGTCTCCTAACACACTTTCTGATAATGCAGCTCTGTTAGGGCAGAGGGCAACTCTTCCTGACGTGGACGGAAGTAGGGCCTGGCCTTTGAGAAACTTGATGACCTTGCTGATACCATGTGTCATCTGGGAGTCAGACTCATACATCCTAGCTCTGCCCTGGACTCCATCTGTGGGACTCAGACCTCCACTGAGAAAGGAGTAGGACCAAGCGGAGAATGGGTTTCAACTCTGCGACTCAGAGAGCTGCAAATCAACAGGTCACATGCTGGCGGTTGAGTTCAGACAGCAGATTCTTAAGCGCAAAACCCACCGTTCCCTTGTCTACATGAGGGCAGATAAATCCTTTGTTTCTTTGATGAAAGTGAGAGAGCGATGTCAGACAAGAGAGGGGCAGAGCTTCCTTCCCAATGTATAGTTTATCCTTTCTCAGCCTCCTTGCTTTTTCTCCCTCTCCCGTAATTAAGTAGCCTAGATATATAACCAGATCTCAGGACAAACTGTTCCTTTGCTCACCAAGGGTGTCCTGCCAGACAGCAGCCTAATGATTTTTGAGCAATTAGAAACAACTAACGCCAGCAGTGACCTGCCACAGACTCTGGCCCTGCCACAGACCTGCCACTGTCTCTATGGCTCAAGAGGCATGGTCCAGCCTCAGAAAGTGTCTTTGCCAACAGCCCAGCATGAACAATCTGAGCTCCACCCCTACTTGCTCCTTGCACCTCTCGACAACCACTGGCCTTGTCAGACACGCTGAGCGGAGCCTCAGGAGCTGCCAAATGGCCTTGGCCCTGGGCCACTGATGCTCCCTGATGCAGAGGAGATGAGATTCACAAAAGCACTGAACTCAGGACAGGGAGAGGGCTGGTCTCCTTTCAGAACTGTGGCTGACCTGGAAGTGGGTTCGTGAATTGTATTATTTTTGTTCAGTCAGTAAGTCGAGTCTGACTCTTTGTGACCCGTGGGGACCCCCGTCCGGCTCAAACTCGTTTCACTCTTCCTGACATTTGGCTCTTTACCTTGGAATCGGAAGAAAAAGGGCAGTGTTCTCTTTGTATTTTAATGATCTTCCCCAGATCTCCAAACACTTTGCCAAGAGTCTCCTAACACACTTTCTGATAATGCAGCTCTGTTAGGGCAGAGGGCAACTCTTCCTGACGTGGACGGAAGTAGGGCCTGGCCTTTGAGAAACTTGATGACCTTGCTGATACCATGTGTCATCTGGGAGTCAGACTCATACATCCTAGCTCTGCCCTGGACTCCATCTGTGGGACTCAGACCTCCACTGAGAAAGGAGTAGGACCAAGCGGAGAATGGGTTTCAACTCTGCGACTCAGAGAGCTGCAAATCAACAGGTCACATGCTGGCGGTTGAGTTCAGACAGCAGATTCTTAAGCGCAAAACCCACCGTTCCCTTGTCTACATGAGGGCAGATAAATCCTTTGTTTCTTTGATGAAAGTGAGAGAGCGATGTCAGACAAGAGAGGGGCAGAGCTTCCTTCCCAATGTATAGTTTATCCTTTCTCAGCCTCCTTGCTTTTTCTCCCTCTCCCGTAATTAAGTAGCCTAGATATATAACCAGATCTCAGGACAAACTGTTCCTTTGCTCACCAAGGGTGTCCTGCCAGACAGCAGCCTAATGATTTTTGAGCAATTAGAAACAACTAACGCCAGCAGTGACCTGCCACAGACTCTGGCCCTGCCACAGACCTGCCACTGTCTCTATGGCTCAAGAGGCATGGTCCAGCCTCAGAAAGTGTCTTTGCCAACAGCCCAGCATGAACAATCTGAGCTCCACCCCTACTTGCTCCTTGCACCTCTCGACAACCACTGGCCTTGTCAGACACGCTGAGCGGAGCCTCAGGAGCTGCCAAATGGCCTTGGCCCTGGGCCACTGATGCTCCCTGATGCAGAGGAGATGAGATTCACAAAAGCACTGAACTCAGGACAGGGAGAGGGCTGGTCTCCTTTCAGAACTGTGGCTGACCTGGAAGTGGGTTCGTGAATTGTATTATTTTTGTTCAGTCAGTAAGTCGAGTCTGACTCTTTGTGACCCCGTGGACGGCAGCATGCCAATCTCCCCTGTCTTTCACTGTCTCCCAGAGCTTGCTCAAACTCGTCCATTGAGTCAGTGATGCTATCTAACCATTGCATCTTCTGCCACCCCTTTCTCATTTTGCCTTCAATCTTTCCCATCATCAAGGTCTTTTCCAATGAGCCGGCTCTTTGCATTTGGTGGCCAAAGTACCAAAAGTCTAAAAAGACAGAGCTACCACATGACTCTGGAAGCCCACTCTTGTGCGTATATCCAGATAAAATCATAATTCAAAAAGATACATGCACCCCAGTGTTCACTGCAGCACTATTTACAATAACCAATCCATAGAAGAAAGCTATGCATTGACAGAGGAATGGATAAAAAAGATGTGGTATTATGTATAATGGAATACTACTCAGCCATTAAAAAGAATGAAAGAATACCACTTGCGGCAACATGGATGAACCTAAAGATGATCATACTAAGTGAAGTATGCCAAAGAAAGACAAATATCATATATCACTAATATGTGGAATATAAAAAGATGATGCAAATTAACTTATTTAAAAAATAGGAATAGATTCACAGACATAGAAAACTAACTTACGGTTGCCAAAGGGGAAGGAGAGGGGGAATATTAGGTGTTTGGGATGAAAATATACACACAACAATCTATAAAATATACAGCCAACAGAGACCTACTGTGTCACAAAGGGAACTCCATTCAGTATCCTGTGATAACATATGTTATTTTTAAAATTTATTTTTAACTAAAGGATAATTGTTTTATAACACAGTGTTGGTTTCTGCCATACATCACCTTGAATTAGCCACAGGCATCCATATGTCTGCTCCTCATGAGGCTCCTTCCCATCTCTCATCCCATCCCAGCCCTCTAGGTTGTCCCAGAGCCCTGGGTTGAGTTCCCTGAGTCATACAGCAAATTCCACTGCCTGTCTATTTCACATGTAATAGTGTATATGTTTCTATGCTGTCCATTTGATGTGTGTTGTTTTGTTATTTACTCACTAAGTCATTTCTGACCCTTTGTGACCCCATGGACTGTAGCCTGCCAGGTTCCTCTGTCTGTGAAATTCTCCAGGCATACTGAAGTGGGTTGCCATTTCCTTCTCCAAAGAATCTTCTCAAGCCTGTATCTTCTGTATCTCCTGCATTGACAGGCAAATTTTCTACCACTGAGCCTCCTGGGAAGCCCAATCTAACTGAACAGTTCTTAAATAAAAAGGTGGTTTAGTCGTTAGGTTGTGTCCTACTCTTCCATGGACCATAGCTGTCAGGCTTCTCCATCCGTGGGATTTTCCAGGCAAGAATACTGGAGAGAGTTGCCAGGGAAGCCTTTTTGTTATTTTTTATTTATTTATTTATTTTTTGGCCATTTCTGTTGGTCTTTCATCTATTTATCTTTGTTCTTTGGCCTGTATAGGCTTCCCATTGCAGTGGCCTCTCTTGTTGCAGAGCACCCACTCTGGGCACATGCACTCCAGAGCTCTGGCTCAGTAGTTGGACACATAGGTCCAGCCGTTCCATGGCACATGGGATCTTCCCAGGCCAGGGATCGAACCAGTGCCCCTTGCACTGCAAGGCAGTGTCCTTACTCATTGGACCACCAGGGAAGCCTGCCAGGGAAGTCTTTTAAATAAAATATAAGTATGAAAAGAACCAACAGGCTTGTAAAAATGAAATCGAATGTTCTGAAATGTCTCAGTGCAGGTGCATTACTAAGAAGAATTGATGCCAATCAGATGTAGATGAGACAAATATAAAAGTGAAGCCAAAGTTGTAAAATCTGGGCTTCTGGACTTAGATTCTTCACACATGTAAATGCTTTTTCTATTAATACTTTGAGGAAATTGAAACTGGAAATTGTTGTGGAAGTATCAAGAGCGTGTTTTTTGCAAACAAGAAAAGAAAGGTTGAAACAGTCATCTTCAGATATCCATCCCTAGACCCATGGCCTTCTTCCTTCATGTAAAAGTTGTACAGTGAATACACATGTGTATTCTGAGTTAAAATAAAAGGTTTATCACCTGTGTTTTCGATACTTACTGGGTGCCCTTTGAATGAACTGTTTTGATGACCTGACTAATGGCCTGCTCATGGATCGAAGACAAGGAAGTATCCCCTCTGAGAGGTGGAAATTTCAGAGAGTCTGCACAGCTTTTCTGAATGCTGGGCCCTCATATGTTCTCTGAGCATTTGGAGAAGAAGCTATTGTGAATCATGGGAATTCATCCACATGAACAAATTGGCCCCGTGTCACTGTGTACAATCTTAGTTCTGCTTAGTGGCTTTTTAGATTTTTACTTTATCTTTTGGCTGCTATTTGTGAGATCTTACTTCCCTGACCAGGGATTGAACCCAGGACCTTGGCAGTGAAAGCTAGGAGCCCTAATCACTGGACAGCAAGGAGACTCCCCTGTGCTCTGTGCTTGCCTGTACTGGGCAGATGCAGCTCTGTGGGTTTACGCTGTGCATTCTGTTGCACCTGACGCTCTGTCTTGCCTCCTTCCCTGTGAGTCTTGTGTGCAGGCAGGGCACAGCAGGGGTCAAGGGGACATGTCTAGTACCCCCTCAGTTCCTGCCCATGAGCAGCCTGGTTGTACGTTGGAGTGGGATGCACCAGTGACCCAGGTCTGTTATTTTTCCAAAAGACACTTATTCCCATTACTCTGTTGGTACCAAAACTTGCCCCCCAAAGGGCTCTCATAATCAAAGCCAGTTTAACAATGAACCGCCATGCACATAGCCATCACTCACAGTGCAGGTTAGGGTTTCCTGACACCTAGAACTCTTTGTCTGGTTTGTAGAGATGAAGCAGTGTTAAGGTTACTAAGGGAGATGGTGCTCTTTTTTTCTAAGTCAGGATGAGCTGCATAGGCCTTCACTGGACTCACCCCCATGATATTTCTTTCCCCTAGACTTGTTGTTAGTTGCTCGGTCATATCCAACTCTTTCCGACTCCATGGATTGAACATGGGTCTCCGGGGTTGCAGGCAGATTGTTTATTGTCTGAGCCACCAGAGTGGCAAGTCTCAAGGAAGAGGGTACCATCAGGACAGAACTAGACACGATATGAGGCACATAGGCTTGCTGCAAGTGCTTCCTAGCAGGACCGCACTTCTTTCTTTACAAACCATACCCAATACCAACCTGTGTCTAAAACTTTCTGTGTTCTGGAGGCCTTTGACCAGTCTGGGACCCGTATCCTCTGAGAGGTGGAAATTTCAGAGAGTCTGCACAGCTTTTCTGAATGCTGGGCCCTCATATGTTCTCTGAGCATTTGGAGAAGAAGCTATTGTGAATCATGGGAATTCATCCACATGAACAAATTGGCCCCGTGTCACTGTGTACAATCTTAGTTCTGCTTAGTGGCTTTTTAGATTTTTACTTTATCTTTTGGCTGCTATTTGTGAGATCTTACTTCCCTGACCAGGGATTGAACCCAGGACCTTGGCAGTGAAAGCTAGGAGCCCTAATCACTGGACAGCAAGGAGACTCCCCTGTGCTCTGTGCTTGCCTGTACTGGGCAGATGCAGCTCTGTGGGTTTACGCTGTGCATTCTGTTGCACCTGACGCTCTGTCTTGCCTCCTTCCCTGTGAGTCTTGTGTGCAGGCAGGGCACAGCAGGGGTCAAGGGGACATGTCTAGTACCCCCTCAGTTCCTGCCCATGAGCAGCCTGGTTGTACGTTGGAGTGGGATGCACCAGTGACCCAGGTCTGTTATTTTTCCAAAAGACACTTATTCCCATTACTCTGTTGGTACCAAAACTTGCCCCCAAGGTCTCTCATAATCAAAGCCAGTTTAACAATGAACCGCCATGCACATAGCCATCACTCACAGTGCAGGTTAGGGTTTCCTGACACCTAGAACTCTTTGTCTGGTTTGTAGAGATGAAGCAGTGTTAAGGTTACTAAGGGAGATGGTGCTCTTTTTTTCTAAGTCAGGATGAGCTGCATAGGCCTTCACTGGACTCACCCCCATGATATTTCTTTCCCCTAGACTTGTTGTTAGTTGCTCGGTCATATCCAACTCTTTCCGACTCCATGGATTGAACATGGGTCTCCGGGGTTGCAGGCAGATTGTTTATTGTCTGAGCCACCAGAGTGGCAAGTCTCAAGGAAGAGGGTACCATCAGGACAGAACTAGACACGATATGAGGCACATAGGCTTGCTGCAAGTGCTTCCTAGCAGGACCGCACTTCTTTCTTTACAAACCATACCCAATACCAACCTGTGTCTAAAACTTTCTGTGTTCTGAGGCTTTGACCTCTGGGACCCTCTAACTCTGAAATTCTGCCCTCTTTGGGTTAGCCAGGTTCCAGAAATAGCCAACAGCCCATCCAGAGCCGACACCTCAACCACTGCCTTCATGGGGCTCACCAGCTCCTGGCCTCTATCCACCTGCCCTATGGACCCCAGGGCCAGGTATGAGACAAGAGGAGACAGCGCCTGTGTCCCTGAAGATTGTTCAAACTGTTGCCGGGAGAAGTTCTGATTCCAGTTCTGATTCCATGTTGGAACTGCTTCTTTGATTTACTTCCCGTTGTTGCTTTTGTTATTATAATCCTACATAATGGCCTGACTCAGAGAATCTTTCCCCTCTGCCTGACTGTCAAACTAAAGTGCCTTCGTTCAGGACTATGTCCATCTGTGGATGGAAAGAGGAAAGAAATTAACACATCCTTTGTCCCTAGGTTCACCTTTCTAGGAGCGATGTGCAAGATGAATGGCCTTTTCGCTTTACTTTACTGCCTCATTCTCTCCCTCTCTGTTCTCTAAAGAATCTGGCCCAGGTAAGATGGTTATTTTGAGATATTAGTCTACCATCTTCCCAGACAGCCACCTTGTGGTAGCAGAACTAGTCATTCTCAGTCTGTGTGCCCTGCCTCACCCACTTCTTCCCACAGAAACCACAATAAGGCTCTTGTCCTGCTGAATTTTGTGGTTCCTCGGGGAGTGGTGCATCCTGGGGAACTCTTTTTTTTTTTTCTTCTTAAATTTGGCCTCTTTTATTGTTTATTTATTTATTTATTTATTTATTTATTTATTTTCATCCATCTTTATTCTTTGGCCCGTGTGAGCCTTCCGTTGCAGTGGCCTCTCTTGTTGCAGAGCACCGGCTCTGGGGGCATGTGCCCCAGAGTGCTGGCTCTTAATTGGATACACCAGTTCAGCCACTCTGTGGCATGTGGGCCTTCCCAGGCCAGGGCTCGAACTGGCATCCCTTGCACTGCAAGGCGGACTCTCCACCCACTGGACCACCAGAGAAGCCCCCTAGGGAACTCTTAAGTCACAAGCTATCTTTCCAGTGGTGATGTTTCCTGACCTGTGGACCTTACCATACCTCAAATTTTCTGTTCCTCCACTGTAGTTAGAACACACACCATTCACCATAGCTCTTTCCCTGGCTCTTCTGATGGATTCACTAACAATTCTAAGCTCTTTGGTATTCATTCATTCACACTCAGGCGTGTACTCAAGGGCCTGCTCAGGCTCTTTCACCAAGGGGCTGTGGACTGGCCAGGAGCCTGAGCCTAAAGCTCAAGAAAACAAGAACAATAACAACTGTATTATTGGTCCCATCTTGGCTCAGGACCAGAACTTTCTCATGGATCCTGTTGGGGCAGAAACCAGCCAGTTAGGTTGACTATCACAGGTAACTGAGAGCATACAGCCTGAGTGGAAAGGGCGGGGTGGGACAGGAAGTGTGCACACAGCTTGGCTGGGGGATCCTGGGTGGATGACCATGAGGTCCAGGTGGTGGGAGACAGGATGCAAGTAGGGGAGGGTGGGGGAAGAGGAAGGAAGGCCTGGATGTCACACAGCCAGCAGGTGGAAAGACTGGTGCTGGAACAGAGACCCTGGGAGCACATGTCCTATATTCTTTCCTCTCCATCACGTGGCCTGATGAGGCAGATAAAATGGAAGAGTTCCTTTGATGGGAGGAGCAGTGGGAGCTGGAGATTAACTTTGGGAGATAAGGAGGGAGAGACATCAAAGCTGGCTCAGAAAGGATGCGTTTCAGGAAAGAGATGGGGGCAGGGGGAGGACAGAGCACCGGGTGAGGCACGACAGAGACGGGGCATGCATGTCTTTGTCCAGGGCATTTCCTAGTCCTGCTCCTGGAGGAAGAGGCACTGGACGTGGACTTACAATGCCAGGAGGGAGGCACACAGTGGCTGTCGAGCTGCCAGGCCTCTGCTGGGAGCTAAAGCTGTCAGGTAGAGGGGCAGATTGGCCCTCCTTCAGCGGGCTTGTAATCCCCCTAGCCCCCCAGGAGCTCTGTCCTCCTCTCTCTGGGCCACAGACTCTCCCTCCTTGCCTTTGTTCTGCTTAACCTCTGTCTATCCTCTCCCTGTTCACGGGAGCCACCTGCCTGCCTCTGTTTCCAACTCCTTGGATCTCAGGGACCCAGTGTAAGTCAGGACTGGTTGAGAATACAGACCTCTCCTTATCTCCTCTGCAAGGCTGCTACCCTGTTCCTGGCCCAGCCTCGTCCCTGCCAGAACAGTGCAATCCCTGGACCAGTGAGAGGAGCAGTCAGCTCCCTGTTGGTATGAAGGATGGGCCATTTCTCAGGCTGGGGATTCCATTAAGACATGCCATCTATGGATTTCTGAAGACACATCAGGCCTCTGAAGAGTCACTGTGTGGCTGAGTCATCAAGCTGTGATTTCTATGGTCAAAAGAACTGGCTCCCTCCACACTCAGCCACCCCTTGACCCCTTCCAATGCAATGGAACATCCCTGTACCAAGCTCTTCCTCCTTCACTAGTGAACTCGAATATGGAAGAAGGGCCTCACTCACAGTCAGATTCACAAAGAAGCTACAGAATGTGGTACCTGACCTCTCCTGTGCCTGCCACATAGCCCTTGACCGAAAACATGCACCAGCCATGGCAATGGCAGGTGTAGACAGATGTCTTGTGCTGAGTCACACTGGGACTCAGTTTCCTGCCCCATGGCTCTCTGGCTCCTTCCCTCTAACGCTCCACACAAGGTTTTCAATGCAGGCTCTGAAGTTCATAGACCATGATGGTAGCCGCACCTCTCATCTGTGTACCGTCCCCCAGTTTGAGCCCTTGGTGGCGATTGGCCTGTAACTCAGCTCTCTGCAGAGGACAGTCTTGGCACCGGGTGAGGCACGACAGAGACGGGGCATGCATGTCTTTGTCCAGGGCATTTCCTAGTCCTGCTCCTGGAGGAAGAGGCACTGGACGTGGACTTACAATGCCAGGAGGGAGGCACACAGTGGCTGTCGAGCTGCCAGGCCTCTGCTGGGAGCTAAAGCTGTCAGGTAGAGGGGCAGATTGGCCCTCCTTCAGCGGGCTTGTAATCCCCCTAGCCCCCCAGGAGCTCTGTCCTCCTCTCTCTGGGCCACAGACTCTCCCTCCTTGCCTTTGTTCTGCTTAACCTCTGTCTATCCTCTCCCTGTTCACGGGAGCCACCTGCCTGCCTCTGTTTCCAACTCCTTGGATCTCAGGGACCCAGTGTAAGTCAGGACTGGTTGAGAATACAGACCTCTCCTTATCTCCTCTGCAAGGCTGCTACCCTGTTCCTGGCCCAGCCTCGTCCCTGCCAGAACAGTGCAATCCCTGGACCAGTGAGAGGAGCAGTCAGCTCCCTGTTGGTATGAAGGATGGGCCATTTCTCAGGCTGGGGATTCCATTAAGACATGCCATCTATGGATTTCTGAAGACACATCAGGCCTCTGAAGAGTCACTGTGTGGCTGAGTCATCAAGCTGTGATTTCTATGGTCAAAAGAACTGGCTCCCTCCACACTCAGCCACCCCTTGACCCCTTCCAATGCAATGGAACATCCCTGTACCAAGCTCTTCCTCCTTCACTAGTGAACTCGAATATGGAAGAAGGGCCTCACTCACAGTCAGATTCACAAAGAAGCTACAGAATGTGGTACCTGACCTCTCCTGTGCCTGCCACATAGCCCTTGACCGAAAACATGCACCAGCCATGGCAATGGCAGGTGTAGACAGATGTCTTGTGCTGAGTCACACTGGGACTCAGTTTCCTGCCCCATGGCTCTCTGGCTCCTTCCCTCTAACGCTCCACACAAGGTTTTCAATGCAGGCTCTGAAGTTCATAGACCATGATGGTAGCCGCACCTCTCATCTGTGTACCGTCCCCCAGTTTGAGCCCTTGGTGGCGATTGGCCTGTAACTGGGCTCTCTTCAGAGGACAGTCTTGGCACCCTTAGGACTGCTGCTACTAAGGCGAGAGCTGGAAAGTCCCAGTAGTTTGCCACCCCTCCCAAGCCCTCTTCCCAGGGTGGCTGGTAGCTTCCCGGCTTCAGGAAGGATGCATTCTGAAATGCAGCATACACGCCAGAGACCTCTGCGGATTTGGACTGAAGTCGGGGCTCTGCCCGCAATCGCAGCTCTGACTGGCTTTTCCTCTTCTGTCCCACTTACTCCACTCCCTTCTACGTACCTCCTGGGAGCCCTTCCTGAAATCTTCTGCATGCAGTTTCTCCATGCTGGATCTCCTTCTACAGAAGCCAGTGTAGGGAGCCATCTTGCTGAACACTGAGGATACTGTCACAGCAGGAGTCACAGTGCATGGCAGGAAATACAGCATTCTAGAAAAGTCCATGGCACACTGGAATGGAACATCAAGCTTCAACCCTGTCTCAGAATAGTCCCAAATACTGCATCAGAAACTCCTGTGTGAATAACACACTTCATATGGAAACACAAAAGACCTCGAATAGCCAAAGAAATCCTGAGGAAGAAGAATGGAGCTGGAGGGATCAGCCTCCCTAACTTCAGACTCTACTACAAGGCAACAGTCATCGAGACAGTGTGGTACTGGCACAAAAACAGAAATATTGACCAATGGAACAAGATAGAGAACCCAGAGATAAACCCACTCACCTGTGAGTACCTTACTTTTGACAAAGGAGGCTAACATATAAAATGGGACAAAGACAGCCTCTTCAATAAATGGTGCTGGGAAAATTGGACAGCTACATGCAAAAAAATGAAGTTGGAACATACCCTGACACCATACACAAAGATCAACTCAGAATGGATTAAAGACCTAAATGCAAGACCAGAAACCATCAAACTCTTAGAGGAGAATATAGGCAAAACACTCAAGGACATAAATCAAAGCAAGATCTTCTCTGACTCACCTACTAGAATAGCAGAACGAAAAACAAAAATGAACATGTGGGACCTAATGAAACTTAAAGCTTTTATACAGCAAAAGAAATTACAAAAAAGATGAACAGACAACCCACAGAATGGGAGAAAATCATAGCATATGAAACAACAGAGAAAGAATTAATCTCCAAAATCTACAAGCAACTCAGACAACTCACCACTGGAAAAATGAACAACCCAATCAAAAAATGGGAAAAGGACCTAAACAGACACCTCTCCAAAGAGGACATACAGATGGCCCAAAAACACATGAAACAATGCTCAACTTCGCTTATAATTAGAGAAATGCAAATCAAAACTACAATGAGATATCACCTCACACCCGTCAGAATGGCCATCATCCACAAATCGACAGACGATAAATGCTGGAGAGAGTGCGGAGAAAAGGGAACACTCCTGCATTGCTGGTGGGAATGTAAATTGATACAGCCTCTATGGAAGAGTCTGGAGATTTCTTAAGAAACTAAAAACAGAAGCACCATACGACCCAGCAATCCCACTCTTAAGCTTATGCCCTGATGAAATTAAATCCAAAAGAAGCACCTGTACCCCAATGTTCATTGCAACTCTCTCTACAATAGCTAGAACATGGAAGCAACCTAGATGCCCATCGACAAACGAATGGATACAAAAGCTCTGGCACATACATATATACAATGGAATACTACACAGCTGTAAAAAGAAATGCAGAAGAATCAGCCCTAATGAGGTGGCTGGCTCTAGAACTTATCATAAAAAGTGAAGTCAGTCAAAAGAGAAATATTGACCAATAACAAAAAATAAAATGTGAGTACCTTACTTTTGACAAAGGAGGCTAACATATAAAATGGGACAAAGACAGCCTCTTCAATAAATGGTGCTGGGAAAATTGGACAGCTACATGCAAAAAAATGAAGTTGGAACATACCCTGACACCATACACAAAGATCAACTCAGAATGGATTAAAGACCTAAATGCAAGACCAGAAACCATCAAACTCTTAGAGGAGAATATAGGCAAAACACTCAAGGACATAAATCAAAGCAAGATCTTCTCTGACTCACCTACTAGAATAGCAGAACGAAAAACAAAAATGAACATGTGGGACCTAATGAAACTTAAAGCTTTTATACAGCAAAAGAAATTACAAAAAAGATGAACAGACAACCCACAGAATGGGAGAAAATCATAGCATATGAAACAACAGAGAAAGAATTAATCTCCAAAATCTACAAGCAACTCAGACAACTCACCACTGGAAAAATGAACAACCCAATCAAAAAATGGGAAAAGGACCTAAACAGACACCTCTCCAAAGAGGACATACAGATGGCCCAAAAACACATGAAACAATGCTCAACTTCGCTTATAATTAGAGAAATGCAAATCAAAACTACAATGAGATATCACCTCACACCCGTCAGAATGGCCATCATCCACAAATCGACAGACGATAAATGCTGGAGAGAGTGCGGAGAAAAGGGAACACTCCTGCATTGCTGGTGGGAATGTAAATTGATACAGCCTCTATGGAAGAGTCTGGAGATTTCTTAAGAAACTAAAAACAGAAGCACCATACGACCCAGCAATCCCACTCTTAAGCTTATGCCCTGATGAAATTAAATCCAAAAGAAGCACCTGTACCCCAATGTTCATTGCAACTCTCTCTACAATAGCTAGAACATGGAAGCAACCTAGATGCCCATCGACAAACGAATGGATACAAAAGCTCTGGCACATACATATATACAATGGAATACTACACAGCTGTAAAAAGAAATGCAGAAGAATCAGCCCTAATGAGGTGGCTGGCTCTAGAACTTATCATAAAAAGTGAAGTCAGTCAAAAAGAGAAGGACAAGTACAATATAATAACACACATATATGGAATCTAGTAGGATGGTGATGATGGCACATGCAGTGAAGTGACAGAAAGACAGACATGGTCAGTGGACATATGGACATTGTGGGGAAGGAACAGTGGGTGAGAGGTGTAAAGGAAGTAGCTTGAAGGCCTGTACTATCACGTGTGAAGAAAATAGCTATAGTCATTGCTCTTTGAGAAAAGCAGATCCTTCACAGTCTGGAGGAGTGGGAAGGGGGAGGCGTATACATATGACTAATCTGGGAACATACATATCTATAAACAACAAAACTCTGTAAAAGTTAAAAGTAAAATAAAAGTTAATATATATATATATATATATATATATATATATATATTTAAAAAGAAGAAAAGAAGAAACTCCTGTGTTGCTGTTGTTGTTGTTCTTTTTTTTTTTTTTTAATTCTGCCTTTGCCTCTTAAAAAGCTAGCTGTCCTTAGCAAACTTAGCACCTCTGATCCTCAGTTTCTCCACTTGTAAATGGATATAATGCTTGGCTCCCTATTATGAGGATGATCTCATTTACGGGACAATAAATGTTAAGTTTTTGGGCTGATACCAAGCCCATGTGCATGTGTGCAAAGTCACTTCAGTCATGTCTGACTCTATGCAATCCTATAGGCTGTAGCCCGCCAGGCTCCTCTGTCTGTGGGATTTTCCAGGCAAGAAGACTGGAGTGTGCTGTCATGTTCTCCTCCAGGAGATCTTCCAGGGGATAAAACTTTCAGTCTCTTGTATTTCCTTCATTGGTAGGTGGATTCTTTATCACTAGCGCCACCTGGGAAGTCCGCACTGAGTTCATAATGAGCGTTTAATAAAGGAAACTGTCTTTAGTGGGTATAGAGTGGCTTCAGTGTGATTGGATTGTATCAGCATAACGTCACATGGGTCATTTGTGTTCCTTCAGGTCCCCCGGCACAAGCCTGTTGTCACTCCATAGGTTCTCATCCTATGAAATTACCAGTGGACCACAGGAAAGGGTCTTCTTTCTCTTCTGCTTATCCTTTACTTCCAGATGTTGGAGTCTGCATTCACTTACCCCAGGTTACCTTGGAAGTGCTGACTTTCCATTTGCTATGCCTAACTAAGTTTTCTTCTCCAGCTGAAAATTTTCCCTGTGAAAGGAAAACATTCCAGTGGTCCCCCATATCTTCGCTGCCTCAGGCTCATGAAACCTCATATCCAACCTTGGATCTTCAAAAGAGAATCTACCCCAGCCAGCCCCCAAAGAAGTGGCCATCACAGCTGTATTGCCTTTTGGAAGGAATTTTATTTAATGACATTAAGGCTAGATTGCACCATTTCCTTGGCCAAAGTCAGTTCCAAATTGGCTTTGCTATTTCTCACTTGTCTATAGATTTCCCCCTGTCTCTCTTTTGTTGGGGGGGAAATTGGGGCATGGTGAGGGTGGTATTTGCAAGGAAATTATCCAGTCATTTCAAAGGTTTAAGAGAATGCTGCAGGGTGGTACTGATACCTTCTGCCAGAAAAGCAGGTGGCTAAGTGAGGCCTTACCTGGGGGCCACGTTGCCCAACAGCGTCTGGGGCTCCAGGAAGGGCCAGAACTGGTCTCAGCTACTGCTTTTCAACCAATGGGCCAGGAACGTCTTGGTGAGTATTTCAGGTTTCCATCTTCTGTCTCCTCATTTTCCTGACCTCTTTCCTGGGGAGCCTCTCCTAGACCACCAATAGGGAATCTGTGTGTGCTGCAAATGAAGTCATGCCTTCAGTCATGTCTGACTCTGTGTGACCCTATGGACCATAGCCTACCAGGCTCCTCTGTCCATGGGATTCTCAAGGCAAGAGCACTGGAGTGGGTTTCCATGCCCTCCTCCAGGGCATCTTCCTGACTCAGGGATTGAACCCATGTCTCCTGCATTGGCACCGCTAGCACCACCTAGGAAGCCCATAAGGAATCTGTAGTACACCAGTTATCCTAGCATGCACCATTTATTCATCAGAGATTTGGTGTAATTTAGACACTCCCTAGTCCTGAGGATCATGTTGGGAAAATACAGGACATTGGAGAGAAGCAACGTGGCCTCTATCAGCTGATGGCAATATGACACCCGTGCTGTAGAGACTTAAAGCTTAGACAGTGGCAGAGGTTCCCCAGAAGAGGACTGGCTGGCCTTGGGAGAGGTGGGTGAGAGGCAAGGCATTTGAGATGTGGGAAGGGGAGATGCCTTCTTGTCACCCCTCGCAGGGAGAGAGATGAGCTCTGAGGCTAGGCAATTATGACACAGTTCGATTACAGAGGGCTTCAGAGGCCAAGGGGAGGACTGATTGTGAATTGCAAGTCAATTTGGGAAAAAATCCAGGACTTTATCAAGCAAGGAGAGTTTTGTTCATGGATTTCCTGGATTCTCACACTTGATTACTAGAGGAACGGGAGAGCTCAGGAAGCCTGGAGCCTGGGTAGTCAGATAGCAGCTCAGTGGGAGAGGATAGGACAAATTTAAGGGAATTTTGCATGGCTAGATTGCACCATTTCCTTGGCCAAAGTCAGTTCCAAATTGGCTTTGCTATTTCTCACTTGTTCATAGATTTCCTGTCTCTTTTGTTGGGGGAAATTGGGGCATGGTGAGGGTGGTATTTGCAAGGAAATTATCCAGTCATTTCAAAGGTTTAAGAGAATGCTGCAGGGTGGTACTGATACCTTCTGCCAGAAAAGCAGGTGGCTAAGTGAGGCCTTACCTGGGGGCCACGTTGCCCAACAGCGTCTGGGGCTCCAGGAAGGGCCAGAACTGGTCTCAGCTACTGCTTTTCAACCAATGGGCCAGGAACGTCTTGGTGAGTATTTCAGGTTTCCATCTTCTGTCTCCTCATTTTCCTGACCTCTTTCCTGGGGAGCCTCTCCTAGACCACCAATAGGGAATCTGTGTGTGCTGCAAATGAAGTCATGCCTTCAGTCATGTCTGACTCTGTGTGACCCTATGGACCATAGCCTACCAGGCTCCTCTGTCCATGGGATTCTCAAGGCAAGAGCACTGGAGTGGGTTTCCATGCCCTCCTCCAGGGCATCTTCCTGACTCAGGGATTGAACCCATGTCTCCTGCATTGGCACCGCTAGCACCACCTAGGAAGCCCATAAGGAATCTGTAGTACACCAGTTATCCTAGCATGCACCATTTATTCATCAGAGATTTGGTGTAATTTAGACACTCCCTAGTCCTGAGGATCATGTTGGGAAAATACAGGACATTGGAGAGAAGCAACGTGGCCTCTATCAGCTGATGGCAATATGACACCCGTGCTGTAGAGACTTAAAGCTTAGACAGTGGCAGAGGTTCCCCAGAAGAGGACTGGCTGGCCTTGGGAGAGGTGGGTGAGAGGCAAGGCATTTGAGATGTGGGAAGGGGAGATGCCTTCTTGTCACCCCTCGCAGGGAGAGAGATGAGCTCTGAGGCTAGGCAATTATGACACAGTTCGATTACAGAGGGCTTCAGAGGCCAAGGGGAGGACTGATTGTGAATTGCAAGTCAATTTGGGAAAAAATCCAGGACTTTATCAAGCAAGGAGAGTTTTGTTCATGGATTTCCTGGATTCTCACACTTGATTACTAGAGGAACGGGAGAGCTCAGGAAGCCTGGAGCCTGGGTAGTCAGATAGCAGCTCATGTAGGGGAGAGGATAGGACCTCCCTTCATAACCTTTGGGGATTCTTGAGCAGGGAGTAACCAGACAGAGTGCTGAAACTGGCAAGAACATGTAAAACAGGGGAGATGTCAGTATTTCTTGCAGACATGCTCTGAAATGTCCTAACAGGTCTCGCCATGCCTGGAATCCTGTGGGCACGCAGAGCAAGTCCCCTTGGACCCTCGACTGCAGGCTGTCAGATGTGTCTCCCGCCCTCAATGAGCATAAGCACTGGCCCAGCAGGCTTTCTACCACCTTCCTCCTTTTCTCCTCCTTCTTCCTCTGACACAGGGTCTGATCCAGAGAGCTGACACCATCCTTTTTTTTGCCACAGACAGTCTCTGACTCTACAATCCTTCCTTGTGCCTACCTTTAATTCATAGACTCACTGAGAGAGACTTAATGAAACTCTACCCCATGTGGGGCAGTCCCCCTACGTCCTGTGCTTTTCACGCCACAGAAGGCAGCTCACACCTCAGGTTAGGAACACCGCCATCATGACCCATAGCCAGCGTTTAGGCCTGCCCTGCAAGGAGGGCATGGAAGGAAACAGGTCAGGTGGGGCCTGGAAGGGTTTGGAAGTGGTTATTAATGGCAGACAGAGCAGTGCTCGTGTGCAAGGTGAGCACAATGTGCTGAGGCTGCCAAAATGGAAAGTGCCTGTTAATAGCACAAGTGACATGTCCCAACTCTTGCATTGACACATGGGACCCGGGGTTTCCTGCAGAACCCAGCCTGCATGCTAATGGCGTAGGAGCTCCCTCCCTGGCCTGGTGCACCCTCATCTCCTGGCTGCCTGTGTGTGTGACCCTGCTAAGATCTCAACCCCAGGTCTTCCACCCGTCCTGAAGTGCTGGCAGGGAACATGAGATCTGGAGGAAAAGCCACCTGTCTCTGCAGTGTTCCTTCATTTTTAAAAAATTTATTTATTTTTAGTTGGAGGATAATTGCTTTACAATATTGTGTGGGTCTCTGACATGCATTAACATGAATCAGCCATAGGTATATGTATGTCGGTCTTCCCGGGTGGCACTTGTGGTAAAGAACCTGCCTGCCAATGCAGAAGACGTAAGAGATGAGGGTTTGATCTCGGGCTGGGAAGATCCCTGGAGGAGGGAATGGCAACCCACTCCAGTACTCTTGCCTGGAGAATCCCATGGACAGAGGAGCCAGGAATACAGTCCATGGGGCTGCACAGTTGTTGGACACGACTGAAGCAACTTAGCACACATGCCCACATGCAGATGTTCCCTCCTTGAAATCCCACTTTCCACCTCATGACACCCCTGCCTCCTTTTCTCTGCTGTCCACTGATGAGACCTGGGATGACAAGCACAGAGACATACATGAAAGAGGCGTGTGAATCTCCAAGAGGATGGGACTGGGATAAACTGCTTTGAACATATTCCCTTTTGCTAGGTCACGAAGCAATCCCTGTAGACAGACTGAGATGTGCTCTAATTCCTTGTGCCTACCTTTAATTCATAGACTCACTGAGAGAGACTTAATGAAACTCTACCCCATGTGGGGCAGTCCCCCTACGTCCTGTGCTTTTCACGCCACAGAAGGCAGCTCACACCTCAGGTTAGGAACACCGCCATCATGACCCATAGCCAGCGTTTAGGCCTGCCCTGCAAGGAGGGCATGGAAGGAAACAGGTCAGGTGGGGCCTGGAAGGGTTTGGAAGTGGTTATTAATGGCAGACAGAGCAGTGCTCGTGTGCAAGGTGAGCACAATGTGCTGAGGCTGCCAAAATGGAAAGTGCCTGTTAATAGCACAAGTGACATGTCCCAACTCTTGCATTGACACATGGGACCCGGGGTTTCCTGCAGAACCCAGCCTGCATGCTAATGGCGTAGGAGCTCCCTCCCTGGCCTGGTGCACCCTCATCTCCTGGCTGCCTGTGTGTGTGACCCTGCTAAGATCTCAACCCCAGGTCTTCCACCCGTCCTGAAGTGCTGGCAGGGAACATGAGATCTGGAGGAAAAGCCACCTGTCTCTGCAGTGTTCCTTCATTTTTAAAAAATTTATTTATTTTTAGTTGGAGGATAATTGCTTTACAATATTGTGTGGGTCTCTGACATGCATTAACATGAATCAGCCATAGGTATATGTATGTCGGTCTTCCCGGGTGGCACTTGTGGTAAAGAACCTGCCTGCCAATGCAGAAGACGTAAGAGATGAGGGTTTGATCTCGGGGCTGGGAAGATCCCCTGGAGGAGGGAATGGCAACCCACTCCAGTACTCTTGCCTGGAGAATCCCATGGACAGAGGAGCCAGGAATACAGTCCATGGGGCTGCACAGTTGTTGGACACGACTGAAGCAACTTAGCACACATGCCCACATGCAGATGTTCCCTCCTTGAAATCCCACTTTCCACCTCATGACACCCCTGCCTCCTTTTCTCTGCTGTCCACTGATGAGACCTGGGATGACAAGCACAGAGACATACATGAAAGAGGCGTGTGAATCTCCAAGAGGATGGGACTGGGATAAACTGCTTTGAACATATTCCCTTTTGCTAGGTCACGAAGCAATCCCCTGTAGACAGACTGAGAGTCCAGAGAGAGGCTTCGTGGCAAATGGAGCTTTAAAGACTTCAGTCTTCTGATATCCCCTGGTTTTCCTCTGAAGACACCTGGACATGGGGATAGGAGAGGGGACTGTTGAGTGCATTTCAGGGAATACAGGGAGAAGAAAGCCCCAGAGGACTCTTGGAGGCTCAGGAGAAATTAGGACATTGAAGCATTGTGGTTTTGACTGCTCATTGCCTTTCTTTTTGAAATCTGTCTGCTAGTTCTAAAGCTTGCCTGTCCGTGCCCTGGGATGCTGGCAACTTAAGAGGATTGAGGCGTGTTCAGTGAGTGCTCCCACTGAGGCCAACATCTGAACCTGAAGATGAAATCTTAAGGATGAATGCCATCCTGGAGTTAAAGGAAATACTGAAGGGGTGTGGAGGCCTTCCTGATCCTCCTGAGGAAACTTCGTAGGAAACTTCCACTACCTTCTAAGGATGATGCAGTAATTGCATGATAACAGCCACAGATCCCACACCTCTGTGATGGCATCAGTCAGAGTTTAAAGTGAGGAAAACAGAGAGGCACAGGAAGTTTTCTCAAGCCCCCCGGAGCTGTTGTGGTTCTGTCTGTCAGTCATGTCCAACTCTTTGCGACCCCATGGACTGCAGCATGCCAGGCTTTCCTGTCCTTCACCATCTCCCAAAGTTTGTTCAGGCTCATGTCCATTGAGTCAGTGATGCCATCCAACCATCTCATCCTCTATTGACCCTTTCTCCCTTGTTTTCTCAATCTTTCCATCCTTAGAAGAAATGAGGGTTTGATCTCGGGCTGGGAAGATCCCTGGAGGAGGGAATGGCAACCCACTCCAGTACTCTTGCCTGGAGAATCCCATGGACAGAGGAGCCAGGAATACAGTCCATGGGGCTGCACAGTTGTTGGACACGACTGAAGCAACTTAGCACACATGCCCACATGCAGATGTTCCCTCCTTGAAATCCCACTTTCCACCTCATGACACCCCTGCCTCCTTTTCTCTGCTGTCCACTGATGAGACCTGGGATGACAAGCACAGAGACATACATGAAAGAGGCGTGTGAATCTCCAAGAGGATGGGACTGGGATAAACTGCTTTGAACATATTCCCTTTTGCTAGGTCACGAAGCAATCCCCTGTAGACAGACTGAGAGTCCAGAGAGAGGCTTCGTGGCAAATGGAGCTTTAAAGACTTCAGTCTTCTGATATCCCCTGGTTTTCCTCTGAAGACACCTGGACATGGGGATAGGAGAGGGGACTGTTGAGTGCATTTCAGGGAATACAGGGAGAAGAAAGCCCCAGAGGACTCTTGGAGGCTCAGGAGAAATTAGGACATTGAAGCATTGTGGTTTTGACTGCTCATTGCCTTTCTTTTTGAAATCTGTCTGCTAGTTCTAAAGCTTGCCTGTCCGTGCCCTGGGATGCTGGCAACTTAAGAGGATTGAGGCGTGTTCAGTGAGTGCTCCCACTGAGGCCAACATCTGAACCTGAAGATGAAATCTTAAGGATGAATGCCATCCTGGAGTTAAAGGAAATACTGAAGGGGTGTGGAGGCCTTCCTGATCCTCCTGAGGAAACTTCGTAGGAAACTTCCACTACCTTCTAAGGATGATGCAGTAATTGCATGATAACAGCCACAGATCCCACACCTCTGTGATGGCATCAGTCAGAGTTTAAAGTGAGGAAAACAGAGAGGCACAGGAAGTTTTCTCAAGCCCCCCGGAGCTGTTGTGGTTCTGTCTGTCAGTCATGTCCAACTCTTTGCGACCCCATGGACTGCAGCATGCCAGGCTTTCCTGTCCTTCACCATCTCCCAAAGTTTGTTCAGGCTCATGTCCATTGAGTCAGTGATGCCATCCAACCATCTCATCCTCTATTGACCCTTTCTCCCCTTGTCCTCAATCTTTCCCATCATTGGGATCTTCTCCAGTGAGGAGAAGGTGATCTTTGTATCAGGTGACCAAAGCATTGGAGCTTCACCTTCAGCATTCAACTTGAGCTGAGCAAGTTTCAAAGCTGGGGCTCATATCTGACCCCCTGGTCCTCACTGGCCCTGCCTCTGCTGCAGGCCTCAGAGGGCTTTGTCCTCAGCCCCCGCCATGTCCTGAGGGTCTGTTGCCCAGCCCACTGGGGCTCGCTTTCTCCTCAGGCTCCAGTGAGAATAGCATCAGGGCTCAGGAGACATTTAGCAGGAAGTGTGTTTCAAAGAAGCTAAAACCTGCCTCTCAGCTACCCAGAGGCGAAACCTAAATGAGAGGAAACTAGTGCAGACTCTCTTTTCAGACCTCATCTCCTGACAGTCATTCCTTGGGAAACTCTGTCTTGGATGGATGGGCTTGCTGGCTTCCTAAAGAGATGGGAGCCAAGGACTGGTTTTGGACAGGAAGCTTTGTGGATGTGAAGGGTTGGGATTCAGAAACCAGGACAGCTTGCAGGTGGATAAGGTGAGGCACCAGGAAGGGATTTTGTGAGCAACTGAGTCAGGAAATAAGGAAGAAATGACATCCATTATGTACTTAGGACTTGTCAGGCATGGCGGTGGTGCTGTGAGCATAATACACTTTATCTTTGCCCTGACAATGCAGGGGACGATGGGAAGTCAGTACCACTGTGCCCATTCCTCAAAGTGGGAAGTAGGGGTCCACAGACTTTAGGTGTTTATCCAGGTTGGCCAGCAAGTCAGCAGCAGTCCTTCTAGAATCTCACTCCATTCATCCTGCCCTATCACACTCTTGGAAGGATCTTGGCCCTTCCCCTACTCCAGGCTGTTTATCTAGGTCAGCCACAGATCCCACCTCTGTGATGGCATCAGTCAGAGTTTAAAGTGAGGAAAACAGAGAGGCACAGGAAGTTTTCTCAAGCCCCGGAGCTGTTGTGGTTCTGTCTGTCAGTCATGTCCAACTCTTTGCGACCCCATGGACTGCAGCATGCCAGGCTTTCCTGTCCTTCACCATCTCCCAAAGTTTGTTCAGGCTCATGTCCATTGAGTCAGTGATGCCATCCAACCATCTCATCCTCTATTGACCCTTTCTCCCCTTGTCCTCAATCTTTCCCATCATTGGGATCTTCTCCAGTGAGGAGAAGGTGATCTTTGTATCAGGTGACCAAAGCATTGGAGCTTCACCTTCAGCATTCAACTTGAGCTGAGCAAGTTTCAAAGCTGGGGCTCATATCTGACCCCCTGGTCCTCACTGGCCCTGCCTCTGCTGCAGGCCTCAGAGGGCTTTGTCCTCAGCCCCCGCCATGTCCTGAGGGTCTGTTGCCCAGCCCACTGGGGCTCGCTTTCTCCTCAGGCTCCAGTGAGAATAGCATCAGGGCTCAGGAGACATTTAGCAGGAAGTGTGTTTCAAAGAAGCTAAAACCTGCCTCTCAGCTACCCAGAGGCGAAACCTAAATGAGAGGAAACTAGTGCAGACTCTCTTTTCAGACCTCATCTCCTGACAGTCATTCCTTGGGAAACTCTGTCTTGGATGGATGGGCTTGCTGGCTTCCTAAAGAGATGGGAGCCAAGGACTGGTTTTGGACAGGAAGCTTTGTGGATGTGAAGGGTTGGGATTCAGAAACCAGGACAGCTTGCAGGTGGATAAGGTGAGGCACCAGGAAGGGATTTTGTGAGCAACTGAGTCAGGAAATAAGGAAGAAATGACATCCATTATGTACTTAGGACTTGTCAGGCATGGCGGTGGTGCTGTGAGCATAATACACTTTATCTTTGCCCTGACAATGCAGGGGACGATGGGAAGTCAGTACCACTGTGCCCATTCCTCAAAGTGGGAAGTAGGGGTCCACAGACTTTAGGTGTTTATCCAGGTTGGCCAGCAAGTCAGCAGCAGTCCTTCTAGAATCTCACTCCATTCATCCTGCCCTATCACACTCTTGGAAGGATCTTGGCCCCTGTTCCCCAGAGGTACTGCCCAGGTCTGGTGTATATACATGAGGTCAGCCCCTCCCATGTTATTCCCTGGCACTGTGTATATGGTTTAGCGTGAGCACCTTGGTCACACACATTCCAGCAGGCAGTCTGGGCAGAAGAGTATGTGAAGCCTCCATGGGGTCTTCAGGCAGAAAGTGTTGAGAAAGAAGCAGCCAGGCATCGTGGATCAACACTGGGGTCCTCCATTCCAGGCTTCTGAGCCCTATCTTCCCCGTGGTTGGCGGGGACTCCCCATGGTTGAGTGTTCCCCTCACTCAAGTTTTGGTGTCTGTTTATTCAGAGGGTGTCGTTTCCATGGGCTGTGACCAGTATGGTTCCTCCAGGGGTCACAGGCTCCTTAGAGGTGGGGCAGCGTCATGAAGAGAACTCCCCAAACCGGTACCGCTGGGTGTCTCCCTAATCTCTGGTCCACACGGTGTTCCCGAGCTTGGCCCAGGTGTTGTGTGCTGATGGATGCAGGCTGCCTGACGAGAGCTGCTTCTGCTCGTCTCTTGGGGAATGGCTGGCACCATCCTTTGGGCAACTCACCTGCTCAGGAGCTTTGATCTTGCCCCATGGGGACAATGCCTGCTGGACCACACAGAGAGAAAGACTGATCTTAAAGCTGCCCTGACCTGCCCTTTCGAGAAGAAGCTAAGCCCAAGAGGAGGAAGTCAGCTTGTCAGGTCAGGGGTGATGCTGATGCCCTAGGGTAGACTAAGAATTTGCTGCCTGCACCCAGACATTAGGGGCAAGCAGCAGCATGCTTCTGGGGAGAGTGGCCCTTCCCAGGCTGGGTAGATGCTTTGTTGCAATTCTTAATTATTTCTAACAAAAAAAAGAAAAGTACTTTGCAGCCAGGAGATGTTCAGGTTCTGTGTCCTCTTTTAGGTTTTGGTTAGGGCTGTGGATTGTCCATTTTCAATGGTATGGACTCCTGTCCAGGCAAGAATGATGTGGAAGGAAGGGAGTAATTTTAGTGAAGCAGGCTTCTCTGAATGTTTGGGGAAATGCAGAAACCAGATGAGACCCGCTGCCCTGGTGCCAGTGACCTCACAGGTGTTTGGAGAACATGCGCATTTCTGTCTCCTCACTGCAATGGGGACAGTCCAGGCTGGGCCATGGCTATTAATAGCTTCTAGACCACAGACAGCCAAGGACTAGAGTCCAAGTTCACTCCGCGACTCCTCCTGCAACATCCTGGGTGGTCTTCAATCTCCTCTGCGTGGTGGAAGCAGGGAGCCATGCCCAGCTCTCTCCTGGACTGTTTGGGGACATACTGGGAGCCAGGAACATGTCCACGGCAGGAAGCTGCAGATCCAGTCTGGCTACAGGTCACACTAAGCCCCAGGCCTCTGCAGGGCCTCCATCCTCCCTGGTCTCCACGTCCTCTGAACAAGGAGGCAGATGCTGCCTGCCTCATTTTTGAAGACACACGACTTTGTTCACCAGTCACTAGTCACCACATGGTTTTATTCCTGCCCAGCTAGTCTGCCAGCCTCACCCTGACCCTGAGCCTCAGGGACCCATCATGGGGCCGCACTGTCTACAGACCCGAGTGCAAACACTGGATGTGGCCACACTCAGGCCGCTGACCTGGCCATCCGGTTCCCCCTGCCCCTTTTCAGGTCAGGAAGCCCTGCTCCTGTCCTCTCCCCTTCCCCTCCCCCTCCAGGCTTTCCTGTCCATCACCTTGGCCTGTAGTGACCCATCCTTGTGGCCCCCAGACCTCACCTCCCCCTCCATCCGCGTCCTCCCTTGAGCCCCATCTCAGATCCTGTCTCCACTCTGGAACTTTCCCCCTGAGCTACAGGCAGGATAGGACCTCGCTTCTGAGCCCCCGTGTCTCCCTGGGTCCATGGATGTTCTTACGATCTGGAGTGAATTAGGGTCAGTCTCCTTGCTGGCTCTGAGCACAGCAAGGATATGCTTGGTGGGGGTCTTCTTTCCTCAGTGTTTGGTGCAGGGCCGGCCGGCCGAGGGTGCTGGGTAGTATTCGTGGAAGCCATCAGCAGCAGGGTGATGGGGGTTGCAGATAGAAGCAAGAATGATGTGGAAGGAAGGAGTAATTTTAGTGAAGCAGGCTTCTCTGAATGTTTGGGGAAATGCAGAAACCAGATGAGACCCGCTGCCCTGGTGCCAGTGACCTCACAGGTGTTTGGAGAACATGCGCATTTCTGTCTCCTCACTGCAATGGGGACAGTCCAGGCTGGGCCATGGCTATTAATAGCTTCTAGACCACAGACAGCCAAGGACTAGAGTCCAAGTTCACTCCGCGACTCCTCCTGCAACATCCTGGGTGGTCTTCAATCTCCTCTGCGTGGTGGAAGCAGGGAGCCATGCCCAGCTCTCTCCTGGACTGTTTGGGGACATACTGGGAGCCAGGAACATGTCCACGGCAGGAAGCTGCAGATCCAGTCTGGCTACAGGTCACACTAAGCCCCAGGCCTCTGCAGGGCCTCCATCCTCCCTGGTCTCCACGTCCTCTGAACAAGGAGGCAGATGCTGCCTGCCTCATTTTTGAAGACACACGACTTTGTTCACCAGTCACTAGTCACCACATGGTTTTATTCCTGCCCAGCTAGTCTGCCAGCCTCACCCTGACCCTGAGCCTCAGGGACCCATCATGGGGCCGCACTGTCTACAGACCCGAGTGCAAACACTGGATGTGGCCACACTCAGGCCGCTGACCTGGCCATCCGGTTCCCCCTGCCCCTTTTCAGGTCAGGAAGCCCTGCTCCTGTCCTCTCCCCTTCCCCTCCCCCTCCAGGCTTTCCTGTCCATCACCTTGGCCTGTAGTGACCCATCCTTGTGGCCCCCAGACCTCACCTCCCCCTCCATCCGCGTCCTCCCTTGAGCCCCATCTCAGATCCTGTCTCCACTCTGGAACTTTCCCCCTGAGCTACAGGCAGGATAGGACCTCGCGCTTCTGAGCCCCCGTGTCTCCCTGGGTCCATGGATGTTCTTACGATCTGGAGTGAATTAGGGTCAGTCTCCTTGCTGGCTCTGAGCACAGCAAGGATATGCTTGGTGGGGGTCTTCTTTCCTCAGTGTTTGGTGCAGGGCCGGCCGGCCGAGGGTGCTGGGTAGTATTCGTGGAAGCCATCAGCAGCAGGGTGATGGGGGTTGCAGATAGAAGCATGTGGTTGGAAGCCTACAAAGGTTCTGCGCCAGCTTCAAGTAAGAGGACATGATATTTTGAGTACAGGGTTAGAGACAGGGCTAAAGAAAGACCCGTGTGACAGAGGGGCCTGAAGAGGAAGCCTCTCCAGCTCCAGGGTCACCTCCTCTCTAAGGGTAAGCAGCGGTCACTGGGCCTGGCCCCCGCTCTCCAGGCAGCACAGAGGAGATCCTCAGAGTCTGGCAAGTGAGGACAGAGGGAGGACGGGAGACAGAACACAGCACAGAGACTGGACCCCAGAGGGAGACCCCCGCCCCTCTCTGCTCCTTCATTCCTCGCTCTGCCCCAGAATGTCTAAGTGTCTTCATCAGAGCTGTGAGTTCCACCCTTCGTTTGGCAAGTCCTCTCCCCAACCCCCGCTCTGCAGCCCCTTCCCCTGCCTCCCCGCCTCCTTCCCTCACTGCCTCCAAAATCAATTTTCAGCGCGAGCAGCAGGTTCTGCGCCATCTGGGGCCGCTGGCAGCCTCCACAGGCCGTAAGCATCTCAGTCTGTTTCCCTTAAACCAGCCCCTGAGTTTCTCTGCCATCCCCAGCCTGGTCTTCCCCCTGTTTCCTCAAGCGAGGGGAGGTGGGATCCGGGCCCTCATGCTCTTCTCCTGAGGGGTCCCCCCTCATCCATCCCTGCCGTGCGCCCCTACGTGGGGTTTCAGAGTCAGAGCCGCGCTGGCTGGGCAGTCAGACAGAAGTCATGGCCACTTCCCTACCTGTGGGGAAAGACGGATGTGTTAATTGGCAGGAAGAGCGGAGCGGGGCAGGTGGAGCCGCGCCAGGTTGGCGGAGCTGCATTGGACCTCACCTCCGCTGAAGGCAGAAACTGCGGGGCTCCATCCTGGTGACCGCGCAGAGATGCTCAGGGCAGCGATCTGTCAGTGATCTCTTTGGGGGTGAAGAGGGGGAAGGCGAAACCTCCTTATCTTCCTCCTGCTTTATGGAAGGCCCTGGCTGTCCAGAGGCCTTGGCAGGACTACTCAGAGGGGCAGGGAGTAGGGCTGGAGTATTTTCCGTGTGGTTGCTTTGATGTGGGGACCAACCCAGGACACATCCTGAAGTGACCACCCTCATCCTCATCTCGCCTTTACCCCCTCTACCTGGCAGGTAGCTTTCAACTTTCACCTGCTTTCCTGGAGCATTTCTTCGCCTTCTTGTTAGAAAAAAAGCTTTTTTTGGTGAACTTGCGTGCAGACCCCATACTCCCCCCATCCCTTCACAAAGCCTCCCTCCCCGTTGTTCTCTGTCCCGTGTGACAGAGGGGCCTGAAGAGGACCTCCAGAGGGTCACCTCCTCTAAGCCCACTCTCCCTGCACAGAGGAGATCCTCAGAGTCTGGCAAGTGAGGACAGAGGGAGGACGAGACAGAACACAGCACAGAGACTGGACCCCAGAGAGACCCCGCCCTCTCTGCTCCTTCATCCCGCCTGCCCCAGAATGTCTAAGTGTCTTCATCAGAGCTGTGAGTTCCACCCTTCGTTTGGCAAGTCCTCTCCCCAACCCCCGCTCTGCAGCCCCTTCCCCTGCCTCCCCGCCTCCTTCCCTCACTGCCTCCAAAATCAATTTTCAGCGCGAGCAGCAGGTTCTGCGCCATCTGGGGCCGCTGGCAGCCTCCACAGGCCGTAAGCATCTCAGTCTGTTTCCCTTAAACCAGCCCCTGAGTTTCTCTGCCATCCCCAGCCTGGTCTTCCCCCTGTTTCCTCAAGCGAGGGGAGGTGGGATCCGGGCCCTCATGCTCTTCTCCTGAGGGGTCCCCCCTCATCCATCCCTGCCGTGCGCCCCTACGTGGGGTTTCAGAGTCAGAGCCGCGCTGGCTGGGCAGTCAGACAGAAGTCATGGCCACTTCCCTACCTGTGGGGAAAGACGGATGTGTTAATTGGCAGGAAGAGCGGAGCGGGGCAGGTGGAGCCGCGCCAGGTTGGCGGAGCTGCATTGGACCTCACCTCCGCTGAAGGCAGAAACTGCGGGGCTCCATCCTGGTGACCGCCAAGAGATGCTCAGGGCAGCGATCTGTCAGTGATCTCTTTGGGGGTGAAGAGGGGGAAGGCGAAACCTCCTTATCTTCCTCCTGCTTTATGGAAGGCCCTGGCTGTCCAGAGGCCTTGGCAGGACTACTCAGAGGGGCAGGGAGTAGGGCTGGAGTATTTTCCGTGTGGTTGCTTTGATGTGGGGACCAACCCAGGACACATCCTGAAGTGACCACCCTCATCCTCATCTCGCCTTTACCCCCTCTACCTGGCAGGTAGCTTTCAACTTTCACCTGCTTTCCTGGAGCATTTCTTCGCCTTCTTGTTAGAAAAAAAGCTTTTTTTGGTGAACTTGCGTGCAGACCCCATACTCCCCCCATCCCTTCACAAAGCCTCCCTCCCCGTTGTTCTCTGTCCTCTTTGTCCTTAGTTAGGCTGTCAGGCACCACCTGTTTCCCCAGGGCCACCAGTTGACACCCACCAGATATAGTATCCCAAGAAAACAAAGGTAAAGGAATCTTAGGTAGATGGGCATTTGCTTCTGGAACAGTTCCCAAGAGACTGGAAGAGTCGAGATCTCACCTCAGGGATCCTGACGGAAGGACTGCTGCCTCCCGTGTCCTGGGGTGGACAACAGCCTGCCCCAGGAGAGCCTAGACGGAGCAGCAGGGCAGCGAATGAGCCCCCGGCACCCTGGCCTCCTGCCTCGTCTCTGTGACTTTGGGCAGTGGCACCCCTGGAGCGCCGGCAGCCTCCCCCTGCGCAGGCTTGTGACCTTGACAGTTCAGTGGTCCTCATGCCCTGAGCAGGGAGCAGAGTGCCAGCCCCAGCACAGCGCTCCCTAAATACCTGATGAAGGAGACACTCTTGTTCGGAGAGTCTGGGAAGGTGGAGACACCCCTTGCCCCAGCACCTCCCAGGTAACAGGCATTCAGTACACATGAATTTCCACAAGTTACCTCTCACGTGGTTAAGGAGACGAGTGGGTGCATTTGGAGTGGTGACTTACTTTACAGATCACCAGGTACTTTGGGGGGATTGAGTCCTGGGCAGCCTCTGAGCCTCCATGCTGAGGCCATGGGGCACAGACTCCAAGCCTTGACGCTGAGGCTGTGGGGCGCAGGCTCCCAGCCTCCAAGGCTGCTGAGGGTGGGCCATGGGTCTGGTTCTCCTCCCACTCCCTTCTGTTGCCCACCTGTACGCACTCTCTGCAGGAGAGTGAGCAGAGGCACAGGGCTCTTCCCCATGTGGTCCTAGGCACCAGGACTTCTAGCATCTTAGCACCAAGTAGGAATTCCTTTTTAGGGGAACAGGCCTCTCTCTGTGAGCAGCACTGCAGAGGGGTGGCCTGAGTGAGTGACCTCCGGATGTCCCTTAGCTTGTCAGGACAATCCTGACATTCCTGCAAGACAAGGTGGGCTGGTTTAGGAATCGACACCAGTGACAGCCAAATTCCTAGGGCAACTGAAAGAACGTTCACAGAGGTCACTCCAGGGAAGCCCAGGGGTCTTTTGAGCCGGTTTTAAGGAGGCAACACCCACCTGCGGGAGGGAGAGAGCGTTGGAAGTGGAGAGGCATGGACTCACAGGGTCCCAGCTCAGGGCAATGAGAGCACCCAGCCTGACCGCCCCTTTCCTTCCATTGAAGTCAGAGTGCTTCTCTGCCCTGTGACTTTCAGGGAAACACTAAGCAAATTTCCATTCCATTTTTATCCCCACAGACCCTTTTGTTGCTGCTGTTGTTTAGTTGCTCAGTCATGTCCAACTCTTTGAGACCCTATGGACTGTAGGCCGCCAGACTCCTTTGCCTGTGGGATTCTCCAGGCAAGAATACTGGAGTGGGTTTGCCATTCTCTCCTCCAGGGGAATCTTCCCTACCCAGGGATCAAACCTAGCTCTCTTGCACTGCAGGTGGATTCTTTGCTGTCTGAGTCACCAGGGAGGCTGCATGTTTAACATGTTTTCAAGGTGCTCTTCCAATGTTTGTTGTCTTCTGATTTCCCCCTTTGTGGCTTGTGTAGTCACAGTGCTGAGACACCCACACACCTCTGGGGACTCCAGCAGGAGCGAGGGTAGAGCAGGTCGGAATGATGGGCTACAGGGAGTGGAGAGTGAGGAACAGACACTCAAAGTCCGGCATTCCTTTGATCCTCATCTCATAGGTATTTCTGTTTCCAGAGCCTCATTTAGGTACCATTCCCTTGGGTTAAAGCACTTGATGTTTGTGCAGCACTTTGACTTATAGGATGGTGTTCGCCCTTCATAAAAATTTCTCTGCACAATACACAAGGGAGGTATTATGGGAACAGAGAAAAGCTGAGACCGTGTGATTGGCTGTGGGCTTTTGGGGGTCTGGTTCTCCTCCCACTCCCTTCTGTTGCCCACCTACGCACTCTCTGCAGGAGAGTGAGCAGAGGCACAGGGCTCTTCCCCATGTGGTCCTAGGCACCAGGACTTCTAGCATCTTAGCACCAAGTAGGAATTCCTTTTTAGGGGAACAGGCCTCTCTCTGTGAGCAGCACTGCAGAGGGGTGGCCTGAGTGAGTGACCTCCGGATGTCCCTTAGCTTGTCAGGACAATCCTGACATTCCTGCAAGACAAGGTGGGCTGGTTTAGGAATCGACACCAGTGACAGCCAAATTCCTAGGGCAACTGAAAGAACGTTCACAGAGGTCACTCCAGGGAAGCCCAGGGGTCTTTTGAGCCGGTTTTAAGGAGGCAACACCCACCTGCGGGAGGGAGAGAGCGTTGGAAGTGGAGAGGCATGGACTCACAGGGTCCCAGCTCAGGGCAATGAGAGCACCCAGCCTGACCGCCCCTTTCCTTCCATTGAAGTCAGAGTGCTTCTCTGCCCTGTGACTTTCAGGGAAACACTAAGCAAATTTCCATTCCATTTTTATCCCCACAGACCCTTTTGTTGCTGCTGTTGTTTAGTTGCTCAGTCATGTCCAACTCTTTGAGACCCTATGGACTGTAGGCCGCCAGACTCCTTTGCCTGTGGGATTCTCCAGGCAAGAATACTGGAGTGGGTTTGCCATTCTCTCCTCCAGGGGAATCTTCCCTACCCAGGGATCAAACCTAGCTCTCTTGCACTGCAGGTGGATTCTTTGCTGTCTGAGTCACCAGGGAGGCTGCATGTTTAACATGTTTTCAAGGTGCTCTTCCAATGTTTGTTGTCTTCTGATTTCCCCCTTTGTGGCTTGTGTAGTCACAGTGCTGAGACACCCACACACCTCTGGGGACTCCAGCAGGAGCGAGGGTAGAGCAGGTCGGAATGATGGGCTACAGGGAGTGGAGAGTGAGGAACAGACACTCAAAGTCCGGCATTCCTTTGATCCTCATCTCATAGGTATTTCTGTTTCCAGAGCCTCATTTAGGTACCATTCCCTTGGGTTAAAGCACTTGATGTTTGTGCAGCACTTTGAAATTATAGGATGGTGTTCGCCTTCATAAAAATTTCTCTGCACAATACACAAGGGAGGTATTATGGGAACAGAGAAAAGCTGAGACCGTGTGATTAGCCAGGGGTCTCCAGTGGGGCTCTCAAGGGTGGGAGCCTTTTCTTCCAAACTTTTTGCCATCTTGAATTTTTGAAACCTTTTTAAATTTTGGCTGCAATACGTGAGATCTTAGTTCCCAGACTGGGGATCGAACCCAAGCCTCCTGCAGTGGTAGCACAGAGACTCAACCACTGGACGATCAGGGGATTCCCTGACTTCTTGATTTTTGCCATATAATATTTCCCCCTGTACTACAGTTCTCTCTACACAGACACACTTACATACAGTGTGTGTGTGTGTGTGTGTGTGTGTGTGTCTATATGTACATATATATATGTGTGTGTGTATATATGTATATGTATATATATATATACACAAATATATATATATATACACACACACAGTATATATATATATATATATATATATATAACACACATATATATTGTACATGTGCGTGTATGTATATATATACATATATATACATACACATATACATACATATGTATATACATATACACACACAAGACTCTTTAGGAAACTCTGCTAGGCCAAAAACTGCCTTTGCAATTGCTGCTCTATTTGGACTATGTTTATCTCTGCACATGGCATAGGATAAAATGGTAATAGCTAACCAGTTTTTCTGGGTGCTTACAAACATTATAACTAATACTCACCATTCGCCAAAGAGGCATGCCTAATGCACGCCTCTGAAACTAAAATAGCCCATCCAGGGTCATACAGAAACCTGTGCCCCATGAAAGAGCAGGAATCCACAGCCAGGTTTCTCTGACTCCAGACGCCACACGCAGGACTCCAGAAACCCCCCTCCATTGCACCTGAGTTTAACATGTTTTCAAGGTGCTCTTCCAATGTTTGTTGTCTTCTGATTTCCCCCTTTGTGGCTTGTGTAGTCACAGTGCTGAGACACCCACACACCTCTGGGGACTCCAGCAGGAGCGAGGGTAGAGCAGGTCGGAATGATGGGCTACAGGGAGTGGAGAGTGAGGAACAGACACTCAAAGTCCGGCATTCCTTTGATCCTCATCTCATAGGTATTTCTGTTTCCAGAGCCTCATTTAGGTACCATTCCCTTGGGTTAAAGCACTTGATGTTTGTGCAGCACTTTAACTTATAGGATGGTGTTCGCCCTTCATAAAAATTTCTCTGCACAATACACAAGGGAGGTATTATGGGAACAGAGAAAAGCTGAGACCGTGTGATTAGCCAGGGGTCTCCAGTGGGGCTCTCAAGGGTGGGAGCCTTTTCTTCCAAACTTTTTGCCATCTTGAATTTTTGAAACCTTTTTAAATTTTGGCTGCAATACGTGAGATCTTAGTTCCCAGACTGGGGATCGAACCCAAGCCTCCTGCAGTGGTAGCACAGAGACTCAACCACTGGACGATCAGGGGATTCCCTGACTTCTTGATTTTTGCCATATAATATTTCCCCCTGTACTACAGTTCTCTCTACACAGACACACTTACATACAGTGTGTGTGTGTGTGTGTGTGTGTGTGTGTGTCTATATGTACATATATATATGTGTGTGTGTGTATATATGTATATGTATATATATATATACACACAGTATATATATATATACACACACACAGTATATATATATATATATATATATATAACACACATATATATTGTACATGTGCGTGTATGTATATATATACATATATATACATACACATATACATACATATGTATATACATATACACACACAAGACTCTTTAGGAAACTTTGCTAGGCCAAAAACTGCCTTTGCAATTGCTGCTCTATTTGGACTATGTTTATCTCTGCACATGGCATAGGATAAAATGGTAATAGCTAACCAGTTTTTCTGGGTGCTTACAAACATTATAACTAATACTCACCATTCGCCAAAGAGGCATGCCTAATGCACGCTCTCTGAAACTAAAATAGCCCATCCAGGGTCATACAGAAACCTGTGCCCCCATGAAAGAGCAGGAATCCACAGCCAGGTTTCTCTGACTCCAGACGCCACACGCAGGACTCCAGAACTCTACCAATCCCATGCTCCCATTGCACCTGCCATCCCCTGGGAGCACACAAGGCTCAGTCTCAGGAGGCTGCTGAAGCCTCACCATCCCATCCCATCCCCACATTCGGCTGTGGGCCTAGAGCTCTCTTTCCCTTTGCCTCCCTCTTGCCTGCCTTGAATTCCAGGTAGTTTGGATCAAGCTGTCCAGAGGGCATGAAATCATGTCGGCTCAGTTCTCAGCCTGCGCAGGTGGAAGAGGGCTTACAGTCACTGCTGACTTCTCTGGGGCCAGCATGTTGTCACTGCATGTCCAAGGGCCACCTGCAAGCCCAGAAAACCTTGCAAGCTGCCTATAACACTCAGGGTGGAGTGCTGGAAGAGTGCCAGTGCTAGGATCGTGGCACCTGGCCTTGGGCAGTCATACCCCCAGGACTCCAGGACACTCTGCGATGCCCCCAAGGCCCCAGGACAAGATGGATGCATCTTTTCCAGGGCAAGTGGGAGCTGGGGAAAGTTCTTCATTACCTGTTAGGTTAAGTGTCCAATTCCTCTTTAAGAGAAGCATTGTGGTAAGTGGCAAGTAGTTCTACCAAAGCAGTAAGAAAAGAACAGACATGGAGACAAGGGAAGCCCACTGGACCTATGCAAAGTGCTGCTCCAGCCAGCAGGCTCCTCCCAGTCTGCTCTGGACTGAATCCTGCAGTCACTAAAAACAAGAGAAAAGCCTTCTTGCCTCCTTGAGCTGAGTGACACAGGTGGTCACCAACAATAGAACATAACCAGTTAGGAAAGGCTTGGCGCTAAACCTGCCAGGGCCTCAGACGATGAAACCAGACTTCAGAGAAGAACAAACCTCAGTCCTGGAGGTTGACTTGACTTGTTTTCAGTATTTGGGTTTTTACACCTCCCTGGGTTGTTAGTCAGTTTCTCTAGGTCAGAAGGAACCTCTCTAATTTCCTGTGTGTCCCATCTCATCAGCAAAACACAGGCTGTGGACACAGAGGTGGCCTCCACAGGGGCTTCTAAGTGTCAGAGATAGGATGATGGTGACAACAGGGGTGTCCTTGGGGACCTCCGCCTCGTGCCTTCGCCTCCCTGGGACTTTGTTATCCACTGTAAGATGGAGCCCTCTCTTTGAGGTTCCCTCTGCCTCTAAGACGCTTGCTTCTTTGGAAAAGAGAGTGAAGCATCCACAGAAGAGTACTGCCCTGGAATTAGATGTGCTTGGCTGCCCAGTCATGTCTGACTTTGTGTGACCCCATGGACTATAGCCCGCCAGGCTCCTCTGTCCATGGGGTTCTCTAGCAGGAATACTGGAGTGGTTAGCATTTCCTCCTCCAGGGAAGCTTCCCGACCCAGGGATCAAACCCATTTCTCTTGCATTGGCAGGTGGATTCCTAGCCATTTAGCCACCTAAGAAGCCCTGCCCGTGCTATAACACTCAGGGTGGAGTGCTGGAAGAGTGCCAGTGCTAGGATCGTGGCACCTGGCCTTGGGCAGTCATACCCCCAGGACTCCAGGACACTCTGCGATGCCCCCAAGGCCCCAGGACAAGATGGATGCATCTTTTCCAGGGCAAGTGGGAGCTGGGGAAAGTTCTTCATTACCTGTTAGGTTAAGTGTCCAATTCCTCTTTAAGAGAAGCATTGTGGTAAGTGGCAAGTAGTTCTACCAAAGCAGTAAGAAAAGAACAGACATGGAGACAAGGGAAGCCCACTGGACCTATGCAAAGTGCTGCTCCAGCCAGCAGGCTCCTCCCAGTCTGCTCTGGACTGAATCCTGCAGTCACTAAAAACAAGAGAAAAGCCTTCTTGCCTCCTTGAGCTGAGTGACACAGGTGGTCACCAACAATAGAACATAACCAGTTAGGAAAGGCTTGGCGCTAAACCTGCCAGGGCCTCAGACGATGAAACCAGACTTCAGAGAAGAACAAACCTCAGTCCTGGAGGTTGACTTGACTTGTTTTCAGTATTTGGGTTTTTACACCTCCCTGGGTTGTTAGTCAGTTTCTCTAGGTCAGAAGGAACCTCTCTAATTTCCTGTGTGTCCCATCTCATCAGCAAAACACAGGCTGTGGACACAGAGGTGGCCTCCACAGGGGCTTCTAAGTGTCAGAGATAGGATGATGGTGACAACAGGGGTGTCCTTGGGGACCTCCGCCTCGTGCCTTCGCCTCCCTGGGACTTTGTTATCCACTGTAAGATGGAGCCCTCTCTTTGAGGTTCCCTCTGCCTCTAAGACGCTTGCTTCTTTGGAAAAGAGAGAGTGAAGCATCCACAGAAGAGTACTGCCCTGGAATTAGATGTGCTTGGCTGCCCAGTCATGTCTGACTTTGTGTGACCCCATGGACTATAGCCCGCCAGGCTCCTCTGTCCATGGGGTTCTCTAGCAGGAATACTGGAGTGGTTAGCATTTCCTCCTCCAGGGAAGCTTCCCGACCCAGGGATCAAACCCATTTCTCTTGCATTGGCAGGTGGATTCCTAGCCATTTAGCCACCTAAGAAGCCCTGGAGTCAGATGAGATGCTTACATTTTTGCAGCATCACTTCCTAGTCAGTTTCTGCAGGCATCAGTTTCTTTACCTAGAACAGTGAAGTGATGAGACAGGTCCTTTTTGCTTTGGAGAATTGGGGCGACAGGCACCAAACGTGAAAACACTTTGTAAATTATAGGACTCAGCTTACGGGAAACAGCCATCAAGAGTGGGATGAGGCAGTTGAATGAAGTCTATACACAGAGGATCCCGCAAAGGGAAAGAATCTCACTGAACAAATGAAAAGGTGGCGGGTTCAGATGGTATGGCATGGGAACAGCAAGAGAAGAGCGAGAAACATCTTCCCCGTAAACAATGCAAGCTTTCGACAACGTCTTGGCTGTTAATTACACGAAGAGACCAAGAGTCTTGTAAGCCCATCTGCTGCCTGGGGAGGATTCCATACGGCTGAAATCTGATTCTAGATCTTGGAGGGTGGGTTAAGTAGATGCAGCCAGGCAGGAGCTCCGGGAACAAGACAATAGGAAGGTGCATTTGTGTAGTTAGGAACCATTTGCAGAGCTCTTATGCATACATTACCCCGCTTCATCCTTATACCCGTGTGAAGCAGGTATCGGGTTCTTATTTTTCAAATGAAGAAATTGAGACTTGGGGAGGTTGAGTAATTTGCTCAAAGTCACATGATTCATAAACAACTGCCTCCACATTAAGGCTTTCCGACCACGGATTCTTCGCTTCTAAGTTTGGAGAAAATCTCACGTTATAAAACTTGCTGGCTTTATGGCGGGGCGGTGGTTGGGGGGAGGGGTAGGGAATCAAGTCCTCTTAGCTTCTTGGGAAAGAGAGAAATTGGTGCCCCTGTTTTGCTGACAATCAGCTTTATTTTCTACATGCTTGCAAAATCTCTGAAAATGTTTTAAATGGCAATACTCCTGACCCAAGTAGATTGCAACACACATTACAAAGATGCACAAAATTAGCCTGAGCTTCCCAGGTGGCTCAGTCAGTGGTAAAGAACCGACTTGCCAATGTAGCAGACAAGGGTTCAATCCCTGGGTTGAGAAGATCCTGTGGAGGAGGGAGGGCATGGCAACCCACTCCAGTCTTCTTGCCTAGGGAGTCCCATGGACAGAGGAGCCTGGTGGACTACACACCATGGGATTGTGAAAAGTCAGAAACAATCAAGCGACTGAGCACTGAGAGATAGACAGTTATTGCTACTTGTTCACTGAGATTTTGTGAGGCCTAATAAAACATTGAGCAACTATTTTGAACTGACTTTTCTAATTACTGGGAAAGATCAGTGAGGTGTGCCATCCAAGAAAATGTCTCATCTAGGAATAATTAAAGAGACAACAAGGCTTGCATGCTTCTGTTTTCAGTTTGGAGCTGTACATAGTGTGAGACCACAAAGACAGACAAGACATAGTTTTTGTCCCAAGAATCTACAGTCAAGCTGTGAAGATAATTACTCATGTGTCATCTACAAAAAGCAGGACTCATTATATTTCATGTATTCTTTTGGCTTAAACAGCATAAAGTTATTTTCTCACAATATGGAAGACAGCAAGGTGGATTTCTTCTGAGGTCTCTCTTCTTGGAGATGGTCATCATCTCTCTAGATCTTCGCATGGTCTTCCTTCTGTGTAGGTGTGTGTCCTGATCTCTTTTTTAAATTTAAGTTCATTTACTTTGAATTAGAGGGTAACTGTTTTACAGTGTTGTGTTGGTTTCCTCCGTATGTCAACATGAAGCAGTCATAGGTATGCATGTTTCACCTCCCTATTGAACCTCCCTCCATCTCCCGCCCCAGTCCCACCCCTCTAGGCTGTCACAGAGCACTGGACCTGAGTTCCCTGAGTCACACAGCGAATTTTCCACTGGCTCTCTGTGTTATCTAGGGTAATGTGATTGTCTCCATGCTCTTCTCCCAGTTCGTTCCATCCTCTCCTTCCCCTACGGTGTCCTTTCTCTATGTCTGCATCTTCATGGCTGCCCTGCAAACAGGTTCATCAATACCATCTTTCTAGATTCCACATATATGCATTAATATGCATTCGTTTTTCTTTTCTGACTTGCTTCACTCTGAGCTTTTTAACCCCAAACTTACCTACCCAATAAGATGTTTTCTTGAAATGAATGTCTCACAAAGTTATTTACTTAACCAATGGTGCTTCTGTAGCTCCAAACGTGTCAAGGATTCTCGCTAGTTTACTGATGAATGAATGTGAAAAGGAGATGGGACAGCCAGCTCTCTGCAGACAGAATCTTTGCTCTGAGTCTTCCACTGCACAGAGCATGGACGGGGGGGTGGGGTGGGGGGGAGGGTGAGATCCTAGAGCCCAGGTTATCAGCTTCTGGCTTCTGAAAGAAACACCTGGTTGCTTGGAGGTATCAGGTGATCTGGGTTGGCAGTGGGGGCAGGAATAAAAAATGGAAAGGATTGGTTACAGGAGACAATGCAAGCAGAGGATCAAAGGTCTGGGAGGCACCAGCAAGCCTGGGAGCAAGTGACACTTCGTGACACACACCGGTGTCACTTTCTAGCGCAGATTCCCGATTAGCGGAAGGAGCAGGGAAACATTTGGTAAAAGGAGAGGCTCACTTTCTGTGGGACGTCTGAACCCATAAGCTCTGCGGTTTGTGCTTCCAGAGGAGGTGTTGCCAGACCTTTTTGTAGATGAACAGATCCCTGGCTAAGATCTAAAAACCCAGTGACTACTGTTTATTTTTCTGATGACTCGTACCCCCTTCCCCCTTATTTCTCCAAGAAAGGCTAATCTTGAAAGATTGATCAGATCGCATTTCAAAAAAGTCCAGGCAACTCTTGATTTCCACTTTGGATAAAAGCCTGGCTGAATGTTAATGTCAGGCTGATTCATTTGCCTTGTGTTCCCTTCAATGGATCATGTATTTATTGGGAAAACACCCTGCCAATGGACAGACATGCACCATGTAGGAAGTCCTCAGGAAGCAAGTGTGACCTCGGTTTCAAAGATCTCACTCTATTCATGGAGACCAAACCAACAGCACTGCAGTAATCATTGTACAAAGCAGAATGGGTTGAACACAGGCAGGAGGTTCACAGAGCTATGGTGCTTGAAACTGAGAAGGACTGTATATGCATGGGGGCCACCAGGAGCATCGAGGCTATTGGGTGGGGTGAGAGTTTGAAAAGTGAGCAGAATTCTGGTCACCGAGGACCATGGTGGCCTCTCAGAAGGTGGGGGTAGGCTTGGGGTGACGCTGACATGAGCAGTTTGAAGATTTGGGAGGAAGAGGGGCTTGGAAGGGTTGAGTGGGTATGGATTTTGGAGCCTTTGAATGCCAGCTTCCAGTCTTGTTAAAAGGCAGTGGGGGGTCATGGAAAGCTTCCAAGTGAAGGAGTCTTGTCAGCATGAAAGCTTTGGGGTGGGCGTTCTGCCAGCAGTGAGTAGGACGGGCTGGAGGAGAAGATGCAGAAGAAGGTCATTGTCACACCCTGGAGGGAGAAAGGGTGAGTGAAGTGGTGTGATGTGGGGCTGTGGCCAACATCCCCTCTGGGCATCCCCTTCAGGCTTTAGTCACTCCCAAATAGAATAGACTCTGCGGCTGCCTTCTGTTTCAGATCGCCTGCCTCAGCTGAGATGAGGTGACTGAGATGGTGAAAAACCACCCAGTGCCTGAATTTAGGAGAGCCTTGAGCTTCCTGAGCCAGGCTCCTGTCACATCAGACCCATCTGATGACTTAAAGTGGGTGTTGCAGAAGTCTGAAAGCCAGGACTTCTGTTTTTTTTTTTTTTAATATTGACAGTGCCCTTTCCTCAAGAGCACAGGACTAGACACCAGGAAAAATGTCAGAGACTTGAGCTCAGAGGCAAGAGCCAGGGGTGGAGATAGAAGGAAGGGAGGGGGCAATAAGGAAAACCAGAAAAGGGATTTCTAGAAGAAACACATGTTATGACTTAAGAAGATGGTCAGATCCTTCAAAAACTAGGTCCCAGACCTCTGAGAAGTATGGAAATAATCTAGGACCCCTAGATTATTATTTACAATAATCTACAACCCAGATTACTGCATGTGCTGATCAGTTTCCTCTGTCAGATAAGTCCCTAGTGATGGACATACATGGGGAGACCATTCCACATGGGAACGTGGCGTGTGTGTGCGTGTGTGTGTGCATGTCTGCATGAGCACACACTTGTGCTTTGAGCTGTCTCTCCACAGTGCCTGGGCTCAGTAATTGCAGGGCATGTGCTTAGTTGGCCCATAGCATGTGGGATCTTAGTTCCTGAATCAGGGATCCATTCAGGGTCCCCTGCATTAGCAGGCAGATTCTTAACCACCGGGCCCCCAGGGAAGTCCTGAGCACGCCACAACTAGAGTTGGGAAGAGGGGCTTGGAAGGGTTGAGTGGGTATGGATTTTGGAGCCTTTGAATGCCAGCTTCCAGTCTTGTTAAAAGGCAGTGGGGGGTCATGGAAAGCTTCCAAGTGAAGGAGTCTTGTCAGCATGAAAGCTTTGGGGTGGGCGTTCTGCCAGCAGTGAGTAGGACGGGCTGGAGGAGAAGATGCAGAAGAAGGTCATTGTCACACCCTGGAGGGAGAAAGGGTGAGTGAAGTGGTGTGATGTGGGGCTGTGGCCAACATCCCCTCTGGGCATCCCCTTCAGGCTTTAGTCACTCCCAAATAGAATAGACTCTGCGGCTGCCTTCTGTTTCAGATCGCCTGCCTCAGCTGAGATGAGGTGACTGAGATGGTGAAAAACCACCCAGTGCCTGAATTTAGGAGAGCCTTGAGCTTCCTGAGCCAGGCTCCTGTCACATCAGACCCATCTGATGACTTAAAGTGGGTGTTGCAGAAGTCTGAAAGCCAGGACTTCTGTTTTTTTTTTTTTTTTTTTTTAATATTGACAGTGCCCTTTCCTCAAGAGCACAGGACTAGACACCAGGAAAAATGTCAGAGACTTGAGCTCAGAGGCAAGAGCCAGGGGTGGAGATAGAAGGAAGGGAGGGGGCAATAAGGAAAACCAGAAAAGGGATTTCTAGAAGAAACACATGTTATGACTTAAGAAGATGGTCAGATCCTTCAAAAACTAGGTCCCAGACCTCTGAGAAGTATGGAAATAATCTAGGACCCCTAGATTATTATTTACAATAATCTACAACCCAGATTACTGCATGTGCTGATCAGTTTCCTCTGTCAGATAAGTCCCTAGTGATGGACATACATGGGGAGACCATTCCACATGGGAACGTGGCGTGTGTGTGCGTGTGTGTGTGCATGTCTGCATGAGCACACACTTGTGCTTTGAGCTGTCTCTCCACAGTGCCTGGGCTCAGTAATTGCAGGGCATGTGCTTAGTTGGCCCATAGCATGTGGGATCTTAGTTCCTGAATCAGGGATCCATTCAGGGTCCCCTGCATTAGCAGGCAGATTCTTAACCACCGGGCCCCCAGGGAAGTCCTGAGCACGCCACAACTAGAGAGCAGCTCTCATGCCTCAACTAAGATCTGAAGCAGCTAAATAGATAAAATAAATTGTCTCCTCAGTTGGTTGTGACTTCATTTCCCAATTCTGATTGCACAGGGTCAAGGGAGTGTGTTGAAATCTGTCCTGGTAAAGGCTCCTTCCTGGGACTCCTGGGAGAAGAAAACTGCTGCAGCTCCAAGACAGTGACATGGGAGCCTGGCCAGCTCCAGGAACTCATTCGCTATAACCAAGGCCTCCCCAGTGGCTCAGATGGCCAAGAATCTGCCTGCAATGCAGGAGACCTGGTTTGATCCCTGGGTCAGGAAGTTTCCCTGGAGTAGGGACTGGCCACCCTCTCTAGCATTTTTGCCTGGGAAATCCTATAGACGGAGGAGTCTGGCTGCAGGCTACAGTCCATGGGGTCGCAAACAGTCGGACATGACCGAGTGACTAATGCTCAGTCGTGTTAGTCACTAACATGCCGGCCAAGGGTTATTCTAAAGCACAAATCATGCGATCATGGACAAGAGATTTATTTAATGTAGGAGAGTTTTTCTTCTTTGTGAGAAATGAACCTCTCTGTGCCTAGTGCCTGGGTTTTAAAAGTTTAGAAAAAAATGGTGCTAACTGCCACATCGGCCAAGTCTGTCATCCGAGGCTTATCACTCTTGAGAACATTTATTTCTCACTTACATCACCATCGGATAACTGGTGGGTCAAGAGGCTTCTCTATCTTGTAGCTACTCCATCTGGTGTGGGTGACATCTAAAGCACAAAAATGAAAAAAGGAAAGGGAAAAAAAATTATCTTCCACAGAAGTGGGAACTAGAGGATTTGACTTTAGCATTTCTAAGGTCAGTCTCAAGTTTGTATCACTGCCCACATTTCATCAGCCAGAAGCGCATTGGCTGAGACATCAACCCAGCGCCAGGGAGCCTGGGAGACGTGGAGAGACACCACCTGGATGGGCCTTCCCTGGTAGTCCAGTGGTTAAGAATCCAAGGACGCATGGTCTGATCCCTGGTCTCGGAAGATTCCACGTGCCTTGGGGCAACTAATCCTATGGGCCACAATGGTTGAGCCCGTTCCCTAGAGCCTGTGCTCTGCAACAAGAGAAGCCACTGCAATGAGGAGATAACAACTCGCCACCACTAGAGACAAGCCTGTACAGCCACAAAGACGCAGCACCGCCAAACCTTAATTCACTAATTAATGCTTGAAAGTCTGAATGGAGGAAAGATATCTGCTGGCCCAGGACATGAAATGAAGCTTAACGTTCCTGCAAGAGTCTGTGCCCTTGACTTTGACTGTTGGGGAGGGGAAGTCAGAAGAGAGCCTGGAACAATGGGAGGTGAGGAATGTAGGGGCAGCTGAAACATTGCCTCATGGGGTCTCCAGATGCCGAGGCTGCATCACTAGCTTCCAGAACACCCTGTGACCTCACTGGATTCCAGGATCTATATTTGGTCGCCACCAGTGCCTATGACTGTAAATAATTGAAAGGAATATATAGGGTGAGAATTAGTGTTGCCTCCCCTTTCGCCTTTCATAAAATCTTTTTATATCAGAGGGGTCTGGCCCCAGCCACTCCTTGCTCTATAATTAGCCCTGGGACTTGTGAGGGCTGTGATTTAGCTAATGACATTTCATGGTTCAGTCTTGGGGTCCCTAAGGCCTTCTCATCTTTGCTGGAGCAGGTGAACCAGGCTAATTTGCACGAATGACACGTGGGTCTGTCAGTGGGTCCCTGAGTGTTACAAATGAGCAAAGGAGACCCACCAGCCTGGTGTGCCAATTTGAGGATCTCACCCAGACTCCCAGCTTCCCAAGCAGATGAGAATGGTTCACACCCCACCACCCTCCCACCTCCATCTCTGGGATTTAGGTCCTTTTCTCTTTTTTTTGGCCACTTCTATTGGTCTTTCATTTATCCATTTTCACCCATCTTTGTTCTTTGGCCCATGTGGGCCTCCCATCGCAGTGGCCTCTGTTGCTGCAGAGCACCGGCTCTGGGCACATGCACTCCAGAGCTCCAGCTCAGTAGTTGGACATACCAATCTAGCCGCTCCACGGCACGTGGGATCTTCCCAGGCCAGGGATCGAACTGGCACCCCTTGCACTGCAAGGCGGTGTCCTTACCCACTGGACCACTAGGGAAACCTGGGATTTAGATTGTTCATTCTGGGCGCCACCCTGGAGCACGGTTCCCTAGATTTCCACTTAGTCTTCCCTTTAAATGGAAACGCTCTTCCTGGCCTTGTTACACGGAATGTCTCTTCACCCCCAAGACGCTGTGCAATTATTTCTCTTCTTTGAAACCTCCTTGCCTACGGTCTCTTCCAGCCTATCTTGACTCCTCCTTCCTTTATACTATTATTGCTTCTTCTGCTTAGCTTTGCTACAGCAGTCATTACACCACGAGGTAACAGTGATTAACTCTTTCTCTCCCAAGCCATGAGCTTGAGCAAGGGAAAGCTGTCATCTTCATCTCTATATCAGCAGAGCCGAGGTGCTTGGGACTCTTGGTAGAGATTTAACATGCATTTTCTGAGTGAATAAATGCATTAAAAATGTTTACCCTTTCCCTAGGCACAAAGATAACTATAAGACTGAGAAAGACAACAAATGCAGAATGCCTGGGATGCTTTAAAATCCCACGGGGGCACTAATCAAACAGTATTTTGAGACTTCAAGCTTCCATTTGTCCGATCTCACAGGAAAGATGACGGGGACAGCCAATTGCAGTTCTGTGCAAGGACCTCTCTCTTGTCTGCTTCTGTCTGCCCTGGATCAGAAGATGGGACAAGAGTCGTATTGCTGGGGTATTAGCAGGACTGTTGTAAAATAATACAGTCTTCATGGCTGAGAAGTCCTGTGGCCAGAGTGAGCCACACTCCACCTCGTCATTCAGCTACTGTGCCTGGATATTAATAGCCCCGGGCAGTGTTGTCTGTGTGGGCAAGTGCTGCTTTTTCTGAGCTGTGTAAGCCCCCATCTCTCAGAGACAAAGTGCTCCGCAAATAACCACAGCGTGTTCTGAATTCCTCTGAGCAGGGAGCCGTGGGGAGCACCCGCAGGGCAAGAGGAGTGGGCTCTGGGCAGAGCCCCAACCTCACCAGCTCCTGGCAGCCCAGAGCCCAGGGCTGGGGACTGTGGTAGAAAGAACCTGGGTAGGTGGAGAAGGTCAGCCCTCCTGGAGCTAAGTCCTGGTTCTCAAAGAAATCAGCTGGGAGACCCCTGACAAATTGCTGACATTTCATGAGGTTTGAATTCTTCTTCATCTGGATTAAAGTTCTGCTTACTTTAGGACATCATGATGAACACATGGAAGGATACTTGTGAAAGGCAATTATTGATTGCAAAATGACATCTCAATGTGGGGGAAAGCAGTGAGGAGGAGGAGGATGGTGGCCACCTATTAGCATCCTAGGGAACGTTAGCAGGTTATCTCCTTGGTGATGACCTCTGGACAGCACTGATGAATAAGGACCTAGAGCCAGGTATGCACCCTCAGCTTGCTCCCACACTCTAAGCAACCAGACGTCAGATGTCCCTGAGCTCAGTGAACCCACACACCTTTGGCAGAAGATTGATCTTCTCTGGTGCATTTGTGACTAGCCAACTCCTCCTTTTTCCCAACAACTAATTCAAAAAATTTTAGGACAAATATTTTCATTAAATAGGCTTCCCAGGTAGCTCAGTGGTCAAGAATTGCCTGCCAGTGCAGGAGATGCAGGCTCGATCCCTGGGTTGAGAAGACCCCTTGGAACAGTAATCGGAAACCCACTCCAGTAATCTTGCCTGGAGAATCCCATGGACAGAGAAGCTTGGAAGGCAATGGTCCATGGGATCACAAAAGAGTCACACACAATTTAATGACTAAACAGCAACAATTTTGCTTAAATGGATCACTCCATGCTTCCTTTTACCCTCTCTGTGCCTAATGGACCAGCCTTGATCACAAGGTACATCTAAGCCTGTGGCCGGAGTGAGCCACACTCCACCTCGTCATTCAGCTACTGTGCCTGGAGATTAATAGCCCCGGGCAGTGTTGTCTGTGTGGGCAAGTGCTGCTTTTTCTGAGCTGTGTAAGCCCCCATCTCTCAGAGACAAAGTGCTCCGCAAATAACCACAGCGTGTTCTGAATTCCTCTGAGCAGGGAGCCGTGGGGAGCACCCGCAGGGCAAGAGGAGTGGGCTCTGGGCAGAGCCCCAACCTCACCAGCTCCTGGCAGCCCAGAGCCCAGGGCTGGGGACTGTGGTAGAAAGAACCTGGGTAGGTGGAGAAGGTCAGCCCTCCTGGAGCTAAGTCCTGGTTCTCAAAGAAATCAGCTGGGAGACCCCTGACAAATTGCTGACATTTCATGAGGTTTGAATTCTTCTTCATCTGGATTAAAGTTCTGCTTACTTTAGGACATCATGATGAACACATGGAAGGATACTTGTGAAAGGCAATTATTGATTGCAAAATGACATCTCAATGTGGGGGAAAGCAGTGAGGAGGAGGAGGATGGCGGCCACCTATTAGCATCCTAGGGAACGTTAGCAGGTTATCTCCTTGGTGATGACCTCTGGACAGCACTGATGAATAAGGACCTAGAGCCAGGTATGCACCCTCAGCTTGCTCCCACACTCTAAGCAACCAGACGTCAGATGTCCCTGAGCTCAGTGAACCCACACACCTTTGGCAGAAGATTGATCTTCTCTGGTGCATTTGTGACTAGCCAACTCCTCCTTTTTTCCCAACAACTAATTCAAAAAAATTTTAGGACAAATATTTTCATTAAATAGGCTTCCCAGGTAGCTCAGTGGTCAAGAATTGCCTGCCAGTGCAGGAGATGCAGGCTCGATCCCTGGGTTGAGAAGACCCCTTGGAACAGTAATCGGAAACCCACTCCAGTAATCTTGCCTGGAGAATCCCATGGACAGAGAAGCTTGGAAGGCAATGGTCCATGGGATCACAAAAGAGTCACACACAATTTAATGACTAAACAGCAACAATTTTGCTTAAATGGATCACTCCATGCTTCCTTTTACCCTCTCTGTGCCTAATGGACCAGCCTGACATTTGTTCCACTTTCCAGGTGTGTGACCCCAGGCAAGAGACTTCATCTCTGTGTGCCTCGGTTTCCTCATCTGTGAGGTATCCAGTAATAACCATGTCTTTATGGAGTGAGAAGAGTGCCTTGCGTTTGGTAAGAGCCCAGTCAGTGCTGGCTGGTTGGACATACCCTTTCCCAGTACTGGTTTGATTTATCCCCTTTGTCTTTGAAGAGATGCAGTGTTGCTTCTTTGCAGCAGAGTGACTCAAAGGGCACAAGCCCCTAATGACAGAGGAACCAAAAGAAACAGGAAGGAAACTCCCAACCAATGTTTGATGATGAGGCTTTCCACTCTGACTCACATGAAGCAGCAGGGACTCGGTTCCTTGTGGCCTTTCCTCTGGTCCACGTTGACCGCATTTGACTACGGGAGAAAGACTCCGGCATGGGTCTCATCACAGGAGGGACAATTCATGGTATCCACGTATCTGGAAGCTTTAGGCATCGTTTTCATTCCTAGGACCACCATAACCAGGTACCACATGCTGCACATCCAGAAAAGCAGAAACATGCTATAGAAGTCCAAGGCCACGTGTCAGTAGGTCCCACCCTCTCTGAGGTCAGCAGAAAAGGATCAGGTCTATCTGAAGCTCTGGGAGTTCTTTCACTTTTGATACCAAAACTCTAGAATCCATGCATACATTCCCCCTGATGCTCACCTCTCTCTATCAAAATGTCTCCCCACTTTTTTTTATAAGGCCACCTGTCATACTGGATTAGAACTGCTCTACTGATCTCCTGTTGACTTGATTGCCTCTGTACAGACCTTATGTCCAAACCCTGTCACATCCTGAAGTCCTGGGGTTTAAGACTCTAAGGGACTGTTTAGGGGACATGAACCTTCATTCTGGCACAAATGAACTTTAAAAACAGGATGAACAGTCTCCCACTTTTTAGACAAACAAACTGAGTACTGAGAATGAAAGAAAAAGGAAGCATAAAATCTTAGGTCTCATGACTAAATTCCCAGACAAAAGAGACTTGCTCCCCAGGGTAATTGTATCTGAGAATTTGGTTAAATGGATCACTCCATGCTTCCTTTTACCCTCTCTGTGCCTAATGGACCAGCCTGACATTTGTTCCACTTTCCAGGTGTGTGACCCCAGGCAAGAGACTTCATCTCTGTGTGCCTCGGTTTCCTCATCTGTGAGGTATCCAGTAATAACCATGTCTTTATGGAGTGAGAAGAGTGCCTTGCGTTTGGTAAGAGCCCAGTCAGTGCTGGCTGGTTGGACATACCCTTTCCCAGTACTGGTTTGATTTATCCCCTTTGTCTTTGAAGAGATGCAGTGTTGCTTCTTTGCAGCAGAGTGACTCAAAGGGCACAAGCCCCTAATGACAGAGGAACCAAAAGAAACAGGAAGGAAACTCCCAACCAATGTTTGATGATGAGGCTTTCCACTCTGACTCACATGAAGCAGCAGGGACTCGGTTCCTTGTGGCCTTTCCTCTGGTCCACGTTGACCGCATTTGACTACGGGAGAAAGACTCCGGCATGGGTCTCATCACAGGAGGGACAATTCATGGTATCCACGTATCTGGAAGCTTTAGGCATCGTTTTCATTCCTAGGACCACCATAACCAGGTACCACATGCTGCACATCCAGAAAAGCAGAAACATGCTATAGAAGTCCAAGGCCACGTGTCAGTAGGTCCCACCCTCTCTGAGGTCAGCAGAAAAGGATCAGGTCTATCTGAAGCTCTGGGAGTTCTTTCACTTTTGATACCAAAACTCTAGAATCCATGCATACATTCCCCCTGATGCTCACCTCTCTCTATCAAAATGTCTCCCCACTTTTTTTTATAAGGCCACCTGTCATACTGGATTAGAACTGCTCTACTGATCTCCTGTTGACTTGATTGCCTCTGTACAGACCTTATGTCCAAACCCTGTCACATCCTGAAGTCCTGGGGTTTAAGACTCTAAGGGACTGTTTAGGGGACATGAACCTTCATTCTGGCACAAATGAACTTTAAAAACAGGATGAACAGTCTCCCACTTTTTAGACAAACAAACTGAGTACTGAGAATGAAAGAAAAAGGAAGCATAAAATCTTAGGTCTCATGACTAAATTCCCAGACAGAGAGACTCCCTCTTTCAGACCCCCTCAGCACTTGCTCCCCAGGGTAATTGTATCTGAGAATTTGGTTAGAACTCATGTCTTGCCCATCTCTCCTTCTCCTGGTGCATCAAGAACTCTGGGAATGGGATTTAAATGCAGGTCAGGGAGATCCTCCAGGTTACTTCCTGTTCATGAAAGTTTGAGAACTTTCCCAGGGTGTAGAGCAAGTGGATCTGTGTGTATTATTGCCTAGATTTCAAATCAAAGTAGAACCATGAAGATGAAAGACAGCCAGGCTTCCAGAGCAGCTTGATGGATCCCAGCCTCTGGTCACATGAGAAGCTGGGTTCAGACCTCAACAAAAAGCCCTGGTATGTTTTACAGCCATATTTTCCTGGTGGCTAAAGAATGACAAATGTGTCTAGTAACTGTGACCACTGGCTTTAGCTGAGGTTGGAAAAGTGTGGTATTTTAGGGGGAGACCTCCCTGAATAGGATCCCTCTAAGCTTTGGGGGTACCCCTGGAGCTCCCAATAGATTATAGGTACACTAGAGTGTATCACAGGAGTTTACAGTTCCAATACAAGGGTTTTAATCTTCAAATTACCCTTTATGCTGTGTGTGTGCATGTGTGCTCAGACATGTCCGAGTCTTTGCGACCCCGTGGACAGTAGCCCACCAGGCTTCTCTGTCTATGGGATTTCTCTGGTAAGAATACTGGAATGGGTTGCCATTTCTTCCTCCAGGGGATCTTCCCACCCAGGAACTGAAGCCCCATCTTCTGCATTAGCAGGCAGGTCCTTTACTGCTGAGCAGCCAGGGAAGGCTCACCCTTTATGCTACTACCAGCCCAATGGGAATGGAAATGAGGAAGAAGAAATCCAAATGAATCATCCTGTGAAATAAAGCTAAGGATATTTATTCCTGCTCAGATGTCTATGTCAGTAAAGTAAGTCATGAGGATAACTATTTGCGTCTAGACAAAACAAGACAAGGGCAAGCTTATCCTGATTCTCTGGGACTTTGAACTTTAAAGCAAGAAAGCATCTTTGGGGAACCCCAGTCCCCATGCTGTCTCTGATGGTAAGGCTTTCCTGCTTCAGGATCAAAGCAGGAGTCCGGTGCAGGGGAGAATGAGCTGGTGCATTTAACAATGCAATCGTTCTCTTTTGCCACTGTAGACTCTCCCAATTCCCACAGGGAGATGAGCTCCATTCCACTGAGAAACAATTCGATAGGTGCACGGGGCAAATAGCAGGACATTCCCTCTGCTGATAGAATCAGGTGGACTCTACGGATGTATTCAGAACTTCCTTTTCAAAAGCTACTTCTTGATGTGGGTAACCTGAGACAAAGGACAAACCAAAGACTAAGTGTATCAGCTTTGGGAAGCTGTATTATTTTTCCTTTTGTGTGTGTCTCTGCTTGCTTTTTCGACTTTGGGACGAGTGGTTAAAAAATTGTCTTTCTTGTGTGATGGTGTGTGGTTTGCTGTGGAGAATTAGAAGGAGGTAACACAGGTGAGGCTCAAAGCTTCTTTGGAGGAGCAACAGATGGATTACCTATGCATGAGTGGCGAGGCGGAGCTGACGGCATGTGTGCCAAGCTGAGCTGCAGTGGGTGCAGAGCAACACCAGTGTGTCAAGAGAAATGGCTTCTCCATATCGTCTCTGGATTTGACTGTTTCATGCTACTAGACTTTTGCCATGTTTTCTGTGGTCAAAGGAGCAGAGACTGACGTAGTCATAGCCCCGGCTGCCTGGGATTGCTTTTATTTAACTTGGAAGTGGCCACTCATGTCCTGAAAGGCAGAATGAAAGTGATTTTTTTTGACAATTACCACAGAAATTCAAGAATAATCTCTGATTTATGTATGTAGAGTAGTTTTCTCGAAAACACACCATGGATTTCCCATACAATTTCTACTTCCGCAAAACAAAAGTGAAGAGCATAATCAGCATTATCTCTGTTTTGCAGGCAGGCAAACCAAAGTTCCAAAGAAATGGAAATAGAACTGTATTTTCTATCATCTGTGTCCACCCTTCCAGGTGCCAGGTTCCAGTTGCAGGATAAACTATAACAAGAAGGAGGTAACATCACCCAGAAGACTAAAGAAACTGTATTTTATCCCAAAATTTCCCGGGGGAGTCCCCATGCTGTCTCTGATGGTAAGGCTTTCCTGCTTCAGGATCAAAGCAGGAGTCCGGTGCAGGGGAGAATGAGCTGGTGCATTTAACAATGCAATCGTTCTCTTTTGCCACTGTAGACTCTCCCAATTCCCACAGGGAGATGAGCTCCATTCCACTGAGAAACAATTCGATAGGTGCACGGGGCAAATAGCAGGACATTCCCTCTGCTGATAGAATCAGGTGGACTCTACGGATGTATTCAGAACTTCCTTTTCAAAAGCTACTTCTTGATGTGGGTAACCTGAGACAAAGGACAAACCAAAGACTAAGTGTATCAGCTTTGGGAAGCTGTATTATTTTTCCTTTTGTGTGTGTCTCTGCTTGCTTTTTCGACTTTGGGACGAGTGGTTAAAAAATTGTCTTTCTTGTGTGATGGTGTGTGGTTTGCTGTGGAGAATTAGAAGGAGGTAACACAGGTGAGGCTCAAAGCTTCTTTGGAGGAGCAACAGATGGATTACCTATGCATGAGTGGCGAGGCGGAGCTGACGGCATGTGTGCCAAGCTGAGCTGCAGTGGGTGCAGAGCAACACCAGTGTGTCAAGAGAAATGGCTTCTCCATATCGTCTCTGGATTTGACTGTTTCATGCTACTAGACTTTTGCCATGTTTTCTGTGGTCAAAGGAGCAGAGACTGACGTAGTCATAGCCCCGGCTGCCTGGGATTGCTTTTATTTAACTTGGAAGTGGCCACTCATGTCCTGAAAGGCAGAATGAAAGTGATTTTTTTTGACAATTACCACAGAAATCCAAGAATAATCTCTGATTTATGTATGTAGAGTAGTTTTCTCGAAAACACACCATGGATTTCCCATACAATTTCTACTTCCGCAAAACAAAAGTGAAGAGCATAATCAGCATTATCTCTGTTTTGCAGGCAGGCAAACCAAAGTTCCAAAGAAATGGAAATAGAACTGTATTTTCTATCATCTGTGTCCACCCTTCCAGGTGCCAGGTTCCAGTTGCAGGATAAACTATAACAAGAAGGAGGTAACATCACCCAGAAGACTAAAGAAAGGTTATTTTGTTGTTGTTGCTATTGTTATTTTAACGTAAAGAATCTGCCTGTGATACAGGAGGCCTCGTTTGATCCCTGAGTGGGAAGATTCCCTGGAGGAGGGAATGGCTGCCCACTCTAGTATTCTTGCCTGGAGAATTCCGTGGACAGAGGAGTCTGGCGGGCTATAGTCCATGGGGTGGCAAAGAGTCCAACACAACTGAGCAACTAACATTTTTTCACTTCCTATTGTTATTTTAAATAGTATGGTTGTCAGGGGAGCTGAGGTGGCGTCCAGAGGTGGGTGGTGGGCAAGGATGCAGTTGGCTGACCTCTGCAAGCTCTGGGATTCTGTTACGCCACTACTCAGAATACAGAGTCATCCAAGCCTCATGATCACAGCGCCCCAGAACACTGACCATCAATGTGATGAGTCTGTGGTCATGCCTGTAGTCTTGTTTAGCATGGGGCTGGGCAAAGTGATGGATTATTATCATTATCAGTAGCACTATTTGCCATTAGGAGTAATTGCATACTCATCTTCAGAGATCTTTTGGAGGTAATTAAATCACACCACTTAAGAATTCATCCCTTCTGCTCTCTTTTTTCCCTCCATCCTCACCTCGTGGCTGGAAAGGCAAGAGAAGGCAATTAATATTCATCAGGTCATTAGGTTTCATGAAGATTTATGAAATCAACTCTTCAATGATACAGTCACATGTTATCTCTTCAGCATCTCTGCGATTCAGTGATAGACAGATGTTAACTCTTAGGGTTCCAGGGCCATGCTCGGGTATCCGTGTGCTACTTCCTAAACTACACGAGATCTTTCACCAGGAGCCATTACCTGGGAAGACATGCAGGTTGCTTATCCCAGAGGTTGAAATGGAACTCATCTCGGCTCATAGGATGCATCTGTGGATGAACTAGATCTCAAATCCAAACTCCAAATCCCCAGGCCAATATTTTTCCTGGAAAATCTGATTCCTTTTGCAAGACAATTTTCAAAGTCATCCACAGAACACTAGCAGAATCCTTCAGGCTGCCCTCCTCTGGCATCAACATTCTAGAAGTTACAGCAGAATGTGTGTGTGTTTGTGTGTGTGTGTTTGTACATGTGTGTGTGTGTGTGTGTGTGTGTAATATTGACTAATATAGTCAATATTCCTATTAGGCACATTTTAATTTGAGGAGCAAGTTTGTCCTTACTGATTAATGAGTACTTATTGAGCACCTTCTGTTTACTTCACTCTGGAAACATCTTTTGCATGTGCCTGAAACATTAGCCATTATACTGGATCCCAGGGCTCTGAAGGTAGTAGGACACAGTCTGCTGGTCCAAGACAAGCACATGGGTATGAAGAGTCAAGTGCAGTAAGTATGGATGTTCCCGAAGATACTTTTGTTGTTGCTGCTGTTTAGTCGATAAGTCATGTCTGACTCTGTGTGACCCCATGAACTGAAGTATGCCAGGCTCCTCTGTCCATGGGATTTTCCATGCAAGAATACTGGAGTGGGTGGCCATTTCCTTCAGTGGATCTTCCTGCTCCAGGGATCAAACCCACGTCTCTTGCAGCTCCTGCATTGGCAGGTGGGTTCTTTACCACTCTACTTCTTAAAAAGGTGGCCTGAATGCCTTTGAGTAGACAACTCACATTATTCATCATAAACACTTGTGAACACCAGCTATGTTCTGGGAACGTATTGTCCCAGGTATGGAAATATGCTTTATTGTCATTGGTATGACAATAAAGGTAGCCTCTGTTCTTACCCACACATATGTACATGCTCAGAAAGGAGATAGATCAATTTGTGAGGATGATATAAGATTCATCTGTCCATTCAACTACTATTTATTGAGTGTCATGCTTCCTAGTGCCAAGAAGTCTATAATCTGGTCAGAGAGTTGTATAAACAAAAAAAGTAATAAAATGATAAAATCATTATTATCTGTATTAAATGTATGAGAAAAACAAATAGAATTTTATGATAAGTATACGTTTTTAAATACATTTTTGCACAAGAGACAAGAAAGAGGGAGAGAAGGAACAGAGTATAGAGGGAAGCATTTTAACCATTGACCAGAACTGCTTATTAACCATACCTGGAGCCAAGCTGCCTAGGTTTGAATCCCAGCTCTACCACTTGCCAACTGTGTGACCATGAGCAGGTGACCTAACTTCTCTGGGCCTCGGTTACTACAGCAGTAATAGGAGCGATAGTTTGAGCTCTAGATGAGCCCATATTTGTGACCAACCCAGAATAAGTCCTATGCGCTAGCTGAACTGATGATACAGGAACCAGATGAGTAAATTCTCTCCTGCCAAATTACCTCCTAATCTGACACTTTTGCCATAAGGAGTGTAGACTTTGTGAAGGACAAAGGTGCACCAGTACACCAGCTTGTACTGGTCCATAAGAGCCAATGGTTCATATCTCTCCCCAAAACTCTGCATCAGGGACTTGAAACTCTTCCTCCAGATGCTGCGTTCCATGGTAGCCCAAGATCACCCATGGCAGGAGCAGTTACACCATGGAAACAGGCAAATGCTGTAAATCAGAGCTTTCCCCCCCAATGTATCAATTGTTAAGACTGATTCACACACTCCTGGTACATATATTCAATAAAGCATAATGGGAGGGTTAAAATTTTTTTCCCACTAGTTTCAAACAGATTTATGTCTAGTGTGACATATTGGTGAAACACATATTTGTTAAGAAATTCAAGGTGGGGCTTCCCTGGTGGTCCAGTGGGTAAGGATACCGCTTTGCAGTGTAAGGGGCGCTGGTTTGATCCCTGGCCTGGGAAGATCCCACATGCCACGGAGAAGCTGGACCCATGTGTCCAATTGCCAAGCTGGAGCTCTGGAGCGCATGTGCCCAGAGCCGATGCTCTGCAACAACAGAGGCCACCGTGATGGGAGGCTCACAGGGGCCAAGGAACAAAGATACATGCTCAGAAAGGAGATAGATCAATTTGTGAGGATGATATAAGATTCATCTGTCCATTCAACTACTATTTATTGAGTGTCATGCTTCCTAGTGCCAAGAAGTCTATAATCTGGTCAGAGAGTTGTATAAACAAAAAAAGTAATAAAATGATAAAATCATTATTATCTGTATTAAATGTATGAGAAAACAAATAGAATTTTATGATAAGTATACGTTTTTAAATACATTTTTGCACAAGAGACAAGAAAGAGGGAGAGAAGGAACAGAGTATAGAGGGAAGCATTTTAACCATTGACCAGAACTGCTTATTAACCATACCTGGAGCCAAGCTGCCTAGGTTTGAATCCCAGCTCTACCACTTGCCAACTGTGTGACCATGAGCAGGTGACCTAACTTCTCTGGGCCTCGGTTACTACAGCAGTAATAGGAGCGATAGTTTGAGCTCTAGATGAGCCCATATTTGTGACCAACCCAGAATAAGTCCTATGCGCTAGCTGAACTGATGATACAGGAACCAGATGAGTAAATTCTCTCCTGCCAAATTACCTCCTAATCTGACACTTTTGCCATAAGGAGTGTAGACTTTGTGAAGGACAAAGGTGCACCAGTACACCAGCTTGTACTGGTCCATAAGAGCCAATGGTTCATATCTCTCCCCAAAACTCTGCATCAGGGACTTGAAACTCTTCCTCCAGATGCTGCGTTCCATGGTAGCCCAAGATCACCCATGGCAGGAGCAGTTACACCATGGAAACAGGCAAATGCTGTAAATCAGAGCTTTCCCCCCCAATGTATCAATTGTTAAGACTGATTCACACACTCCTGGTACATATATTCAATAAAGCATAATGGGAGGGTTAAAATTTTTTTCCCACTAGTTTCAAACAGATTTATGTCTAGTGTGACATATTGGTGAAACACATATTTGTTAAGAAATTCAAGGTGGGGCTTCCCTGGTGGTCCAGTGGGTAAGGATACCGCTTTGCAGTGTAAGGGGCGCTGGTTTGATCCCTGGTCTGGGAAGATCCCACATGCCACGGAGAAGCTGGGCCCATGTGTCCAATTGCCAAGCTGGAGCTCTGGAGCGCATGTGCCCAGAGCCGATGCTCTGCAACAACAGAGGCCACCGTGATGGGAGGCTCACAGGGGCCAAGGAACAAAGATGGATGAAAATAGATAAATGAAAGACCAATAGAAGTGGCCCGTCTGCCCTCCTCCCTCTCCAACCCCCCCACCCCACAGCAAAAAAGAGAAATTCAAAGTGTCCTTGAACTTCCCTGGTGGCCCAGTGGCTAGGACTCAATGCTTCCAGTGCAGGGAGACCAGGTTCGATCCCTAGTCAGGGCACTGGATCCCACATACTCCAATTGTGCTGCAACTAAGACCTGGTGCCATCAAATAGATAAATACTTAAGAAACTTCAAACACCTGGACTTAATGTGCCATTAACCAGCCCTTAAAAAAGAAACCTCACACTCATTTTGCTAGCAATTGCATTAGAAGGCAATGGTGTGATGACTGTTATTAATACTGTGCCATAAAGACAATCTCTTCACTAGCTGAGTATGCTCCCTGGGCATTCAGTTAGGGTAATTGCCTGACTTGCTAGGGGCTGAGGAACTAACCCTTTATAACTACTGGAAAATGAACACTTCCCTAATGACTCAATTACTTAAGCAGCAGCTGTAAAAATGAAAACATAACAATAAACCTGTTCAATCATCACCAATCACTAAGAATTCACAGGATATTAAATCAAGGGAAAATGGTCTAACATTGAAATAGATATGAATATCAAGGTATAAGCTGTATTTTCCATCTATTTAACATTATCTATGAAAAACTATTTCTCTTTACTAAGATTATTGAATATTTATTGGGTCAAGAAATCCTGGGAATATTTTAACTGTATGACCTAATTTCATCTCAAAAAACAACCTCAGGAGGAAGGAATTTACTATTATTTTGTTTCCAATTTTGCCAACATAAAAACTGATGTCCCAAGAGATCAAGTAATTGGTTCAGAACCTCCAGACCTGGGATTTCTCTGGAGGCTCAGATAATAAAGAATTGGCCGGTCATCCAGGAGACCCTGGGTTTGATCCCTGGGTTGGGAAGATCCTCTGGAGAAGGGAATGGAAACCCACTCTAGTATTCTTGTCTGGAGTATTCCATGGGCAGAGGAGCCTAGAGGGCTACAGTCCATGAGGTCACAGAGTCAGGCATGACTGAGAGACTAACATTTTTGCTTTCTCCAGATGGTAAATAAATGTCAGAACCAGGACAGAAGCCAGTGTATCTGGCTCAGAACATGTACCAGATGATGCCACTTCTCAGATGCTTCTCCCCGAAGCACACAAGAGATCAAGTATCACCTCTATTATGACGACACAGCTAATACTGAGTCTGCAGGCAAGGGTACTTCTTCACAGTGAAACAGAGGCTAAGCCATCTTACCCAGACACAGGTAGGGCTGGAACCGCCTAAGGGACTTTCACCCTCAGGACCATGCCAGTGCAGAACAGGCTCTGAGAGTAGACCCTTCCTCAGGCTTGCACCCTGGTCCTGGCTCCAGCTCTAAGCTACCACAGGGCCGTAGCCCTTTGTTTTCATACCAGAAGTGCTGAAAGAGAAGCTTTCAAAAGCAAAAGGAAACTGTAAGTCTGTTTTCTATGTGTTTGAGTCTGTTTCTGTTTTGTAAATAAATTCATTTGTATCACATTCCATGTAGAAGTGATATGATATTTGTCTTTCTCTGTCCTGCTTTATTCACTTAGTACAATCATCTCTAGGTCAGTTGCTTTCTTGTCTTGGCTACTGTGAATAGAGCTGCTGTGAACACAGTGGTGCATGTGTCTTTTGAATTAGAGTTTTCTCTAGGTCTATGCCCAGGAGTGGACTTGCTGAATCATATGGTTACCAAAAAGGAAGGGGATGGGGAGGGAAATGTTAGGAGTTTGGGATTAGCAGATCTAAACTACTATATAAAATAGATAAACAACAAGGTCCCACTGTGTAGCACAGGGAACTATATTCAATTTCTTGTCATAATTCATAATGGAAAAGAATATTAAAAAGGTTATATATTTATATGTATATGTATATAACTGGACCACTCTGCTGGATGTCTGACACCAATATGACAATATAAACCAACTATGCTTCAATTTTAAAAGAAGTCAGAGGGAGAAAGAAGCAGTAACCAATGGTTTGGAGTAACCAATTCACAAGCAACACCCTTGCTGACCAGCTGTATCCACAAATCCCAGGAAAGACAGAAGGTGGCAGGTAAGGCTTCTGTTGCACCTGCTTCCAAGCTCTTCAGCAACTCGGGCTACTTTTTCCTTTAATTTTTCCAACTTTAGTGACCTGTAATTGACATATAACATGGTATTAGTTTAAGGTGTAAACACACTTGTTTGATATATGTATATGTTGCAAAATGCCTAATCCCATACATTTCGTTAACAAGACATCACCACACACAGTTACAATTTTTTATTGTGGTGAAAAGTTTTAAGATTTTCTTTCCTGGGACTTCCCTGACTGTTCAGTGGTTAAGACTTCACCTTCCAGTGCAGGGAGTGCAGCTCCAATCCGTGACTGGGGATTGACCTCAGATGCCTTGAGGTCAAAAGAAAACCCCAAAACAGAAGCAATATTGTAACAAAATTCAATAAAGAGTTTAACAACAGACTACATCAAAAAAAATCTTTTAAAAATTACCGAAAATGGGATCTAAATCCTAAGTCTGTTTTCTATGTGTTTGAGTCTGTTTCTGTTTTGTAAATAAATTCATTTGTATCACATTCCATGTAGAAGTGATATGATATTTGTCTTTCTCTGTCCTGCTTTATTCACTTAGTACAATCATCTCTAGGTCAGTTGCTTTCTTGTCTTGGCTACTGTGAATAGAGCTGCTGTGAACACAGTGGTGCATGTGTCTTTTGAATTAGAGTTTTCTCTAGGTCTATGCCCAGGAGTGGACTTGCTGAATCATATGGTTCCCAAAAAAGGGAAAGGGGGATGGGGAGGGAAATGTTAGGAGTTTGGGATTAGCAGATCTAAACTACTATATAAAATAGATAAACAACAAGGTCCCACTGTGTAGCACAGGGAACTATATTCAATTTCTTGTCATAATTCATAATGGAAAAGAATATTAAAAAGGTTATATATTTATATGTATATGTATATAACTGGACCACTCTGCTGGATGTCTGACACCAATATGACAATATAAACCAACTATGCTTCAATTTTAAAAGAAGTCAGAGGGAGAAAGAAGCAGTAACCAATGGTTTGGAGTAACCAATTCACAAGCAACACCCTTGCTGACCAGCTGTATCCACAAATCCCAGGAAAGACAGAAGGTGGCAGGTAAGGCTTCTGTTGCACCTGCTTCCAAGCTCTTCAGCAACTCGGGCTACTTTTTCCTTTAATTTTTCCAACTTTAGTGACCTGTAATTGACATATAACATGGTATTAGTTTAAGGTGTAAACACACTTGTTTGATATATGTATATGTTGCAAAATGCCTAATCCCATACATTTCGTTAACAAGACATCACCACACACAGTTACAATTTTTTATTGTGGTGAAAAGTTTTAAGATTTTCTTTCCTGGGACTTCCCTGGCTGTTCAGTGGTTAAGACTTCACCTTCCAGTGCAGGGAGTGCAGCTCCAATCCGTGACTGGGGATTGACCTCAGATGCCTTGAGGTCAAAAGAAAACCCCAAAACAGAAGCAATATTGTAACAAAATTCAATAAAGAGTTTAACAACAGACTACATCAAAAAAAATCTTTTAAAAAATTACCGAAAATGGATCTAATCTCTTAACAACTTTCAAATACATAATACAGTATTATTAACCATAGTGCCCATGCTGTTAAAAAAATACCAACAAACATCCCTAAAGTCAAAGCTATGGTTTTTATAGTGTCACGCACAGATATGAGAACTGGACCAGAAAGAAGGCTGAGTGCCGAAGAATTGATGCTTTCAAATTGTGGTGCTGACGAAGACTCTTGAGAGCCCCGTGGACTGCAAGGAGATCAGCCAGTCAATCCTTAAGGAAATCAACCCTGAATATTCATTGAAAGGACTGATGCTGAAGCTAAAACTCCAAGACTTTGGTCACCTGATGCAAAGAGCTGACTCACTGGAAAAGATCCTGATGCTGAGAAAGATAGAAGGCAAAATGAAAACGGGGCAACAGAGGATGAGATGGTCAATGGGCATGAATCTCAGCAAACTCTGGGAGATAGTGGAGGACTGAGAAAGAAGCCTGGCCTGCTGCACTCCATGGAGCTGCACAGAGTCAGTCACAATTGAGTGACTGAACAGCAACCAGGCTGTGCATCACGTCTCCAGGACTCATGGAAGCTTGCACTGTTTGGCCTCCTGTACCGATATCCCCCCCATTCTTCACTCCCACTTCTGGCAAGTGTTAATCTGTCCTCTTCGTCTATGATTTTGGTTTTTAGATTCTGTGTATAAAAGAAATCGTATAGTATTTCTCTTTTTCTTTCTGACTTATTTCACTTACTATAATGCCCTCAAATGCCCATAATGCCCCAAATCCCTACTAATGTCTCTTGTTGCCAACCCAAGAGTTTCTTTCCCTCCTCTCAGTTCCAACAAAGTCTCAATCAGTCTTGTTCCCATGGGCTCAAAGGTGGAGCTACCTCTTGGCCTCCTCCCATTTAGGTCTTCACAAGGTCCAAGTCGTTCTTATGACTTTTCTCAGTATTCCTCATTGCCACTCCTACAGAGAAATCCCCTGTGTGATGCTGTGGCAAATAAGTGAAATGAAGACACCTACTAGCCCCAGATGGCTTTAGAAGCAGGATCCATCGATGTGCAGGGCATCATAGGACCTCAAACTCCAACTCCTTCCTTGCAGAGAGCCAGCCTCTGTCGGAAACTGGAAACATCCTTGGGTCATTTTCAGTGGGTCATCAAAAAATCTTTTAAAAATTACCGAAAGTATTAACAACTTTCAAATACATAATACAGTAAAAAGTGCCCATGCTGTTAAAAAAATACCAACAAACGTCCCTAAAGTCAAAGCTATGGTTTTATAGTGTCACGCACAGATATGAGAACTGGACCAGAAAGAAGGCTGAGTGCCGAAGAATTGATGCTTTCAAATTGTGGTGCTGACGAAGACTCTTGAGAGCCCCGTGGACTGCAAGGAGATCAGCCAGTCAATCCTTAAGGAAATCAACCCTGAATATTCATTGAAAGGACTGATGCTGAAGCTAAAACTCCAAGACTTTGGTCACCTGATGCAAAGAGCTGACTCACTGGAAAAGATCCTGATGCTGAGAAAGATAGAAGGCAAAATGAAAACGGGGCAACAGAGGATGAGATGGTCAATGGGCATGAATCTCAGCAAACTCTGGGAGATAGTGGAGGACTGAGAAAGAAGCCTGGCCTGCTGCACTCCATGGAGCTGCACAGAGTCAGCCACAATTGAGTGACTGAACAGCAACCAGGCTGTGCATCACGTCTCCAGGACTCATGGAAACTTGCACTGTTTGGCCTCCTGTACCGATATCCCCCCCATTCTTCACTCCCACTTCTGGCAAGTGTTAATCTGTCCTCTTCGTCTATGATTTTGGTTTTTAGATTCTGTGTATAAAAGAAATCGTATAGTATTTCTCTTTTTCTTTCTGACTTATTTCACTTACTATAATGCCCTCAAATGCCCATAATGCCCCAAATCCCTACTAATGTCTCTTGTTGCCAACCCAAGAGTTTCTTTCCCTCCTCTCAGTTCCAACAAAGTCTCAATCAGTCTTGTTCCCATGGGCTCAAAGGTGGAGCTACCTCTTGGCCTCCTCCCATTTAGGTCTTCACAAGGTCCAAGTCGTTCTTATGACTTTTCTCAGTATTCCTCATTGCCACTCCTACAGAGAAATCCCCTGTGTGATGCTGTGGCAGATAAGTGAAATGAAGACACCTACTAGCCCCAGATGGCTTTAGAAGCAGGATCCATCGATGTGCAGGGCATCATAGGACCTCAAACTCCAACTCCTTCCTTGCAGAGAGACCAGCCTCTGTCGGAAACTGGAAACATCCTTGGGTCATTTTCAGTGGGTCAGAGAATTTGAAATCAAGCTGTGTGAGGGCTGGTTCTGTTTTAGAGGCTCTGAGTCTGTCTCTCACTTCTTTCCTGGCTTCTGGTCCTTGACGACCATCCTTGGAGTTCCTGGGTCCAGGCAAGACCAGCTGAGGGCAAAGGGTGCTCATGATGGGATCAGGGCAAACCAAAGACATCAGGAGATGCAGGGATGAACAAGACAAGAAGCCTGTCTATTGGTCTCACACAGAAAGAATAAAAAAGAACACAGGCATTCTTAAGATTCAGTTTCCCCCAGTACGCCTCTTGGAGATGCCTCACATTTGTACGAAGGAGGACAGGGCATTCTCAATGTGAGAAAGCATCTGAATCCCAGCCCCTGTGTTCTTCCTCTGTCCTAAAGGTCAGACTAGATACCTCCTGTCTCACACAGCAGGTCTCCATTTCCACTTTTCTTTGAGGATGCTGTGAGGTGCTGCTATACTTTGATATGGCTACATTTCAAAGGGTCCCCCTCTTCACCCAACAGGAAGCTGCCTCTCTCTACTCCATATTTGATCCTCAAACCCTGACCAATGGGCCATGATCTCAAGCAGTTACTGAGCCTCCACGTGACTCATGAAGGAGGCTTTCTGTCTGGTCTTTGTCCTGCCCCAAGCAGAGCTGGTGGAGTGACTAATGCCAGCAGATATCCCCAAGACAGTAATGCTTTAAGGTGACTTCTGCATGCCCTTGCCTTTGCATTTTAATCGGCACTCTAATGTTGAATTAAAATGGAATTCCTATGGAAATGTACAATGTTTAAATCAATACTTGCTGATTAGTGTCACGAAAATGAATCTCAAAAGATATAATAGCAATGGCGGGGCCTCAACCAGAGTGGATGAAGCAGCCCACGTCCATTAACTCAAGCCTGACTCATGCTAGACGACAATAAAATATCTAGGAAATTCTGGCCAGAGCCACTTTAAAACCCACAAAATGTAGCTTAATTAGCACTATGATGACAAATGCAGGAAGAATTCATGATGCCCGCAGACAACTCATAAAGTCCAATTGTACAAATTCTTCCTTTGTTTCACATACAATGCCTCAGAGGCCATGGTCCATTCCTTGGCCCTTCTGCTCATCACATGCTGAGCTCAGTCAGGTCTCACATGGCACGCGGGTGTTGGAGGATAAGTTGCAACCTCCCTGCTCTCTCTGTCCTTCCATGCAGTGTTCATGTCCCCCCTCCCTTCCTCATGCCTCTCCATCTGTGTGTCTGTCCATCTGTTTTTCTGTCTATTTATGTACTGTACGCCTCATAGGAGCACACATTGTGATGTCAGACTCTTTCACGTTGCTGCAGTCTCTTTCTCCCTACATGATTTTGGGAATGTTACTCTGTACCTCAGTTTCCGCTATGAAAATTGGGATAACGATGCCCACCTGTAAGGTAGGAATGCACATCAAAAGAAATTATTAAAGAGCCTTCAAGAGTGTCTGCACCAAGGAACATGTGGTAAATGTGAGCTATTATTATTTTGTTCTTTTCCAAAAAAAAAAAAATTGACTCTACCAGCAGTACAATAGAAAAAAAAGATGTGGACAACCCTGCCCTTCAACACGTCTTTGTTCAGAAGTACACAAAGCAAAGGGAGTTACAGAGGGAACGACCCCTAATAGAGAACATTTCATTCATCCCACCCCTACTCACTGACGAATGAAGGATCCAAGGCGAGAGAGAGAAGGTGACTTCCTGAGGTCAACCAGGTGGTTCTGTTCCATTCAAACATTTATTAAATGCCTACTGTGTCCAGACTGTGTGTCATTTACTAGACTCCCATGATGAATTAGTTCCTGTTCTTAAGGAATCTACCATATTGTAAGGGAGCAAACACATCTACCAAACACATAGATATAATTTGGCAATGGAAGTGAGGAGAGAAAGAGAGGGATGCAGATTTTAAGAGGTTTTGGGAGCAGATGGGGAGGACTGGGTCCTCCTGCAGATGAAGAGGAGACCTCTCAGAAGAACTGATGCCTGAATTTGGTTCTGAAGGAGAATGTTGCAAGTGAAGGAAAGGCAAGACTGTAGATTAGCCACCAAAAAATGATTTGACAAAATGCAGGAAGAATTCATGATGCCCGCAGACAACTCATAAAGTCCAATTGTACAAATTCTTCCTTTGTTTCACATACAATGCCTCAGAGGCCATGGTCCATTCCTTGGCCCTTCTGCTCATCACATGCTGAGCTCAGTCAGGTCTCACATGGCACGCGGGTGTTGGAGGATAAGTTGCAACCTCCCTGCTCTCTCTGTCCTTCCATGCAGTGTTCATGTCCCCCCTCCCTTCCTCATGCCTCTCCATCTGTGTGTCTGTCCATCTGTTTTTCTGTCTATTTATGTACTGTACGCCTCATAGGAGCACACATTGTGATGTCAGACTCTTTCACGTTGCTGCAGTCTCTTTCTCCCTACATGATTTTGGGAATGTTACTCTGTACCTCAGTTTCCGCTATGAAAATTGGGATAACGATGCCCACCTGTAAGGTAGGAATGCACATCAAAAGAAATTATTAAAGAGCCTTCAAGAGTGTCTGCACCAAGGAACATGTGGTAAATGTGAGCTATTATTATTTTGTTCTTTTCCAAAAAAAAAAAAATTGACTCTACCAGCAGTACAATAGAAAAAAAAGATGTGGACAACCCTGCCCTTCAACACGTCTTTGTTCAGAAGTACACAAAGCAAAGGGAGTTACAGAGGGAACGACCCCTAATAGAGAACATTTCATTCATCCCACCCCTACTCACTGACGAATGAAGGATCCAAGGCGAGAGAGAGAAGGTGACTTCCTGAGGTCAACCAGGTGGTTCTGTTCCATTCAAACATTTATTAAATGCCTACTGTGTCCAGACTGTGTGTCATTTACTAGACTCCCATGATGAATTAGTTCCTGTTCTTAAGGAATCTACCATATTGTAAGGGAGCAAACACATCTACCAAACACATAGATATAATTTGGCAATGGAAGTGAGGAGAGAAAGAGAGGGATGCAGATTTTAAGAGGTTTTGGGAGCAGATGGGGAGGACTGGGTCCTCCTGCAGATGAAGAGGAGACCTCTCAGAAGAACTGATGCCTGAATTTGGTTCTGAAGGAGAATAAGTTAGCCAGGCAGTGAAGGAAAGGCAAGACAACCTATGTCTGTGAAGAAGCACAGGTGTGCAAGAACATTTTGTGGACAGGGACCGTGACTGTTGGTCTATATGGGAACATACAGGACAAAAACAGGGAGTTACCTTGGTAACGAGACTGGAATGATTTCTGCAGATCATAGGGAGCTTCTGAAGGATTAAGTGGGGGAATAATATGTTTACACGTAGATGGAACATTCTGTTTTCATTTGGAGAGTGGATTTTGATGGACTAATATAGAAGCGAGGATTGCAAAAGGTTGAGTAAGAGCTAATAGGATCTGAACTAGGGCAACCAAAGTAGAGAGGGGAGGGACAGATTGGAAAAGGAATTAGAGGTCACGTCAGCTGGAGTTGGTGACTAGTCAGATGTGGGGGATGAGAAAGAAAGAGGAATTTAGAACGATGTCAAGTTTCTCATTTGGCTGACAAGATGGGTGATAGAATTATGAACTGAGAAAGTGAGATTATAGGCAAGAGGAGAAATAGGATGAGGAAGGATAATTGGCCAAGACTTGTAGGCAGTTGGAGGGCAAGCATGGCTCTCAAGGAAGAGAGTAGAGCTGGAGATAGGATTGTGGTGGTGCCCAAAACACAGAGAAGGAAAGAGAGGTGGTTGGCTGGAAGAGGATGTAGAGTCAGAAACGGGATTTTATGGGGAGGAGAAAGACTGGGGCATGTCTATCAGCAGACATCAAAGAGCTAGGAGAGGGCTTCCCCTGGTGGTCCAGTGGATAAGGACACTGCCTTGCAGCACAAGGGGCGCCAGTTGGATCCCTGGCCTGGGAAGATCCCACGTGCCGCGGAGCAGCTGGACTGATGTGTCCAATTACTGAGCTGGAGCTGTGGAGCGTATGCGCCCAGAGCCGGCGCTCTGCGATGACAGATGCCACCGTGATGGGAGGCCCACAGGAGCCAAAGAACAAAGACGGATGAAAAATAGAGAAATGAAAGACCAATAGAAGTGGCCCGCCCGCTCCTCACCCTCCCCAACCCGACCCCGCCCAAAATAAATAAATAAATAAATCTTAAAAAAAAAAAAAAGAGCTAGGAGAGAAGAGAGATTGAAGATGTAACAAAGAAAGAGGCAGTTGTTGATGCAAAGTCTTAGGGAAGCGAGAAGGGGTGATCAGAGATGGCAAGGAACTGGAGAGAGACACCTTGTCCTCTGACCCCAGAAGAAAGGAATGGACCCTATAGAGGAAGACTGACAAGTTTGATTTCATGATGGTGGAGAAGATTGAAAGTTGAGGTATTTTATTCTTCATGGTCAGTTTTTCTTTTGAGAAAGAAGAATTGAGTTTGGGGTGCTCTAAGGATTAGGATGGGGGTGAGTGATGAATGTAAGGAGAGAAGATCCCAGGTGGGAAAGGACCTTCATGCAGTGCTGGAATTAGTGACTGAGCAGGGATTCAAGTGCAGGTCCACAGGTTCTGGGAGGATGAAGGCTCTCTTGGAGCATTTATCTAGGGTTGTGGTGATATTTTCATGCCATTGGTCTCCATTTCCTGCATTTTTCATTGGATTCCAAAACAAGTCATTCTGCATCTGCACAGCTTAGGACAAGTTCCCAGAACTACTACTGCTTAGTTCCTTGTTTGGACTTTGGTCCATGTTAAGAAAGGATACTTGTAATCCTGTTTATAATATAGATATGCAGTCTGAGAGGCAGGAACCCTCCATAGCCTCTGTGTCCAAAGCCAAAATAGTCCAATCGCTTAACATAGCTGTTGCTGTTAATCCCATAATAAATCCAAACTTCCTCAGATCTTTCTCATTTTGCTTCCTTACCACAGAATAGTGACTACCATAGAAAACCAGGGACACTTTTTTGGTTCACAGTAATCCGGAAGAACAGAGCACTTCAGGGACCAGTGTCTAACAGTTGACTTCTTAGAAGTAACCGCAAAGGGTAAGAACAACCCAGAATTCATCTGTAAGCAGAGAACTGTAATTGGTGACCTTTCCCAAAGCCAAGAGTCAGCTGGTGGTCTGCTTTCTTCCTGTGGGCTGAGATCCTGGGACCCTGATAATTCCCACAGCATGCTGTAAGCTGAAGCAAACAGGGTATAGATGTTTGTGGTTCAGTCTGGGAGTGCTTGCTCAGGTTTGGAGGGGAAGAGGGTGGTGGGAAAATTAAACATGATTAAATATTTTCTAAACCCGGGAGGTCTGTGGTAGACACCTCCAACACCATCTGAATCTACTGTGAGCTATTGGTGTTTGGTTGCTTTTTCTAATCAGTTTTGGTTGTTGGACTAGTGGGAATCAGGAGTGTCCCATGGTGTCATTGTGCTTTCTTGAAATTTTTTCAACTGTTTTGATAATGTCTAAAATCCAAGCTATTACTGCTTTCTTCCATACACTTTTCTTGAAAACTTTGTAGGTTTTCTATGAATCTTGTTGGAGCTTCTTCTTTAATAGTAAGGCAGAGCACTTCCAAAACTAACCATACTAATCCCTTCGATTACATGTGCACTTTTGAATGTAACTCTGACACTCTTTCATTCAAGATTTGGAGCGTATTTCCCCTCTCACTGAATCCAGGCTGGTCTCATGACTTTCTTGCATGAACAGTACGTGGCAGAAGTGGCACTATGTCACTTCCAGGCCTAGGCCTTAAGAGACCCAACAGCTCCTGTGTTTGTACTCTTCAGGCTTTGCTCTGACCTGGAAGAAAGTCCAGACTCTTCCTGACTTATTTCACTCGTGGCCAGAAAAATGGCCCCACTATGTTCACTTTCCAGGGCCTTTAGGAGAGGCAGGAACCCTCCATAGCCTCTGTGTCCAAAGCCAAAATAGTCCAATCGCTTAACATAGCTGTTGCTGTTAATCCCATAATAAATCCAAACTTCCTCAGATCTTTCTCATTTTGCTTCCTTACCACAGAATAGTGACTACCATAGAAAACCAGGGACACTTTTTTGGTTCACAGTAATCCGGAAGAACAGAGCACTTCAGGGACCAGTGTCTAACAGTTGACTTCTTAGAAGTAACCGCAAAGGGTAAGAACAACCCAGAATTCATCTGTAAGCAGAGAACTGTAATTGGTGACCTTTCCCAAAGCCAAGAGTCAGCTGGTGGTCTGCTTTCTTCCTGTGGGCTGAGATCCTGGGACCCTGATAATTCCCACAGCATGCTGTAAGCTGAAGCAAACAGGGTATAGATGTTTGTGGTTCAGTCTGGGAGTGCTTGCTCAGGTTTGGAGGGGAAGAGGGTGGTGGGAAAATTAAACATGATTAAATATTTTCTAAACCCGGGAGGTCTGTGGTAGACACCTCCAACACCATCTGAATCTACTGTGAGCTATTGGTGTTTGGTTGCTTTTTCTAATCAGTTTTGGTTGTTGGACTAGTGGGAATCAGGAGTGTCCCATGGTGTCATTGTGCTTTCTTGAAATTTTTTCAACTGTTTTGATAATGTCTAAAATCCAAGCTATTACTGCTTTCTTCCATACACTTTTCTTGAAAACTTTGTAGGTTTTCTATGAATCTTGTTGGAGCTTCTTCTTTAATAGTAAGGCAGAGCACTTCCAAAACTAACCATACTAATCCCTTCGATTACATGTGCACTTTTGAATGTAACTCTGACACTCTTTCATTCAAGATTTGGAGCGTATTTCCCCTCTCACTGAATCCAGGCTGGTCTCATGACTTTCTTGCATGAACAGTACGTGGCAGAAGTGGCACTACGTCACTTCCAGGCCTAGGCCTTAAGAGACCCAACAGCTCCTGTGTTTGTACTCTTCAGGCTTTGCTCTGACCTGGAAGAAAGTCCAGACTCTTCCTGACTTATTTCACTCTGCATGACAGTCTCTAGGTCCATCCATATCTCTACAAGTGGCACAATTCTCTTCCTTTTTATGATCGAGTAGGATTCTGTCGTATATATGTACCTCAACTACTTTACTTTCTGTTGATGGCTATCTAGGTTGCTTCCATGTCCTGGCTTGTGTAAACAGTGCTGCAATGAACATTGGAGTGCATGTATCTTTTGAAATTTTGTTTCCTTTTGGCATATGTCAATAAGACTTCAGGAAAATAAAGTACAGATTCTCAGGCTGAAGAGACAGGCCAAGCAGAAGTGCAGAGAGACACCCATTTCCTGGCAGCAACAAGACCCCAGACATCAATGCACACACATAAAAGACTCCAGTAGTGACCCATGTCCCACTAAGCCTGCCAGAATTTCTGAGCTACAGAATTCTAAGTCATAAAGCAGCTGTTGTTTTAAGTCACTAAGTGTTAAACAGGTACAACGACAGATAACCAGAAGAAAGGGGCTGATTGGCATTTGAGAGATTTCATAATATGCTCTCATCTTTCTAAATCCTTTACATTTTGCAGTTTGAAAATTCAGTTTCAGTGAGATCCCAGCATAGATCACAGATAGAGTTCTGCTCACCTAACTGGCTGAGACTGATGAATAAACTTCGATGTCAATTCACTCATGTAATTAACAGTGCAGCTGATCAGGTAGACAAGATACTCATTGTCACCTTTTGAGCAGTGAAGCCTCTCTATACGGGAAAGTTATTGGGGACAACTGATCATCTGAAAGCTGTTTGGTAAAATAGGCCTAGGACAAGGAGAGTTTGAAAAATAGAATCCCAAATGGAATCTGCCTGCAATGCAGGGAACTTGGGCTCAACCGCCTGGGCAAGGAAGATCCCCTGGAGAACGAAAATGACAGCCTACTCCGGTATGCTTGCCTGAAAAATCCCACGGACAGAGGAGCCTGGCTCCAAAGTGTTGCAAGGAGTCAGACACGACTGAGCACTTAAGTGGCGCACAAAAGGGTCCAACCGTGGTCATGCCATCCAGAAGGACTGTAGCTTCTTAATGCTTGAAGGGGCTATGAGGCACCCTGGTTAGTACCTGGGTGGGCACATCTCAAGTTTGTCCTCCTTTCTTCTAAATGGGCTTGTACATTTAGATCTGAGAACTGCAAGTCCTGAAGTCCTTCTTTCTGACTTGTTTCTCTTTTATCATGCTTTTCAACAGAAGACAGTTTACCCTCCAGAAGACTTTGGACAGCGTCTGGAGGCATACTTGGTTGTGACAGCTTGGGGATGGAGTGGGGCAGTGCTACACGATGCTAGTGAGTACAGGTCAGGGCACCCACAAACATCCCACAATGCACCTCCACCACACAGAATGGTCCTCCACCACAACCTCCACCACACAGAACGGTCCTGATCAAAACAGCAAAAGAGGCCAAGTTGAGGAAATTCTCTATTCAGATTCATCTTATGTTGATCAATGATTGAAACATTAGAGCGTATTTTTTTAAGTTTTTTCTTTCATATTGGGGTATAGCCGATGAACAATGTCGTGATAGTTTTAGGTGGACAGCGAAGGGACTCAGGTATATATATACATGTATATATTTTCCCCCAAAGGCCCTTCCCATCCAGGCTGCCACAAAAGTAAGGAACTCTTCATTTTGACATTTTCAAGTGGTAAAAACTCTCACTGCCTCCCATGTCCTACCACTTACAAGATATGTGTTGCTCATTATTGGTCATTTGTGTTTCTTGAATTTTAATGATTTCTGTGTCACTTTTACTTTTTAACCTGTTATCCTTATATAGGATACTTTCTCCCCTGGTATACAATAGCAAATTGCTTACCCTAAATTTACATTTAAATTTTTTTCCTTAGTAAAATCAAAGAACTTCGTGTCATGTTTTTGTAATTCCTAAACACAAAGCAGGGTTTTGCCTAATGGCGGAGATGGTATTTTCAATACTGACTTCAAATAAAGCACTGTTTTTGGACACCAAATTGTAGGTCCTTTTATTCGAAAAAACAAACAAAAAGCCCTAGAGACTTCCCTGCTGGCCCACTGGTTAAGAATCTGCCTTCCAATGCAGGGGACTTGGGTCCAATCCCTGGTCGGGGACCTAAGATCACACATGTCAAGTGCCTTGAAGGGGTTTTATGAGGCACCCTGGTTAGTACCTGGGTGGGCACATCTCAAGTTTGTCCTCCTTTCTTCTAAATGGGCTTGTACATTTAGATCTGAGAACTGCAAGTCCTGAAGTCCTTCTTTCTGACTTGTTTCTCTTTTATCATGCTTTTCAACAGAAGACAGTTTACCCTCCAGAAGACTTTGGACAGCGTCTGGAGGCATACTTGGTTGTGACAGCTTGGGGATGGAGTGGGGCAGTGCTACACGATGCTAGTGAGTACAGGTCAGGGCACCCACAAACATCCCACAATGCACCTCCACCACACAGAATGGTCCTCCACCACAACCTCCACCACACAGAACGGTCCTGATCAAAACAGCAAAAGAGGCCAAGTTGAGGAAATTCTCTATTCAGATTCATCTTATGTTGATCAATGATTGAAACATTAGAGCGTATTTTTTTAAGTTTTTTCTTTCATATTGGGGTATAGCCGATGAACAATGTCGTGATAGTTTTAGGTGGACAGCGAAGGGACTCAGGTATATATATACATGTATATATTTTCCCCCAAAGGCCCTTCCCATCCAGGCTGCCACAAAAGTAAGGAACTCTTCATTTTGACATTTTCAAGTGGTAAAAACTCTCACTGCCTCCCATGTCCTACCACTTACAAGATATGTGTTGCTCATTATTGGTCATTTGTGTTTCTTGAATTTTAATGATTTCTGTGTCACTTTTACTTTTTAACCTGTTATCCTTATATAGGATACTTTCTCCCCTGGTATACAATAGCAAATTGCTTACCCTAAATTTACATTTAAATTTTTTTCCTTAGTAAAATCAAAGAACTTCGTGTCATGTTTTTGTAATTCCTAAACACAAAGCAGGGTTTTGCCTAATGGCGGAGATGGTATTTTCAATACTGACTTCAAATAAAGCACTGTTTTTGGACACCAAATTGTAGGTCCTTTTATTCGAAAAAACAAACAAAAAGCCCTAGAGACTTCCCTGCTGGCCCACTGGTTAAGAATCTGCCTTCCAATGCAGGGGACTTGGGTCCAATCCCTGGTCGGGGACCTAAGATCACACATGTCTAGGGACAACTAAGCCCATGTGCTGCAGCTAGAAAAAGCCTGCACAACAAAAATCCAATGCAGTCAAAAAAAAAAAAAATCTAGCCATATCCTTCCATGTGGAATGCCAGAGCAGCTAGGTAATTGTCAGGCTCTATGGATGATGTTGAACATGGAGATGGTCTGGAGATGGCTGGTTTCTAAAGGACCTTGGGGAGACATTGACCGAAGCATTCTGGATCTTTGGGAGAGGACGGGGCCTGGGAAGTCCTAGCTGCCAGGTTGCAAGGATATGAGGAGTCACTAAGCAAGGCTAGGAGGCAATGGCAATGCTATAGAAATTTTAAGGAAAGACTCGAGGCCTCTCCAGATCAGATGAGAACCCAATTCCATTTAACTCCCCCTCTACATCTAGACAAGACCTAACAGAGCCATCCTAGAGACGTTAATTGCTGACACTATACCAGCTTTCCAAAGCACAAGATAACACTCCTCGGCAACCCCTTGAGGCATTTAAATTTTCACTTACTTTTCCTTCTCATTGCTTCAAAACAATGCACAGGCTTTTTCTATCAGCTCCCATTTAGCTGTGCTATGGCAGAGAAACACTGGTACATATAATCCCAAAGAGCTAAGATGCAAGAATTATTTCTGTCTGGCTCAGGCATGCATTCTGAGTGAATGGGGCTTTATAGCCAGATGACCAAAAGAGCTAAGATGGCTTTTTAAGGAATTTTCATTCTGTTGGCCATAATGTTTTTTCCTTTTTTATTAAAGGATACTTTCTCCCCTGGTATACAATAGCAAATTGCTTACCCTAAATTTACATTTAAATTTTTTTCCTTAGTAAAATCAAAGAACTTCGTGTCATGTTTTTGTAATTCCTAAACACAAAGCAGGGTTTTGCCTAATGGCGGAGATGGTATTTTCAATACTGACTTCAAATAAAGCACTGTTTTTGGACACCAAATTGTAGGTCCTTTTATTCGAAAAAACAAACAAAAAGCCCTAGAGACTTCCCTGCTGGCCCACTGGTTAAGAATCTGCCTTCCAATGCAGGGGACTTGGGTCCAATCCCTGGTCGGGGACCTAAGATCACACATGTCTAGGGACAGCTAAGCCCATGTGCTGCAGCTAGAAAAAGCCTGCACAACAAAAATCCAATGCAGTCAAAAAAAAAAAAAATCTAGCCATATCCTTCCATGTGGAATGCCAGAGCAGCTAGGTAATTGTCAGGCTCTATGGATGATGTTGAACATGGAGATGGTCTGGAGATGGCTGGTTTCTAAAGGACCTTGGGGAGACATTGACCGAAGCATTCTGGATCTTTGGGAGAGGACTGGGCCTGGGAAGTCCTAGCTGCCAGGTTGCAAGGATATGAGGAGTCACTAAGCAAGGCTAGGAGGCAATGGCAATGCTATAGAAATTTTAAGGAAAGACTCGAGGCCTCTCCAGATCAGATGAGAACCCAATTCCATTTAACTCCCCCTCTACATCTAGACAAGACCTAACAGAGCCATCCTAGAGACGTTAATTGCTGACACTATACCAGCTTTCCAAAGCACAAGATAACACTCCTCGGCAACCCCTTGAGGCATTTAAATTTTCACTTACTTTTCCTTCTCATTGCTTCAAAACAATGCACAGGCTTTTTCTATCAGCTCCCATTTAGCTGTGCTATGGCAGAGAAACACTGGTACATATAATCCCAAAGAGCTAAGACGCAAGAATTATTTCTGTCTGGCTCAGGCATGCATTCTGAGTGAATGGGGCTTTATAGCCAGATGACCAAAGGCTAAGTCATGGCTAGTCATTGATGAGCCTAGTGTTAGTTACTCAGTTGTGTCCAACTCTTTTTGGTCCCATGGACTGTAGCCCACCAGGCTCCTCTGTCCATGGCATTTCCCAGACAAGAATACTGGAGTGGGTTGCCATTTCCTCCTCCAGGGGATCTTTCCGAACCAGAGATTGAACCTGCATCTCCTGCATTGCAGGCACATTCTTTACCATCCGAGCCACCAGGGAAGCCCTGAGTGAGCTATTACTACTGGAAAATCATTTCAACTTTTCTGAATTTAGATCCTTTGTCTGTAATGTAAGAACAATAATGTCTTGTCTCTGGGGTTTCCACAGCTGCAATTTCCTGTATGGTTATCGATACAAGGCTTCATAAGCTATAAAATACTCATCAACCAAACAAGGCTGTGTTTGGACACTGCACATCAGGCACATGTGGAATAGAACACAGAGTGGACGAAGCCATAGAGCCTTCCATCAACTCTTCAATCAGACTGCCCTGGGGAGCTCCTGGAGCAGCCCCACTGGACGAAATGCAGGACTTTCCCCCTACTCATACCTTGTCATTAACACGCTATCTGGTGGGTTAATACATCAAAACAACACTTCAGGGAAGCTTGGGGTGTTCTAACTAAGACTTCTAGGAGAAAGGGGAAAAGGGAGGCCCTAAGACTTCTCTTGTCTCCTCTCTGAGCCACAAGCTGCAGCTTGGGAGAGGAGTAAACAAGCAAACCATGGCTCCTCCCACACCTCAGGCTGGAAGTAAGTTTTCCAGGAGATAAGCTGTAAAGTGAGTAATGAAAGGCCTACTGTTTCCCTTGGAACCTGGGGGATCACTTTGTAGAATGCAGTAGGTGGAGAGAGACTGGACAAAGACATCAAATTAATTCTCATTGCTTCAAAACAATTGGCAACCCTTGAGGCATTTAAATTTTCACTTACTTTTCCTTCTCATTGCTTCAAAACAATGCACAGGCTTTTTCTATCAGCTCCCATTTAGCTGTGCTATGGCAGAGAAACACTGGTACATATAATCCCAAAGAGCTAAGACGCAAGAATTATTTCTGTCTGGCTCAGGCATGCATTCTGAGTGAATGGGGCTTTATAGCCAGATGACCAAAGGCTAAGTCATGGCTAGTCATTGATGAGCCTAGTGTTAGTTACTCAGTTGTGTCCAACTCTTTTTGGTCCCATGGACTGTAGCCCACCAGGCTCCTCTGTTCATGGGGATTCTCCAAGCAAGAATCCTGGAGTGCGCTGCCATTCCCTTCTCCAGGAGATCTTTCCGAACCAGAGATTGAACCTGCATCTCCTGCATTGCAGGCACATTCTTTACCATCCGAGCCACCAGGGAAGCCCTGAGTGAGCTATTACTACTGGAAAATCATTTCAACTTTTCTGAATTTAGATCCTTTGTCTGTAATGTAAGAACAATAATGTCTTGTCTCTGGGGTTTCCACAGCTGCAATTTCCTGTATGGTTATCGATACAAGGCTTCATAAGCTATAAAATACTCATCAACCAAACAAGGCTGTGTTTGGACACTGCACATCAGGCACATGTGGAATAGAACACAGAGTGGACGAAGCCATAGAGCCTTCCATCAACTCTTCAATCAGACTGCCCTGGGGAGCTCCTGGAGCAGCCCCACTGGACGAAATGCAGGACTTTCCCCCTACTCATACCTTGTCATTAACACGCTATCTGGTGGGTTAATACATCAAAACAACACTTCAGGGAAGCTTGGGGTGTTCTAACTAAGACTTCTAGGAGAAAGGGAAAGGGAGGCCCTAAGACTTCTCTTGTCTCCTCTCTGAGTCACAAGCTGCAGCTTGGGAGAGGAGTAAACAAGCAAACCATGGCTCCTCCCACACCTCAGGCTGGAAGTAAGTTTTCCAGGAGATAAGCTGTAAAGTGAGTAATGAAAGGCCTACTGTTTCCCTTGGAACCTGGGGGATCACTTTGTAGAATGCAGTAGGTGGAGAGAGACTGGATCCTAGCCCCCTGAGCCATAAAACGTAAATAAAGTATTACTATGTTTGGGATTATAGGATCCTGTAGGATATTTTTTATTGAAGGATAACCACTTTACAATGTTGTGTTGGTGTCTGCTGTACAAGAGTCTGTTGAAAGTACACATATATCCCCTCCTTCTTGAGCCTCCCTCCTCGTTCCCACCCCACCCCTCACAGAACACTGAGCTGAGCTCCCTGTGCTACACAGAATCTTCCCACCAGCTATCTATTTTACAGGCGGCAGTGTTCCCCGATGGCTCAGTGGGTAAAGAATCTGCCTGCAATTCAGGAGATCCAGGAGACTTGGGTTCAATCCTTCGGTGGGGAAAATCCCATGGAGAAAGAAATGGCTACCCACTCCAGTATTCTTGCCTGGGGGAAATTTCCCTGGACAGAGGAGCCTGTTGGGCTACAGTTCACAGAGTTGCAAAGCATCAGACATGACTGAGTGACTAAGCACAGCACAGCTATCTCCCAGTTCTTCCCACCCTCTCCTTCCCCCGCAACCAGCTGTGTCCACAGGACATTCATGGGCAGCCCAATCAGCTTACACAATTTGGCTTTTAAGGACTCAGAGTCCCCTGGTGATGTTCCATGATGCCCAAGTAGAGCACAGCAAACCTGCCCTCCCACCACACCTGAGTCAGCCTCACAGTGAAACCCTAGATAGCCATATTCTGGTGGGGAATGTTCCCCATGATGCCCCAGTGGACGAAATGCAGGACTTTCCCCCTACTCATACCTTGTCATTAACACGCTATCTGGTGGGTTAATACATCAAAACAACACTTCAGGGAAGCTTGGGGTGTTCTAACTAAGACTTCTAGGAGAAAGGGGAAAAGGGAGGCCCTAAGACTTCTCTTGTCTCCTCTCTGAGTCACAAGCTGCAGCTTGGGAGAGGAGTAAACAAGCAAACCATGGCTCCTCCCACACCTCAGGCTGGAAGTAAGTTTTCCAGGAGATAAGCTGTAAAGTGAGTAATGAAAGGCCTACTGTTTCCCTTGGAACCTGGGGGATCACTTTGTAGAATGCAGTAGGTGGAGAGAGACTGGATCCTAGCCCCCTGGAGCCATAAAACGTAAATAAAGTATTACTATGTTTGGGATTATAGGATCCTGTAGGATATTTTTTATTGAAGGATAACCACTTTACAATGTTGTGTTGGTGTCTGCTGTACAAGAGTCTGTTGAAAGTACACATATATCCCCTCCTTCTTGAGCCTCCCTCCTCGTTCCCACCCCACCCCTCACAGAACACTGAGCTGAGCTCCCTGTGCTACACAGAATCTTCCCACCAGCTATCTATTTTACAGGCGGCAGTGTTCCCCGATGGCTCAGTGGGTAAAGAATCTGCCTGCAATTCAGGAGATCCAGGAGACTTGGGTTCAATCCTTCAGTGGGGAAAATCCCATGGAGAAAGAAATGGCTACCCACTCCAGTATTCTTGCCTGGGGAATTCCATGGACAGAGGAGCCTGTTGGGCTACAGTTCACAGAGTTGCAAAGCATCAGACATGACTGAGTGACTAAGCACAGCACAGCTATCTCCCAGTTCTTCCCACCCTCTCCTTCCCCCGCAACCAGCTGTGTCCACAGGACATTCATGGGCAGCCCAATCAGCTTACACAATTTGGCTTTTAAGGACTCAGAGTCCCCTGGTGATGTTCCATGATGCCCCCAAGTAGAGCACAGCAAACCTGCCCTCCCCACCACACCTGAGTCAGCCTCACAGTGAACACCCTAGATAGCCATATTTAACTAAACAGAGGTGACACAGGAAGAGAAATGTCCTCACACCCTAGTGCTAGGTGCACCCTCTGGGGTGGAGCGGTGGATTGGAGGGAGGCCTGGTCTGCCATGACTGCCGCCAGGACTCTCTCCCTGCATCCATGTGCCATGCATCAACCCCACCAGGGCCATTGTCCAATGCTAGGGCACAGAGGTGCATGAGGCATGGCCTCCATGTCTTCTGTGCCAACTTGGCATACTTCCTGTGCCAACAGCGAGGGTTAACACCATATCTTTAAAAAGTGTGATAAAGTGTGACCATCAAGTCACACCCTCTCCCATGGGCACCATATACACAGTCACACATCTTAAATGTATGAGTGCACAGACATGTGTATGTGTGCATGGGAGCATCTGGGCACATGAGCAAATGTGTTTAGGCTACAGCTTTCTCAGCCAATAGAAAGAGAGCACACATTTTGGGGCCGTCTAATCAATTAATCAAATAAGACTATGAAGCTGATCCTGATCACATTTTCAGAAGTAAATAGGAATAGACACAGGCCAGTTGGCTCCCATTTCATGATGGAAAGAAGCCAATTAGAGAAATAGATATGCTAATGACAACAAGATGTTGTGTGCTATCAGAAGACTATACTGAATGTTTCTCAGATCTCTGCTTCTCCTTTGTCTGTATGTATATATACATATATATGTTTGTGTATATTTAAATTTATTTAAATATATTACACATACATTTAAACACACACATATATATTTAAATTTAAATATAATAATAAATATAATAATATTTAAATATAATAATATTTAAATTTATTTATTTGGCTGTACCAAGTCTCAGCTATAGCATGTGGGATCTTCAATCTTCATTTCAGCATGCAGGATCTTACTTACTGTGGTGTTCAGAATCCAGTTGCAGCATGTTGGATCTAGTTCCCTGACCAGGGATCAAACCCAGGGCCAGTGAATTGGGAGTGTGGAATCTTAGTCCCTGGACTGCCAGGGAAGTCCCTCTGCTTCTCCTTTCTAAAGGAAAACAAGGCCACCTTCTCTTGGACAGTAGCTGAAGGGAGAGATGAGGTATAAAGAGGCAGTTCTTGTTTCTAGGGAGACACTCTCTGCAGCCAAAGTGTCTGTGTTACCTTAGGCAAGTCACCTCCCCTCTCTGGGCCTGAATAAAGCTGGGGCACAGAACTGAATGACAGCAAAAACCTTCCTCTCTCTTTACATTCTACCCTCTATGTAGTTCTCTTGCCCCGTTGAGGAACATAATCTGTTTTGAGGAGCCCATCCAAGACAACACATGTTTTGACATACCTCCTCCTTCAAACGCTTAATTCCTGACTTAGTAACTCACTCAGCTTTCCAGAGACTGCCTCACTAAGAGAAATTCCTGGTTCTTGAAGGAGGGTGATGGGAGTCTACAAGACACAGGAGTGAAGTAAGCCAGGGGACTTTTACCGCAGCCAGTGGGAGAATCTACCTTCAAGCTGCCCCCGTTTTAGGAGGCTGTCAGAAAGAGGTGAGGTGTGCAGACCTGGAAAACCAAAGGATTTCCAGGCTTTTTTCATTTTAATGAATAACAAATACATCTTGGTACTTGGGTCAGTTGACTAGATGTTATGTTTGCTGGTCAGCAGACAGAAGTAAACAGTTTAGCAATGGGATGTTTCAGCATCAGAGACCTTACAGATGTCTTACTACAACCCTTTTCACTGAGGAGGAAATTTCAACTCAAGAGAAAGGAAATAATTTTCAGAAGCTTGCAAGGATCCGCGGTGTGAACTGAATTAGAACCCAGGGGTGAACGGCCACAGGAGCCTGTAAGTGAGTCTGGGTGGCAGGTAGGTGTTTACTCCTCTTTTCTAAATGTCCCTGGTGGGGGGGTTTACACCAACGGCCAGAAAGCTAAAAAGAGTTTTGATAAAAGAAGCCAATACTTGGCCCCAGCCTCTTGCAGCTTGTTAATCTTCTTTATGGTCTAGATGACAGAAAGCTATTCTCCATTCCATCCCAGACCAGGACCTTACATGCAGAAAGACAGAAGGGCGCATGCCAGGCCAGGGTGATGGTGTCCTGCAGGGATTGCCACCTGACTATTCCCGAAACCCATCCCTGACTCAACACCTCTGAGGCTGCGCACAGGGAAACCAGGGCTTTGGCTGTCTAACAGTTGGGCTCACGTCGCCCCATTGGCTGGGGGAGGCCATGGACGCAGAGTCGAGCTCAATTACCTGAATGAGAAGAAATCTACCTGCAGACACAGACATCTCTAGGATGAGCCCAGCGATGGGCTTGGCTAACCACTGGGTAGGACTGGGTGAGCGAGGTTCAGGGTAGCTGAGGACACGGGTCTGAGTGCAGCAGAGGGGCAGCTGCGTCCAGGAGCCTCGCCTGCAAGCAGGCTGTGAACATCTATCTGGAGCAGGGATTAATCTGGCCTTCAGACACATAGTTGGCAACCAGCAAAGACTGTCTTATGGACCTGATGCCTCAGTGTGCTCTCTGTATTGTAAATCTCAGGTCACTCAGCTATTTCTCCTGTCTTTTCGAGAAATGCATTCAGACCCAGGCCCACGTGCTCTCTATCCTCAGTCTGCACAGATTCTATCTTTGCCCCTCAGCTGGCACACACACACAGCCCTGTGGGAGGTGCGGAGCCTGGCTTAGGGGCACTTGCCACCTGTGGACACAGGGCAGAGATGGTGGACTTTGCACTAAGAAAACTCAGGAATGAAAACCACAACTCAGGCAGGGTATGTGGGTTTCATCCCTGGTTGGGAAACTAAGATCCCACATATCACAAAGCATGGTCAATAAATTAGGAAACAAAGCAAAGTCAAAAACAACTCAGTTTGCCCAGAGACATATTTTCCTTCCATATAAAAATTATCAGCAAAATTCTTCCAAATATTGAGATGAGCTAATATATGTCAGGCAAGTTTTCATTAGGTGGCAGGTAGGTGTTTACTCCTCTTTTCTAAATGTCCCTGGTGGGGGTTTACACCAACGGCCAGAAAGCTAAAAAGAGTTTTGATAAAAGAAGCCAATACTTGGCCCCAGCCTCTTGCAGCTTGTTAATCTTCTTTATGGTCTAGATGACAGAAAGCTATTCTCCATTCCATCCCAGACCAGGACCTTACAGGCAGAAAGACAGAAGGGCGCATGCCAGGCCAGGGTGATGGTGTCCTGCAGGGATTGCCACCTGACTATTCCCGAAACCCATCCCTGACTCAACACCTCTGAGGCTGCGCACAGGGAAACCAGGGCTTTGGCTGTCTAACAGTTGGGCTCACGTCACCCCGTTGGCTGGGGGAGGCCATGGACGCAGAGTCGAGCTCAATTACCTGAATGAGAAGAAATCTATCTGCAGACACAGACATCTCTAGGATGAGCCCAGTGATGGGCTTGGCTAACCACTGGGCAGGACTGGGTGAGCGAGGTTCAGGGTAGCTGAGGACACGGGTCTGAGTGCAGCAGAGGGGCAGCTGCGTCCAGGAGCCTCGCCTGCAAGCAGGCTGTGAACATCTATCTGGAGCAGGGATTAATCTGGCCTTCAGACACATAGTTGGCAACCAGCAAAGACTGTCTTATGGACCTGATGCCTCAGTGTGCTCTCTGTATTGTAAATCTCAGGTCACTCAGCTATTTCTCCTGTCTTTTCGAGAAATGCATTCAGACCCAGGCCCACGTGCTCTCTATCCTCAGTCTGCACAGATTCTATCTTTGCCCCTCAGCTGGCACACACACACAGCCCCCTGGGAGGTGCAGAGCCTGGCTTAGGGGCACTTTCCACCTGTGGACACAGGGCAGAGATGGTGGACTTTGCACTAAGAAAACTCAGGAATGAAAACCACAACTCAGGCAGGGTATGTGGGTTTCATCCCTGGTTGGGAAACTAAGATCCCACATATCACAAAGCATGGTCAATAAATTAGGAAACAAAGCAAAGTCAAAAACAACTCAGTTTGCCCAGAGACATATTTTCCTTCCATATAAAAATTATCAGCAAAATTCTTCCAAATATTGAGATGAGCTAATATATGTCAGGCAAGTTTTCATTAAAAAAAAAAAAAAGGCTTAATGTTTTGACTATTGCAGCACTTCTGTGTAACAGTGTAGAAAGAAGATAAGCTTAGGAACGTCATAAATTCAAGGCAAATGTACAACCATGACGCCATACCTTTTAAGTGCATTTTGAAGCGCTTTTTGGTATTCTTCACACAATTATAACAGCTATTGCTTTCGAGAACCCACCTGCATCAGACTCTAATTTAATCATTTCTATTCCCATTGCTTCTCGCAACAACTCTATGAGGTATGTTATTATAACTTCTGTTTTAAAATGTGGACACTGAGGGCTTCCCTGGGGGTCCTGGTTGAGGCTCCGTGCTTCCAATGCAGGGTATGCGGGTTTCATCCCTGGTGGGGGAACTAAGATCCCACATATCGCAAGGCATGGTCAATAAATTAGGAAACAAAGCAAAACCAAAAACAATAAAACATGGACACTAAGGCACCGAAACTTTAAGGAACTTCTGCAAGAATTCACAAGTGAAAGTCGTTCAGTGGTGTCTGACTCTGTGTGACCCCATGGACTGTAGCCCACCAGGCCCCTCTGTCCATGGGATTCTCCAGGCAAGAATACTGGAGGGGGTAGCCGCTGCCTTCTCCAGGGGATCTTTCTGACGCAGGGATCAAACCCAGGACTCCTACTTTGCAGGCGTGTTCTTTACCATCTAAGCCACCAGGGAAGCCCAACATTATGCACTGACCAGGAATCGAACCAGGAACAACTTCTTGGAGAGCAGCTATGCTCAGCACTCTACCACCAATGTAGCACTGCAAAAATTCACAAGAAAGTCAGAATTCAAGCCCAGAGCCGAGAACATGGGTATCAGAACAACAACCCTGAGGAAAGTGCCAAGGAACCTGGGAAGGCACAGAGGCATTACCAAGGTTGCCTGGCCAGCTAGTGAGGTCAAGGCAGTGTTTTTTTCCAAGAGGTGGGTCTTGCTGGAGGGACTGCAGGAGGGTGGCTGGGCCATCCCTCCCTCTGCAGAGAGGGCTGTGCAGTCAGACAGCATGGAATCTCTGGTGAGATTGTCCTCCACCCCTGCCATGGAGTGCTGCCCCAGGCAGTTGGTTTGAGGTAGACAGGAAAACAACAAAGGGCATCAATGGGGAAGATCAGGCTGCTTTTGTCTCTGGCTGGCAGCTGGCAAAGCTCTGACCTTTAAGACTTCAAAGAGATGCCTTCCCATCATTGCCCACAGACTGCATTTTGGAGGCTAGAAATTGTTGATCGCCAGTCTTGGGCTCTGCCTTGGTCCTGTAGGAATAACAGCCTGACCAGTGTTTACTGAGCCCAGGTATGCGCCAGATGGCTGGCCCCCATAATTTTTTCTCAAATTGCTTTTTCCATGCATCAGACTCTAATTTAATCATTTCTATTCCCATTGCTTCAAACTCTATGAGGTATGTTATTATAACTTCTGTTTTAAAATGTGGACACTGAGGGCTTCCTGGGGTCCTGGTTGAGGCTCCGTGCTTCCAATGCAGGGTATGCGGGTTTCATCCCTGGTGGGGGAACTAAGATCCCACATATCGCAAGGCATGGTCAATAAATTAGGAAACAAAGCAAAACCAAAAACAATAAAACATGGACACTAAGGCACCGAAACTTTAAGGAATTTCTGCAAGAATTCACAAGTGAAAGTCGTTCAGTGGTGTCTGACTCTGTGTGACCCCATGGACTGTAGCCCACCAGGCCCCTCTGTCCATGGGGTTCTCCAGGCAAGAATACTGGAGGGGGTAGCCGCTGCCTTCTCCAGGGGATCTTTCTGACGCAGGGATCAAACCCAGGACTCCTACTTTGCAGGCGTGTTCTTTACCATCTAAGCCACCAGGGAAGCCCAACATTATGCACTGACCAGGAATCGAACCAGGAACAACTTCTTGGAGAGCAGCTATGCTCAGCACTCTACCACCAATGTAGCACTGCAAAAATTCACAAGAAAGTCAGAATTCAAGCCCAGAGCCGAGAACATGGGTATCAGAACAACAACCCTGAGGAAAGTGCCAAGGAACCTGGGAAGGCACAGAGGCATTACCAAGGCTGCCTGGCCAGCTAGTGAGGTCAAGGCAGTGTTTTTTTCCAAGAGGTGGGTCTTGCTGGAGGGACTGCAGGAGGGTGGCTGGGCCATCCCTCCCTCTGCAGAGAGGGCTGTGCAGTCAGACAGCATGGAATCTCTGGTGAGATTGTCCTCCACCCCTGCCATGGAGTGCTGCCCCAGGCAGTTGGTTTGAGGTAGACAGGAAAACCACAAAGGGCATCAATGGGGAAGATCAGGCTGCTTTTGTCTCTGGCTGGCAGCTGGCAAAGCTCTGACCTTTAAGACTTCAAAAGAGATGCCTTCCCCATCATTGCCCACAGACTGCATTTTGGAGGCTAGAAATTGTTGATCGCCAGTCTTGGGCTCTGCCTTGGTCCTGTAGGAATAACAGCCTGACCAGTGTTTACTGAGCCCAGGTATGCGCCAGATGCTGGTTCAGCCCCACAGGGCTCTGGTCCTGTATCACTCCCTTGAAGCAGGTGGCCCTGGCACTCTCTGCCTTCATTTATGGAGAGGTGGAGACTCAGAGAGATGAGGTGCATTGCCCAGGGTCCTCCAGCTAGCAAGCTTGGAGCCAGAATCTTACCCCTGTGCTGTTTTGCCTCTCAGAAGTCAAGTCCAAGACGGGGTCTCCATTCTGCCTCCCTAGCTAGTCTACTCATGGACTTCCTGACTCCAGGACGCCAATTCCTTTCTTCTAGTGCTCAGGATAAAAACCTTGGGATGACCTTCATTGGTTCCACTTTCCAAACAGACTCAGCTGGTGACGTGCTTCTCCTCTCCCACTTGACACTTGATCAAAACTAGCCTTGAATCCAGAAGTTCTGAAAAAGTTCCTCTCCAGTCTCCATGCATCTGACATTGCTCCCAACAGCCCATTCCCAAAGCTGCCCCCAGTGTGACACTGTTAACACAGACATCTGTTCAGGAGGCCACCTCCCCTGATGTCAGGTTTCTCTGGAGGGAAAGCCAACATCCTTATGATGGTCCACCAGTGCATGAAAGACTGCATTCCCCAAGGCTCCATATGCCATATATTGTACTTGTTCCTGTCCACTCTGCCCCACCAACCCTTTCAACCACTTCAAACAGGACACTTCCCTCTTGGGACCCAGCTCCAGCTGTCCCCTCTGCCCCCAGTTCTTGCCCAGATGGCTACAGAGGCCACTCCTTCACCCACTCAGCAAATAGTGGTGGAAGTTACTTTTCCTGCAGGATCAGGATACAGCCCAAGAGTAGCAGAAATATTTCCCAGTTTCCAAACGTTTGTACTCAAAGGCCACTCTCTTGATAAGGCGGAGCTAACAGCTTCCATTGGAATTACAAACCTCAGCTCTGAAAGCCCCAGCCTCCCCAGCGACTCTGTGTCTCTCATACATTTACCATTGATCATCATGTAACATATTATACATTTCATTATCTGTCTTATCTTATCTACAGATGGGAAATACTCCACAGAAGGCTATCCTAGTAGCGTGTCTGTGTCACAAGGGCAGAAATTTTTGTCTGTTTGATTTGCTATTGTATTCCCAGCATGGAGACCAATTCCTGGTACTTTGTAGGCACTCAGAAAATAAGAGGAACGAATGCATGAAAAAAAGGCCGTTTTCTACCCTAGGGAGAAAAGAGACTGAAGGGAAAAAAACAGCCTGTGTGTGGAGGACTGTCCTTAGATGATTTCCCACATGGTTCAATGGCAAAGAACCCACCTTCCAATGCAGGAGATACATGTTCCATCCCTGGGTTAGGAAGATCCCCTGGAGGAGGAAATTGCAACCCACTCCAGTGTTCTTGCCTGGCGAATCCCACTGACAGAGGAACCTGGAGGGCTACCATCCGTGGGGTTGCAAAGAGTTGAATATGACTGAGCACACACACATGTTCAGAAGCTACTAAAGCCCTTGGTAGTTTTACTGGAGGCCTCAATATGTCCACCAAGAACTCTTTTCTAAAATTCTTTCTATGAAGTTTGTAAGCCAGCATTAAGTAGATTGTTTTTTCCCTGGGACTAGCCAGTTGCAGATCCTGAAACTGTAGCCAGGAGACCTGCATTTGTATGGGGTTCTTGCTGTATGTCCTTAGACAGAGCATCTCTTCTCTCTGAGTCTTAATTCACTGCCTTTCTGTCGGAGAAAGGGGGCCTCATAATATGTGCCCTCCTGGCACTGCCTCATTAGATGGCTCACAAGTTCTTTGTCTATCAAGTTATGTTTAAACAGGAGGGGCTTTTAGTTTTTTTATTTGGCTGTGCCCCACAGTTCATGAGGACCTTAGTGCCCCAACCAGGGATCAAACCTGTGCCCCGGCAGCAGAAGAATTGACTCCTAACCACTGGAATGCCAGGGAATTCCCTAGGCCTCTAATAAAAGATCTTGCTACATATATTGTTGCAAGGGTGATAGATGAAGTTTCAGAGTGGAAGGAAGGAGAGGCAAGTTGACTGGGTTTTCCCTACCTCCTGGCACCAGTTGTGGGCAGAGGATGCATCACAGTAAAGTAGCTGTGTTTGGGGTCCCACCTTCTCTCCATTCTGGGCACTGGGGCACTGTATGCTCAGTGGAGAGGGTAATGATCTCCAGTGCATCATAAAGGTCGTAAAATGGATTTACACCCTGAATGACTCAGCTACAATCAGGGCTGTCTTTTTTGGGCAACACCTCTCATTTATTCATCAGCTCCTCTAGGGAAGGCACGCTGATGGGCATTTAGTCCTGTTGGGGGACAGTGCAGTAAGTATTTATAGCTCTGCCTTCACACCTGAGTGGGGAAGGGGCTGAGCCTGGCTCTGTCCTTGTGCAGGACTGCAGCAGACCGTCTTCCTCCCCCATCTGCAGGGAAGGTGCATCCCATCAATTAAGGTGAAGCGTCCTTGTTGAGCTTTGGACCAAGGATGCTGTAGCGTGGATGGGTAGAAGGGCTGGCTGCAGGCGGGAGGGAGGAGGTCAAACTCTGTCCTGCCCTCAAAGAGGACAAGGTAGTGGCTCATGCTGGTCCGAATTCTGACTTAGTCACATGACCTCCAGCAAACCTGTAAAACTCTACTTCTCCCCCAGGAAAAGCTACAATAATAATAATAATAATAATAATAATAATAACATCTATCATGCAAGGCCTTTGCAGTCTTAAATATGAAAACCAAGTGAAAGCGCCTGGCACACAGTCAGTCAGTAGATACAGTCATTGTTTCTGTTGTTGAGTCTTGGAGTGAAAGCACAGCCCCACGGGAAGCAGTGGAGAATAATGCGAGACAGTCTGCGATCGGCGCTGAATTAAACATCACCAGGTGCCAACCTGAGTGGTGCTAGGGAGCCGGGACAATAGGGTGCCTGTCTGATTTCACAGGAGGGCTCCCCCACCCTGCCACCCACTGTGAACCTTTCTGTCTGAGCAATGGAAAAACTCCATCCCCCCATGTGCTTGCCCATTTCTGCATCCTGTCAGTCAACTGGGGATTGGAGGAGATTTCCCCTGCAAATTAATTCACATTTATTATGTCCTTAGGACGTAGGCCCATAGTAAGCTTATGAGGATACAAAATAGGTGAAACCCAGTTCCACCTAAAAAGAGCAATAGGAAGAGCGTGTGTGCAGAGTGTGTGTAGACATAAATTCATATATATGTATATGTTTAGGGCTTCCCTGGTGGCTCAGATGGTAAAGAATCTGGCTGCAATGCAGGAAACCGGGGATCCATCACTGGGTCGGGAAGATCTCCTGGAGAAGAGAATGACTACTCACTCCAGTATTGCCTGGAGAATCCCATGGACAGAGAAGCCTGGTGGGCTATAATCCATGGAGTCATAAAGAGTTGGACACGGCTGAATGACTAACACACACACACATATGTCAACTCAGTGTTTCAAGTCAGCATGAAATTTGGGGCATCAGGAGGTCTCCCTGGTGGAGAGGGTATTGACTGATGGCCATGCAAGTAGTTCTGACTTGCAGTTGGGACAAATACAGACTTTCCTTCTGGCTAAAAAAATGTAGCCCCTCAGCTTCTCCCTCATCTTGTGTGTTGTGCTCAGTCCCTCAGCCGTGTTCAACTCTTGTGACTCCATGAACTGTAGCCCACCAGGCTCTTCTGTCCATGGAATTCTCCAGACAAGAATACTGGAGTGGGTAGTCATGCACTCCTCTAGGGAATCTTTCTGACCCAGGGATTGAACTCATGTCTCTCACATTCTCCTGCACTGGCAGGCAGTTCTTTACCACTAGCACTACCTGGGAAGCACCACCATCACCATCCCCCACCCCACAAAAATCAGAAATGCTTCCTCTGAGAAAGAAATAAAGATGATGTCTTTTGAAGGAAGAAAATTCTGAGTGATTAGTTTCCAGCCCAAGCAGAGAAGAGAGCAAAGATGTAAATTAAAGAAATAAGAATGACTTTGGAGGTGGTTGGATGGAGGAGATGAGGTTGGGGAGCTGGAAGGTCTTACACAGTTCAGGGGGTGGTGTGGGACAGGGGTGAGAAGCCCAGGCAGTTGGGGGGTGCCCACAGGGGTTGAGGTGTAGGCTGGGGCTCTCAGGGGTGCAGGGGAGAAAATTTTGTAAGGAGGTTGAGGTCCAAGCCTGGAGAATCTAGTACAGCTTGAGGAAGCACTGGGCTTCATTTCATCTTTGATCCTAGGGGAAACGGAACCAGAAAAATGCTTTGAGAAGACTTAGTCTCCAGCGTGGAGGAAGCAGTGGAGGAAAGAGAAGTGAAAACAGAAAAGCCTGCAGGTTATTCTCAAAACCAGACTGGGAGGATGGCCGCAGGAAATGAGAAGAGCGGACAGTCAGATACAATTTGGAACTGGACTCGCTGACTTGGCAGTGCTCTTCTCGCACGCGGCAAGCAACACATCCCAGCCCTTCCCGGCTTCTCCCTCCCCGCTGCCAACTCTTTTGGACCCAGCTGCACCTGCCCCCTCCGCTTCCTCCCTCCCACCTTTTCCTGCACATCCGGCAGTGTCCCTGCCCCCTCCTCTGCTCAGAAAGCTCTCTTGAAGGTCACCAAGTTCCTCCCAGTGGCCTGTTCTTCAGCCCCATCTTCTACAGAGAACTTGATAAGGCTGACCTTTTACTCTTTGGGATTCTTCCGTCTTGGCTTCTTGCCCCTAGACAAAGTACTGGTCCATGCCCACGTTCTGGTCCTTTCTCCTCCTCTATGTCCTTATTTTCTTCCTTTGGCATCCTCAGCAGAGCATTTTCTCAGAGGATGTCCTCTCCACTCCCTGTCCTCATGCCCACAGTGACATCTCCAACCTCTCGCCCATGGTCAGTGACTGCATCGTCAGGGTCTACGTTATGTCTCTGTTTTCATCACTGGACCCACACCGGAAGAACTTAGTAGCTGAATGTCCTGGATGACATCAAACCCAAGATGGCTGTCCCTCAAGGTAGAAATAAAGATGATGTCTTTTGAAGGAAGAAAATTCTGAGTGATTAGTTTCCAGCCCAAGCAGAGAAGAGAGCAAAGATGTAAATTAAAGAAATAAGAATGACTTTGGAGGTGGTTGGATGGAGGAGATGAGGTTGGGGAGCTGGAAGGTCTTACACAGTTCAGGGGGTGGTGTGGGACAGGGGTGAGAAGCCCAGGCAGTTGGGGGGTGCCCACAGGGGTTGAGGTGTAGGCTGGGGCTCTCAGGGGTGCAGGGGAGAAAATTTTGTAAGGAGGTTGAGGTCCAAGCCTGGAGAATCTAGTACAGCTTGAGGAAGCACTGGGCTTCATTTCATCTTTGATCCTAGGGGAAACGGAACCAGAAAAATGCTTTGAGAAGACTTAGTCTCCAGCGTGGAGGAAGCAGTGGAGGAAAGAGAAGTGAAAACAGAAAAGCCTGCAGGTTATTCTCAAAACCAGACTGGGAGGATGGCCGCAGGAAATGAGAAGAGCGGACAGTCAGATACAATTTGGAACTGGACTCGCTGACTTGGCAGTGCTCTTCTCGCACGCGGCAAGCAACACATCCCAGCCCTTCCCGGCTTCTCCCTCCCCGCTGCCAACTCTTTTGGACCCAGCTGCACCTGCCCCCTCCGCTTCCTCCCTCCCACCTTCTCCTGCACATCCGGCAGTGTCCCTGCCCCCTCCTCTGCTCAGAAAGCTCTCTTGAAGGTCACCAAGTTCCTCCCAGTGGCCTGTTCTTCAGCCCCATCTTCTACAGAGAACTTGATAAGGCTGACCTGTTACTCTTTGGGATTCTTCCGTCTTGGCTTCTTGCCCCTAGACAAAGTACTGGTCCATGCCCACGTTCTGGTCCTTTCTCCTCCTCTATGTCCTTATTTTCTTCCTTTGGCATCCTCAGCAGAGCATTTTCTCAGAGGATGTCCTCTCCACTCCCTGTCCTCATGCTCACAGTGACATCTCCAACCTCTCGCCCATGGTCAGTGACTGCATCTTCAGGGTCTACGTTATGTCTCTGTTTTCATCACTGGACCCACACCGGAAGAACTTAGTAGCTGAATGTCCTGGATGACATCAAACCCAAGATGGCTGTCCCTCAAGGTCACCTCCTCCTTCTTTCCCTGTTTTTGTTAATAGACCACCATCCCCCTAAGCACTTACACTCATAATTCCAGCGTCTTGTAGATGCACTCCTTCCTCACTGCTCCTGTCACTGAAGGTCAATGGCAAATGCTACCACAGAGTAAGGGACACCAGTCTCAAACTGAAGTAAGATGCCAAGGCCTTTTCTGCAGACTCCTGACTTGGAGTCCAGGAGAGGAAGGAAGTTCAGGAGGCTTGTCCTACAGTCAAGGTCATATGCATAGAGATGGTGGGTGGATTTGAACAGTCTTCAGCAGTCCACAAATCTTATTGGTTGCCAACATTTATCACCCCTGTCACCTTGCTCAAAACACTCTTTAAAAAAATATCCATTTTCTTAGAAATGTTACCAAAATGTTGGACATAGAATATTTTAGAACTGAGAACTGAATTAATATTTATTTTCAGAGTCTGCAGTTTTATTGATTCAGTTCTTTTGATGCTTCTGATAAAGGCAAGGAGAAGCTATTGAATTCTAACTTGTATGGCATCTTTTTTAAAAAAAAAAATTGGCCTCTTTTATTGGATTTTTATTTATTTATTCTCATCCATCTTTATTCTTTGGCCTGTGTGGGCCTCCCATTGCAGTGGCCTCTCTCGCTGCAGAGCACCGGTTCTGGGCACATGCTCTCCAGAGCGCTGGCTCATAATTGGACACACCAGTCCTGCCACTCAGCAGCATATGGGCTCTTTCCAGGCTAGGGATTGAACTGGTGCCTCTTGCACTGCCAGGCAGACTCTTTACCCACTGTACCACCAGGGAAGTCCTATATGGCATCTTTTAACACTTAATAAATCTTGTTCTAACAACAGTAGACAAGCCATAGTATCTACCCATAACTTAATCTCACTGTTGATAATATAATCACCATTTTCCCATTAAACCTTTAAAACATTCTTTCAAACATTTCAAATTTGATACTTTTATTTGTCAGAAAGCATAGGAAAGTAATAAAGGTATTTGCTGCTGTTTCGACTCTTCATTCAACAGACAGTCCTGGCCAATGAATAAATGATAAGAAAAAGAAATAAGGGACATAAGAAAGAAAAAATCATAATATATAAAATGATAATTTACATAGGCCAAGAAAATCAACAAACTACTGTAACAACAAGAACCAGCCAGAAAATGTCTTTGAAAGTAAGTAGCATTTATAATAAGATAATAAACTCACAAAGAATCCCCCAATAAAAAGGCCATTTAAAATAGGAACTGAAAGCTTTACAGTAAGTAGAAATAAATGAAAACACACAAGACCTACATGGAAAGAAAGGATAAAATAGCCAGTAGGACATGAAAAAATTAAGTAGAGATCTATACCATGGCCATGAGTGAAAAAACACAAAAAAATCCAGTTCTATTATACATCACATATAAAAGTTACATAATTTTAATGTAAATCCTAGAGAAAAAGATAAAATAACATGATCATGTGTGTGGAATAATAAAATTCTATGGAGGATTCAGAAACAGAACCCACATATACAAGGGATCTTGGTTTATCACGGAGGAGAGGACACAAATCAACAATAAAGGGTCAATTACTTAATAGATTTTGATGGGGAAAATGAAAAACAGAGACAAGTAAAATTATAACTCAAATTCAAACTGCTTTGCAAAAATAAATTCTGAAAAATAAATAAATAAATAAACAAATTCCAATTAAAGGTCTACACATGAAAGGAAAAATTGTAAAACCATCAGAAGAAACTTTGGGTACTAGCTCTGTGTTCTTTAACTGAAGAAAGCTTTGTTAAGCAAGATGCACATGAATATAGCATAAGGGGAAAAACTTTGGATTTGACCATGTGAAAATGGAAATATTGTGTTCTGAGAAAGACCCTCTGCACAAATTTTGACAGTTACCAGACAGGGAGAAAGTATGTTGTAAAACACATGACTGATTGTAATGCAGAATGTATAAGAAACTTATGTAAATCCGCAAGAAGCAGTCAGGAAACCCAAGTGAAAACAGGTCGAGGAAACATAGAGACAGTTTATAGAAGGTAAAAGCTGACAAGTTAATGGACCTGGGAACAAGCATTCAACTCAATTACTTATCAGGAAAATGTGAAATCAAGTCATAATTTCAGACAGTACTTTATACCTATGAAGTTGGCAAAAATAGGAAAACACACTAAGCAGTAGGGTAACATCAAATACTGGGAAAATGGAAACTCACACACTTGGCAGATAGGCATGGGAACCAGTATGGCCATTTTAATGTAAAGTGTACAGGATTTGGTCAAGTGTGCATGTACCCAGAAACTTTACTCCTTGTAACTTTCCCCAGACATACAGAGAGACATGGGCACAAACATTTTTATAGCAGAGCATTGGAAACAACTTTTGGAAACCAAACCAGACAGCTAATCTGAAATTTCAACCTGGTGCAAAATAGGGGGGAAATAAAAATACATCCTGAGGCTGAACACGAATGGCCTCTTGAATCCTTTTGAAAGTGTTCTACCTCGGATTGAGACTTTAACCCAAACCCAGTTTGGGACTCGAACCCACGTAGTCAGGACTCAATCCCGGCCAAAAACCCTGTATGGGACTTGAACCCATGTGGGCGGGACTTAATACAGCACTCACCCAACATCTGGACCCACTGAGGTTCAGGTTCTTTGCGCCTCAACACAGAAGGAATTCAGCGAGAGGCAGAGTGATAGGCAAGAGGATTCATTAGGATAGGATGCTTGTAAGAGGTGCGGGAGGGAAAGCTCTGCTCTTCAACTGAGTGGGCAGCAACATATATATAGAAGGATAGACGACTGCCTTCTTCAAGTAGACGTAGATGCAGATGTAAGGCGTATATCATTAGCTCCTCCTTCCCCAGCTCTTCCTGTTTTATTGACTAAGGAGCAGCTTTCTTGAGTTATCATTAATTTATGGGCCTCCCAACTTCTACCTACAGTACCCTACTAGGACTTTACAACTACCTAACTATTCTATTCTGTCCCTATCACTTTGAGCTTTGGATTTCTAGAATGAACAGTAGAGAATTGAGCCTGGCTGGCTTCAAAGCTCAGCCTTTCATTGTCATGTCTATTTTATTCAAGAAATGAGATTTGAAGACTATCATGGACCAAATTGTGTTTCCCAAAAGTCATAGGTAGAGGCTCTAACCCACTATGTGACTTTACTGGGACACAGGCCCCTTAAGGAGGTAATTAAGGTTAAATTAGGGCTTCCGTTGGTGACTCTGATGGTAAGATTCTGCCTGCAATGCAGGAAACCTGTGTTCAATCTCTGGGTCCAGAAGATGCCCTGGAGAAAGAAATGGCAACCTACTCCAGTATTTTTGCCTGGAGAATTCCATGGACACAGGAGCCTGGTGGGTTACAGTCCATGGGGTCAAAGAAGAGTTGGACATGACTGAGGGACTTTCATTACTACTACCACTAAGGTTCAGTTAGGTCATAAGGATGAAACACTCATCCAGTAGGACTGGCGTCTTCTTAAGAAAAGGAAGAGGTCCAAGGAATGATAGCACACAGTGGAAAGGTCAGGTAAGAACATGGAGAACATGCCTGTCTGATAGCTAAGGAGAGAGGTTTCTCCAGGAATCAGCACTGGGGCCACCTTGATCTTGACTTGCAGCCTCCATAACTGTGAGAAAATAAGTTTCTGTTCTTTAAGCCACTGTGATATTCTGTATGGCAACCCAAGCAGAGTCATATAAAAAGAGTATTCGTAACTGACAAGGTATGGGTCTAACACATTTTTAAATGTAATTTTCAATTCATTTTAGAAAAGACCACCCTACCAAAAATATGTGGATCCAGTGCAAATTTTAATCTGAAAAAAAAAAAGAAACTGCTTCGCTGCACCCTCTGCCGCACGAATTTGCATCAATCTTTCTATTTAACATTGTTGTTACTTATAACTAATCATTTCAACAGCACTTCTTATGTGTTCTTCTATGGGTCCACAGATTTTTATACAATGTCAGACAAAAGCATTTTGTTTCTTCCAATACAAAGGACTTTTCACAAGTTAGTGACAGAAAGTAGCAAATACATATGCAGATTCTATTCTGTCCCTATCACTTTGAGCTTTGGATTTCTAGACTGAACAGTAGAGAATTGAGCCTGGCTGGCTTCAAAGCTCAGCCTTTCATTGTCATGTCTATTTTATTCAAGAAATGAGATTTGAAGACTATCATGGACCAAATTGTGTTTCCCAAAAGTCATAGGTAGAGGCTCTAACCCACTATGTGACTTTACTGGGACACAGGCCCCTTAAGGAGGTAATTAAGGTTAAATTAGGGCTTCCGTTGGTGACTCTGATGGTAAGATTCTGCCTGCAATGCAGGAAACCTGTGTTCAATCTCTGGGTCCAGAAGATGCCCTGGAGAAAGAAATGGCAACCTACTCCAGTATTTTTGCCTGGAGAATTCCATGGACACAGGAGCCTGGTGGGTTACAGTCCATGGGGTCAAAGAAGAGTTGGACATGACTGAGGGACTTTCATTACTACTACCACTAAGGTTCAGTTAGGTCATAAGGATGAAACACTCATCCAGTAGGACTGGCGTCTTCTTAAGAAAAGGAAGAGGTCCAAGGAATGATAGCACACAGTGGAAAGGTCAGGTAAGAACATGGAGAACATGCCTGTCTGATAGCTAAGGAGAGAGGTTTCTCCAGGAATCAGCACTGGGGCCACCTTGATCTTGACTTGCAGCCTCCATAACTGTGAGAAAATAAGTTTCTGTTCTTTAAGCCACTGTGATATTCTGTATGGCAACCCAAGCAGAGTCATATAAAAAGAGTATTCGTAACTGACAAGGTATGGGTCTAACACATTTTTAAATGTAATTTTCAATTCATTTTAGAAAAGACCACCCTACCAAAAATATGTGGATCCAGTGCAAATTTTAATCTGAAAAAAAAAAAGAAACTGCTTCGCTGCACCCTCTGCCGCACGAATTTGCATCAATCTTTCTATTTAACATTGTTGTTACTTATAACTAATCATTTCAACAGCACTTCTTATGTGTTCTTCTATGGGTCCACAGATTTTTATACAATGTCAGACAAAAGCATTTTGTTTCTTCCAATACAAAGGACTTTTCACAAGTTAGTGACAGAAAGTAGCAAATACATATGCAGACTAGATCCTGACCAAGACCTTTATGCACTTGTGCAGGCTTACTTTTCCACACACCCACCTCCTAATAAAATCCAAAGAAGAAAAGGTGTGTGTTGTATAGACCAAAACCCATGTAGAAAGCCACAATCATAAGACCACTGAGGGATCTTCCCTGATGGTCCAGTGGCTATGAAGTCACCTTGCCAGGCAGGGGAAATGGGTTCAATTCCTGGTTGGGGAACTAAGATTCCACATGCTGCAAAGCAACTAAGCCTGTGAGCCACAACTACTGAGCTTGTGTGCCAAAGACCTAGAGCCAACAGTGCCAAAATTCAAAATAAAAAATTTTTTTCAGAAAAAAAAAGCCATAGTCTTATGAATAGTGTATTTTGCTTCAGCACCTGAAAGGATGAACAGTTTGCACTAAGGCCAAATTGCTTTTGTGTGAAACTTCACATCTGGCTTCATGCTCTGAGAAAAGACTTACATGGCTACCACTAGCCTCGGTGGGGTGAATGCCAATGATTCTAATTCATTCAGTTGAGAACCTCAAAAATCACAGAGTCACTGGAAAGATTATGTGATGTCGCAGGAGGAGACAGCAGTACTTTATCGATGAGGAACCTGAGGTCTGCCGAAAATAAGGGCTCAGGGAAGCTTGTGATCCGGGGATGGGGCTCCATGATCACATGAAGGGTGGGGCTCTGTGTCACGTGTGGAGCAGGGCTCTGTGATCACGTGTTTGGGCGGAACTCCAGATCACATGGAGGGAGCAGAGGCTGCTCTTTGGCAGTCATCTGCTCTGATACACCTCAGTGCTCACCATCAGACCCTGGACATTTCCACTTTGTGAAGGACATTGAATGCCTGGTGATGCTGATTAGAGAGAAATTTTTCTTGAGAATTATAAACTCAAATTTTTGCCTACTAGTGCACTAAGTGTTCTTACTTAACTTGTATTTAACAAGTATTGAATATGTGCAAATCAGAAGTGGTGGGTGGGAGGGAGCAAAGATTGGATACAAAGATGAATAATGTGGCCCCTGCCCTCCAGCAACACCCAGGCTGAATGGGAAGACAGATTCACCTACCGGACAAGGAGTGTCCAGAAGAAAGAACTATGCGCAAGTTATGAAAAAAGCCTTAGAAAAAGAGTAGAATGAAAATTTCAAAGTGGAGCCTTCGGGATAAGATGAATGGACAGCTTTAAATATCTCACACCATCAGTTTGTTACTTGATAGCTTGGAGTCCTTCTAAGGCGTATCCAAATTATACACATAATGGCTGGTCACTACAGTTAATTATGATGCTATGTATTCAGGTAGGGAGAGGAGAGAACAAAGTCAAGGTGATTCACTTAGTCAGAAACTGTGCCAGTGTTTTGCAAAATGGGTAGAGTTGAGGCAGGAAGGCTTCTTGGAGAAAGGTGGTCATTTGCCGACATTCCAAGAAGAGAGATGAAACAATGCAGCTGTCAGTATGTAAAAAATCCACCTTTAATTTTTGGGCTTCCAGGAATCTGGCCCAGCCAGCATAAGCAGGGTATACCTCTGTACTTTCTTCCTGCCCTCAGGAGAGGCCATGGATCGGGTGCAGGAGGAGCAGTCTGCCATGAAAGGCCTGGTGAGAGGGACTCGTGTTGAGGTGGAGAGAGGAGCTCCACCTCACATCCTGCCTCCAGGCTCTCTGCCTTCAGCTGTTTATGAGATGTGGACGACAGCTAGAAGGAGACGGCCCAGCTCAGGAAGGCAGGCTGGATTTCAAGATGTTATGTACAGTAGTAACCAGTATTTGTATAGCCCAGTCTGAACTCCTGCCAAGGACTGGTCCTACAAACAGTGTCACGTGTGGAGCAGGGCTCTGTGATCACGTGTTTGGGCGGAACTCCAGATCACATGGAGGGAGCAGAGGCTGCTCTTTGGCAGTCATCTGCTCTGATACACCTCAGTGCTCACCATCAGACCCTGGACATTTCCACTTTGTGAAGGACATTGAATGCCTGGTGATGCTGATTAGAGAGAAATTTTTCTTGAGAATTATAAACTCAAATTTTTGCCTACTAGTGCACTAAGTGTTCTTACTTAACTTGTATTTAACAAGTATTGAATATGTGCAAATCAGAAGTGGTGGGTGGGAGGGAGCAAAGATTGGATACAAAGATGAATAATGTGGCCCCTGCCCTCCAGCAACACCCAGGCTGAATGGGAAGACAGATTCACCTACCGGACAAGGAGTGTCCAGAAGAAAGAACTATGCGCAAGTTATGAAAAAAGCCTTAGAAAAAGAGTAGAATGAAAATTTCAAAGTGGAGCCTTCGGGATAAGATGAATGGACAGCTTTAAATATCTCACACCATCAGTTTGTTACTTGATAGCTTGGAGTCCTTCTAAGGCGTATCCAAATTATACACATAATGGCTGGTCACTACAGTTAATTATGATGCTATGTATTCAGGTAGGGAGAGGAGAGAACAAAGTCAAGGTGATTCACTTAGTCAGAAACTGTGCCAGTGTTTTGCAAAATGGGTAGAGTTGAGGCAGGAAGGCTTCTTGGAGAAAGGTGGTCATTTGCCGACATTCCAAGAAGAGAGATGAAACAATGCAGCTGTCAGTATGTAAAAAATCCACCTTTAATTTTTGGGCTTCCAGGAATCTGGCCCAGCCAGCATAAGCAGGGTATACCTCTGTACTTTCTTCCTGCCCTCAGGAGAGGCCATGGATCGGGTGCAGGAGGAGCAGTCTGCCATGAAAGGCCTGGTGAGAGGGACTCGTGTTGAGGTGGAGAGAGGAGCTCCACCTCACATCCTGCCTCCAGGCTCTCTGCCTTCAGCTGTTTATGAGATGTGGACGACAGCTAGAAGGAGACGGCCCAGCTCAGGAAGGCAGGCTGGATTTCAAGATGTTATGTACAGTAGTAACCAGTATTTGTATAGCCCAGTCTGAACTCCTGCCAAGAGGGACGCTGAGTCCTACAAACAGAAAACAGTTTTTTAGGAGGTACCAGAACTAAGCACTCATAAAAGAAGTCAAGACTGGAGCCAAGATCTCAATTGTCTTAACTAAACTGAAAGAGCAAATTTGCTATGTATTACCACAGTTTCATTTAAAATTGTACATTACTGTATACAAGTCCATACCTTCTTTTAAAAGTACCTGGTCTGTGTCTGCATCTCAGACTACGGACACAATGAGGGAGGAGAGGGTGGCATGAATTGAGAGCTGCATTGACATATATACACTGTCATGTGTAACACAGAAGGAACTAAAGCTTGGTGCTCTGTGATGACCTATAGGGGTGGGAAGGGGAGGGGGAATGGAGGCTTAAGAGGAAGAGGACACCTGTACACACAGAATGGATTGACTTTGTTGTACAACAGAAACTAGCACAACATCGTACGGTGATTATCTTCCAATTTAAAACATTTTTGGACCTCATTTTATTGGTTTCTTTCTTTCTTTATTTTCATCCATCTTTATCCTTTGGCCTGTTTGGGCCTCCCATTGCAGTGGCCTCTCTTGTTGCAGAGCTCCGGCTCTGGGTGCATGTGGCCCAGAAAAAGTACCTTGCAAAGAGGCAAACATAATAGAAATTGCATACATGTTTCTCTCCTCTTCCTTATTTCCTTCCTGGGACTGAAATTGGAAAAGGTCATACAAAATTCCTTAAAGATAGAGGAGACCTAGTCTGAAGTGGGTGCTAATTCAGTGACTGGCTCAAAATCAGAGATGAATGAGTCAACATGCCAGTTTTTTTTTTTTTTTCTCTATACAAATATTATAGCTGGAAACCTGTATTTAGAAGGCCCTGCATGTCTTCAAAAGCCAGAGGCTGACAAAGGAGTGAGCCTGAAGAATGGCCTTTATAGAGAATGACTGTGCTTTGTTCTCCTTCCATGTTTTTCATCTCATTTATCTACCAGAACAAGCTATGGTGGAGAGGACTCGTGTTGGGGGAACTCCACCTCACATCCTGCCTCCAGCCTCTCAGCTGTTTATGAGATGTGGACGACAGCTAGAAGGAGACGGCCCAGCTCAGGAAGGCAGGCTGGATTTCAAGATGTTATGTACAGTAGTAACCAGTATTTGTATAGCCCAGTCTGAACTCCTGCCAAGAGGGACGCTGAGTCCTACAAACAGAAAACAGTTTTTTAGGAGGTACCAGAACTAAGCACTCATAAAAGAAGTCAAGACTGGAGCCAAGATCTCAATTGTCTTAACTAAACTGAAAGAGCAAATTTGCTATGTATTACCACAGTTTCATTTAAAATTGTACATTACTGTATACAAGTCCATACCTTCTTTTAAAAGTACCTGGTCTGTGTCTGCATCTCAGACTACGGACACAATGAGGGAGGAGAGGGTGGCATGAATTGAGAGCTGCATTGACATATATACACTGTCATGTGTAACACAGAAGGAACTAAAGCTTGGTGCTCTGTGATGACCTAGAGGGGGGGGAGGGGGGGGGGGAATGGAGGCTTAAGAGGAAGAGGACACCTGTACACACAGAATGGATTGACTTTGTTGTACAACAGAAACTAGCACAACATCGTACGGTGATTATCTTCCAATTTAAAACATTTTTGGACCTCATTTTATTGGTTTCTTTCTTTCTTTATTTTCATCCATCTTTATCCTTTGGCCTGTTTGGGCCTCCCATTGCAGTGGCCTCTCTTGTTGCAGAGCTCCGGCTCTGGGTGCATGTGGCCCAGAAAAAGTACCTTGCAAAGAGGCAAACATAATAGAAATTGCATACATGTTTCTCTCCTCTTCCTTATTTCCTTCCTGGGACTGAAATTGGAAAAGGTCATACAAAATTCCTTAAAGATAGAGGAGACCTAGTCTGAAGTGGGTGCTAATTCAGTGACTGGCTCAAAATCAGAGATGAACGAGTCAACATGCCAGTTTTTTTTTTTTTCTCTATACAAATATTATAGCTGGAAACCTGTATTTAGAAGGCCCTGCATGTCTTCAAAAGCCAGAGGCTGACAAAGGAGTGAGCCTGAAGAATGGCCTTTATAGAGAATGACTGTGCTTTGTTCTCCTTCCATGTTTTTCATCTCATTTATCTACCAGAACAAGCTATACAGATGCAGGCTGATGGGCATGCTAGCTTGCTTTCCATCACTGAGGCATGTAATGTGATTTTCCGTTTAGGTGCTCTGGCAGTGGCTCTGAGAAGATGCTGCCTGACCTGCTACCACCTGGGGAAGAGACCCCAGGCTTCAACACTGCTATAAGGAGTAGGGAATCCCCTCAGAGAGAGAATCCCTGATCATTTCGAGCTTGTGTGTGGACTGGAAAGCATGCTCGGACAACCACAAGCTTATAAACATCACTGTAATTTGTTGCAAATGATTCCACAATTAATTTGTTGTAAATTATATCAAAGCCATTCTTTAAGGTGGGGGGAGAGCTGTTTGTCAACATGACCAGGGACTGCGGTACTCCATGAATTGCCTTTCCCATTCCAGTTCTATGAAGGCTACAGTAAGCACCGCCACAACAATGGCCAGTGAATGACGGTGGTGATGGTAATGGCAGATGTGGAAGCACAGTCAGCTTGGGCTGATCAGAGCCAAAAGCCCAATACCATGCTTTCAGATGAAGAGAAGGAAATGATGAAGGGATGTCCTTTATGAACCAGGAACTTGCCTATTTATTATTTTTTTTTTATCAATATCACTAAAGCCCAGTGAGGTATCTACCATTATCCTCATGTTGCAGTGGAGGAAACAGAATGAAAAGGCTTAGAAAAATAACTGAAGACATCACAGCTGTTGAGCCGCAAAGGACTCAAACCTAGTCCATGACTATTTATCCTTTTAACCTGTGCTCCACTTTGGCCATCTTGTTCATCTGCCTTATCATGTAACTGCTGTGTGGACTGCAGCCGCGTCTTGTGTTTGGCATTTCCTTCCCAGGAAGCAGAGGCATTTATAAGTCACAGATTGAAGTCTGCAACTTATTTGTTGTCAGGATCCTTTTTTTTTTTTTTTTTTAATTTTGGCCTCTTCTATTGGTTTTTTATTTATCTATTTTTCTTAAACATTTATTTTTTATTTATTTATCTTTTTTTGGGGGGTGGGGGGGGAGGGGGATGGGCGGGCCACTTCTATTGGTCTTTCATTTTCTCTATTTTCATCCATCTTTGTTCTTCAGCTCCTGTGGGCCTCCCATCGCAGTGGCCTCCATCGTCGCAGAGCGCCGGCTCTGGGAGCATGCACGCCAGAGCTCCAGCTCGGTGATTGGACACATCAGTCCAGCCGCTCCGCGGCACATGGGATCTTCCCAGGCCAGGGATCGAACCGGCGCCCCTTGCACTGCAAAGTGGTGGCCTCATCCACTGGATCACCAGGGGAAGCCCTATTTATCTATTTTCATCCATCTTTTATTCTTTGCATTGCAGAGCATGGGCTCTGGGCACATGCATTCAGAGCGCTGGCTCGTAATTGGACACAGTTGTCCAGCTGCTCTATGGCATGTGGGACTTTCCCAAGTCAGGGATTGATCTGGTGCCCCTTGCACTGCGAGGTGAACTCTTTACCCACTGAACCACCAGGGAAGCCCTCAGGATCCCTTTCATGGCACTGCAGAAATAATTGATGTGGACCTCTGAGTATCAGCCACCTGTGTCTCGGATGCCAATAGTCACTTCTCAGGATTCACTGATTACCTACCATCTAGATTGCCGATAGGCTTCCCCTGTGGCTCAGAGGTAAAGAATCTGCTTGCCAGTCCAGGAGATGGGAGTTTAATCCTTGGGTTGGGAAGATCCCCTTGGAGAAGGAAATGGCAACTGACTCTAGGATTCTTGCTTGGAAATCCCATGGACAGAAGAACTGGTGGGCTACCATCCATGGGTTGCAAAAGAGTCAGACATGACATTGAATAAATAAAGATTTCAGACGTTTCATATATATTGTATATATACTGTCTATATTGTGTATATATATACAATTATGTTGTATATATACTGTCATTATCACAAATGAAAAATAATCAACACTGAATATCTTATGGACATTTAAAGGACAATAGAGCATATCTACAAATAATTTTATGCTAATAAAATGGAAAACTTAAATGAAGGAAAAATCTTTTGGCAATCCGCAAAAAACTTGGGGGAAATTTAAGGTGGAATGCTTTAGATTTTTTTTAAAGTTTCATTTACAGGACGGGTGGGCTAGAGAAGGGGCGGCGCCATCCATGGTCTTTTCATTTCTTATTTCATACGTCTTATGTTCTATTACCATTTGGTATATATACTGTCATTATCACAATGAAATCAACCGATCCAGGCTTTTGGACAATAGAGCATATCTACAAATAATTTTATGCTAATAAAATGGAAAACTTAAATGAAATGGACAAAATCATTTAAATGGACAATCCGCCAAAACAACTTGGGAGGAAATTTAAGGCTCGGAATAGCTTTATGTCTATTTTTAAACATTGAATATATAATCTAAAATCTTCCCGCAAGATGAACACCAGGCCAAAATGGCGAACTTAATGAAATGTCTACAGAATACAGAATACCAGTCTTACACAAAATGTTTCAGAACACAGGCAAAGAAATATCACTTTCCGGCTCATGTTTATGAGACCAGAATAACCCTGAAGCCAAAAGTTAAAAAATACATTTCTATAAATGCAACTGAAAATTCCTTAACGAAATAATGGCAATCAGGGTTAATATTTTAAATCAAACCAATGTAATTCAGGGTGTTAACAGGACAGAAGAGAAAATTGTATAACAATTTCATACGTGCAGGAAATGTGTCTGATAAAATTCAACACCAATGTGTGACTTAAAAAATCTTCAGTGACAGTGTAGGAATAGAAACAAAATCACGGTTCCATTTATATTAAGTCTGTGCTATGCTAAGTCACTTTCAGTTATGTTTGACTGCATGGAGTGGAGCCCACCAGGCTCCTCTATCCATGGGATTCTCCAGGTAAGAACAGAGGAGTGGGTTGCCATGTCCCTTCCAGGGGAATCTTCCCAACCCAGAGATTGAACCTGTGTATCTTATGTCTCCTGCATTGGTAGGCAGGTTCTTTACCACAAAGCCACCTGGGGAGCCCTGTAGGAAGTCTAAGAGCAGGTGGAAGCTGACTTGGTTATAAAATCAGAAAGCAGTTGCCTCTGGTGGGAAGCGGGGTTAGACTCTGCAACTAGCTAGAAGGGATGTGAAGAGACTTCCCCACTGTTCCATGTGGATGGGACTTTGGGCAGTGGTCGCAGGAGCGCACACACTTCTCAAAGGTCATCAAACTGAATGTGCCAGGCCTGTGAATGTTATTTTGTATACATTAGATGTATATTTTATAGAAATTACTTTTAATTATAAAAGCAAGAAGTCCACATGCAGCAGGCACACAGAAACACAGATGCACTGTGCTTGCAGTAAGAGGTAGATTGCTGAAAGAAGGAGGTGGCTACAGCAACATATTTGGGGAAGTTTTCCAAATCCATATATTAAAAAGAGGTACAGTTGGAGCAGCCTTAGTGGTCCAGGGGCGAATACTCCACACGGCCTGTGCAGGAGGCCAGGTACATTTCCTGGTCAGGGAACTAGACACCGCCTGCCACAGCTAAGACCCAGCACAGCCAAATAAATAATATTTTTTAAAATAAAAAATAAAAATAATAAAAATAGGTCTGGACTGTGTCTCTATTTCTGCATTGCAAATGGGTACATCTCTACCATTTTTTAAAATGCTTTAAATAAGACATCTTTCAGGAAAACTTTCGTTGCCACCAGGAAAGACTTAGGAATGATCAGAATCAAATTTTGTATGCTGGAGTGAAATAGCAGTGCTCACTCTCTACATCAGTAAAGTGAGAACTGAAAGCAACACCACCTGGAAACATAGGCTGACCTCTTACTATTAACGTGTGAGCAACCTTACTTTGGGGGCTCATCCCTGAAACGCGCTCCTCCAGGGCCCGGCTCTTCCTTTGTCCCCAGCAATTAGCACAGTTTACACTTGAGCGATCATCATTTTGACCTGCTCTAAGTCTCGGCATCCGGCCTCCATCACCCACCATCTGTGCTCGGGCCAGGGGCACCTCTCAGCATCTCTCCAGCAAGCACCGGAAGTGGGTTTTGGCCACAGGCCTGCGCTGTGACATGCAGCCAAGGGACAGGGACTTCTGTCATTCATGGTCTTAAGGACCAGAGCTGATCAAAACCTGCTCCATGCAGATTCAGCTGCCCAGAACGCGCTCTGCTTTGCAGTTAGAGAAGAGGGACCGAGGGGGCACACAGCAGAGAGAACAGGTAAATCGAAAAGAACCAAGAGAAAAAGAAACTAGACAAGTAGGAGAATAGAGGGAAAAGGAGAAGTCAGGGTAGCACACAGTCAGAGAGAAGCAATGTGCCCTCTGAAAAGAATCAGACTAACGGCGAAGTTGTGCTCTGAACTCACATCAGATATTTCATCAATAAATAAAATACACACTCTTTAAGAGGGGTTGTTCCTTATCCTTATCCAAGTATTTATTTGTGGAAGGGGTTTCCATAGTAACAGGGACACAATAGAGATCCCACCAGCTCTACAGTGGGTCATGTTATCATTTTAAGATTCTGGGGATCCAGTGGTCAGACTAGGGCAGTGACGGCATCAGGTGCTGAGGCTTCAGCCCCAAACTTGGGCAGAGGAGCGCTTAGTCGTTGCTGGGCAGATGCACTAGCCTTGGGTCTCTCAGCACGGACGCAGGCAATTGTGGAAAGCGGCTTTGGAATGGCTGGTGACACCTGACCAGGTCGGGAAGAAAGGACAGCTCCGTCCTCCATGAGTGTGCGTGCTCCTTAGCTGTCCTTGAGGCCATGTGCACACTCACCCCTGCTTGACTTTATCTTGACTGGGTATATAGTCTTTTCAGAATACACCAGAGGACCTTGTGTCCAAACGCATCCTTGGTGGGAACAGAGCAGTGATCATGTGTGAGCTGTGAAGATAACATGTTGTTACTAAAGGGGTAAAGAAGACATGGCATATATGTATGTGTGGTCAGTCACTCAGTTATGTTTGACTCTTTGTGGCCCCATGCACTGTAGCCTGCCAGGCTCCTCTGTCCATGGATTTTGCAGGCAAGAATAGTGGAGTGAATTGTCATTTCCTTCTCCAGGGGATCTTCCTGACCCAGGGATTGCACCTGCGTCTCTTAATGTCTTCTGCATTGGTAGGTGGATTCCTTGCCACTAGTACCACCTAGGAAGCCTGGTACACACACACACACACACACACACACACACTGGAATACTATCTATATATATATACCACTCAGCCATAAAAAGAATGAAATAATGCTATCTTCAGTGATATGGATGGGCCTAAAGATTGTCATACTGACTGAAGTAAGTCTGAGAAAAACAAACATCATATGATATCTTAAATGTGAAATCTTAAAAGAAGAGATACAAATGAACTTATTTACAAAACAGAAATAGAGCCACTGATGTAGAAAATAAACTTATGGTTGCCAGTGGGGCAGGGGGGATAAACTTGGAGATTGAAACTGGCATATACACATTACTATATATAAAATAGATAACTAATAAGAACATACTGTATGTAACACAAGAATCTCTATTCAATCCTCTAGTGACCTATATGGGAATAGAATCTATTAATAAAAAAGTGGATCTATGTATATGCATAACTGATTCACTTTACATCTGAACATAACATAGCATTGTAAATGAACTTAACTCCTAATATGAATAATTTTAAGATTCTGGGGATCCAGTGGTCAGACTAGGGCAGTGACGGCATCAGGTGCTGAGGCTTCAGCCCCAAACTTGGGCAGAGGAGCGCTTGTCGTTGCTGGGCAGATGCACTAGCCTTGGGTCTCTCAGCACGGACGCAGGCAATTGTGGAAAGCGGGTTTGAACTGGCTGGTGACACCTGACCAGGTCGGGAAGAAAGGACAGCTCCGTCCTCCATGAGTGTGCGTGCTCCTTAGCTGTCCTTGAGGCCATGTGCACACTCACCCCTGCTTGACTTTATCTTGACTGGGTATATAGTCTTTTCAGAATACACCAGAGGACCTTGTGTCCAAACGCATCCTTGGTGGGAACAGAGCAGTGATCATGTGTGAGCTGTGAAGATAACATGTTGTTACTAAAGGGGTAAAGAAGACATGGCATATATGTATGTGTGGTCAGTCACTCAGTTATGTTTGACTCTTTGTGGCCCCATGCACTGTAGCCTGCCAGGCTCCTCTGCCCATGGATTTTGCAGGCAAGAATAGTGGAGTGAATTGTCATTTCCTTCTCCAGGGGATCTTCCTGACCCAGGGATTGCACCTGCGTCTCTTAATGTCTTCTCCATTGGTGGGTGGATTCCTTGCCACTAGTACCACCTAGGAAGCCTGGTACACACACACACACACACACTGGAATACTATCTATATATATATACCACTCAGCCATAAAAAGAATGAAATAATGCTATCTTCAGTGATATGGATGGGCCTAAAGATTGTCATACTGACTGAAGTAAGTCTGAGAAAAACAAACATCATATGATATCTTAAATGTGAAATCTTAAAAGAAGAGATACAAATGAACTTATTTACAAAACAGAAATAGAGCCACTGATGTAGAAAATAAACTTATGGTTGCCAGTGGGGCAGGGGGGATAAACTTGGAGATTGAAACTGGCATATACACATTACTATATATAAAATAGATAACTAATAAGAACATACTGTATGTAACACAAGAATCTCTATTCAATCCTCTAGTGACCTATATGGGAATAGAATCTATTAATAAAAAAGTGGATCTATGTATATGCATAACTGATTCACTTTACATCTGAACATAACATAGCATTGTAAATGAACTTAACTCCAATAAGAATTAATTAAAAGAAAATGGTATCAACATTTGCAAGCAAGTTGTCTACTTTAGCTATAGATTGGAGAAGACCAAAGGCGGCCTTGACAATGATGTCCTGTTCCAATACTTAGTCTAGAGTGGGATGAAAAAGGCCAGCATACACAGGATGGAGGTGGGGGGCGGGGGTTGGCGGTACTGTAAATACACATAACTACTGCCTTCTTTGCCGGCACAGAGCTCTTAGTTGGGTGAATCTTTTTATGAGGTTTTTGTTTTCTCATCCATAAAACAAGTCAGTTACACTGAATAGTTTCTCAGATCCTATGCAACTTAAAATCTGAATTGACGCCTTTCTAAATCAGTGCCATGACCCAACCTGTCTAATATTCTGCTTTGAATATATCATCACGGAGTACCCTGCAGTGGTCACCAACTCATGACATGGATTCTAGAAAGAAAGTACCATGATATGGAAGCTTGCCCTATTGTCTGTCTAGAGAGGTTTGGCCCCTGACCAGCGTCTAATAGCCATGAACAGACAGATGAAGTTGGCTCTTCCTGTTGCCTTTCAGTCCTGGATTAATAGATGGTTTCTTTAGCCCCTGACTGCATCCCTTTTTAGGCTGTTTTAGCACATCAGCTGTTAATCCTAGCCTAATGGCTGACATTTGCTAACAGCCAGCGTCGGAGGATGAGGGTAGTGGTAGCAGGAGAGGGATGCTTCTTATAGTGAAGTTCTGACATTCATCCATGTCCCCATGGATGTGAGTTTTTGCTGAGTGAGGGGTCACTATAATGGGGACTCACTAGGAACTTGCTGACATTTCAGGGAAAATGAGTCCAGCCTGAGCCAGAGGAGGAGTTAGGAAAAGTACCCCTTTATTCTCCACCTGGCTTCCCAGGTGGCACTCATGGTAAAGAATCCACTTGCCAGTGTAGGAGATGCAAGAGACATGGGTTCAATCCCTGGGTTGGGAAGATCCGCTTGAGGAGGAAAGGACAACCCACTCCAGTATTCTTGCCTGGGAAATCCCATGGACAGAGGAGTCTGCGGACTACAGTCTATAGGGACATGAAGAGTCAGATGTGCCTGAGCTCCTGAGCACATAGCCTCTAGACCTGGTGCAGGTCTGACCGAAGCCCTCACCGTTTAATTCTCCTGGCCCCCTGCAGTTTTCTAGCTTCACGAGTGGTGGTCATCTCCATGGTGGTACTGGTGGTTTAACTGATAAGTCATGGCCGACTCTTGTGATCCCACAGACTATAGCCTTCCAGGCTTCTCTGTCTGTGGGACTTCCAAGGCAAAATACTGGGATGGGTTGCCATTTCCTTCTCCAGGAGGATCTTCCCAGCCCGGGGATCAAACCCTGATCTCCTGCTTTACAGATGCCCTTCTGCATTGCAGGTGAACTCTTTACCAACTGAGCCACCAGGGAATTCCGGCCCTCTCCAAGCAAGGTGCCAAAAGCATTCTTCAAAGTCATGGATCAGCCAAGACGGTGCCCTTGGCCTCCTGCTCAGACCTCATGGGCCTTTGCCTAGGCCATGTCTCTGCACTGCAAACAAATACCAGGCAGCTAAGCAGGAGAGAGCAGTGCTGAGCCTGCCAGTGCTCGGGGCAGTGCATCCTTGGCTTGGTGTCTGCCATAGTATAATGGATGAATTATTAATTATGTTGTATCAGCAGGATAAAGGAAACTTGTAGGCGGGTCTCTCCAAAGACAAGAGTACAAAAGACGGTGCCTGGGGCCCAGGCTTTCATTACTGCAGATGAACATTTGGAAGAGAAGAATAGAGATGACTGATAGTTTTCACCTCACCTTTCTTCAGCCAAGCACTTAATAAGCACTAATTCATTAAGTTTCAGAACAGCCTTAGAAAGGAAACCTCATTTCTACATTTTTCACCCCACAATTTTTTTTTAAGATTTATTTATTTATTTATTTTGGGCAGGGGTCGGGTTGGGGAGGGAGGGGAGCGGGCGAGCCACTTCTATTGGTCTTTCATTTCTCTATTTTCATCCGTCTTTGTTCTTTGGCTCCTGTGGGCCTCCCATCGCGGTGGCGTCTGTCGTCGCAGAGCGCCGGCTCTGGGCGCATGCGCTCCAGACCTCCGGCTCAGTAATTGGACCCATTGGTCCAGCCGCTCCGCGGCACGTGGGATCTTCCCAGGCCAGGGATTGAACCAGCGCGCCTTGCACTGCAAGGTGGTATCCTTACCCACTGGACCACTAGGGAAGCCACACAATTTTTAAAGGTTAAAAATGAAGGCATCTATCCTTGCTTCTGAAAAGCAGTCCTAAATAAAACGGATGTTCTTTCAAAGCGCTATTTAAGTGCAATTTCACCACTTGAATTATTTCTTCTTCTAAGTAAAGGGAAATGGTCATCATACTAGGAAATGTTTAAGACATAGAGGCATTTGTTTTGATTCTGACGGTCAAAGCAAGAATGTTTGGGGACACTTAGGAGCTCAATAAATATTCCAACATCTTCCCGTTTGGTTCTTGGCTAAAAATCTGACTTTTTAGAAAAAATTTCACCTTCTCGGCCCCAAATACTCTGGGTAAATGCTACCAAAATGTTTCCCTTGTATCCACATTTCCTAGAATTGATTCCTTGTGTCAATGCTCAGTTGCTCAGTTGTATCTGACTCTGCCCTTAAGGCTCCTCTGTCCATGAGATTCTCCATGCAGGAATACCGGAGCAGGTTTCCATGCTCTTCCCTAGGGGATCTTCCCGACCCAGGGATTGAACCCAGGTATCCCACATTGCAGATAGATTCTTTACACCTGATCCACCAGCGAAACCCCAGTTAGATTCCAGGGAATTTATTGTTTGAACCTCAGAGTAGTGCTCTATCTTAGCCAGATCTATGGTAGTCATTCATGGCAGAGAAGATAAAAGCTGGTTCTCCTTTTGGATGTGTCTTTTATATCTCCAAGTCACCCTCCCCTGAGAGCAAGAGGGGCCCCACATGCCCTGTGGTCAAACAAAAAAAGCATAAAACAGAAGCTATATTATAACAAAAATTCAATAAAGACTTGAATGAGGTGTGGACACTGAGCACCTCTATTTTTTCCACTTCATCCTCTAGCTGTAGTGTGCATCCCACTTGGCTTCCCCCCGGACCTTCTTATTCTCATTATTCTACCAAAGAGGAGAATTGCTTATAGACAGACTACATAAGTGCAAACTAGCAAGCATTACCTCTTATTGGCCTTGCTAATATAAACAGACCATATTTCATTATTTTCTTCTCTTTCATAGACAATGTGCTGCTCTTTCCTGGCATGAAGTGGTGAGTATGTGGTGTAAGGAAGCTGGTGCCTCCAAACTACAGCCTCCTGGGGACACTTATCTGCCCTTTACTAGTGCCCCTAGGCTCAATCCCAAGTAAGAGTTGGGTTAAGGGAAATTGGACTCATTCATTCTGTACTCTGACTGTTCCCACAGTCAGAGTTTTCAGAAATTGCGCTAAAGACACTGATGTAACTTTTCTTAATCCAACATCTTAAACCTATTGGATTATTGAAATGATTTTATTTCTGTTTAACAGAGTAGTACTCCACTGGGACAATGTCACCTGCCTCATTCTGCCAAGCTGGACAATGCTTGATGATGAAGGCTCTATTGGCATTTGGAAGGTGAAAACCAGGGATGTTAAATACTGTTTCACGTAAGAGTTGGTCTTTCCCATTTAATGAAGAATGACCTCACTCAAAAGGACAGTGGAGAAGGAAATGGCAACTCACTCCAGTGATTCTTGCCTGGAGAATCCCATGGACAGAGGAGCCTTGTGGGTGACCGTCCATTGGTCACAAAGAGTTGGACATGAGTTAGCAACTAAACCACCTTATACCCTTTCCCTACCACCAGTTTTCCCTTGGGGAGAATTCGCCATAGCTGCTGTAACTCCTGTCTGACTGATAACTGTCAGGGTGGTACATCTACTTAAGAGACCTTAATGAAACACAATGCAAACTCTATTGATGGAACCCTCTTGCCTGTATGGAGTCCTGAGCAAAGGATTGTCCCTCCTGTTTTAAAGGGATTCAAAGATGGATAAAGATTGAATTGTGCCCTGTAGAAGCAGACAGCCTACTGGCCTCAGTCCAAAAATATGAGTCTGCAACTGTGAGAAGGGTGATTTGAAGGAAGAAAGTGGCCTTGAAGGAAGGGCTGGCTCTTCAGGTCACACCAGAAGGTGACTAGTCACCTCACTTGCCAGAAATTCTTGGGTTTTCCCTGGTGTAGAAGGAAGAGGTTATCCACAACCACAACAAACTTAAAGGACGTTCTTATGGATAGGGACTTGGGTAAAGCGAGGACATCCAGTTAGGCCCTGGGAAACAAAGGAATACGATCCAATGAAATAAATCTTTTAGTCAGGACCTCTTGGGAAAATGTTCCCTTTGGGGCCATCTAGGTCCACGTCATGCTTCTCTTTCATAGACAATGTGCTGCTCTTTCCTGGCATGAAGTGGTGAGTATGTGGTGTAAGGAAGCTGGTGCCTCCAAACTACAGCCTCCTGGGGACACTTATCTGCCCTTTACTAGTGCCCCTAGGCTCAATCCCAAGTAAGAGTTGGGTTAAGGGAAATTGGACTCATTCATTCTGTACTCTGACTGTTCCCACAGTCAGAGTTTTCAGAAATTGCGCTAAAGACACTGATGTAACTTTTCTTAATCCAACATCTTAAACCTATTGGATTATTGAAATGATTTTATTTCTGTTTAACAGAGTAGTACTCCACTGGGACAATGTCACCTGCCTCATTCTGCCAAGCTGGACAATGCTTGATGATGAAGGCTCTATTGGCATTTGGAAGGTGAAAACCAGGGATGTTAAATACTGTTTCACGTAAGAGTTGGTCTTTCCCATTTAATGAAGAATGACCTCACTCAAAAGGACAGTGGAGAAGGAAATGGCAACTCACTCCAGTGATTCTTGCCTGGAGAATCCCATGGACAGAGGAGCCTTGTGGGTGACCGTCCATTGGTCACAAAGAGTTGGACATGAGTTAGCAACTAAACCACCTTATACCCTTTCCCTACCACCAGTTTTCCCTTGGGGAGAATTCGCCATAGCTGCTGTAACTCCTGTCTGACTGATAACTGTCAGGGTGGTACATCTACTTAAGAGACCTTAATGAAACACAATGCAAACTCTATTGATGGAACCCTCTTGCCTGTATGGAGTCCTGAGCAAAGGATTGTCCCTCCTGTTTTAAAGGGATTCAAAGATGGATAAAGATTGAATTGTGCCCTGTAGAAGCAGACAGCCTACTGGCCTCAGTCCAAAAATATGAGTCTGCAACTGTGAGAAGGGTGATTTGAAGGAAGAAAGTGGCCTTGAAGGAAGGGCTGGCTCTTCAGGTCACACCAGAAGGTGACTAGTCACCTCACTTGCCAGAAATTCTTGGGTTTTCCCTGGTGTAGAAGGAAGAGGTTATCCACAACCACAACAAACTTAAAGGACGTTCTTATGGATAGGGACTTGGGTAAAGCGAGGACATCCAGTTAGGCCCTGGGAAACAAAGGAATACGATCCAATGAAATAAATCTTTTAGTCAGGACCTCTTGGGAAAATGTTCCCTTTGGGGCCATCTAGGTCCACGTCATGGAACATTCTGTGGTAAGGGCCTTGTCTCCCATGGGGTGCTGGCCAGGATATGCTTCAGTTGTTTGCATTCTCTAGGGAGGCACAGGAAAGTGACGGAGCAAGTCCACATTCTCATCAGGTCTGTGACAATACTACAGTGGAGGTAGGAACCAGTTAGCATCATTAATGGTCTTGCGTTTCCTCTACACAGGTGGTCCTAAGAAAATCATGAACAGACCTGGGTCTGCCCCATATCCTAATCTCAGTCCACATTCTCTCTCCTCTCCTGATGATGCATGCCCCACGTTTCTTCAGGGCCTCTGCAGAAGCATTCTTTCTGGACTTGTTCAGCTAAGAGAGGACCATAATCTAGACACTTCGATGCTTTCTCATTTCCTCCAGAAAAATGCATTGGTTCCTTAATGCCCTGAGGTGCTTACCTGTGAGAAAATAAGCTGCTTTCTGTACTCCAAAATGTTTGTGACTGACATTCACATCTCTTTGGGGTTTTCAAATGTTTTAATACTTAAACAAGGTCTTCTCAGGTGGCACTAGTTGTAAAGAATCCACCTGTCAATGCAGGAGACCCAAGAGATGCAGGCTCAATCTCTAGGGTGAGAATATCCCCTTGACTAGGAAATGGAAACCCACTTCAGTATTTCTGTCTATGGACAGAGGAGCCTGGTGGGCTTCAGTCCATGGGGTGGCAAAGAGCTGGACATGACTGAGCAACTGAGCACATATACACATACTTGAACAACTGCCCAAATACAGCTTTACAAGCAGTCACCACAACAGATAGGGAGGGAGATATTAGGTCAAAGGGCATGGGCTTTTGATGGTGGGTTTCAGAACATATAATATGAACAACTGCCTACTTTGCTTTTGTGAAAAGGCTCCTCCACAGACGATGTTGGTGGTGGGAGAAATATTGGGAGGTCTGTGGCCTTGAAGGAAATGCAAAGAGCAAGAGAGAACTTCCCTGGTGGTATAGTGGGTAAGAATCCCCATGCCAATGTAGGGGACACAGTTTCAATCCAGGGTCCTGGAAGATTCCCCATGCCACAGAGCAACGAAGTCCATGTGGCACAACTACTGAGCTTGTGCTCTAGAGTTCAGGAACCACAAATACTGAAGGCTGTGTGTGCCCTAGAGTCCAGGTTTCACAACAGGAGAAGCTACCACAACAAGAGAAAGCCCATGAAAAACAAGGAAGACCCAGTGCAGCCAAAAATATAAATAATGAATAAGGAAAGAGAAAAGTGTAAGAGAATCAATCATGCTCTGTTCCGGCCTAGAAGTGAAGAAATTCAGTTCCACACTTTGGAGGACTTGAAGCAAATTTAGTTCTGAATTCTCCCTCAACCTCCTAATGCATTTATAATTAATTAAACATTCTTAAAAACTACTCTACAATTTAATTCCATTGTGATTGAAATCAAATTTTGTACTATTTTAACCTTCCTAAATATATTGAGACTTGTTATACAGCCCGGAATATGATTTATTCTGGGGAATTTTTATGTGTGCTGAATGTGTATTCTGCTTTTGTTAGGCAGAGTGTTCTAGAAATACTAATCAGGTAAAGTTGCATCATGGTGTTCTCAGGTGGCACTAGTTGTAAAGAATCCACCTGTCAATGCAGGAGACCCAAGAGATGCAGGATCAATCTCTAGGGTGAGAATATCCCCTGGACTAGGAAATGGAAACCCACTTCAGTATTTCTGTCTATGGACAGAGGAGCCTGGTGGGCTTCAGTCCATGGGGTGGCAAAGAGCTGGACATGACTGAGCAACTGAGCACATATACACATACTTGAACAACTGCCCAAATACAGCTTTACAAGCAGTCACCACAACAGATAGGGAGGGAGATATTAGGTCAAAGGGCATGGGCTTTTGATGGTGGGTTTCAGAACATATAATATGAACAACTGCCTACTTTGCTTTTGTGAAAAGGCTCCTCCACAGACGATGTTGGTGGTGGGAGAAATATTGGGAGGTCTGTGGCCTTGAAGGAAATGCAAAGAGCAAGAGAGAACTTCCCTGGTGGTATAGTGGGTAAGAATCCCCATGCCAATGTAGGGGACACAGTTTCAATCCAGGGTCCTGGAAGATTCCCCATGCCACAGAGCAACGAAGTCCATGTGGCACAACTACTGAGCTTGTGCTCTAGAGTTCAGGAACCACAAATACTGAAGGCTGTGTGTGCCCTAGAGTCCAGGTTTCACAACAGGAGAAGCTACCACAACAAGAGAAAGCCCATGAAAAACAAGGAAGACCCAGTGCAGCCAAAAATATAAATAATGAATAAGGAAAGAGAAAAGTGTAAGAGAATCAATCATGCTCTGTTCCGGCCTAGAAGTGAAGAAATTCAGTTCCACACTTTGGAGGACTTGAAGCAAATTTAGTTCTGAATTCTCCCTCAACCTCCTAATGCATTTATAATTAATTAAACATTCTTAAAAACTACTCTACAATTTAATTCCATTGTGATTGAAATCAAATTTTGTACTATTTTAACCTTCCTAAATATATTGAGACTTGTTATACAGCCCGGAATATGATTTATTCTGGGGAATTTTTATGTGTGCTGAATGTGTATTCTGCTTTTGTTAGGCAGAGTGTTCTAGAAATACTAATCAGGTAAAGTTGCATCATGGTGTTATTTCCTCAATGTTCTTTTTTTTTTTTTTTCCCTACTCATTCTACCAATTACTGAGAGAAAAGTATTGAAATACCTGGTTGCAATTGTAAATTTTTCTATCTCTTCTTTTAGTTCTATCAGTTTTTTTTTTTTTTTTTGGCCTCTTTTATTGATTATTTATTTATTTATTTATTTCATCCATCTTTATCCTTCCACATATATGGGCCTCCCACTGAAGTGGCCTCTCTCGCTGCAGAGCACCGGCTCTGGGCACATGAGCTCCAGAGCACTGGCTGGTAACAGGACACACTAGTCCAGCCCCTCTGCAGCACGTGGGATCTTCCCAGGCCAGGGATTGAACAAGTGCCGGACACTTCACCCACTGGACCACCAGGGAAACCGTAGTTCTATCAGGTGTTGCTCCTTATATTTTGAAACCTTTTTTATTGGGGGCATACCTGTCCAGGATTGCTATGATTTCTTAACAAACTGACTCATGTATCATTATTAAACATCCCTTGTTTTGGCTTTGATCCTTTTCATGAGGTTTACTTTTTGATTAACGTAGCTAACATCACTGACTCAATGGCCATGAGTTTGAGCAAGCACCAGGAGATGGTGCAGAGCAGGGGAAACCTGGCATGCTGCAGTCCATGGGGTCGCAAAGAATCAGACATGACAGCATGACTGAACTGAGCTGAATTAAAATATATATTAGCATATATTTTCTTTCCCTTTATTTTAACTTACCTGTGTCATTATATCTGAATTTCTTAAACAGTATATTTATCCGAGTCTTTTTTTATTTCCCCATGTTCGTTTTTTAATTGAAGTATGTATGTCTTTTATATTTAGTCTGTATTTAAATTAATTTGTCTTGCTATGTTTTTATTTATGTCCTCTATCCTCTGTCCCTTCTTTTCTATCTTTGGTCTTCTTTTGGGCACATTGAATATCTTTTTTTTTTTTAAAACTACTCTACAATTTAATTCCATTGTGATTGAAATCAAATTTTGTACTATTTTAACCTTCCTAAATATATTGAGACTTGTTATACAGCCCGGAATATGATTTATTCTTGGGAATTTTTATGTGTGCTGAATGTGTATTCTGCTTTTGTTAGGCAGAGTGTTCTAGAAATACTAATCAGGTAAAGTTGCATCATGGTGTTATTTCCTCAATGTTCTTTTTTTTTTTTTCCCTACTCATTCTACCAATTACTGAGAGAAAAGTATTGAAATACCTGGTTGCAATTGTAAATTTTTCTATCTCTTCTTTTAGTTCTATCAGTTTTTTTTTTTTTTTTTGGCCTCTTTTATTGATTATTTATTTATTTATTTATTTCATCCATCTTTATCCTTCCACATATATGGGCCTCCCACTGAAGTGGCCTCTCTCGCTGCAGAGCACCGGCTCTGGGCACATGAGCTCCAGAGCACTGGCTGGTAACAGGACACACTAGTCCAGCCCCTCTGCAGCACGTGGGATCTTCCCAGGCCAGGGATTGAACAAGTGCCGGACACTTCACCCACTGGACCACCAGGGAAACCGTAGTTCTATCAGTTTTTGCTCCTTATATTTTGAAACCTTTTTTATTGGGGGCATACCTGTCCAGGATTGCTATGATTTCTTAACAAACTGACTCATGTATCATTATTAAACATCCCTTGTTTTGGCTTTGATCCTTTTCATGAGGTTTACTTTTTGATTAACGTAGCTAACATCACTGACTCAATGGCCATGAGTTTGAGCAAGCACCAGGAGATGGTGAAGAGCAGGGAAGCCTGGCATGCTGCAGTCCATGGGGTCGCAAAGAATCAGACATGACAGCATGACTGAACTGAGCTGAATTAAAATATATATTAGCATATATTTTCTTTCCCTTTATTTTAACTTACCTGTGTCATTATATCTGAATTTCTTAAACAGTATATTTATCCGAGTCTTTTTTTATTTCCCCATGTTCGTTTTTTAATTGAAGTATGTATGTCTTTTATATTTAGTCTGTATTTAAATTAATTTGTCTTGCTATGTTTTTATTTATGTCCTCTATCCTCTGTCCCTTCTTTTCTATCTTTGGTCTTCTTTTGGGCACATTGAATATCTTTATGATTTTTATAATAAGCTATTGAAATTTATCATTAAAACTGCAAGGTTGGTTTATTAACTATATTCTTTGATTAAAACCTGTCTTCAGGGGCTTCCCTGGTGGTCCAGTGGGTAAGGACACTGCCTTGCAGTGCAAGGAGTGCTGGTTCGATCCCTGGCCTGGGAAGATCCCATGTGCCACGGAGCGGCTGGACCGATGTGTCCAATTACAGAGCCGGAGCTCTGGAGCGCATGCGCCCAGAGCCGGTGCTCTTCAGCGACAGACGCCACTGCGATGGGAGGCCCACACGGGCCAAAAGAACAAAGATGGATGAGAACCAGATAAATGAAAGACCAATAGAAGTGGCCCGCCTGCCTCCTCCCTCCCCAACCCGCCCCCTCCAATAAAAAAAAAAAAAAAGAACTGTCTTCAAATAACATGATACTGTTTAATGTGTACTCTCAGAATATTTTAACATTATGTTTCCATTCCCCTTCTCAACCTTTTATGCAATTGTCACATATTTTATTTCTATGCATGTTATATACATAATAAATTATAAGCTTTGATTTAAAAGCCATTTTCTTCTTTGGCCATGCCACGTCTTGAAGATTCTTTGTTTCCAGACCAGGGATCAAGCCTGTGACCCCCACTGTGGAAGCTTGGAGTCCTAACCACTAGCCCACTAGGAGATTTCCTAAAATCCAGTTTTCTTTTAAAGAATAAACCTATATTTTAATGTAAAATTTGTCAGTTTAAAATGTGAGCCACCAATTTAGGAAAGTCAAAGATAAAGAGTGCAGTTTATTTTGTACAGGTCAAACCACATCATCTAAGGTTGATGATGTTGAATATATTATCTGCAACTTATTTTGTTTTCATTCGCTAGCATCATGTATACAGTTCTTCAGCTCTCTCTCTTTAACTGCTGCACAGTATTCCTTAGGGCTTCCCTGGTGGCTGGGTGGTAAAGAATCTATCTGCCGATGCAGGAGATACAGGTTCATTCCTGGTATGGGAAGATTTCCGTGGCTTTTTTTTCCTCTATCCTCTGTCCCTTCTTTTCTATCTTTGGTCTTCTTTTGGGCACATTGAATATCTTTATGATTTTTATAATAAGCTATTGAAATTTATCATTAAAACTGCAAGGTTGGTTTATTAACTATATTCTTTGATTAAAACCTGTCTTCAGGGGCTTCCCTGGTGGTCCAGTGGGTAAGGACACTGCCTTGCAGTGCAAGGAGTGCTGGTTCGATCCCTGGCCTGGGAAGATCCCATGTGCCACGGAGCGGCTGGACCGATGTGTCCAATTACAGAGCCGGAGCTCTGGAGCGCATGCGCCCAGAGCCGGTGCTCTTCAGCGACAGACGCCACTGCGATGGGAGGCCCACACGGGCCAAAAGAACAAAGATGGATGAGAACCAGATAAATGAAAGACCAATAGAAGTGGCCCGCCTGCCTCCTCCCTCCCCAACCCGCCCCCTCCAATAAAAAAAAAAAAAAAAGAACTGTCTTCAAATAACATGATACTGTTTAATGTGTACTCTCAGAATATTTTAACATTATGTTTCCATTCCCCTTCTCAACCTTTTATGCAATTGTCACATATTTTATTTCTATGCATGTTATATACATAATAAATTATAAGCTTTGATTTAAAAGCCATTTTCTTCTTTGGCCATGCCACGTCTTGAAGATTCTTTGTTTCCAGACCAGGGATCAAGCCTGTGACCCCCACTGTGGAAGCTTGGAGTCCTAACCACTAGCCCACTAGGAGATTTCCTAAAATCCAGTTTTCTTTTAAAGAATAAACCTATATTTTAATGTAAAATTTGTCAGTTTAAAATGTGAGCCACCAATTCAGGAAAGTCAAAGATAAAGAGTGCAGTTTATTTTGTACAGGTCAAACCACATCATCTAAGGTTGATGATGTTGAATATATTATCTGCAACTTATTTTGTTTTCATTCGCTAGCATCATGTATACAGTTCTTCAGCTCTCTCTCTTTAACTGCTGCACAGTATTCCTTAGGGCTTCCCTGGTGGCTGAGTGGTAAAGAATCTATCTGCCAATGCAGGAGATACAGGTTAATTCCTGGTCTGGGAAGATTTCCTGGAGGAGGAAATGGCAGCCCAATCCAATATTCTTGCCAATAGAACACCATGGACAAAGGAGCCTGGTGGGCCACAGTCTATGGAGTGGCAGAGAGTCAAACATGACTTATGGCTGAGCATGATCACAGTGTTCCTTGGATGGATATACAACAGCTTGGTTAGCCTTTTCTGTGTTGATGAACAATTAGATGTTTTCAGGCTTTTGCTGATACAAACAGATCTACAATCACCACCCTTACACAGTCTTCTTCACATGAGTATATTTCTGTAGGGTCGATATTGAGAAATGGAATCACTGATTGGGGATAAGACCATTTTAAGCTTTAATACAAACATTTTAATCACTCTTTGAAGTGACTATAGATAGTTAGCTCACCACCAGCTGAGACCAAAGGCATCTCTACAATGCTTATGAGGCTGGGTGTCAAAAGTTACATGGGTTTTTGTGTTGCAACACTATAGAAGAGCACTGAATATTTCCTTTGAGAATGTGAGAATTTCATTTTTGGAAAAAAGTCCTGTAGCCAACATTGATAAAAAAATGTCCATTTGCAAAACTGATGGACTACTTTCTCAGATATCCTCTGTTCATGGGCTGAGAAAAGGGAATTAAAGATGAAATGACTTCTTCAAATAGATCTTTGAATATTCACTTTGCAAGATAAATTTTCCAATAGTCTGTTCCTCCTAGTTAGTGATTACTTCTCTAACTCAGTAATCTTCAAAAAAATATAATGAAACTCAGCACTAAAATCTAAGATCATGGCATCCAGTCCTACTATTCTAAAAGGATCATGGCATTAAACCTATATTTTAATGTAAAATTTGTCAGTTTAAAATGTGAGCCACCAATTCAGGAAAGTCAAAGATAAAGAGTGCAGTTTATTTTGTACAGGTCAAACCACATCATCTAAGGTTGATGATGTTGAATATATTATCTGCAACTTATTTTGTTTTCATTCGCTAGCATCATGTATACAGTTCTTCAGCTCTCTCTCTTTAACTGCTGCACAGTATTCCTTAGGGCTTCCCTGGTGGCTGAGTGGTAAAGAATCTATCTGCCAATGCAGGAGATACAGGTTAATTCCTGGTCTGGGAAGATTTCCTGGAGGAGGAAATGGCAGCCCAATCCAATATTCTTGCCAATAGAACACCATGGACAAAGGAGCCTGGTGGGCCACAGTCTATGGAGTGGCAGAGAGTCAAACATGACTTATGGCTGAGCATGATCACAGTGTTCCTTGGATGGATATACAACAGCTTGGTTAGCCTTTTCTGTGTTGATGAACAATTAGATGTTTTCAGGCTTTTGCTGATACAAACAGATCTACAATCACCACCCTTACACAGTCTTCTTCACATGAGTATATTTCTGTAGGGTCGATATTGAGAAATGGAATCACTGATTGGGGATAAGACCATTTTAAGCTTTAATACAAACATTTTAATCACTCTTTGAAGTGACTATAGATAGTTAGCTCACCACCAGCTGAGACCAAAGGCATCTCTACAATGCTTATGAGGCTGGGTGTCAAAAGTTACATGGGTTTTTGTGTTGCAACACTATAGAAGAGCACTGAATATTTCCTTTGAGAATGTGAGAATTTCATTTTTGGAAAAAAGTCCTGTAGCCAACATTGATAAAAAAATGTCCATTTGCAAAACTGATGGACTACTTTCTCAGATATCCTCTGTTCATGGGCTGAGAAAAGGGAATTAAAGATGAAATGACTTCTTCAAATAGATCTTTGAATATTCACTTTGCAAGATAAATTTTCCAATAGTCTGTTCCTCCTAGTTAGTGATTACTTCTCTAACTCAGTAATCTTCAAAAAAATATAATGAAACTCAGCACTAAAAATCTAAGATCATGGCATCCAGTCCTACTACTTCGTGGCAAATAGAAGGGGAAAAAGTGGAAGCAGAGAGATTTTAGTTCCTTGGACTTTAAAATCACTGCAGGTTGTGACTGCAGACACTTGCTCCTTGGGAGGAAAACTATAACAAACTTAGATAATGTATGAAAAAGCAGAGATATCACTTTGCCAACAAAGGTCCATATAGTCTAAGCTATAGTTTTTCCAGTTATGTATGGATGTGAGAGTTGGACTGTAAAGAAGGCTGAGTGCTAAAGAATTGATGCTTTTGAACTGCTGTGCTAGAGAAGACTCTTGAGAGTCCCCTGGATTGCAAGGAGATCTAACCAGTCAATCCTAAAGGAAATCAACTCTAAATATTCATTGGAAGGCTGATCCTGAAGCTGAAGCTCCAATACTTTAGCCACCTGCTGCAAAGAACTGGCTCATTGGAAAAGACTCTGATGCTGGGAAAGATTGAAGGCAAAAAGAGAAGGGGGTGACAGAGGATGGGGTGTTTAGATAGCAACACTGACTCAGTGAACATGAATTTGAGCAAACTCCAGGAGACAATGAAGGACAGAGGAGCCTGGAGTGCTGTATTCCATGGGCTCACAAAAAGTGTGGACATGACTTAGTGACTAAACAACAAAAAACTTTTTATAATTTTAAAAAATATAATAAATATTTTCCCTAAGCTGACCTTAGAAATCATACAGTTCATCCCTCCTATTTTTCAAAGAAAAGACAATGAAGCCTATAAAGAAGTTACTTACCCAGCTGGGTCTTACCAAAATCATATTTGAAAACCGAATTTCATGATTCTCAGTCCAGGGTGTTGATGTAGTGAAAAAACTAGTCCAAACACAGAATTTGGGGGCTGGAAACAGTCTTTGAAAGGACCTAGAAATCATATTCATCTTAATATAGTCTCCCATGCTAAAGAAACAGCCTCCCAATTAAACATCACTTAGTGCTTCCCTGTGGTCAAGTGGCTAAGACTCCACACTCCCAATGCAGGGAACTCAGCTTTGATTCCTGGTCAGGGAACTAGATCCTGCATTCAGGAAACTAAGACCCAGTACTGCCAAATATGATGCACATATACATACATATCAGATGTATCTTACAACTTGAGTTGAAGCATTCTCTATGAAAAATAGTTGATTAATTTGTAAGAAAAAGATAGACTACTATGGGGTAGCTTTGATTATTAGAACATCTTCCTTTCATTGTGCTGAAATCTGCCTTTTATAACTTCTGGAACCTCTTGAACTTTCCCATTTCTTGGAGCACCCGTGAATCAGACTCCAGGCTGTTTGCCATCCTACTTCCGTCCCTCTGCACATTCTCCAATTTGTCAATGTCCCTCTCAGAAAGTGGCGTGCAGCAGAAGGCAAGGCGATTGTCCAGCTGCGGTCTGTCCTGTGCAGGGTGCGGGGAGGCCATCGTCGCCTTTGATCTGTTCCATAGGTTTCTATTAATAGAACCCTGAAGTGTCTGGCTTTCTCAGCAGCTGCATGTCAGAGCCTAAGTTGAATGAGGACATCAGGTCGTTCGTTGTTTTTTTGGTTTGTTTGTTTTAACGGATGATCATTATATTTGGCCGGTCTCCTTCATCTTCTTTTTATGCAATTAAATGTGGGATTTGGGATTAAGAATTCTACTTCCTATCATTTACTTACACATTCTTTTGAGGATGTTCAAATCTTCGTCTTGTTATCGAAAGTGTCTACCTTTCTCTGTGATACAGTTTGCATAAATTTGATGAACAGCCCTTCTCTGCTTTTGTAGAAATGACTGAGGAAAAGACAAGCAGGTTGTGGCTGGGGAAGGCACAGGTCCAGGCACAAAAGACCTGCATCCAAGTTGAATAATGACTACTTGGAATTCACATGCAGTATTTGTACATAATCTTTATTTTTCTGTTTTTAGCTTGTCTGATTGTTCTAATATGGCTACCATGAGAGACAATTAAATGCCTTTCTGAAATGAAGATACTCTAAATGGCCATAGCATTCTTCTGACTTGTTGCCTGGTAACCATTTTTTAAAAGAGAGGAAATGGGGTTAGTTCCACATGGCCAATTCTCAGTGAACCCTTACTGGCTTTTAGTGATCATCTCTTTGCAAATATTAACTTAGAGATTTCCTGAAGCCAAAGAGTTAGGACACCCAATGCCAAAAACTTAATGCCAAAGCCGGAGGGTGGGGGGAAAGAAATGTTTGGAAGGAGAAGGAACCAGTGTTCTTCCAACAATTTACTGTTTCAACCTCTTTTGATAGAGAAACACACAGCTCTGTGTTTAGGGAAAAGGAGATGGGCAGATTGTATAAGTCAAGGCTTTTGAAGATCTTGGGAAGAGAGCAAGTGGAGACTTTGTGAACCATGCAGGAGAACTTCAGACAAGCTAGCACTTGCACCAACCTTGTCCTTCTCGAAGCACCCAGCTTCCCCCGCATTTCCCCACCCACTGCCTTTACTTGTCGCCATTCTGCCTGCAGCACTTGGAGTCAACTCTACCCTTTTTAATAAGATGGTTTGGAAGAGAGACAAGCCTTTTCAGTCTGAGAGATAAAAATAAAAATGTCAGTGATCAGAATTTCCACATATGGTCTCAAATGATAGATGAAATTTAAAGCTGGCAATCGTCCTGCGTTGGAAGGACGTAGGCAGCAGAGGCTGGAAAGGAGGTTCGGGTTTTGTTTTGTTTTGTTTGCCCAAGTGATAATGGACCAGCCCCAAACACAGCGAGTTCTTTCTCTTTTAAGGGCAGTGAAGGTTGCCAGGCCTTGTGCATTTACAGCCGACCTGTTCAGAGACATTTTGCAGCCCCTTCATGGCGCCTGTGAATAGGTTTTCCCAAGATTCCAGGAGGGAGTCCTCTAGAGGCTGCCCATCTGTTCTCAGGCACGCAGGGAATGCGGGTGACAATTGCACTTGGGAATCACCTGTTGGAGCTACAGGTCCAGGCACAAAAGACCTGCATCCAAGTTGAATAATGACTACTTGGAATTCACATGCAGTATTTGTACATAATCTTTATTTTTCTGTTTTAGCTTGTCTGATTGTTCTAATATGGCTACCATGAGAGACAATTAAATGCCTTTCTGAAATGAAGATACTCTAAATGGCCATAGCATTCTTCTGACTTGTTGCCTGGTAACCATTTTTTAAAAGAGAGGAAATGGGGTTAGTTCCACATGGCCAATTCTCAGTGAACCCTTACTGGCTTTTAGTGATCATCTCTTTGCAAATATTAACTTAGAGATTTCCTGAAGCCAAAGAGTTAGGACACCCAATGCCAAAAACTTAATGCCAAAGCCGGAGGGTGGGGGGAAAGAAATGTTTGGAAGGAGAAGGAACCAGTGTTCTTCCAACAATTTACTGTTTCAACCTCTTTTGATAGAGAAACACACAGCTCTGTGTTTAGGGAAAAGGAGATGGGCAGATTGTATAAGTCAAGGCTTTTGAAGATCTTGGGAAGAGAGCGAGTGGAGACTTTGTGAACCATGCAGGAGAACTTCAGACAAGCTAGCACTTGCACCAACCTTGTCCTTCTCGAAGCACCCAGCTTCCCCCGCATTTCCCCACCCACTGCCTTTACTTGTCGCCATTCTGCCTGCAGCACTTGGAGTCAACTCTACCCTTTTTAATAAGATGGTTTGGAAGAGAGACAAGCCTTTTCAGTCTGAGAGATAAAAATAAAAATGTCAGTGATCAGAATTTCCACATATGGTCTCAAATGATAGATGAAATTTAAAGCTGGCAATCGTCCTGCGTTGGAAGGACGTAGGCAGCAGAGGCTGGAAAGGAGGTTCGGGTTTTGTTTTGTTTTGTTTGCCCAAGTGATAATGGACCAGCCCCAAACACAGCGAGTTCTTTCCTTTTTAAGGGCAGTGAAGGTTGCCAGGCCTTGTGCATTTACAGCCGACCTGTTCAGAGACATTTTGCAGCCCCTTCATGGCGCCTGTGAATAGGTTTTCCCAAGATTCCAGGAGGGAGTCCTCTAGAGGCTGCCCATCTGTTCTCAGGCACGCAGGGAATGCGGGTGACAATTGCACTTGGGAATCACCTGTTGGAGCTCCGGAAGAGAGGCCATACTTGTGCACCAAGACTTCAGAGGGTTTTTTTGGTGTGTGTGTGTGGTTTTTTTTTCCTGCAAGACAGTTCTGCTTGTTGGGTGTGGTGTGAGATTGTGTGCATGCTTGTGTGTTAAGTCGCTTCAGTTGTGTCAGACCCTTTACAACTCTATGGACTGTAGCCCTGCCAGGCTCCTCCTCCTGGGATTTTCCAGGCAAGAACACTGGAGTGAATTTCCATGCCCTCCTCAAGGGGATCTTCCTGACCCAGGGATTGAACCCACATCTCTAATGTCTCTTGTATTGGCCAGGCAGGTTCTTTCCCACTAGCACCACCTGGGAGACCCAGTTACAGACTAGGGAGAAGGATTAGAAGAGGGTTTATACTTCAGCTGAGAAGGCCAAAGCCCAAGAAAGTTTAGCTTTTGCCCTGGCATGAGAGACGAACACATTTCCAAGACCAAATCTCCCAGGAACACTCTGATCTGTACTCTTAAAAGCTTGGAATATGAATCCAGGCGACCCAGGTTCTGTGAGAAATGTACCATATCTTTGGGCAAATCATTCAGGCCTCAACTGACTCACCTGAAAAAAGAGGTGGGTGAACAATACATATTTCAGGAGACTTCTTATTCTATACTTCCATTTCAAGTTCTAATTTGGAGACTTCTGAAGCTAAAATGTACTCTAAAATATGGACCAGGGATTCTCAAAGTGAGATCAGCTGAAATATGAATCAATGGGAGAGTTTGTTAAAACCTATATTTTGGGGCACTAAAACATTGATTTATGGGCTCCCAAGGTGGCTCAATGGTAAAGAACCCACCTGCTAATGCAGAAGACCCAAGAGATGTGGATTCGATCCTTAGATTGGGAAGATTCTCTGGAGGAGGAAATGGCAACCCACTTCGTGTTCTTGCCTGGGAAATTCCATGGAGAGAGGAGCCTAGTGGGCTCTAGTCCATTGGATCACAAAGAGTCAGTCATGACTTAGTGACTGAACAGCAACAAGAACATAATGTCGACTGGCTCCCAAGATTCCTGGAAATGAACTATTGACTGGAGCCTGTGGCTTGGTAAGGGTGGGCTCACTTGAGATCCCCAGGAGTAGGTGGAGAGGCATTGAACAGGGAGAGAGGAGGTTCCCAAATGTAGACCCAGCCTACAGTGCTGGTCTGAAGTACTCCCAGACTTTGTTGGGCTTTTCCTCTGGCACTGAGGGCAGGTGGCGTCATGGGCCTGGGTGGCCCAGACAAACATGGGTGGGACTGAAACTGTAGGCAGGTGAAATGTCTGATGGGCCCCTAATTACACCGAATCTCCCCAACTGCCTTTTGTAACCATCACGTAGACAGACAATCCCAGAAACAATAGCATTTAAGAAATTACCAGATGATTGCTGCTAAGACCCTAGATGCAAGCCTCTCAGCCTGGGGACACCCAATCGAAGACAATGTCCTGGAATCACAGAGGACAAGTGACAATAAAAAGAAAGGAGGGTGAGGCCAGCTGTTCCCCTTTGTGGAGGAGGCCGGCACAGGCAGGGTTATTAAAAGCTCCATGACATACTTTGACTTTGGTGGTGAGGTTATGTCTCAGCCCATGGATCCCTCCTTTCAAGCAGATCAGGAGGATATTGGGACCCGCCTGTTGGAGTTATTCATGTCCAGGGGCCCTAATCCCACTACATGTGTTTGCTGTTTGACAAGGATCTGCCTCCTGTCTCCACACTTGACTTCTCTGTTCCAGATGGGGCAAAAAGAATAACTCATCAGATCTTGGTAGAACTGTGAAGTAGGTGAAAACTTTGTCCCTGCTCCCTGCCCCACACCCTTCCTATAGATGAAGCCAGCCTCGTCCTGTTGCCCAGGGCTCCACATGCCAGAGTGAAGTCATTGGTGACTGCATCTCAACTGTTTGCCACTCAATGCTTCTATTCTATTTCTTGTAGCTGAGTAATATTTTCTTTCTACAATGAGTGAAATCACTGTGAATGATTTTACATCAAGAAATAATGATTGGATTTCCCTGGTGACTCAGAGGTAAAGAATCTACCTACCAATGCAGGAGACACAGGTTCAAGGAAGATCCCACGTTTGGGAAGATCCTACGTGCTATGGAGCAACTAGACCCATGTGCTACCACTACTGAGCCTGTTTTATAGAGCCTGAAAACCACAACACCTGAAACCTGAGTGCCCTAGAGCCCATGCTCTACAACAAGAGAAGCCAGTACAATGAGAAGTCTCTGCATTACAACTAGAGAGTAGCCCTCGATCACTGAAACTAGAGAAAGTCCATGCAGTAACAAAGACACAGTTAAAATAAAATTATTTTAAAGAAGAAGGCAATAATTGCTTTTGACTAAAGGAATAACCCCACTTCCAGAGCTATTTGTAGTTTACAAAGTTACCATGCCAAAGAAGGGTTCTACTAGGGTAGAACTTCTGCCTCCATGATAGGTAGATGACATGATGGTTTGAGTAAGACGTGTTCTTCAGCTTCCCTGGTGACTCAGACAGTAAAGAGTCTGCCTGCAATGCAAGAGACCTGAGTTTGATACCTGAGTCAGAAGATCCCCTGGAGAAGGGAATTGCTATCCTCTCCAGCATTCTTACCTGGAAAATCTCATGGACAGAGGAACCTGGCAGGCTATAGTCCATGGTATTGCAAAGAGTCAAATGCAACTGACCAATTAAGACTTTGTGGTGCTCTCAAAGATCAGGCAGACCCAATTGGTGAACACATAATACTCTGTGTTAGTCTAACCCTGACCTACCTGACAAGGAATGGCATCTGGTCATTTATCAGGAGGTCCAAATAGGTGCGTCAAGCATAGGCTTTGTTCAGCCCTTTTAATAGGGTTAAAGCAAGATCCCTGAAGTGTCTCCAGCTCTTCCATTGAGTTCACAGACCAAAAAAAGAGTAATTTAAGCATGACTCTCCACACCCTTCCTATAGATGAAGCCAGCCTCGTCCTGTTGCCCAGGGCTCCACATGCCAGAGTGAAGTCATTGGTGACTGCATCTCAACTGTTTGCCACTCAATGCTTCTATTCTATTTCTTGTAGCTGAGTAATATTTTCTTTCTACAATGAGTGAAATCACTGTGAATGATTTTACATCAAGAAATAATGATTGGATTTCCCTGGTGACTCAGAGGTAAAGAATCTACCTACCAATGCAGGAGACACAGGTTCAAGGAAGATCCCACGTTTGGGAAGATCCTACGTGCTATGGAGCAACTAGACCCATGTGCTACCACTACTGAGCCTGTTTTATAGAGCCTGAAAACCACAACACCTGAAACCTGAGTGCCCTAGAGCCCATGCTCTACAACAAGAGAAGCCAGTACAATGAGAAGTCTCTGCATTACAACTAGAGAGTAGCCCTCGATCACTGAAACTAGAGAAAGTCCGTGCAGTAACAAAGACACAGTTAAAATAAAATTATTTTAAAGAAGAAGGCAATAATTGCTTTTGACTAAAGGAATAACCCCACTTCCAGAGCTATTTGTAGTTTACAAAGTTACCATGCCAAAGAAGGGTTCTACTAGGGTAGAACTTCTGCCTCCATGATAGGTAGATGACATGATGGTTTGAGTAAGACGTGTTCTTCAGCTTCCCTGGTGACTCAGACAGTAAAGAGTCTGCCTGCAATGCAAGAGACCTGAGTTTGATACCTGAGTCAGAAGATCCCCTGGAGAAGGGAATTGCTATCCTCTCCAGCATTCTTGCCTGGAAAATCTCATGGACAGAGGAACCTGGCAGGCTATAGTCCATGGTATTGCAAAGAGTCAAATGCAACTGACCAATTAAGACTTTGTGGTGCTCTCAAAGATCAGGCAGACCCAATTGGTGAACACATAATACTCTGTGTTAGTCTAACCCTGACCTACCTGACAAGGAATGGCATCTGGTCATTTATCAGGAGGTCCAAATAGGTGCGTCAAGCATAGGCTTTGTTCAGCCCTTTTAATAGGGTTAAAGCAAGATCCCTGAAGTGTCTCCAGCTCTTCCATTGAGTTCACAGACCAAGAAGAGACTGAGAAAAAGAGCAATGTAGGTAATTTAAGCATGTAACTGCTAAATCCTTTCCTGTGGGAAAAGTCCAGTAAGGAGAATGGGAAGCAAGGTTTGTCCCAAACCTGACCATCTCTCATGACTCAGAGCTGTGTCTTTGTCAGAGATACTTCAAACTGGTTTAGGTTGAGACACACCCATGATACTGTCGTGTTCTTGGGACACATCTACCCCTCTTGACAGCACACACAGCCAGTCACTGTCACCTATCATGGCTGCTCTACAAGCAGGACTGAGATGGGGAGAATGCTCCAGAATGCAATGAGTGATAATAACTATATTAGCCATCACTTACCAAGTCCCTGAGCTTCCAAGGTAGTTCAGTGGCTATATACATATATATATGCACATACGTATGCATATATAAAGATATGTATCTATATACATGTATATAGATATATACACCTGCCAACGTAGGAGATGCAGTTTTCATCCCTGAGTCTGGATGATCTCCTGGAGAAAGAAATATTCTTGCCTGGGAAATCCCATGGACAGAGGAGACTAGTGAGTCACATTCATGGGATCACAAAGAGTTAGACACGACTATTGCAACTAAACAGCAAACAGCCAAGCCCTTACTCTTCCCAGCTGCTGTGCACAAGGCTTCGTGCATACGTGATTTCACCTTATCCTTGTACCTATTCAGCTTGGCTTCATTATTATTCTCATTTTAAGATGAGGAAACTGAGACTCAGGCTAAATAACTTGCCCAAGGGCACACACCTAACAAATGGCACAGTGAGGGTGGAACCCAGTACACATCCACAGAAGCTTAGAGATCCCTTACGCTCCATTCCTGTCAGCTAGTTCTCCACCTCAGCTGAGCTGGGCCACTATCAGTGCTCCCAGGTACAAGGTCTACATGGCCACAAGGATCTGAACCCTCCAAAGATCAGGCAGACCCAATTGGTGAACACATAATACTCTGTGTTAGTCTAACCCTGACCTACCTGACAAGGAATGGCATCTGGTCATTTATCAGGAGGTCCAAATAGGTGCGTCAAGCATAGGCTTTGTTCAGCCCTTTTAATAGGGTTAAAGCAAGATCCCTGAAGTGTCTCCAGCTCTTCCATTGAGTTCACAGACCAAGAAGAGACTGAGAAAAAGAGCAATGTAGGTAATTTAAGCATGTAACTGCTAAATCCTTTCCTGTGGGAAAAGTCCAGTAAGGAGAATGGGAAGCAAGGTTTGTCCCAAACCTGACCATCTCTCATGACTCAGAGCTGTGTCTTTGTCAGAGATACTTCAAACTGGTTTAGGTTGAGACACACCCATGATACTGTCGTGTTCTTGGGACACATCTACCCCTCTTGACAGCACACACAGCCAGTCACTGTCACCTATCATGGCTGCTCTACAAGCAGGACTGAGATGGGGAGAATGCTCCAGAATGCAATGAGTGATAATAACTATATTAGCCATCACTTACCAAGTCCCTGAGCTTCCAAGGTAGTTCAGTGGCTATATACATATATATATGCACATACGTATGCATATATAAAGATATGTATCTATATACATGTATATAGATATATACACCTGCCAACGTAGGAGATGCAGTTTTCATCCCTGAGTCTGGATGATCTCCTGGAGAAAGAAATATTCTTGCCTGGGAAATCCCATGGACAGAGGAGACTAGTGAGTCACATTCATGGGATCACAAAGAGTTAGACACGACTATTGCAACTAAACAGCAAACAGCCAAGCCCTTACTCTTCCCAGCTGCTGTGCACAAGGCTTCGTGCATACGTGATTTCACCTTATCCTTGTACCTATTCAGCTTGGCTTCATTATTATTCTCATTTTAAGATGAGGAAACTGAGACTCAGGCTAAATAACTTGCCCAAGGGCACACACCTAACAAATGGCACAGTGAGGGTGGAACCCAGTACACATCCAAAGAAGCTTAGAGATCCCTTAAGCTCCATTCCCTGTCAGCTAGTTCTCCACCTCAGCTGAGCTGGGCCACTATCAGTGCTCCCAGGTACAAGGTCTACATGGCCACAAGGATCTGAAACTGGGTGCACAGTACGGCCAAAAAGGTCTCAAATCCAGAAAAGCAATGAAGACCAGCAGATAATCTCGGTTGGCTTTATCAGAAAATGGGCCTTCCTTCTAATTTTTATGTAAACGTTCACTTGCTTCCTAACTTCTCGTTGAGTGCACCTAATTTATACTCAAGGTCTAGATGCCAGAAGTGGGATTAGTTTCTCCCAGAAGTAGGGCAGATGGGTGTCATCCCCACAGCAAGAGAAGCACGGTCCAGGGGACTGGGTCTCTAGTTCCTCTTTCACCCACCTACCACCTGCCGTCTGTCAACACTCAGCAAAGCCTTGGGATGAAGAATTAAGAATGAAAGAGACAGCATCTCCCAGAAGGCTAGAGCCAGAAATGATACCTAGATTCCCCCGATCCATTTATTTATTCTAAGAACTCAAAATTCGACTTACTGCAGTGAGTACTGGGTGAATGCCAAAACATGCTGGATGTAAGCCTTATTCTCAAGGGGCTGTTCTCCTGTTGCAAAGATAAAAATGTTAAATAAAATGATCTAGACATTGGTAAGACCAGGCTATTAAAACATACAAGAGGGATGAGAGTATTGCAGGAATTCAGAGAGTTCTAGTTAGGAGTGGTTTAGCGGAAGAGCAGAGATACAGCACGACCAAAGAGGAGGGGGATGAGAAAGGCAATCTTCAACCAGGCTTGCCTCTTCATGCCAAAGGGGCTGCTTCCATTGTTTTTGGCTTGCTAATGAAGACTCTTCTAATGCGCTTTCTCCCTCCTGTCTTCCTTCTCTCTCTTCTATCTCTTCTTATCTTCTATCATGCAAGTTATGGAAATCTTTTTCATACTTCCATTACCCCGCTTGTCACAAGGCTATTTTCAGCTTGGCTTCATTATTATTCTCATTTTAAGATGAGGAAACTGAGACTCAGGCTAAATAACTTGCCCAAGGGCACACACCTAACAAATGGCACAGTGAGGGTGGAACCCAGTACACATCCAAAGAAGCTTAGAGATCCCTTAAGCTCCATTCCCTGTCAGCTAGTTCTCCACCTCAGCTGAGCTGGGCCACTATCAGTGCTCCCAGGTACAAGGTCTACATGGCCACAAGGATCTGAAACTGGGTGCACAGTACGGCCAAAAAGGTCTCAAATCCAGAAAAGCAATGAAGACCAGCAGATAATCTCGGTTGGCTTTATCAGAAAATGGGCCTTCCTTCTAATTTTTATGTAAACGCGTTCACTTGCTTCCTAACTTCTCGTTGAGTGCACCTAATTTATACTCAAGGTCTAGATGCCAGAAGTGGGATTAGTTTCTCCCAGAAGTAGGGCAGATGGGTGTCATCCCCACAGCAAGAGAAGCACGGTCCAGGGGACTGGGTCTCTAGTTCCTCTTTCACCCACCTACCACCTGCCGTCTGTCAACACTCAGCAAAGCCTTGGGATGAAGAATTAAGAATGAAAGAGACAGCATCTCCCAGAAGGCTAGAGCCAGAAATGATACCTAGATTCCCCCGATCCATTTATTTATTCTAAGAACTCAAAATTCGACTTACTGCAGTGAGTACTGGGTGAATGCCAAAACATGCTGGATGTAAGCCTTATTCTCAAGGGGCTGTTCTCCTGTTGCAAAGATAAAAATGTTAAATAAAATGATCTAGACATTGGTAAGACCAGGCTATTAAAACATACAAGAGGGATGAGAGTATTGCAGGAATTCAGAGAGTTCTAGTTAGGAGTGGTTTAGCGGAAGAGCAGAGATACAGCACGACCAAAGAGGAGGGGGATGAGAAAGGCAATCTTCAACCAGGCTTGCCTCTTCATGCCAAAGGGGCTGCTTCCATTGTTTTTGGCTTGCTAATGAAGACTCTTCTAATGCGCTTTCTCCCTCCTGTCTTCCTTCTCTCTCTTCTATCTCTTCTTATCTTCTATCATGCAAGTTATGGAAATCTTTTTCATACTTCCATGCTTTAGCTCAGGTCCAAACTTGTTCTTGAAGCCCTTCCCAGTAATTCCAGGCCGTGCTGAATTTTCCTTTACTGATTTCTTGTAATGGGCAGATCTGTACCACGCCTTGGGAAAATTAATCATCTGCTGCCTTATGTTGTTTACTTCTTCTGGGCACTGTTGTGTACAGCGTTTCTTGTGGACCCAAGTGTGTGGCTAGATGCTTAACAGGTGTTCAGAAGACAGTCTCACCATCCAAGTTCACTGGTTTCTAGTCTCGTTTGACATTCCCCAGGGGAGAAAGGGTTCAGACACTTGATGGCCTGAAGAGTAACTTTCATGTCCTTCCAGAATTCCCTCTGCTCCAGTTAAAGCAACTACTCCATAGGAGCTTTATAAAATTGTGTATGTCCTCCCAAATACAACTAGCCCTCACATCTCTCTGCTTAACCAATTTGGATTCCCTTGTCCATTCTGTATGGTCCTGGGGACAATGTAAAATCTCATTGTTGTTATATCAGAAACCAAAACAACACTGTAAAAATTTTTAAACATATATTTAAATTAAAAAAAAAGAGAAACATATATGGTTTTGCAAAAAGAAAATAGATGAAAAACCCTTTTAAAAAGCCTCATTGTTTCTTCACTGACTGTTGTGTAGTTTCAAATAAATGATTGAACCCCTGTCAGCCTCAGCACCCACTTTTGTTCAGCTCATTAGCATCATTTTGGCTCTGTTATTAGACTATCTAGGATTGGAAGAATTGTTTCAAGCAGACGAAAATGATCTAGACATTGGTAAGACCAGGCTATTAAAACATACAAGAGGGATGAGAGTATTGCAGGAATTCAGAGAGTTCTAGTTAGGAGTGGTTTAGCGGAAGAGCAGAGATACAGCACGACCAAAGAGGAGGGGGATGAGAAAGGCAATCTTCAACCAGGCTTGCCTCTTCATGCCAAAGGGGCTGCTTCCATTGTTTTTGGCTTGCTAATGAAGACTCTTCTAATGCGCTTTCTCCCTCCTGTCTTCCTTCTCTCTCTTCTATCTCTTCTTATCTTCTATCATGCAAGTTATGGAAATCTTTTTCATACTTCCATGCTTTAGCTCAGGTCCAAACTTGTTCTTGAAGCCCTTCCCAGTAATTCCAGGCCGTGCTGAATTTTCCTTTACTGATTTCTTGTAATGGGCAGATCTGTACCACGCCTTGGGAAAATTAATCATCTGCTGCCTTATGTTGTTTACTTCTTCTGGGCACTGTTGTGTACAGCGTTTCTTGTGGACCCAAGTGTGTGGCTAGATGCTTAACAGGTGTTCAGAAGACAGTCTCACCATCCAAGTTCACTGGTTTCTAGTCTCGTTTGACATTCCCCAGGGGAGAAAGGGTTCAGACACTTGATGGCCTGAAGAGTAACTTTCATGTCCTTCCAGAATTCCCTCTGCTCCAGTTAAAGCAACTACTCCATAGGAGCTTTATAAAATTGTGTATGTCCTCCCAAATACAACTAGCCCTCACATCTCTCTGCTTAACCAATTTGGATTCCCTTGTCCATTCTGTATGGTCCTGGGGACAATGTAAAATCTCATTGTTGTTATATCAGAAACCAAAACAACACTGTAAAAATTTTTAAACATATATTTAAATTAAAAAAAAAGAGAAACATATATGGTTTTGCAAAAAGAAAATAGATGAAAAACCCTTTTAAAAAGCCTCATTGTTTCTTCACTGACTGTTGTGTAGTTTCAAATAAATGATTGAACCCCTGTCAGCCTCAGCACCCACTTTTGTTCAGCTCATTAGCATCATTTTGGCTCTGTTATTAGACTATCTAGGATTGGAAGAATTGTTTCAAGCAGAAGAAAATACAGAGATCTAGTATAAGCAAAAAATAAAAATAAATAAAATGAAATAAAACTACAGTCGGGGCTCTATTCCCACTGATTTTGACCCACAGATTCAACCATCTGAGGATCAAAAATATTTTTTAAAAAATCCAAAAACTGAAACCTGAATTTGTTGCATGCTGCCAAATAGGAAGACCTTGGTTCAGTCCCTGGGTCTGGGAGGTTCCCTGGAGAAGGAAATGGCAACCCACTCCAGGACTTTTACCTGGAGAATCTCATGGACAGAGGAACCTAGCGAGTGACTGCAGTCCATGGGGTTGCAAAGGAGTCAGACAGGCTTGAAGCGACTTGGCGTGCATGCAAGTGTTTACAGGGAGGAGGCAGAGTGGGCCCAAGAAAAAAGGAAGCCCTCAACAGAGGGTCTTTGAGTGATGGAATTCAGGACCCTCAATGGGGACTGTGACACAGACTGAGCATTTTATTTATTTATTTATTTATTTAACATTTATTTATTTATTTTGGTGGGGGTGGGGAGGGAGGGGGTGGGCAGGCCACTTTCTATTGGTCTTTCATCTGTCTATTTTCATCCATCTTTGTTCTTTGGCCCATGTGGGCCTCTCATCTCAGTGGCCTCTGTTGTTGCAGAGCGCCGGCTCTGGGCGCATGTGCTCCAGAGCTCCGGCTCAGCAATTGGACACATCGGTCCAGCCGCTCCATGGCATGTGGGATCTTCCCAGGCCAGGGAATGAACCGATGCCCCTTGCACTGCAAGGCGGTGTCCTTACCCACTGGACCACCATGGAAGCCCCATGACCCAGCATTTTAGATAGAAGCCTAATGTTCTGAAGTCCGGCCTGCATGTTGCGTCTGTCCTCTGTCCCAGGGTCATCGCTACACGTCCTTGCCATGTGAGCCATACCACTTCCTCCCTACAGCCCTCAGCTTTGTTTTTTTTTAATCAGTAAGGTCACCTCCAGTGTCAAGGTTCTGACAACAGGAGCAAGGACACTTTATCTCTTCTGGCTCCAAAAGCACGAGCAGCCTGAAAACTCCTCTAGAAATCTTGGGAATCCACCTTCCTGCCATGGCTGATGTCCATTAGCCAGAAGGTAACCGCTGGGTGTCAGGTTTAGACTCAGGATGCTTCAGTGGACACGTCTTTCCCCAGGTCTCCAGGAAAACCCGATCTCTGCCTGTACATTCCACCCAACCTCAAGCCCCGTCTTAGAGGCATCATCTGAGTAGGTGTGTTTAAAGTGGGCTTCCCATGGGAAATCTTTCCTTGCAGTTTTGCCTATAATTAAAGCCTTAGAGAAGAGGTTCCCTGGGTCTGGGAGGTTCCCTAGAGAAGGAAATGGCAACCCACTCCAGGACTTTTACCTGGAGAATCTCATGGACAGAGGAACCTAGCGAGTGACTGCAGTCCATGGGGTTGCAAAGGAGTCAGACAGGCTTGAAGCGACTTGGCGTGCATGCAAGTGTTTACAGGGAGGAGGCAGAGTGGGCCCAAGAAAAAAGGAAGCCCTCAACAGAGGGTCTTTGAGTGATGGAATTCAGGACCCTCAATGGGGACTGTGACACAGACTGAGCATTTTATTTATTTATTTATTTATTTAACATTTATTTATTTATTTTGGTGGGGGTGGGGAGGGAGGGGGTGGGCAGGCCACTTTCTATTGGTCTTTCATCTGTCTATTTTCATCCATCTTTGTTCTTTGGCCCATGTGGGCCTCTCATCTCAGTGGCCTCTGTTGTTGCAGAGCGCCGGCTCTGGGCGCATGTGCTCCAGAGCTCCGGCTCAGCAATTGGACACATCGGTCCAGCCGCTCCATGGCATGTGGGATCTTCCCAGGCCAGGGAATGAACCGATGCCCCTTGCACTGCAAGGCGGTGTCCTTACCCACTGGACCACCATGGAAGCCCCATGACCCAGCATTTTAGATAGAAGCCTAATGTTCTGAAGTCCGGCCTGCATGTTGCGTCTGTCCTCTGTCCCAGGGTCATCGCTACACGTCCTTGCCATGTGAGCCATACCACTTCCTCCCTACAGCCCTCAGCTTTGTTTTTTTTTAATCAGTAAGGTCACCTCCAGTGTCAAGGTTCTGACAACAGGAGCAAGGACACTTTATCTCTTCTGGCTCCAAAAGCACGAGCAGCCTGAAAACTCCTCTAGAAATCTTGGGAATCCACCTTCCTGCCATGGCTGATGTCCATTAGCCAGAAGGTAACCGCTGGGTGTCAGGTTTAGACTCAGGATGCTTCAGTGGACACGTCTTTCCCCAGGTCTCCAGGAAAACCCGATCTCTGCCTGTACATTCCACCCAACCTCAAGCCCCGTCTTAGAGGGCATCATCTGAGTAGGTGCGTTTAAAGTGGGCTTCCCATGGGAAATCTTTCCTTGCAGTTTTGCCTATAATTAAAGCCTTAGAGAAGGGACTAGAACACATGGGAACGCTAGATGATGGGATGCAGTGCTGGGAGTGGACATGGCTTACCTGAGGTTTTAAGATGCTGTACTCCTACAACTGTCTCCCAGACAACCATGGGACCAGCGTGGGTGGGTGGGTGCTCAGTCACTAAGTCGTGTCTGACTCTTTGCGATCCTATGGACTACTGTAGCCTGCCAGGCTCCTCTGTCCATGGGATTTTCCAGGCAAGAATATTGGAGTGGGTTCCCATTTTCTCGTCCAGGGGATCTTCCCCACTCAAGGATCAAGCCTGCATCTCTTGCATTGGGAGGCAGATTCTTCACCCCTGTGCCAGATCTCTGGAAAGTGCTATACTTGAAATTTCACAAAGGTAGGGGCCTTCTCTGTCTCCCTTCATCTCCTCGAACTTGACACAGTGTTCACTACTTGGGAACTCAGTAAACTCTTAGCCAATTGATGGAAAAAGAGGAGAAGCAGCTCCACCGTCTAATATGAACCTCCTAACAACCCCCTCTGAGGCAGAGAAACCAAATATTCTCACGGTTATTTCACTGATGAGAAAAGTGAAGCCCAGAGTGGTATAGGGTTTGTCCAAGTTCCCTTTAATGCTGTGCTACAGACTTGGTATTAAGCATTGCACTGAGCTGATAACCAGAGGACCAGGAATCAGTGAACTAGGAGTCTGGCTTTGTCATTTAACTTCTGTGTGTGTGTGGTTGTCATTCAGTCATTTCTGACTTTTTGCGACCCCATGGGACTGCAGCCTGCCAAGCTTCTCTGTTCATGGAATTCTCCAGGGAAGAATACTGAAGTGGGTTACCATTTCCTTCTCCAGAGGATCTTTCTGACTCAGGGATCAAACCGGGGTCTCCCACATTGCAGGCAGATTATTTACCCTCTGAGCCACCAGGGAAGCCATTTAACTTCTTTGGACCCTAGTTTTTCTTGCTGTTAAACTGGTGTGGAATTAAATGTTAATGATTCTGAGACAGCAGTCCCAACCTTTCTGGCACCAGGGATCACTTTTGTGGAAGGTAATTTTTCCATGGACCAGGCAGTGGTCAGGATAGGGGCATGGTTTGGGGATGATTCATTTATTTGGGAGCATTACATTTATTGTGCACTTTATTTCTGTTACTATCTGTTCTATTCTATACTATCTGTTCTGTTTTATTTCTATACTATCTGTTCTATTTTATCAGTTCCACTTCAGATCATCAGGCATTAGATCTAAGAGCTTGGGGACTCCTGTTCTAAGTGTGCCTGTCCACATACACACATATATGTATACATATACAGATATTTATTTAATCACTTTTTAATGCCCCTAAGGTTGGAATATATCTTATCACCCACAATGTACTGTAGCATTTTTTCTTGCTCAGTTTCTAGGAAATCTGATAATTTCTGACCTGTTCACCTGCTGAATATAAAATATAAAGAAATATATTTATTTTAAAAATATAAATTTTTATATGATATATAAATATAAAAGTGAATATAAAAGTGCTTTGTAGACTGGGAGCTTGTGTAAAAGAAGCAGTGGCCAGTAAAACAGAGGTGACCACTGGCCTCCCTCAGTCCCTGGTCCTGGGCCTCCAAACTGCCCTGGAAAAACCACCCTCTAGGTGGGTTCTACTCAGAGGGTTCTACTAGGAGTTCCCGAGCAGGCTCTGCAAGACAGGGGATTAAACAGCATTAACCCGACAAGTGAACACCGGCATCTCAGATACACCTGGCCCAAATCTTCACTATTGATTAAAGGAATTAGTGGTCTGAGAGTCTACGAATAGACAAAGGGAAGGAAATGCAATCCTTTTCCACAAGCCCAAACACAGACCAGGCATTCATTGATTTCTTTTCTCCCTGTTTGTGCATACCTGTGGTTCCCTAGCACTGAATTCCCAGAAGCCCCTTTGACACAGGGACTCTGCTCCAGCAGAACCTCCTCCCCAGTGGCTCCACGCCCTCCTGTGTCTGCAGCAGCCACTGGCCGGGCAGGTGGGCAATGCACAAGGGACAGTTAGAGGGAGAGGATGTCTGCTCTGAACCCGCAGCGGGCAGGTGGCATCTAGAGCCATTAAACTGCTTCAGTTATTCACGTTTGGCCACTGTCACCCACACTTGTGAAAAACAAAGAAAATAAATAATGGGGCATCTGAGGGGGCGAGGGAGGCTGAAATGAACAGCAGAGTTGAGACGAGGGTGAGTTAAGTGAGATGCTTTCTGAGCAACATCTAAGGAAAGTGCACTCTTGTTATTGAGTTTGTGAGTAGTTATCTGTAAAGGCATTCTTTTCTGGTTTCTAACTTTTTCTCTTTTATCAGACTTAAAAGACAACTGCAAAAACAATAATTATCAGTCTGTGTCTGATAGATATCTACTGCATAAAGATGTCATGATGATATCAACATGTGAACAGAAGATGGAAGAAAGAAGCCACGTCTTTGTATACTGTTAAAACTAGGTTGGAAATTCCCTGGTGGTCCAGGAGTTAGGAATCTGCCTTCCAAGGCAGAGGACACGAGTTCAACTCCTAGTTGGGAAATAAAGATCCCATACGCCTCTGACTATCTAGTTGTGGTGCCCTGTGAGCTCAGGAGTTGTGGAGCCCTCATGCCACAACTACTGAGCTTGTGGTGCATCACAACTAGAGAAGCCCCTGCCTCAATGAAAACCCAGAGCAGCCCAAAATAATGTCTTTAATTAAAAAGAAATAAAATTAACTTCACTGAAAAGTGCAAAACATTGTTGAAAGAAACAAGAGAAAAGTGAGGTAAATAGGAAGACATCCAATGTCCACAGATCAGAAAACTTAATATTGTTAAGATGGCAATATTCCCCTAAGGCAATTTACAGATTCAACACAATCAAAATACGACTGACTTTTTGCAGAAATTAACAAGAAGAGTGTAAAATTCCTACGAAAATTCAAGGGAGCTTGAGTTGCCAAAACAATCTTAAAATAGAAGAAAATTGAAAGACTCACACTGCTCAATTTCAACACTGACTTCAAAACCACACCACTAGTACTAGCACAAGAAAAGACATACATGTCAATGGAATAGTATTGAAGCCCCCAGAATAAACCCAAGTGTGTGTGGCCAACTGATACTCAACAACTGCCAAGATGATTGCATAAGGAAATCATACTCTTTTCGACAAATGGTTCTGGGATATCTAGCATATGCAAGATAATGTATTGGATTCTTTTCTTTTTTTTTTTAATACTTTTTTTTTTGGCCACTTCTATTGGTCTTTCATTTATCCATTTTCATCCATCTTTGCTCTTTGGCCTGTGTGGGCCTCCCGTCACAGTGACTTCTCTTGCTGCAGAGCACCAGCTCCAGGTACATGCGCTCCAGAGCTCCAGCTAGGTAGTTAGACACATCAGTCCAGGTGCTCCACAGTACGTGGGATCTTCTCAGGTCAGGGATCAAACCAGCACCACTTGCACTGCAAGGTGGTTTCCTTACCCACTGGATCACCAGGGAATCCCTGGATCCTTTTCTTGCATCACATACAGAAATTAGCTCCAAGTGGACCATTGGTATAAATACAAGAGCTGAAACCCTAAAACTCTAGGAAAAAAGCAATACAGTATATTTCTATGACCTTACATTAGTCCTTCAAGAATTTCCTAGATGTCATGCCAAAAGCACAAGCAGCAAAAGAAAAAAATATATTTAATGTATTTATATAAAATATAGTATATTGGTCTTCTGAAAAATGAAAAAATCGTCCTTTAAAGGACTCTATCAAAAAATGAAAAGACAACCCAGATTGAGTGAAATTTGAAAAAATATTTTCAAATTATATATATGAAAAAGTTACATATGTGTTTTCAAATCATATAAGTGATGTTTCCTAGAGATAGATAGATACATATATAGATCTTGCAAATCAACAATAAAAGGACACATAACCTATTTTTTAAATCGGTAAAGGATTTGAATATTTCTCCAAAAAAGAAATACAAATGCCCAAAAAGGAGATGCAAAAATCAACAACTTTAACCATTACAGAAATGCAAGTGACAACCACAGTGAGATAGCATTTCACACCCTCCAGAGTGGCTATAATAAAAACGATGTACAGTAGCAAGTGTTGATGAGGATGTAAAACGAAACCTTGTACATTTCTGGCAGAATGGTAATATGGTGCAGCCAGCTTTTAAAAATTGTTTGTCAGTTCCTCAAAAAGATAAACACAAATTTACCATATGATCCAAAAATGCCACTCTTGGAGAAATGAAAACATATGCCCACACAAAAATTTGTATACAAATGCTCATGGCAGTATTATTCATAATTGCCAAAAAGTAGAAATGGAGACACCCAAATGTCTATCAAACAAAGAATGAATAAACAAAATGTAATATATCCATATAGTGGAATATTTTTCAGCAAGGAACAGGAATGCAGTACTTATCCATGATACATAGAAGAACTTTGAAAGTATGATGCCAAGTGATAGAACCAGGCACAAAATACAATGCCACACAGTGTATGGTTCCATTTGTATGCAGTGTCTAGAATAGGCAACTTCATAGAGACGGAAAGTGGGTTGTTGATCACCAGGGTCTGGGAGGAAGGAGGGTGAGGAGTAACTGGTGGTGAGCACAGGGCTTTGCTTTGGGGTGATGAAATCAGACTGGAATCAGTTGGTGAAGAAGGTTGCACAACTCTGTGTACACTAAAAACCACTTTATGGTACAAACTTACTCTTCAAATACCCTATGTATTTAAAATACCATCCTTCTATTTTGAAAGAATGTTGTATCAATGAAGTAGGACTCTTGATTGCAAGTAACAGAAAATCCATGAACTTGCTTAACCAATAACAGGTACTTAATTTGTTGCTCGTAGAACAAAGGGCTAGTGCTTCAAGAGAGACTTATCTCAAGTGATTTTGGCAGGCCTTCTTCTGCCTCCTTTGTGTGGGTTTTGTTTTTAAGCCTTGGCAGCAACAGCCTCCAGGGGAGGTTCAAATCTCTACAGGAAACTTCCCTGCCTGTTTTCAAAAAACATAGTACAGCAACTTCACTGTCTAGTGGTCAGGAATTTGCTTTCCAGTGCAGGGGATGTGGGTCTGATCCCTGGTTGGGGAACTAAGATCCCACATTCCTTGGGGCAACAGAGCCTGAGTGTTGCATCAAAAGATCCCTCATACTGAAACTAAAACCCAACACAGGGTTTCCGCGGTGGTCCAATGGGTGAGGACTCCACCTTGCAGTGCAAGAGGCACTGGTTTGATCCCTGGCCTGGGAAGATTCCACGTGCATGTGCATGCACCCGAGCTGGTGCTCTGCACCCACACAGGTCAAGGAAAAAAGATGGATAAAAATAAATAAATGAAAGACCAATAAAAGTGGCCAAAAAAAAAAAAAAGAAAAAAATAAGGCATAAATAAACAACATGGAAAAAAAATTGTTAAAAAAAAGGAAAAAAAAAAAAACCCAACACAGCCAAAAATAAGTATCTTTTAAAAATCCTAGCAAAAATCTTGTAAGACTGACTGGGTCATGTGTTTATTTGGCCAATGAAACAAATTGATAATTGGCCAAGCCTGTGTCATGTGTATCTCCCCTGTACCAAGGAGGGGGCCCCACCAGCAGTTTCCCAACCAAAAGAGGAAATTCCCAATACTGTTACAAAATGGAATAAAAAGAAATGAAATGGGTAATGAGGAGCCATACAATAAGGATCTACTCTGAACAATTAGGGGAAAAATTTTGCCATAAGAGGAAATCAGTCTGGGGCAGTTCATAACCTGGGTCAGGAAGATCCCCTGGAGGAGGAAATGGCTACCCACTACAGTATTCTTGCCTGCAGACTTCCATGGACAGAGGAGCTGGTGGGCTACAGTTCCATGGGGTCGCAAAGAGTCAGACAGGACTCAGAGACAGAATAACAGTTGTAATCTTGATAGATTAAGTACTCCAAAACATATAGCCTCTTTTAATTTTGGTTCTTTCTCCTTTGAATCCACACCCTGTTTGAATTACCACTGACGTTCAATGCTTATATTTACTTTTCAAAACATGAAGATTAACCTTCCACCATAGCATTGTATTAGTTCACCCTCCGTGTTGTGGACGTTAAACCAAAAAAACAATAGTCTCATAAATTCTTATTTTAAGATTTTTGAGACAGAGCAAATGATGTTGGATTAAATTTCCTTGGGTGATTTTAGTTTCTGACAATCGCATTCCAAAATATGTGCAGATCAAAAAAGTATGGAATATAAGAGTTGGAAGAAGAATCCTATTTAAATCTTCAAAACGAGTATTTTCTCTTAAAAAAAAAATCTCCTTTTTGAAAAAACATCTGAATAGAATTCAGGTGTCAATGAAAATAGTTCTGAATAGTTCCAAGTGTCAATGAGATTCAGGATGAGCTCTGGGGCGTACCTGACTGAAGCAGAGTGGACGCAGCGGCTCACGGTTTCTCAGCACACACAGCACCTTTAGAAGACACTGAAGGGCCAAAGAAGCATGTAGTCTCAGCAGAGCAAGACTCCAGGGCCCCAGCTCAGAGTCTCTGGGGTCATGCAGGGGAATAGGGAGGCTAAAGCTGGGGGCTATTCTGGGAGAGGTGTGCGAGACTGGGTCCCAGGACTCTCTCACCTGGGACTCTCATCTGTGGCTCCTCCCTGCTCTGAGGAAATCCTCCCATCTAATCACAAGGCAACAAAGCCATTTCATCTCAACTCATCCCTGCTGAAGGGAAACCATGCTCATTCCCTGAATATGCTCTTCAGAACCATCTCTAGGACGTCTGTGTCCCATTCCAGCAACGGACAGAGCCAAGATTTCAACTAGATCTCTTCAGCTCAATAAGATGACTTCCACACAACTGAAAAGACAGGTAACAAGAAGCGGACAAAGCAGATAACTTAGGATCCTTCCTGGGATAAGCTCAAGAGCTGGGAGGAGGCTTATAGGAAAGGACAAACCCTTCTTCCAGGAAAACCTTGGAGCTTAAGGCTTGTTTGGACAGGCTGACTGGCCTTTCTGAGCACTTTCCTCAGGTAACCCAGTGTGTATGTCATGCGGGGAGGGGGCACAACTTCTACGATTATCAAAATGAATTTGTTGCTGAGTCCAAGTTTGCTCTGCTCACTGCACAATCACTCACAGACCAATGAATCCAAGAGACAAGTTGTTGGGGGTTACAGAGAATCGATTAAATAACCCCAGCAGAAGACGGATCAGAGATGGGGTCGTGTTGTGGACGTTAAACCAAAACAATATTCTCATAAATTCTTATTTTAAGATTTTTGAGACAGAGCAAATGAGTTGGATTAAATTTCCTTGGGTGATTTTAGTTTCTGACAATCGCATTCCAAAATATGTGCAGATCAAAAAAGTATGGAATATAAGAGTTGGAAGAAGAATCCTATTTAAATCTTCAAAACGAGTATTTTCTCTTAAAAAAAAAAATCTCCTTTTTGAAAAAACATCTGAATAGAATTCAGGTGTCAATGAAAATAGTTCTGAATAGTTCCAAGTGTCAATGAGATTCAGGATGAGCTCTGGACGTACCTGACTGAAGCAGAGTGGACGCAGCGGCTCACGGTTTCTCAGCACACACAGCACCTTTAGAAGACACTGAAGGGCCAAAGAAGCATGTAGTCTCAGCAGAGCAAGACTCCAGGGCCCCAGCTCAGAGTCTCTGGGGTCATGCAGGGGGATAGGGAGGCTAAAGCTGGGGGCTATTCTGGGAGAGGTGTGCGAGACTGGGTCCCAGGACTCTCTCACCTGGGACTCTCATCTGTGGCTCCTCCCTGCTCTGAGGAAATCCTCCCATCTAATCACAAGGCAACAAAGCCATTTCATCTCAACTCATCCCTGCTGAAGGGAAACCATGCTCATTCCCTGAATATGCTCTTCAGAACCATCTCTAGGACGTCTGTGTCCCATTCCAGCAACGGACAGAGCCAAGATTTCAACTAGATCTCTTCAGCTCAATAAGATGACTTCCACACAACTGAAAAGACAGGTAACAAGAAGCGGACAAAGCAGGTAACTTAGGATCCTTCCTGGGATAAGCTCAAGAGCTGGGAGGAGGCTTATAGGAAAGGACAAACCCTTCTTCCAGGAAAACCTTGGAGCTTAAGGCTTGTTTGGACAGGCTGACTGGCCTTTCTGAGCACTTTCCTCAGGTAACCCAGTGTGTATGTCATGCGGGGAGGGGGCACAACTTCTACGATTATCAAAATGAATTTGTTGCTGAGTCCAAGTTTGCTCTGCTCACTGCACAATCACTCACAGACCAATGAATCCAAGAGACAAGTTGTTGAGGAAAGGAAGACAATTTTACTCAGAGAATCGATTAAATAACCGTCCTGTTGGGCCTGGAGACCAGAAGCTCTTACGGATCAGAGATGGGGTCGAGGAGGTGAGGAAACAAAGTGAAAAAGCTTTTTAATCTTGCAAATATCTCCTAAAATGGCAGACCTCAGGCAGAGGATGTGTTAATTTCTTCCTTCCTGACATCCACAGGTGGACAGGGTTTTGAACAAAGGCACTTTAGTTTATCAGTTAGGCAAAAGGGCAGGATTCACTGAGGCAGCCCCATTAGGTATGATTCCCTGATGACTCAGCAGCAAAGAATCTGCCTGCCCTGCTGGAGATAAATTCAATCCCTGGGTCAGCAAGATTCCTTAGAAGAGGAAATGGCAACCCACTTCAGTATTCTTGCCTGGAAAATCCCATGGACAGAGGAGACTGGCAGGCTACAGTCCATGGGGCCGCAAAGAGTCAGACATCACTGAGTACACACAGCCGATAATAACAAAAGCAATGGAAAGCAAGTCAAAGAAACGGTTCCAACATGGAGTCAGAATTGACATCTCCCTGCAACAGTTTCCGTGAAAGAAACAGAAAACTCCTCCTAAGGTAACTGTAGTCCCTCAGTCATGTGGAACAGAAAAGTAACTGGCTAAACCTGAGTTTCCCTGATAATCCAGAAAACTGGCAAGACCTAGAACCTGGATGGCTATTCCCACCCAAAGCGGACAGAGCCAAGATTTCAACTAAGCATGAGCTTCCACACAACTGAAAAGACAGGTAACAAGAAGCGGACAAAGCAGTAACTTAGGATCCTTCCTGGGATAAGCTCAAGAGCTGGGAGGAGGCTTATAGGAAAGGACAAACCCTTCTTCCAGGAAAACCTTGGAGCTTAAGGCTTGTTTGGACAGGCTGACTGGCCTTTCTGAGCACTTTCCTCAGGTAACCCAGTGTGTATGTCATGCGGGGAGGGGGCACAACTTCTACGATTATCAAAATGAATTTGTTGCTGAGTCCAAGTTTGCTCTGCTCACTGCACAATCACTCACAGACCAATGAATCCAAGAGACAAGTTGTTGAGGAAAGGAAGACAATTTTACTCAGAGAATCGATTAAATAACCGTCCTGTTGGGCCTGGAGACCAGAAGCTCTTACGGATCAGAGATGGGGTCGAGGAGGTGAGGAAACAAAGTGAAAAAGCTTTTTAATCTTGCAAATATCTCCTAAAATGGCAGACCTCAGGCAGAGGATGTGTTAATTTCTTCCTTCCTGACATCCACAGGTGGACAGGGTTTTGAACAAAGGCACTTTAGTTTATCAGTTAGGCAAAAGGGCAGGATTCACTGAGGCAGCCCCATTAGGTATGATTCCCTGATGACTCAGCAGCAAAGAATCTGCCTGCCCTGCTGGAGATAAATTCAATCCCTGGGTCAGCAAGATTCCTTAGAAGAGGAAATGGCAACCCACTTCAGTATTCTTGCCTGGAAAATCCCATGGACAGAGGAGACTGGCAGGCTACAGTCCATGGGGCCGCAAAGAGTCAGACATCACTGAGTACACACAGCCGATAATAACAAAAGCAATGGAAAGCAAGTCAAAGAAACGGTTCCAACATGGAGTCAGAATTGACATCTCCCTGCAACAGTTTCCGTGAAAGAAACAGAAAACTCCTCCTAAGGTAACTGTAGTCCCTCAGTCATGTGGAACAGAAAAGTAACTGGCTAAACCTGAGTTTCCCTGATAATCCAGAAAACTGGCAAGACCTAGAACCTGGATGGCTATTCCCACCCAAGAGGTGCTCCCAGCCTCTTCTGCAGCTGCCCACCCTCATCTGCACACAAAAGCACTTGCAAGAGATGGCCTAGAGAGCCAGGAGTCCACGGAGACCCAGGCGAAATTGTTGCAAACCTGTTCTGTGAAGCCCAATCATTTTCAGGAGCCAGAATAAATCCTGCCCATGACGATGAGTAATTTTTATGGTCTTTCTACAGCCATCTAACTAATTGCACATCTCACATTTCATCATTTTCCCTCCCCCATCAGTACAGGAGTAGTAGTTAGCAATGACCTTGTCCCCTTCTTCCTCAGAACCCATTCTAAACCGTTAGAAGAGGGAAATGTGTAGCTGGAGGCTGCGGAACATGTTCTCCTGCTGTTTTCCTGTCCTGTGTGGTTAAATCAGCCAGTGTGGGTGGAGGGGGTGTGCATTCTCTGAGCTGAAGAAGGGCATGGCAACTCATTCCAGTGTTCTTGCCTAGAGAATCCCATAGACAGAGGGCCTGGAAGACTGTAGTCCATGGGGTTGCAAAGAGTCGGACAGACTGAGATGCCTGGGTTCTCTCCAAAGCACCGTTGGCCCTGCCCACCCTCAACCCTGCAGTTGCCCTTTTCAGAATTTACTTCAGCCAACTTCTATAAGCGGACCAGTTTTTCTTTTTACTTTTTATGTTATAGTGGAATATAGCTAATTAATGATGTTGTGATAGTTTCACATGAACAGCCAAGGGACTCAGCCAAACATCTACATGTATCCACTCTCCCCCTAAACTCCACAAACTTGGCAGAGAGCTGGGGACGGCAGTTAGCAGAGCAAGGTTCCTGAAGACTTTGCAGGCCCCCCGGGGGAGTTGGGAGTTTAGCCTGAAGTCAGTGGAAGAACTTCAAGTTTTTGTTTTGTTTTTAATGAGGAGGCAACATGGCATTTGGGAAGATAACTGCCTGCAATGTGGAGCAGGGGCAAAGCAGAGGGAGATTGTCTCATGGATAAAGGCTGAAAGGATAGAGAAGAGGAACAAATTGCAGAAAAATGCAAGTGTCAGGGCTTCCCCTGGTGGTCCAGTGGGTAAGGACACCGCCTTGCAGTGCAGGGGGCGCCAGTTCGATCCCTGGCCTGGGAAGATCCCACGTGCCGCGGAGCGGCTGGACTGATGTGTCCAATTGCCGAGCCGGAGCTCTGGAGTGCATGTGCCCAGAGCCGGCACTCTGCAGCGACAGACGCCACTGCAATGGGAGGCCCACACGGACCAAAGAACAAAGACAGATGAAAATAGAGAAATGAAAGACCAATGGAAGTCGCCCGCCCACTCCCCTTCCCTCCCTCCCCAACCTGACCCCCGCCCAAAATAAGTAATAAATAAATAAATCCTTAAAAAAAAAAAGAAAGCAAGTGTGAGAGTCAACGGAATCTAGTCATTCATTCAGTTGGGAATGAAGGAGGGAAGAGGACGGAGCTTGAGAGATACTGATGATGCTTGCAACTTCACCTTGGTGCTGACCCATCTGAGAATTGTCCACGAGATGACTGTACCTTGCTCCTTGAACACTACAAAGTTCCTCACTCCCCACACCAGGGTGGACCACACAGTCTGGAGGGAATTAGCCCAGTGTGGCCTCCTTTGCCTGGCGGCGCAGTAAAAGCCACTGTTTTCTACTTCACCCCAAATTCTGTCTCCATATTTCTATTTGGCACCTGTAAACAAAGGCCGAGTTTCGGCAACACTACTAATTAGGGCTTGGTTTACTGTATTGTTGAAGATCTAGACTCAACAAAGCGATGGAGAAAATGTTAGTAATGCAACGTAGCTTAGGAGTGTGTGGCACTGTTACCTTGTGACTCTCACACACAAAGACAAAAGCCAGGAATATCTGAAAATTATTTTCCAACTCAGCAAAGTCACTTCTCACGCCGTGAAGGAACAAGTGAGTTTGTGGCATGTCGTTGTTGTTTTAGTTTCATTTTATTCATGAAAAGATCGATTAGCATTCATATCAGAGCCACACATTCATCAGCTGTGATTGTAGACTGGCTAAATGTCAATGAAAGTGTTTCATGATTGTCGGCAACAAAGAACTTACAAAAAAATATAATAGATTTTATTATTACTTGTCAATTGTGTACTACCTATTCTGTATATCATTAACATGTATAATAAATTCATTCTTAGTTCCCACCCCTGGAGAGCTTGTTCTTAAATTTGCACCATCTCCTATCACTGGATTCAGAGGAGGAAGACTTCAGAAGGACCAGAATAGGGACTTCCCTGATGGTCCAGTAATTAAGAATCTGCCTTGAAATGCAAGGAACATGGATTCAATCCCTGGTTAGGGAACTAAGATCTCAAATGCCTCAGGGTAACTTAAGCCCACACACCACACACTGCAGCTAGAGAGTCTGTGTACCCCGACGAAAGATCCTGTGTGCTGCAGCCAAGACCTAATGCAGCCAGATAAACAGTTTATGAAAAGAAAAAAAGGACCAGAATGATTAGGAAGAGCACATTCGTGGAGGAGGTGGGAGGGGAATCAGCACAGTATTCCTATGTACAGTCTAGGGCCCTACCCTGGACCTGCAGCCCCGCTCCCAACACACACCCACAATACTCCCATCTGGAAGAACAGCAGGAGCAAAGGCACAGAAGGAGGGAAGGCTGGGTCTGTGCAGGAAGCAGTGAGGAGGCTGGGCTCTGGCAGGAGGGAGGGGATGCTGGAGGGTCTGAGAAGGACTGAGTTCCGGGAGTCCATGCAAGTGAGGCAGAGGAGCCAGCTTTGATTTAGCAGGCAGTAGGGAGTCCCCTCTGACTCCTTAGAAGGAGAGTGATGAGAAGTGAGCTGTGATTTAGGAGGACGGATGGGACCGTGGTGCTCAGGACAGATGGGAAGAGGGAAAACCTGGCCCCGTCCCTCTGGAAAGCAGAACAGAGACTGCAAAGGAATTCAGGACCAAAGGAATGAGGTAATGCAGCCCTCAGCCTCCTTCTCCACCCAGTTTCTCTCCTGCTTTCTCCCTGCCAAGCTCAGCCACATCCCCCTCCCTCAGCCTTCCCCTCCAGCCTCCCGTTTTCTCTGGGGTCTATGATTAATTCTCTTAAAAGTATTTGGTGATAGATTCAAGGGGGCATTTCATAAATTCTGCCTCATTATGTGAAACTCAGTATAAAAAACTTCCTTTTGTCTAGATCAATTATAAAATCATAAGATATTATTACTTGTCAATTGTGTACTACCTATTCTGTATATCATTAACATGTATAATAAATTCATTCTTAGTTCCCACCCCTGGAGAGCTTGTTCTTAAATTTGCACCATCTCCTATCACTGGATTCAGAGGAGGAAGACTTCAGAAGGACCAGAATAGGGACTTCCCTGATGGTCCAGTAATTAAGAATCTGCCTTGAAATGCAAGGAACATGGATTCAATCCCTGGTTAGGGAACTAAGATCTCAAATGCCTCAGGGTAACTTAAGCCCACACACCACACACTGCAGCTAGAGAGTCTGTGTACCCCGACGAAAGATCCTGTGTGCTGCAGCCAAGACCTAATGCAGCCAGATAAACAGTTTATGAAAAGAAAAAAAGGACCAGAATGATTAGGAAGAGCACATTCGTGGAGGAGGTGGGAGGGGAATCAGCACAGTATTCCTATGTACAGTCTAGGGCCCTACCCTGGACCTGCAGCCCCGCTCCCAACACACACCCACAATACTCCCATCTGGAAGAACAGCAGGAGCAAAGGCACAGAAGGAGGGAAGGCTGGGTCTGTGCAGGAAGCAGTGAGGAGGCTGGGCTCTGGCAGGAGGGAGGGGATGCTGGAGGGTCTGAGAAGGACTGAGTTCCGGGAGTCCATGCAAGTGAGGCAGAGGAGCCAGCTTTGATTTAGCAGGCAGTAGGGAGTCCCCTCTGACTCCTTAGAAGGAGAGTGATGAGAAGTGAGCTGTGATTTAGGAGGACGGATGGGACCGTGGTGCTCAGGACAGATGGGAAGAGGGAAAACCTGGCCCCGTCCCTCTGGAAAGCAGAACAGAGACTGCAAAGGAATTCAGGACCAAAGGAATGAGGTAATGCAGCCCTCAGCCTCCTTCTCCACCCAGTTTCTCTCCTGCTTTCTCCCTGCCAAGCTCAGCCACATCCCCCTCCCTCAGCCTTCCCCTCCAGCCTCCCGTTTTCTCTGGGGTCTATGATTAATTCTCTTAAAAGTATTTGGTGATAGATTCAAGGGGGCATTTCATAAATTCTGCCTCATTATGTGAAACTCAGTATAAAAAACTTCCTTTTGTCTAGATCAATTATAAAATCATAAAATCTGACCTGAGCCTAAGCCTGCATCTTTTCTTTTCTCAGAGAAAAGGATTCAAAAATGATCAAAAGATCCCAAGAAGGAGAAAATTTGATCCTGGAGTTACGAGAGCCCAGGAAGTAAGTAGCTAGATCAGCATTGTTGAACGTTCTTCAAGATCAACGGTATAGATTTCTTCTCTTTTCAAAGTCTCACACACATACACAGGATGTCAAGTGGCTGTCTGAGGCATCACCATTCCTATGAGCTTGAACTATTGAGAAAAAGGATGCTCTAAAAGGGTGATAAAACCAAAAAGTCAAATATCTACCAGTTATAATCCTCTCAAGGAGGCTGTTGTTGTTCATTTACTTAGTCGTGTCTGACTTTTTGCCACCCCACGAGCTAGAGTATGCCAGGCTTTCCTGTCCTTCACCATCTCCCAGCGTTTGCTTAAATTCACATCCATTGAGTTGGTGATGCTGTCCAAACATCTCATCCTCTGCCACCTTTTTATCCATTTGCCTTCAGTCCTTCCCAGCATCAAGGTGTTTTCCAGTGAGTCGGTTCTTCCCATCAGGTGGCCACAAGATTGGAGCTTCAGCATCAGTCCCTCTGTTGAAGTATGTCCATTGGTTTTAAGACCAGGGTGTGGTACCTAAAAATGATCTTTTTGAGGAATTATATTTGCTCTGCTTGTTCAGATGGCCCAATACCATCCATCAGGCCATCTGAGATGAGAGCAATGTCTGGCTAGTAATTCCATGGTGCCTTATTGGGCCAAGCTTTAACTGAATGATCTTTGGATCTTGAGGTTGGAGTGGTGGTGGAGGTGGTGTTAGTGAGGTGCCCAAGTCTCCTTTGACTTGATGGTAAATGTTACACACCTGTTGCCTAAGGACATGTTGGGGCAGGCACAAAAAAGATGGTCTGACTGCTGAAAAAGAAAAAAATATCTGGAGTAGTATTCTCATATATTTTTCTTTTAAAAATATGACCAACTGCAGAACACTCTTATGGACACTGGTGTGAGGGAAGGGAGTATGGGACTGGGGGATCGCAAACAGGGGTTCTGTGGCGACCTGGAGGGGTGGGATGGGGAGGGAGATTGGGGGGAGGTTCGGTGGGGGGGCATATGTATATATATGGCAGATTCAGGTTGATGTGTGGCAGTAAACAACAAAGCCCTGTAAAAATTAAATTAAATTAAAAACATATGGCCAATTGCAAAAAAATTATATGCTCTGGTATTTTCTTTTCTTTTCACATTTTCTTGTCTGGAAGTCACCAGCATAGGCCCTTAAGCACATTCTTTCTGATGCCTACATGTACACACAGTATTTCTCTCCTTTCTTCAAAATACCAACCCTACAAAGATGTCAACCCATATCCCTCTGACACTTGTAACTTCTGCTTTTATGTCCCATTCCTTCTCATTCCCTGTTGACAGTCCAGTGGGCTTGCCTCCATGATCTTTCTCCTTACCAAGGACAAAAATAAAAAGTCATAAATGCCAGAAATTTCTAGGGGCTAAATCAGTTCCATCTCATGGGTGATATTTAAACTGGGTCCTGTCTGGCATCTAATACTTTCTCAGTAGGTCTAAGGCATATTGGTACCCATACCTAGTGAAAGAAAATCCATCAGTCCATGGCAATCGGTAAGCCTTTCTTTTTTACACTGAGCCAGGCACTTGAGATATTCAAGAATATCAAGGTGTGTTTCCTGCTTTCAAAGAGAAAGGAACTCACGTGCAAAAGCACTCAAGAATCATCCAGTGGTAAAGTAGGTGGCTCTGGCAGAGCAGACACTGCACTACTGTCAACAAGTGCCAGAATCAGAGTCAGAAACTGGGCTCTTTCCCAGCATCTCCACACACAGGCCCCGCTTTAACTGAATGATCTTTGGATCTTGAGGTTGGAGTGGTGGTGGAGGTGGTGTTAGTGAGGTGCCCAAGTCTCCTTTGACTTGATGGTAAATGTTACACACCTGTTGCCTAAGGACATGTTGGGGCAGGCACAAAAAAGATGGTCTGACTGCTGAAAAAGAAAAAAATATCTGGAGTAGTATTCTCATATATTTTTCTTTTAAAAATATGACCAACTGCAGAACACTCTTATGGACACTGGTGTGAGGGAAGGGAGTATGGGACTGGGGGATCGCAAACAGGGGTTCTGTGGCGACCTGGAGGGGTGGGATGGGGAGGGAGATTGGGGGGAGGTTCGGTGGGGGGGCATATGTATATATATGGCAGATTCAGGTTGATGTGTGGCAGTAAACAACAAAGCCCTGTAAAAATTAAATTAAATTAAAAACATATGGCCAATTGCAAAAAAATTATATGCTCTGGTATTTTCTTTTCTTTTCACATTTTCTTGTCTGGAAGTCACCAGCATAGGCCCTTAAGCACATTCTTTCTGATGCCTACATGTACACACAGTATTTCTCTCCTTTCTTCAAAATACCAACCCTACAAAGATGTCAACCCATATCCCTCTGACACTTGTAACTTCTGCTTTTATGTCCCATTCCTTCTCATTCCCTGTTGACAGTCCAGTGGGCTTGCCTCCATGATCTTTCTCCTTACCAAGGACAAAAATAAAAAGTCATAAATGCCAGAAATTTCTAGGGGCTAAATCAGTTCCATCTCATGGGTGATATTTAAACTGGGTCCTGTCTGGCATCTAATACTTTCTCAGTAGGTCTAAGGCATATTGGTACCCATACCTAGTGAAAGAAAATCCATCAGTCCATGGCAATCGGTAAGCCTTTCTTTTTTACACTGAGCCAGGCACTTGAGATATTCAAGAATATCAAGGTGTGTTTCCTGCTTTCAAAGAGAAAGGAACTCACGTGCAAAAGCACTCAAGAATCATCCAGTGGTAAAGTAGGTGGCTCTGGCAGAGCAGACACTGCACTACTGTCAACAAGTGCCAGAATCAGAGTCAGAAACTGGGCTCTTTCCCAGCATCTCCACACACAGGCCCCCAGGCACTCTCTTTCACAACTCCAATCCAGTTCACTTCTTGGACCATACTAAAATTTCCTGAATTGGGGATTCAGAGCTAACATCAGTGTGGGAACAAAGGAACAAGCGGCTGATGGCTCAATGGCTGGCATCGTATTTCGGTCCTGAGTACCTGCAGGTCTCACCATTGGGTTACAGGTGATGTGACCAGTGATGGCTGCAACATCCCTTGTTACTGACAGGGCAGTGGCATTTCTCCCTCACAGAGCTCAGGTGAGAGTGGACATTCATAGAATCATAAAACATTGGTTTATTCCCTCTAGGTGTTCGTGTTGAAGTTACTGAGTGCCAGGTGGCACTCCATGCCCTGGGGACACAATCCCTGCCCCTAGGGCAGCAGAGGCCAACTTTTCCAAAACTACATCTTACAAAGAAGAAAACTGAAGACCAGAGAGGGTGAGTATTACTACCATCACCAAGGTCATGAAACTAATGGATGGCAGAGGAAGAACCAGAATGGCTATCAGGTCTACACTCTGGGCCTCTGAACAGACTAAGAACTTGGGATTTGATGCATCTTGGTTCCCATCATGTCCCTGTCACGTATCAGCTTTAAGAAGCTCATCCACCTCTGCCTTCTCAGATCCCATGCTTTGTGGCTGCCTGCAGGAATGAACCAGGTGAGCTCGCTGCCGCTGTGGACATCTGCTCTGTGAATGCGGAATATTTCACGGAGATGTTTCCCGAATAAAAGTCATAAATGCCAGAAATTTCTAGGGGCTAAATCAGTTCCATCTCATGGGTGATATTTAAACTGGGTCCTGTCTGGCATCTAATACTTTCTCAGTAGGTCTAAGGCATATTGGTACCCATACCTAGTGAAAGAAAATCCATCAGTCCATGGCAATCGGTAAGCCTTTCTTTTTTACACTGAGCCAGGCACTTGAGATATTCAAGAATATCAAGGTGTGTTTCCTGCTTTCAAAGAGAAAGGAACTCACGTGCAAAAGCACTCAAGAATCATCCAGTGGTAAAGTAGGTGGCTCTGGCAGAGCAGACACTGCACTACTGTCAACAAGTGCCAGAATCAGAGTCAGAAACTGGGCTCTTTCCCAGCATCTCCACACACAGGCCCCCAGGCACTCTCTTTCACAACTCCAATCCAGTTCACTTCTTGGACCATACTAAAATTTCCTGAATTGGGGATTCAGAGCTAACATCAGTGTGGGAACAAAGGAACAAGCGGCTGATGGCTCAATGGCTGGCATCGTATTTCGGTCCTGAGTACCTGCAGGGCTCACCATTGGGTTACAGGTGATGTGACCAGTGATGGCTGCAACATCCCTTGTTACTGACAGGGCAGTGGCATTTCTCCCTCACAGAGCTCAGGTGAGAGTGGACATTCATAGAATCATAAAACATTGGTTTATTCCCTCTAGGTGTTCGTGTTGAAGTTATTGAGTGCCAGGTGGCACTCCATGCCCTGGGGACACAATCCCTGCCCCTAGGGCAGCAGAGGCCAACTTTTCCAAAACTACATCTTACAAAGAAGAAAACTGAAGACCAGAGAGGGTGAGTATTACTACCATCACCAAGGTCATGAAACTAATGGATGGCAGAGGAAGAACCAGAATGGCTATCAGGTCTACACTCTGGGCCTCTGAACAGACTAAGAACTTGGGATTTGATGCATCTTGGTTCCCATCATGTCCCTGTCACGTATCAGCTTTAAGAAGCTCATCCACCTCTGCCTTCTCAGATCCCATGCTTTGTGGCTGCCTGCAGGAATGAACCAGGTGAGCTCGCTGCCGCTGTGGACATCTGCTCTGTGAATGCGGGAATATTTCACGGAGATGTTTCCCCGACAGGTTTATAGCTGGTCTTGGCTCAGTGCCTTGAAAACACTCATCATGCGATGAGACAAGAATGTCATCCTGCCAACTATCAATAAACGATACGGGCATCCCCACTCCTACCCTGACACCACCCCACACATGATGCCTCCCCTCCCCCTAGCCCACTCTCCTCCCACATCCCAACGAAGCCCCAGTCACCTCCTTAGGAAGTGACATCCAGCAGGATTCATTGCTCCTGATTAGAAGCCTGGCCAGGGCTCCTGTTACAGATACTGAGGTTTTGTGTTAAAAGCTGGAATTTGGAAATGGCAGGATACATGTCTAAAGGGAAACCCAGGAGCATGTTTGTGTTCAGGCTAGAAAACCCACAGAATGGCCATCAGAGGATCATAATAGACCCTAGATAAACAAGACCTCATGTCTTGTCTGAGAAGGCATATCATCGACTTGGAAGAGGCCTGGTGTCTGGATTCCAACCCAGGCAGTTCACCCTGGGATTTCCCTGCATGGCGGCCAAGTAGGTTTCCCCAAAGAAATTGTACGTAGGCCTGAGTTTCTGGGGTGCAGGGGGAAGTGACTGTCCCTAGACTGAATTCTCACTGTAACACCAAGAGATACAGGACAGAAACTGAAGCTTCCATAGAGGTGCCCAGGAAAGTGTTCTAGAGCTGTCCCAGCCCCCCATAAAATTCCCACCCACCCTTCCCACCCACTCGCCTATTCCTCTTGTCCAGGCCCTTCCAGAGAAGAAAAGAAAGATGATACTTGAAGAGGCAGGAGAAGGATAAAGCAAGAAGGTATTAAAAGGATAAAATACAAAGTGGGAGAAGGAAGTTGAAGAATTCTTCAGTTTAATTTAAATAAGTGGTGGGGCAGCACTGTGACTGCATTAAAAATACTATGTTACAGGGCTTCCCTCGTGGTCCAGTGGGTAAAGAGTCCACCTTGCAGTGCAATGGGCACCAGTTTGGTCCCTGGCATGGGAAGATTCCACATGCTGCAGAGTAGCTGGGCCAGTGTGCCCAATTACAAGCCAGCGCTGTGGAGTGCATGCGCCCAGAGCCAGTGCTCTTCAATGAGAGAGGCCACTGTTATGGGAGGCCCACACAGGCCAAAGAATTAAGATGGATGAAAATAAACAAATAAATGAAGGACCATTAAAAGAGGCCAAAATTTTAAAAGATTACTATATTACACATTTGTACCTTGTTAAGAGAGTAGATTCTGAAAGTCTGCAACACAAGAAAAAAAATTCAAGGGAACTATCTACATACGGTGATGGATGTTAACTAGACCTACTGTGGAGATCATTTTGTAAATAAATGCAATAATCGAATCATTATTGTACACCTGAACCTAACACAATGTTGTATGTCAGTGAAAGTGATAGTCACTAAGTCGTGTTCCATTCTTTCCAGCCCCTTGGACTGGATCCCGCCAAGCTCCCATGTGCATGGAATTCTCCAGTCAAGGATATTGGAGGGTTTTCATTTTTGGGCATCTACCTGACTTCCAAGAGGCCTGGTGTCTGGATTCCAACCCAGGCAGTTCACCCTGGGATTTCCCTGCATGGCGGCCAAGTAGGTTTCCCCAAAGAAATTGTACGTAGGCCTGAGTTTCTGGGGTGCAGGGGGAAGTGACTGTCCCTAGACTGAATTCTCACTGTAACACCAAGAGATACAGGACAGAAACTGAAGCTTCCATAGAGGTGCCCAGGAAAGTGTTCTAGAGCTGTCCCAGCCCCCCATAAAATTCCCACCCACCCTTCCCACCCACTCGCCTATTCCTCTTGTCCAGGCCCTTCCAGAGAAGAAGAGAAAGATGATACTTGAAGAGGCAGGAGAAGGATAAAGCAAGAAGGTATTAAAAGGATAAAATACAAAGTGGGAGAAGGAAGTTGAAGAATTCTTCAGTTTAATTTAAATAAGTGGTGGGGCAGCACTGTGACTGCATTAAAAATACTATGTTACAGGGCTTCCCTCGTGGTCCAGTGGGTAAAGAGTCCACCTTGCAGTGCAATGGGCACCAGTTTGGTCCCTGGCATGGGAAGATTCCACATGCTGCAGAGTAGCTGGGCCAGTGTGCCCAATTACAAGCCAGCGCTGTGGAGTGCATGCGCCCAGAGCCAGTGCTCTTCAATGAGAGAGGCCACTGTTATGGGAGGCCCACACAGGCCAAAGAATTAAGATGGATGAAAATAAACAAATAAATGAAGGACCATTAAAAGAGGCCAAAATTTTAAAAGATTACTATATTACACATTTGTACCTTGTTAAGAGAGTAGATTCTGAAAGTCTGCAACACAAGAAAAAAAATTCAAGGGAACTATCTACATACGGTGATGGATGTTAACTAGACCTACTGTGGAGATCATTTTGTAAATAAATGCAATAATCGAATCATTATTGTACACCTGAACCTAACACAATGTTGTATGTCAGTGAAAGTGATAGTCACTAAGTCGTGTTCCATTCTTTCCAGCCCCTTGGACTGGATCCCGCCAAGCTCCCATGTGCATGGAATTCTCCAGTCAAGGATATTGGAGAGGGTTTTCATGTTCTTCTCCAGGGCATCTACCTGACCCAGGGGTGGAACTAGAGTTTTCTACCTTGCAGGCAGATTTTTTACTGTCTGAGCTACCAGAAAAGCCCCTATTATATCTGGCATATCTCAATAAAGACTTCCCTTGTGGTCCAGTGGTTAAGACTCTATGCTTCCAATGCAGGAGGACACAGGTTCAATCCCTGGTCAGGGAATTAGATTCCACATGACACAACTAAGAGTTGCCATGCCACAACTAAGACCAGCTGCAGTCAAATAAATAAATGAATAAATATATTTTTAAAAATCATACCTCGGGCTTCCCCTGGTGGTCCAGTGGATGGGGACACCGCCTTGCAGTGCAAGGGGCTCCGGTTTGATCCCTGGCCTGGGAAGATCCCACGTGCCACGGAGCGGCTGGACTGATGTGTCCAATCACCGAGCCGGAGCTCTGGAGCACATGCACCCAGAGCCGGCGCTCTGCAACGGCAGACGCCACCGCGATGGGCGGCCCACAGGAGCCAAAGAACAAAGACAGATGAAAATAGAGAAATGAAAGACCAATAGAAGTGGCCCGCCGGCTCCCCTCCCTCCCCAACCCGACCCCCGCCCAAAATAAATAAATAAATAAATCTTTAAAAAAAAAAAATCATACCTCAATAAAAAAATAAAACAAAAAATTTAAAACTTAAAAAGTATAAGCATGGAGACCTCTCAGAAGGTCACTGTATACACATATTGCTGTTAAACCTCACCTGTTACATGTGATCATCACTGTGCTTTTTGTTTTCTGGTTATTGGACGGTTGCAACAAGAAAGAAACATACTATACACTCCATCTCTCTCCAAGCTAGAGTTACTATGTCAGCAAACACACGCACGCCTTCAGCTCTCTACCAGTGGAGGCGCTCTATGACACAAAAGCAATAAAATTATACTTCTTCCAAAAAAGAGGATATATAGCACAGGCAACTATATTCTATATCTTTTTTAAAAACAATTTTGCCTCTTTTTTATTGATCTACCATCCATCTCTATTCTTTGGCCTGTGTGAGCCTCCCATCGCAGTGGCCTCTCTCATTGCAAAGCACTGGCTTCTGGGCACATGCACTCCAGAGTTCTGGCTCATAATAGGGCACACCGGTCCAGCTGCTCCGTGGCATATGGGATCTTCCCAGGCCAGGGATAAAACCAGCGCCCCTTGCACTTCAAGGCAGACTCTTTACCCACTGGACCACCACGGAAGTTCGTATAGTCTATATCTTGTAATAACCTATGATGGAAAGGAACCTTAATATATATACCTACAACATGTGATATATTGTATAAATAATATATTATTATACTGGGGCATCCCCATTGACTTAGCTAGTAAAGAATTCATCTTCAATGCAGGAGACACAGGAGAGGCAGGTTCATCTGCATCTTGGGTTGGGAAGATCCTCTGGGGGAGGAAATGACAGCCTGCTCCACTATTCTTGCCTGGGAAATCTCATGGGCTGAGGAGGCTGGCAGGTTTCACTCCTAAAGGTCACAGAAAGTTGGACATGACCAAGTAACAAAGCACATTATTGTATTAATAATATATCATTTGTTGTTATAAATAACTATACTATTTATCATATATAGTAAAATGGTATAAATTAAATATATATTAATATGTATCATATACATTATCTATATAATGCATGTATACAACTGAACCACTTTGCTGTACCTCGTGAAACATTGTAAATCAAGTCTACTTCCATGAAATAAAAAGACAATGAAGCACATTCACACCCAGGAAGGACAAAAGACAACGGTGTCTGGGGCGGGAGTGGGAGCAGTGAAAGGTTGATTGGGTGACAGAAGCTGAAAAAATAGTGAAGCCATGAGACACCAACAACATGAAATTGCCCAAAGTGTTCTGAACTAGGAATCTTAAACCACACTCCCTCCTCACAGAGCAAATGGGCATCCCATCCTAAAGAGAGCCCACCTAATGGCTACAACAGCAATGGCAAAGTGGAATGAAAACACTCTGAACTGGGAACTGAAGGAGGAGGTCTGGATGCCCAGTTCTCCGTTCTGTTTCCTCTGGGACGATGGGCAACTTGCTTCACTTCTCACAGTGTTGATCTGACACTTGGGGATAATGGTACGACTCCCTGTGATGAGTGCTTGAAGCAAATCAAATGAAAGACTGGGGAAGAAGCTTCATTCTCTGTAAAACACCAACCAAGCTGCAGTCACCAGTCATTTCCTGCCTCTTTCCCATTGATCAAATCCCATTGGTATAACTGTGGCATGGCCCATCTTCTGTTTAGATTCCACGCAGTCTCTGAATGAATGAGTGGTGAAGGATCCATGGGCAGTCACTGATTCCTGCCCTCTGCCTGCCATCGCCTGGACCTGGGCGTCTGTGTCAGCTCGGATCTGGCTGACCAATCGGACAGGGTCATGCCGGGCTAGAGTCCAGCAGAACGTCTTTAATGCAGGAGACACAGGAGAGGCAGGTTCATCTGCATCTTGGGTTGGGAAGATCCTCTGGGGGAGGAAATGACAGCCTGCTCCACTATTCTTGCCTGGGAAATCTCATGGGCTGAGGAGGCTGGCAGGTTTCACTCCTAAAGGTCACAGAAAGTTGGACATGACCAAGTAACAAAGCACATTATTGTATTAATAATATATCATTTGTTGTTATAAATAACTATACTATTTATCATATATAGTAAAATGGTATAAATTAAATATATATTAATATGTATCATATACATTATCTATATAATGCATGTATACAACTGAACCACTTTGCTGTACCTCGTGAAACATTGTAAATCAAATCTACTTCCATGAAATAAAAAGACAATGAAGCACATTCACACCCAGGAAGGACAGAAGACAACGGTGTCTGGGGCGGGAGTGGGAGCAGTGAAAGGTTGATTGGGTGACAGAAGCTGAAAAAATAGTGAAGCCATGAGACACCAACAACATGAAATTGCCCAAAGTGTTCTGAACTAGGAATCTTAAACCACACTCCCTCCTCACAGAGCAAATGGGCATCCCATCCTAAAGAGAGCCCACCTAATGGCTACAACAGCAATGGCAAAGTGGAATGAAAAACACTCTGAACTGGGAACTGAAGGAGGAGGTCTGGATGCCCAGTTCTCCGTTCTGTTTCCTCTGGGACGATGGGCAACTTGCTTCACTTCTCACAGTGTTGATCTGACACTTGGGGATAATGGTACGACTCCCTGTGATGAGTGCTTGAAGCAAATCAAATGAAAGACTGGGGAAGAAGCTTCATTCTCTGTAAAACACCAACCAAGCTGCAGTCACCAGTCATTTCCTGCCTCTTTCCCATTGATCAAATCCCATTGGTATAACTGTGGCATGGCCCATCTTCTGTTTAGATTCCACGCAGTCTCTGAATGAATGAGTGGTGAAGGATCCATGGGCAGTCACTGATTCCTGCCCTCTGCCTGCCATCGCCTGGACCTGGGCGTCTGTGTCAGCTCGGATCTGGCTGACCAATCGGACAGGGTCATGCCGGGCTAGAGTCCAGCAGAACGTCTTTGCTCTGCCTGCCCATCTGTTCTGTCACTGCAGCCAGCACTAAACTTAGCCCAAGTGACTCATGGACGCAGAGCTGTTCCAGAGTCATCTCAGCAATCCACGTGTCAGTCCGCGTCTCTCCCCAGTCCCTCATCCCTTCAACAAGCTCTCTGGTCCCCAGGATACACAGCTGGGACATCACGTACCAGGCAACTGATCCACGTGGACACACCCCTCTCCCAATCCAGGGTGCCCAAAGCAGAGGTGATTTCAAAACTCACTGAGCGTCTCCCTTAGAGAGCCATTCCTTAGGTGAAGAGCATCCCTAGGGGGTTGATGGTATTGGTTCAGCCAAGATGAGATGGGGGCACAGGAGGACAGGCCAGCATCCGGAATACAATGGAAATGGCTAAACACAGTATTGTCCATTTGAACGTTCAGTGGTTCAGTCCTGGGTTATGCATATCTTCCCAATGCTCCTCAGTATCTGCAGGGCTTCAGGACAAAATCTCAAATAAGGCGAGGGCGTGACTGCTGAAGTGGGCAACCAGAGAGGACCAGGCACATTCATTCTGACTTGATTCATTGTGTGGTGAATCAGAGCCTCCCCACCTTGCAGGTTTGTGTGAAGCACACAGAAAGGACTGGTCATATGGTGCGCCCTGGGTCCAGGCAGTAAGGGGCTGCACTGTGGGCAGAGGATTTAAAATTAATCATAAAGTGGATAAAAAGTCGATCTGCTTTTTATTATTGCCATGAGCTGAACAATCAAAACAGCTCAGTGATACGCAAGGCTAAGTTTAAAATGGATAACCAACAAGAGCATACTGTATATTTGGGATCATACATATCTGTAAACAACAAAACTCTGTAAAAGTAAAAAGTAAAATAAAAAAAAAATTTTTTTTTTTAAAAAAGAGCATGCTATATAGCCCTGGGAACTTTGCTCAGTATTATGGAACAATCTAAAAGGGAAAAGAATTTGAAAAAGAAAAGACACATGTATACATATAACTGAAACACTTTGCTGCACGCCTGAAACTGACACAACATTGTTAACCAACTGCACTCCAATATAAAATAAAAAAAAGTCTAAAAAGAAAAAAAGGGGAACTTCCCTGGTGGTCCAGTGGGTAAAGAGTCAGCCTTGCAGTGCAAGGGGCACCAGTTTGATCTCTGACCCGGGAAGATCCCACATGCCACGGAGCGGCTGGACTGGTGTGTCTAATTACGAGCCAGCACCCTCATCCCTTCAACAAGCTCTCTGGTCCCCAGGATACACAGCTGGGACATCACGTACCAGGCAACTGATCCACGTGGACACACCCCTCTCCCAATCCAGGGTGCCCAAAGCAGAGGTGATTTCAAAACTCACTGAGCGTCTCCCTTAGAGAGCCATTCCTTAGGTGAAGAGCATCCCTAGGGGGTTGATGGTATTGGTTCAGCCAAGATGAGATGGGGGCACAGGAGGACAGGCCAGCATCCGGAATACAATGGAAATGGCTAAACACAGTATTGTCCATTTGAACGTTCAGTGGTTCAGTCCTGGGTTATGCATATCTTCCCAATGCTCCTCAGTATCTGCAGGGCTTCAGGACAAAATCTCAAATAAGGCGAGGGCGTGACTGCTGAAGTGGGCAACCAGAGAGGACCAGGCACATTCATTCTGACTTGATTCATTGTGTGGTGAATCAGAGCCTCCCCACCTTGCAGGTTTGTGTGAAGCACACAGAAAGGACTGGTCATATGGTGCGCCCTGGGTCCAGGCAGTAAGGGGCTGCACTGTGGGCAGAGGATTTAAAATTAATCATAAAGTGGATAAAAAGTCGATCTGCTTTTTATTATTGCCATGAGCTGAACAATCAAAACAGCTCAGTGATACGCAAGGCTAAGTTTAAAATGGATAACCAACAAGAGCATACTGTATATTTGGGATCATACATATCTGTAAACAACAAAACTCTGTAAAAGTAAAAAGTAAAATAAAAAAAAAAATTTTTTTTTTAAAAAAGAGCATGCTATATAGCCCTGGGAACTTTGCTCAGTATTATGGAACAATCTAAAAGGGAAAAGAATTTGAAAAAGAAAAGACACATGTATACATATAACTGAAACACTTTGCTGCACGCCTGAAACTGACACAACATTGTTAACCAACTGCACTCCAATATAAAATAAAAAAAAGTCTAAAAAGAAAAAAAGGGGAACTTCCCTGGTGGTCCAGTGGGTAAAGAGTCAGCCTTGCAGTGCAAGGGGCACCAGTTTGATCTCTGACCCGGGAAGATCCCACATGCCACGGAGCGGCTGGACTGGTGTGTCTAATTACGAGCCAGCACCCTGGAGCGAGAGAGACCACTGCTATGGGAGGCCCCACACAGGCCATAGAATAAAGATTGATGAAAATCAAAAAATAAAAAACCAATAAAAAAAGCCAAAATTTTTTAAAAAGTAAAAAAGGGAGACTTCCTTGGGAGTTCAAGACTCTGGGGGTTAAGACTCCGTGTTTCCACTGCAGGGGGCACAGGTTCGATCCCTAGTTTGGGAACTAAGATCCTATGTGCTGTGCAGCTTGGCCAAAAGAGAAAATAAATAAAAGGAGAATTTTTTTTTTTAAAGTGATAAAAACAATCCTTCCTGCTGGGTTGAGTGTCTTCCTCCATTCCCGATGTCACCTCCATACATCCTAAACCACACTCTTCGTGAATTCATTCTTTCATCAGTACATTCAGACGGTCGGTAATTAATACAATAAACACTGTAAGCTTCCACAGGAGGAAGATGCGGTGCTTGACGCTGGGGACACACAAACAGCTGGCTCACAGCCCCGGTTCTCAGTGGGATCACAGGATTGGGGAGAACATCCAGACTGCCAGGGACTATGCCAGAAAACATCCACGAACCTGGACCTGCTGGCCTTGGAGGGAGGGTCACTCTTCAATTCAGCATCCAAGTACCTTATTTCATCAATTCCAAGGAATGTATTTATTCTCACTTAAAGATGTCTGAAATCAGAATCCACTCTACAGTTGAGGTCTCACCACTGTAATTGGCAGAGCTGTGGTCATCTTGCAATCATTTGACATTTCGTAGTCAAGGTAGGATGATAATGGGATTCCCAGGTGGGGCAGTGGTAAGGAATCTGCCTTGCCAATGCAGGTTTGATCTGCGATCCCTAGGTCAAGTAGATCCCCTGGAGGAGGAAACGGCAATCCACTGCACTATGCTTGCCTGGAGAATCCTGCAGACAAAGGACCTGGAGGGTTATAGTCCATGGGGTCACAAAGAATTGGACACTACTGAACATGCACATCCTAGGATGGCAACACAGCCCAGCCCCTTGCTGTGGGTCTGAGAATCCAGGCTTTGTCAGGTCCTCTCCCTCAGGACTTCTAGAGCTCCCCTGGGATCACGTGAGCAGCCTCTCTGTCTTGCTTGGCAGCTTTGTCTGGGTTCCTTCTGCCCATCTCTTCCATTGGGGCTCAGTGTCACTTCTCAGGCTGCTCCTTTTTCCTCCCCGTTTTGCGTAAATTCCCCAAGTGAGAACTGGCTCTGGGCTGTAACAGATGTGTCTGGAGGGTGGAAGTGGACAGCAGTGACCACACTCACTCAGATGCATTTACCAGTGCCTCTAGTACTCGACTGTCACCCCTTCTCTGCCCTGATGCCCCAGCCTGGGACCCAAACCCCCAGAGAAGCAGCATTTCTAGGGTGTGATCCACAAAAGTGTTTTTCTGCTCCGCTGGATGATGCATGCTAATCAGCTCAGCTCGACATGACTTTTCCACCTTGAATAGGATCTGACCTGCAAGCAGATGTGTTCAGGAGTTTCTCTTAGCAGAATCACAGTCTTCCAGGACTTCCCCAGAGCCCCGCCCCAGGAACTCTGTCACAACCTGGAGAGTGGCTGCTGCTGTCTAGTCAATAAACTGCAAGCAAGCCCCGGTTCTCAGTGGGATCACAGGATTGGGGAGAACATCCAGACTGCCAGGGACTATGCCAGAAAACATCCACGAACCTGGACCTGCTGGCCTTGGAGGGAGGGTCACTCTTCAATTCAGCATCCAAGTACCTTATTTCATCAATTCCAAGGAATGTATTTATTCTCACTTAAAGATGTCTGAAATCAGAATCCACTCTACAGTTGAGGTCTCACCACTGTAATTGGCAGAGCTGTGGTCATCTTGCAATCATTTGACATTTCGTAGTCAAGGTAGGATGATAATGGGATTCCCAGGTGGGGCAGTGGTAAGGAATCTGCCTTGCCAATGCAGGTTTGATCTGCGATCCCTAGGTCAAGTAGATCCCCTGGAGGAGGAAACGGCAATCCACTGCACTATGCTTGCCTGGAGAATCCTGCAGACAAAGGACCTGGAGGGTTATAGTCCATGGGGTCACAAAGAATTGGACACTACTGAACATGCACATCCTAGGATGGCAACACAGCCCAGCCCCTTGCTGTGGGTCTGAGAATCCAGGCTTTGTCAGGTCCTCTCCCTCAGGACTTCTAGAGCTCCCCTGGGATCACGTGAGCAGCCTCTCTGTCTTGCTTGGCACCTTTGTCTGGGTTCCTTCTGCCCATCTCTTCCATTGGGGGCTCAGTGTCACTTCTCAGGCTGCTCCTTTTTCCTCCCCGTTTTGCGTAAATTCCCCAAGTGAGAACTGGCTCTGGGCTGTAACAGATGTGTCTGGAGGGTGGAAGTGGACAGCAGTGACCACACTCACTCAGATGCATTTACCAGTGCCTCTAGTACTCGACTGTCACCCCTTCTCTGCCCTGATGCCCCAGCCTGGGACCCAAACCCCCAGAGAAGCAGCATTTCTAGGGTGTGATCCACAAAAGTGTTTTTCTGCTCCGCTGGATGATGCATGCTAATCAGCTCAGCTCGACATGACTTTTCCACCTTGAATAGGATCTGACCTGCAAGCAGATGTGTTCAGGAGTTTCTCTTAGCAGAATCACAGTCTTCCAGGACTTCCCCAGAGCCCCGCCCCAGGAACTCTGTCACAACCTGGAGAGTGGCTGCTGCTGTCTAGTCAATAAATCGTGTCCAACTCTGTGTACCTCATGAACTGTAGCCTGCCGGGTCCCTCTATCCATGGGATTCACCTGGCAAAATACTGGGGTGGATTGCCATGCACTTCTCCAGGAGATGTTCCCGACCCAGGGATTGAACGTGCGTCTTCTGCCTTGACAGGCAGGTTCTTTACCACTAGTGCCACCTGGGAAGCCTCTTAGGATTTCATTTGACCTTAATTACCTCTTAAACACCATGTCTCACACAGCCTAGTCAGGATTCCTAAGACTTATTCATGCCATAGACCCCTTTGGGAGTTTGATGACTCTATAGACTCAGAGAAAAAATTTTTTAATGCATACAATACGTGGGATTTAACATTTTTAAGCACACACAACCCATGGGCTTTATTGAGATACAGTTGTCAGAATAATCTTAAAAAACCTAATGTGTGGGCTTCCCCTGGTGGTCCAGTGGGTAAGGACACCGCCTTCCAGTGCAAGGGGCGCCGGTTCACCCCCTGGCCTGGGAAGATCCCACGTGCCACGGAGCGGCTGGACCAATGTGTCCAATTACCGAGCCAGTGCTCTGGAGCGCATGCGCCCAGAGCCAGTGCTCTGCAACAACAGACGCCACCGTGATGGGAGGCCCACAGGAGTCAAAGAACAAAGACGGATGAAATAGAGAAATGGAAGACCAATAGAAGTGGCCCACCCGCTCCCCTCCCTCTCCAACCCAACCCCCTCCCAAAACAAATAAATAAATAAATCTTTTTTAAAAAAAAAAAACCTAATGTGTGATACAATAATAGATGTGGTATTTTGTTAATAACACACTAAATAACATGATTTACAGCCAGGTCTAAATATTACTACAGTTTTGAAGCAGTGAAAAATGTAAAGCATCTTGGCAGGTATCTGCCAAGTCTGTAAGACACATGCAAGCATCTTTTGAATGGCAATGTCACAGGCCCTGCTGACTCTGCCTTGACTTTCTGCCTATTTCATAACTGAAGGAAATACTACATTCCAGTTAGTGTTTACTGAAACCAAAGAATGTCATTTTTACCAACTCACCTTCACAGATCCCATGAATTCCATCAGAGAAGATGACGAACTTCTACTGTTGAGGAGCAAGCTGGACTTCCCTGGTGGAGCAGCAGAGAAGAATCCACCGGCCAAGTCAGGGGACACAGGTTCAGTCTCTGGCCCGGGAAGATTCCACATGCCACAGAACAAGTAAGCCTGTGTGCCACAACTACTGAGCCTGCACATTAGAGCCCGTGCTCTGAATCAAGAGATGCCCCTGCGCACCATAACTAGAGAAAGCCCGCACACAGCAACAAAGACCCAGCACAGTCAAAAATTGATTAATTAATTTTAAAAATAGCTGGCAGACTGAGGATGCCAGTTTTCAGTAGAAACTCTGACACGTATGCATGCAATGATGGGAGTAGGCACGAGGTGCCTGGTGTGCTGAGGATCCTCTCTTTGCCCCCCCAAATCCAGCTTCTGCACTTCTCTGTAGCATCTTCTCTCTAGCTTCCCAAGTGGCTCAAGAATAAGAATCTGCCTACCAATCCAGGAGCCACAGAAGACATTGGTTTGATCCCTGGGTTGGGAAGATTCCCTGGAGGAGGAAATAGCAACTCACTCCAGTATTCTTGCCTGGGAAATCCCATGGACAGAGGAGCCTGGTAGGCCACAGTCTACAGGGTCGCCAGTAGTTGCACATGACTCAGCAACTGAACAACAGCAAAACCACCCTGAGTTTCTGAATCAGCAGGTTGAATGCAGAACCCAAGAACTTGCATTTCTAACGAGTTCACAAGTGATGCTAAAGCTACTGGTTTGGTGATCACACTTTTAAATCTACTGCTATTGACTCTTCTGAACCATATGAAATACTCTCCACCTTTGACTCCTATGATAGACACTCCTGCTGATTGTTTATCTAACAGTCATTTCCCCTTTTACTTACAAATAGATTCTGATCTTACTCCAGACAGCAATGCAAATACTACCTTTCCCAGCTTCACTGCTGCTAAATGCAGCCAATGATACAGAAGCAGAAGTTGTCTAAATGGACTTGTAGGAGAATACCTAAAATAGTGTAAAAAGACAACACAAGCATTTTTGTCCTTCCCTCCTTCTTTCATTTACTGTAATCTGGACGTGATGGTTGCAGTTCCAACAGCCATCTTGGATCATGAGGCAAACCTTAACAGGGAGTTCATGTACACAAGTGTATGGAACAGAAGCACAGAATGATCCAGGGTCTGGATGAAAGCATAGAGCATCCACATAAGCCTATTTTTGTTAGTAATCAATTTTTTTTTTTTACTAAAAATATTTTTTAACACCAAAAGCATTTTGTATTAGAGTATAGCCAATTAACAATAGCCTATTAATTATTTATCTCAGATTTCTACTCCATGAAGGAAAAGTACATCTCTAAAATTTTAAACCATTGTGTTTGTTTTCCATTTTATACAGCAATCCCAATCACGTCCCAGCTGTTCAGCTTCCAGTGCACTGTAGTGTTCTTTTTGTCCTCAAGCTTTAATCTCAGGATTTCTACTCCATTTTTTTAAAGGATTATCTAAAGATCTGACACGTATGCATGCAATGATGGGAGTAGGCACGAGGTGCCTGGTGTGCTGAGGATCCTCTCTTTGCCCCCAAATCCAGCTTCTGCACTTCTCTGTAGCATCTTCTCTCTAGCTTCCCAAGTGGCTCAAGAATAAGAATCTGCCTACCAATCCAGGAGCCACAGAAGACATTGGTTTGATCCCTGGGTTGGGAAGATTCCCTGGAGGAGGAAATAGCAACTCACTCCAGTATTCTTGCCTGGGAAATCCCATGGACAGAGGAGCCTGGTAGGCCACAGTCTACAGGGTCGCCAGTAGTTGCACATGACTCAGCAACTGAACAACAGCAAAACCACCCTGAGTTTCTGAATCAGCAGGTTGAATGCAGAACCCAAGAACTTGCATTTCTAACAAGTTCACAAGTGATGCTAAAGCTACTGGTTTGGTGATCACACTTTTAAATCCACTGCTATTGACTCTTCTGAACCATATGAAATACTCTCCACCTTTGACTCCTATGATAGACACTCCTGCTGATTGTTTATCTAACAGTCATTTCCCCTTTTACTTACAAATAGATTCTGATCTTACTCCAGACAGCAATGCAAATACTACCTTTCCCAGCTTCACTGCTGCTAAATGCAGCCAATGATACAGAAGCAGAAGTTGTCTAAATGGACTTGTAGGAGAATACCTAAAATAGTGTAAAAAGACAACACAAGCATTTTTGTCCTTCCCTCCTTCTTTCATTTACTGTAATCTGGACGTGATGGTTGCAGTTCCAACAGCCATCTTGGATCATGAGGCAAACCTTAACAGGGAGTGCATGTACACAAGTGTATGGAACAGAAGCACAGAATGATCCAGGGTCTGGATGAAAGCATAGAGCATCCACATAAGCCTATTTTTGTTAGTAATCAATTTTTTTTTTTTACTAAAAATATTTTTTAACACCAAAAGCATTTTGTATTAGAGTATAGCCAATTAACAATAGCCTATTAATTATTTATCTCAGATTTCTACTCCATGAAGGAAAAGTACATCTCTAAAATTTTAAACCATTGTGTTGATTTTCCATTTTATACAGCAAACCCAATCACATCCCATCTGTTCAGCTTCCAGTGCACTGTAGTGTTCTTTTTTGTCCTCAAGCTTCTCAAATTACTCCATTTGGTCCCTCCCTTTCCTCCTTCTCCTTATCTTCTCCAATTTCTTTTCTCTTTAATGTCTTTTTCTTTTGCTGTAAACCACGGATTATCTAAAGATCTGACCTCCTCTCTCCTTTCTTTTCTACTCCATTCTCCTCTTTTTCTTTCTCTAGACTTGTTTTTGGCAATTTCAGCCAGGTTGATTGCTCTAATTATAATCTCTATTCTAAAGACTCCCCGTTCTGAAACTACAACCTTGCAATTGTAGCAAAAGAGCTGCTATACATCTCCACATTGAGAGCCTAGTGGACTGTCAAGTGTTTCCAAGACTGAACACCTGATCTCCCTTCCAAGATCACTGCTCCACTGCAACCCAACTGTCCTTCGGAGAGGCACGTGCCTGCTCTGAAATGACTGATGTCTTTCAAAGACTCTCTGGATGCTTTTGAGAGAGCAAGGCTCCTCTCAGTTTCGCTGCAACATGGAGGGGAGAAGTTAAGAGTGATGAATCAAAGATGGGATGCAGGAACTGTATGTGGGGCACAGAGTGGGATATCACAACCTGCTGCTTGGTGCTGGGGACCACTGGGCTTCCCAGGTGGCACAGTGGTGAAGAATCCACTTCACAATGCAGGAGACACAAGAGATGCAGGTTCATCCCTGGGTTGGGAAGATCCCCTGGAGAAGGGAATGGCAACCCAATCCAGCATTCTTGCCTGGAGAATCTCATGGATAGAGGAGCCTGGTAAGCTTCAATCCATGGGGTTGAAAGGAGTTAGAGATGACTGAAGTGACTTAGCACACACATACGTTGCTTGCCACCCACTGCAAACACCCAGAGATCATACAGGTGGGTCCCCTCTCTCCTCCCTGGGGCACAGAGACAGTCAGATTTAGGGAGGGGCACATGCTTAGCGTCCTGGACCCCAAATTCTATTTTGCCATGATGCTATTAATAGATCTTTGGGGCCTCAGTTTTCTTGTTTGAACATCAGTTATCTGTATTCATTTTATGTGGCTGGCAACATCATGATCTTCACCTTCTTATGAAGAGCCCCTTCCTCGCCCTGTACTTTAGTAGATGGTATTCTTATGTTCAGTGACAAGGAAGTGTGTTTGCTCAGATCACTTCTCTTAAACACTCCAGTTTCTTCTGCAATTCTGGTTGGGGAAGGGAGGCCCCTCTTATCCATCCACATATAAACACATCTCTGGCTTTAGGGAGATGATGGATTATAAACTAGTGAAGTAGCCTCTTGCATGGTATATGAGCTCCCAGGTGACACAGAAGGGGCCCACCTCAGGAAGGTTCTCTAAGAGCAAGCATGGAATGGATTCTTCCATATCTGTTGAGGAGAAGCCCCAGGTCTTGGGAGATGGAGGAGAGGCAGGAGGTTCTGTCTGGGCCATTTCAAGTTTCAGTGAGCATGTATTTTCTGACCGCCACTGTTTCAGACCCAACTCTGTTCATCTCCAGGGTGGTTTTCAGAAAGCAATTAAACTGATCCTCATTCAGATATTTTCAAAGCACCTCCTAAGGACCTACCATGGGCCAGAACATTAAAGTGACTTCTTGGGCATTGTGGGCAATGAGAGACGTTCACGATGACACAGGCAGTGTGGACTGGAGGTCCAGGAAGTCTTCCTAACACAGCTTTGATTACCACAACCTGCTGCTTGGTGCTGGGGACCACTGGGCTTCCCAGGTGGCACAGTGGTGAAGAATCCACTTCACAATGCAGGAGACACAAGAGATGCAGGTTCATCCCTGGGTTGGGAAGATCCCCTGGAGAAGGGAATGGCAACCCAATCCAGCATTCTTGCCTGGAGAATCTCATGGATAGAGGAGCCTGGTAAGCTTCAATCCATGGGGTTGAAAGGAGTTAGAGATGACTGAAGTGACTTAGCACACACATACGTTGCTTGCCACCCACTGCAAACACCCAGAGATCATACAGGTGGGTCCCCTCTCTCCTCCCTGGGGCACAGAGACAGTCAGATTTAGGGAGGGGCACATGCTTAGCGTCCTGGACCCCAAATTCTATTTTGCCATGATGCTATTAATAGATCTTTGGGGCCTCAGTTTTCTTGTTTGAACATCAGTTATCTGTATTCATTTTATGTGGCTGGCAACATCATGATCTTCACCTTCTTATGAAGAGCCCCTTCCTCGCCCTGTACTTTAGTAGATGGTATTCTTATGTTCAGTGACAAGGAAGTGTGTTTGCTCAGATCACTTCTCTTAAACACTCCAGTTTCTTCTGCAATTCTGGTTGGGGAAGGGAGGCCCCTCTTATCCATCCACATATAAACACATCTCTGGCTTTAGGGAGATGATGGATTATAAACTAGTGAAGTAGCCTCTTGCATGGTATATGAGCTCCCAGGTGACACAGAAGGGGCCCACCTCAGGAAGGTTCTCTAAGAGCAAGCATGGAATGGATTCTTCCATATCTGTTGAGGAGAAGCCCCAGGTCTTGGGAGATGGAGGAGAGGCAGGAGGTTCTGTCTGGGCCATTTCAAGTTTCAGTGAGCATGTATTTTCTGACCGCCACTGTTTCAGACCCAACTCTGTTCATCTCCAGGGTGGTTTTCAGAAAGCAATTAAACTGATCCTCATTCAGATATTTTCAAAGCACCTCCTAAGGACCTACCATGGGCCAGAACATTAAAGTGACTTCTTGGGCATTGTGGGCAATGAGAGACGTTCACGATGACACAGGCAGTGTGGACTGGAGGTCCAGGGAAGTCTTCCTAACACAGCTGGAATTGAGATTCCACCCGGAAGAGGAGTAAACTTCATTTCCCCAAAGTCATCAAGAGCCTCAGCACTGGAGGCCCAGGCATATTTATCTTTTGTCAGTTTCAGTTCTGAACCCCTTGTTGGATGTTTTCCTGGCTCTGGACTGTGAAGCGGAGGCAGCTGGAAAAGGGAGATGACAGTGCTGGACTGAAGTCTGTCCAGGTTTTGGCCCTGGCTCTGCCAGTGGCCCGCACATGACTGCTGGGCAGGTACTCACACCCCTCCAATGTACGCCAAGAGTCAAACTCAGAGCTTCCCTGGTGGCTCAGTGATAAGGAGTTTGCCTGCCAGCACGGGAGATGTGGATTCCATCCCTGATCTGGGAAGAACCATCATGCCATGGGGCAACTAAGCCCATACATTACAACTACTGAGCCTGTGCACTAAAGCCTGGGAGCTCCAGCTACTGAAGTCTGAATACCTAGAGCCTGTGCTCTGCAGCAAGAGAAGCCATCGCAATGAGAAGCCCAAGCACCACAACTAGAGAGGAGCCCCTGCTCACTGCAACTAGAGAAAGATTGAGCAGAGCAACCACGACCGAGTAGAGCCAAAGATAAAATGAATAAATTTTTAAAAAGAGCCAAACCCAAGGACCTATTGATCCCATCCCCAAATATTGTCCTAAGGCGTACTTTCTCAGTCTCATCACTACTGACATTTTAGACTGGAAGGTATTGGCTGTGGAAAGATGTCCTGTAAGTGGGAAGTTCAGCACCACCCCCAGCTTCTAGCTAACAGTAGCTCCCCTCCCCAAAACTGATTGTTAAAGTCATCAGACTTTGCCCAACATCTCAACTCTGGTTGAGAACCACCATTGCTATGGTAAAAAGGGAAAAAGAGGAATGAGGTTTTTTTTTTCTTTCCTGAGATCAAAGAAGATAAGAGTGAGCAGGCCTAATCACTTCTAACCTTTTACTCTAACTGTTCCTCATCTATGAAAGGGTTAGTCGCTCAGTCGTGTCCGACTCTTTTGTGACCCCATGGACTGTAGCCCACCAGGCTCCTCTGTCCATGGAATTTTCCAGGCAGGAATACTGGAGTGAGTTGCCATTTCCTTCTCCAGGGGATCTTCCCAACACACGGATCGAACCCCGGTCTCCTGCATTGGCAGGTGGGCTCTTTATCATCTGAGCTACTGGTGAAACCATCTGTAGTCTATGACTAAGTTCGCTTTTCTGCCCCTGGTTCTGCAGGAGCTCCATTCTGTACCTATGATCCCTTGACTCTGTGCTAATTGCACCCTGTATCTGGGGTTCACCTTTAGGGCACTCTCTTTGCAGACTGCCTCTTGGAATTCTTTTTTCTTTTTTGCACCACAGAAAGAAGGCCACAGTACAATACACAAAAGACAGTGGACCCAACTACTGGGCTACCCAACTCTTAGACCAAATTACCAGGCCACCTGATTCCTGCCTGTGACTGCTTTTGAAACAATGTAAGAGAAGAAGACAAGATCCTGACACTTTTGTTCCTCATCACTGACCCCTGACTACAGTCTTCGTCTTAAATAAGCCCAAGATTCCTCATAGAGGAGGGACACAGTTCTTAAGACACAAGCCTGCTGGGGTTCCCCACTGGGCCTGCTGAGGATTAAAGTCACCTTTTCATTTGCTCCAGACTTTGTTTCCATGTTTTTCCATTCAGCTTCTGTGGGCAGAGAAAGCCAAGATTTTGACTACCACACCACCATAGCACATCAAGTGAAAAATAGTTGCATGAGTAGGGAGGTCTGCAGCAGCATTATTTATAATAGCAAAAAGTATTTAAGTCATTTGGATCATCAGTACGAGAAGGTTAGGAAATTATGATACTTTCATTTGATGGCATATTATGCAGTCATTAGAGACAAATATATGAAATGATATGTGTACTCATATAAAATTAAATGTAAAAGCAGAACATTAAATTATAAGTATATAATGCAGTTGAATAAAAAGACTCTGAGTCATAAAATCAGAGGATTAGAAAGAACCCTGAAAGTCACACAACCAAACAGCCTATTTACTTTTTTAACCATGCCACGCGACAAGTGGGATCTTAGTTTCCAGACCAAGGATTGAATCTGTGCCCTCTGCATTGGAAACCTGGAGTCTTAACCAGTGGAGCACCAGAGAAGCTCATGACACCCTTTTCTGATTCTCACATTCCTTTGGCGACCTCCTAAATAAAGGGGCGCAATCCTTGCTTGACCCTCTGTGGGGAAACAAATCAGTGGAGATTCTCGCAGCTTTGGCCAAGCCAGGAGAAAAACATCTTGGAAAAGAAAGAGCTAAGACAAAAACAAGTTGATTTGTTTCAACATGGGCTCATTAGCTGGGGAGATCTGCTGTGGACTTTGGAATGTCGGGTCAGTGCACGTTAGAACGCTGCGTGCACACGCAGAACAGACTCCTTAACTTCTTGCGGGTCTAGTTGCCCCACAAGCTACAGCACACCCTTTCCATTCTTAGAGGCACAAGAGTAATTATTGATCAGGGTTGTGAATGGGTCCCAGCCCATGCTTATGTCATTCCCTGCAAACAGCTGGAGGCTTAAGCTCTCAATAAAAGTGGACTGCATGACCATGTTCGGGGTCTTGACCCAGGAGGTCTTGAGCACCCCCAGCCCCCTTTCCCATCCTTTCTCTGTGTGTGTGTGTGTGTGTGTGTGTATGTGTGTCTCTGTGTATTTCTTAGCTGTACCTGCTATTCTCCCTGAACCCGGCTGACATGCTGCAGCAACCCCCAGCGTTAGTTTCCTTTAGCTGCTGCAAGAAGTCACTACAATCTCAGAAACTTAAAACGACAGAAACGTACACGCTCACAGTCTGGAGCCAGAAGTAGGACATCCAGGTGTTAGCAGGCAGGTCCTCTCCATCTGAAGGTACGTCCATGTAAAGATTTGGATCATCAGTACGAGAAGGTTAGGAAATTATGATACTTTCATTTGATGGCATATTATGCAGTCATTAGAGACAAATATATGAAATGATATGTGTACTCATATAAAATTAAATGTAAAAGCAGAACATTAAATTATAAGTATATAATGCAGTTGAATAAAAAGACTCTGAGTCATAAAATCAGAGGATTAGAAAGAACCCTGAAAGTCACACAACCAAACAGCCTATTTACTTTTTTAACCATGCCACGCGACAAGTGGGATCTTAGTTTCCAGACCAAGGATTGAATCTGTGCCCTCTGCATTGGAAACCTGGAGTCTTAACCAGTGGAGCACCAGAGAAGCTCATGACACCCTTTTCTGATTCTCACATTCCTTTGGCGACCTCCTAAATAAAGGGGCGCAATCCTTGCTTGACCCTCTGTGGGGAAACAAATCAGTGGAGATTCTCGCAGCTTTGGCCAAGCCAGGAGAAAACATCTTGGAAAAGAAAGAGCTAAGACAAAAACAAGTTGATTTGTTTCAACATGGGCTCATTAGCTGGGGAGATCTGCTGTGGACTTTGGAATGTCGGGTCAGTGCACGTTAGAACGCTGCGTGCACACGCAGAACAGACTCCTTAACTTCTTGCGGGTCTAGTTGCCCCACAAGCTACAGCACACCCTTTCCATTCTTAGAGGCACAAGAGTAATTATTGATCAGGGTTGTGAATGGGTCCCAGCCCATGCTTATGTCATTCCCTGCAAACAGCTGGAGGCTTAAGCTCTCAATAAAAGTGGACTGCATGACCATGTTCGGGGTCTTGACCCAGGAGGTCTTGAGCACCCCCAGCCCCCTTTCCCATCCTTTCTCTGTGTGTGTGTGTGTGTGTGTGTGTATGTGTGTCTCTGTGTATTTCTTAGCTGTACCTGCTATTCTCCCTGAACCCGGCTGACATGCTGCAGCAACCCCCAGCGTTAGTTTCCTTTAGCTGCTGCAAGAAGTCACTACAATCTCAGAAACTTAAAACGACAGAAACGTACACGCTCACAGTCTGGAGCCAGAAGTAGGACATCCAGGTGTTAGCAGGCAGGTCCTCTCTCCATCTGAAGGTACGTCCATGTAAAGATGGAGGCAGAGATCCCAGGAATGTGCACAAATTATGGAATTCCTGGAGCCACCGGCAACCAGGAGAGGCAAGGAAGGATTCTCTCCTAGAACCTTCAGAGAGATACTTCATTATGTGCTTCTAGCCTCCAGAGCCAGAAGAGAAGCCACTGAGTCTGTGGTCATACATGGAATGACCCTAAGATTCCCTGGTGGCTCAGACGGTAAAGAATCCATCGGCAGTGGGGAGGCAATGGGTCCAACCCTGGGTCTGGAAAATCCCCTGGAGAAGCAAAGGGTAACCCACTCCAATATTCTTGTCTGGAGGATTCCATGGACAGAAGAGTCCAGAGGGCTACAGTCCATGGGGTCACAAAGAGTCGGACACGGCAGAAATAACTTAGCCCGCATAGCATGCACCCACTTGCCAAATCAGCTTCTCCCTAAAATTTTCCACTCTTTACATTAACTTGTCCCTAAACAAGTCTTCCTATAACCCAGCAAGACCCTATGGGAGGGCTTTCTAGAACAGGCCCTCCCCCGACATCCCCTGTTTTAACTCCTCTCTGAAATGTTTGATGCAAATTTCCTGAGTTGTTTCACAGATGTCCACCAAATGGAAGATATTAACTACTCAGTGACCTTGAGCACACAACCCCAGGCCTCCTAGAGTCCAAGAACTGATGATGTTCACCCCTGTGAGACACCCCGCCACCTCACCATCAGCCAACCAGAGAACTGTGCAGGCGCTGATCATAGACCTGCCAGGCTCCTCTGTCCATAGGCTTTACCAGGCAAGAATACAGGAGTGGGTTGCCATTTCTTCCAATACCAGATCTTCCTCTACCAGATCTAGGGGATCTTCCCAACCCAGAAATCGAACCCACATCTCTTGCATTGCAGGCAGGTTCTCCACCACTAACTCATTGCGTAAGGATAGGGAAGACTGGCATGCTGCAGTCCATGGGGTCGCCAAGAGTTGGACACAACTTAGCAACTGAACAACACTAGGTAAACCTTCCTCTGTTCCAAACTCGGAAGTTTTGTTTGGCCTCACTGTGTATTGGGCACAAGAACTTGTGCTACCGTCTGCATAGATCCCCAAATCCTTCTGCATGCTCTCTACCCATGCTTCGATCCCAGCTCCACCCAACCTCTCCCTTCTGCTAGCATCCTTTCTGCCTCCCTTCCAGTGTTTCTGGGGTGGGGCCCTGAGTTCTCCAGATTCTGCCACAGAGCACTAAGCACAGGGTGAAAGGGAAGACCACAGTGGTCTTTTTCTGGATCCTCAACCTCACTCACTCTGTCTCAGTCTCCTCTCATAGCACCTACCTCGCTTCCTCCAGATATTAATTTCCCTCTTCCCTACCACACCACCTCACAGATCATTCACACTGAGGTGTCATCTTAAATTATTGCCTCCCAGGAGGGGAACTCAAAATCCTAAACCTAAATAATGAATTTCATACATCATCAGACATGGAGATCCAACAGGAAGATAGGAAAGCCTTTCTTGATTCACACTGGCTGCCTCTGTCCTGGGCTGGACTTGGAGCTGGGGTGTGTGGGCTGCCGGTGTATCCCAACCCCCACCCCATCCCCGTCTCTGTGGCCCGGTGTGTCTCTCTGCCTTGTTCTGAGGTCTGAACACTATTGGGGCTTTCTCTCCAAGACTCCTTTTCTCATCCCAGGCTTTTCCTTCCTCTTTCTTCCTGCTATTTCAAGTTCTAATTGCTCCCTAGGGTGGTGGTTGGGGGAGACTATCCATCTTGTTCACTAGGTACTCAATTAGAACAGACCTCAGCCGCCTGTCTCCCCCCACCCCTCTCCCCCACCCCTTCCTCCTGCCCTGCCCATTCCCTGTGTCACCCTGCAGGAAGCAATATATAACACTCTCCATCCACTCTGGCTCCTTGCCATCCCAGCCTGCGTCCCCATTAACTCTGCCAAGGCAAATGAATAAATAAATCTCTAAGGGGGAAAGGGAGAGGAGGAAGAGCTGGTTCAGAGCTAATGAAGGTCATTCCCAGCCAAGCCTCCCACTCCCACTTCTGTGAAAGGAGCCCTGGACTGGACGGGAGGTGGCTCCTCAGACAAGAAGCAGGTGTGTGTATGTGTGTGTCTGTCCATGGTATGTGTGTCCCGGCTCAGTTCCAGGAGCATGGGGTATCGTCAGAGCTCCGCCGTCCCTTCTCACCTTGCTCTGGTCTTCACACGCCCTGAGAGCTTGGGGGTAGAAAGGCACAACGTCTCCCATCCAGCTCAGATGATGAGTAAAATGGCCCATACGTGCTCGACACAAAGTTGGCCTCTGCAGACTGGGCAGATGGACAGTATTATCATTGTTTGGGGGATGGGAACTGTCTCGCCCAAGACCGGAGATGACGGTGGAGCCAGATTCACAGGTTCCTATTCTGATTTTTACTCACAGACAGTCATATTTCTCAGAAAGGGTGACACATGGCTCTGAAAGTGCCTGGTTTTTTGCCAAGAGGTCCATGAAACCAACATATAAATGAGACACTTTTTCCTGGATGGTCAATTTCACTTGATTGTGAGTCCTTTGAGACATCATTTAATATTAATAATATTAATCTTATTACAGGGTATATTATATACACATGGATGTATATCATACATAAATACAAGTACATATTAATATCTGGAATGAAAAAATTTTCACATTAGCTTTTATGAAGAAACAAAAGACAAAGTCATTTCAGAGTGTTTTCCCCATTGCATGGGTCGCCTGGGGAGCTCTATCAATCTCCAGGGACTTAGGGTCGATTCTGACCAGCAGCTCAGCCCACATCATCCCTGGACCGATCTGGTGAACTGACTCGCATCCCCAGGAGCTCCACATGGAGGAATTCACAAGTGACATGTGTACCCTGCATGTAGAACGCTCACTCAGAGGGGGTCTGACCTCATTTTGTTGCCCTGCAGCCACTAGGCTTGTTTCAGAATCATCCTAAAGCCCACTCCACTGATCACCTTTGTTTCCACCTTCAACTGTCCTTCTCTCTGTCTCTGCCAGTACTGCCATCCACCAAATCCTCAGCCAGAAGCCTGGGTGAGGCATTCCTTCTTAAGTCATCTCAGGACCCCATGCACTCCACCATCTCCAACCTCTCCATCCCTCAGCCCCAAACAGATCCCACATCCACACCCTCCACTCACACTCCCCATTCTCTGGTCCAAACCACCGTCCTTCCCCAATGGAACCACTGCAGTAGCTTCTGTAAAAATACATCTTGCTTATTTTATTTTTCACAGAGTTTTGTTGTTTACTGCCACACATTGACCTGAATCCTTCATAGGTATATACACGTTCCCCTCCCTGCTGAACTTTCCTAAAAAAATTTTAAATGTATCCTTGACTGTGCTGGGTCTTCGTTGCTGCATGGACTTTTTGGGCGAGTGGGGGCTACTCTTCATAGTGGAGCGTGGGCTTCTCATTGTGGTGCCATCTCTTATTGAGGAACATGAGCTACAAGCACATGGTCTTCAGCAGTTTTGGCTCCCAGGCTCTAGAGCACAGGCTCAATAGCTGTCAAGCAATGGCTTCTTTGCTCTGCAACATGTGGGCTCTTCCCGAACCAGAAATCAAACCTGTGTCTCCTTCATTGGCAGGTGGATTCTTTATCCCTGAGTCACTATGGAAGCCCTGCAATAGCTTCTAAATCTTCCTTCCTTTTTCTCTCTTATCAACCCCTCTCCCTTTTCCAGAAATCACCAACGGGGTCTTAGTAATATGTAAGTAGATCATTTCACTCCTGCCGGTGTCCCACGTGAGGAAGACAAAGCTCCAATCTCCTTAACACAGCCTCTGAAACTCTCCCTGACCTGGCCTGGGCCATCCAGAATGCCCTCATCTCCTATGGGCTTTCCCACTCACCAAGCTACAGATAAGTTGGTCCCTCCCCATGCCTTGAACATGCCAAGCTCCCTCCAGCCTCAAGCCTTTGCCCAGGCTGGTCCCTCTCCCTGGAGATGGCACACTCTTACCAAGCTCCTGCTTACATTTCATAGCATACCTGAGCTGATGCTTCTTCAGAGAAGTCCCAGGTCACTCCTAACTTCCCAGGTCTCAACTAACTTCTTCTAATCACTGTTTTTTCTTAAGACATTTTCTTTTTAGTATATGCATGTATAGTAAGTTGCTTCAGTCATGTCTGACTGCAACCTTATGAACTGTAGCCTGCCAGGCTCCTCTATCCATGGAATTCTCCAGGCATGAATACTAGAGTGGGTTTCCATGCCCTCTTCCAGGGGATCTCCAACCCAGGGAAAACCCTGCAACCTTATGAACTGTAGATCTTTTGGTCCAAACCACCGTCCTTCCCCAATGGAACCACTGGGTCTGTAAAATACATCTTGCTTATTTTATTTTTCACAGAGTTTTGTTGTTTACTGCCACACATTGACCTGAATCCTTCATAGGTATATACACGTTCCCTCCTGCTGAACTTTCCTAAAAAAATTTTAAATGTATCCTTGACTGTGCTGGGTCTTCGTTGCTGCATGGACTTTTTGGGCGAGTGGGGGCTACTCTTCATAGTGGAGCGTGGGCTTCTCATTGTGGTGCCATCTCTTATTGAGGAACATGAGCTACAAGCACATGGTCTTCAGCAGTTTTGGCTCCCAGGCTCTAGAGCACAGGCTCAATAGCTGTCAAGCAATGGCTTCTTTGCTCTGCAACATGTGGGCTCTTCCCGAACCAGAAATCAAACCTGTGTCTCCTTCATTGGCAGGTGGATTCTTTATCCCTGAGTCACTATGGAAGCCCTGCAATAGCTTCTAAATCTTCCTTCCTTTTTCTCTCTTATCAACCCCTCTCCCTTTTCCAGAAATCACCAACGGGGTCTTAGTAATATGTAAGTAGATCATTTCACTCCTGCCGGTGTCCCACGTGAGGAAGACAAAGCTCCAATCTCCTTAACACAGCCTCTGAAACTCTCCCTGACCTGGCCTGGGCCATCCAGAATGCCCTCATCTCCTATGGGCTTTCCCACTCACCAAGCTACAGATAAGTTGGTCCCTCCCCATGCCTTGAACATGCCAAGCTCCCTCCAGCCTCAAGCCTTTGCCCAGGCTGGTCCCTCTCCCTGGAGATGGCACACTCTTACCAAGCTCCTGCTTACATTTCATAGCATACCTGAGCTGATGCTTCTTCAGAGAAGTCCCAGGTCACTCCTAACTTCCCAGGTCTCAACTAACTTCTTCCAATCACTGTTTTTTCTTAAGACATTTTCTTTTTAGTATATGCATGTATAGTAAGTTGCTTCAGTCATGTCTGACTGCAACCTTATGAACTGTAGCCTGCCAGGCTCCTCTATCCATGGAATTCTCCAGGCATGAATACTAGAGTGGGTTTCCATGCCCTCTTCCAGGGGATCTCCCCAACCCAGGGATCAAACCCACATCTCCTGCATTGTCAGGTATGTTCTTTACCACTAGGCTCACCTGGGAAGCCCTTGGTAGTATACACTTACTACTATTTTTAGTTGTGAAATTATTAGTTGTTATTACAGAGTTGATGTCTATCTTCTTCTCTAGTTTCTAAGGTCCTTAAAAATCAAACTTTGTCAGATTTGCTCAGCCTTGAATAAGCAAACGATTGGCTTTGAACCTTCTCCCTAGAGGTTGCCCAGTGTTTTCTTTTCCTTCATGAACAAATGTCTGAATAATCTATCTGTGAATGCCACCTTGGATTGCTTTCACATTAAGCATAATTAACAGAACAGTGGGGAGTGGATATTTTCCTTGAGTGTTTTAGGTTGCCTGGGCCATCCTGTCAAACAGGAGTTCCCAGTTTGGAATTCAAGTGGTAAGGAAGAAGAAGAAATTAAAGGATAAAAATTAAGGTCATGTCAGTTAGATCTGATGCCATTCTTATCTCAGCCTTGCTAGCTATGTGATCCCAGCCTGTTCCCTTATGTAGGAATGATAATAGCATCTATGTTGCAGGATTATTTTGAGCATTGGTTCCTGCTCTTGTTCAGTTGCTCAGTCATGTCCAGCTCTGTGACCCCATGGACTGTAGCCTGCCAGGCTCGTCTGTCCATGGGACTTCCCAGCCAAGAATCCTAGAGTGGGCTGCTGTTTCCTTCTCCAGGAGGTCTTCCCAGCCCAGGGATCAAACTTACACCTTCTGAATCTCCTGCATTGGCAGGTGGGTTCTTTACCACTGAGCCACTGGGGAAGCCTTGTTCTTAGCTAACAGGAGATTTATCGTATGAGAAGATATGCCAAGGGTGAGGCATGATAAGATGGCTGCCAGACGGTCCTGGGCCCCAATTCTCAGAGACCCTGGGGGAGGCCCACATTTATAAATCACCCTTCGATGGGCTGGATGGTCCTTTGGTGCAGAGGAAAGGTGGTGCTTATTTTTCAGTGCAGGGGACCAACCATGCCTCACACACTTACCGTCACTCAAGCTTTCTAAATGAAGATGCTGTTCTCTAGCACCATGCATGGTAAGCATATACAGCAGCTCCTAGAACACATGTTCCAGGTTCAGAGTCAAGGTCTCAGCTGTTCCTGGGAGGAACAGACAAGCAAGGAAAACTGAGCTCCCGCACCAGGAATCATAAAGCTGGAACTTGGTCTCAGCCTTGACGCAGTCACTCTGTGACCTTTCCCCAGGCACCTACTGTCTCCAGCCCATCCTGGACAGGGAGATGGGTCAGATCTTGTTATCCAGCATTTCCTTTCTGGAAAGTCCTTTCTAAAGACCTGTGACTCTACACACCGTGGACTAAAGGACAAGGGCATCAGAAGGGGAGAATAAAAACAGAGGAACTTCCATCAGTTCCTCCCATCCAACATTAAGCATAATTAACAGAACAGTGGGGAGTGGATATTTTCCTTGAGTGTTTTAGGTTGCCTGGGCCATCCTGTCAAACAGGAGTTCCCAGTTTGGAATTCAAGTGGTAAGGAAGAAGAAGAAATTAAAGGATAAAAATTAAGGTCATGTCAGTTAGATCTGATGCCATTCTTATCTCAGCCTTGCTAGCTATGTGATCCCAGCCTGTTCCCTTATGTAGGAATGATAATAGCATCTATGTTGCAGGATTATTTTGAGCATTGGTTCCTGCTCTTGTTCAGTTGCTCAGTCATGTCCAGCTCTGTGACCCCATGGACTGTAGCCTGCCAGGCTCGTCTGTCCATGGGACTTCCCAGCCAAGAATCCTAGAGTGGGCTGCTGTTTCCTTCTCCAGGAGGTCTTCCCAACCCAGGGATCAAACCTACACCTTCTGAATCTCCTGCATTGGCAGGTGGGTTCTTTACCACTGAGCCACTGGGGAAGCCTTGTTCTTAGCTAACAGGAGATTTATCGTATGAGAAGATATGCCAAGGGTGAGGCATGATAAGATGGCTGCCAGACGGTCCTGGGCCCCAATTCTCAGAGACCCTGGGGGAGGCCCACATTTATAAATCACCCTTCGATGGGCTGGATGGTCCTTTGGTGCAGAGGAAAGGTGGTGCTTATTTTTCAGTGCAGGGGACCAACCATGCCTCACACACTTACCGTCACTCAAGCTTTCTAAATGAAGATGCTGTTCTCTAGCACCATGCATGGTAAGCATATACAGCAGCTCCTAGAACACATGTTCCAGGTTCAGAGTCAAGGTCTCAGCTGTTCCTGGGAGGAACAGACAAGCAAGGAAAACTGAGCTCCCGCACCAGGAATCATAAAGCTGGAACTTGGTCTCAGCCTTGACGCAGTCACTCTGTGACCTTTCCCCAGGCACCTACTGTCTCCAGCCCATCCTGGACAGGGAGATGGGTCAGATCTTGTTATCCAGCATTTCCTTTCTGGAAAGTCCTTTCTAAAGACCTGTGACTCTACACACCGTGGACTAAAGGACAAGGGCATCAGAAGGGGAGAATAAAAACAGAGGAACTTCCATCGATGTTCCTCCCATCCAATGGTTCCTTTGCTCATTTATTCTTTCTTCCAGCAAGATGTCACCAGATCCCTGCTCCAGGGGAAGAACCGCGAGGACCAGAAAAATGGAACTGTCTGCTTTCCTGAGTCCTGAGTGCAAAGGAACACTGTCTGGTGCCCAAGGAAGCCAATCGCTGTCCTCTGTGTAGTTCATTTAGGTCAGTGCTGGCAGCCAGGCAGCAGGCCGGGAGCCGCATTTGCTGACTCATTCATTCACTTACCCATTGCTCTTCAGCATGACCTTTCAGCAGTGGCAGATGAATGAAGGTAATGAGGAGAACCACCAAAGGGTGAGAATAACTGATGAGGACAAACCTCACCCTGTTGAACTCCTAAGACTACAGAATGGATGGACCAGAACCAAATCAGGCAGCAACACAAACAGTAATAGAAACGGGGCTGTGGCCTGAGATTGGTCCCCAACCACAGCATCTGCATCACTCTGCAAAGGTTCTTGTCTTCTCTGAGCCTTAGTTTCCCTTCTTTAAAGTCTGAGGTTGAACTGGATTTTCTCCAAAGATCCTCCTCAGTCTGATGCTGCCTGTGTCTGTCCCTGACATTATTCTGTAAGGTAGCATGCATTTCTTTCCCAGGACATGGTGTCATGAAGATCCCCAAAGGTCAGCATGATATTTCTGTTTCCCCCTGCAGAGCTAAGTGAATGAGTAAGGCTGGGCAGCCCTCCTGGAGAGCCTCCCAATGGTTTTTAAGGCCAATATAAAAAGCAGCTCCTAGAACACATGTTCCAGGTTCAGAGTCAAGGTCTCAGCTGTTCCTGGGAGGAACAGACAAGCAAGGAAAACTGAGCTCCCGCACCAGGAATCATAAAGCTGGAACTTGGTCTCAGCCTTGACGCAGTCACTCTGTGACCTTTCCCCAGGCACCTACTGTCTCCAGCCCATCCTGGACAGGGAGATGGGTCAGATCTTGTTATCCAGCATTTCCTTTCTGGAAAGTCCTTTCTAAAGACCTGTGACTCTACACACCGTGGACTAAAGGACAAGGGCATCAGAAGGGGAGAATAAAAACAGAGGAACTTCCATCGATGTTCCTCCCATCCAATGGTTCCTTTGCTCATTTATTCTTTCTTCCAGCAAGATGTCACCAGATCCCTGCTCCAGGGAAGAACCGCGAGGACCAAAAAAATGGAACTGTCTGCTTTCCTGAGTCCTGAGTGCAAAGGAACACTGTCTGGTGCCCAAGGAAGCCAATCGCTGTCCTCTGTGTAGTTCATTTAGGTCAGTGCTGGCAGCCAGGCAGCAGGCCGGGAGCCGCATTTGCTGACTCATTCATTCACTTACCCATTGCTCTTCAGCATGACCTTTCAGCAGTGGCAGATGAATGAAGGTAATGAGGAGAACCACCAAAGGGTGAGAATAACTGATGAGGACAAACCTCACCCTGTTGAACTCCTAAGACTACAGAATGGATGGACCAGAACCAAATCAGGCAGCAACACAAACAGTAATAGAAACGGGGCTGTGGCCTGAGATTGGTCCCCAACCACAGCATCTGCATCACTCTGCAAAGGTGCTTGTCTTCTCTGAGCCTTAGTTTCCCCTTCTTTAAAGTCTGAGGTTGAACTGGATTTTCTCCAAAGATCCTCCTCAGTCTGATGCTGCCTGTGTCTGTCCCTGACATTATTCTGTAAGGTAGCATGCATTTCTTTCCCAGGACATGGTGTCATGAAGATCCCCAAAGGTCAGCATGATATTTCTGTTTCCCCCTGCAGAGCTAAGTGAATGAGTAAGGCTGGGCAGCCCTCCCTGGAGAGCCTGGAGAACTGCTGACTCTTTGGGGGAGATTTACAAGGTGACTGCCTCATCACCCTTAGCTAGATTCTGCAGTCCTCCAGAATGTTCTTTGAGTTTCAATTAAACATGAAGAAATCCAGTTACAAAGAAAACAGACCTGACGCTTCCCTTGATAGAAAATGCTTCTCTTTTTTTCTTTAAAATTTCATTTCTTACTTGGAAGATACTTGCTTTACAATATCATGATGGTTTCTGTCATACATCAACATGAATCAACCACAGGTATACATATGTCCTCTCCCTCTTGAACCTGCTTTCCACCTCCCTCCCCATCCCACCCCTCTAGATTGTCACAGAGCATTGGTTTTGGGCTCTCTGAGTTATACAGCTTCTTAACTAAGGACCCTTTTACCATCTGATGCAGAGAAGTGCACTGACTATTTGTCTCAATTCTTCTATCTCCATAATCATGTTTAAATTACATAAAACTAGAGAAGCAGATCTTAATGTCTAAAGGTTTATTCCACTGATCACCCACTCAGCATGTACTTTCTAGAGGTCACATAAGAGCACTTGGCCCTTTGGGAAACCAAAGAAAAACCAGGCATGAAGCAAAGGAGAAGTGGTCAGAGGCTTAAGTCAGTTCTCAGGATTGAAATTGGAGGTCACAGAAATTGATAATTACTAGAAACATACTATGAAGTAGTCAGACAGAGAAAGATAAATATCCTATGGCATTCCTTATTTGCAGAATCTGAAAAGGAATGATATGGAAGAACTTACTTACGAAACAGAAATAGACTCACAGACTTAGAGAAAGAACTTAGAGTTGCCAGGGGGCAGGGCGGGGGAGAGAGGATAGGACGAAGGTATAGTATAGGTAGGGAGTTTGGGATGGATATATACTCACTGTTATATTTAAAATATAAATATTGTTGATTAACAAGGACCTACTGTGTAGCACAGGAGCTCTGGTTAATGTTAAGTGGTAGCTGGATGGGAGGGGAGTTTGGGGGACAATGGATCCATGTATACATTTGGTTGAGTCCTTTCGCTGTTCACCTGCAACTACTCCAGTATTCCAATATAAAAGTGAAAAAAAGAAAACGTACTATGTTCTACGATACATACTTCACAGTTTCTTTTTTTTTAATCTGAAACACACACACATACACACACAACTCTTAGAATTAGGCGTCATTATCTTCATTTCAGCTTTAGGGAACTGAACTAGTTTGCTCATGCTAGAACACTGAAATCCAAGTCTTAATCATTCATGGAATTTCTCAAAAGCACAGCAGATAGCTTTCAGAATCCCCAGTCAAGTTGGTGAACTAGTCTCCCCAAACAGGCAGCCACAGAGAGGACTGGGCCCAGAGTAGAGCTGAACGTCACAAGACCTTGTTTTCATTCTGGCTCTGACAGTGCTTGCATGCATGCTAAGTTGTTTCAGTCATGTCCGATTCTTTGTGACCCCATAGACTGTTGTAGCCCACCAGGCTCTTTTGTCCATGGGATTCTCCAGGTAAGAATAATGGAGTGGGTAGCTATGCCATCCTCCAGGGGATCTTCTGGACCCAGGGACTGAATCCAAGTTTCTCATGTCTCCTGCATTGGCAGACAGTTTCTTCAGCAGTAGCACCAGCTGGGAAGCCCAACTTTGACATTATGAGGTAGTATCTCCATGGCCTTAACATTCAGGGTTTCACTGATTTCCTAAGTTCTCTATTGATCCCTGTGTCCTAGAGTTTCACATTCAAGCAGGTCAGTTCCCTTTACCTGCAGGAAGAAAAATGAAAAAGAACAAAATAAATATCCTATGGCATTCCTTATTTGCAGAATCTGAAAAGGAATGATATGGAAGAACTCTACGAGACAGAAAGAGACTCACAGACTTAGAGAAAGAACTTAGAGTTGCCAGGGGGCAGGGCGGGGGAGAGAGGATAGGACGAAGGTATAGTATAGGTAGGGAGTTTGGGATGGATATATACTCACTGTTATATTTAAAATATAAATATTGTTGATTAACAAGGACCTACTGTGTAGCACAGGAGCTCTGGTTAATGTTAAGTGGTAGCTGGATGGGAGGGGAGTTTGGGGGACAATGGATCCATGTATACATTTGGTTGAGTCCTTTCGCTGTTCACCTGCAACTACTCCAGTATTCCAATATAAAAGTGAAAAAAAGAAAACGTACTATGTTCTACGATACATACTTCACAGTTTCTTTTTTTTTAATCTGAAACACACACACATACACACACAACTCTTAGAATTAGGCGTCATTATCTTCATTTCAGCTTTAGGGAACTGAACTAGTTTGCTCATGCTAGAACACTGAAATCCAAGTCTTAATCATTCATGGAATTTCTCAAAAGCACAGCAGATAGCTTTCAGAATCCCCAGTCAAGTTGGTGAACTAGTCTCCCCAAACAGGCAGCCACAGAGAGGACTGGGCCCAGAGTAGAGCTGAACGTCACAAGACCTTGTTTTCATTCTGGCTCTGACAGTGCTTGCATGCATGCTAAGTTGTTTCAGTCATGTCCGATTCTTTGTGACCCCATAGACTGTTGTAGCCCACCAGGCTCTTTTGTCCATGGGATTCTCCAGGTAAGAATAATGGAGTGGGTAGCTATGCCATCCTCCAGGGGATCTTCTGGACCCAGGGACTGAATCCAAGTTTCTCATGTCTCCTGCATTGGCAGGCAGTTTCTTCAGCAGTAGCACCAGCTGGGAAGCCCAACTTTGACATTATGAGGTAGTATCTCCATGGCCTTAACATTCAGGGTTTCACTGATTTCCTAAGTTCTCTATTGATCCCTGTGTCCTAGAGTTTCACATTCAAGCAGGTCAGTTCCCTTTACCTGCAGGTGACAGCCAATCAACCAATACAATGTGTGTGTGTGCGTGCGCGCACACGCATGTGTGTGTGTGTAAGCATGAGATGGAGATAGGGAAAACAAGGTCATCTTATTCATTCATCCACACAAACATTTGCAGAGCATCTATGAGCATCAGACACTAAGTCAGGCAGTCCTACCTTGAAACAAAAATTTTGTGAATCTGCTAAGAGACTAACAAGTATAAATTGGAGGCCCTCACAAGACTATGCAAGTGAATGTGCTATGGGAACTCAGCTAAAGGGTTTTCTCCATAAGAAGGAAAAGGCCCTGATGCTGGGAAAGTCTCAAGGCCAAAGGAGAAGAGGGTGGCAGAGAATGAGATGGTTGGATGGCAGGACCAACTCAGTGGATGTGAATCTGAGCAAACTCTGGAGACAGGGGAGGACAGACAAGCTTGGTGTGCAGCAGCTCATGGGGTCTCAAAGAGACAGACATCACTGAGTGACCGAAAAAACAACACCGGGGTGAGATGGGAACATTAACTCCAGAAGACAATCTGGAAATGTTGTCATTTGAGGAGGAAGAGAAGGAAAAGGTCAGGCTGGGTATATCTTGGCTCCAGCATCAATTTTCCCTCAAGGAAGAAGGGAGCTGGCTCTGTAAGAAGCAGAGTCCTCACTCTTCTCTAAGTGGGCTGCGATCTTTCGCCAATGTGCAATTAAGCATAGGACATTCGCTTTCTATATTTATATGGGAAAGAAAGAAAGCAATTCATAGCCTCCTGGGTTCTTTTTCTTGCTGCTTTCCATTTGTCTTTGTTGCTGGCGGGTTATTTCACTAAAGAGGAATGTCTTATTTTTAAGAGGTGGAAGGCAGTATGTGGGGTGGAGGTTATACTAATAAATTTTGGCTTGGAAAAAAGAAAGAACTTCTTTTGTTTTCTTATGATAAAGGCAAAAACTAAGTCAAGAATCTGGAAACCCACTGTCATTCCAAAGAAAAATACAGGTCTTTGGAAGGAGAGAAATGTCTTCAGAGGGTCCCTGAGCATATGTCTGACTGGTGACGTGGAGTGGACAGCAGCACCTTGAACCCCTATCACACCCATTACTGGCCTGAACTCATGGGCACACCCCAGGTCTCTCTGCAGCTGACTATGCGCTCTCCTCTAGAATGTGGTGCTTACATCCAAGCCCTGTGGGGTAATGCCAGTCCCGGATGCTTTCTGCCATTGGTATACTTTTATTGATTATCTGCTATGTTCCAAGAAGTTCTAAGCACTCAGATTTCAAAGTGTTCCAAGATGTTATGGTCTTATTGACCATTTTGCTTGTTACAAGTGTGCATTTTTACTAGGGCTCCCATAACAAAATACCACTGATTGGGGGGTTTAAACAACATTTAACATTTGTTTCCTTACCCTTCTGGAGGCTAGAAGTCCAAGACCAGGGGACTTGGGGTCAGCAGGGCTGGTTTTTCTGAGGCCCGTCTCCTCGGCTTGCAGACGGCTGTCTTCTCTCTGTGTCCTCACATGGCCTCTCTTCTGTGTTTGCATGCCCCTAGAGTCTGTGTCTGTGTTCAAATTTCCTCCTCTTATAAGGACATCTGCCTCATTTTTAACTTAAGTATCCCTTTAAAGGTCCTTTCTTTCAATACAATCACATTCTGAAGTCTTGGGAGTTGGGGCTTTCACCAATGAGTCTGAGAGCACCACCACTGAGCTCATGATAGCAATTGTTTGTTGTTGTTGTTGAGTTGGTAACTCGTGTCCAGCTCTTTGTGACCCCATGGACTGTAGCATGCTAGGCTTCCCTGTCCTCCACTATCTCCCCTCCCAGTGTTTGCTCAGACCAATGTCCATTGAGTCAGTGATGCCATCCAACCATCTCATCCTCTGTTGCTCCCTTCTCCTCCTGCCCTTGACCTTTCCCAGCATCAGGGTCTTTCACAGTGAGTCAGCTCTTCGCATTAGGTGACCAAAGTATTGAAACTTTGGCTTCAACATCAGTCCTTCCAATGAACATTCAGGGTTGATTTCCTTTAGGGTTGACTGGTTTGATCTCCTTGCTCCAAAGGACTGTCAAGAGGTTTCTCTAGCACCACCATTCAAATGTATGCCTTTTCTATGCTCCCTGAGCATATGTCTGACTGGTGACGTGGAGTGGACAGCAGCACCTTGAACCCCTATCACACCCATTACTGGCCTGAACTCATGGGCACACCCCAGGTCTCTCCCCTTTGCAGCTGACTATGCGCTCTCCTCTAGAATGTGGTGCTTACATCCAAGCCCTGTGGGGTAATGCCAGTCCCGGATGCTTTCTGCCATTGGTATACTTTTATTGATTATCTGCTATGTTCCAAGAAGTTCTAAGCACTCAGATTTCAAAGTGTTCCAAGATGTTATGGTCTTATTGACCATTTTGCTTGTTACAAGTGTGCATTTTTACTAGGGCTCCCATAACAAAATACCACTGATTGGGGGTTTAAACAACATTTAACATTTGTTTCCTTACCCTTCTGAGGCTAGAAGTCCAAGACCAGGGGACTTGGGGTCAGCAGGGCTGGTTTTTCTGAGGCCCGTCTCCTCGGCTTGCAGACGGCTGTCTTCTCTCTGTGTCCTCACATGGCCTCTCTTCTGTGTTTGCATGCCCCTAGAGTCTGTGTCTGTGTTCAAATTTCCTCCTCTTATAAGGACATCTGCCTCATTTTTAACTTAAGTATCCCTTTAAAGGTCCTTTCTTTCAATACAATCACATTCTGAAGTCTTGGGAGTTGGGGCTTTCACCAATGAGTCTGAGAGCACCACCACTGAGCTCATGATAGCAATTGTTTGTTGTTGTTGTTGAGTTGGTAACTCGTGTCCAGCTCTTTGTGACCCCATGGACTGTAGCATGCTAGGCTTCCCTGTCCTCCACTATCTCCCCTCCCAGAGTTTGCTCAGACCAATGTCCATTGAGTCAGTGATGCCATCCAACCATTTCATCCTCTGTTGCTCCCTTCTCCTCCTGCCCTTGACCTTTCCCAGCATCAGGGTCTTTCACAGTGAGTCAGCTCTTCGCATTAGGTGACCAAAGTATTGAAACTTTGGCTTCAACATCAGTCCTTCCAATGAACATTCAGGGTTGATTTCCTTTAGGGGTTGACTGGTTTGATCTCCTTGCTCTCCAAAGGACTGTCAAGAGGTTTCTCTAGCACCACCATTCAAATGTATGTCATGTCTACCTTATCTGAACTATGTGCTAAGGGGACCACAGAAGAGCCACACCCGAGTGACTGCACCCTCAGGCAGAGCATCCCAAGTTGATCACAGTGAGATGATTTAATAGGATGGTGTGGCCAAATGTGTGGTTCATTGTGAAGTATAAGCACCACGAATTTCCACCTTAATGAATTAATTCTTTGGGTTAAGGCCTACTTAAATCTTAGCATGTTTTTACTCTAATCATATCCTAATATTTCAGCTCAGTCACTTAAAATAACCATTCACCCAAATGATATGGAAAGACACAAAACTAATAGTCCCGTAGCTGCTCAGACATTTATCAGCCATCTCTTATCTAAAATGTACTGGACTGGGGTACCACAGTGGGGTGGAAAAGTACTTAAAGTGGAGAGAGAGGAAGAGAATGAGGGAATTGGCCTCTGTTGACAGCCAGGCATCTCACTGGGAATTTGATGCATATGATGTTATTCATTTTTGAAAGGAAGACATTACCATTATCTCTGTTGTGTCAGTCAAAGTACAGGTGACGGGAGCAGCTCAAGTTCACACAGACAGCAGTGGGCATTGTCATTGCCACTGTCATTCTGAAACAGGAGGAAAGTGGGCAGACCACAACCTTTTAAAGAATGGCATAGCCTGAGGAAACAGCATAAATGGTTAAAACCAACTCGTTCCAAGATGGCGGAGGATTGGACTTCCCGTGAACCTTGACACTCATCATATGTTCACTGTAACACATCAGCATCAGCTAAGGGACATATCCAAAACCACCATGACAGTTCCAAAGCCAACCATCAAAGACCAAAAAATAGCCCAATGCTTGGAAATCTCCACCCCTTCCCCCAAACAGTTGAGATAGTCCTCCTACTCATTAGCCTATGAAATTACCCAACCCATCAAAATTAACCTCACCATATTCTGAGGCCACTCTCATCTTCTGAGATGGCCCCCACTCTGTCAGTGGAGGGTGTTTCTCTCTAAATAAATCCACTTCTTTCCTGTCACTTTATCTCTTCTCTCTGAGGTGAGACATCAAGAACCTGGACTTCATTAAGTCCCGAGCACAGGTGTGACCTCAGTTAGAAGACCATGGGTTCAATCACCAGTCTGGGTTTTGCTTGGTTTTTTGAGTCCCAATAGTGTGAGTCCAAGTCTCCATCAGCGGTGTATGGTTTCAATTCTAAAGCCCATGTCCCGTGCATCCCTCTCTGGTATTCCAGCAACAGGGCAAGAGGTATATTTCCTAAGGAAAGGAAAGGGAAAAATCCTTGGTGTGAAATGAAGCAGTAGCCAGAGTATATGAGTGGGAGGGGATACTCATTGCAAAGCCTGTCATGGCCTCATTTTTCCTACTGTGCAGGAGCAGAGCTCAAAACAGACATGGAAATATACCCCCACACTGCTGCCTCTGTGCTCTTCCTGGGTCAGCATTACAGGCTGCTCCTTAAACGTGTTTTTTGCACATTTCTGTGCCATTATTTTTCAGGGGGATGTGCATGTTAGGATTATCCAAAATACACATCCCTTTGAAAGAACTGTTGAATTTATATCTTCCTGTCATCATGAGTACTCTCAGTTAATGGATCCTAGACGAGCAGGCACTGTTTGTGTAGGGTATGATGACATTTTTGTTTCTTGGCATCAAACCAGACTCCTCATTTCAGAACAGGTTATGTGTCAAAGAACTAGAGAAATTGTACGTTCCCCTCTAGTGAATATCTATCAAGGTCAGAGATCTTACAAGCTGCCAGACACTATGATAAGCACTCTGCACTTCGTCTTATTTGAGCTTCACAGCAGCTCTGTGCATGCGTGCCAAGTCGCTTCGGTTGTGCCCAACTCTTTTCGACTCCATGGACTCTAGCCCCACCAGGTTCCTCTGTCCATGGGATTCTCCAGGCTAGAATATTAGAGTGGGTTGCCATGCCCACCTCCAGGGGATCTTACTGACTCAGGGATTGAACCTGCATCTACTGAGTCTCCTGCATTGCAGGCCGATTCTCTATCACTGAGCCACCAGGGAAGCCCAATATTGCCATCAGTGTTTAACATATGAGAATATCAAAGCTGAGAGAGACTCGCTGGGTCACAGACCTGTTAAGTTCTTTTGAGATGGCCCCACTCTGTCAGTGGAGGGTGTTTCTCTCTAAATCCACTTCTTTCCTGTCACTTTATCTCTTCTCTGAGGTGAGACATCAAGAACCTGGACTTCATTAAGTCCCGAGCACAGGTGTGACCTCAGTTAGAAGACCATGGGTTCAATCACCAGTCTGGGTTTTGCTTGGTTTTTTGAGTCCCAATAGTGTGAGTCCAAGTCTCCATCAGCGGTGTATGGTTTCAATTCTAAAGCCCATGTCCCGTGCATCCCTCTCTGGTATTCCAGCAACAGGGCAAGAGGTATATTTCCTAAGGAAAGGAAAGGGAAAAATCCTTGGTGTGAAATGAAGCAGTAGCCAGAGTATATGAGTGGGAGGGGATACTCATTGCAAAGCCTGTCATGGCCTCATTTTTCCTACTGTGCAGGAGCAGAGCTCAAAACAGACATGGAAATATACCGCCACACTGCTGCCTCTGTGCTCTTCCTGGGTCAGCATTACAGGCTGCTCCTTAAACGTGTTTTTTGCACATTTCTGTGCCATTATTTTTCAGGGGGATGTGCATGTTAGGATTATCAAAAATAAACATCCCTTTGAAAGAACTGTTGAATTTATATCTTCCTGTCATCATGAGTACTCTCAGTTAATGGATCCTAGACGAGCAGGCACTGTTTGTGTAGGGTATGATGACATTTTTGTTTCTTGGCATCAAACCAGACTCCTCATTTCAGAACAGGTTATGTGTCAAAGAACTAGAGAAATTGTACGTTCCCCTCTAGTGAATATCTATCAAGGTCAGAGATCTTACAAGCTGCCAGACACTATGATAAGCACTCTGCACTTCGTCTTATTTGAGCTTCACAGCAGCTCTGTGCATGCGTGCCAAGTCGCTTCGGTTGTGCCCAACTCTTTTCGACTCCATGGACTCTAGCCCCACCAGGTTCCTCTGTCCATGGGATTCTCCAGGCTAGAATATTAGAGTGGGTTGCCATGCCCACCTCCAGGGGATCTTACTGACTCAGGGATTGAACCTGCATCTACTGAGTCTCCTGCATTGCAGGCCGATTCTCTATCACTGAGCCACCAGGGAAGCCCAATATTGCCATCAGTGTTTAACATATGAGAATATCAAAGCTCAGAGATACCAGCTGGGTCACAGAGCTGTTAAGTTCTTTTTCAAAGCTTTTCTTTCAAATTATCTATTTATTTTTGGCTGAGTCTTCATTTCTGCATGCAGGACTGCTCTAAAGGGCAGGCTCAGTTGTGGCTCATGGTCTTAGTTGCCCCCATGGCATGTGTAATCTTCCCAGACCAGGTATCAAACCTGTGTCCCCCTCATTGGCAGGTGGATTGTTAACCACTGAACTACCAGGGAAGTTCACAGCTGTTAAGTTATTGAGCTGAGGTTTGGTCCTGTTATTGAACTTGACTGGCAGAGCACAGCCCTTAACCACTGATCCCTCATTCCTATTTGATAAGGCAGGATTCTTCCTTTTTTCTTGATGTGATCTCAGACTCTGGACCAGGACTACCTGCCGGAATCCAGCTTCATCTCATGGGTGTGAAGTTGACTCTTGAGCACATTCTCTGAGTGATAAAGCACTTTGCCTCTAAAAGCTCTTTTGAACTGCTGCTAGAATGCTTTTAAATGGAACTATTCAATAAATCGGGAAATTTCAGGGGAGTTTATTTGTCATGCTAATGGGCTGGTGCTCTGGACATAATCATGTACAAGATAAACTATCCAGTGGAGAGAAAAGGAGATTCCTTGCACTCAGAGCCAGAGGTACCGAGATGAAATGCTGCCCAGAGACTCCCAGGATACTTCTGCTTGTGGCTGCAAGGGACTCTGGACCCTAAGCATGTCTGCTAATTCCATCTCTTCTCTACTTCCAACTTGTCTGACCAGTTTCCTAGGAAGACTCCCCTGCACTTAAGCACTCTGCTGCTTATTTGAGCTTCACAGCAGCTCTGTGCACGTGCCAAGTCGCCGTTGTGCCCAACTCTTTTCGACTCCATGGACTCTAGCCCCACCAGGTTCCTCTGTCCATGGGATTCTCCAGGCTAGAATATTAGAGTGGGTTGCCATGCCCACCTCCAGGGGATCTTACTGACTCAGGGATTGAACCTGCATCTCCTGAGTCTCCTGCATTGCAGGCCGATTCTCTATCACTGAGCCACCAGGGAAGCCCAATATTGCCATCAGTGTTTAACATATGAGAATATCAAAGCTCAGAGATACCAGCTGGGTCACAGAGCTGTTAAGTTCTTTTTCAAAGCTTTTCTTTCAAATTATCTATTTATTTTTGGCTGAGTCTTCATTTCTGCATGCAGGACTGCTCTAAAGGGCAGGCTCAGTTGTGGCTCATGGTCTTAGTTGCCCCCATGGCATGTGTAATCTTCCCAGACCAGGTATCAAACCTGTGTCCCCCTCATTGGCAGGTGGATTGTTAACCACTGAACTACCAGGGAAGTTCACAGCTGTTAAGTTATTGAGCTGAGGTTTGGTCCTGTTATTGAACTTGACTGGCAGAGCACAGCCCTTAACCACTGATCCCTCATTCCTATTTGATAAGGCAGGATTCTTCCTTTTTTCTTGATGTGATCTCAGACTCTGGACCAGGACTACCTGCCGGAATCCAGCTTCATCTCATGGGTGTGAAGTTGACTCTTGAGCACATTCTCTGAGTGATAAAGCACTTTGCCTCTAAAAGCTCTTTTGAACTGCTGCTAGAATGCTTTTAAACGGAACTATTCAATAAATCGGGAAATTTCAGGGGAGTTTATTTGTCATGCTAATGGGCTGGTGCTCTGGACATAATCATGTACAAGATAAACTATCCAGTGGAGAGAAAAGGAGATTCCTTGCACTCAGAGCCAGAGGTACCGAGATGAAATGCTGCCCAGAGACTCCCAGGATACTTCTGCTTGTGGCTGCAAGGGACTCTGGACCCTAAGCATGTCTGCTAATTCCATCTCTTCTCTACTTCCAACTTGTCTGACCAGTTTCCCTGGGATTGCTGCTGTTTGATCTCCAAGTTGTATTCAACTCTTCTGCAACCCCATGGGCAGTAACTGCCAGGCTCCTCTGTGCCTGAGACTTCCTAGGCAGGAACACTGGAGTGGTTTGCCATTTCCTCCTCCAGAGGATTTTCCCAACCCAGGGATCAAACCCGAGTCTCCTGCACTAGCAGGTGGATTCTTTACCACTGAGCCACGAGGGAAGCCCCTTCTCTGGGACTAACACCCTTGAAATGGAGCTAAACTCATTAGAGGCAGCCCATGGCAGCATCACCATCTTGATCTGTCTGAGTTCCACTGACCCACCTGCTCTTGTCTTCTTCAACTGCTCACTGTCAGGCACTGTCATTGCTGAGCTCCTATCTTGGCAGAGTTGCCTTTGTACCGAAATCCAGGATTTGATTTTTTTTGTCCTTTCCTTTCCTTTTTATTTTGATATTGTTATTTTTCATTCAGCATTACAGGTCCCAACACTGTTTTGAATATTATTTCTGCCATTGAAAATCTTAACAGATATTTTCAAGGTTGGAGTAACCTATATACATTTGGAAAGCCTGAACACTTTTCTTCCAAGTCGCTGATGGAAACTATGGAACATGGACATAGTCCTCTCTTTATATCTCTTGCGACTTAACTGCAGGTGATCTCAAGGACTTCCCTGGGGGCTCAGTGGTGAAGAATCTGTCTGCCAATGCAGGAGACACAGGTACGATCCCTAGGTCTGGAAGATTCCCTGGAGAATGAAATGGCAACTCTTGCCTCGGAAACCCCATAGACAGAGGAGCCTGGAGAGCTACAGTCCATGGGGTCACAAAAGAGTTCCGTGTGACTTCAAGACTAAATAGCAGCAACTCAACCTAAGGATACAGCTTAATTCCTTGATGACCAGCCCAGTGTCTGTGACATGCTTTCAGTGGCTCCTTCTTAGATCCTAGAGTCTGTTACCTTTCTAGTCTAACAACTCACAGCCATCAATTCTTTATTTATTATTTTTTTAAATTTTTATTTTACTTTTTACTTTTACAGAGTTTTGTTGTTCTAGTTTCTCTTCAGATCAGAGCCATCGATTTAAGAATCTTTTCTAGAATCTTCAATTTCATCTATAGAGTCCCCAATCCTCTTTCTTGCCTATTTTGAAAATAAAGACATTTGTCCAGTTCAGGATCTCATCCCTTTTTCCATGAATCTCAAATGTTATAAACAGCTGTCTAAGGTCATAAATGCTTGATCCACTTTGTATGTTAATGTGTGGTTTAGTGAAGCCAGAGATTTGAATTTCAAGTGAATTTCAGTGTCCTCTCTGGGTCTCCTTGCAGCCTTCCACCATGGAAGTTGCAAACAGATTTGGAATCTATTTATTTCCCCTGTATACATACACGTGTAAACCTCTCCCACGGTCTGTTTTTCAAGGAGAACAGAAAACTCTCCTTTTTCACCCCAAACCTAGGATGAGAAATAGGAAAGATGTCCCATGAGGTCAGCTGGTCACACCATCTGGTCAATGACATGTTCCAAACACAGCCACAATCTCAGAGCCTTAAACTTATTGGTAAAATAAAAAGGGTCATACAATTTTAGAAGTGGGAGAGAATTTGGGGATAGTCTAACACAGCCCCTTCTCTTGCCGATAAAACTGACCCTCATGGTGGGCGGGCTGGTGAGAGAATTGAGTATGTTCATGATGGAGATAAGCTTAAAACCTCTATCTTCTGAGCCTTCATCCCATGAGGCAGGATCACTTGTCAAAACTGTAAGTGGCCTTTCAGAGGAGACAGTTATCAATGGGGCGACTGATTTTGGCAAAACAGAAATGGAACTTGAAGCAAGTTTATGAAAGGACACTGTGAGCAGGGAACCAGAAATAGAAGCAGACATGACTCTGGCAGAAATTCTCTAGAATGATCCTTACACTCTCTTCCCCATCAGCCTTTCCACCCACCTCGGCTCCCTTTCATGAAATGCAGGCACAGGAAAATCTCCATAATTTTTCTAAACTTGCAGAACAGCTAAGGGATTTGGATAGAAAGAGAGTGGTTCTAGAATTTGTGTTCTTAACCACTAGACAACATTGTCTATCCTGCTCATGGATGCTTCCTAGGGGTACACCAACCACGCTGCCCTGAGAAGTGGGGTAATTACTCCTTTCAAGCAGCATGTACCTTCCTTATCTGACCCAGCTGGTCTGGTACTCTGATAAGTGCCAGTGAGCTCCAGTGAGCACCAATGGTTCCTCTTGATCCATATGTTTTAACTGAGATCTTTTGGAGATAATGTCTTTGCATGAACTTACTTCAACAAACGTTTTTGGAGTATGGGGCCCAGGAGAGAATCTATGAAAAATTTTCTCAGGGGAGTTTAACCTCACCCTTGCCCTCACCAGCTGGGTGTGTGAAGAATAATAATGTCCTGTGCCTGAGATGCATGACACAAGATCACTTCCTTCCTCTTCATCCCTGACTGCAGCATCGGATGCTGAGGAATGCAGAACCCGTAGTTTTGCATCCTAGGCGCAGAGCCAGGGGCCTCACATATGTTATCCTGCTTAATCGTCATTGCAGACGAGGAAACGTTGGCTCTGAGAAGCAATTACATGCTAACGATCCTGCCCAAGTTCTCCAGCTAGAAAGTGGCTAAAAACGTTGGGATTCAAAACAAGTTTGGTTCTAAAGCTTTCACGTCACTTCTCCCTTTTATCTTTTCTTTTTTTTCCTTTCCTTTCTTCCTCCCTCCCTCCTTCTTTTCCTTTCTTTCTTCCTTTCTCTTTCTTTTCTTTTTTCTCTTTCCTCCCTCCCTCTCTCTCTTCCTTCTTTCCTTCCTTCCTCCCTTCCTCCCTTGAATTAGCCTACACCCTCTCACATACCTTAGCCTATTTTAGGATGGAGATTATCTTGGATGGACGGATGAAGAGATGTTACAGAAGCAGAGTGGAGGCATAGGTCAAATTTACCAAGCGTTATTGAAATGTGAGCAGAATGAAGGCTGGACTAGCGACTGGAGATATTATATAATTTAAAGCATCCCCTGCTGCTTAATACCTTTGCTCGTAAAATTAGGGGAATCAGACAAGGCGATCTTCGCAGTGTGATGTGGCCAGGAGAGCAGAAGAATAAGAGGTTGGAAAGACCTCGAGTTAGCACAGTCTGTCTTCCTGTTCTCAGTCTAATCAGGCACCAAAAAGATACAAAAAAAAGACGAGACATGCAGAACTCAAGTTGCTGCAAGTTCAGTATTTCCCAAATGTCTGTCTTTTGCAAACCACATGATAATTTCCCCATATAGACATATCACTAAAGCCATTATACACTTAAGTTTTCTTTCAGTTAACTCATCGGTGTGTTTTGCTTAAAGAGATGTTTGCTTTCTTAAAAAAAAGTATTGAACTTCAATAGTCATGCAGAAGGGCCCCATGATAAATACATGACTCTATACATTTTCATAAAGTAAACCTTCCTGTAATGCTCACTCAGAACAAGAAATGACCCACTACTCCATCCAGAAGCCTCCATCCGCCTCTTTCTAAGCATGACATTTTTTCCTCCTCAAAGACTAACCTGACTTCAAAACTGCAAATTAATCTGGCTTCTATTAGAAATGTATTGATCACTTCCTTCCTCTTCATCCCTGACTGCAGCATCGGATGCTGAGGAATGCAGAACCCGTAGTTTTGCATCCTAGGCGCAGAGCCAGGGGCCTCACATATGTTATCCTGCTTAATCGTCATTGCAGACGAGGAAACGTTGGCTCTGAGAAGCAATTACATGCTAACGATCCTGCCCAAGTTCTCCAGCTAGAAAGTGGCTAAAAACGTTGGGATTCAAAACAAGTTTGGTTCTAAAGCTTTCACGTCACTTCTCCCTTTTATCTTTTCTTTTTTTTCCTTTCCTTTCTTCCTCCCTCCCTCCTTCTTTTCCTTTCTTTCTTCCTTTCTCTTTCTTTTCTTTTTTCTCTTTCCTCCCTCCCTCTCTCTCTTCCTTCTTTCCTTCCTTCCTCCCTTCCTCCCTTGAATTAGCCTACACCCTCTCACATACCTTAGCCTATTTTAGGATGGAGATTATCTTGGATGGACGGATGAAGAGATGTTACAGAAGCAGAGTGGAGGCATAGGTCAAATTTACCAAGCGTTATTGAAATGTGAGCAGAATGAAGGCTGGACTAGCAACTGGAGATATTATATAATTTAAAGCATCCCCTGCTGCTTAATACCTTTGCTCGTAAAATTAGGGGAATCAGACAAGGCGATCTTCGCAGTGTGATGTGGCCAGGAGAGCAGAAGAATAAGAGGTTGGAAAGACCTCGAGTTAGCACAGTCTGTCTTCCTGTTCTCAGTCTAATCAGGCACCAAAAAGATACAAAAAAAAGACGAGACATGCAGAACTCAAGTTGCTGCAAGTTCAGCATTTCCCAAATGTCTGTCTTTTGCAAACCACATGATAATTTCCCCATATAGACATATCACTAAAGCCATTATACACTTAAGTTTTCTTTCAGTTAACTCATCGGTGTGTTTTGCTTAAAGAGATGTTTGCTTTCTTAAAAAAAAGTATTGAACTTCAATAGTCATGCAGAAGGGCCCCATGATAAATACATGACTCTATACATTTTCATAAAGTAAACCTTCCTGTAATGCTCACTCAGAACAAGAAATGACCCGCACTACTCCATCCAGAAGCCTCCATCCGCCTCTTTCTAAGCATGACATTTTTTCCTCCTCAAAGACTAACCTGACTTCAAAAACTGCAAATTAATCTGGCTTCTATTAGAAATGTATTGAAGATGAAATTAGATAGTAGGCAATCTTTTGTATATTTTGTTTGTTTGTTAATCTTTTGGTAGTCAGGTTTATCTATGTTTGTTGCATGCAGCAGTAATTCATTAAATTTCATTTACTATAGTGTATTTCATTATACAAATACACTACAGTTGATCTATTCCTACATTTGAGGAGTATTTAGGTTGTTTCTAAAGTATTGCTACTACATTTTTGACACATGTTTTGGGGCCAAAGTGAAACAAGTTTCTGTGGTGGATATATTTTAGAGTAAAATTCTGAGCCAAAGATAATTATGTGTTCAACTTCAATAAATACTTACACAAGAGGTTTCTGAATACTAGAATTATTCTTGAATACAAATGTTTTTATTCTGTTGAAACGGTATTTTTTAGATTTCATTTTCTAATCATTTGCTGCTAATAAATAAAAGTGGTTTTGGGGGGGGTATGGTATCCTTATGCCTACTGATTTTACTAAATTCACTTTTGAATTTAAATAAATTATCAGGAGTTTCTTCTGAAATGCATACATGTACAATAATACTGTCCATTATAATAACGACACGTTTATTTTTTCCTTATATTTTACTTATTGGTTTGTTTATCATCCTAAGTAGGACTTCCAACTAAGCCGATAGCGTTGTCCTGTTTACGTTTTCAAGGCAAACTCTTCCCATTTTTCACCATTAGATATATTGTTTGCTGCGGGTTTGTAGGGGTTTGTGTCTGTGTGCGTGTGTGTGCGTGTGTGTGTGTGTGTGCATGTGTGTGTCTGTGTGTGTGCTGATCCCTTTTGTCTTATTCAGGAGATTTTCTTCTATTCTTAGCTTTTTGAGCTGCAGACTGAGAACCATGGATGGTTATAGTCCATGGGGTCACAAAGAGTCAGACGTGACTGAGTGACTAACACTTTCAGGTAATTGCCATGCAGTTTTTAAAAATAAAAACAGTTATTCTTCTTTAATTTGAAGTAGTTGCTTTATTTCAATAGATTCATCCATAAATACAGGTCTAATTCCCTGTTGCTGTTTAGTCACTTATGGACTGCAATCCCCAAGGCTCTTCTGTCCACGGGATTTCCCAGGCAAGAATACTGGAATGAGTTGTCATTTCCTTCTCCAGGGGATCTTCCTGACCCTGAGATTGAATCTGTGACTCCTGTTTGGCATGAAAATTCTTTACCATTGAGCCACCTTGGAAGTCCACTGAAAAACAAGAGTTGGTCTAATTAATTCTCTCTCTTCAGAAAGAATGGACCTTATTGTCATTAAAATAGGAAAGTATTCATTTCACTTTTTTAAAGGATTTTTTTTAATGTGGACCATTTTTAAAGTCTCTATTGAATTTGCTACAGTATTGCTTCTGTTTTATTCTTTGGCTCCTTGGCCCTGGGACGTGTGGGATCCTAACTCCTTAACCAGGAATGGAACCCAATCACCCTTGCATCAGAAATGCAAAGACTTCCCCCATGGACTGCCAGGGGTCCAGTGGCATTTCATTTCAGGTCCCCTCCATTGCAGTTTTTTTTTTTTTTTTATAAAGTGAGTCACATGTGTAATTTTATTTTATTTTATTTTTTTTCGGGGGGTGGGGTGGGGAGGGAGGGGAGCAGGCGGCCTACTTCTATTGGTCTTTCATTTGTCTATTTTCATCCATCTTAGTTTTTTGGCCCTTGTGGGCCTCCCATCGCGGTGGCCTTTGTTGCTGCAGAGCACCGGCTCTGGGCGCATGCGCCCCAGAGCTCCGGCTCGGTAATTGGACACATTGGTCCAGCCGTTCCGCGGCATGTGGGATCTTCCCAGGCCAAGGATCGAACCGGCGCCCCTTACACTGCAAGGCGGTGTCCTTACCCACTGGACCACCAGGGAAGCCCTCCATTGCAGTTTTGAAGCTGTCTTTTAACGTCTCTGTGATTAAAACTCTTCCATTTCCTTCTACACTCTTATCTTTTGCATGTTAAGTTAATTTTCTCCTGTCTTGCCAATAATGCACAATGGGAACATAATTAAGAAAATGAAATATTAGAATAAGCTGAAGTGAATAAAAAAGAAAAGGTAAGCAAGTAGAAGGGAAAGTGGGCATTTCTAGAAGGAAAGCAGGAGTTGTATTGATTTCCTGGGAGTTGTACAGACAGAGCAGGCAAAGGGCCACTTTCTAGGAGTCAGGAGTCACTCTCACTGACAAGTCTCGTTTTTTGGGTGCTCTCTGGCTGGTGCCTTAATTATTCCAAGTCTTAATAACTTTCTCTGCAAAACGAGTGATCTCACTAGCAGACGTCCAGGCACCTTCCGACTCTGAACATATTTAAGTCACTCATGCATTGATTCTATATTGTAGCCAGTCTGTTTTCCAGTTTGAGATCCACAGTGTAGACCTGGAATTCATAATGCATCAATAGGTCTCCTACCAGTATTGGTTCCATTCCCATCTTGACCATGGACTTCCTCTTAACCCTGAGGAAAACGTATGGTTTGGGCTTTATCAATATCCATGTATTGGCTAGTTCCAAGTTTGTTGTGTTTCTTTTGTTAATTTTATTTTGAGGATGTCCATGAAGTCAGTGCGGGGAGATGGATCCAGGTGGAAAGATCATCACTGTCATCATTTGCAAAGTTATTCTTTCTCTTTGCGCCACAGGAGCTAATGTCTAACTTGGGGACTCATTGCTGAAAACTTTTGGCAAGAGCCCTTGGAAGCAGTGAGAGAAGGACCCGTGGAATTCTCTCATCCTTGTGTGGAGGCAGAGAGACTGGACATGGCGGAACAGTAAAACATAAATCCGATTCCTCATGATTACTATCTTGGCAGCAGCTCTGCATTTTAAAGCTCATTCACAGGCAGGTCTGGACTGCTGGCTTGCCCACTGTGTCTGAGCTCGAAGTGGCATTCAAGTCTCGGTCCGAGCTACAGGAAGAGACATCTGCATGAGTGAGTGTACATTTGTGACTGGATGGGATTCAACAGAAACATGCAAAAGTACATCAGTTGTCCAGAATGTTCTAATCCAGCAGTCTACGGTTTTGGAGTGGGCATTTACAGACTCTTACTTATTAGAGACTGAAGGCTCAACTTTTTTCCTGTATATCTTGACGCTGCCAACACTAGTAGATTGGATGAGAGGCATTTTTAATCTTTGGAGCAAAGCCAGTGGCCTGCTCCCTTGGAAGAAGTTCTCAGCAATCCAGCCCTGCCTGGCTTTGTCCTGCCTGCCTGTGGGATTTCTCTTAGCCGAGTTGGCATGTTATCAGGGTCGTGTCCTGGCAAAAGGGACCTACTGAGGGGCTGGGAGGGTGCTGACATGGGTCTTTTGTCCACATAACATGTCCCTGCTCTGGAGAGAGCTCCTTCCATCTTCAAAAGCTCACAAAGGGCCCATGGCTGGGTTGGACCCTACTGTACCCTATTGTCCATCTCCTTCCTTCTCCGGCTGCCCTAGGATGACCCAAAGGCCAGAAGAATGGACTCTACATATATGCCAACCTGCTACTGCAGGTTTGAGCCCCGAACCAGAGGCAAGAGACGCTTCCATCGGAGCTCCTCTGGGCGATCTTCAACAACATGCTTGTCCCCTCCTAGGTCTGCTTCCTCACCTGTGGAGGCACCGCCCTCTCAAGGCTGGATGCAGTAGAGGCAATACATGGCTAGGGTCCAAGCCTGTTTTGAAAACCTTTCACTGCACAGATATCCCTGGGCAAGTTATTATTTATACCGGAATACTTTAAATCAGTAAAATGGAGAGAATAATCTTCAGGAAAACCTTACAAGTTGGTGCTGTTATTATCTGTACGTAACAGACTTTTTAAAAAAATATGAAGACTAGGGAGGGTTAAGTAACTTGCTTAAGATCACATAGGAGCTCAGACATGAACCAGGCGTTCTGTCTCCTTGACCAGTTCTAGGAGTTACATATGTGTGTGTGTGTGTGTGTGTTTACATATCCTGCAAATATTGCATATATATACATATATATATATACTATAGCTATGAATATATGATGGAACATGTATATATACATATATATGTGTATATGTATGTATACACATACAAATACATACCCATGATGCTTAGAAAAGTACCTGGCATACAATGTTAATATTATCAGTAACATCTGGTAGTCATTAAGCTCTCCATAAATGTTACCTATTTTGTATTCTTGCCTGGAGGGTCACAGAGGAGTCTGGTGTGTTACAGTCCACAGGGTTGCAAAGAGTTAGACACGACTGAAGCAGCTTAACATGCACACGTTATAAATATGGGCTTCTCAGGTGGCGCTAATGGTAAAGAGCCCACCAGCCAATGCAGGAGACACAAGAGACTCACGTTCTATCCCTGGTTTGGGAAGATCCTCTGGAGGAGGAAACGGCAACTCACTCCAGTATTTTTGCCTGGAGAATTCCATGGACAGAGGAGCCTGGTGGCCTATAGACTGTGGGGTCACCAAGAGTCAGACTTGACTGAAGTGACTTAGCACACAACATGTGCATGTGGCATGTTCTGAGTCGTGTCCAACTCTGCAACCCCATGGTCTGTAGCCCACCAGGCTCCTCTGTCCATGGAATTCTCCAGGCAAGAACACTGGGGTGGGTTGCCATTTCCTCCTCCAGGAGATCTTCCAACCCAGGGATCGAATCCACGTCTCCTGTGCTTCCTGCATTGCAGGCAGATTCTTTACCTGCAGAGCCATCGAGGAGGCCCACACAGCACACATTATTAATGGGGCAATGCTGACAGTCTATAGAAATATTTCTCATCTGCTACGTCCCTGCTCTTCTGGGAGTTTAGGATTGTCCAGGATCCCAGCTTAGGTACTGTTTCTGGCTAGAGCATTACTTGCATTCTGAATGGGAGCCTGAGGACAGCCTAGTCCAGGGGAGGGAACAGGGGTACACCTGCCCATGAATGGATTGATAAATACAGTCAAGTTTCAGATGGGCAGGGATGTATCTGTATATATTTGTTTGTGTTGTGGAGAAAAGGGGTTTGTAAGCCTATTTTAAATTGAACTCAGTTTTTCTTGGACTTGGGAATGGCTAACACGTCTTTCAAGGGCTTTGTGGGAAGTCCGAGCACCAAGTCTTTAAAGGAAAGGCCTCTGTGATTAATTTCCTATCCTCAGTTTGTGTAGATCACTGGTGGGCTTCCCAGGTGGGTAAATAATCCACCTGAAATGCAGAAGATGCAGAAGACACAGGAGACACGAGTCCCATGCCTGGATTGGGAAGATTCCCTAGAGAAGAAAATGGCAACCCTCTCCAGTATTCTTGCTTGGGAAATCCCCTAGACAGAGCAGACTGGATGGGCTATGGTCCATAGGGTTACAAAGTTGGACACAACTGAAGTGGTTGAACACACATTCACAGAGGTAAGAAAGTTTTTAGGGAGACATGGACAGTGGGGTAAGCCTTCCTGGCCCCCCACCCCACACCCCTTGAGCACTTTGAACTGGTCCTTTAGGTGGTGAGTGAGGACTGATCTCAGGAGTGTGAGAATGGATGAGGTGGCCTTTGTCAGGTCCCCCAGCCTGGAATTCTGAGGAGGGATATACCAGAGGAGGGCATTTATGGGACGTTTTCTTGCATGTCACTGTCCTACTCATGGCTGGACTGGATAGGGCTCTTCATTAAGAGTAAGGAGACAGTAAGCTCCTGCCCTACTTGGCCCTGGGAAAGCTGCACCTTTGGATTGCTACAGTTTCATCTCTTAGACTTTCCCCGCCCCTGACTACCAAGAGCAGTAAGTGAAGGACAGGGTGTGGCCAGAGATTTGTCTAATCCCCAATCCATCCCAAGTCCCTAGCCAGAGGTAAATCCTCAAATGACATCAACGCCCAGTGGAAGGGATTGTGTGACAGAAAGGAATCTGGTTTCCTCGTGGACTTTCTAACCAAGATCTTGCAATTTGGGATTTCCCTAGTGGTCCCGTGGTCAAGACTCCAAGCTCCCAATGCAGGGGGTGCAGGCTCAATCCCTGGAGGTGAAACTAAGATCCCATTTGCCTTTGCCCTGTGGCATGGCCAAAAAGGAAAAGGAAAAGAATGAACCTCCTCCTAAGCTGTAGGAATGGGTAGGAACTCTCCAGCCAGAGAAATCGACAACTGGCTGAGTGTGCACAGAGAAGTCACGTGGCTGTGGCTTGGAACCAGCTTGAGTCTCACTGTCTCTCGAATTCCTGAAGATGGAGGAGAGCAGATAATATAAAACTCCCATGTGTACCCCAATCAGCGTGTTTCTTTAGTTTCTTATTTATATTCCCCAGGATACAAGAAAATGAGGCCAAGTCCCTTTTATACATGGTAAAACCAAGGAGCTGAAAAGTTCAGTGAATCCCAGAGCTCACAAGGCCAGTGGCAAGGATGACTTCTCTCCGTTCTTCCTGTCCTCTGAGTCTCCTCCTCACTGGGTTCCTGGATTGCTTCATCTTTTACAATGACCCAACGTTCTCCAGTAGTCATACAGATGCTAGAGTTGGACAGTGGGGTAAGCCTTCCTGGCCCCCCACCCCACACCCCTTGAGCACTTTGAACTGGTCCTTTAGGTGGTGAGTGAGGACTGATCTCAGGAGTGTGAGAATGGATGAGGTGGCCTTTGTCAGGTCCCCCAGCCTGGAATTCTGAGGAGGGATATACCAGAGGAGGGCATTTATGGGACGTTTTCTTGCATGTCACTGTCCTACTCATGGCTGGACTGGATAGGGCTCTTCATTAAGAGTAAGGAGACAGTAAGCTCCTGCCCTACTTGGCCCTGGGAAAGCTGCACCTTTGGATTGCTACAGTTTCATCTCTTAGACTTTCCCCGCCCCTGACTACCAAGAGCAGTAAGTGAAGGACAGGGTGTGGCCAGAGATTTGTCTAATCCCCAATCCATCCCAAGTCCCTAGCCAGAGGTAAATCCTCAAATGACATCAACGCCCAGTGGAAGGGATTGTGTGACAGAAAGGAATCTGGTTTCCTCGTGGACTTTCTAACCAAGATCTTGCAATTTGGGATTTCCCTAGTGGTCCCGTGGTCAAGACTCCAAGCTCCCAATGCAGGGGGTGCAGGCTCAATCCCTGGAGGGGAAACTAAGATCCCATTTGCCTTTGCCCTGTGGCATGGCCAAAAAGGAAAAGGAAAAGAATGAACCTCCTCCTAAGCTGTAGGAATGGGTAGGAACTCTCCAGCCAGAGAAATCGACAACTGGCTGAGTGTGCACAGAGAAGTCACGTGGCTGTGGCTTGGAACCAGCTTGAGTCTCACTGTCTCTCGAATTCCTGAAGATGGAGGAGAGCAGATAATATAAAACTCCCATGTGTACCCCAATCAGCGTGTTTCTTTAGTTTCTTATTTATATTCCCCAGGATACAAGAAAATGAGGCCAAGTCCCTTTTATACATGGTAAAACCAAGGAGCTGAAAAGTTCAGTGAATCCCAGAGCTCACAAGGCCAGTGGCAAGGATGACTTCTCTCCGTTCTTCCTGTCCTCTGAGTCTCCTCCTCACTGGGTTCCTGGATTGCTTCATCTTTTACAATGACCCAACGTTCTCCAGTAGTCATACAGATGCTAGAGTTGGACCATAATGAAGGCCGAGCATTGCAGAATTAACGCTTTAGAAGCGTGGTGCGGGAGAAGACTGGAGAGTCCCTTGGACTGCACAGAGATCAAGCCAGTCAATCCTAAAGGAAACCAACCCTGAATATTAATTGGAAGGACTGAAGCAGAAGCTCCATTACTTTGGTCACCTGATGTGAAGAGCCGACTCATTGGAAAAAACCCTGAGGCTGGGAAAGATTGAGGGCAGGAGGAGAAGGGGGTGACAGAGATGGTTGGATGGCAGCACTGACTCAATGGACATGAGTTTGAGCAAAGGGAGATAGTGAAGGACAAGGAAGCCTGGAGTGATGGAGTCCCTGGGGTTGCAAACAGTCAGACACAACCTAATGACTGAACAACAATGACGCTCTTGCACCAAAAATGGAAACCTGAGCTCCTCCTATGATCTTTCATGTCCTCCTAAACATTTGTGGTTCTTTAGCATCCAGATCCTTCCCTTGACGAGGGAAGCCACAGCGAAGAGATCACTAGGCTGGAGATTTGGAAGTTGGGCATGGGCCAGGTCTGTTCAACCCCAACCTGAGGCTCACAGGCTTGCTCCAAGGAGCTCAGTGTCTACACAATTGCACACATCCACATCTCCTAAAAGCACCCGCATCTCTCAAAACCTCAGAATCAAAGATTTTTCATATGCAGCGTTTGGTGATGTCTAAATAGCCCTTGGAGGCCTCAAGAAGCAGTCGGCTGGGAGTGGACATGGCTGAACTGATGAACAGTTACTCTCGACATCTATAACTCTGAGCTGGACCTAGAGAGGTTGGCACATGTGGCTGGAGGGGGAGCCGAGCAAGTCTTTTATTGTCCAAGGATGGAATTGATGGCAGTGCCACAGCTTCATGGAACCCAGCTAATAAAACTTTACGGGTTCTTACCCATGAGATATTTTGTTTATGTCACATGGGTCTAATCAGATGCTTTTTTTTCTCTTTATTCACTTCGCCACCCCTTCCCCCTTCCTTGCTCCCTTTGTCTCCCTAGGCTTATGCCCTCTGGAAATGCATTAGTTACCTAGGAAACCTTAATGCCATTTTTTTTTATGAGTGGAGTTTGGTGCAACATAAAGCTAATTTATAGGGTGGTGAGGAATTCATGTCATGACTGGCGAAACAGGAGACTTTATTATGATTTCTATATCCACCTGTGTGGTAGGAATGCATACCTTCCCTCTATTATTCAGGGTAATGTCCTGAAACCTAATTATGAATCCGTATGCTATTTTACAAAATGAGTTGACCTGTCATTGTTTGGTGTAACACCTTATATTGTTCAATGTAAGCTCTAGGACATAATTGGGAATAACAACAAACTGAGGATAGACTAGGCAAGCTGTTAAAGAGTTAAAGGACATGGAATTTGCTTTAAAACCATGAAGTGGTTCTGCCTTAGAGGCAAAGAATGAATCAGATGAGATTCTGAAATCCTTCAACTATGTCTTCCAGGCTGGTGGAGGTCCATATTAGGAAGCTATAAAAATTCTAAATATGTCCTCTACTTCATCCTGCTGATTTCTTTCTGTCTTTGTCCAAAGTGGAAAATATACACCAATGGAGTTACATTAATGAAATGTTTAAAGACAGCTGACAAAGCACAGACAAGACAGTCTTTCTTAAAGCTGAGTCCCCACCAATGCGATGGCAGGACTTCAGCACAAGCACCATTAGATTGGGAGACAAGGTTCACATGGTGCCAAGCAGTGTGTTGAATGTTTTAAATAAAGAAATTCATTTGATCCTCATAACACTCCTATGGGCTTCCCTGGCGGTTCAGTTGGTAAAGAACCAACATGCAATGCAGGAGACACAGGTTCAATCCCTGGGTCAGGAAGGTCCCCTGGAGAAGGAAATGGCAACCCACTCCAGTATTCTTGCCTGGAGAATCCAAATGGACAGAGGAGCCTGGTTGGCTACAGTCCACAGCCTTGCAGAGTAGGGCACAACTTAGTGACTAAACCACAGCCCTACTATGAGGCTGGCATTGAGAAGCTCAGAGTCTGTCCAAAAGCACATAGTTGCGAAGTGAGGAAGGCCACATGAAGCCTGGGTTGGGTTAACTTCAAAGATTCTAGCTCCTGATCTGTTCCCAGGTTTTGTCTGTTCCCCTGGGAAAAGTCAGGCTGAAATTTCAGTTTCTTCAACTATTCAATGTGGAGTGAGAATACAGAGGCTCAGAGAATTTGACCTCAGGGATCCTTGCTTTATCAGAGATCAGCGCTGATGAAGAGGACAGAAAGTTTAGGGAAGACCTGCAGTTCGTGTGGGCATCTGTACCCACTTTGGAAAAAAAAAAAAGAGTAACACCTCACACAGGACTCTCCAGGGCCTTTGGGCGGGGCTGTTCATGGGCGTGATGTTTGCGTGACTGTTGTTAATAACTCTGTGGTTAGTGATTAGGACCTGCGCAGTGATGGGTGGGCAGCCAGGAATCCCTTGAGTGCCAGAAAGCCCAGCAGCACATGGTCTTCTCCTGACCCTTAAAGTCTCAGTCCCTGTGCAAACACCTTTTGCCTTCACTTCATTGTTTCAGAAACATAGACTTTTAGGCTCCATTGGCAGAGCAGCAGTCTGAATGCACGGAGGTGGGGAGGGACAGGCTAGGGCCCAGGAAAGGAACTACAGCCACCCTGCTGAACTTCACCCCCATGCTCTCCAGCGGTGGAAGGCACCACGTGCAACTATTTAAGGATCAGCTAAAGTGCAGAGGAGCAATCTCCAAGCAGAAGCAAAGTAAACCAAACTAAACAAACAAAAAATGCGAGAAGACAAACGTTCAAGATGAGCTAACTGATAACAGGGAAAATCACCTCGCTTGTCTTTGCCACATATGACCACAGGGCAGAGGGTCCTTGTAGACCACTAGCCCCCTTCTTTCATTTCCTTGGTCATATGTCACAATGAATTAACCGCAGGTGGCTCAGGCACAGGACCACACGCTGAGCATTCCGTCCCCCAACCCACAGTCCACCGAACTCGAACATCAAGGCCAGAAAGGCTGCTTTTTACAAGGAAAAGGCACACTTGAGGCTAATCTTTCCATTCTGTTTCTGTTCAGTGTTTCACCACAGAGTGGTGCTATTTACAACCACAGCCTACTATGAGGCTGGCATTGAGAAGCTCAGAGTCTGTCCAAAAGCACATAGTTGCAGTGAGGAAGGCCACATGAAGCCTGGGTTGGGTTAACTTCAAAGATTCTAGCTCCTGATCTGTTCCCAGGTTTTGTCTGTTCCCCTGGGAAAAGTCAGGCTGAAATTTCAGTTTCTTCAACTATTCAATGTGGAGTGAGAATACAGAGGCTCAGAGAATTTGACCTCAGGGATCCTTGCTTTATCAGAGATCAGGGCTGATGAAGAGGACAGAAAGTTTAGGGAAGACCTGCAGTTCGTGTGGGCATCTGTACCCACTTTGGAAAAAAAAAAAAAAGAGTAACACCTCACACAGGACTCTCCAGGGCCTTTGGGCGGGGCTGTTCATGGGCGTGATGTTTGCGTGACTGTTGTTAATAACTCTGTGGTTAGTGATTAGGACCTGCGCAGTGATGGGTGGGCAGCCAGGAATCCCTTGAGTGCCAGAAAGCCCAGCAGCACATGGTCTTCTCCTGACCCTTAAAGTCTCAGTCCCTGTGCAAACACCTTTTGCCTTCACTTCATTGTTTCAGAAACATAGACTTTTAGGCTCCATTGGCAGAGCAGCAGTCTGAATGCACGGAGGTGGGGAGGGACAGGCTAGGGCCCAGGAAAGGAACTACAGCCACCCTGCTGAACTTCACCCCCATGCTCTCCAGCGGTGGAAGGCACCACGTGCAACTATTTAAGGATCAGCTAAAGTGCAGAGGAGCAATCTCCAAGCAGAAGCAAAGTAAACCAAACTAAACAAACAAAAAATGTGAGAAGACAAACGTTCAAGATGAGCTAACTGATAACAGGGAAAATCACCTCGCTTGTCTTTGCCACATATGACCACAGGGCAGAGGGTCCTTGTAGACCACTAGCCCCCTTCTTTCATTTCCTTGGTCATATGTCACAATGAATTAACCGCAGGTGGCTCAGGCACAGGACCACACGCTGAGCATTCCGTCCCCCAACCCACAGTCCACCGAACTCGAACATCAAGGCCAGAAAGGCTGCTTTTTACAAGGAAAAGGCACACTTGAGGCTAATCTTTCCATTCTGTTTCTGTTCAGTGTTTCAACCACAGAGTGGTGCTATTGCAAAAGACAAGGGTGGGCAGCAGGCTAGCTCCGGAAATTTGTACTAGGAGAGAGTTTCCAGATGGATCTCCAAACAACCAGAACCAGTCCCCACTCTCAGAAACCACTTTCAGGAGGAGGGCCCTTCCACCCAGATGCAGCCAGGAGGAAAAGAAAGTTCAGCAATACAGCCAACAGATGGACACCAAGGCCAGGGCTGGGCCCACGGGCTCCACTTGGAGAAAGGGATCCAGCAAGACCTAGTTTGGATGGACTTCCCGGCCCTAGCACTGCTTTCAGGGCACTGCCTCCCCAGCTTACCTGTCAGCTCTGTTCTTTGCTTTTAGCCAGCTGCAACCACTCTGATCTGTCTCTATTCCGAAAAATGGATTTACTTACAAGTTCCAAGGCTCCGCAGTTCTAAGTTGAGTCCATCAGATGTGCAACAACCTTTTACTCTGTCTTTAAAGGAACACAACTTTCTACTCCTTTATCTGGCTCCCCTATTTCCTGATCATCTTGTTACCCTTTTGGGAGCCAGAGGGAGGACTCCAGCACTGGTCTCTAGACAGGGGAAGAGAACAAGTAGTTCTGAAGTGGAAAGAAAAGCCCTGAAGGGAAAGGCAGCTTGCTGGCTCAGGGAAGATTGTCTGAAGGAGCCTTCCACAAAGCAAAGGGCCAGTGGTTCTCCATTTGGGAGCCCTAAAGAATCCCCCTGCAATACCAGAGACCCAGGTTCAATCTCTGGGTGGGAAAGATCCCTTGGAGTAGGAAATGGCAACGCACTCCAGTATTCTTGCCTGGGAGATCACGTGGACAGAGGAGCCTGGCGGACTATAGTCATGGGGTCGCAAAAGAGACAGGACTTAGCAACTAAACAACAAAGAGCAAAGTGCATCCTTCTTTCTCAGCTTCTGCCCTTCTCTCCTCTTCCTCTCTCCTCCCTCAGCCCCTCCCTCCCTTCCTGCCCCCTCCTCCCCAAGGCACCACGCATATTTGGCAAGATTAAGGTGTCACCTCTCATATTACAAGGCGTGTTGATCGCACGCAAAGACAGACCCACCAACTCTGGACAAACCCCCCCCTGAGTTGGGAAAAGGCAAAAACTTTTCTGAGGATCGCCTAAGGTCCTGGCAAAAGGAGGCAGCCAGTCAGCGCTGGGCATCTGCAGAACAAATCGGTTTTAAACTCACGCTGCCTCGTCGTTTTCTTTTTTCCCCTTCTGATTTTTTTTTTTTTTTTTCAAATTAAAGTTTGCCGCCTCCCCCCTTCCCCTCCTCCCTCCAGACTACGGGTGACCGAGGAGCGGCGGGCAGATCAGCCAGGACATGTTTTTAACCCATTCCTCGCTGCAATCACCTCTTTCTCGGCCATCTTCGGTACCGGACGACCTGGGGCTGCAGAGAAGAGGCCCTAGAACATGGCCAGTGGAGCTGAATCTGGGACCTGAATCCCGCCTTTGACTGCTAGGCGGCGGGGTCTGGGGTTGCAAGTGCGGGAAGTGGGGGAGGGCAGGGAGGCGGGCCACAGGCGAGCGAGAAAACCAGGACCCAGCAGAGCACGCCCAGTCCAGACCTTCATGGTGCGGCGCGCCGGGTGCAGGGGACAGCTCGGCAGGGGGCCCCCCAGCAGGAGCACGTTACCCTTGGGGAGCCAGAGGGAGGACTCCAGCACTGGTCTCTAGACAGGGAAGAGAACAAGTAGTTCCCCTGAAGGGAAAGGCAGCTTGCTGGCTCAGGGAAGATTGTCTGAAGGAGCCTTCCACAAAGCAAAGGGCCAGTGGTTCTCCATTTGGGAGCCCTAAAGAATCCCCCTGCAATACCAGAGACCCAGGTTCAATCTCTGGGTGGGAAAGATCCCTTGGAGTAGGAAATGGCAACGCACTCCAGTATTCTTGCCTGGGAGATCACGTGGACAGAGGAGCCTGGCGGACTATAGTCATGGGGTCGCAAAAGAGACAGGACTTAGCAACTAAACAACAAAGAGCAAAGTGCATCCTTCTTTCTCAGCTTCTGCCCTTCTCTCCTCTTCCTCTCTCCTCCCTCAGCCCCTCCCTCCCTTCCTGCCCCCTCCTCCCCAAGGCACCACGCATATTTGGCAAGATTAAGGTGTCACCTCTCATATTACAAGGCGTGTTGATCGCACGCAAAGACAGACCCACCAACTCTGGACAAAACCCCCCCTGAGTTGGGAAAAGGCAAAAACTTTTCTGAGGATCGCCTAAGGTCCTGGCAAAAGGAGGCAGCCAGTCAGCGCTGGGCATCTGCAGAACAAATCGGTTTTAAACTCACGCTGCCTCGTCGTTTTCTTTTTTCCCCTTCTGATTTTTTTTTTTTTTTTTTCAAATTAAAGTTTGCCGCCTCCCCCCTTCCCCTCCTCCCTCCAGACTACGGGTGACCGAGGAGCGGCGGGCAGATCAGCCAGGACATGTTTTTAACCCATTCCTCGCTGCAATCACCTCTTTCTCGGCCATCTTCGGTACCGGACGACCTGGGGCTGCAGAGAAGAGGCCCTAGAACATGGCCAGTGGAGCTGAATCTGGGACCTGAATCCCGCCTTTGACTGCTAGGCGGCGGGGTCTGGGGTTGCAAGTGCGGGAAGTGGGGGAGGGCAGGGAGGCGGGCCACAGGCGAGCGAGAAAACCAGGACCCAGCAGAGCACGCCCAGTCCAGACCTTCATGGTGCGGCGCGCCGGGTGCAGGGGACAGCTCGGCAGCCTAGTCTGGCCCGGAGGAGGACCGGAACCTTTTGGCGCCAGGGAGGCAGTGAAGCGAGATCCTCCCCTCCCCAGGGACCGCGGAGGTGACGCCCCTGGGCCTCAGTGGGCGCTTCTGGCCTTTTTCGATGTGGCAGCCTCCAGCAGCCAGCATAATAATGAGGCAGGTACAATCTATCTAGTACGCAGCCCCCAGGCTCCCCATCCCTGCCCACCTCCCCTCGGACCGGCGGCCTCTCTCCGCGGCGGCGGGTTCGGGTTCGGCCTGATCTGGTAGGTGTAGTACCCTTCGTCCTTCTTGGTGTCTGACCAAATTCGGCAACAAGTCAGAGGAATTCGGATTCTTTTTTTGAACTTGGACCCCAGCGGAAACGTAGAGCGTGCAGCTTATGGGAGGGCGTGGGGAGAAGGGATACCGACTCGCTCCCCTCCCCAAGTTGCGCGTGAATACGCAGGTCCTGGCAAGAGAAAGGGTGAGGGGTGGCTGAGGCTGCAGGGAGGAAGAAGTGGGGGGAGCCTGGAGACGCAGCCCCATGGGCGAAACTCAGACTCTGGATTAACTCATTGACCCCAAAGTGACATTTTCTCCCCGCCTCACTTCTCTTGATGGCAAATGGGCCAAAGCAAGATGACCTAACTCGGTAAATTTAGAGAGACCGAGCTCGCCGCAAGCGGGGTATAATGGACAGCTAAAATTATCTCGAAATAAGAGATTTTTGCCCCCCTCCCCTCCATTCCTCGAATAATCTCCGGATGGGGAAGTGGACGTCACTGCTTTCGGAGCGCTTAGAAAGGTGGTTCTGTCGCTGGCCTTCCCGCGCGGTCCCCGCTTGCAGACGGGTGGGTGCTGGGCGCGCGCTCGGCTGCAGGGCCCAGACCCTCATTCGGATGGAAGGAGCTTAGGAGAAGTTGCAGGCTACGAGGAGTGGGAGCCTCCGGGTCATCACCCCTCCCTTACAAGCTCAGGCTTGCAGTCACACAGGCGCTCAAACACGACCGCCAGTGCCTGGGTGCCCTGACCCACAGCCCATACCTCTCTGACTTGATCCCTCTGCACCGCCGGCTGCTCCCTGGGTGCTGGTCCCGGAGAAGCCGGCGGCCAGCTCGGGTGGCGGGAGAGGGAGTGGGACCGACCGGTGGGCTCGGTAGGGGGTGGGCAGGGGTCTGGAGAGGGAAGATGCTGAGGGCTTTGCACGTGAGACTCCAGGCGCCTAGGGAAAAGGGGCAGGGAAGACCCTTCTGCTTTGTAATGGAAAACCTTAAATAAAAAGCATAAAAGAAAGAATTTTTTCAAGAAAAAGTACAATTAAGATAGGCTGACGGCATGAACGCGCAAAGTGCAGTGAAAAGTTGAATGCCTTTTTTTTCCCCCTGGATTTCTAAAAGAGAGGTCGAGGGGCCAGCAGAAGCGTAACTATCAACTTGGAAGTAGGAGGTGTTTTTCTTTAAGACAGGCTAGGGGAAATGACCCGGCCCCCCCACTGGGCCCCGACCTGGGTCGGAGGGGCGCTGGGGCGCCGGCGTGCGCAGCGGGCGGCGCGCGGGGGCGGGCGGCGCGGCGCGGAAGGGGTTAAGGCGCTGAGCGCGGAGCCATCTGGCCGGGTTGGCTGGTTATAACCGCGCAGATTATGTTCACGGGACTCAGAGTTGAAGGCTCCTCTCCCTACCGAGCAGCTCCGCGCGCGGCCCCTGAGAGAGCCCGGCGCAACTCCTCTCTGGCCTCGCCTTTCTTTCTCCGGTTCTTTTTGTCCCCTGCTGGGGGTGGCGGCGGCGGGTTGGGGGAGACTGAATGACCGAGCTCGCGGCCACCTTTCTCTTCATGTCGACGTCCCTGAAAACAGTCACACGGATGCCATGGTTACTTCTGCCACGGTAAGGGGAGGCGGGCGCGCTGGGTGGGCAGGTTCGGGGCCCGGGGCCCGGGAGGGAGTGGACTGGGGACCAGCGCCGGGCCCCGGCTCCGCACCCCGCCCCCACCCCATCGGGCCGCGCTCCCGCACTTCCCCTGGCTCGTGCCTTCCCGAAGTTTACACCGGGATCTGCCCCGGCCGTGGCGCGATCACAGCCACCCCTGCGCATACACACACTTACGCACACTTCCCCACCTCCCCTCTCCCGTCCCGCGGCTGCCGGAGAAACCGCCCAGTATCTGCGAAAGTGATCAGGTTTAAGGGACCGGGGGGCCGAGGCGAGGGGAAAGGGGGCCGACGGAAGGGCCGGGAAAGGCTTAGGCACAACCGCCAGCCCCTCACCATCACGCCGTCTGCTCCCGCAGAGGAGGCTCCCACTTACCCCGTAACAAAGGGGGTGACAGGCGGATCTGGGCCGGCGGGGAGGCTAGGGTACCGCCACCGCTCCTCGCACGCGCCCCCGGCGCCCGGTTCGCCGCGGCTCCTAGATCTCCGCTCTCCTCCCCCTCCTGGCCCGGCAGGACTGGGGGAGGGGATTCGGAGCCGGAGAGTCCCTTCCCAGTTTGGGGAGTTGAGACTCTTCACGGCGCGGCTACCTGCCGGAGTCCCCCTGTCTCCGCACAGAGCTTTCTCGGAAACAACCCCGCTCCCCGGGGCTCGGCCTGGCCGGCGGCCACCCCATCCTGGGTCTCTGCCGATGTTGGAACTGCGCGCGCGGCCCGCGCATCTGGGTTCCCGCCGGGGGGAGACGGGCACGGGAGCCTGGTGATTCCGGGGCAGTGCGCCCGATTCCTCCCGGCCAGCTGTAGGAATTGGAGGTGCGGGGAGGCTTGGAAGGCCTGGGGGCAAGGCGCAGCTAGGTCAGACTTCAGAGGACCCGCAAGGACCAGAGTGCTCCATGGCCCCAGAACTCCAGCCATATTCCGAAGGAAATTTGGGATGCTTGGAAGTTGAAGGTTCGGGACAGAAGGGTCTGGGGTGGGGGAGGGGACTCTCCTTGTGGCTTTCGGGCGCGAGTGGTTGCGCGGAGGATACACAGCTTCTTTGGGGGACTTTGGCAGCTGCGTTCCTCCAAGGCACGGCACGGAGACCCCGCCCCGGACCGTGTGGGGGCTGCTGACTAGTAAGGTTCCCTCTGGCTGGATCCCCGGCCGGGAACTTCCAGGTGGAGAAAACTCCGGCTCCGCACCCCGCCCCACCCCATCGGGCCGCACTTCCCCTGGCTCGTGCCTTCCCGAAGTTTACACCGGGATCTGCCCCGGCCGTGGCGCGATCACAGCCACCCCTGCGCATACACACACTTACGCACACTTCCCCACCTCCTCTCTCCCGTCCCGCGGCTGCCGGAGAAACCGCCCAGTATCTGCGAAAGTGATCAGGTTTAAGGGACCGGGGGGCCGAGGCGAGGGGAAAGGGGGCCGACGGAAGGGCCGGGAAAGGCTTAGGCACAACCGCCAGCCCCTCACCATCACGCCGTCTGCTCCCGCAGAGGAGGCTCCCACTTACCCCGTAACAAAGGGGGTGACAGGCGGATCTGGGCCGGCGGGGAGGCTAGGGTACCGCCACCGCTCCTCGCACGCGCCCCCGGCGCCCGGTTCGCCGCGGCTCCTAGATCTCCGCTCTCCTCCCCCTCCTGGCCCGGCAGGACTGGGGGAGGGGATTCGGAGCCGGAGAGTCCCTTCCCAGTTTGGGGAGTTGAGACTCTTCACGGCGCGGCTACCTGCCGGAGTCCCCCTGTCTCCGCACAGAGCTTTCTCGGAAACAACCCCGCTCCCCGGGGCTCGGCCTGGCCGGCGGCCACCCCATCCTGGGTCTCTGCCGATGTTGGAACTGCGCGCGCGGCCCGCGCATCTGGGTTCCCGCCGGGGGGAGACGGGCACGGGAGCCTGGTGATTCCGGGGCAGTGCGCCCGATTCCTCCCGGCCAGCTGTAGGAATTGGAGGTGCGGGGAGGCTTGGAAGGCCTGGGGGCAAGGCGCAGCTAGGTCAGACTTCAGAGGACCCGCAAGGACCAGAGTGCTCCATGGCCCCAGAACTCCAGCCATATTCCGAAGGAAATTTGGGATGCTTGGAAGTTGAAGGTTCGGGACAGAAGGGTCTGGGGTGGGGGAGGGGACTCTCCTTGTGGCTTTCGGGCGCGAGTGGTTGCGCGGAGGATACACAGCTTCTTTGGGGGACTTTGGCAGCTGCGTTCCTCCAAGGCACGGCACGGAGACCCCGCCCCGGACCGTGTGGGGGCTGCTGACTAGTAAGGTTCCCTCTGGCTGGATCCCCGGCCGGGAACTTCCAGGTGGAGAAAACTCCGAGCTCGACCGCCTGGTCTCGACCTCTGGCGGCAGGTTCAGAGTCTGAGTGCAGGCAGCTGCCCGGACGCAGCGGCAGCCGGAGCGCAGAGCTCCGGGTTGGAGAGCTGGCGGCTGCGCGCCTTGGACTTGTTTATGTGCTCCTGGACCAGGGGGCGGGAGCTCGGGGGTGGGGGCGGGCTAAAAAGGTGGGTGTCACCCCAGGACTCAGCCGGTCACCAACTGTGCTGGGAGACGCGCTTTTTAATGAAGAGATGCCCTCTCCCCCGCTGCAGAACGGAGAACCAGATCTCAACACTGTTGCAAATATCAGGATGGAAAAAGTTGTAACCCAAGGGAACTTTGCCTTAGGTTCTCTTTTCCCAGCGCTCAGAAATTTCCCCGGCGTCCTCAGCCTGCCTCCCTAAGTCCCCCAACCCCCCGCCCCCGACACAAAGAAGGTGGAAGGGTAGGATTCAGTCGAGAAAATCCAAGGACCTCTGCGTAGGCCTTTACGGCTCACACCTGGGTATGGCGTTAGACGAGAAGAAGATGATAAAAGGGGACTGTGAACGCTGTTGGAGGCAGGAGGAAGTCTGTGGGGTGCGGCAGGGAGCGGGAATGGGTGTGTGCAGCTGTGGACGGTCTTGTAGGTGGGTGTGGAGGGTTTGGCTCTGTGCGGGCAGGATCTGTGTCCTATGGAAGGCGATCTGGACCCCTGGGCGCTCTGTTTGGGCAGGGAAGGAGGTTGTTTGGGAAATCTGAATGCGGGAGGTGTGTTTCTGGGGCCCCCTTGCAGGGGCACGCGGGTGCCAAGCAGCAGGTGAGAGCCCGCGGGCAGCTAGGTGTGCTAAGAAGAAATCCATGCCCGCGAAGGGTGCGAGAGCAGAAGAGCCAGGGTGTGCTAGAGCAGATGGCTCTGCGTGCCTGCACAGACACACGGAGTGGGTGTGCCGCGGGAGGGCGGCTCTGGGGGGGACGCGTGTGGAAGGTTGGGCTAGCAGCCTTCCGACTACCAAAGGTAGGGCGCACAGAATCTGACAAGATCAGAGTGTGACCTTTATGAGTGAGTCCTGGGGAGCTGGGCTGGGATGCAGCTGGGCTCCGTGGGGAACAGGAAAGTGTGGACTTGGACACTTGTTATAGAGAGATGGGGCACCTGAGGAAAAGGATGCTGGAGTGGTCACTGCCTTCGCCTCCTCTGCACCCCCAGACCCAGAGAGGAGGGAATTGCAGAAGGCTTAGGGTGAGGGATGTACATGGCACAGGGCAGGGATGTGTGTATAAGACTGGAGTGAACAGAGAAACGTGCTTTGCGTGGCTCATGGCAGGGATGCATGCTGTATTATGGGTAAAATGGGTTTCTTGCTTAATAGAGGAATTTGCCGTCATCAATTATTATTATTGATTATCAATAAAAATTTATGGAATGTCCATTGGAGGCTGAGCCCATTGCTGGGCTCTGGGGCGTGGCATGATTCTTCCCCAGGGCTCAGCTGACTGCTGCAGTTTTGTCAGAAGGAACCAGGAGAGCTCGATGCTAGAGGTTTTTTCAAGAAATATAATTCAGTTTCCAGAGATGTTTATGGATCTCAGAGGCCAAAGGGAAGCTGACTTGAAATATGTCTGTGGTTTTGTAGCAAGGGGGCAGAAAGATGGAGATGATGGACAGTTTTGTGTGTTGGGGAGGGAGCTGAGGGCTGTTTCTGGTAGGGGTGGGGGCTGGGAATGGGAGGGGCGGCAAGCTGGAGCAGAACTAGGTCCTGATACATGGAGGGTGGAGTTTCCGACAGGGATGGCAGGGCAAGAGCTGCATAAGGGGTGAGACAGTGATGGCAGGAAGCTGCAAGCAAGATGCAGGTTGGGGGTGTTTGTCGTTGATGATTTCTGGGCTGTGAGCATAATGCTGACGTGTGTGTGCCTGTTATGTGCCCGCATGCAGGGCAGAACTGGAGAGAAGTCCCAGGGGCGGGGTGAGGCTAGCCTGGAGAACTGGAGGGCTGTCTATTCTGACTCCGGTGGAGGAGGTGGCTTGTTTGCATCTGCAGAAACTCTTTGTGTCTGAGGAAGGCTGCACTTTGTCTTCGATGCTCAGATGTGTATCATGTGTATCAAAGTTTGAAGGGTACAGTGAAGAGAAGGGTTGTAGGCTTTAGGAAGCATTTGGGGAGGGGAGAAGCCTGATGTTGGTTGGGTTCAGACCAGCAGGACGGAAATGGGTTGGAGCAGGGGGAGGAGTGTGCCTTGGGTCCACACCTGCTAATCTGGAGCCTCAGTTTTAAGGTCTGTTCCTGAAAGGGCATATGTTTGAGGAAGAACAAACCTCTTTTATTTGACTTAAGACATTTTTGAATTCCTGAAATGACAGGTGTGCCATTTTGAGGTTCTGCCGTAGCTGTAGGGGAAATTAGTCTGGGTAAGAGGGTGGATGCGGGGTCTGAGCCTTGGCCAGAGGCTCTCGCGGCAGGGGTTCTGATGACGGCGTGGTGCAGATGGGAGGCTTCCTATTGGGAGTGCCTCGGTTCCAGTCCAGTTCTGCCACTTTAGAGCAGGATGATTTTGCTAAAGTTCTCTAATCTCTCTGATCCTTTCTTGTTTCTCTTTGTGTAAAATGATATTGTCTGCCATGACTCAATTAGAGCGAATTCCTCTTTGCTCCCCACTCCCAGTCAAACCTGAGTGTGTTTAGGGGTACAAAGCCTTACTCAGGGATGATGCCGAGCTGAAAACAGGTGCTAACATGGATGTGAACCATTGTAAAAATGTGTCCTGGACCTCTTTTTTATAATAGCACATGTTGGTTAAATAGCCTTAATATCTACTGTCTGCTGCACTCCCTTTGTGCAAACAGAACTTTCTGTAGCTGCCTCAGTTTATTCATCCATAAAATGGAGACAACCAAGCCTCAGCATTTGTCGATGGAGATCTGTACTCATAAAGAGTCTTTGAAGTATTCAGAAGAAAAGTGGTCCACAGATCAGGGTTAGTAATGATCTGAGACAGACATTTTCCTTTGCTGTGGACCACGACACCAGAAGAAAAACATGAGTTTGAGAACAGAGAAAATAGTCGTTGTTTTGGGCATGTTAGAATTAAAGAGGAGCAAAGTCCAGCTGTCCTGGTTTACCATGAGGGTCTGTTTTCCTCTGGGAAATGGATTCTGGAGGCATGGGCTTCAGGTCTGCGACACGGCAAACACCCAGTACAGCAAGTTGGTGTGGCCGCTTTCCCCAGAGAGGAAAAATGGAGACCAGAAAAAGTGGGGCCAGGAAACCCGCGCAAGCAAGCCTCCTAGTCCTCCCAGAAGTCAGCACATGCTGTCAACTGCTGGCTCGGAGTCAGGATCCCATCCTTGAGTTCAGTGGCCATAAATAGTCAGGAGCTAAGCTATTTCCATGAGGCACTAAACCAATTCCATTGCTTTTCTTGGCGAGATTGGGCCAATTAAGTTGATTGGAAGAGGTCACTGCTGGTGGCGCTCACATTCCCCAGGCGGGACGGGCCAGCAGAGTTTAATTATATAACGTTTCCCATCTCTCCACCTTCCCTCCCCAACGGATCAGATGTGCGGGCCTCCCCCTCAGCCCCTCCATCCAGAATGGCAAATGGAGCAGGCTGTGGCTGCTCCGGAGTTCTCCAGACCCTTTCCTGAGCAGTTACAGTGTTCCCACCCCAACTGCAAGGAATGTAAATCCACGTGTTGGCTGGAAGGAACCACCACAGTTTCCCAATCTCCCCCGCTGCTGTTTTACTCTTTAACGAGGCAGGCAGTTTCTGGCAGTGGGGACGCTGAGCTAGGGACTGCTGCTAGGGGTTTTGATTTAGTGTTCTTTTAAACTGGGTTTGTTGGAGAAGGACCGCATCTACTGGAGACCAGCCTGAGATCCCTGTGGTGCTGCTGATAAAGGCTGTGGATGCACTTGGCGCCTGGATAGGTGTAAGCAGAGAGAGAGTGGGGCAGAGCTGTGTGTGTGTGCACCGGAGGGGCCCCTGGGTGGGCAGGAGGCATTCCTTGAGCTTGTGTTGGGAGAGAGGCAGGTATGTGGACGCCTGGCTCATGTTGAATGGACAGTGTATTGCGTCTTGTAGAAGAGCCAGCTTGTGGAAGAAGCTGAGAGCAACTGTTTTCCAGATCATTTGTATCTGGGGATGGAGGATGTGTGAGCTTTTGGCAAGTACAAGACTGGTGCGGGTGGAGCCTCATTCTTGCCTCAACAGATTTCTGTTAAGATCAAGGCTGGACAAAGGAAGCCTTCCAGAAGAATTGTGTCTGCACCTATGAAAGCACATGTGGATAGACCAAGATCTTTAAAGTCTGTTCTTGTTGTTGCTGCTGGTGTTCCACTAGTCAGTCCTTCCTTGTACCTAAAAACACCGAGGGGCTAAGTGTGCACGCACCCCTGGGTGGTGAGGATGCATGGGCTGTTTTGTGTTCATATCAGGGTCATAGTCCTTCTCAAGCAGTCTTAACTGGAAACCACCAGAGGCTGGCTGTGTCTCTGGGCATCTTCACAGAATAGACCTCTGACTGTCAGTGTGGTTTCGCTAAAGAAGGATTTTGAAATGAAATTTGGTGTGGTCTGTTGTGTTTGCCCACCTTTCAGCAGCCTCTCCAGAAAAGACGTCTCTTGAGCCCCAGATCTTCTGTGGGTTTGTTCCGTTGGGGATTTTTGAAAGGAATGAGGTTTTTGCTCATTCAAGACCAGAACTGTAGGAGTAAATGGTATTTTTTTTTTTTTTTTTTGGCCACTTCTATCGGTCTTTCATTTCCATCTTTGGCCCATGTAGGCCTCCCATCACAGTGGCCTCTCTCGCTGTAGAGCACTGGCTCTGGGTGCATGCACTCCAGAGCTCTGGCTCAATAGTTGGACACATTGATCTATCCACTCTGAGGCACATGGGATCCTCCCAGGCCAGGGATCGAACCGGCGCCCCTTGCACTGCAAGGCAGTGTTCTTACCCACTGGACCACCAGGGAAGCCCCAGTAAATGGTATTTTACTGATCTCAGAAGATCCCAGGCCATGGTCAGGGCAGCAGAAAGCCTGCTGAGGGACCAGGCTTACCACCAAGCTCTGTCACTAATCAGCTGCTGTTGTGTGACCCAGGTCTTGAACTAGAGGATCTCAGAACTCCATCCCAGCTGTGCCATCTGAGGACTTTGCAGTGGCCTCGTCCTCTTTCATAATCAGCGCTGATAGGCTTTGGTTAGAGTACAGTTTGACACACCCACAATGAGCTCCCCTATTTTTTATCTTTGGGGAGTGACTGAGTCAAAGGCAGAAATGCATGCGGAACATTTGCCATAGTGTTTTTGTTTTGGCTAGGAATGTTCTTGAAGTTGGCTTTGCCCACACAGTGTGTATGGCACTGGAAGGGGTGGAGTTTGGCTTTCTGGTAGACTGGATGCCAATAACCCTGGGTGCACACGAATGCCTGTTGGTATCAGTGTTTCTAAGAGAAGTACCCACTTTGAAGAAGATTGATGAAGATGATAGTTAATATTTGAGCACTTGCTGGATACCAGGCATTATGGTGGATATCACATGGTATTATCTCAGAGCCCCAGATCGTCTCTTTTGCAGCTAGGGAGACTGAGGTTATGTGAGGTTAAGGGGTATGCTTAAGATTTCCATGTGCTGACTCTCTATCCTGAAGCCTGTGGCCACTCAAGTCCATCACCTGCCAGTCAGATTTTGTTTCTGCATGCCATTAGGTCATCCACATGGGGGACTGCTGGATAGCCCCCTGCAAAGCCTGTTACCCCACAGGGTAGCCTGCGCCGTGAGAAGGTTTGTGTTCACGTGCAAGACAAATGTTAAGGCTTTCTGGCCACCTGCTGGAAAGCACGTGTCAGGTCTCTCTGAGCTCCTCCCAACTCCCCCTGCACTTCCGGTCCTGTTGACAAGGTGACAAGGGAATCTGCCCTTCCAGAATGGGGCTATTGATTTAAGCCACAATTGCCTCCTTGTACCCTCTGTAAGGTTGGAGTTAGACATCTGGTTTTGATCCGCTCTCCCACAAGAGGTGGTGAGTCCCAGCGTCCCGTGGTGAGGGTTGTCCAGAGTAAGAGAGGATAGAGGACAACGTGAAGGCTCTTCAGGATTTGCAGACTCCCATCCTGGAAAGTCTAGGGAACTCCTTCCATGTGTACTGGGGCCAAACTGAACATAGATTTCTTGCTGAAACGATGAAGGCAGGAGGTGAAGGTCCTCAAGCTCTGCTTAATGCAAAGCGGAGCAGCTGTAGGGTCCCCCATCCCTGGCACTTGCTTGCTGCATGCCTTTGCCTGGGCAGTCCCAGAAGTAGGGGAGCCAGAGGGGTTCTTAGGGTGCCTGTTGCCATCTCTGAGGGATGCCACTGCAAGCTCTTGTTTTTCCTCTCTCCACTGACTTTCCCATCACCGCTTCCTGCCTCACACGCATATCCAAAGCAATGAGTGAGAATGACTTAGTTCTGTTGCTGAAAGGTATTTGAAGTGTGCTGTTAGACAGCATGAACCGAATGCCTGTGCAATTGTGGGTGTTCAGAATATATGTGTTGTTTTGTTTGACACAACATTCCACGTGTAGGGAGATGCTTTCTTCTTTGAAATAGCCTTGTTATTATCATTTTTATGGTAGATAGCTGGAGCTTTCACCCCCTCCCCACCGTGTTCTCTCTGTTTTTAGGTCTGAACCCCTGGCATTTAAAAATATCCTCCCCCTCTGGCTCCAAATCGTCCCTTAGGGAATGAAGTTCCAAGTTCCTAGTCTGGGATTATTTCCATTCTGTGTCTAGCGGACCTGCTTCTGGTGGAATATGGGGCTCGTCCATCTCCTGCTTCCGGTGGGTCCAAGAGGGAAAACACAGTTCTGGGAACAACTGGGGTTTCCCAACATGTGTGTCCAGGATGGGAAAGCCCCCCACTCTCCTGACTCCCACCTTGGTCCTTGAACAGCTCACCTCCCCTCTCCTTGAGTGTCTGCTTAGTTGCTCCAGCAGGTCCAACTCTCGGGGACCCCGTGGGCTGTGGAGGAGCCCTCCAGGGATTTCCCAGGCAAAACTACTGGAGTGGGGTGCCATTTCCTCCCCCAACACACCTCTCTTTGAGAAGGACTCAAACTAGCCGTGCGACCTCAAGCCAACCATGCTCCTTCCACGGGTCTCTATTTCCTCTTGCAGAAACAAGAGGGAGTTGAATTCACTGGAGGTCAAAAGGACCCTGCCCGTCATGACAGTTCACACATTCCTTGACTCTGTGGCTCCCCAAGCCTCCCTGTGCCCCCCTCCCTAGGATTTCCGGGTATCCCCGATGCTCTTGGAGGACTTACCTGCAGAGATGTGGAGGGAATGGAGGAGGAAATGAAGTTATACGATGCCAGATAAGTTCTTGAACATATGGAGAAGTGCATGTTTGTAAAGTGCTGAAGAAGCAAGCTTGCCAAATTTGTGGCAGATCTTGGATTGAGAGTTGGAAGCGTAGGAAGAGGTTTATGTGGGAAAAAATTGTCCTTGGGGAGCTGAATTCGGTGAACGAGATTGGAAAGATCCTGAACCATGAACGAGGGCCCCAGACTTCACCCTCAGATTCCACCCCATCCCAGAGACTCACTGTGTAGTTTGGGGAGTCTCTGATTGACACCAGGTCCCACTTTCTTCCTGAACTCCGTGGAGACTGAAGGGCTCCCAACTTAGATGACCCCCAAACCTTTCCCGCCTTATCATTAATTATGGGAACGGAGGATTAGTAGAAAGACCTGGCTGGCTGGATGGATGGGTAGTATGGCTTAATTGAGTTTGAGATGGCCACTTAGGGTGTTTCTGCATGTGTGCTGGACTTAGAATACTCTCTCTTCTCCACCAGGGATATTGAAAGCATCCTTCAAACTTTCGCTTTTCCAGTGACTAACACTTTCACTTTGTGTCTTCCCGGGTGGAATAGGGGTCCATCTCCTGCTTCCGGTGGGTCCAAGAGGAAAACACAGTTCTGGGAAGAACTGGGGTTTCCCAACATGTGTGTCCAGGATGGGAAAGCCCCCCACTCTCCTGACTCCCACCTTGGTCCTTGAACAGCTCACCTCCCCTCTCCTTGAGTGTCTGCTTAGTTGCTCCAGCAGGTCCAACTCTCGGGGACCCCGTGGGCTGTGGAGGAGCCCTCCAGGGATTTCCCAGGCAAAACTACTGGAGTGGGGTGCCATTTCCTCCCCCAACACACCTCTCTTTGAGAAGGACTCAAACTAGCGTGCGACCTCAAGCCAACCATGCTCCTTCCACGGGTCTCTATTTCCTCTTGCAGAAACAAGAGGGAGTTGAATTCACTGGAGGTCAAAAGGACCCTGCCCGTCATGACAGTTCACACATTCCTTGACTCTGTGGCTCCCCAAGCCTCCCTGTGCCCCCCTCCCTAGGATTTCCGGGTATCCCCGATGCTCTTGGAGGACTTACCTGCAGAGATGTGGAGGGAATGGAGGAGGAAATGAAGTTATACGATGCCAGATAAGTTCTTGAACATATGGAGAAGTGCATGTTTGTAAAGTGCTGAAGAAGCAAGCTTGCCAAATTTGTGGCAGATCTTGGATTGAGAGTTGGAAGCGTAGGAAGAGGTTTATGTGGGAAAAAATTGTCCTTGGGGAGCTGAATTCGGTGAACGAGATTGGAAAGATCCTGAACCATGAACGAGGGCCCCAGACTTCACCCTCAGATTCCACCCCATCCCAGAGACTCACTGTGTAGTTTGGGGAGTCTCTGATTGACACCAGGTCCCACTTTCTTCCTGAACTCCGTGGAGACTGAAGGGCTCCCAACTTAGATGACCCCCAAACCTTTCCCGCCTTATCATTAATTATGGGAACGGAGGATTAGTAGAAAGACCTGGCTGGCTGGATGGATGGGTAGTATGGCTTAATTGAGTTTGAGATGGCCACTTAGGGTGTTTCTGCATGTGTGCTGGACTTAGAATACTCTCTCTTCTCCACCAGGGATATTGAAAGCATCCTTCAAACTTTCGCTTTTCCAGTGACTAACACTTTCACTTTGTGTCTTCCCGGGTGGCTCAATGGTGTAAAGAATCTACCTGCCAATGCAGGAGACTCAGGTTCAATCTTGGGTCAGGAAGATCTCTTGGAGAGGGCATGGCAACTCCCTCCAGTATTCTTGCCTGGAGAAATCCACACAGAGAAGCCTGGCAGGCTATACAGCCCATGGGGTCACAGAAGGTCAGAGTCAACTGAGCAACTAAACACTTTTCACATCTTCGATTCACCATTCCTTTCTCCTGGAAGCCTCCCTGCATCCCCCAGGGAGCCTGGAGCCCCTCCCCGTTTCCCCGTGTGACACACTGCAGCATCCCTGTCTTACCACTTAGAAGATGAGCTCTGCAAAGAAAGGGAGTGTGGTCTTTTCATCACTGTGTCCCTGACAGCTTGACACGTGTTGGGTGAGTGGATGCATGAGGGTATCAGGTCGCCCAGCAGTGAGGGATCAGGCTCAGAGAGGTCATACGCTTTTCCATGGCTCCAGAGTCGTGCCCTCTGTGTCTCATTTTGGGCTGTCCCCAGGCTGAGGTTGGGAAGCTCACTCCCTGCCCACCAAGAAAGGCTGTTCCTGCTTTCTTTAGAGACCCCGTCTCCTCTGTGACTTAGACCTTCCGCAGATGGAAGTTGTGATCACAGGAGGATCCGGCGTCATTGCACATGAGTTAAGGGGCTTCCTAGGTGGTTCAGCGGTAAAGAATCTTCCTGCCAATGCAAGAGACTAGGGTTTGATCCCCGGGTGGGGAAGACCCCCTGGAGGCAGAAATAGCAACCCACTCCAGTATTCCTGCTTGGAGAATCCCATGGACCAAGGAGCCTGGTGGGCTGCAGTCCATGAAGTTGCAAAGAGTTGGACAGGACTGAGCGACTAAACAACATCTCAAGACACTCTGAAAACACATGTTTAAAGATTATCCATGGCAGAAGCCAACACAATACTGTAAAGCAATTATCCTCCAATTAAAAGTAAATAAAAAAGGTTATTCATTGAGCAGCCCGTGGTCAGCTGCCAAGTCTCAGGCCGTTTTGTGCTCAGTGCTGGAGAAGATGCAGAGATGAGCTCTGCAGCTCTGAACCCCAGGGTTTAGGAGCTGGTGAGGGCAATGGACCATGTGCCATGTGCCATGTGCCATGTGCCAGACATAGTTTGGCTCATATTATTGGGCTCTAGGCAGGGGTGGGTTGAGTGTAGACATGCACGTTCAGGGCTTGGCTGGAGTGTTGTCTGTTGATGGGAATAAGGATAGGGAATCCTGTCGATCAGGAACAGGCAGGAGGGTCCATGAGGATCTTCCCAATGCTGAAGGACAGCCACCTCCTCCTCCCTAAGTTCCCCGTGCCAGACCAAGCCTCGGGGGACGGATGCTCAGAGCTGGGTGTGATGGGAGCTCTTGGTTCTTCCCGGGGAGAGCTTGTGGAAGGTGTGTGTTGAACCGGTATTGGGTCCGGGCAGGTGTGTAGGTGTGTGTGCTCGTGAGTGTGCTGTGCAGAAATCGGCCAGCTCTTGGCTGTCATCAGCCCAGGCAGGAGAGGTGCGCCTGCGCCTGCCTGAAGCTCTCAAGACTGCTGTGTGTTGTCTGTGACCACTGCTGACACAGGGACAGACTGCCACCTACTGTCCACTCCTGTCCTTTAGGAGTCCCTTCTGCTCAGAGAGAACCTCCGTTGTAAGTTTGTGTTTTTTTCCCACATCCTATTTTCAATGGGTCCAGATACCAGCAGAAAGAGAATAGACATCAGGTCCTTATTAAGTGACTTCTTTGGAATTTGGAAGGGGGCCTTTAAAAAAACAGAACACATCTGTTAGATGTTTTCTTGTCTGCTTAACACAAGTGTTATTTGAAAGGGGCTTTGTGCCTCTTCTTAATGACTGTGCTAGGTGCCATATAGAGACCCGAGGGGAGGAAGGCTGGGTCCTGCCATCAAGAGCCTTGCAGTCTAGTTGGGAGTTGGACAGGACTGAGCGACTAAACAACATCTCAAGACACTCTGAAAACACATGTTTAAAGATTATCCATGGCAGAAGCCAACACAATACTGTAAAGCAATTATCCTCCAATTAAAAGTAAATAAAAAAGGTTATTCATTGAGCAGCCCGTGGTCAGCTGCCAAGTCTCAGGCCGTTTTGTGCTCAGTGCTGGAGAAGATGCAGAGATGAGCTCTGCAGCTCTGAACCCCAGGGTTTAGGAGCTGGTGAGGGCAATGGACCATGTGCCATGTGCCATGTGCCATGTGCCAGACATAGTTTGGCTCATATTATTGGGCTCTAGGCAGGGGTGGGTTGAGTGTAGACATGCACGTTCAGGGCTTGGCTGGAGTGTTGTCTGTTGATGGGAATAAGGATAGGGAATCCTGTCGATCAGGAACAGGCAGGAGGGTCCATGAGGATCTTCCCAATGCTGAAGGACAGCCACCTCCTCCTCCCTAAGTTCCCCGTGCCAGACCAAGCCTCGGGGGACGGATGCTCAGAGCTGGGTGTGATGGGAGCTCTTGGTTCTTCCCGGGGAGAGCTTGTGGAAGGTGTGTGTTGAACCGGTATTGGGTCCGGGCAGGTGTGTAGGTGTGTGTGCTCGTGAGTGTGCTGTGCAGAAATCGGCCAGCTCTTGGCTGTCATCAGCCCAGGCAGGAGAGGTGCGCCTGCGCCTGCCTGAAGCTCTCAAGACTGCTGTGTGTTGTCTGTGACCACTGCTGACACAGGGACAGACTGCCACCTACTGTCCACTCCTGTCCTTTAGGAGTCCCTTCTGCTCAGAGAGAACCTCCGTTGTAAGTTTGTGTTTTTTTCCCACATCCTATTTTCAATGGGTCCAGATACCAGCAGAAAGAGAATAGACATCAGGTCCTTATTAAGTGACTTCTTTGGAATTTGGAAGGGGGCCTTTAAAAAAACAGAACACATCTGTTAGATGTTTTCTTGTCTGCTTAACACAAGTGTTATTTGAAAGGGGCTTTGTGCCTCTTCTTAATGACTGTGCTAGGTGCCATATAGAGACCCGAGGGGAGGAAGGCTGGGTCCTGCCATCAAGAGCCTTGCAGTCTAGTTGGGAGTTGGAACAGACCTTCAAAGAAACAGGCCACAGGATGGGGAAGGATATGTTTGTCATGTAAGTGGCCAGTTCCCCAGAGGCTTTGGAGGTTCAGGGAAAGGAGAAGTCCTTGTTGGCAGGCTGATGAGGGTAAACCAAGTGTGGATAGCTTGACCAGGTCCACTTTCAGCAAACCCAGGGTTTGCTGAGTGATTCCTGGGATTGATGCCAATAGGCTCTGAGCTGGGGTTGGGGATCTGACAGGTCCCTGAGACCCAGGGTTGTTGGCCTTGATGACCCAGCATCACATCCCACATTTTCACACAGTGGGAGGTGGCTCCTCATCTCCACGTTTTCAAGAAGGAGTCAGGCCCAAGTGCCTCTTGGATCCCCAGCAGGGAGGACTTCTCGAGGTGGGATCCTGTCCTGACAGCCCCACACGATGGGAGGTGTCTCCTTCTCCAGAGTCACCGCGGGTGCTGGACAGACATGGGCAGGCGACCAGCTTCTAGGAGGTCTCTGCCTGCTGCTTCTCTCCTGGACTGACATCTGCTTGAGTCGAGGCCAGTTTTTCCAAAAGATACTGCGTTAGTATTTTAGTGTAGGCCATGACTCAGACTTACGATTCTTTCATGTTAGAATTCATTGTACCATGGCTTTTATGGAGTTGTATTAAGAGTATCTATGACTTTTTGTTCCTTCTTTTTTTTTCTATTTTCAATTTTATTTATTTACATATCCTTTCACATAAAAGAGATTCATCCGTTGTTAACCAGATCAGAATTACCGTTTTTCAGATTTAAAAAGGGACAGACTGCCACCTACTGTCCACTCCTGTCCTTTAGGAGTCCCTTCTGCTCAGAGAGAACCTCCCTTGTAACCTTGTGTCTTTTCCCCCCATCCTACATTCAATGGGTCCAGATACCAGCAGAAAGAGAATAGACATCAGGTCCTTATTAAGTGACTTCTTTGGAATTTGGAAGGGGGCCTTTAAAAAAACAGAACACATCTGTTAGATGTTTTCTTGTCTGCTTAACACAAGTGTTATTTGAAAGGGGCTTTGTGCCTCTTCTTAATGACTGTGCTAGGTGCCATATAGAGACCCGAGGGGAGGAAGGCTGGGTCCTGCCATCAAGAGCCTTGCAGTCTAGTTGGGAGTTGGAACAGACCTTCAAAGAAACAGGCCACAGGATGGGGAAGGATATGTTTGTCATGTAAGTGGCCAGTTCCCCAGAGGCTTTGGAGGTTCAGGGAAAGGAGAAGTCCTTGTTGGCAGGCTGATGAGGGTAAACCAAGTGTGGATAGCTTGACCAGGTCCACTTTCAGCAAACCCAGGGTTTGCTGAGTGATTCCTGGGATTGATGCCAATAGGCTCTGAGCTGGGGTTGGGGATCTGACAGGTCCCTGAGACCCAGGGTTGTTGGCCTTGATGACCCAGCATCACATCCCACATTTTCACACAGTGGGAGGTGGCTCCTCATCTCCACGTTTTCAAGAAGGAGTCAGGCCCAAGTGCCTCTTGGATCCCCAGCAGGGAGGACTTCTCGAGGTGGGATCCTGTCCTGACAGCCCCACACGATGGGAGGTGTCTCCTTCTCCAGAGTCACCGGGTGCTGGACAGACATGGGCAGGCGACCAGCTTCTAGGAGGTCTCTGCCTGCTGCTTCTCTCCTGGACTGACATCTGCTTGAGTCGAGGCCAGTTTTTCCAAAAGATACTGCGTTAGTATTTTAGTGTAGGCCATGACTCAGACTTACGATTCTTTCATGTTAGAATTCATTGTACCATGGCTTTTATGGAGTTGTATTAAGAGTATCTATGACTTTTTGTTCCTTCTTTTTTTTTCTATTTTCAATTTTATTTATTTACATATCCTTTCACATAAAAGAGATTCATCCGTTGTTAACCAGATCAGAATTACCGTTTTTCAGATTTAAAAAAGATCACTCCTTTGTAAAGAATCTGCCTATAATGTGGGAGACCTGGGTTCGATTCCTGGGTCGGGAAGATCCCCTGGAGAAGGGATAGGCTACCTACTCCAGTATTCTTGGGCTTCCCTGATGGCTCAGATGGTAAAGAATTTGCCTGCAGTGTGGGAAATCTGGGTTCAATCCCGAAGTTGGGAAGATCCCCTGGAGGAGCTCTTGGCAACCCACTCCAGTATTCTTGCCTGGAGAATCCCCATGGACAGAGGAGGCTGGTAGGCTGCAATCCATGGGGTCACAAAGAGTAAGACAGGACTCAATAACTGAGCACATCACATAGAGAAAGATAATTGTGACTTTCTGTGAATTACTCAGCTAACAGTTTATATAGTCACATCACATTTTAGCAAATATACATGTTCAAACTTGTAGTAATTTTATAAATTTCTGACAATATTAACTGTTTTTCTGCTTAACAGAATACCATGTGGTATTTCTAGTTGGGGACAGTCAGTGAAAACACCGGCATAATATAAAGTACCCAGGACTTTTTTTTTTTTTTGTAAACATTTTTATTTATTTATTTTGGCGGAGGTGGGGAGGGAGGGGAGTGGGCGGCCCACTTCCACTGGTCCTTTCATTTGTCTAGTTTCATCCATCTTTGTTCTTTGGCCCGTGTGGGCCTCCCATCGTGGTGGCATCTGTTGTCGCAGAGCATCGGCTCTGGGCGCATGCGCTGCAGAGCTCCGGCTCGGTAATTGGACACATCGGTCCAGCCGCTCCGCAGCACGTGGGATCCTCCCAGGCCAGGGATCGAACTGGCACCCCTTGCACTGCAAGGCGGTGTCCTTACCCACTGGACCACCAGGGAAGCCCTATCCAAGACTTTTAAAATAATATATATATATATATATAAAGTATCTAAGACTTTTGATGACGGTGGGTTAAAATGAGGGAAGACATAGCTTTTCATCAGTCACTCTCCCATTCTTTCTCTCTCTCTCTTCCTTCACATGTAAATGGTCATCTGGAAAACCTTCAGTGTATTCATTCCACGTTCTTGTCTTCCTGTGTATGTAAGAGAGAGAGAGAGAACAAGAGAGGAAGATGTTTTAGATTGTGGTCTATTAGCAAGTCTAGGAAATCAAGTTGAACTGGGGTTGAGTTACAGGTAGGGAGAGCTCGGCTTGTCACTGGATCCTCCAGCGTTCCCCGCTGTTTGGCTCTTGTATGAATTGGGAGCCTCTTTCCAGCACCCCCCACCAGTGTTTACATCTCCTCTGGGGCTGCTGTATTAAGTTACCCTCTGTCTGCAGAGTCTCCTGAGTTCTTGGGAGACCTCTCGACAGGGGCACAGTCAAGGACGGAGCCTTAGAGTGGGTTCAGATTTTGACTGTGAGGAAGAAAGGGGGATTAGGCATTGGAGAAGAATTCCCGCTGTGTGTTGTGTGATTTTCCATGGCACAGGGATGTCTGTGGCTCTTCCTTAGGGGCTGAGATAGAAGTTGAAAGGGAAATTCTTCCAAGAGCAGCCATTGCAGAGGGAGAGGTTCCAATCCCAGCCATGGGGTATGGGGGGGTTCTGAAGGCCTGTGATGTGGTTTGTAATCAAGGGTAAAGGTAGGAGGAGGTGGAAGAGGGGAGAGTCCCAGGTGAAGAAGCAGGTGAAAAGAGGCCCCAGATAAGGGAAAAACGTGAAAGTGCTCAGTCGTGTCCAACTCTTTGCAACCCCATGGACTACCGCCCACCAGTCCATGGGATTCTCCAGGCAAGTAGAGTGGAGTGGATTGCCATGGCCTTCTCCAGGGGGTGTTCCTGACCCAGGGTTCAAATCCGAGTCACCTGCTTTGCAGGAGAATTCTTGACAGCTGAGCCCCCAGGGAAGTCCCACTGAGTACTATACTGCAAGTGGAAACTGGATGGCCGTCTGAGTACAGATGGCTGAAAGGGGATCACGATGGAGGGGTAGCATCATGAGAGCAGACTGACAGATTTCACCAGCCCTGGAAAAAAGATCAAAATTCGAAATCCACAAGCACGGTTTCTACTGAATATCTTCTTTTCACTTTCACATCCTCTTATTTCATATCCAGATAGTCTTAAATCAAACTGTCCTGAGTTGGGGGTTGTCTGTTCTCCCACTGAGGAATGTCCAGCTCCTTTAAACTGACCACTCCTACTCCCTGCTTATCCAACATCGACCTCAGAAAGTGGTGACCAGGAGGGCAGATCACAAGGCTTCAACAGATTCCGAAGTGGCCTGACCCCATCTTCTGAAGGGGATGCTGAGGCTGAGAGTGGGGAGCAGGGGAGAGAAAGGATTTAGGCGGCATTTAGGTTCAATGTCATTTAGGTGGCATTCCTGGTGCCTAAATGCCCTGGCAGTACCTTTGCGGCCACCATCTGGTTAACTCCCCAACTTCCCCCAGAGGCAGCTGTTGCCCCAGGGTGGAGGGCGCGAGACATCCACAGTGCTCTCAGAGTACCAAATGGTTTGTGGTGTCTGCGTGGTCACATCTCCTGCCTGCTTCTCTCTGGGAGCTTGCATGCCAGTCAGAGGCCCTGCTCTTGATGCAGTTAGAGCAGGGCTGGTGATTCCAGCATCAGTGGCTCAACGGGAAAGTCAGTATCTCTCTTCCTTCTTGGGTCTGTGGGATCCACCAAAGTGCCAGGCTTAGGATGATGGGGTCCCCAAGAGGCCCACCCTGGGGACCAGCTTTAACCAGCGGGCCTCCTGGTGGAAGGCACTAGTTCCTATAAGGAAGGATGTGCAGAAGGGCAGGGGCATGGAGGGTCAGAGAAGGCAGCTAAAAATCAAGGTCCGAAAAACCAAATGAAGTTACATTTCCACGCACATGTTCCCAAATTATAAAGTGGACCGAGTAGAGTCATCATTGCCATCCTGGGGTTTCTCATTTGCAAGAAGTGCTGCCTGGCCCTGCTGGCAGGCATGCTGGGGCTGCATGTCCAGGGCCCATGGCTACATGCATGCTTCTCTAAGCCTTTGAATTTGGGGTTCTCTAGACTGCTAAGCTCTGGGTTCTAAATCAGTGTAGATGGTACCTGCAGCCATGAAGCTAAAAGACACTTGCTCCTTAGAAGAAATTCTATGACAAACCTAGACAGCATATTCAAAAGCAGAGACCTCACATTGCCAACAAAAGTCGATAGAGTCAAAGCTGTGGTTTTCCCAGTCATCGTGTATGGATGTGAGAGTTGGACTATAAAGAAGGTTGAGCGCCGAAGAACTGATGCTTTCAAACTGTGTTGCTGAAGAAGAGTCTTGAGAGTTCTTTGGACTGCAAGGAGATCAAATCAGTCAATCCTAAAGGAAATAAGCCCAAAATACTCATTGAAGGGACGGATGCTGAAGCTTCAATACTTTGGCCACCTGATGGGGAAAGCTGACATTGGAAAAGTCCCTGATGCTGGGAAAGACTGAAAGCAGGAGGAGAAGGGGATGACAGAGATGGCTGGATGGCATCACTGACTCAAAGGACATGAAGTTGGGAAAACTTCAGGAGATAGTGAGGGACAGGAAAGCCTGGTGTGCCACAGTCCATGGGGTCACAGAGTCAGACACAACTGAGATGCTGAACGACAACAGCAGACCACTGAGTGAGTCTGAATGTAGTTGGGATCTTTGATGGAGTGAACCGTGCCAACCAGATATGGGACCGGGTGGTGGTCCTGGAAGGATGCTTGGCTTCGGTGGTGGGAGGCTGGGATCTGCAGCAGAGGGTGAGGAAGGCTCAGGGCGTGGGGACCACTTTCTGCATGAGGCTTTGCTAGGGAATTGCCCATCAGACACAAAGACAAGCCCTGCAAAAAGCAATGGGAGCAGAAACCCACAGGGCTCTCTGTATATATCCTGCGGGCGGGACTGAAGTCATTCTTGGCAACTGAAGCTTCCACCACCCCACTTCTGCCCTGCATCACACAGCCATGACCCTGAGCCATGGCTTTCTGTGTTTAAATCGAAGCACAGTAGTGTTTCTAGGAGGGAGGGCAAAAGATGAGCTGAAACATTTCTATCTGGGTTCTTTTTCTTTTTTATTTAATTTTTTTTAACACCAAAAACAATTGTATTGGGGCATAGCCGATTAACAATGTTATGGCAGTTTTAGGTGAACAGGGAAGGGACTTGGCCATACATGAACATGTACCCATTCTTCCCCAAACCCCCTTCTCTGGCTTCTTTTTTAAAAACTTTATTGAAATACAGTTGATTTACAATAATGTGTTAGTTTCAGGTATGCAGCAGTTACATATATTGATTCAGTTATATATATTGATTCAGTTATATATATTGATTCAGTTTGTGCCTTATTGTTTAGTTGGTAAGTCGTAGCCCGCCAGGCTCTTCTGTCCATGAGATTTTCCAGGCAAGAATTCTAGAGTGGGTTGCCATGCCCTCCTCCAGGGGATCTTCCTCATCCAGGGATCAAACCCATGTCTCCTGCATCAGCAGGCAGATTCTTTACCTGTTGAGCCACTTAAAAAGCCCCAGAGCTTGTGGTGAAGGAATGCAGACTTCATGGCAGTGAACTACACAGAGAACTGACATTTAAGCAAGAGGATTCAGGTTCCAGTCACTGACAGTCACAACCTCTTGGAGCCTTGGTGTCCTCTGTAAACTGGGATTATAAACCTCAGGGATTTAGCATATTGGTGTAGAGTTTCAGATGAGATAATGCATAGGAAAGTGCTTTGCAAGCTGTAAATTCCTTTACAAATACATGTTGTGGTTGAAACTGGTCTATTCTGATGCTAATAGCACATTGTTCTTTTGGGTAGGCCAAGGCTTTCCTCCAAGTCAGGCTGGGAACATATTCCTTAAGAGAGATGCCCCGCAGCACTGAAAGTTGGGGAGGGAACCTTCAGGGGACCTAAAGAAACGGAAGGAGCTCGGTGGTGGGAGGCTGGGATCTGCAGCAGAGGGTGAGGAAGGCTCAGGGCGTGGGGACCACTTTCTGCATGAGGCTTTGCTAGGGAATTGCCCATCAGACACAAAGACAAGCCCTGCAAAAAGCAATGGGAGCAGAAACCCACAGGGCTCTCTGTATATATCCTGCGGGCGGGACTGAAGTCATTCTTGGCAACTGAAGCTTCCACCACCCCACTTCTGCCCTGCATCACACAGCCATGACCCTGAGCCATGGCTTTCTGTGTTTAAATCGAAGCACAGTAGTGTTTCTAGGAGGGAGGGCAAAAGATGAGCTGAAACATTTCTATCTGGGTTCTTTTTCTTTTTTATTTAATTTTTTTTAACACCAAAAACAATTGTATTGGGGCATAGCCGATTAACAATGTTATGGCAGTTTTAGGTGAACAGGGAAGGGACTTGGCCATACATGAACATGTACCCATTCTTCCCCAAACCCCCTTCTCTGGCTTCTTTTTTAAAAACTTTATTGAAATACAGTTGATTTACAATAATGTGTTAGTTTCAGGTATGCAGCAGTTACATATATTGATTCAGTTATATATATTGATTCAGTTATATATATTGATTCAGTTTGTGCCTTATTGTTTAGTTGGTAAGTCGTAGCCCGCCAGGCTCTTCTGTCCATGAGATTTTCCAGGCAAGAATTCTAGAGTGGGTTGCCATGCCCTCCTCCAGGGGATCTTCCTCATCCAGGGATCAAACCCATGTCTCCTGCATCAGCAGGCAGATTCTTTACCTGTTGAGCCACTTAAAAAGCCCCAGAGCTTGTGGTGAAGGAATGCAGACTTCATGGCAGTGAACTACACAGAGAACTGACATTTAAGCAAGAGGATTCAGGTTCCAGTCACTGACAGTCACAACCTCTTGGAGCCTTGGTGTCCTCTGTAAACTGGGATTATAAACCTCAGGGATTTAGCATATTGGTGTAGAGTTTCAGATGAGATAATGCATAGGAAAGTGCTTTGCAAGCTGTAAATTCCTTTACAAATACATGTTGTGGTTGAAACTGGTCTATTCTGATGCTAATAGCACATTGTTCTTTTGGGTAGGCCAAGGCTTTCCTCCAAGTCAGGCTGGGAACATATTCCTTAAGAGAGATGCCCCGCAGCACTGAAAGTTGGGGAGGGAACCTTCAGGGGACCTAAAGAAACGGAAGGAGGCATTACTGCTGTATTTTGAAAGCACCAGTATACTCCTTGACAATTTTCTGATGATGTCATCTGGGGTGCAAGCTCAGTGAGAGTGAACGCTCAGTCATGTCCAGCTTTTTGCAACCCTATGGACTGTAGCCCGCCAGGCCCCTCTGGCCATGGAATTCTCCAAGCAAGAATACCGGAGTGGGTTGCCATTCCCTTCTCCAGGGGATCTTCCCAATCCAGAGGTCGAACCTGGGTCTTCTGCATTGCAGGCAGATTCCTCACCATCTGAGCCACCAGGGAACCCTGTAATCTCAGGGTGATGCTGTTTGAGAGGCGAAAACTGCCTGTAGGAAGCCAACAGCTGTGGCTAATCAAGATGTGATCTAGAAAACTTGAGTTCATGTCAGTGTGGGCCTGTCATCCCTTCTGCAAGGCCATTCCCCGGCTCGTCCCCAACTGCTCGCTCTCATCAGCCTCTCCCGGCACTGTTGTCTGCGTTCTGGAAACACAGCTTCCTCCAGCTGCACTGTGGGTCTGGCTGCAGAGCTTGTACATGACTTACCCTGCCTTTTTGTTCATGATTTCTGTGTTATGAAGCCCCCCTGGAAACAGTCCTAGTCTCCCTCTGTGGAGGCACTGCCTTGTATCTTTGAGGTTATGAAATGTTCAAGGTCCTTTTCTCGCCCTTTCAACTGCCTCCTGAGGTTGAGCTTTTCTGGTCGGTTCTAGCCACTTAAAAAGCCCCAGAGCTTGTGGTGAAGGAATGCAGACTTCATGGCAGTGAACTACACAGAGAACTGACATTTAAGCAAGAGGATTCAGGTTCCAGTCACTGACAGTCACAACCTCTTGGAGCCTTGGTGTCCTCTGTAAACTGGGATTATAAACCTCAGGGATTTAGCATATTGGTGTAGAGTTTCAGATGAGATAATGCATAGGAAAGTGCTTTGCAAGCTGTAAATTCCTTTACAAATACATGTTGTGGTTGAAACTGGTCTATTCTGATGCTAATAGCACATTGTTCTTTTGGGTAGGCCAAGGCTTTCCTCCAAGTCAGGCTGGGAACATATTCCTTAAGAGAGATGCCCCGCAGCACTGAAAGTTGGGGAGGGAACCTTCAGGGGACCTAAAGAAACGGAAGGAGGCATTACTGCTGTATTTTGAAAGCACCAGTATACTCCTTGACAATTTTCTGATGATGTCATCTGGGGTGCAAGCTCAGTGAGAGTGAACGCTCAGTCATGTCCAGCTTTTTGCAACCCTATGGACTGTAGCCCGCCAGGCCCCTCTGGCCATGGAATTCTCCAAGCAAGAATACCGGAGTGGGTTGCCATTCCCTTCTCCAGGGGATCTTCCCAATCCAGAGGTCGAACCTGGGTCTTCTGCATTGCAGGCAGATTCCTCACCATCTGAGCCACCAGGGAACCCTGTAATCTCAGGGTGATGCTGTTTGAGAGGGGCGAAAACTGCCTGTAGGAAGCCAACAGCTGTGGCTAATCAAGATGTGATCTAGAAAACTTGAGTTCATGTCAGTGTGGGCCTGTCATCCCTTCTGCAAGGCCATTCCCCGGCTCGTCCCCAACTGCTCGCTCTCATCAGCCTCTCCCGGCACTGTTGTCTGCGTTCTGGAAACACAGCTTCCCCTCCAGCGGCATTGTGGGTCTGGCTGCAGAGCTTGTACATGACTTACCCTGCCTTTTTGTTCATGATTTCTGTGTTATGAAGCCCCCCTGGAAACAGTCCTAGTCTCCCTCTGTGGAGGCACTGCCTTGTATCTTTGAGGTTATGAAATGTTCAAGGTCCTTTTCTCTTCGCCCTTTCAACTGCCTCCTGAGGTTGAGCTTTTCTGGTGGTAAAACTTGCTGTCTTTTCATGGTGCTGGTTTTTCTCAGAGGGTGGGGGTTATTCTTGCTGCCGGGCTGTCTTCTGTGGAAGATTCTTCCACATTCCTTGTGTGTGTGGATTCAGTGCTTGGCATCCGCTTAGATTCTCTGTGGCCTTTTGAATGTGTACCTTCCTTTAGGGATTCCTTAACAGTGCCTATATATAACAATGGTAATATTTAGTGTAAGGTATTTATAGTTTTAAGTTGGTGATTTTTTTTATTTATAGAAAAGATTTCTTAGTTATGCATCTGAACTTGAGCTTCCTGTTTAAATTTCTTGGTAATATTGTACCAAGTCTCCCAAAATAGGCTTATTCCATAGAATAAGAATTTAAAATGATTTAAGTTATTAATGTAGGCTTCCTGATGGCTTAGACAATAAAGAATCCCAATGTAGTGTGGGAGACCTGGGTTTGCTCCCTGAATTAGGGAAATCCCCTGGAGAAGGGAAAGGCTGCTCACTCCAGTATTCTTGCCTGGAGAATTGCACGGCTTGTCCATGGATGGCAAAGAGTTGGAGATGACTGAGTGACTTTCACTAATGGTTCCTGGTCAATGAACTTCCCCTTCTTGTTTTCAAGCCTAGGCAGCTGTAGATGTATTTGTAATCTGCTTTCTGTTGTATGTATGGACTTGATACAGGAGGACTGTAGTGGGTATGCAGTCTGCCATCTTGAAATGGAAATCCCCTCAAAGTTCTTAAGACTCTCAAGTAGAACCTTAAGCCAAGGCGGAGATCATAGTGATAAAACTTAGACTGCTTTGCACGGGGCTTATTGCAGATAGACAAAGCTATTGTCCCAACTGTGTATGATTATAATTAAAATAGAGCATTAGCTGGGACTTCCCTCGTGGTCCAGTGGTTAAGAATCCCACCTTCCAATGCAGGGGACATGGATTTGATCCCTAATTGGGGAACTGAGATCCCACATGCTTTGGGGCAACTGAGCAAACTGCAGCTAAGACCTGGCAAAGCCCAAAATAAATTTAAAATATTTTTTAAATAAATAAAAAATGAAACAGAGCATCAGCCAAGTTTTAAAACCCATGTCCAATCCTTGGCTTTGAGATCTTGACAGTATTGCTAAGATTCAGTCAGTTTCCTTAACTGTAAAAGGATATTACTTTCTTAGAAAGACTAAATAAGTTATAGTAGGTGGACTCAGAAAGTCTGGAACACAGTCAAGATTCAGTACCTGTTAGTGGTTACTATCATGATATTATTAGTTAACCCAAAGGGAGAAATAATCAAATAGTGATTAAATTACTTTCAGATTGCTTTTATAGGTATAGGTAATTTATAGTTTTAAGTTGGTGATTTTTTTTATTTATAGAAAAGATTTCTTAGTTATGCATCTGAACTTGAGCTTCCTGTTTAAATTTCTTGGTAATATTGTACCAAGTCTCCCAAAATAGGCTTATTCCATAGAATAAGAATTTAAAATGATTTAAGTTATTAATGTAGGCTTCCTGATGGCTTAGACAATAAAGAATCCCAATGTAGTGTGGGAGACCTGGGTTTGCTCCCTGAATTAGGGAAATCCCCTGGAGAAGGGAAAGGCTGCTCACTCCAGTATTCTTGCCTGGAGAATTGCACGGCTTGTCCATGGATGGCAAAGAGTTGGAGATGACTGAGTGACTTTCACTAATGGTTCCTGGTCAATGAACTTCCCCTTCTTGTTTTCAAGCCTAGGCAGCTGTAGATGTATTTGTAATCTGCTTTCTGTTGTATGTATGGACTTGATACAGGAGGACTGTAGTGGGTATGCAGTCTGCCATCTTGAAATGGAAATCCCCTCAAAGTTCTTAAGACTCTCAAGTAGAACCTTAAGCCAAGGCGGAGATCATAGTGATAAAACTTAGACTGCTTTGCACGGGGCTTATTGCAGATAGACAAAGCTATTGTCCCAACTGTGTATGATTATAATTAAAATAGAGCATTAGCTGGGACTTCCCTCGTGGTCCAGTGGTTAAGAATCCCACCTTCCAATGCAGGGGACATGGATTTGATCCCTAATTGGGGAACTGAGATCCCACATGCTTTGGGGCAACTGAGCAAACTGCAGCTAAGACCTGGCAAAGCCCAAAATAAATTTAAAATATTTTTTAAATAAATAAAAAATGAAACAGAGCATCAGCCAAGTTTTAAAACCCATGTCCAATCCTTGGCTTTGAGATCTTGACAGTATTGCTAAGATTCAGTCAGTTTCCTTAACTGTAAAAGGATATTACTTTCTTAGAAAGACTAAATAAGTTATAGTAGGTGGACTCAGAAAGTCTGGAACACAGTCAAGATTCAGTACCTGTTAGTGGTTACTATCATGATATTATTAGTTAACCCAAAGGGAGAAATAATCAAATACGGTGCCATCTTAGGGAACCCATGGGCAGGAAACTACACATCTTTCTGTAAGAAATACAATTTCATTGCTGAAATTCTTGTCCTTTCATCTAATTATTCATTTTTGAGCTCACTGTACATTTTTAACTCCTTTTCATGAAACAACCCTGATTTTTAAGAATATTATCTTTATTATCACACAAACTGAAAGTTGGGGATGCCACAACAGTGCAGAAGCTGGTTTGCTTCTTTCTTTTCTCTTTGTCTTATACATTATCTGAGATTTTTGTGGATGAGTAATTTTGAGGCTCATAGAAACAGTGAATGCACCCACACTATCCAGCAGGTGTGTGATTGAATAAATAAGGTCCATGGGAGACTCTCCATCTCCTGTCAAGTACAGTCCATGATACACTTGACCCCAGGACCAATTTTGCCTGCCTCCATGGAGTTTTCACAGCCAGACTTCTGCTCATGTTACTCTCAAAGCCCAGGTGCTCTCTCCTGACTCTGCCTAGCTGACCATTACAGTTGCTCAGGACAGAAACACACCTCTGGTGCATCATTTACTACATTACAGATGCTCTTGTGTCTGTCTCCCCCATGAGTCTGTCCACCCTGTGTAGGTGAGGGTCTTATTACAGTCTTATTACAATTGTGCACCTGTGTATGCTAAGTCACTTCAGTCGTGTCTGACTCTTTGCAACCCTGAGGACTGTAGCCCACGAGGCTGCTTTGTCCATGGGATTCTCCTTTTTCTCCATTCTCACTGGCAACCTGCATCTCTTTGGTCTCTCATTGCAGGGGACATGGATTTGATCCCTAATTGGGGAACTGAGATCCCACATGCTTTGGGGCAACTGAGCAAACTGCAGCTAAGACCTGGCAAAGCCCAAAATAAATTTAAAATATTTTTTAAATAAATAAAAAATGAAACAGAGCATCAGCCAAGTTTTAAAACCCATGTCCAATCCTTGGCTTTGAGATCTTGACAGTATTGCTAAGATTCAGTCAGTTTCCTTAACTGTAAAAGGATATTACTTTCTTAGAAAGACTAAATAAGTTATAGTAGGTGGACTCAGAAAGTCTGGAACACAGTCAAGATTCAGTACCTGTTAGTGGTTACTATCATGATATTATTAGTTAACCCAAAGGGAGAAATAATCAAATACGGTGCCATCTTAGGGAACCCATGGGCAGGAAACTACACATCTTTCTGTAAGAAATACAATTTCATTGCTGAAATTCTTGTCCTTTCATCTAATTATTCTTTTTTGAGCTCACTGTACATTTTTAACTCCTTTTCATGAAACAACCCTGATTTTTAAGAATATTATCTTTATTATCACACAAACTGAAAGTTGGGGATGCCACAACAGTGCAGAAGCTGGTTTGCTTCTTTCTTTTCTCTTTGTCTTATACATTATCTGAGATTTTTGTGGATGAGTAATTTTGAGGCTCATAGAAACAGTGAATGCACCCACACTATCCAGCAGGTGTGTGATTGAATAAATAAGGTCCATGGGAGACTCTCCATCTCCTGTCAAGTACAGTCCATGATACACTTGACCCCAGGACCAATTTTGCCTGCCTCCATGGAGTTTTCACAGCCAGACTTCTGCTCATGTTACTCTCAAAGCCCAGGTGCTCTCTCCTGACTCTGCCTAGCTGACCATTACAGTTGCTCAGGACAGAAACACACCTCTGGTGCATCATTTACTACATTACAGATGCTCTTGTGTCTGTCTCCCCCATGAGTCTGTCCACCCTGTGTAGGTGAGGGTCTTATTACAGTCTTATTACAATTGTGCACCTGTGTATGCTAAGTCACTTCAGTCGTGTCTGACTCTTTGCAACCCTGTGGACTGTAGCCCACGAGGCTGCTTTGTCCATGGGATTCTCTAGGCTAGAGTACTGGAGTAGGTTGCCATCCTCTCCTTCCAGGGAATTTCTCGACCCTGGAAATCAAACCTGCATCTCTTTGGTCTCTAGCATTGGCAGGCAGGTTCTTTACCAGTAGCACCACCTGGGAAGCCATATTATAATTATATCCACCAGCAATTAATATAGTGCATGAAAAATGTTGGTTACACTGAACTGGACTCCAGCAGCATGCTTGGTTCCAGAGACTTTTCTAACACCTGTGAATCAGTCTTGGTTGAATGTATGTTTGCGACTCTTTAAAAAGCATCCTTCTTTTTTCCATGGGAGATTTCAGCTGGGTAACTTGAAAAAGCAGCTGCTTCATTGCTGGCCAGGGCTCTAAAGTCTTGGCTCTGCTGGCAGGTGATTGCTACATCAGAATCCAGAAAAGTCTTCTATCAAGAAATATTTAGTCACCTCTTGCTGTGTGCTGGGACAGTGTTCTAGGTGCAGGAGACAGAGCACAGTGAGAAAGGCCAAGTCACTGCTCTCGAGAAGCTTAGATTCCAGTGGAATCAGTCTTTGAGTGCAGAAACAAGCAAGCAGATAGGTGAAAAGAAAGAAAGGAAGGAAGGAGAGAGTAAAGAGAGAGCTTTCCAACAGGGTTTAGTGTCAGGATAGATAATAAAACCAAGTGATATGATAGACAGTGGGAGACAGTATTTTATTTTACTGGCCATGCTGCAAGGCATGCAGGATCTTAGTTCCTGACAAGAAATCAAACCCGTGCCCTCTGCCGTGGAAGCATGGAGTCCTAAACACTGGACCATCAGAGAATTCCTGGAAGAACATATTTTAGATCGCTATGTTCAAGACATAGCAGATGGCTCTTGCAGGGTTTCACAGAACAGTACAGTTTTTGCCTCATGAGCTGAGGTGTGTTACTAGAAGCCAGAGTTTTCCCTAGAAGCGTCACCTGTGTATGCTAAAGTCACTGTCAGTGTGGAGGGTCTTATTACAGTCTTATTACAATTGTGCACCTGTGTATGCTAAGTCACTTCAGTCGTGTCTGACTCTTTGCAACCCTGTGGACTGTAGCCCACGAGGCTGCTTTGTCCATGGGATTCTCTAGGCTAGAGTACTGGAGTGGGTTGCCATCCTCTCCTTCCAGGGAATTTCTCGACCCTGGAAATCAAACCTGCATCTCTTTGGTCTCTTGCATTGGCAGGCAGGTTCTTTACCAGTAGCACCACCTGGGAAGCCATATTATAATTATATCCACCAGCAATTAATATAGTGCATGAAAAATGTTGGTTACACTGAACTGGACTCCAGCAGCATGCTTGGTTCCAGAGACTTTTCTAACACCTGTGAATCAGTCTTGGTTGAATGTATGTTTGCGACTCTTTAAAAAGCATCCTTCTTTTTTCCATGGGAGATTTCAGCTGGGTAACTTGAAAAAGCAGCTGCTTCATTGCTGGCCAGGGCTCTAAAGTCTTGGCTCTGCTGGCAGGTGATTGCTACATCAGAATCCAGAAAAGTCTTCTATCAAGAAATATTTAGTCACCTCTTGCTGTGTGCTGGGACAGTGTTCTAGGTGCAGGAGACAGAGCACAGTGAGAAAGGCCAAGTCACTGCTCTCGAGAAGCTTAGATTCCAGTGGAATCAGTCTTTGAGTGCAGAAACAAGCAAGCAGATAGGTGAAAAGAAAGAAAGGAAGGAAGGAGAGAGAGTAAAGAAAGAGCTTTCCAACAGGGTTTAGTGTCAGGATAGATAATAAAACCAAGTGATATGACAGACAGTGGGAGACAGTATTTTATTTTACTGGCCATGCTGCAAGGCATGCAGGATCTTAGTTCCCTGACAAGAAATCAAACCCGTGCCCTCTGCCGTGGAAGCATGGAGTCCTAAACACTGGACCATCAGAGAATTCCTGGAAGAACATATTTTAGATCGCTATGTTCAAGACATAGCAGATGGCTCTTGCAGGGTTTCACAGAACAGTACAGTTTTTTTGCCTCATGAGCTGAGGTGTGTTACTAGAAGCCAGAGTTTTTCCCCTGCAAGAATGCTGGGAAGTCATTGGAGGCTTTGGAGCAGGGAATAATGTCATCTGCTTAACATTTGCAGAAGGTTGCTCAGCCTGCTTTGTGGGGGACAGGCTGTAGAGGCAGTTTGACAATGGGCAAGAGAGAACAATAATGGGCGAGAAAGAATGGTGGTCTCACTTGGGTGGTCTTGAGGGGGTGTTCAGGAACCAGAAGGTTCGGGATCTGTTTTGGAAGCAAGACTGGAAGGACTTAATGGCCAAGTGAGAGAAGAGAGTGTGAGAGAAAAAACACTGTCAATGGAAGAAGGAACAGTTAAAGTCTGGACACGAAGACACGCCATTGACCATGTTGCATTCCTAAGACCCCCAGGAAAAGTTGACTTTTCAACATGAGCACTGTGAGTGCTGTGCCCAGGCGCATGAGAGAGCGAAAAACAGAATGTCACTAGGCTTCGTGTGTCTAATCTGACAAACAAGCTCTGTTGGGCGACCAGATGGGCATCAACCCTGTGCTGAGAAGCCTGCATATCCAGCTGCTAGCCCTTGAGTGCCTGGTATGGTGAGACGCTGTGTCCTTACTGGTGGGAAGTAAAAATTGCATGTTTCCTCACCTCTGTGAACTCACAATGTAGCTGAGGAAATGAGACATCCCAGGCTAGAGACCCCTCAAGCTAGAAATGATGAAAGTCATGGGACTCTTGACTCCTAGAGGGCAGTTGGAGTTCCAAAGACTGCTGGGTGGTGATGAGGAGACCCCTGGGTTGGGCAGGAGAATGAGCGGGTAGCTCTGGGTTGGGAGGAAGGAGAGAGAGTAAAGAAAGAGCTTTCCAACAGGGTTTAGTGTCAGGATAGATAATAAAACCAAGTGATATGATAGACAGTGGGAGACAGTATTTTATTTTACTGGCCATGCTGCAAGGCATGCAGGATCTTAGTTCCCTGACAAGAAATCAAACCCGTGCCCTCTGCCGTGGAAGCATGGAGTCCTAAACACTGGACCATCAGAGAATTCCTGGAAGAACATATTTTAGATCGCTATGTTCAAGACATAGCAGATGGCTCTTGCAGGGTTTCACAGAACAGTACAGTTTTTTTGCCTCATGAGCTGAGGTGTGTTACTAGAAGCCAGAGTTTTTCCCCTGCAAGAATGCTGGGAAGTCATTGGAGGCTTTGGAGCAGGGAATAATGTCATCTGCTTAACATTTGCAGAAGGTTGCTCAGCCTGCTTTGTGGGGGACAGGCTGTAGAGGCAGTTTGACAATGGGCAAGAGAGAACAATAATGGGCGAGAAAGAATGGTGGTCTCACTTGGGTGGTCTTGAGGGGGTGTTCAGGAACCAGAAGGTTCGGGATCTGTTTTGGAAGCAAGACTGGAAGGACTTAATGGCCAAGTGAGAGAAGAGAGTGTGAGAGAAAAAACACTGTCAATGGAAGAAGGAACAGTTAAAGTCTGGACACGAAGACACGCCATTGACCATGTTGCATTCCTAAGACCCCCAGGAAAAGTTGACTTTTCAACATGAGCACTGTGAGTGCTGTGCCCAGGCGCATGAGAGAGCGAAAAACAGAATGTCACTAGGCTTCGTGTGTCTAATCTGACAAACAAGCTCTGTTGGGCGACCAGATGGGCATCAACCCTGTGCTGAGAAGCCTGCATATCCAGCTGCTAGCCCTTGAGTGCCTGGTATGGTGAGACGCTGTGTCCTTACTGGTGGGAAGTAAAAATTGCATGTTTCCTCACCTCTGTGAACTCACAATGTAGCTGAGGAAATGAGACATCCCAGGCTAGAGACCCCTCAAGCTAGAAATGATGAAAGTCATGGGACTCTTGACTCCTAGAGGGCAGTTGGAGTTCCAAAGACTGCTGGGGGGTGATGAGGAGACCCCTGGGTTGGGCAGGAGAATGAGCGGGTAGCTCTGGATGGCACTCCCCTGGTGGCACATTGGTAAAGAATCCTCTTGCTAATACAGGAAATGCAAGAGGGGCAGGTTTAATCCCTGAGTTGGGAAGATCCCCTGAGGGAGAGCATAGTAACACACTCCAGTATTCTTGCCTGGCAGGCGGGTCACAGTACATAGGGCTGCAGTCAGACGTGACTGAGCACAGGCACGTGCCCTGGAGGGTGCAGATGGAGGCACAGAGGTGGGAAAGGCATGCAGCATTTGGGGCTTAGCCGATGCCTGGGAGGGAGGATGTCTCTGCAAGAGCAATAACAGAAGCTGCATCTCAGAGCAGCGGTCTCCTTCCCCTCCCCAGCTGCCCAGGGCATCGTGGTTTGGGGGAAGGCCCTGTTATGTCCGCACGTGGCTCCTCTTCCCCTTTGCCGTTTTTGCTTTGCCTTATTTCCCCGCCGGTGTGTTCTCTGAACTTCCTGGATGCCCCTCTTGGGGATCTCCACATCTGCTCCTAGTTGAACCCTCTGCTCCGTCTCCTGGTTCTCCTCTGGAGGTCATAGTGTTTGAGATGAAGTCTTTCTGTGAATTGGCGCCGAGCACCTGTTTTGCTATTTTGTTGCTGTCTCATTCCCCGGGAAAGGAAGGACTCCTCTGCATGTAGGAGCAGAGTTTCGGAGAAAAACCGAAACGACAAACGCTTCCAGCTCCTGAATTTACAGGACTCTGCCAAACGTGACTTTACATGGATGAGGAAGAGTGTCACCAGGAATCTTCTCTGGTGTCAAATACAAATAAACCCTTGAGCCCCTCTCTGGTGTGCCCAGAATAAACCACTGGTTTGAGAACCCCTGAAATAATCCATCTGATTAAAGCTCTGAAACCCATTACTTACAACATTCTTGCACATGCGTTGGTGGACGCGTGCTCATACAAACTCACACGTCTATATCTTCACGCCCTTTTCTAGGTTCCGGTAACTTGTCTCCTCTCCAGGGGGCTGGAGTTCAGGGCTTATAAAGTGTGATTTCTGGAAAACTTTTCCCTCTGCTTAACCAAGATGTCATCTCTTTCCTTACTCCCTTGTGGGCTCATTAGCCATCGGACGGTGGTTGGGGCATAGATCAGAAACACCCTTGACTTCTAGGGGTTTATCCCTAAAGCTTGGGTGGGAGGTTGAGCTGTGGCCTGTCACCTGGCTCTGCCTCACTTTGGGAGAACTCCCTTGAGTGTTTAACTGATCTCATGACTCCCAAATGGCCCTGGGGACGAGTGGGCTTAGAGGAACAGCTGAGTGCCTTGCAAGGACAGTTGGTGTGACAATACTCTGACCACCTGGTGAGAAGAACTGACTCATTGGAAAAGACCCTGACTGAGGCTGGGAAAGATTGAGGGCAGGAGGACAAGGGGCGGCAGAGGATGAGATGGTTAGACCGTATCACGGACTCAGTGGACATGAATTGGGGGCAAACTCCAGGAGATAGTGAAGGACCAGGGGCCTGGTGTGCTGCAGTCCATGGGTCAGAAAGAGCCAAGCAATAACAGAAGCTGCATCTCAGAGCAGCGGTCTCCTTCCCCTCCCCAGCTGCCCAGGGCATCGTGGTTTGGGGGAAGACCCTGTTATGTCCACACGTGGCTCCTCTTCCCCTTTGCCGTTTTTGCTTTGCCTTATTTCCCCGCCGGTGTGTTCTCTGAACTTCCTGGATGCCCCTCTTGGGGATCTCCACATCTGCTCCTAGTTGAACCCTCTGCTCCGTCTCCTGGTTCTCCTCTGGAGGTCATAGTGTTTGAGATGAAGTCTTTCTGTGAATTGGCGCGAGCACCTGTTTTGCTATTTTGTTGCTGTCTCATTCCCCGGGAAAGGAAGGACTCCTCTGCATGTAGGAGCAGAGTTTCGGAGAAAAACCGAAACGACAAACGCTTCCAGCTCCTGAATTTACAGGACTCTGCCAAACGTGACTTTACATGGATGAGGAAGAGTGTCACCAGGAATCTTCTCTGGTGTCAAATACAAATAAACCCTTGAGCCCCTCTCTGGTGTGCCCAGAATAAACCACTGGTTTGAGAACCCCTGAAATAATCCATCTGATTAAAGCTCTGAAACCCATTACTTACAACATTCTTGCACATGCGTTGGTGGACGCGTGCTCATACAAACTCACACGTCTATATCTTCACGCCCTTTTCTAGGTTCCGGTAACTTGTCTCCTCTCCAGGGGGCTGGAGTTCAGGGCTTATAAAGTGTGATTTCTGGAAAACTTTTCCCTCTGCTTAACCAAGATGTCATCTCTTTCCTTACTCCCTTGTGGGCTCATTAGCCATCGGACGGTGGTTGGGGCATAGATCAGAAACACCCTTGACTTCTAGGGGTTTATCCCTAAAGCTTGGGTGGGAGGTTGAGCTGTGGCCTGTCACCTGGCTCTGCCTCACTTTGGGAGAACTCCCTTGAGTGTTTAACTGATCTCATGACTCCCAAATGGCCCTGGGGACGAGTGGGCTTAGAGGAACAGCTGAGTGCCTTGCAAGGACAGTTGGTGTGACAATACTCTGACCACCTGGTGAGAAGAACTGACTCATTGGAAAAGACCCTGACTGAGGCTGGGAAAGATTGAGGGCAGGAGGACAAGGGGCGGCAGAGGATGAGATGGTTAGACCGTATCACGGACTCAGTGGACATGAATTGGGGGCAAACTCCAGGAGATAGTGAAGGACCAGGGGGCCTGGTGTGCTGCAGTCCATGGGTCAGAAAGAGCCAGACACAATTCAGCAACTGAACCACAACAACAGTCCTTAGGAGACATGGGAAAAGGAGAAACTCCCCCGTTCTTGTGCCTTTCCTAAACTCCATCCTAAAGTGAGAGAAAGATCAAAGAACAGATACTCACTTTATCAGAAGTGATCAGGGACTCTCCTCACTTTTAATTGAGGCTAGATACACCTCAAGTTGAGGAAAATTTTGCTCTTTGTTTTTAACCATGAGGAAACCCAATACCACGGTGTTACTGGTTTAATTTTCTCTCATCACATGGGGCGAACCCCTTTCCCCTCTGCACTTTCTGAATGGTTGCAGTCTCTTCTCATAATATCCTTGTGTTGTCACTCAGAGTAGAAGACTGGATCTGATGCTTTCAATCTCAAAAGAATGTTGATGGTTAATATTTACGGTTAATATTTACTGAAGTGGAAACCACACTCAGTACTGTATGTGTGACTCGGGAAATCTCCCAACTGCTTGAGGAATAGCTATTTTATTCCCATTTTGCAGACAGGGCACCTGAGGTTTGGGTAGGTTTTTCTACATTGCTTCTAAGATCAGAGGCAGTGGCTATTTCAGATGTTTTTCTAGTGTGTGTTCCTCCTCTTATAAACAAATTCATGGCGTGTGGGGAGGCTTTTTCGTATCCTTGCTGCAGTTCTGTATCTCCAGCACCTGAGACGCTCCGTGGCACGTGGTACTTGCTCAGGTTAGAGTCTGGAGGAGGACCACATCAGTGATGCCGAGGTTAAACGGCCAAGGAAGTGGTGGCTGAGCTGGGAATTACTCTTGCCTGGTTCCAGAGTGTGTGTTCCTCACCACAATCCCACACTGTCCTCTTGGTTATGCATAAATGATGCCCCTTCTCCCACTCTGTGCCGTCTTTCAGTGCTTTTCTGAAACCCTTCTTGCTGGAATTGAACAGCATGGTTGTCATTTACAAGACGCAGGAAGCGACAGTCCCTTCTGCCTGGTGTCTTCCTTCCCTTGAACATGGTCCTGGCTTGTTCCCTCTTAGTTCCTCAGGCTTAGCTCACATATCTGGTCATTTTATCTAGCCAGAAATGCACAGTGTTTGCCTCTCTAATCCAGGAGTTTGAGCTTTTCCTAGGGTAAAATCAGGGCCAAAGAAGCACCCTGTGGCTGGCTGGAGTTACTCGCAGCTCCTCTCTCCTGCATCTGGGCCACAACAACAGTTAGGAGACATGGGAAAAGGAGAAACTCCCCCGTTCTTGTGCCTTTCCTAAACTCCATCCTAAAGTGAGAGAAAGATCAAAGAACAGATACTCACTTTATCAGAAGTGATCAGGGACTCTCCTCACTTTTAATTGAGGCTAGATACACCTCAAGTTGAGGAAAATTTTGCTCTTTGTTTTTAACCATGAGGAAACCCAATACCACGGTGTTACTGGTTTAATTTTCTCTCATCACATGGTGCGAACCCCTTTCCCCTCTGCACTTTCTGAATGGTTGCAGTCTCTTCTCATAATATCCTTGTGTTGTCACTCAGAGTAGAAGACTGGATCTGATGCTTTCAATCTCAAAAGAATGTCGATGGTTAATATTTACGGTTAATATTTACTGAAGTGGAAACCACACTCAGTACTGTATGTGTGACTCGGGAAATCTCCCAACTGCTTGAGGAATAGCTATTTTATTCCCATTTTGCAGACAGGGCACCTGAGGTTTGGGTAGGTTTTTCTACATTGCTTCTAAGATCAGAGGCAGTGGCTATTTCAGATGTTTTTCTAGTGTGTGTTCCTCCTCTTATAAACAAATTCATGGCGTGTGGGGAGGCTTTTTCGTATCCTTGCTGCAGTTCTGTATCTCCAGCACCTGAGACGCTCCGTGGCACGTGGTACTTGCTCAGGTTAGAGTCTGGAGGAGGACCACATCAGTGATGCCGAGGTTAAACGGCCAAGGAAGTGGTGGCTGAGCTGGGAATTACTCTTGCCTGGTTCCAGAGTGTGTGTTCCTCACCACAATCCCACACTGTCCTCTTGGTTATGCATAAATGATGCCCCTTCTCCCACTCTGTGCCGTCTTTCAGTGCTTTTCACCCTTCTTGCTGGAATTGAACAGCATGGTTGTCATTTACAAGACGCAGGAAGCGACAGTCCCTTCTGCCTGGTGTCTTCCTTCCCTTGAACATGGTCCTGGCTTCGTTCCCCTCTTAGTTCCTCAGGCTTAGCTCACATATCTGGTCATTTTATCTAGCCAGAAATGCACAGTGTTTGCCTCTCTAATCCAGGAGTTTGAGCTTTTCCTAGGGTAAAATCAGGGCCAAAGAAGCACCCTGTGGCTGGCTGGAGTTACTCGCAGCTCCTCTCTCCTGCATCTGGGCGGTGGGAAATGGAAAAGATGACAGTGGAAGCTTTGGGGGTCCTTTCAGAAGTAGTTATAACATGCAGCTCTGTTGTACAGTCATGAAGTAAGGAGCTGATCCAAAGTGTGACCATTATCGAGAAGTAGGAAAGTATCAAAATCGGTACAGGAAGACAGCTACCAGAAATCCCACCGATAATTTACAAGACAGCCTCTAATGTTTTTTTCTGAATGTGTGTGTTCGAATGTGTTTGCATGTGTGTTTCCCTTTTATTTTATGTGTTAGTTTTGGCTGTGCTGGGTCTTTGGTGCAGCGCGTGGGCTTCTCTGGTTATCGCAGGCGGGCTCAGTAGTTGCAGCATGCAGCTTGGTTGTCCTGTGGTAAGTGGGATCTTAGTTTCCCGATGAGGGATCACACCTTTGTATCCTGGATTGCAAGGCATCTTGTTATGCACTGGGCCACAGGGAAGTATATTTTCCTCTTTTAAAGCAAGAGGGGTCATCATACTTGATAGAAAACTTTTAACTGGAATTTTCCACTTAATATTTCTTTGTGTGTATGGCTCCATATCTTTAAGTTTTCTTGTATAAGATCTTTTTCACTGCATAGTATTCCATCATGTGCCACCATTTAACCATTTCATGACTGTGGCATGTTTTGCATTTTGGCCACTGTCTTTATACTACAGCTTTGTGTGTGTGTGTGTGTTTCTGTGAGCTCAGTTGTGCCCAATGCTTTGCCACCCCATGGACTGCAGCCTGCCAGGCTCCTCTCTCTCTGAAATTCTCCAGTCAAGAATACTGGAGTGGATTGCCATTTCCTACGCCAGGGTATCTTCCCTACGCGAGGGTCAAATGAACTATGTCTCCTGCATTGGCAGGTGGATTCTTTACTGCTGAGCCACCTGGGAAGCCCGGATTCCTGAGAAATGGGAGTAAAAATCCAACTCATAGAATTGTACGGGAATGAAATGATCAAACTGTGCAGAACACTTTAAATAGTGTGTGGCACATGGGAAGCTTTTAATAAAAGGCAGCTTTAAGGAAATACATTCTCAGCTGGGTAAATCAGTAACAGATTCTTATCATTCCTATGTATATTCGTATTGTTTTGACGTCTGAAGTCTGCTACACGGGTGGCAGCGCTCCAGTGTGTGTAGACCTGCTGGCCGGACATTTCCTCCCGTCCAGGGCCAGCTCTGCCCCCTTGCTGTCCTCCTAGTCCTTCCCTCTCCTGGACCCTCACACACTGCCTTTTCACAGAGAGGGGCTTTCCTCAGGCTCCCCGCTCTGCCCACCTGTATCCACACGTGCTTGCTTTGCTCTTGTTCCTCTCGGACTTTCCCTCCTTGTCAGTCTGTTCTGTTGAGGAGGAGCACAGCCTCAGCTTTTCCAGTTGCCTTGATCGGTGTGCCGAATTGTCAAATGGTTCTCTCTGTGACTCGAGATCTCTCTGATCTGCAGTGAGCTGGTATTTGTGCTCCTGACAGATGTTTTGGGTGCTGCAGGATTGTCTTTTCTGATGGCTCTGGCCTCCTGCTCCTTCAGGCTGCCCTATTTGTTGGGGAACTTCACGTGGCTAACCACAGACCGGGGCCATCTGTCCTGAAGGTCTCCTCTGCCCGGCAACACCGGGAGTCGCATGCTGACCGAGGTCTTCTGGGGGGCCTCTTACAGGGAGGAAGAGGAGGTCCTTCAGGGTATGGTTTGAGTTACTAGACGTAGTCCAGGAGCTCTTTGGATCCACAAGGTACATGATACATAACGAGCTCTGTGGCTTGCTAACAAAGCACGGGACACAGAGTGAGCTTTAGGGTGTGTGGCAGACCGCCTAGGGAGACCATGAGGGTGTGGATTCCCTGGGGCTTCCACAACAACCTGGGTGGGTGAGAAGGGCAGGAATTTGTTGTCTTACTGTTCAGGACACCAGAGGTTCAAGGTCAAGGTGTTGGCAGGGTCATGATCCACAGAACACTAGGGAAGAAGGCATCCCCTGTCTTTCTCCTGGGTTCTGGCAGCTTGCGGTGTTCCTTATCATCTCTGGAACCCGGCCACCTTCACACAACACCCTCCCTGAGTGCTTTCAGATCGCCTTGCCTCTGGGCATGTCTGTCCTGGGCATGTCTATTCGGATTTCGCCTTTTCATAAGGACACTAGTCATACGGAATTGAGACTCACCCTAATGACCTCATTTTAACTTGATCATCTCTGTAAAGGCTTGATGTCCAAGTAAGATCATGTTCTAAGGTCCTGGGTTAGGACATCAATGTATCTTTTGGGGGGAGACACAGTTCATCCCAGGGGAGGAAGGAAAGACATGCGGACCTGTAACCCCTCTCTACTCCCCCGTGGGCAACGCTAGCTGTCTGCTGATCTCCAGTCTGCTCGTATCAGGGTTGAGGTGAGGGCCAAGACCCTGAGTGAGGTCTCTGTCCCAGCAGCTGTGGTGGTGGCCAAGGGGATGGTGTCCTGCCTGCCTTGTCTCATGCCTGCCTCTCTGTCCCAACACCTTGGGAGTGCCGAATTGTCAAATGGTTCTCTCTGTGACTCGAGATCTCTCTGATCTGCAGTGAGCTGGTATTTGTGCTCCTGACAGATGTTTTGGGTGCTGCAGGATTGTCTTTTCTGATGGCTCTGGCCTCCTGCTCCTTCAGGCTGCCCTATTTGTTGGGGAACTTCACGTGGCTAACCACAGACCAGGGCCATCTGTCCTGAAGGTCTCCTCTGCCCGGCAACACCGGGAGTCGCATGCTGACCGAGGTCTTCTGGGGGGCCTCTTACAGGGAGGAAGAGGAGGTCCTTCAGGGTATGGTTTGAGTTACTAGACGTAGTCCAGGAGCTCTTTGGATCCACAAGGTACATGATACATAACGAGCTCTGTGGCTTGCTAACAAAGCACGGGACACAGAGTGAGCTTTAGGGTGTGTGGCAGACCGCCTAGGGAGACCATGAGGGTGTGGATTCCCTGGGGCTTCCACAACAACCTGGGTGGGTGAGAAGGGCAGGAATTTGTTGTCTTACTGTTCAGGACACCAGAGGTTCAAGGTCAAGGTGTTGGCAGGGTCATGATCCACAGAACACTAGGGAAGAAGGCATCCCCTGTCTTTCTCCTGGGTTCTGGCAGCTTGGTGTTCCTTATCATCTCTGGAACCCGGCCACCTTCACACAACACCCTCCCTGAGTGCTTTCAGATCGCCTTGCCTCTGGGCATGTCTGTCCTGGGCATGTCTATTCGGATTTCGCCTTTTCATAAGGACACTAGTCATACGGAATTGAGACTCACCCTAATGACCTCATTTTAACTTGATCATCTCTGTAAAGGCTTGATGTCCAAGTAAGATCATGTTCTAAGGTCCTGGGTTAGGACATCAATGTATCTTTTGGGGGGAGACACAGTTCATCCCAGGGGAGGAAGGAAAGACATGCGGACCTGTAACCCCTCTCTACTCCCCCATGGGCAGCGCAAGCTGTGTGCTGATGTGCAGTCTACTCGTTTCAGGGTTGAGGTGAGCGGGGCCAAGACCCCTGAGTGAGGTCTCTGTCCCAGCAGCTGTGGTGGTGGCCAAGGGGGATGGTGTCCTGCCTGCCTTGTCTCATGCCTGCCTCTCTGTCCCAACACCTTGGGAGCTTGTGGGATCCTGGGATCCGGAGAGAAAGCAGCCCAGAAGGAGGCCAGCTGGTTGGGGAATGGAGGGAAGGAGTGGCCGTCTGGGAGAGCAGAGTGTGGAATGGGAGGTGGGATCAGCAAGGAACAAGGGAGCACCAGGGTGACGGGAGGCTGCAGAGGGCTCCTCCGCTCCAGCACCGCCCAGGCTGTGCACCGCGGCTGGGTGTTGAGCATCTCTGTACCTCGGCTTCTCCGTGGGTGAGGTTGGAGGGCTATGGCTGCTTTCTAGGACCCCTTTCCCGTCAGAACAGAAATAGAGAGCTCCAGTGCGTGGAGCACAGAGGAGCTCTGGGGCCCGGCCCCCCGCAGGGAGCACAGCCCCTCTTCCTGTGGAAACATCTTTCCTGGGGCCGCCCTGCCCAGGGTCACCCCGTGCACATCTGGCGCCCTGCCTTCTCAGCTTTAAACAGCTCCTGCCTCCCCCTCCCGACTTCTGTCTCTTCTTCCCACATGGAAGCTGGCTACTCCTTTTCATGATTCCCATTATTCTAGGGCTGCACACATCTGTCTTCCATCGTTGTCAGCCCAGGAGGCTATGCCAAGCTTCTTGAACACAGCCCTAGCCTGCCAGGACTGGACCCCTTGGGGGAGCCAGGAGGCGGATGTCTGCCGCTAGGGCGGGGGCTGGGGGCCGGGCTTGGAGTCTCAGAGTGCTGCCCTAACAGATGACATGAACCTTTGATGTCAGATGTCTAAGGACACTAGTATAGGGAAAACCCCTTCCATTTTAACTTGATCATCTCTGTAAAGGCTTGATGTCCAAGTAAGATCATGTTCTAAGGTCCTGGGTTAGGACATCAATGTATCTTTGGGGAGACACAGTTCATCCCAGGGGAGGAAGGAAAGACATGCGGACCTGTAACCCCTCTCTACTCCCCCATGGGCAGCGCAAGCTGTGTGCTGATGTGCAGTCTACTCGTTTCAGGGTTGAGGTGAGCGGGGCCAAGACCCCTGAGTGAGGTCTCTGTCCCAGCAGCTGTGGTGGTGGCCAAGGGGGATGGTGTCCTGCCTGCCTTGTCTCATGCCTGCCTCTCTGTCCCAACACCTTGGGAGCTTGTGGGATCCTGGGATCCGGAGAGAAAGCAGCCCAGAAGGAGGCCAGCTGGTTGGGGAATGGAGGGAAGGAGTGGCCGTCTGGGAGAGCAGAGTGTGGAATGGGAGGTGGGATCAGCAAGGAACAAGGGAGCACCAGGGTGACGGGAGGCTGCAGAGGGCTCCTCCGCTCCAGCACCGCCCCAGGCTGTGCACCGCGGCTGGGTGTTGAGCATCTCTGTACCTCGGCTTCTCCGTGGGTGAGGTTGGAGGGCTATGGCTGCTTTCTAGGACCCCTTTCCCGTCAGAACAGAAATAGAGAGCTCCAGTGCGTGGAGCACAGAGGAGCTCTGGGGCCCGGCCCCCCGCAGGGAGCACAGCCCCTCTTCCTGTGGAAACATCTTTCCTGGGGCCGCCCTGCCCAGGGTCACCCCGTGCACATCTGGCGCCCTGCCTTCTCAGCTTTAAACAGCTCCTGCCTCCCCCTCCCGACTTCTGTCTCTTCTTCCCACATGGAAGCTGGCTACTCCTTTTCATGATTCCCATTATTCTAGGGCTGCACACATCTGTCTTCCATCGTTGTCAGCCCAGGAGGCTATGCCAAGCTTCTTGAACACAGCCCTAGCCTGCCAGGACTGGACCCCTTGGGGGAGCCAGGAGGCGGATGTCTGCCGCTAGGGTGGGGGCTGGGGGCCGGGCTTGGAGTCTCAGAGTGCTGCCCTAACAGATGACATGAACCTTTGAGTCATGATTGCCCACAATCACGTCAGTACTGTACACACAGAGAGACTCACAAAACACAGACATAACACATGCCCCCTACCCATATTCAAAGGAGCCCTGAGCCCTGTTCACGCCATCTGCTTTAGCTGCCTTCATCCTGGACAATGGAGGCCCCAGTCTGCATCCTGCTTAAAGTGGCTGATGGGGAAGGGAAGGGTGGGCGTGGCTCAGAGAGGGGAAGTCTCGCTCAGAGCACATAGTAGCTAAGCTGGGAGCATGCTACTGACAGAGATGCTGATGGGCCGGAGGCTGGTCTGTTCATCCTTCTGTGGAGGCCCCTTCTGTGATTGACAGAGTGAGTAAAGGGTACCCCAGGAGAAGGGCCAGGCATGAAGGTCAGGGGTAAGAATCAAACAGTCCACAGAGTCTAGGCAAACAGACCAACTGTGGGGTCATGGTGTTGCCCACCCCAAGCTGAATAAGGCTCAGTGCTCTGGGGGACAGTGGAGAAAAAGAGGGAGGCCTAGGGTAGGCAGGCTGTTTGTTTCTCAGTTACCAATGATGGCTTCCTTCAACCATCCTGGGAAGTCCACAGTCAGTGGGTCCACTCAGGTCTTATTCTCAGCAGGGCAACTGTGATCATTTGCACAGGAAGATTCTCAAGGGTGCAGAATTTGCACTGCAGGCATTATAACTGCCCCTAGCCCCTTCCGGTCAGTCACCATGACAACCAGGAAGGCCTCCTCCCTTTCCCAATGCCCTACAGAGGGGCATTGCCAACCCTTTTTGAGAATCGTGTAGACACACTTTGATTAAACAAGTCAAGAATGAATGAGTGATCTTCTCCTTTTGTGATTTTGCAGCTAACTCCAGCCTCCTCTGCTCATCCTAGAAATGTACTGAACCCTGGGAGCCTTGACCCTCCAGCCTCTAGTGGAGCCTGGCCAATGTTACTGGATTCAGCGCCCTGCTGCAGGGGCCAGGGGCACCCAACCACCCCAGGCGAGGCTGCGCATGCTCTTCAGAGAGCTTGCTCACTGGGCAGAGGTAGTTGTCCTGCCTCTGTCCGGCTGGGGGCTCTGGGACCCCACTTCCACCTCCACCCCTTCCTCTTGGAGCTGTGATTCGGGCTCAGAGCCCCAGCATCCTTCTGCTGAGCGTCTGGCTGTTGGAGGAGAGGTTTGTGTGAGATTCCCTCTCAGCAGCTTGGCACAGATGGATTGACGAGGACCAGATTCAGTTTCTGACATTCACCAGGAGTTTTACCAGGCTTCCTGGAACAGACCAGGAAACAGAGAGTTCCTTTAGGTCAAGTGATTTGAGCCCAAGCTCCCCCGGAGTCCTCAAATGACTCTGTTAGTAGCTGGATATGCCACGCACTGCCAAGGCTACTGGTCAGAGAGATGGGTGCCAGGGCAAGGAGGGGAACCGAACTGCCTTCTAGGCCTGCCCAACATCTCCTCTGCCCCAGATTTGTTGTTGTTTAGTCTTGTCCAACTCTTTTGCGACCCCATGGGCTGTCCATGGGATTCTCCAGGCAAGAATCCTGCAGTGGGTTGCCATTTCCTTCTCCAGGGAATCTTCCTGTGCTCTGGGGACAGTGGAGAAAGAGGAGGCCTAGGGTAGGCAGGCTGTTTGTTTCTCAGTTACCAATGATGGCTTCCTTCAACCATCCTGGGAAGTCCACAGTCAGTGGGTCCACTCAGGTCTTATTCTCAGCAGGGCAACTGTGATCATTTGCACAGGAAGATTCTCAAGGGTGCAGAATTTGCACTGCAGGCATTATAACTGCCCCTAGCCCCTTCCGGTCAGTCACCATGACAACCAGGAAGGCCTCCTCCCTTTCCCAATGCCCTACAGAGGGGCATTGCCAACCCTTTTTGAGAATCGTGTAGACACACTTTGATTAAACAAGTCAAGAATGAATGAGTGATCTTCTCCTTTTGTGATTTTGCAGCTAACTCCAGCCTCCTCTGCTCATCCTAGAAATGTACTGAACCCTGGGAGCCTTGACCCTCCAGCCTCTAGTGGAGCCTGGCCAATGTTACTGGATTCAGCGCCCTGCTGCAGGGGCCAGGGGCACCCAACCACCCCAGGCGAGGCTGCGCATGCTCTTCAGAGAGCTTGCTCACTGGGCAGAGGTAGTTGTCCTGCCTCTGTCCGGCTGGGGGCTCTGGGACCCCACTTCCACCTCCACCCCTTCCTCTTGGAGCTGTGATTCGGGCTCAGAGCCCCAGCATCCTTCTGCTGAGCGTCTGGCTGTTGGAGGAGAGGTTTGTGTGAGATTCCCTCTCAGCAGCTTGGCACAGATGGATTGACGAGGACCAGATTCAGTTTCTGACATTCACCAGGAGTTTTACCAGGCTTCCTGGAACAGACCAGGAAACAGAGAGTTCCTTTAGGTCAAGTGATTTGAGCCCAAGCTCCCCCGGAGTCCTCAAATGACTCTGTTAGTAGCTGGATATGCCACGCACTGCCAAGGCTACTGGTCAGAGAGATGGGTGCCAGGGCAAGGAGGGGAACCGAACTGCCTTCTAGGCCTGCCCAACATCTCCTCTGCCCCAGATTTGTTGTTGTTTAGTCTTGTCCAACTCTTTTGCGACCCCATGGGCTGTCCATGGGATTCTCCAGGCAAGAATCCTGCAGTGGGTTGCCATTTCCTTCTCCAGGGAATCTTCCTGGCCCAAGAATTGAACCTGTGGCTCCTCCCACATCTCTTGCATTGCAGGCAGATTCTTTTTGGGGGTCGGGTTGGGGAGGGAGGGGGCAGCAGGCCACTTCTATTGGTCTTTCATTTATCTATTTTCATCCATCTTTGTCCTTTGGCCTGTGTGGGCCTCCCATCACGGTGGCCTCTGTCGTCACAGAGCACCAGCTCTGGGTGCAAGCTCTCCAGAGCTCTGGCTCGGTAATTGGACACATCAGTCCAGCCGCTCCGCGGCATGTGGGATCTTCCCAGGCCAGGGCTCGAACCAGTGCCCCTTGCACTGCAAGGCGGTGTCCTTACCCACTGGACCACCAGGGAAGCCCTGCAGGCAGATTCTTTACCGCTGAGCCACTGGTGAAGTCCAGAAAGTTGTTCATTGTTTAGTTGCTGAGTTGTGTCCAACTTTGCCTGGGTTTGCTTACCTGCAGAATGAGAAAGATGATCATGTTCAGAATGCCAGCGAAAACAGGCACTGCACGAATCCATGGCTTGTTAGGATGGGATGTCAGCACAGTCAGGAGGCGGAAATTGGCCTAATCCAGTCATGCGTCTCTTTGTCGGGAAGACCCAGGGGTCTTTGAACCAGAGCCCACGGTGTCCCTCTCACCTCCCAGGGAGGCCAGCTCCAGCCTTGACTCTCTGTCTTTTTCACAACCGAACTTCTCTCATGAGACTCCTCGGCCACAGAGTCCATGCAATGCTCAGGTGCCCTGCAACCTGGAGCCTCGCCCCTGAAACCATGGTGGCTGGCCTCCTCCTGCTGGCCCCTGAGCATCTCTGCCACGTTGTCATCTTCTGAAATTCTCTCTTGCCTGGTTCTGCCACGTGGTCCTCCTTCCCTCCCTGTCTCTTCCCACTCTTCTTGTGTGTGAGAGTCACTCAGTTGTGTCTGACTCTTTGTAATCCCATGGACTGTAGCCCACCAGACTCCACTGTCCATGGGACTCTCCAGGCAAGAGTACTGGAGTGGGTAGCCATTTCCTCCTGCAAGAGATCTTCCCCACCCAGGGACTGCACCTGGGTCTCCTGCACTGCAGGCAGATTCTTTACCATCTGAGCCACCAGGGAAGCCCTGCTTCTGCCAGTCTCTTCCCTGTTCTTAGCTGACTTCTTCTTCTGTGCCTTGGCCTCTGCTGTCTCCATGCTTTCCAGAAACCTGGAATGGGATCAAAGAGCTGGCCTGGGATTGAGGCACCAACTTCCGCAGACTGGCATTAAGAATTCCTAGCACAGGTGACTAGCCCCATTCACTTTGGCAACAGTGCCTCCATGCAGACAGGTAAAAAGCTGAATGAGTTTTAATCCCTTCCCACAAGAAGCTTATTCCTTTTTGGTAAAGGGTCTTAAAACAAGCTATGAAATGATTTTGGCATTCAACAAACTGGTTCCTTCTTTCCCTGTGGCCAGTGATGTAGAGAAAGGGAGCGTGTGGTGCACACACATGCAAATACATTCAAACACACGCATTTAAGCACATGTGCCCATACCCATGGACATGCCCAAACCCTCCCTCACCTTGAGGAGATGGGGCTCACGCTTCTGATTGGACTCTTGGCATCCCAGAGAACATCCCAGCAACCCGAGAACTGGGGAAGCAGCTGTGACTGGGGCAGTGAGGCACTAGCTCCAGTTTTCTGGTTTGCTCTATGCCCCCACTCCTCATCTGGTGAGCTCTGCCATCACACTGTCCTTTTCCCTGCAGTTAGCAGTTGATCTGGGGCTTCCCGAGTGGCTCAGGAAACCCAGCTTCAATCCCTGGGTCAGGAAGATTCCCTGGAGAAGGGAATGGCTACCCATTGCAATATTCTTGCCTGGAAAATTCCATGGACAGAGGAGCCTAGTGGGCTATAGTCCATGGGGTCACAAAGACCTGGACACAACTGAGAGGTTAACACTTTCTAGATTCTAGAGGCTCTAGATTCTAGTGGCTCAGTGATAAAGAATCCACCAACCAATGCAGGAGACATGGGTTAGATCCCTGAATCAGGAAGATCTCTTGGAGAAGAAAATGGCAATCCACTCCACTATTCTTGCCTGGAGAATATAGTATGGACAGAGAAGCCTGGTGGGCTATAGGCCATGAGATCGCAGAGTCAGACACAACTGAGTCCATAATCACATTGGCTCCCCACAAACTGGCTTTATCTTTTCTATGCTTAGAATTCATCTGCATTTCCTCTTCTGGATTCTCAGGTGGGATGAAGTCAGAGGATGGAGACAGACCACGCCCTTCCTCCTTGACCCCCATAAAACTTCTTGGAGTTTCCGCAGAGTCGGCCAGTTCCTGTTGGTGGAGGCGATTCTGACACGAGGCCTTTGGAAGCCCCCAGGCCTGTTCAGGACGCGTCTGTTCCTCACTCCCCGAGGCTTGGCTGTTATTCCCCTGCTCAAGTGACACGGCACTGGTTCCTGCCTTTCACACCCCAGCAAGCGGCTGTTTCCCAGAGATCTTAGAAGTGAATCCATCCTCTTTGGGGCTGTTTCGTATTTCAATTATCTTCAAGGAGGAGCATATGTCTGGGATCTTTGCCTAGCTGAGAAATTTCATTTCCACTTCTCTACACCTGCAGTTGGAAGACAGAACCCAGCTGATGTCCCAGACCCAGGTTATCAGGATGCTTTGGCTGTTATTTCCCAGAAGGGGCTGGGTTCCTAGAGCAGATTTCATCAGTGGGATCTTTTCAAGGCTATCTTTTCTCTGTCTCTTTTGTGTATGCTTGGTCGCTCAGTCATGGCAAACACTTTGCGACCCCATGGACTGTAACTCGCCAGGCTCCTCTGTTCATGGGATTCTCCAGACAAGAATACTGGAGTGGGTTGCTATTTCCTTCTTCAAAGGATCTTCCCAACCCAGGGAACAAACCCAAGTCTCCTGTGGGACAGGCATATTCTTTACCACTGAGTCACCTGGGAAACCAAGAAGAGATGTAAATCTCCCTCCCTTTGGCTGTCCAAAGGGAACATGCACATACATTGTGTGTGTGCATGCTAAGTCGCTCAGTCACGTCCATCTCTATGATCCTGGGAACTGTAGCCTGTCAAGCTCCTCTGTCCATGAGATTCTCTAAGCAAGGACACTGGAGTGAGGTGCTATGCCTGCCTCCAGGGGCTCTTCCCCACCCAGGGATCGAACCCTCATCTCTGCATTGGCTGGCGGGGTCTTCACGACTAGTGCCCCTGGGAAGCCTCTCTCTCTTTGTGCCTCAGCCTTTAATTCTTCCTCCTTTGCAGGCATGAGCTCTTGGTTTCCGTCTTTAAGGGTGATGTTGAAAGATCTATGCCTCATCTTTCCAGATGCTCATTTCCATTTGCAGTTTGTCCTGAGGGGCCAGCTTATCCTCTGATGTTTTCCTTTTTCCACAGTCCACCTGTCCATTTCCCACTGGGACCTCCCAGAAGCGGAGCTGGTCTATGGTTTGTTCTTTGGTCAACACGGAGCCAGTGATCCAAGAGATTTCTCCATCTTGGTGTGTTTCTTTCTCCCTCCCCGGAAGCCAGAGCTGGCACATAACGGATGGACACTCAGTGATCACAACCTGGGATCCCTTCCCTGGGACAAGAGAGGGCAAGGTCGATTCCTGTGCCTCCTCTCCTAACCTCACTCTCTCCTCTTTCTGTGGTAAACTGGATCAGCACCAACAACCCTGTAGGAGTACATTTCTTTGCCTCAAAACCAGGCCCTGGAGAGCATTTGATTCCTTGGCAGAGAGGTGTAGGCCTAATTAATTTTTCTCTTTCTTCCTTTGAACCTCTTGGAGTACACACACATACTCACATTCATGCACAATTGGGTGTAGAAGAATGTTAATGGCCGGTGGTGTTAGCAGTTCTTTCCCCCCTGATGCAGACCAGGGTTTTCCATCTGGACCATTTAGCAGGACCTACGAATATTGACTTTCTAACCACTTGGATTTGGGTGGAGTGAGCAGAAGGGGAATGGGGGAGAAGGTTCAAGGGGGAAATATGCTTATATATAAATCACACATGAAGGCAGTTTTGAAGTCATTATTGCTTCAGGATGTGTGAACCGTAATTATTTTTTAAGGTCTTGATTTGCCCAATGAGCATTTCCCAGGGTTGCTGCTCCAAGCATGACGTCTTGGCTGTCAGGGGGTCCGGCGAGTCTGATAGGAGTTTAATCGCTTTAAAGGGGCCCCTGCTGGGATCTGGTTTCTCCCGGTTCTCAGCTGCGGTCATTTCTGCCTGCAGCGTGATGTCCACATGACTCTGACGATTAAGACAATGGAGTTAAAATGAAGAAGAAGTGGTTTCCCCTCTCCTTTCCTCCTGATACTTTTTTAATGGCTGGCTGCACAAGGCTGTAAATTGTTCTAGACTGTGTGGCTATTAGTTGTTAAACTTGCCCTCTGCCCTCATCAGCTCCATGCCCAAAACAGTCATGCATGTTTCACCTAAATTCTGAAAGCGACTTCTCCACTGTCCGTGTTTAGCCTTTTGGCCCCCGAGGCTGACCCTGACTTCTCACTACCCCCTTCCCTGTCTGCACTCAACCTGCATCCCTCATGTCCTGGCAGCTGTGGTCCTGCATAAGTAACAGTTGTCCCAGGGAATAGTTGTCAAGGGTCATGTAAAACATCCCCCATCTGCGTGTTGAGGATGTTTTCTCCATCTTGGTGTGTTTCTTTCTCCCTCCCCGGAAGCCAGAGCTGGCACATAACGGATGGACACTCAGTGATCACAACCTGGGATCCCTTCCCTGGGACAAGAGAGGGCAAGGTCGATTCCTGTGCCTCCTCTCCTAACCTCACTCTCTCCTCTTTCTGTGGTAAACTGGATCAGCACCAACAACCCTGTAGGAGTACATTTCTTTGCCTCAAAACCAGGCCCTGGAGAGCATTTGATTCCTTGGCAGAGAGGTGTAGGCCTAATTAATTTTTCTCTTTCTTCCTTTGAACCTCTTGGAGTACACACACATACTCACATTCATGCACAATTGGGTGTAGAAGAATGTTAATGGCCGGTGGTGTTAGCAGTTCTTTCCCTCCTGATGCAGACCAGGGTTTTCCATCTGGACCATTTAGCAGGACCTACGAATATTGACTTTCTAACCACTTGGATTTGGGTGGAGTGAGCAGAAGGGGAATGGGGGAGAAGGTTCAAGGGGGAAATATGCTTATATATAAATCACACATGAAGGCAGTTTTGAAGTCATTATTGCTTCAGGATGTGTGAACCGTAATTATTTTTTAAGGTCTTGATTTGCCCAATGAGCATTTCCCAGGGTTGCTGCTCCAAGCATGACGTCTTGGCTGTCAGGGGGTCCGGCGAGTCTGATAGGAGTTTAATCGCTTTAAAGGGGCCCCTGCTGGGATCTGGTTTCTCCCGGTTCTCAGCTGCGGTCATTTCTGCCTGCAGCGTGATGTCCACATGACTCTGACGATTAAGACAATGGAGTTAAAATGAAGAAGAAGTGGTTTCCCCTCTCCTTTCCTCCTGATACTTTTTTAATGGCTGGCTGCACAAGGCTGTAAATTGTTCTAGACTGTGTGGCTATTAGTTGTTAAACTTGCCCTCTGCCCTCATCAGCTCCATGCCCAAAACAGTCATGCATGTTTCACCTAAATTCTGAAAGCGACTTCTCCACTGTCCGTGTTTAGCCTTTTGGCCCCCGAGGCTGACCCTGACTTCTCACTACCCCCTTCCCTGTCTGCACTCAACCTGCATCCCTCATGTCCTGGCAGCTGTGGTCCTGCATAAGTAACAGTTGTCCCAGGGAATAGTTGTCAAGGGTCATGTAAAACATCCCCCATCTGCGTGTTGAGGATGTTTTCCATCCCCAAAAGGCCTTTTCGGATAATGAGAAAGGTCAAACTGGGGGAGCCTACAGGAAGAAGCCTGGGGAAGGGAACTCTGTGTCCGTAAGCCATGCGGATCCCAGACTTATTTTGAGGGCTAGTCATGTAAAGAGTAATGTGGAGACTTGGGAGAAGAAAGCTGAGAGAATGGTAAAAATCAGGGATATGTGCACAGAAACATTTTAACGGCTGTGGTGGAGAATTAGATTTGTGACCAAACTGTGTAACAGGGTAACCTGTACTTTCACTGAAATGTGCTTCAGCGCAAGGGTGACAAATTCAGCACACGTGCTACCATTCTCGCTTTGCCCATAGCAGGCATCAGTAATCAACCACAGCACTCCTTCCCACTGTCATTTCTTTGCACACAGTAGACATCATTAATCAATCATAACACTCATTCCCACTGTCACTTCTTGGCTCATGAGAAACATCACTAATCAATCACAGCACTCCTTCCCACTGTGACTTCGTTGCATATAGTAGACATCACTAATCAATCATAGGACTCATTCCCACTGTCACTTCTTTGGTCACAACAGACATCAATAATCAATCACAGCACTCCTTCCCACTGTCATGTCTTTGCTTACAGCAGATACCACTAATCAACCACAGCATTTTTTCCCACTGTCACCTCTTGGCACATAGTAGACATCACTAATCAGTCTTAGCACTCGTTTGCACTGAGCTTCACAAGGCCCTTTACTCGTCAGCACAGGTCTCCAGGGAGCCATCTATCAGTCAGATGGATTTGGAACTTAGATTGAAACTCATTTGGTACCTCTGGTTTCCTGGAACAGTAGGCTTAGTGTCCGAATACCTGAATTCTAGTTTCCAACCTACTAGCTGTTGATACTTAATTATTCATAATGTTTCCTTAATTTCGATTTCTTCCTCTTCAGTAAGAGAATAATCTTTATTGCAGAGGTTTGAGGTAAGGGTTAAGTAACGTAAGGTGAAAGTGTTGGTTGCTCAGTTGTGTCCATCTCTTTGTGACCCCATGGCCTGTAACCCATCAGGCTCCTCTGTCCATGGGATTCCCCAAGCAAGCATACTGAAGAGGGTAGTAGTCACTCCCTTAACCAAGTGATCGTCCTAGTCCAGGAAGTGAACCCAGGCCGTAAATTTAGTGAGCAAACTGGGGAGCCTACAGGAAGAAGCCTGGGGAAGGGAACTCTGTGTCCGTAAGCCATGGATCCCAGACTTATTTTGAGGGCTAGTCATGTAAAGAGTAATGTGGAGACTTGGGAGAAGAAAGCTGAGAGAATGGTAAAAATCAGGGATATGTGCACAGAAACATTTTAACGGCTGTGGTGGAGAATTAGATTTGTGACCAAACTGTGTAACAGGGTAACCTGTACTTTCACTGAAATGTGCTTCAGCGCAAGGGTGACAAATTCAGCACACGTGCTACCATTCTCGCTTTGCCCATAGCAGGCATCAGTAATCAACCACAGCACTCCTTCCCACTGTCATTTCTTTGCACACAGTAGACATCATTAATCAATCATAACACTCATTCCCACTGTCACTTCTTGGCTCATGAGAAACATCACTAATCAATCACAGCACTCCTTCCCACTGTGACTTCGTTGCATATAGTAGACATCACTAATCAATCATAGGACTCATTCCCACTGTCACTTCTTTGGTCACAACAGACATCAATAATCAATCACAGCACTCCTTCCCACTGTCATGTCTTTGCTTACAGCAGATACCACTAATCAACCACAGCATTTTTTCCCACTGTCACCTCTTGGCACATAGTAGACATCACTAATCAGTCTTAGCACTCGTTTGCACTGAGCTTCACAAGGCCCTTTACTCGTCAGCACAGGTCTCCAGGGAGCCATCTATCAGTCAGATGGATTTGGAACTTAGATTGAAACTCATTTGGTACCTCTGGTTTCCTGGAACAGTAGGCTTAGTGTCCGAATACCTGAATTCTAGTTTCCAACCTACTAGCTGTTGATACTTAATTATTCATAATGTTTCCTTAATTTCGATTTCTTCCTCTTCAGTAAGAGAATAATCTTTATTGCAGAGGTTTGAGGTAAGGGTTAAGTAACGTAAGGTGAAAGTGTTGGTTGCTCAGTTGTGTCCATCTCTTTGTGACCCCATGGCCTGTAACCCATCAGGCTCCTCTGTCCATGGGATTCCCCAAGCAAGCATACTGAAGAGGGTAGTAGTCACTCCCTTAACCAAGTGATCGTCCTAGTCCAGGAAGTGAACCCAGGCCTCCTGCATTACAGGCAGATTCTTTACCATGTGAGCCACCAGGGAAGCCCTGGGTTAAGCAAGGTAGCATGTAACTTTAATAAGATAGTGAATGTGGTTGTGTCCAGCACAGAGCCTGGCACATTCTAACAGCCCGGCAAGGGGTGACCAAATAGACATTTGCCGTGGCACACCCTCCCCCCCACCACTTATGTCTACAGCAGTAGAGGTGCTTATCTTGTCCTTGCTCCTGGTTTTAATGTCCTCTGCGAAGACGGATGAGATACAGTGGGGCTGTTTCTGCCTCACTTTAACTTCACATTGTTAAGACTCTTCTTAAATCTGTCCTTTTCAAACTAAAAGAATGGTCCCTTGCTACCCTGGGAAGACAGAGTTCACACCCACGTGTCAAGGTCTGACACACTGCATATGTAGCTGTGTGCCAACACCAGGCTTGCATTAGACTTCAGCTGTTTGGGGCAACATCACCATGACTAAGGAAAGGCCTAGAAGAGATCTTGGTTGAGGTGTTTGTGCAGCTCATTTTCTTAGTGGTCCAGCTGGTAGTGATGACAGAGGACTGGGCACCCGTGGAGGTGGTGGGACAGGCGTTTTCAGAAGAGGCTTCCTGTTGCTTCAGCCATCCCAAGGTTGCATGGCTGGATGGATGTGTGGGCATCCCCAAGGCCGCCTTTTCCAAAGTGACCTCACACTGGCATTGGAGCTGCCTTCAGACTGGGAGGCGTTATTTTCAGAGCAGCGACCCCAGGGGACGTTCTTTGAGCAAACTGAACCCCTGGGGTCATAAATTCACACATCCTGAGATGTCAACGACTTCCAAATGCCTTTCTCAAAATACACGTGGTGCTTAGTGTCCGAATACCTGAATTCTAGTTTCCAACCTACTAGCTGTTGATACTTAATTATTCATAATGTTTCCTTAATTTCGATTTCTTCCTCTTCAGTAAGAGAATAATCTTTATTGCAGAGGTTTGAGGTAAGGGTTAAGTAACGTAAGGTGAAAGTGTTGGTTGCTCAGTTGTGTCCATCTCTTTGTGACCCCATGGCCTGTAACCCATCAGGCTCCTCTGTCCATGGGATTCCCCAAGCAAGCATACTGAAGAGGGTAGTAGTCACTCCCTTAACCAAGTGATCGTCCTAGTCCAGGAAGTGAACCCAGGCCTCCTGCATTACAGGCAGATTCTTTACCATGTGAGCCACCAGGGAAGCCCTGGGTTAAGCAAGGTAGCATGTAACTTTAATAAGATAGTGAATGTGGTTGTGTCCAGCACAGAGCCTGGCACATTCTAACAGCCCGGCAAGGGGTGACCAAATAGACATTTGCCGTGGCACACCCTCCCCCCCACCACTTATGTCTACAGCAGTAGAGGTGCTTATCTTGTCCTTGCTCCTGGTTTTAATGTCCTCTGCGAAGACGGATGAGATACAGTGGGGCTGTTTCTGCCTCACTTTAACTTCACATTGTTAAGACTCTTCTTAAATCTGTCCTTTTCAAACTAAAAGAATGGTCCCTTGCTACCCTGGGAAGACAGAGTTCACACCCACGTGTCAAGGTCTGACACACTGCATATGTAGCTGTGTGCCAACACCAGGCTTGCATTAGACTTCAGCTGTTTGGGGCAACATCACCATGACTAAGGAAAGGCCTAGAAGAGATCTTGGTTGAGGTGTTTGTGCAGCTCATTTTCTTAGTGGTCCAGCTGGTAGTGATGACAGAGGACTGGGCACCCGTGGAGGTGGTGGGACAGGCGTTTTCAGAAGAGGCTTCCCTGTTGCTTCAGCCATCCCAAGGTTGCATGGCTGGATGGATGTGTGGGGCATCCCCAAGGCCGCCTTTTCCAAAGTGACCTCACACTGGCATTGGAGCTGCCTTCAGACTGGGGAGGCGTTATTTTCAGAGCAGCGACCCCAGGGGACGTTCTTTGAGCAAACTGAACCCCTGGGGTCATAAATTCACACATCCTGAGATGTCAACGACTTCCAAATGCCTTTCTCATTATATATATTACACGTGGTGCTTTCCACTTCCTGTTCTACTGATATGTAGTGGAAAAGGCAAGCGGAATAGATCTCTTCCATGTGGCTGCAAATTCTCTTCGGACTTTTCCTTGTTTATCTTTCCACTCAACTGTGGGCAATTCCAAAGATTAGTCAAGGCCGTTATGTCCTGTTCTTTCTGGAATGAAAGGGGCAGAACCCAGATCACGGCCTCCGCACAAGATTCATTGTAATTCAACAAATAGATAGTGATTACCTGCGTCTGTTCCAGACAACACGGGAGGCATTGTTGTAGTTGTTCAATGGCTCAGCCATGTCAGGCTCTTTGTGACCCCATGGATGGCAGCACACCAGGCTTCCCTGTCCTTCACCAGCTCCTGGAGCTTTTCAATGGGAGGCATTGAAAAGTGTAAAACATAGTCTTGGCCTTTATACAGCTTAAAAACTCATGAGAAGTAAAGAAGTACACAAAGGTATGGCAAAATAGAAGATCATGAAAATGCCTTGGGAGTGTGAAGGAGGCAGATCCCCAAGACTTCATGGGGGAGGAGGCAAATGTACCCCCTTGAGATCAGTCCTGCAGCAGCTGGAGATGGACGGGCTGGGATGGGGCAGGGCTGGGGCAGCAGGACAGACAGGCAGGAAGAGCCACCAGAGGGAGGCTGCAGAGATGAGAACCTGAAAGGTGTAGGCTGTCGTGTGGATGGGTTTATGTATGCAGCATGGCCTGAGAGGCAGGACTCCTTTGCTGAGGTTGGATTTCAGAAGCAGAAGTCTCGTATGTTTGAAGGCCCTAGGACAAGTCCCATGTGAAGTCTTGGCAGGTCTGTGGATGCTTGAATAATTGCAGCGCTACCTCAGTCCTCTTTGCCTTGTGCCATGCCACTGCCAAAGTTGAAGCTCCAGCACTTTGGCCGCCTGACGTGAAGAGCCACCTCACTGGAAAAGATGCTGTTGCTGGGGACGAGTGAAGGCAAAAGGAGAAGGGGGTGGCAGATGGCATCACCCACTCAGAGGACAGGAATTGGAGCAAACTCGGGGAGATGGTGAAGGATGGGGAACCTGGTTGTGCTGCATTCCATGGGGTCACAAAGAGCTGGATGCAATGTAGTGACTGAACAATGACTGGGGTACCAGCTGTTGTGAGAACTGGTCAGGCTACTGCTTTAATTTCTACACGTACATAAAATCAAGAGGAGTTTCTGTTTGTTGTTGTCTATAGGAACATTTTTTTAAATTTAATGCAAGTTTGAATGAGCAGATATGTCTAGTGGATTTCATTAAGGAAAATGGAAGACTGAAATGTATTCTGAGAGACATGGCACATTAGTTTCTTTGGGTCATCCACTTTTCAGGGGAAAATGGAAATTTATATATGAGTGATCAGATTTCTCATCCAAATAAATATATTATTTCTTCAGTGCTATTTCAAAAATTTTTTACTGGAGTATAGTTGCTTTACAATGTTGTGTTAACCTGTGTGTGTATGTTAGTTGCTCAGTCCTGTCTGACTCTTTGTGACCCCTGTGGACTGTAGCCCGCCAGGCTCCTCTGTCCATGGGATTCTCCAGGCAAGAATACTGGGGTGGGTTGCCATGCCCTTCTCTAGGGGATCTTCCCCACCCAGGGATTGAACCCAGATCTTTCACATTGCAGGCAAATGCTTTCTTATCTGAGCTATCCATCGACAGTGAGATGGACGCTGGGGGGAGGCGGAGCAGACAGGCAGGAAGAGCCACCAGAGGGAGGCTGCAGAGATGAGAACCTGAAAGGTGTAGGCTGTCGTGTGGATGGGTTTATGTATGCAGCATGGCCTGAGAGGCAGGACTCCTTTGCTGAGGTTGGATTTCAGAAGCAGAAGTCTCGTATGTTTGAAGGCCCTAGGACAAGTCCCATGTGAAGTCTTGGCAGGTCTGTGGATGCTTGAATAATTGCAGCGCTACCTCAGTCCTCTTTGCCTTGTGCCATGCCACTGCCAAAGTTGAAGCTCCAGCACTTTGGCCGCCTGACGTGAAGAGCCACCTCACTGGAAAAGATGCTGTTGCTGGGGACGAGTGAAGGCAAAAGGAGAAGGGGGTGGCAGATGGCATCACCCACTCAGAGGACAGGAATTGGAGCAAACTCGGGGAGATGGTGAAGGATGGGGAACCTGGTTGTGCTGCATTCCATGGGGTCACAAAGAGCTGGATGCAATGTAGTGACTGAACAATGACTGGGGTACCAGCTGTTGTGAGAACTGGTCAGGCTACTGCTTTAATTTCTACACGTACATAAAATCAAGAGGAGTTTCTGTTTGTTGTTGTCTATAGGAACATTTTTTTAAATTTAATGCAAGTTTGAATGAGCAGATATGTCTAGTGGATTTCATTAAGGAAAATGGAAGACTGAAATGTATTCTGAGAGACATGGCACATTAGTTTCTTTGGGTCATCCACTTTTCAGGGGAAAATGGAAATTTATATATGAGTGATCAGATTTCTCATCCAAATAAATATATTATTTCTTCAGTGCTATTTCAAAAATTTTTTACTGGAGTATAGTTGCTTTACAATGTTGTGTTAACCTGTGTGTGTATGTTAGTTGCTCAGTCCTGTCTGACTCTTTGTGACCCCTGTGGACTGTAGCCCGCCAGGCTCCTCTGTCCATGGGATTCTCCAGGCAAGAATACTGGGGTGGGTTGCCATGCCCTTCTCTAGGGGATCTTCCCCACCCAGGGATTGAACCCAGATCTTTCACATTGCAGGCAAATGCTTTCTTATCTGAGCTATCCATCGACATGTATTCCCTATTTTTTTAAAAAAATGAGAATACCAAGTTACGTTCCCTGTGTTTTACTGTGTTTCCATCAGTTATCTATTTTATGAATGAAGCAGTTCTAGGTCTGACGTCTATGATTCTGTGATAATAGGGAAAAGGTGATGGGAGTATCTTTCCTTTCGTCCTTCATTCTTCCATCTGACAAGAGTGGAAACAAAGTGACATCCAAGTCAGAGGTCCAGTTTGGGGTTTGGCGTGTTGCCTGCTCCGACACAGGCAGTCAGCATGATTGCTCCTTCCCAGTTGGAGGTTCCAGCAGGCTCCTTATCGTAGGCTCACCAACGTGGAATTTCCACTCAGTTCAGCAGACTCTTTCTGACCATTTCTCATGCTTGGCCACAAGGTTTCTGAATGGGGTAGAGATTTCTGCTGGTTTCAAGGTGGAGGGCTCAACCTGGAGGGAGCAGTGGGTCCCAGACTTCATGCTTAGAGTCATCAGGTAGGAGGTTTTTTTTTTTTTTTTCAAATGTGGATTCTTGGGCCCATTCGTTAGTGATGTTGCCTGGGCAAGCCTGGGGGTAGATTAACTGCTCCCAGGTGATTTTGACACTGGGCCAGGTTTAGGGAGCTCCAGTCAACGGAAGTGCTCAGCCATCACTACTCAGAATGACTGTGTTCTATTGTGATTGCATTTATTTGAATTTATTGAATATTTGTTGTCTTTTCCTTTGTGTGCTTGATGTGCTTAGTCACTCACTAGTCTCAGACTCTTTTGTGACCCCATGGATTGTAGCCTGCCAGGCTCCCCTGTGCATGAGGATTCCTTAGTCAAGAATACTGGAGTGGGTTGCCATGTCCTCCTCCAGGAGATCTTCTCAACCCAGGGATTGAATGCAGGTGTTCTGCATTGCAGGCATATTTCTTTACCATCTGAGCCACCCAGGAAGTTGTGCTTGATACAGACCTCTGTATCCCAGAGGTGGAACATATAGGGGGACCCTCTAAGCTGGAATGTTGTGAGACTCCACGTCTCAGTACCCGCACGGCTGATGACCTCATTAGCACATCCACACGAAGTGACCTCATCGTCCCCAGCCTTGCCATTCTCTTTAGCGTGCATGAAAAGCTCACGTCGTATCAGCTGAGATTGGAAAGAGCCACCTAAAGTGGACAGGCTGGGTGTTATCTCTCTTTTAGTTTTGGATATGAAGACTGAGGCTCAGAGAGAGGAATCAACGTATTCAAGCTCCTGGAAGTAGCAAGTGTTAAGTAAGACCCAGGACGAAAAGCTCAGCTCTTCCCATCAGTTCATTCCCCTCTGCCGTTCCCACTGAGAAGCATGCTCGCCCCACCAGAGCACTGGACCCCTGGAGCTGGGAGAGCCCAGCGTGGGCTGGGGTGGTCGGGGAGAGCTTCACGGAGAGCCAAGCTCAAGGTGGCGGAGAACCGCGGCTGGAGCCTATCCCAGGAGCAGGGCGGCCGCTGCCGCTTTGATCTGGGATAATCCTGGCTGCTGAGGATGACAGCTCCTTACATCTGCCTTGTAAGGCTGTAAGGCCGTAACGCCATGGCAACGTGTGTTTATGTTATTTCATCTGCACAGAATTCACTTGAGGCAGAAGGGCAGCAGAGCCAATTGCCCCGTTTACCGGTGGGAGAATTTAAGTTGAAGGCAGGAATTTTTCCAAATGAATGGAAAGAGTCTTTGTCGCACGCCCACCGTGTGCCAGGCAGGTGCCCTCTGTGTATATCATGTGATGCCTCGTTGATTCCCATAACTGCTCCGTGGAATAGGTATCGTCAGCCTGATTTTACAGTTGGAAAAACTGAACCTTACAGAAAGTGTGTGATTTACTCACAGCAGACTGCAGGGAGATGGCAGAGCTGTCTGTCTGAACTCCCAGACCACCTTCTTGCCCCAGAGCCCCCCTGCCCTCCTCACCAAGTCCCCAGCAGGTCTCTGGATCTGAGTCCCCAGCCAGTGGCCCCACTCAGCTGCTCCATCAAGGGGACTCGCAGGAGAGCAGCTTCAGCAGACACCCGCTGTGGTGTTCACGCCGCCCTCCCTGCTTATCTACCCCTTAGGAACTGGGCAGTAGGTGGAGCTGCTCAGGAAGCATTGTCCCAAGAAACCTCACTCCCTGTGCAGGTGACTCAGGTTGCTCAAAATCATCTAACTTGTACATATCGGGACTGAGCCATCTGCCATATGTGGCTCAGTCTCCCTGAAGGAGACTGAGCATCCCAGGCTGTCTTCCCCCTGAGGTAGCCAGAAATGGGATCTGGCAGGGATCCGTGGTTATCATCGGGGCCCATGTCCCGCTCTCCAGGCTGAGCTACCTTTAGCTCACCCAGGGCAGGGGTCAGTCCTGCTGATTTGCAGATCTTGAAGCAGGCTTTTCAGAACGGCTAACCCAGGCCTGTCCTGCTGTGGCCATTGGTGCGATGCGTGGAGAGGCCAGCTCCGAGTATGCTTTCCTGCTGTCCCTCCTGTGCCTGAGAACCCAGCCTGCAAGGATGACACCAGAAGAATGTACTGCCAGCCCCAGGGGGGGTCTTTATAACCATTTCTGGTTTCCTCGTAATTCTTCTGACAAATTCTCTTTTTGATCTAGACTTTCTTAGCCATCCGTTCATTCCAGAAGTGATGTGTGTGCACACGTACGTGCTCCAGAGGGATCTTGAGGGGACAGGAGGAGAAACAGGAACTCCAAATCCACTCCATTGTGGTAGAGGGAACTATCCAGAGAGCGCTGGCTGACTGCTCACCAGAATGTTATTTGCCTTTTTCTGTTTTCTGGGTAGAGTCTCTTGTTCAGACTTGTAGGTGGAAATTCCTCCACTTCAAAATGAGCAGGAGAGGATGGCTGCAGGCTGGGATTTCCCAGGAGGAGTGGCAACCTTCTGTCTGCCCTGGGACAGAACAGGGGAACTTGAACTCTCTGGACTTGTTTGTTCGGTCCATGGGAAGAGTAGGGGGTGGGAAGGAGCGTCAGGGACAGACCACCCTGCACTTTCCTCTGTCCCGTGAGCGGAGAACGGGGAACCAGGCTTCCTTTGTGGATTCTTCTGGGTTCTGTGATCTTCATCAGATCTTGTCCTCTGTGCCTTCCCTTGTCAGCAGACACCCGCTGTGGTGTTCACGCCGCCCTCCCTGCTTATCTACCCCTTAGGAACTGGGCAGTAGGTGGAGCTGCTCAGGAAGCATTGTCCCAAGAAACCTCACTCCCTGTGCAGGTGACTCAGGTTGCTCAAAATCATCTAACTTGTACATATCGGGACTGAGCCATCTGCCATATGTGGCTCAGTCTCCCTGAAGGAGACTGAGCATCCCAGGCTGTCTTCCCCCTGAGGTAGCCAGAAATGGGATCTGGCAGGGATCCGTGGTTATCATCGGGGCCCATGTCCCGCTCTCCAGGCTGAGCTACCTTTAGCTCACCCAGGGCAGGGGTCAGTCCTGCTGATTTGCAGATCTTGAAGCAGGCTTTTCAGAACGGCTAACCCAGGCCTGTCCTGCTGTGGCCATTGGTGCGATGCGTGGAGAGGCCAGCTCCGAGTATGCTTTCCTGCTGTCCCTCCTGTGCCTGAGAACCCAGCCTGCAAGGATGACACCAGAAGAATGTACTGCCAGCCCCAGGGGGGGTCTTTATAACCATTTCTGGTTTCCTCGTAATTCTTCTGACAAATTCTCTTTTTGATCTAGACTTTCTTAGCCATCCGTTCATTCCAGAAGTGATGTGTGTGCACACGTCGTGCTCCAGAGGGATCTTGAGGGGACAGGAGGAGAAACAGGAACTCCAAATCCACTCCATTGTGGTAGAGGGAACTATCCAGAGAGCGCTGGCTGACTGCTCACCAGAATGTTATTTGCCTTTTTCTGTTTTCTGGGTAGAGTCTCTTGTTCAGACTTGTAGGTGGAAATTCCTCCACTTCAAAATGAGCAGGAGAGGATGGCTGCAGGCTGGGATTTCCCAGGAGGAGTGGCAACCTTCTGTCTGCCCTGGGACAGAACAGGGGAACTTGAACTCTCTGGACTTGTTTGTTCGGTCCATGGGAAGAGTAGGGGGTGGGAAGGAGCGTCAGGGACAGACCACCCTGCACTTTTCCTCTGTCCCCGTGAGCGGAGAACGGGGGAACCAGGCTTCCCTTTGTGGATTCTTCTGGGTTCTGTGATCTTCATCAGATCTTGTCCTCTGTGCCTTCCCTTGCAGCCAAAGAGAGCAGTGTGGTTCTTCAAAGGTCAGCCTCCTAATGCCTGAGAGAGAGGAAGATGCCTTTCTTATGCTGGGGGGTCTCCTCCTCTGGACGCAGCTCCTCTTTTCGAGGGCACTATTCACTTGAGTGTCCTCTATGATTTTTTTAAATTTGTTTATTTATTTATTTATTTATTTATTTTTGGTTGTCTGGGTTTTCACTGCTGCCATAGTTTTTTCTCCAGCTGCAGGGAGTGGGGGCTACTCTCTAGTTGAGTTGAGCAGGCTTCTTGTTGCAGTGATTTATCTTGTTATGGAACTCGGGCTCCAGGGCACACGAGCTTCAGCAGTTGCGGCACATGGGCTCAATAGTTGTGACTCTGAGGCTCTAGAGCACAGAGCTCAATAGCTGCAGCTCATGGGCATAGTTGCTCCACAGCATGTGGCATCTTCCTGGATCAGGGATTGAACCCATGACTCCTGCATTGGCAGGCAAACTCTTTACCACGAAGCTACCAGGGAAGCCCCTGTCCTCTATGATTTAAATGACCTGTTGAGGGTTGCAGAGCTGTCACAAGAGCAACACAGAATTTGGGGGGAAATTGTTAAAAATAAAGACATATGTAATTAAGGGTACAAAACCTAAGCTCCACCATTAAGCCAGGCAGCTTGTAATGCCTTGGCCCTGTTTTTCATCTGCCTTTGGATATTCATACTCCGTGTGTCATTTTGTGGTAGAGGGAACTTGAACTGGCTCTGGAAGTACCTTTTTCTGTTTTCTGGGTAGAGTCTCTTGTTCAGACTTGTAGGTGGAAATTCCTCCACTTCAAAATGAGCAGGAGAGGATGGCTGCAGGCTGGGATTTCCCAGGAGGAGTGGCAACCTTCTGTCTGCCCTGGGACAGAACAGGGGAACTTGAACTCTCTGGACTTGTTTGTTCGGTCCATGGGAAGAGTAGGGGGTGGGAAGGAGCGTCAGGGACAGACCACCCTGCACTTTTCCTCTGTCCCCGTGAGCGGAGAACGGGGGAACCAGGCTTCCCTTTGTGGATTCTTCTGGGTTCTGTGATCTTCATCAGATCTTGTCCTCTGTGCCTTCCCTTGCAGCCAAAGAGAGCAGTGTGGTTCTTCAAAGGTCAGCCTCCTAATGCCTGAGAGAGAGGAAGATGCCTTTCTTATGCTGGGGGGTCTCCTCCTCTGGACGCAGCTCCTCTTTTCGAGGGCACTATTCACTTGAGTGTCCTCTATGATTTTTTTAAATTTGTTTATTTATTTATTTATTTATTTATTTTTGGTTGTCTGGGTTTTCACTGCTGCCATAGTTTTTTCTCCAGCTGCAGGGAGTGGGGGCTACTCTCTAGTTGAGTTGAGCAGGCTTCTTGTTGCAGTGATTTATCTTGTTATGGAACTCGGGCTCCAGGGCACACGAGCTTCAGCAGTTGCGGCACATGGGCTCAATAGTTGTGACTCTGAGGCTCTAGAGCACAGAGCTCAATAGCTGCAGCTCATGGGCATAGTTGCTCCACAGCATGTGGCATCTTCCTGGATCAGGGATTGAACCCATGACTCCTGCATTGGCAGGCAAACTCTTTACCACGAAGCTACCAGGGAAGCCCCTGTCCTCTATGATTTAAATGACCTGTTGAGGGTTGCAGAGCTGTCACAAGAGCAACACAGAATTTGGGGGGAAATTGTAAAAAATATAGACATATGTAATTAAGGGGTACAAAACCTAAGCTCCACCATTAAGCCAGGCAGCTTGTAATGCCTTGGCCCTGTTTTTTCATCTGCAAAACGAAGGGTGTGAGATTAGGTGATTTCCAAGTTCCTCTGAGAGCTGAAATGTTTTCTTAAATGTCACCATCCCATTTCACATGTGTTTGGGGGCAGCCTCCCAGGTGAGCGTGGCCCTGTGTTGTGTCTGAGGTTTGTCATCCCGTCCTGCTATGGTCACCTGCAGTGATGGACAAGCGTCTTGGCTCTCTTAGAAGGTGGAATTCTGAATTCTCCAAGGGATTGGCCGGATGCCAGACCCTCCCTTCCCTCTTGCCTCTTGCCCCTCCCCAACAATGGTTGTGTCTAAAAAGATTCTTTTGAAGCCTTCTGCTAGACCTGTCCATTAATCTTGCTTCTTTCAAACCTCCCCGTGATGAATGTCCATCCTTGAATTCCGACAGTTTGAGCATTACCAAATTGGAGTGAATTTATTTCCCAAATGCGNTCGTGGAGGGACAGACGGCTGGTCCCTACTGGCTGCATGTCTGGCCCTCCTCCTCCCTCATGGCCCAGATTTCCTTTGTCCACCGCCCTCTCCGCATGCCAGGTACCCTGCACCCCATTAAACTGGAGACACACTGCTTCTCCTTCCCGCTCTTCCAAACTCTGCCCCCTCCTCCCACGCCTGCCCACCCCCACCTCCCAAGTTTTCCTCTGATGAGATTTCCTCTCGGAGGGAATAGTTTGGTCCTGTTCTCTGTTCCCAAACAAATTCCTGGTTCTTTCAATCTGGTTTCAATCAGCATAATCACAGTCTGTTCGGTGATATCAACCCTGCCTTGATTTGTTCATGTAATTCACGCGCCGGCCTCCACCCCTTGGACTGTTTTATATACACACACTCAAATGCCTATATGTGTGTATATATTACATGTAATATATGGATATCGTGTATTGAGAGAAGGGTACACTTTCCATCATGCCCGTAATTTCTTTTCATCTTCCTCCAAGTCAGTAAGCTACCAGGAAGCCCCTGTCCTCTATGATTTAAATGACCTGTTGAGGGTTGCAGAGCTGTCACAAGAGCAACACAGAATTTGGGGAAATTGTAAAAATATAGACATATGTAATTAAGGGTACAAAACCTAAGCTCCACCATTAAGCCAGGCAGCTTGTAATGCCTTGGCCCTGTTTTTTCATCTGCAAAACGAAGGGTGTGAGATTAGGTGATTTCCAAGTTCCTCTGAGAGCTGAAATGTTTTCTTAAATGTCACCATCCCATTTCACATGTGTTTGGGGGCAGCCTCCCAGGTGAGCGTGGCCCTGTGTTGTGTCTGAGGTTTGTCATCCCGTCCTGCTATGGTCACCTGCAGTGATGGACAAGCGTCTTGGCTCTCTTAGAAGGTGGAATTCTGAATTCTCCAAGGGATTGGCCGGATGCCAGACCCTCCCTTCCCTCTTGCCTCTTGCCCCTCCCCAACAATGGTTGTGTCTAAAAAGATTCTTTTGAAGCCTTCTGCTAGACCTGTCCATTAATCTTGCTTCTTTCAAACCTCCCCGTGATGAATGTCCATCCTTGAATTCCGACAGTTTGAGCATTACCAAATTGGAGTGAATTTATTTCCCAGTGCGGTCGTGGAGGGACAGACGGCTGGTCCCTACTGGCTGCATGTCTGGCCCTCCTCCTCCCTCATGGCCCAGATTTCCTTTGTCCACCGCCCTCTCCGCATGCCAGGTACCCTGCACCCCATTAAACTGGAGACACACTGCTTCTCCTTCCCGCTCTTCCAAACTCTGCCCCCTCCTCCCACGCCTGCCCACCCCCACCTCCCAAGTTTTCCTCTGATGAGATTTCCTCTCGGAGGGAATAGTTTGGTCCTGTTCTCTGTTCCCAAACAAATTCCTGGTTCTTTCAATCTGGTTTCAATCAGCATAATCACAGTCTGTTCGGTGATATCAACCCTGCCTTGATTTGTTCATGTAATTCACGCGCCGGCCTCCACCCCTTGGACTGTTTTATATACACACACTCAAATGCCTATATGTGTGTATATATTACATGTAATATATGGATATCGTGTATTGAGAGAAGGGTACACTTTCCATCATGCCCGTAATTTCTTTTCATCTTCCTCCAAGTCAGTATCTTAATGCACGCCACCTTCCCTGGATTCCCTGTGAGAACCCCAGGGACTCTTATTTTTTAAGAACAACTATGTAAACCTGGGTCACAAGTGAGTTATAACTGTGGGCAGACTTCTTTTATCTCCCACTGTAAATCCCATTCCTGTAATGGAGTTGGGCAGAGTGAGGCGGACAATTTGTTTGTCTGATTGACCCACGCCTCCTTGATACCATGGGGCATTTTCTCCTTGTCTTCTTTTATTTTCTGAGTCCTTTGTTTTATATGGAGGGAGAGAGATGAGGCAGCCCTGGGAAGGTGTGATACACAGGAAACAACATGGCTCAGGACTGGCAGCCCAGTAGTTGGATCTCAGTAACCCTCACATACAGAATTCTCTTGTTTAGTCCCTAAGTCATCTCCAACCGTTTTGTGACCCCAAGGACTGTAGCCCTCCAGGCTCCTCTGTTCATGGGATTCTCCAGGCAGGAATGCTGGAGTGCATTTCCTTCTCCTGGGGATCTTCCCAACCCAGGGACCAAACCCCATCTCCTGCACTGGCAGGTGGATTCTTTACCACTGAGCCACCAGGGAAGCCCCCACTGAATTCTACTAACCAGTAATACACTGCTCTGTTTACCCCAGGATACAGCAATGCAAGACACTTGTCCAGGGCATAGTGAAGCCCTTCTTCCCACCCAAAGCAAAACAAAACCTATTGGGTCATTAACACTTGTCACCTCAGAGAGGAGGGTGGAGGCCACCTGGAAAAGAGAAGTCAGCTGAATGACTGAATTGATGTTATAAATCTGTGACAGACAATTCCAGCAAGTTGTAGCTTTTCGTGGCCAGAGCAGGCACTTAAGAGAGAAACATTTTCATGAACCCTGAAAATTGAACCTTATCCCTTTAGAGCCATAGTTCAGAGCACTCAATGCATAAAGACCTCAGAGTTGCTTTCTCAGACAGCAGGCTGGGAGCAGAGGGTTTGGAGAGGAAGGGACCCAACCAAGGTGGGGAGGGGCTGGAGTGGGCGGAGTCCTGGGGAGGGAGAAGGCTTCGCTTTGGTGGGGGGTTTGGTGATGTTGCCCGGGTGTGGTAGTTGTCTTTAGCACACAGGACAAGGAAAACCTCATACTTCTTCACCAGGTTTTGTGTGAACCTGGAATTGGATGGGATTATACAACTAATCCTGACCAGCAAGGTCAAATGTAGACACACTGACTGCACCTACCTTGATGGTTACAAATCATATTGAATGGGTGTCTCTTTCCCATTTCAAAATAATCTAAAAATAATTTTTGGACCTTGCATTTCATTTTTCTTTTAATTTCAATATAATTTTAGACCTGTGTCATCCATTATGGTTTTAATTATGCCTATCTTTGATTTAGTCAGACCCTCTTAAAGGGCTTCCCAGGTGGCGCTAGTGGTAAAGAGCCCACCTGCCAGTGCAGGAGAGGTAAGAGAGGAGGGTTCGATCCTTAAGTCAGGAAGATCCCCTGGAGAAGGACATGGCAAACCCACTCCAATAGTCTTACTTGGAAAATCCCATAGACAGAGCAGCCTGGGAGGCTATGGTCCAAAGGACCACAAAGAGTCAGACATGACTGAAGCAACTTAGCATGCGCACATGCCAGTATTTAAAAACCAGAATGAGAAGAAACCCATTTCCTATTGGTATTGTTACTGACTTACAAGTTCATTTTAAGGGCGACTTGTGTCGTAGAACTCTTCTTGGAAAGAATGGTAGGGCCAGGATCAAACACAGGACCTCTTTCTTATTTCCGCTGAGAGCAGGGAGCTGGATGAACGGCTTCAGGCTCCAAGAGTATGTGTCTAGTCCATTCAAGGTTGGCAGCAGGGATACACACCCTCAGGCTAAGTTTAATTCAGTGTCATGGTCTGGATGCTGAGGTGGAAGCAGGTACATCCGTGTTCTTGGCGGCATTCCTCCATCTGCCCTTGTGACCGTTGGTGCAGGTGATAGACCTCCATCACCACTCCCCTCCATGGCTGCAGGGCAGGGGCTGTGCCCTCCTCTTCCCTTCCCATTCGTGAGCACTTGCTCTGCCTTCTCCAAGGTCCCTGATGCGATGGCTGGAGAAGGGGGACCCGGGCCAGAGATGCTTTTCGACACTGCCTTTCCTTCCCCTGCCTCTGCCCACCCCAACTGGTCCAGCGGGGCTGGAAAACCAGAAGCCTTGTCTTCCCTTCCCATGCAAAGCCGCGGCATCCTGTGGGCACGCCACCCAGCTTGGAGTCCTCTCCCCTAGCAGCTCTGGCTGTGAGATGAGTGTGTTGCCCAGATGACTTCCGATAAAAGCTATTATTTTGAAATGCACAGTGCGTGTCTCCCGCTGCTGGTGTTCACAGAAGCTGGGCATGTTGTCAACACCTGCTTGAAGCTGCTTCCTGTCCCCACCCTTCCTCTGGCAACACACATTGCAGTTCATTTCCTCTGTCATGGACTCCTCTCCGCCCATGACTGCGTCTTGCAACAGACGTTTAAATAGTTGATTCATCCACCGGTGTAGTCTTTGTGGAAACTCACGGGTCTGAAGGTCAGGGTAGAGAGGAGGGGTTCGATCCTTAAGTCAGGAAGATCCCCTGGAGAAGGACATGGCAAACCCACTCCAATAGTCTTACTTGGAAAATCCCATAGACAGAGCAGCCTGGGAGGCTATGGTCCAAAGGACCACAAAGAGTCAGACATGACTGAAGCAACTTAGCATGCGCACATGCCAGTATTTAAAAACCAGAATGAGAAGAAACCCATTTCCTATTGGTATTGTTACTGACTTACAAGTTCATTTTAAGGGCGACTTGTGTCGTAGAACTCTTCTTGGAAAGAATGGTAGGGCCAGGATCAAACACAGGACCTCTTTCTTATTTCCGCTGAGAGCAGGGAGCTGGATGAACGGCTTCAGGCTCCAAGAGTATGTGTCTAGTCCATTCAAGGTTGGCAGCAGGGATACACACCCTCAGGCTAAGTTTAATTCAGTGTCATGGTCTGGATGCTGAGGTGGAAGCAGGTACATCCGTGTTCTTGGCGGCATTCCTCCATCTGCCCTTGTGACCGTTGGTGCAGGTGATAGACCTCCATCACCACTCCCCTCCATGGCTGCAGGGCAGGGGCTGTGCCCTCCTCTTCCCTTCCCATTCGTGAGCACTTGCTCTGCCTTCTCCAAGGTCCCTGATGCGATGGCTGGAGAAGGGGGACCCGGGGCCAGAGATGCTTTTCGACACTGCCTTTCCTTCCCCTGCCTCTGCCCACCCCAACTGGTCCAGCGGGGCTGGAAAACCAGAAGCCTTGTCTTCCCTTCCCATGCAAAGCCGCGGCATCCTGTGGGCACGCCACCCAGCTTGGAGTCCTCTCCCCTAGCAGCTCTGGCTGTGAGATGAGTGTGTTGCCCAGATGACTTCCGATAAAAGCTATTATTTTGAAATGCACAGTGCGTGTCTCCCGCTGCTGGTGTTCACAGAAGCTGGGCATGTTGTCAACACCTGCTTGAAGCTGCTTCCTGTCCCCACCCTTCCTCTGGCAACACACATTGCAGTTCATTTCCTCTGTCATGGACTCCTCTCCGCCCATGACTGCGTCTTGCAACAGACGTTTAAATAGTTGATTCATCCACCGGTGTAGTCTTTGTGGAAACTCACGGGTCTGAAGGCACTAAAACTCCCTCTGGTTTTTATAGACTGTTTCACGGGCTATTAATGTGGAGCAGACGGCCTCTGCAAACAGCAATTCACAAGAGTTCAGGACACCTGGATTCATCCACTAGGGAGTGACCTGAAATGGGTCACTTTTCTCCATGGGCCTCCTCATCTGGTGCACAGAGGCACTATGTGAGTTTGGGAAACTCTTGTGCAGCAGTGTAGAGAAATTAAAAGGTAATCCTGAAATACAGAAGTGTGATCTTGTGGGTGCTCTGTTCCCACCAAGAACATACCCAGGAGGACTTCCCCAAGTGGTCCTGTGGTTAAGAATTCACCTTCTTATGCAAGGGATGAGAGTTGGGTCTTTGCTCAGGGAACTAAGATACCACATTCCAGGGAACAACTATGCTCCCTCAAAGCAACTAGAGAGTGCCCACACACTGCACCACAGTGCAGCCAAAAAACAAACCAAAAAATACTATCCCCAAAGAAAAGGGATTGAAAGTTGTAGTAGGAAGATTTGGGGTAGAAGCAGGGGAACCCTTGGTGCCTGGGGGTTCCTGATTACATGATCTTCTGTGGCTGAACTGTTCAGAGCTCTTCTGGGGGACAAGGAAGGTGATCTGGTGGGAGCCCGTGAAGAAGGACAGGAAGTCTGCATGAAGAGGCCTTGGAGAGAGGGGAGGGGCTTGGCCTGAGACTTGCGTTTCCTCCACTAGGGCAGAGGTCTCCAACCTTCAGGATGCAACTTCTGATGATCTGAGCTGGAGCTTATGTAAACGCACAATACATGTGATGCGCTTAAATCATCCCCAAACCATCCCCCCTCTTCCTGATCTTTGGAAGAACCGTCTTCCACTGAACTCAAGGTTGGGGAATGCTGTTCTATAGAATTAAAGATTGGATCTCTTGGTGGGAAAGTCTCTACTTCCTAGTGTAAGAGAAAAAGTGGGTCTTGGGCATCTTGCAGGGTCTGTCTTGGTCAATGATGGGAGGCTTAGAGAAATGAGGAACCCCACTCCCCAGGGCTGTGCATGAATGCTGTGAATCTGGTGCAGAAATGTGTTACGTACAAGACAGAAAACCGAGCTGGAGGCCCGGACCTTTGTCTGCGAATTGTCAGTGCTCACCTGCTTTCATTTTGGTAAATGTGATCTCTGAGATCTGACCCAGAAAGCATCACCTGGCAAGAGGCATATGGTTTAGCTAAGAATCAGGTTGCCATCTATATGGAATCAGGCACTAGAGAGGGAATAACTTGAAATTGTTTTTAATACCACGTCATAGGTTAGAAGCCCAGGACTATGTGGATGAAGAGGGCTGGGGGTTGGTGTGGTAGGGAGCATGTGATCGGGCACGGAGTGTGTGTACTTGTTACGGTGGTGGCTGTTCCATCGCCAAGTTGCATCCGATGCTTTTGTGGCCCCATGGACTGTTGCCCACCAGGCTCCTCCATCCAGGGGTTTCTCAGACAAGAATCCTGGGGTGGGTTGCCATTTCCTTCTCCAGAGGAGCTTCCTGACCCAGGGATCAAACTCGCCTCTCTTGCACTAGCAGTCAGATTCTTTAGCAGGCCTTCAGGGTAGCCTGTGCATAACTGCTAGGTGGGCCAGAATGTTCATTCAGGTTTTTTTCTGTATCACCTAATGGAAAAACCCAAATGAACTTCTCGGCCAACCTGACATTTAGGCGAAAGATAAGAGGAGTGGATGGAGATGGGCGTCCAGCTCTGTCACTTAGTTTTGTTGGCCATTGGACACCTCATTGAATCTTCCCAAGACTCAGTTTTCTTCAACAGAACGTGAAGAAAATATTGGTCCTTCTGTCTCATTGAGCTACTGTAACAATCAATTCAAAAATATGCAGAACAGTGTCTGTGTTAGATGTTGAGACTGGAAGCCACCACGGCCACCAATCTCCCTTGCCTCCTTCAGTGGTTACTTTCTTCCTATCCCTTCTGGTCAGGTCATCTGTTTCCAGCATTTGAGCCTGCCTGGGACGATGGGGGGCGCGAGCACTGATCTCCCATGATGTCCAGTGACTAGGCACGCTTTCAAGGCCGACTTGACCCTCATGGGTGGCCTCTCTTCCCATCTACACCTGTCTTCCCCCCGGTCCCTGTTCCTGGGATGCTGACGGAGCAAACCATGGCCGTGGGCAGTGGCAGGAACAGAGACCAGGAGTTGGCCTCAGAAGTAGGCTTTTTGTTACACAGAGAGAAGACAGAAAAACAAATCTTGTAGATGAACGCATCTCTATGGAATCTAGAAAGATGGTACCGATGAAGCTGTTTTCGGGGATGGAATGGAGATGCAGATATAGAAAACAGAATTGTGGACACAGAGGAGGAAGGAAAGGGCGGATCACATGAATTGACATGTATGTGCTGCTGTGTATAAAATAGATAGCTACATGCTGTATAACACAGGGTGCCCAGCTCTGTGATGATCTAGAGAGGTGGGAGGCGATATATGTATAATTAGGGTTTGCATCCGATGCTTTTGTGGCCCCATGGACTGTTGCCCACCAGGCTCCTCCATCCAGGGGTTTCTCAGACAAGAATCCTGGGGTGGGTTGCCATTTCCTTCTCCAGAGGAGCTTCCTGACCCAGGGATCAAACTCGCCTCTCTTGCACTAGCAGTCAGATTCTTTAGCAGGCCTTCAGGGTAGCCTGTGCATAACTGCTAGGTGGGCCAGAATGTTCATTCAGGTTTTTTTCTGTATCACCTAATGGAAAAACCCAAATGAACTTCTCGGCCAACCTGACATTTAGGCGAAAGATAAGAGGAGTGGATGGAGATGGGCGTCCAGCTCTGTCACTTAGTTTTGTTGGCCATTGGACACCTCATTGAATCTTCCCAAGACTCAGTTTTCTTCAACAGAACGTGAAGAAAATATTGGTCCTTCTGTCTCATTGAGCTACTGTAACAATCAATTCAAAAATATGCAGAACAGTGTCTGTGTTAGATGTTGAGACTGGAAGCCACCACGGCCACCAATCTCCCTTGCCTCCTTCAGTGGTTACTTTCTTCCTATCCCTTCTGGTCAGGTCATCTGTTTCCAGCATTTGAGCCTGCCTGGGACGATGGGGGGCGCGAGCACTGATCTCCCATGATGTCCAGTGACTAGGCACGCTTTCAAGGCCGACTTGACCCTCATGGGTGGCCTCTCTTCCCATCTACACCTGTCTTCCCCCCGGTCCCTGTTCCTGGGATGCTGACGGAGCAAACCATGGCCGTGGGCAGTGGCAGGAACAGAGACCAGGAGTTGGCCTCAGAAGTAGGCTTTTTGTTACACAGAGAGAAGACAGAAAAACAAATCTTGTAGATGAACGCATCTCTATGGAATCTAGAAAGATGGTACCGATGAAGCTGTTTTCGGGGATGGAATGGAGATGCAGATATAGAAAACAGAATTGTGGACACAGAGGAGGAAGGAAAGGGCGGATCACATGAATTGACATGTATGTGCTGCTGTGTATAAAATAGATAGCTACATGCTGTATAACACAGGGTGCCCAGCTCTGTGATGATCTAGAGAGGTGGGAGGCGATATATGTATAATTATGGCTGATTTGCATTGTTGTTCTGAGGATTAGTAACCTGTGTTAGTTCCTGTGTTAGTTTACCCCCAGAGCTATTATTCAGGGTAGAGAGAGCGCTGTGTCTGAGGCTCACCTATCAGGCATATGTATGTTTGTTGCTGAAGGCATGTCAAGATGAGGGAGTCAAGCCTTCTTCTTCCTTGCTTTTTGCTTGCTCAACTCTTCCCAGGTGTGTGTCCATCTCCTGGGAGTAAGTTCTTTCTGATTCACACGTGGCACCCTGCAGCCCATGTTGTTCCAGGCACTGTTAGGAGCTTGACCTGCCAGGGCTAATGGAGACAGGCCCTGCCCTCTGGCGCACGCAAGTCAGTGGTCATCTAGAGCCACACAGGGCCCCTTCCCTAGCCGGAGCGTTCAATGCCTGGTCCAGGAAGATTCCCTGTGCTGTGGGGCAACTGAGCCCACACACCACAACTACTGAACCCATAAGCCTAGAGCCCATGTTCTGCAATAAGAGAAGCTACCACAATGAGAAGCCTGCACACCACAACTCGAGAAAGCCCATGCACAGCAGTGAAGACCCAGTGCATTCATAAATAATAAATACATTTTTTGAAAAAGAATGCTGAAAAGCATTGTCTTTAGAAGGTGGTATAAGAGCAGGGTCAGAGGAACAAGCCAGATAAAGGGCAGGGAAGGATGCTGGCCAAAGGGAGTCATCAGGTCCTTGAAGAGATGAGCACTTGGCAGGTTTGCAGAATCTCAGTCCTTCCTGGTGAGGTACCCAAGAACAGACCAGGAAGGGCTTCATGCCAGGCTGAGGAGTTTGGGTTTCCCTTGAAAGTTCAAAAAGGTTTGCAGAATCTCCACTTTGGAAAGATTTCCTTCCTGGGAGTTTTACACAGAGAGAAGACAGAAAAACAAATCTTGTAGATGAACGCATCTCTATGGAATCTAGAAAGATGGTACCGATGAAGCTGTTTTCGGGGATGGAATGGAGATGCAGATATAGAAAACAGAATTGTGGACACAGAGGAGGAAGGAAAGGGCGGATCACATGAATTGACATGTATGTGCTGCTGTGTATAAAATAGATAGCTACATGCTGTATAACACAGGGTGCCCAGCTCTGTGATGATCTAGAGAGGTGGGAGGCGATATATGTATAATTATGGCTGATTTGCATTGTTGTTCTGAGGATTAGTAACCTGTGTTAGTTCCTGTGTTAGTTTACCCCCAGAGCTATTATTCAGGGTAGAGAGAGCGCTGTGTCTGAGGCTCACCTATCAGGCATATGTATGTTTGTTGCTGAAGGCATGTCAAGATGAGGGAGTCAAGCCTTCTTCTTCCTTGCTTTTTGCTTGCTCAACTCTTCCCAGGTGTGTGTCCATCTCCTGGGAGTAAGTTCTTTCTGATTCACACGTGGCACCCTGCAGCCCATGTTGTTCCAGGCACTGTTAGGAGCTTGACCTGCCAGGGCTAATGGAGACAGGCCCTGCCCTCTGGCGCACGCAAGTCAGTGGTCATCTAGAGCCACACAGGGCCCCTTCCCTAGCCGGAGCGTTCAATGCCTGGTCCAGGAAGATTCCCTGTGCTGTGGGGCAACTGAGCCCACACACCACAACTACTGAACCCATAAGCCTAGAGCCCATGTTCTGCAATAAGAGAAGCTACCACAATGAGAAGCCTGCACACCACAACTCGAGAAAGCCCATGCACAGCAGTGAAGACCCAGTGCATTCATAAATAATAAATACATTTTTTGAAAAAGAATGCTGAAAAGCATTGTCTTTAGAAGGTGGTATAAGAGCAGGGTCAGAGGAACAAGCCAGATAAAGGGCAGGGAAGGATGCTGGCCAAAGGGAGTCATCAGGTCCTTGAAGAGATGAGCACTTGGCAGGTTTGCAGAATCTCAGTCCTTCCTGGTGAGGGGGTACCCAAGAACAGACCAGGAAGGGCTTCATGCCAGGCTGAGGAGTTTGGGTTTCCCCTTGAAAGTTCTAGGAGAGAACAGACATTTCTTGATCTGGGGAGCAACCCAGTTAGGCTCCACTTTGGAAAGATCCTTCCTTTGCAGTGTGGGGAGGAAATGAGGAGTCTGGGAGAGGCTGGAAGTGGGGTCTCGTCCCCACTAAGAGTCCACAGGAGTAACCCTGGCAGGAGAGAGTGCAGACTGCTGGAAAAAAATGAATTGGGACCGGTCGGAGGAGGCAGACTCAACTGGAATTTAAGATCAGTGTGATTTGGGGGTGTAGGGAAGACTGGGGCTCCAGCGTCATCTCTGGTGAATGTTGGCGCCCTTCCCCCCGAGCACGCAGACACTGGAGGAAGAGGAGGAGGAGGGTTCAGGGTGGGGGAGATGGTGTCTGCAGCTTGGGATGTATGGCCTTGAGATGCCTTTGAAACATTCAAGTAGGGATGTCCACGAGACAGTTGCATCTATGGGTTTGGATGGAGGTCTGTGCTGGAGGTGTGTACGTGAAAGTGACCCCCACATAAACAGGCATAGAGCTGTATGTACCCAGGAGAACCTGAGACAGCATTTGGGGAAAAGAGGGCAAAGGTGAACACTGGTGACAGTTGGAAACCATGGGAGATTCAGAGGCTGAAGCAGCTGGGTCAAGAGGCTAAGGAAGGAGGCGCTGCAAAGCCTCTGCCCTATTTTCAAGCGAGGGGCCCAGGGCTGTCTTGAGAGGGTGCAGGTGGTGAGCATGGACGGAGGCACTCTGGGACTGTGCCCGAGGCGAAGAGGGTGGAGGGAGTGGAGCTCGCTGGTGCAGGTGCTTCTAAGTGAAGCTAGGCTGGGACCAAGTAGTCGTTCTTAGTAGAGAATTCTTTTCTTTTCCTTGTTTAAGTTGGCAACACTCGAGCATTACCGGCACACCTCCTTTTATGGTGCTGTGCTTTATAGCCCTTCCTATTACTTTCTGTCTCTCTCTCTCTCTTTTTTTTTTTTTTCCACAAATTGAAGGTTTGCAGCAATGCTGTCTCAAGCAAGCCCATCGGTACCATTTTTATCATTTGCATGTAGCTCAGTCCATGTCTGTGTCACATTTGGGTAATTCTGACAGAATTTCAAGTTTGCTTATTTGTATATTTGTGATGGTGATCAGTGATCTTTGATGGTACTATCGCAAGAAAGATGACGACTCACTGAAGGCTGGGAGGATGGTTAGCATTTTTTAGCAATAAAGTATTTTGTAGTTGAAGCATGTACATTTTTTGTTGTTTGAGGATTTAGGGGGGGATTTTAATAAACTGGGGTATAGTTTCTTTACAATATTGTGCCATAAAGTGAATCAGCTCTATGTATATGTGTGTGTGTGTGTGTGTGTGTGTGTGTGTGTGTGTGTGTATTCCCTCTCTTTTTTTTTTGGCCTCTTTTCTTTTATTGGTCTTTCATTCATCTATTTTCATCCATCTCCGCTCCTTGGTCCATGTGGGCCTCCCACCACAGTGGCCTCTGTTGTCGCAGAGCATTGGCTCTGGGCGCATGCTCTCCAGAGCTCCGGCACGGTAATTGGACACATTGGTCCAGCGGCTCTGCGGCACATGGGATCTTCCCAGGCCAGGGATGTCCACGAGACAGTTGCATCTATGGGTTTGGATGGAGGTCTGTGCTGGAGGTGTGTACGTGAAAGTGACCCCCACATAAACAGGCATAGAGCTGTATGTACCCAGGAGAACCTGAGACAGCATTTGGGGAAAAGAGGGCAAAGGTGAACACTGGTGACAGTTGGAAACCATGGGAGATTCAGAGGCTGAAGCAGCTGGGTCAAGAGGCTAAGGAAGGAGGCGCTGCAAAGCCTCTGCCCTATTTTCAAGCGAGGGGCCCAGGGCTGTCTTGAGAGGGTGCAGGTGGTGAGCATGGACGGAGGCACTCTGGGACTGTGCCCGAGGCGAAGAGGGTGGAGGGAGTGGAGCTCGCTGGTGCAGGTGCTTCTAAGTGAAGCTAGGCTGGGACCAAGTAGTCGTTCTTAGTAGAGAATTCTTTTCTTTTCCTTGTTTAAGTTGGCAACACTCGAGCATTACCGGCACACCTCCTTTTATGGTGCTGTGCTTTATAGCCCTTCCTATTACTTTCTGTCTCTCTCTCTCTCTCTCTCTTTTTTTTTTTTTTTCCACAAATTGAAGGTTTGCAGCAATGCTGTCTCAAGCAAGCCCATCGGTACCATTTTTATCATTTGCATGTAGCTCAGTCCATGTCTGTGTCACATTTGGGTAATTCTGACAGAATTTCAAGTTTGCTTATTTGTATATTTGTGATGGTGATCAGTGATCTTTGATGGTACTATCGCAAGAAAGATGACGACTCACTGAAGGCTGGGAGGATGGTTAGCATTTTTTAGCAATAAAGTATTTTGTAGTTGAAGCATGTACATTTTTTGTTGTTTGAGGATTTAGGGGGGGATTTTAATAAACTGGGGTATAGTTTCTTTACAATATTGTGCCATAAAGTGAATCAGCTCTATGTATATGTGTGTGTGTGTGTGTGTGTGTGTGTGTGTGTGTGTGTGTGTATTCCCTCTCTTTTTTTTTTTGGCCTCTTTTCTTTTATTGGTCTTTCATTCATCTATTTTCATCCATCTCCGCTCCTTGGTCCATGTGGGCCTCCCACCACAGTGGCCTCTGTTGTCGCAGAGCATTGGCTCTGGGCGCATGCTCTCCAGAGCTCCGGCACGGTAATTGGACACATTGGTCCAGCGGCTCTGCGGCACATGGGATCTTCCCAGGCCAGGGATCAAACCAGCGGCCTTTGCACTGCAAGGCAGTGTCCTTACCCACTGGACCACCAGGGAAGCCCCCTGTTCCCTCTCTCTTGAGCCTTCCTTCCTCCCTCCCCTTCTCCACTGTTTCCACAAGTCCATTCTCTCCATCTTTGTCTCTGTTCCAGCCCTGCAGACACGGTCATTGGTACCATTTTTCTAGATTCCACGTTTTTTTCTAGGCACGATGCTACTGCGACCTCGTGGACTACAGTATGGTGTAAGCATAACTTGTATATGCACCGGGAAGGCAAAACATTCGTGTGACTTTCTTTGCTGTGGCGTTTGCTTTATTGCGAGTGGTCTGGGGTGGAGCACACAGGGCCTCTGTGGTTGGCCTCTGTATCTCAAGGAGAGGAAACCTGCAGGGAAGGTTTCACTCGCTGAAGGTAAGGCTGGGAGGAAGGCTCTGATGGATGGAGGCTTCTGAGGGAAACAGGGGCTGGGGCCAGCATGTCACAGAAGAGGCCGTTGGAGAGGGAACGGGACGAGGAGGACCCAGACGCTCAGAGGGAATGATGGCTGGACTCGGAGAGCATGGGTCCTGGTTGACCCATGGCAGGCTTGCCAGGCCACCATTCCCCCAAGCAAGTGGTGACTAATGTCCCTTTCGTTAGCAAGAGTTGATTGGTTTGCTTGATTAAAACCTCGGAACTGTGTGCATTCAGGGAGACATGAGGGAGGTGCAAGGTGAGGAGGTCCTATCTGTGGGACTCTGTCTTTTTTTATGTCTCTGAAGTAGGAGATCAGCTTTACTGTGCTCTGAGACTCTAGAAGATTTTTTTATTATTCAGAGTTTTGGAGGATAATTGCTTTACAGTGTTGTTAGTTTCTGCTGTACAGCAAAGTAAATCCACCATACATGTACACGTAGCCCCTCTTTTTTGGATTTCCTTCCTATTTAGGTCACCACAGAGCACTGCGTTGAGCTCCCTGAGCTATGCAGTCGGTTCTCATGAGTGATCTAGTTCATACATAGAACCAACAGTTTCTCTCTGTCACTCCTAATATCCCAGTCCATCCCGTCCCGCCTTCCCACCTTGGGATCCATACGTTTGTTCTGTTTCTCTGCGGTGTTCTCTATTTCTGCTTTGCAGATAAGTTCCTCTGTAGCATTTTTCTAGATTCCACATATAAACAATATTATACAGTATTTGTTTTTTCTCTTTCTGACTTACTTCACTCTAGAACAGGCTCCAGGTTCATCTAGCTCATTACAACGGACTCAAATGCGTTCCTTCTCTATAGCTGAGTAATATTCTGTTGCATGTATGCACCACATCTTCGTTATTCATTCCGCTGTCGATGGACATTTAGGTTGCTCCCATGTCCTGACTATTGTAAATAGTGCTGTGATAAACATTGGGGTGCATGCCTACTTTTAAAGTCCACTATATCTGGCTAAATGTGGTTTTGAAAGAACTGTGGTAGGGAGTGGAGGAAAGACCTAATGTAGGAAAGATGACAACAAACCTGACCCACAGCAAGGGCTGAGCTGAACCTGCAGACATAACTTTGCTCGGCACCAAACAGAGCGCAACCTGCTTTTCCGCCTTCCCTGCAGCCTGAATGTGGGCTGGCGAAATGAATGCTTGACTGATCTGAAGTCGAGGATGGTCAGGGCAGACGTGACCAGAGCCTGGGTAGGAGAGTGGCTGAGGCAGAGGACCGTGGGAGTAACTCGGACCCATAGTCAGCTCTGCACAGGAAGGTGTTTACTGAAGCATTATTTACGAGATGGGGGACTTGGAAATCATAAATTTCGTACAAAGGGGATGTAATCCAGTGAATTATGTCACATTCCTAGGATGAAATATTATGTAGCCATCCAAACTTGGTTGAGGTAGAGTTTTAATATGATGGGAGAATGCTTTGATTATCAGGTTCAAGTAACAAAGCCAAGGAGGGTGTGCCTTCAACAGTCTCAGCTTTGTGATGCATAGAGAAACTTCGCATGTGTTTAAAAAAGACTGGGTTTGAATATTCTGTAATGATACTTCCATGAGCTGATAGATTTCTGTATGTGTTCTGTATTTTTAGAATGTGCTCCAGTATGCTTTTATGACTTTTATAACATGAAAAAAAAGTCTCTCTAGGGAAATGTATTCAAGGAAAAAATTCTCTAAACATAAAAAGAGTGTATATAGTCATGGGTTAATTGGGTCTCCACATTCTCTTGGTCTCTTCAGTGGGAAACATCACTCGGACGGTGTCGGGTTTAAGAGGCAGTTTTGGTATCAGATGCACCTGGGTTTGAATCCCAGCTCTAGGATGGCCATGGTGTGATCACAGGCAAGTTGTTTTCTCTGGGGCTCTGTGTCTTTATTTACCAAACAGAAGAATGCACGCCCTCAGTCTCTTTAGAATTCCAAGCCCCACAAAGCTCTGAAAAAGTGTCCTTTCTTAAGGTTCCAGCAGATTCATTTGCTGAAAAATGCAACCTGAACTGACATACTCTTTATCTCTCATCACCAATTCAATGGACATGAGTTTAGCAAACCCCAGGAGATAGTGAAGGACAGGGGAAACCTGGTGTGCTGCAGTCCATGGGATTGCAAAGAGTCGGACACGACTGAGAGACAAAACGAAGTGAGTATTCATAATTTTCCAACACAAATATGACCTTATTATTATTATTATTTTTATCACAGTTGCTGTCCCAGACCCCACTGAGAATGTTAGGTAATATACAGGTTTCAGATAAGACACTGTGGACTGCAGGACCTGCCTCAGGGTTATCACAGAACTAAAACAGATTGTGAAAAATTCAGTCCTACCACAGTTCCAGGTAGGAGTGAGTGCTCAGGGAGGCTACCTATCATCATTATTGATACGATAATTATATTTGAGTCTTCACTATGTACAAAATGTGAGATTTCTGCTTGCTTTTTCCCCCTTGTGAGCCTTTCCTTATCGGGGTTTTTGAGAAGATAGAAGTGTCATTTATTCGGGGCACTTGTTCAGTTGCTCAGTCATGTCTGACTCTGCAACTCCATGGACTGCAGCATGCGGGATTTCCCTCTCCTTTACCATTTCCTGGAGTTTGCTCAAACTCAGGTCCATTGACTCAGGGATGCCATCCAACCATCTCATCCTCTGTCATCCCCTTCTTCTCCTGCCTTCAATCTTTCCCAGCATCAGTCTTTTCCAGTGAGTCTACTCGTCACATCAGATGCCCAAAGCATTGGAAATTCAGCATCAGTCCTTCCAGTTTCCTTTAGGAGTGACTTGTTTGGTCTCTTTACTGTCCAAAGGACTCTCAAGCGTCTTCTCCAACACCACAGTTCAAGGCATCAGTTCTTCACCGTTCGGTTAGTTTATGGCCTGGTACTCTTTTGGGAAACATCACTCGGACGGTGTCGGGTTTAAGAGGCAGTTTTGGTATCAGATGCACCTGGGTTTGAATCCCAGCTCTAGGATGGCCATGGTGTGATCACAGGCAAGTTGTTTTCTCTGGGGCTCTGTGTCTTTATTTACCAAACAGAAGAATGCACGCCCTCAGTCTCTTTAGAATTCCAAGCCCCACAAAGCTCTGAAAAAGTGTCCTTTCTTAAGGTTCCAGCAGATTCATTTGCTGAAAAATGCAACCTGAACTGACATACTCTTTATCTCTCATCACCAATTCAATGGACATGAGTTTAGCAAACCCCAGGAGATAGTGAAGGACAGGGAAGCCTGGTGTGCTGCAGTCCATGGGATTGCAAAGAGTCGGACACGACTGAGAGACAAAACGAAGTGAGTATTCATAATTTTCCAACACAAATATGACCTTATTATTATTATTATTTTTATCACAGTTGCTGTCCCAGACCCCACTGAGAATGTTAGGTAATATACAGGTTTCAGATAAGACACTGTGGACTGCAGGACCTGCCTCAGGGTTATCACAGAACTAAAACAGATTGTGAAAAATTCAGTCCTACCACAGTTCCAGGTAGGAGTGAGTGCTCAGGGAGGCTACCTATCATCATTATTGATACGATAATTATATTTGAGTCTTCACTATGTACAAAATGTGAGATTTCTGCTTGCTTTTTCCCCCTTGTGAGCCTTTCCTTATCGGGGTTTTTGAGAAGATAGAAGTGTCATTTATTCGGGGCACTTGTTCAGTTGCTCAGTCATGTCTGACTCTGCAACTCCATGGACTGCAGCATGCGGGATTTCCCTCTCCTTTACCATTTCCTGGAGTTTGCTCAAACTCAGGTCCATTGACTCAGGGATGCCATCCAACCATCTCATCCTCTGTCATCCCCTTCTTCTCCTGCCTTCAATCTTTCCCAGCATCAGTCTTTTCCAGTGAGTCTACTCGTCACATCAGATGCCCAAAGCATTGGAAATTCAGCATCAGTCCTTCCAGTTTCCTTTAGGAGTGACTTGTTTGGTCTCTTTACTGTCCAAAGGACTCTCAAGCGTCTTCTCCAACACCACAGTTCGAAGGCATCAGTTCTTCACCGTTCGGTTAGTTTATGGCCTGACTCTCACATCTGTACATGACTACTGGAAAAACCATAACGTTGGTCAGACCTTTGTCAGAAAAGTGATGTCTCTGCTTTTTAATTTGCTGTCTAGGTTTGTCATAGCTTTTCTCTGGGGCTTTTAGGTTAACAGTGTGTAGGATACAGGAGTGGAAAAAACGGGGACGTCCAGCAGGAAGTTCTCCTGCCTCTTTTCTTCTTCCCAGTTTCTAGTTTCCTGAAGAATAAGCCCTAGGGAATCATGCCTGTTAACAGGGCACCCAGATAGTTGACAATTTAATCAAAGAATAAGTCTTATTCCTTTGGTGAAGAATAATATTTCAAAGCACACATGTTCATTGTGAAATTGTAATGTATTTATAGCATGCTTGCTCTACATTTAAAGATGCACTTTGGGGCTTCCCTGGTGGTCCAGTGGGTAAGGACACCGCCTTGCAGTGCAAGGGGCACTGGTTCGAGCCCTGGCCTGGGAAGATCCCACGTGCCGCGGAGTGGCTGGACTGATGTGTCCAATTACCGAGCCAGAGCTCTGGAGAGCTTGCGCCCAGAGCTGGTGCTCTGTGACGACAGAAGCCACCGTGATGGGAGGCCCACACGGGCCAAAGGACAAAGATGGATGAAAATAGATAAACGAAAGACCGATAGAAGTGGCCCGCCTGCTCCCCTCCCTCCCCACCCCACCCCCACCAAAAAAAAATTAATTTAAAAAATAAATAAATAAAGATGCACTTTGGTACAAGCTAAAAGTAGTCTATATATATATATATATATATATATATATATATATATATACACACACACACACACACACACACACCCATATATTTGATGAGAGAGTAGTTATTTACCACTTTCCTTAGGAATTCACAATACAATTTTTTTGTTGCAAACCCTCATAGTATCTTTAAAATATAATTCAATTCACTGAAGTGTGATTTGCACTCAGCTTTCTCAGTGGCGTAAGTAGGGTACAAACTGAGGTCATTCCTTCCTGTTCTTGGATGAGTCTTTGCTTCATAAATTCTGTCAGTGTGGCACTAGCCAACTGTGTTATTAACATCACCAAGGGGAATTCAAACGTATCATGTTGTAGGATCAAACGTTCCACATTCTGAATCAACGCCAGTCCGTTCCAGACCCTTCAGTGTGACCACAGTCTGCAGCCGTCCCCCGCTCCCCACCATGTGACCCACCCGCTTAGGGCTTGAGGCCGCTCTCAGCTCACACCCACTGCCACGGCCCCCCGATGTCCTCAAGGGTTGTGCAGCGTTTTGCCTTTATGTAGAATCACAGAGCTGCAGGTCTGGAAAGAACTGTTTTGCCATCCTCTCTGTTAAATCCAGTTAAGCTGGTCATTGCGACTGCATGCCTGGAAACTCACAAGAACATTCTTTCTAGTAAACCAAAATAGATCTCCCCAAAGTAGAAGGCTCTAACGCTTTGCAGATTAGTACAGAGGCAGAAGAGCCAACTGGTTGGCCAGAAACGACTTCCTGTCACAAAGTCCTAACCTCCACTTCAGCTCATCCAGCCCGCCTCCTGTGTGCCCAGCACAGGGGCAGGACCCGCATTACTGCGCGTTCTTGGGTTCCAGTTTACCCTTAATCCATTCATTAGCACCAAATTGCACAGTTCCTTGCCAAGCGCAATCTAGCATAATTGGAGTTTCTGAAGTCCGATCCCCCAATTATGTTCATTCAGTTGTCTCATTAGCCTTGTGGATCCTCCAAGCCATCCTCAGACGTGTTTTCCTTCACCATTGTTGTCATTTTCTAAATGCAGGTATTGTTGAGAAAGATTGTTTTTAACAAACACTTTTGCTTAACCCATTGTTTAATCTCCAGAATACAATAAAGTCTCAGATAAAACAAAGCCAGGAATGGGAGAGGAGGAGGACCGGGTGAGGGGGGAGACTTAGAGAAACGCAGGTGGAGAACTTGAGCCAAGGACTGGCCCCACCCATCTCCCCACACAGGAAGTTGCTCCTGCAGTTAGACACAGCCCAGCTTGGGACATGATCCACTTTGTGTGAATGGGTGCATCAGAGAAGCCATGAGCCTAGAGAAAAGTGCAGTCTGCATCTTCTAGCTATTGGGACTCTCCCAAAGATACCGAGAAATGGAGGATCTCAGACTTCCCTGGGGGTCCAGGGGTTAAGAATCCGTCTGCCACTGCAGGGGACACAGGTTCGACCCCTGGTCTGGGAAGATGCCACATGCCTCAGGGCAACTGAGCCCATGTGCCACAACCACTGAGCCTGCACTCTGGAGCTTGTGCTCTGAAACAAGAGAAACCACCATGATGAGAAGCCTGCACACCGTAACTAGAGAGCAGCCCCCGCTGGCCACAGCCAGCAAAAGCCCGTGTGCAGTGACAAAAGCCCAACATAGCCAACGTAGCCATTAGTGTTTTTATTTTTATTTATTTTTTTTAAGATTTATTTATTTATTTATTTTGAGCGGGGGTCGGGTTGGGGAGGGAGGGGAGCGGGCGGGCCACTTCTATTGGTCTTTCATTTCTCTATTTTCATCTGTCTTTGTTCTTTGGCTCCTTCGGGCCTCTCAACGCGGTGGCGTCTGTTGTCGCAGAGCGCCAGCTCTGGGCGCATGCGCTCCAGAGCTCCGGCTTGGTGATTGGACACATGGGTCTGGTCGCTCCACAGCACGTGGGATCTTCCCAGGCCAGGGATCGAACCAGTGCCCCTTGCACTGCAAGGCGGTGTCCTTATCCACTGGACCACCAGGGGAAGCCCCATTAGTGTTTTTAAAAAGAAATGGAGTTCTCTACTTCCTGGACAATTACAGGTGTATGCTCTGTCTTCTGAATCCTTCAAGACTTTGAGAATAAATAGGGTTATCTTTTCAAGAGTGTAAGATCAAGAAGCAGAATTCTGTTTCTGGTTCTGAAAGCTTTGAGCCCTGAATTTCTCAGCTTTAAAATAGCACCATGTGCTAGGACGCTTCAGTTATGTCCTGCTCTTTGCGACCCTATGGACTATAGCCCGTCAGGTTCCTCTGTCCATGGGATTTTCCAGGCAAGAATACTGGCGTGGGTTGCCGTGCCCTCCTCCAGGGATCTTCTCGACCCAGGGGTGGAATCCTCTTCTTATGTCTCCTGCATTGGCAGCAGGTTCTTTACCACTAGCACCACCTGGGAAGCCCATCAAAGTAGCCATACCCTCTGTGTATGATTTTCCTAACTTCATCTTTACCTGAGAAGCTGCAGCTGGAAGGATGTGCGTTCCGAACTGCAGCCCTTGGCATAGAGTACGTGCTCTGTGGAGCCTCCTTCCTCTGGGAGAGCAGGTGGCTTTGCCTTGTCCCAATTGTTTCTCTGCTCAAGACCAGAATCTGTTTTGGAACACCTTCTGTCTCTTAATGGATGCTTTCTCCACTTCTCCTGGCTGTGTTGGTTAGATGAAGGAGTTGCCTGGCTGCCTGCCTCAAGGTAACCTCTACCTGCTCTCCTGAGCACCTGCTCTCCTGGAGCCTTTAAGGACATCTGTGCTTTTGAGGAAGAGGTGCTTTTCGGGTCCCTGATTCTGTTTGAGGTCATCTTCAGCCCTTCCAACTCAACCCTTTCAGAACGGCAGAAACATACTGTCTTAGGACCTTTGAGAAATCTAGCAAAACTACAGTGAAGCTGTGCATTGCATTTTTAAAACTATGCATTGCATTGTGTGCTCAGTCCACAAAAGATGCGTAAGAGCAGAACATGGGCATGGAGTCGAGGTCAGGGGAAGGAGAGATGAAGGGTCTCCTCGTGTCTCCCCCAAAGCACTGGAGTTGTGTTGGAAAGTCCTCTGCCCTTATTTACCATGGTGGGTAGCCACAGGAAGAGGGGGTGGGTGAGAGAGGAGAACAATAGGGGCTGTGTGCCTTGTGCAGAAGCACGGCTCAGCCAGCAGCACAGCGAGCTGGTCGGCACGGCTCAGCTTGCCCTGGCTCTTAAAGGAGGGTCTCAAGCAGCTGGTGGTGGTGGTGGGCTGGGGCCATGGCAAGCACGCCCCTGGCACTGGGAGGCAAAGTGGCAGGAACCCATGGGTTCCGGGGGCTCCAACCCAATGGAAAGCCCTGCTAGGGAGAGGCTTGTGGGGACCACAGAGGAGGTGACCAGGAAAGGGAGCACGCGTCTCCTGCAGAGTGACCGACATATGGAACGTGTTATCCAGAAGGGTTACAGGCTGGGGGAAAGCTCTAGGCTTTTCCATGGTGGGATGGGGGAGGGGCCGCCTTCAGAAACTCAAGGAGGTTTCTAAACAAAAGGAATTTGAGAAGGGTTGGAGGAATAATGAGAAATGCAAACTTGACCCAGAGTTTCTCTTTCTATCTCCTGGGCTTCTCCCCAGCCTGTCCTTACATGTTTCTAATTCCCAGGGACCCCAGAGGGCCCCTGGAGCCATGTGCCTTCCTCCCTTTAGGGAGCAGGCAGAGGGGGAGAAGGACCCTAGAACCACCTCCCACCGGCCTGTGTCCACGAGGACCAGACAGCAGGCAGCCCAGAGCCTTGTCTCGGGCCAGGCAGAGCGAGGCTGCGCAGAGGGAGGGCAGGCAGAGTGCCGGCCATGTGAGGATTTAGGGTGATTTATCCTGGTGCCCTCACTTTATGGAAGAGTGAACTGGTGCCTTCGAGGTAGGAACAGGGCTTGTCAGAGGCCCATGGAGACTGACTGGGAAAGCTGAGAGGAGCCCCCCAGCCCAGGGGACATGCTCCTCCTCGTCACCCGTCTCCAAACACTGCATGTATTCATGCACAAATACACATAGAAAACATGGACATTGACACACGTGAATGAGTTCCGTGTCTCCCCAAAGCACTGGGCATGGAGTCGAGGTCAGGGGAAGGAGAGATGAAGGGTCTCCTCGTGTCTCCCCCAAAGCACTGGAGTTGTGTTGGAAAGTCCTCTGCCCTTATTTACCATGGTGGGTAGCCACAGGAAGAGGGGGTGGGTGAGAGAGGAGAACAATAGGGGCTGTGTGCCTTGTGCAGAAGCACGGCTCAGCCAGCAGCACAGCGAGCTGGTCGGCACGGCTCAGCTTGCCCTGGCTCTTAAAGGAGGGTCTCAAGCAGCTGGTGGTGGTGGTGGGCTGGGGCCATGGCAAGCACGCCCCTGGCACTGGGAGGCAAAGTGGCAGGAACCCATGGGTTCCGGGGGCTCCAACCCAATGGAAAGCCCTGCTAGGGAGAGGCTTGTGGGGACCACAGAGGAGGTGACCAGGAAAGGGAGCACGCGTCTCCTGCAGAGTGACCGACATATGGAACGTGTTATCCAGAAGGGTTACAGGCTGGGGGAAAGCTCTAGGCTTTTCCATGGTGGGATGGGGGAGGGGCCGCCTTCAGAAACTCAAGGAGGTTTCTAAACAAAAGGAATTTGAGAAGGGTTGGAGGAATAATGAGAAATGCAAACTTGACCCAGAGTTTCTCTTTCTATCTCCTGGGCTTCTCCCCAGCCTGTCCTTACATGTTTCTAATTCCCAGGGACCCCAGAGGGCCCCTGGAGCCATGTGCCTTCCTCCCTTTAGGGAGCAGGCAGAGGGGGAGAAGGACCCTAGAACCACCTCCCACCGGCCTGTGTCCACGAGGACCAGACAGCAGGCAGCCCAGAGCCTTGTCTCGGGCCAGGCAGAGCGAGGCTGCGCAGAGGGAGGGCAGGCAGAGTGCCGGCCATGTGAGGATTTAGGGTGATTTATCCTGGTGCCCTCACTTTATGGAAGAGTGAACTGGTGCCTTCGAGGTAGGAACAGGGCTTGTCAGAGGCCCATGGAGACTGACTGGGAAAGCTGAGAGGAGCCCCCCAGCCCAGGGGACATGCTCCTCCTCGTCACCCGTCTCCAAACACTGCATGTATTCATGCACAAATACACATAGACACATGGACAGACACACACTGAGATGTAGACACATGCACATATGTTGACACACGTTGATACTGATACACTCACAGATACTCACACAGACACCACAAACACATTACACGCACATACACAGTCACACACACTCACATACACACTCTCTGCCCAGCCTCCTCCCCTTGGCTTCTGCAGGATTGGAGCCACTGCCTTCCTGATCTGCTCTGATGGCTATGGGCAGTGCCCCAGCCTCACTGGGACAAGGCACAGGCGGCCTCAGGAGTGTGGCCTGTTCCTGGACCTCTGCGTCACCGCTGGGCTTTCAGTGCTCAGGCCTTCAGGCTTGTGGCCATGGCCCCCACACTGGAAAGAAAATGTCAGCAGGTGCAGGGTTAGCCAGCTCCAGGGACCAGCAGGTGGAACGGCTTTTAGCAGGTGGAATGGTTTCTAACTCACATGGATCTGGGTGCATACACCCTCTAGACGACAGTTGTGGTGGTTTGTGAGTGGGCAGTTTCTCCTCGCTGTTTTCCCCTAGTCCGGGCAAAAGTCCCTGTACAGAGGCCTTGGACTCAGCTGAACCCCCTGTTGAGGAAGACCTGCCTGCCTCCTCCCTCCTCTCTCTGGCTTCTCATTCTCCTCCTCCTCCTTCCTCCCTCCCCTCTCTGGGACTCTCACCCTCCTCCTCCTCCCTCCTCCCTCCTCTCTCTGGGTCTCTCACCCTCCTCCTCCCTCCTCCCTCCTCTCTCTCTGGGACTCTCACCATCCTCCTCCCTCCTCTCTCTCTGGGTCTCTCACCCTCCTCCTCCCTCCTCATTCCTTTCTATGAGTCTCTCACACTTCCTCCTCCCTCCTCTCTCTGGGTCTCTCACCCTCCTCCTCTCTTTTCCCTCATCTCTTTCTGGGTCTCTCACCCTGCTCTTCCCTCCTCTCTCTGGGTCTCCCACCCTCCTCCTCTCTCCTCTCTCTAGGACTCTTACCCTCCTCCTCACTCCTCTCTATAGGACTCTTACCCTCCTCCTCACTCCTCTCTCTGGGTCTCTCACCCTCCTTCTCCCTCCTCCTCTCCACCCCACGCTGTCACTTGCCCTGAGGTCCCCAAGAGCAGAGGTGGCTTTCTGGCTCTGCGTCGCCCCTTTGTAGTCAGATCCTTGGCTGCAGAGCTTCAGGTGCCTGACAGCTCACCTGTTCCACAGGGACTGCCCTGTTGTTTCTGATTCTGTTTGTGATCCTAGAGCTCCAGTTTAGGTCTGTCGTCCAGGAAGGTACTCAGATGCTTGGCCCTCCTCCCTTGGCTTCTGCAGGATTGGAGCCACTGCCTTCCTGATCTGCTCTGATGGCTATGGGCAGTGCCCCAGCCTCACTGGGACAAGGCACAGGCGGCCTCAGGAGTGTGGCCTGTTCCTGGACCTCTGCGTCACCGCTGGGCTTTCAGTGCTCAGGCCTTCAGGCTTGTGGCCATGGCCCCCACACTGGAAAGAAAATGTCAGCAGGTGCAGGGTTAGCCAGCTCCAGGGACCAGCAGGTGGAACGGCTTTTAGCAGGTGGAATGGTTTCTAACTCACATGGATCTGGGTGCATACACCCTCTAGACGACAGTTGTGGTGGTTTGTGAGTGGGCAGTTTCTCCTCGCTGTTTTCCCCTAGTCCGGGCAAAAGTCCCTGTACAGAGGCCTTGGACTCAGCTGAACCCCCTGTTGAGGAAGACCTGCCTGCCTCCTCCCTCCTCTCTCTGGCTTCTCATTCTCCTCCTCCTCCTTCCTCCCTCCCCTCTCTGGGACTCTCACCCTCCTCCTCCCTCCTCCCTCCTCTCTCTGGGTCTCTCACCCTCCTCCTCCCTCCTCCCTCCTCTCTCTCTGGGACTCTCACCATCCTCCTCCCTCCTCTCTCTCTGGGTCTCTCACCCTCCTCCTCCCTCCTCATTCCTTTCTATGAGTCTCTCACACTTCCTCCTCCCTCCTCTCTCTGGGTCTCTCACCCTCCTCCTCTCTTTTCCCTCATCTCTTTCTGGGTCTCTCACCCTGCTCTTCCCTCCTCTCTCTGGGTCTCCCACCCTCCTCCTCTCTCCTCTCTCTAGGACTCTTACCCTCCTCCTCACTCCTCTCTATAGGACTCTTACCCTCCTCCTCACTCCTCTCTCTGGGTCTCTCACCCTCCTTCTCCCTCCTCCTCTCCACCCCACGCTGTCACTTGCCCTGAGGTCCCCAAGAGCAGAGGTGGCTTTCTGGCTCTGCGTCGCCCCTTTGTAGTCAGATCCTTGGCTGCAGAGCTTCAGGTGCCTGACAGCTCACCTGTTCCACAGGGACTGCCCTGTTGTTTCTGATTCTGTTTGTGATCCTAGAGCTCCAGTTTAGGTCTGTCGTCCAGGAAGGTACTCAGATGCTTCCAAACAAACAGAGTGTCATCACTGACGCTGAAAGATGATGCTTCTCCTCCTCTGTACTTTTTCCATCGTCTTTCTCTGTGTAACAAACCACCCTAAACTTGATAGCATAAAAAAGCCCACCATTGTATCATTTCTTATGATGTTGTGGGTCAAGAATTTGAATAGAGCAGATTTGGGAGAGTCTTCTGTGTCAGGTGCCTTGACAGGTTGGCTGATGGACCACCGTGAACCACCCAGGCCAGGCCACCTGCAGGATGAGTACCTTGGCAGGACTGGCTAGAAGGCCTCGGGGGAGGGTGGGTTTCCAACCTGGGTGGGTCTCCTTGTCTGTCAGTGACCCCCATGGTGGCTCAGGACCCCAAGAACAGACAGAAGTCAGTCAGCCAATAACAGTCTATCCTTGGAAGTCAGGAAACCAGAAGGATGGAAACGGATGGAAAAGCCATCAGGCTGGAGATGGAGTCGTCTAGAGTGAGGGAAGACCAGAGGTGGAAGGGAAAAGGCAGGAAATCCCAAAGCTCTCAAGGCACGTGGATGTCACTAGACAAGAGTGCTGGTACTCCACAGACCTGTGTGAAAGGGAAGGAAGGGTTCTACCTTTGGGTGGCCTCTTGGACTGAGTCAGGCTGAAAGGGCCCAGCTCTCTCATGATGCAGTGCTCCATGTGCTCCACTGGGCCTGATTCCTCTGTTCCTCATGGAAGAAGCCCTGCTGGTACTCGAACTTTGTGGGCAGAGTTACCTCTGCGTGTCCTTATATTTACTTTCCTGCTTTGTTCCAAGGGGGCAGCACAGCTCTGGGCTTCTGGAGAGCTGGCTCGGCCTCTGACTCTTCCACTGATTCATTGTGGCATTTGAGGCAGGTCGTTTTGCTGCTGGAACCTTCACATTATATGAGATGCTAGTAGATCAGGATTCCAAGGCCTGGCTCTGTAGCTTTAAAAGGACACAGAGAAGCAGGAAGGACCAGAAAACGAGACCAGCACTGAGGAGGATTTGTCCGGTGAAGAGGGTCCTAGAAACACAGGGTATTAGAAGTTTTGAAAAACTCATTTGTTCAAGAATTCTTCACCTAGGATCTGTGGAGCCTCTGGATTAAATTAAGCTTTGGAGAGTCTGAGAACTGCCTTGAATTTTTTATGCAAACTGTCTCCTGAGTGTGCACATGTATTTTTTTTTTTTTAGGGGAATGTTTCTTTCATTTTTTATCACATTCTATGAAAGGTCAAAAGCGGCTGAGGACCACTTTAGTCCATGAGCATTCTGTTATGTGATTCTTAACCAAGAGGGATAAGGCCTCCCCAGATGGGATTTGGGAAAGTGTGAGAGCTTTTCTTTTTGGTTGTCACCATGTCTGGGAGACATGATTGACATTTAGTAGGTTGGGGCAGAGCTTTTTGGGTGAGAGACAGAACTGAACAATGAAGAACTCACTGTCCTGCCGGAAATACCAGCGTCAGTTCCGTGGAGAAAGTCTGATAGAACTGAGACCCGGATAAGCAGTGTCCATGTTATCCTTTTTTTTTTTTTTAGAATTTTTGGATGTGGTCCATTTTAAAGTCTTCATTGAATTTGTTACAAAACTAGAAGGATGGAAACGGATGGAAAAGCCATCAGGCTGGAGATGGAGTCGTCTAGAGTGAGGGAAGACCAGAGGTGGAAGGGAAAAGGCAGGAAATCCCAAAGCTCTCAAGGCACGTGGATGTCACTAGACAAGAGTGCTGGTACTCCACAGACCTGTGTGAAAGGGAAGGAAGGGTTCTACCTTTGGGTGGCCTCTTGGACTGAGTCAGGCTGAAAGGGCCCAGCTCTCTCATGATGCAGTGCTCCATGTGCTCCACTGGGCCTGATTCCTCTGTTCCTCATGGAAGAAGCCCTGCTGGTACTGAACTTTGTGGGCAGTGTTACCTCTGCGTGTCCTTATATTTACTTTCCTGCTTTGTTCCAAGGGGGCAGCACAGCTCTGGGCTTCTGGAGAGCTGGCTCGGCCTCTGACTCTTCCACTGATTCATTGTGGCATTTGAGGCAGGTCGTTTTGCTGCTGGAACCTTCACATTATATGAGATGCTAGTAGATCAGGATTCCAAGGCCTGGCTCTGTAGCTTTAAAAGGACACAGAGAAGCAGGAAGGACCAGAAAACGAGACCAGCACTGAGGAGGATTTGTCCGGTGAAGAGGGTCCTAGAAACACAGGGTATTAGAAGTTTTGAAAAACTCATTTGTTCAAGAATTCTTCACCTAGGATCTGTGGAGCCTCTGGATTAAATTAAGCTTTGGAGAGTCTGAGAACTGCCTTGAATTTTTTATGCAAACTGTCTCCTGAGTGTGCACATGTATTTTTTTTTTTTTAGGGGAATGTTTCTTTCATTTTTTATCACATTCTATGAAAGGTCAAAAGCGGCTGAGGACCACTTTAGTCCATGAGCATTCTGTTATGTGATTCTTAACCAAGAGGGATAAGGCCTCCCCAGATGGGATTTGGGAAAGTGTGAGAGCTTTTCTTTTTGGTTGTCACCATGTCTGGGAGACATGATTGACATTTAGTAGGTTGGGGCAGAGCTTTTTGGGTGAGAGACAGAACTGAACAATGAAGAACTCACTGTCCTGCCGGAAATACCAGCGTCAGTTCCGTGGAGAAAGTCTGATAGGAACTGAGACCCGGGATAAGCAGTGTCCATGTTATCCTTTTTTTTTTTTTTTTTTTAGAATTTTTTGGATGTGGTCCATTTTTAAAGTCTTCATTGAATTTGTTACAAAACTACTTCCTTTTTATGTTTTGGTTTTTAGGCCTCAAAACATGTGGGATCCTAATGCCCTGACCAGGGATCAAACACACAGCCCCTGCATTGGAAGGTGATGTCTTAACCACTGGACCAGCAGGGAAGTCCTGAGTCCAGAGTATATTATTTTTCCTTGTCAATACGCTAAAATCTATGAAAGCCAAATAATGAGAAATCTGTCTCGCCTTCCAAAATCCAGCACATATTTTTTTTATCCCTGGGTTCTTGGTCTTCTTTACTTCTAGTAAGGACAGAATGTGTGATGTTTGGAAAAACTGTAAGTGAGCCCAGCCACCTCATGTTACATGGATATGCTTCTCAGCCACTGTGAGTTGGTGATGCCCAGCCTCAGTAATGACTTGCATTTCAGAGGACCTGTCTTGGAGGTCTGTTTCTCTGAATAAGAAAAGAAGCATTAATGCACCAGTGTGGGACTCCCCACCTTGCTCCCTGCAGGCAAGTGGCAGGTGTCTTAGCCTTTGTTGAAATAGTTGGGAGGTGGCTTGCAGGATAGGCTAAAAATACAGTCTGAGGGTCCCCCAGGGGTCTGCATCCTGGGTCCACCTCTCAGTTTATGGGTGGTCTCAGGCACAACAACTTAATGCATATGAACCCCAGTTTCCTCAGCTCACAAGTGGGGTTGATCGTGGTGTCTGTGATGGTTAATTAAGATGATCTGTGTGAAGTGTCACTCCAAGTCCCCAGTATCTGATGGACCCAGTAAATACTAGCAGTTACTATCAATGATTATGAGGATTGTGCCTGTGAGGAAAGACAGCTTTGGATCCAGAGTGTTGGTGCCAAAATTGCTTTCAGAGGACACACTCTGGTTTTTGTTCACCATGTCTGGGAGACATGATTGACATTTAGTAGGTTGGGGCAGAGCTTTTTGGGTGAGAGACAGAACTGAACAATGAAGAACTCACTGTCCTGCCGGAAATACCAGCGTCAGTTCCGTGGAGAAAGTCTGATAGAACTGAGACCCGGGATAAGCAGTGTCCATGTTATCCTTTTTTTTTTTTTTTTTTTAGAATTTTTTGGATGTGGTCCATTTTTAAAGTCTTCATTGAATTTGTTACAAAACTACTTCCTTTTTATGTTTTGGTTTTTAGGCCTCAAAACATGTGGGATCCTAATGCCCTGACCAGGGATCAAACACACAGCCCCTGCATTGGAAGGTGATGTCTTAACCACTGGACCAGCAGGGAAGTCCTGAGTCCAGAGTATATTATTTTTCCTTGTCAATACGCTAAAATCTATGAAAGCCAAATAATGAGAAATCTGTCTCGCCTTCCAAAATCCAGCACATATTTTTTTTTTTATCCCTGGGTTCTTGGTCTTCTTTACTTCTAGTAAGGACAGAATGTGTGATGTTTGGAAAAACTGTAAGTGAGCCCAGCCACCTCATGTTACATGGATATGCTTCTCAGCCACTGTGAGTTGGTGATGCCCAGCCTCAGTAATGACTTGCATTTCAGAGGACCTGTCTTGGAGGTCTGTTTCTCTGAATAAGAAAAGAAGCATTAATGCACCAGTGTGGGACTCCCCACCTTGCTCCCTGCAGGCAAGTGGCAGGTGTCTTAGCCTTTGTTGAAATAGTTGGGAGGTGGCTTGCAGGATAGGCTAAAAATACAGTCTGAGGGTCCCCCAGGGGTCTGCATCCTGGGTCCACCTCTCAGTTTATGGGTGGTCTCAGGCACAACAACTTAATGCATATGAACCCCAGTTTCCTCAGCTCACAAGTGGGGTTGATCGTGGTGTCTGTGATGGTTAATTAAGATGATCTGTGTGAAGTGTCACTCCAAGTCCCCAGTATCTGATGGACCCAGTAAATACTAGCAGTTACTATCAATGATTATGAGGATTGTGCCTGTGAGGAAAGACAGCTTTGGATCCAGAGTGTTGGTGCCAAAATTGCTTTCAGAGGACACACTCTGGATTAGTTTCTAGTCTTACCCAGCTGTCCAGAACCTGAGTCAGTCAATGGTTTGGGATTGGGTAACGTTTATGAAGTGCCTGCCACACACTAGGTTTCGGATGGAAGATGGATTTTCTTCCTGTGTGTTCATCCCAGTCTTCCTTAACGTGTGGGCACAAAGAGGCAGAAAGTCCCCATGCAGACACCTCTCCCATCCTGGTTTCCAGACCTGGTAGGGGGTTCAGGTGAAGGAGGGCAGCTGGATGAGCCATAAAGGGAACACCCAGCAGTGTGGAAGGAGGCCTTGGTCCTCCAAGTCTCCAGACAGTGAGATCCTGGAGAGGCCGTCCAGACCAAAGACAGACAAAGACCATGCGCCAGTCCCTCACCCGTGTGGATGGAGCCTGACTGTGGGCCGTTGGAGGAATGAGGGGAAGACATAGGATATATTTGACGTAAGACCCATCGCCAAGCTTGGAGGAAACAGTCTACCCTCTGACCATACACACTGTGGCCACGTCTTCGTGGGGCAAAATCATGCTGGTTTGGGTTGACCCTGGCCTTACTGCTGCTGCTCTGGGTGGTGCAGTCACAAGTCTGGGTGTTCCAAGCCAGCTGTGGTCTTGGTTTGGAAAAGGCATCTGAGGGCAAAGGGAGATCCTGCCTCAGGATTTCCCTTCACTCTCAGCTCTCAAGATGGGGCCAATGTCCTTATACTGCCATTTTGAGACTTGTTCTTGATTGGGTAGACAAAGTAGCTAATTGATCATCATCATCATCATGATTATAATTATTAAAGATTGATAGTCAGCAGCCTTCTGATTCAGTTGACTTACAGCTGAGTAGCACTGTGTGTCGTATGCCTTTGCTTGACACGTAAACCCAGCTCAGATGAGGGGCGTGTGTCCACAGCAGGAAGTGTCATTTGTCAGTGTGATTATTCTCTGATGCTAAGAGTTTCGTGCCAGCCGTCCCCTCAACTGTCTCTGTAACAGAGGAAACTTCCCCTTGTATGTTTCCACACTTGGAAAAATGGAGTTAACCCAGATGCAGAAAATGAAACCAAAATCAAGATGTCTCAGAATATGAAAGGATACAGGAATTTGGAAATAACTTCACTGTAACCCGTCCTGTCTTGGGAGGCTGCAGTTGGGGGGAGGGGCACACACCTGTGTACCCACAAGTCCATGTGTGCCCATCTCTGAGCACACTAGGTTTCAGGTTTTTTCCCAGTCTTCCTTAACGTGTGGGCACAAAGAGGCAGAAAGTCCCCATGCAGACACCTCTCCCATCCTGGTTTCCAGACCTGGTAGGGGGTTCAGGTGAAGGAGGGCAGCTGGATGAGCCATAAAGGGAACACCCAGCAGTGTGGAAGGAGGCCTTGGTCCTCCAAGTCTCCAGACAGTGAGATCCTGGAGAGGCCGTCCAGACCAAAGACAGACAAAGACCATGCGCCAGTCCCTCACCCGTGTGGATGGAGCCTGACTGTGGGCCGTTGGAGGAATGAGGGGAAGACATAGGATATATTTGACGTAAGACCCATCGCCAAGCTTGGAGGAAACAGTCTACCCTCTGACCATACACACTGTGGCCACGTCTTCGTGGGGCAAAATCATGCTGGTTTGGGTTGACCCTGGCCTTACTGCTGCTGCTCTGGGTGGTGCAGTCACAAGTCTGGGTGTTCCAAGCCAGCTGTGGTCTTGGTTTGGAAAAGGCATCTGAGGGCAAAGGGAGATCCTGCCTCAGGATTTCCCTTCACTCTCAGCTCTCAAGATGGGGCCAATGTCCTTATACTGCCATTTTGAGACTTGTTCTTGATTGGGTAGACAAAGTAGCTAATTGATCATCATCATCATCATGATTATAATTATTAAAGATTGATAGTCAGCAGCCTTCTGATTCAGTTGACTTACAGCTGAGTAGCACTGTGTGTCGTATGCCTTTGCTTGACACGTAAACCCAGCTCAGATGAGGGGCGTGTGTCCACAGCAGGAAGTGTCATTTGTCAGTGTGATTATTCTCTGATGCTAAGAGTTTCGTGCCAGCCGTCCCCTCAACTGTCTCTGTAACAGAGGAAACTTCCCCTTGTATGTTTCCACACTTGGAAAAATGGAGTTAACCCAGATGCAGAAAATGAAACCAAAATCAAGATGTCTCAGAATATGAAAGGATACAGGAATTTGGAAATAACTTCACTGTAACCCGTCCTGTCTTGGGAGGCTGCAGTTGGGGGGAGGGGCACACACCTGTGTACCCACAAGTCCATGTGTGCCCATCTCTGAGCACAGGAGCAGATGACTATTAGTGCCCAGATCAAAGAAGACAGGACTGACTATAAACACCATTATGGACAGTAGCTGGATTGACTCCGACATTCTCTGCACATCTTTCCTCGTCCACCCTCTGGGCACGAAAGGATGTGAAGGATAAAGTGAATCTAGTCTTCCCGGGGCTTGCGTCCCAGGCTTCTTTCAGATCTCTCTGCCAAGACAGGGCCAAACAGAGAGAGGGTTTGTTGCCCAGGGAGGACCCGCACTACCTTCCTCACAGTGACTCACTACACATTGTTTTGACACGTGCCATACCTTCCATCTCTCGCAGCCTTGGGGCCCAAGGAGGGGTGCTTTGAATGATGTGAAATTTCTCTACCAGCAGCTGGGCCAAAGAAGCTCCCAGCTCTCGACTTCTAGTTCAGGAAGTTGAACTTGCTTAGGGGGCCGTTGCTTCCTTGTCCCATCAGGGATCTTCACTTATGGGCCTCCCTGGTGACTCAGTTGGTTAAAAAATCTGTCTGCAATGCAGGAGACTCAGGTTCAATCCCTCGGTGAGGAAGACCCCTTGGAGAAGGGAATGGCAACTGACTCCAGGATTCTTGCCTGGAAAATCCCATGGCCAGAGGGGCCTGGTGGACTACAGTCCATGGGGGGGCAAAGAGTTGGGCATGACTTAGCAACTGTACCACCACCAGTCTTTAGTTTCTGGCCCCCCAAAGTGACCAGTTTCATCAATTCCTTCCTGAAGGATGTGGCTCCCTTCTAGGCTAGTCTCTGTTTCATCTTACTTCTTCCTAGATCATACCTTCCCTGTTGATGGGATGTCTCATTTCCACATGGAAGCCAGAATCCCCAGAAAGCCGAGAATCTGGTCCTCGTTTAGGCACTGGTTCAAGGGATGTCTGTGTCAGTGAGTTTTAGAACCCTAGGTTCAGTAAGTTCCAAAAAGAGGAATTATGCAGAATACCTGCTCAGTTGCTCAGTCATGTCCAGCTCTTTGTGACCCCACAGACTACAGCCCACCAGGCTCCTCTCTCCATGGATTCTCTAGGCAGGGACTCTCGGGTGGGTTGTCTCTTCCAGGTGTGTAGAATGAGGAGCTTTTAAAGAACATGGTAGGAATCTATCTCCCTGCTTCTCCTCTTGCCCTGTATTGACGTGTGTGATGCAGACCTACCCAGGGGTCTCAAATGAGGTCTCATCTCTCATACAGCAGAGAGATGATGCTTCTTGATCTGGGGGATTTTAGACCACACTCGCCAGCATCTTCAGTGAGAGTCACAAACTAGTTTTCTGACCTTGACTTGATTTATTACCTTCTCTAAAACTCAGTGTGTATATTTATGTGCCCGCACTACCTTCCTCACAGTGACTCACTACACATTGTTTTGACACGTGCCATACCTTCCATCTCTCGCAGCCTTGGGGCCCAAGGAGGGGTGCTTTGAATGATGTGAAATTTCTCTACCAGCAGCTGGGCCAAAGAAGCTCCCAGCTCTCGACTTCTAGTTCAGGAAGTTGAACTTGCTTAGGGGGCCGTTGCTTCCTTGTCCCATCAGGGATCTTCACTTATGGGCCTCCCTGGTGACTCAGTTGGTTAAAAAATCTGTCTGCAATGCAGGAGACTCAGGTTCAATCCCTCGGTGAGGAAGACCCCTTGGAGAAGGGAATGGCAACTGACTCCAGGATTCTTGCCTGGAAAATCCCATGGCCAGAGGGGCCTGGTGGACTACAGTCCATGGGGGCGCAAAGAGTTGGGCATGACTTAGCAACTGTACCACCACCAGTCTTTAGTTTCTGGCCCCCCAAAGTGACCAGTTTCATCAATTCCTTCCTGAAGGATGTGGCTCCCTTCTAGGCTAGTCTCTGTTTCATCTTACTTCTTCCTAGATCATACCTTCCCTGTTGATGGGATGTCTCATTTCCACATGGAAGCCAGAATCCCCAGAAAGCCGAGAATCTGGTCCTCGTTTAGGCACTGGTTCAAGGGATGTCTGTGTCAGTGAGTTTTAGAACCCTAGGTTCAGTAAGTTCCAAAAAGAGGAATTATGCAGAATACCTGCTCAGTTGCTCAGTCATGTCCAGCTCTTTGTGACCCCACAGACTACAGCCCACCAGGCTCCTCTCTCCATGGATTCTCTAGGCAGGGACTCTCGGGTGGGTTGTCTCTTCCAGGTGTGTAGAATGAGGAGCTTTTAAAGAACATGGTAGGAATCTATCTCCCTGCTTCTCCTCTTGCCCTGTATTGACGTGTGTGATGCAGACCTACCCAGGGGTCTCAAATGAGGTCTCATCTCTCATACAGCAGAGAGATGATGCTTCTTGATCTGGGGGATTTTAGACCACACTCGCCAGCATCTTCAGTGAGAGTCACAAACTAGTTTTCTGACCTTGACTTGATTTATTACCTTCTCTAAAACTCAGTGTGTATATTTATGTGCCTGATGTCTCAGCCGCAGGTGCAGAATCTACCTGCAATGCAAGAGACATAGAAGACATGGGTAAGGGAGATTGCCTGGAGGAGGACATGGCAACCCACTCCAGTATTCTTGCCTGGAGAACCCCATGGACAGAGGAGCCTGGTGGGCCACAGTCATAGGGTTGCAGAGTTAGGCATGACTGAAAACACACCTATGTGCTTCCTGGGGAGTGGTGAGAGCAGCCCCCTTGGCGGTGTGCTAAGAGTGAGCACGATGGGCCTGAGGGATGTTCACAGAGCCATCAGGGACTCTGCAGTGCCTCGGACACCCACACGGCCTGTACGCGTGAAGTCACTTCCTGTCCGCTCCTTCCAGCCACCTCAGGTCACTCCTTCCCTCCACCCTTCCACAACTGTTTCCCTCTCGTGTTGGCTTTGGATCCATTTGCCCCCAGTGAGTCCACCTAAGTGCTTCCTGTCTAATCTCATCTTGCTCTGCCCAGGTTGCCGGCCCCTTGGGGAGCTGGGGAGTAATTGGTTGGTCCTCACCCATGTGTATAGTGCCTTCCCTGTATGCATCATCTGTGCATTTTAGTTCATCTGCCACCTTTTCCTCTCTTCTGCTTCCAGATCATTAGTAAAGAGATTAAGCCCAACCAGACCGATCCCCAGCAGAGGCTCTGCCGGGACCCCGCGCCTCCAGCTGCTGGCCTCGTCAGGGTCAGAACATCTTCATGTGGTCCCAGCCGGCTCATTTTGAGGCCTTGGGACCCGTGTTCAGAACAAAGCCAATGTGAATTAATTTTGCAATTAAGATCGGAGAATAAGCCTAGCCGGTCCTTTTATAGGGCCTCAGCTTAATATTTCCACTACATTCCTTTCCTTTCTGTCATTCTGCTTTAAATCTGTCGCCTTCCCACCTCTCTCCCTTTCTGCTCCCTGGACAAGGTCTTGGGGTTATCTGGCAGGATGTGGTCTCGGAGCCCTTGGCATTTGTCAGAAACCACCCCTGCCAGCATCTTCAGGTTGAGAGTCACAAACTAGTTTTCTGACCTTGACTTGATTTATTACCTTCTCTAAAACTCAGTGTGTATATTTATGTGCCTGATGTCTCAGCCGCAGGTGCAGAATCTACCTGCAATGCAAGAGACATAGAAGACATGGGTAAGGGAGATTGCCTGGAGGAGGACATGGCAACCCACTCCAGTATTCTTGCCTGGAGAACCCCATGGACAGAGGAGCCTGGTGGGCCACAGTCATAGGGTTGCAGAGTTAGGCATGACTGAAAACACACCTATGTGCTTCCTGGGAGTGGTGAGAGCAGCCCCCTTGGCGGTGTGCTAAGAGTGAGCACGATGGGCCTGAGGGATGTTCACAGAGCCATCAGGGACTCTGCAGTGCCTCGGACACCCACACGGCCTGTACGCGTGAAGTCACTTCCTGTCCGCTCCTTCCAGCCACCTCAGGTCACTCCTTCCCTCCACCCTTCCACAACTGTTTCCCTCTCGTGTTGGCTTTGGATCCATTTGCCCCCAGTGAGTCCACCTAAGTGCTTCCTGTCTAATCTCATCTTGCTCTGCCCAGGTTGCCGGCCCCTTGGGGAGCTGGGGAGTAATTGGTTGGTCCTCACCCATGTGTATAGTGCCTTCCCTGTATGCATCATCTGTGCATTTTAGTTCATCTGCCACCTTTTCCTCTCTTCTGCTTCCAGATCATTAGTAAAGAGATTAAGCCCAACCAGACCGATCCCCAGCAGAGGCTCTGCCGGGACCCCGCGCCTCCAGCTGCTGGCCTCGTCAGGGTCAGAACATCTTCATGTGGTCCCAGCCGGCTCATTTTGAGGCCTTGGGACCCGTGTTCAGAACAAAGCCAATGTGAATTAATTTTGCAATTAAGATCGGAGAATAAGCCTAGCCGGTCCTTTTATAGGGCCTCAGCTTAATATTTCCACTACATTCCTTTCCTTTCTGTCATTCTGCTTTAAATCTGTCGCCTTCCCACCTCTCTCCCTTTCTGCTCCCTGGACAAGGTCTTGGGGTTATCTGGCAGGATGTGGTCTCGGGAGCCCTTGGCATTTGTCAGAAACCAGGTCATTGCTACAGCAAGTCTCCAGAGAATGAGGTCCTTCTGGCCGCAGCTGGCCAGTGTCCTGGTTCACCCAAGCCAGAAACAAGTCTTGTCGCAGACAGATGTGGCCACTCTGGACATAATGAAATCGCTTGAATTCGCATATTCAATACTTGGCACATTAAAAAGTGTTTCCACCTTTGATCTCACGCCTCCTCCCCAAGGAAAGCTAGAACAAAGCCGTTATACCTTCTGTGTAAATCACCATGATTTCTAGCACTGGGACCAAACCCAGGGTCTGAGGTGGTACATTCACGTCCCACAAAGCAAAGCATGGGACAAGCCCCTGCAGGAGAGAAGAGTGGAGAGTAGATTTTGTTTCGTTTCCCGGGGAACATTTTCCTAGAGAGTCGGGGCAGAGGGAACAGGAGTGTGGCGCCAAACCTCTGGAAACTCTGCTGAGAGCTGCCTGGAAGCTATTTGGAGAGATGCTCAGCCTGCCGGGTTAAGTGGGCCTGGCTCCAGCCTCAGGACCGGAGCTTCCTCTGGAAGGTGTGAGCGCCGGGACCCAGAGAGACACACAGCACAGTGTATCTGCTGCAAAGCCAGACAGCCATCCCAGCTGGGCTCTGCTGCTTGTCAGCTAATTATTAAACCTCCACATGCCTCGGTTTCCCTTGTCATAAGTACCTGCCTCCAAGGGCATATCACCAAAATGAAAGATGCAGCGTCTGGCCCTGACATGGAGTGTGTCTGTTTGGTGCTTGCACTGCCCAGGCTGCACATTCACTCGGGACAGGTGCAGCAGGCGTGACCGTGGTGAAGAGCCCTCTTGCCAATGCAGGAGACTCATGAGAGACACAGATTCGATCCAGGGTCAAGAAGATCCCCTGTAGGGGATCACAGTAATCCACTCTCGTATTCATACCTGAAGAATCCCAGAGATGGAGAAAAAACTAGCGAACTGTGGTCCATGGGGTTGCAAAGAGTCGAACACGACTGAAGCAACTGAGCATGCATGCCCAGGTGCAACAAGCAAGGTCTCGGGAGTTTTGGCCGAGAAGTGGTGCATCCACGCCAGGGAACTAGTCACGGAGGGATGACCTGGAACCCAGTGGTGATGGCCACCATCTCCCATGTGTGACTGGGCAGACTTGGGTTTCTGTGACCTCAGACCTTGGTACCACTGCCTTCCCCAACTTCTCTTCCATTTCAGCTGTTTTCTGCAGACTCCAAACCCTCTGTGTGTATAGTACACTGAGCCAGAAAGGAGGAATCAGAAATTGCTCTCTTTTGAGTATTTTGAGGGATGGTGAAACCTTGTAGGAATGTTGCTCCAGGGACTGGGAAAACACCATATGTGGGAAAGCGTTTCAGAGTGAGGAAAATAGCATCTGCGAGTTGGTCAGGATCTTGGAAAAGTCTGAGCAGGGAAAAGGGGCACTGGGGAGAGTGCAGGAAGGGGCTCACCGGGATCTTTAACAGGTCTTTTTCCAATTATAGCCAAGAAGAGCCTGGAGACCCTGGCCTGCTGCAGAGCCAGGCCAGTATTTTCTTTGGGAGAAGAAGGCAGAGTTGATTGGCTTCCAAACCAGGCTTGGCAGAAGCCCAGACAGCATCCCAGGCCAGGAAGCCATGTCTTGGTAGGTCTCGCCTGTAGAAGACGCTCGATGAATAGACTTGGAGAAAATGGCAATAAAAAAAAAAACCAACAAAACGCTTGAGACCCCATGACAGTACAGCCCATGCCAGACATCAGGGAAACAGGGCTCTCATACCCGGCAGTCACCAGTAGCAAAGGGAGTTTTTGGAAGTTTGTACCTGCCTCCAAGGGCATATCACCAAAATGAAAGATGCAGCGTCTGGCCCTGACATGGAGTGTGTCTGTTTGGTGCTTGCACTGCCCAGGCTGCACATTCACTCGGGACAGGTGCAGCAGGCGTGACCGTGGTGAAGAGCCCTCTTGCCAATGCAGGAGACTCATGAGAGACACAGATTCGATCCAGGGTCAAGAAGATCCCCTGTAGGGGATCACAGTAATCCACTCTCGTATTCATACCTGAAGAATCCCAGAGATGGAGAAAAAACTAGCGAACTGTGGTCCATGGGGTTGCAAAGAGTCGAACACGACTGAAGCAACTGAGCATGCATGCCCAGGTGCAACAAGCAAGGTCTCGGGAGTTTTGGCCGAGAAGTGGTGCATCCACGCCAGGGAACTAGTCACGGAGGGATGACCTGGAACCCAGTGGTGATGGCCACCATCTCCCATGTGTGACTGGGCAGACTTGGGTTTCTGTGACCTCAGACCTTGGTACCACTGCCTTCCCCAACTTCTCTTCCATTTCAGCTGTTTTCTGCAGACTCCAAACCCTCTGTGTGTATAGTACACTGAGCCAGAAAGGAGGAATCAGAAATTGCTCTCTTTTGAGTATTTTGAGGGATGGTGAAACCTTGTAGGAATGTTGCTCCAGGGACTGGGAAAACACCATATGTGGGAAAGCGTTTCAGAGTGAGGAAAATAGCATCTGCGAGTTGGTCAGGATCTTGGAAAAGTCTGAGCAGGGAAAAGGGGCACTGGGGAGAGTGCAGGAAGGGGCTCACCGGGATCTTTAACAGGTCTTTTTCCAATTATAGCCAAGAAGAGCCTGGAGACCCTGGCCTGCTGCAGAGCCAGGCCAGTATTTTCTTTGGGAGAAGAAGGCAGAGTTGATTGGCTTCCAAACCAGGCTTGGCAGAAGCCCAGACAGCATCCCAGGCCAGGAAGCCATGTCTTGGTAGGTCTCGCCTGTAGAAGACGCTCGATGAATAGACTTGGAGAAAATGGCAATAAAAAAAAAAACCAACAAAACGCTTGAGACCCCATGACAGTACAGCCCATGCCAGACATCAGGGAAACAGGGCTCTCATACCCGGCAGTCACCAGTAGCAAAGGAGTGTGGAAGTTTCTCTGAATCAGAACCTTTACCGATGTGCCTTGCCTGGCACTGTCTTTCCTTCACTCCCCACTCCGAAGAGCTGGTCCTCTGGTTCTTGGTGTGTGTGCCTGGAGGGCAGGGCTGCAGCATCTCTTCAGCCATTGGTAACGGGTTTACGTTGATCAACATGCCCAGGGGATCACTGTGTGCCGGGCACGGTGCTCAGAGCTCTCAGAGTGATGTCACACTCCCCCCGACAGTGACCTCAATCATGCACAAGTCGTGTGATCTCTGTTGCACTTAAGAACCAAGTCTCAGGCTTCCCTGGTGGTCCAGTGGTTAAGAATCTGCCTTACCATGCAGGAGACATAGGTTTGATCCCTGGTCTGGGAAGATCCCACCTACTGTGGAGCAACTAAGTCTGTGCACCACAACTACTGAGCCTGTGCTCTAGAGGCCAGAAGCTGAAACTACTGAGCCCATGCACCCTGGAGCCTGTCGTCCACAATGAGAAGCCACTGCAGTGAGAAGCCCAAGCATCTCAACAAAGATCAGCCCCTCTCACCGCAACTAGAAAAGTCCTGAGAATCAATGAAGACCCAGCATAGCCAAAAATAAATTAATTAAGTTTAAATTAAGCATTAATTTTTAAGAAAAAGAATGAAGCCTCCCCTGCCCTCTCTGTGTCGTGGAGCAGTCTGACCCTATGCAGCTCACTTTACACCATGCCTGGTTTCAGCATCCTTACTGGTGAAAATGAGATGATTATCTATGGTCCCTTCTGGTGTCAACACCTGTGTTTGGGGGAGTTTTATCAGCAGCATTCTTGGGCTTGTTCTATGTGAAAATGCTGAAAGCAGATTACCAAAGTGGAGTCTGCAGGAAACCTGCTAGGGTTTTTTGTTTTAATTTTTTTATTATATTTTTTTCAACTTTGTCCTCTTTCATAGGTCCTTCATTCATTTATTTTCATCCATATTAATTCTTCGGCCTGTGTGGGCCTCCCATTGCAGTAGCCTCTCTTGCTGCAGAGCACCGACTCTGGACGCATGCACTCCACAGCGCTGGCTCGCAACCAGACACACTGGTCCAGCCACTCCACGGCACATGGGATCTTCCCCTGCCAGGAACCGAACCTGTGCCCCCCTTGCACTGCAAGGTGAACTCCCCACCCACTGGACCACCAGGGAAGCCCAGCCCAGCCTTGCAAATAATCTAGAAACACTTAACAGCCTACCACTGATCCACTCCTGTGGCTAATTCCCAAGGATTGTGACAAGGTTTTTGGACTTGATGGTTAGCGTCAGTCTAGAGCCAGAAATGAGTAGGATCTGTGCTGAGGGCCATTTAGGAATTTTTATACAATTCATTTTGTTCGTCCCATCTCATCCCTACCAATGCCAGGCAGATGTCTGTGCAGAATTTGTGTGCTTGGATCCTGAGGGGGTACAAGGGTTTGCCTTGGGCTCCCACAAGTAGATGAGATGACAAAGAAGTCTCTAGAGAATCAAAAAGAAATAAATCAACTGCAAGGCAGGCTGCTTTCTACAATCTGGATCACTGAGCTCTGGCAGTTCTTTGCAATGTTGGTGATGAAGTCTTCCTCCCTGACCACTTTGGCCTCTCCCCCGACCCCTACTGCCCAGGGGAGCAAAGCTGGTCTCAGGGGCCTTGCTCACTGACCACACCCCTAGGCCCTCCCTGCCAGGCTGTGCTCAAGTCGCAGCTCCTGTCCACAGTCCTGCTCACATCACCCTGCCTCGCAGTACCCCGTAGCTGTTGCACATCCCTGTTGACCAATCATGACTCACCATTCCTATTTCCAAACAATAACACAGACTGTCATAATTCTCGCAGCCCGGGCATCACACAGGGGCCCACACTCAGCCAAGGGACCTTGAACTCAGGGTTTAACACTGTGGTTACCATCCTGGAATTCTGCAGACTTTTATATTTGACTGTGGGTTTTGTAAGTGAAACCACATGGGACCATGGAACATGCCGCTGGGGGGCTGGAGCATTGCTTCTAACCTGGTTATGCTTCCTGCTACCATCCTGCCTTGGAGAAGTATTTCCCCTCAGCCCCTGCAGCCTAGGGAGCTGGTCCTTTCTTCAGTGGCCCTCAGTCCATCTCAGACTCACTGCACTCCCTTGTATTCGCTGGGGTAGGGACTCAGGGGAGAGGCAGGCACAGACAGGAAGGAAGGAGCTTCTGGCCTTGGAGGACGGAGTCTGGAGAGTCAGCCTTGTCACGCCGAGAGGGCTGTGACATGCCCCCGCCGGTGGACGTGCAAGGGGTGGGCTGCTGTGATTGGAGAAACATATTGGAAAAGTTAGCTTCTGAACCAGGTGTTGAAGGGTAAGCCACATTTTCAGCAGGGAAGCGAGGGGGTGGAAATGGAAATTTGTGCAGATCCACTCCTGTGGCTAATTCCCAAGGATTGTGACAAGGTTTTTGGACTTGATGGTTAGCGTCAGTCTAGAGGAATGAGTAGGATCTGTGCTGAGGGCCATTTAGGAATTTTTATACAATTCATTTTGTTCGTCCCATCTCATCCCTACCAATGCCAGGCAGATGTCTGTGCAGAATTTGTGTGCTTGGATCCTGAGGGGGTACAAGGGTTTGCCTTGGGCTCCCACAAGTAGATGAGATGACAAAGAAGTCTCTAGAGAATCAAAAAGAAATAAATCAACTGCAAGGCAGGCTGCTTTCTACAATCTGGATCACTGAGCTCTGGCAGTTCTTTGCAATGTTGGTGATGAAGTCTTCCTCCCTGACCACTTTGGCCTCTCCCCCGACCCCTACTGCCCAGGGGAGCAAAGCTGGTCTCAGGGGCCTTGCTCACTGACCACACCCCTAGGCCCTCCCTGCCAGGCTGTGCTCAAGTCGCAGCTCCTGTCCACAGTCCTGCTCACATCACCCTGCCTCGCAGTACCCCGTAGCTGTTGCACATCCCTGTTGACCAATCATGACTCACCATTCCTATTTCCAAACAATAACACAGACTGTCATAATTCTCGCAGCCCGGGCATCACACAGGGGCCCACACTCAGCCAAGGGACCTTGAACTCAGGGTTTAACACTGTGGTTACCATCCTGGAATTCTGCAGACTTTTATATTTGACTGTGGGTTTTGTAAGTGAAACCACATGGGACCATGGAACATGCCGCTGGGGGGCTGGAGCATTGCTTCTAACCTGGTTATGCTTCCTGCTACCATCCTGCCTTGGAGAAGTATTTCCCCTCAGCCCCTGCAGCCTAGGGAGCTGGTCCTTTCTTCAGTGGCCCTCAGTCCATCTCAGACTCACTGCACTCCCTTGTATTCGCTGGGGTAGGGACTCAGGGGAGAGGCAGGCACAGACAGGAAGGAAGGAGCTTCTGGCCTTGGAGGACGGAGTCTGGAGAGTCAGCCTTGTCACGCCGAGAGGGCTGTGACACATGCCACCACGCGGTGGACGTGCAAGGGGGGTGGGCTGCTGTGATTGGAGAAACATATTGGAAAAGTTAGCTTCTGAACCAGGTGTTGAAGGGTAAGCCACATTTTCAGCAGGGGAAGCGATGGGAGTGTGCAAGATGAAGGGCCACATGGATCATAAAGCTTGTTCAAGTGGCTCATGAACAGTGAGTGGGCCTGAGGGGTGGGCATGAGAGCCCAGTCACAATGTGAGAACCGCTCCCCCCAACTTCCAGTGGCTCTCGCTTCTTTAAACTGCAGCTTGGGCTTTCCTTGGCTATAACATGAAAAGTGAAAGTGTTAGTGACATCTGACTCTTTGCAACCTTATAGACTGTAGCCATCAGTTTCCCCTATCAGATTCCCCTATGGGATCCTCCAGGCAAGAATACTGGATTGGGTTGCCATCCCCTTCTTGAGGGGATTTTCCTCACCTAGGGATTGAACCTGGGTCTCCTGCATTGCTTTATCAACTGAGCCACCAGAAAAGCCCTTGTAAAATGAAGGAGTTGGATCTTTTTGCCTCTAACACCCTTTGGTTCCATACACAGGCTACTACCCATAAAGCATATCAATCCATCAAATTTCTTCTTACCAACTCACCTTTGCAATGATCTTACCTCCCGAGGCGTGGACTCTCACTCCACCTAGGGCCTCTCTCCACTCACCACACCTGACGGGCCTCCCTGTGAGCAGACAGCCTGCATAGTCTTAGCTGACCGTGGTGGGGCTGTAAGGGAGGTTTCATAAATGGGAGAGGGGGGCATAATTCTAGTTGCATCTACGCTGTGTATTTGATGATGTTCAAGTTTCATTTTGTTGGGCCTGAAAGATTGAAGGGGAAAAAAAAATCTCTTTAATGTGGATTTGGGAGGGGAGATTAGCTATTCCGTGGGAACCATTTGCCCAGGATAGTACAGTCCTGGGGGGCCATGTCTAGGTAGGGGCAGCAAAGCCAGAAGCCTTGTCTCAGCCTTGACCTTGAAGGAGTCAGCTGTCCGGACAGTGGTTCCCATGGCAGGAAGACGGTCCCCTTATCAGAGGGACAGGCTGGGAGCCAGGAGGAGGAAGCTAGCGGAAAGTGACAGCAGCGCTGCTGGCCTTTGGGGACCCGAGAGCAGTTCCTTGGCAAGATGGGCAAAGAGGCCGCATCCGTGAGTCCTGGGAGCGCATCTGCCTGGGCAGGCTCAGACACGGGTTCTGGGTAAGCCAGACAGATTCTCTTCTTCTTTTTTGAACTTCTGTTTAATATTTGTTTTTATTTTTTCATTTGGCTGGGCAGGGTCTTAGTTGCAGCACCTAGCTAGGATCTTCTCGTTACGGTATGCTGAATCTTTCACTGTGACAGGCAAACTCTTAGTGGCCGCGTGTGGGATCTAGTTCCCTGGCCAGGGATGGAACCTGGGCCCCCTGCATTGGGAGTGCAGAGACTTGGCCACTGGACCACCAGGGAAGTCCCTGCGCTGATTTTCTGTGTCTTGTGCCTCCTTTGTTTATTTCCCTTCTCTTTTCCCCTTGGGTTTTGTCGTCTTTCTGGAAATGCCCCAGGTGAACCTAGGGAAGGATTTTATTTTCCATGCTTAGAACTTTAAAGAGGAAACGAGAGAGCCCTGGGGACTGCGAGGCGCTGCGATGCTGATAGCAGAACGAGTGCCTGGGGTGGGTGGGGCAAAGCACGGGGCACTGGCGGGGTCAGTAGTGTGGCCACCCCTCCTCCCCGACCGGCAGCCCCTCCTTCCAGGGCTGTGCTCCAGGGAGGGCGTGGCCAGCATGAAGGTATGTGGAGATCAGCCCTCTAACTCCACTAGGACTCGGCAGAAACCCCAGGGGGAGATGGGGTTTCTACTGTGGCAACGGAACGGGAGCGATGGTGGGTTATTAAGATGCCATTGAAACAAGGGACGGCAGAATTAGAAACAGAGCCACTGAAACAAGCGTTTCATAGTGGGATCTTTCAAATCAGAGAGAGATCGGCAGGGAATCTTGTACTTGGGGTCAGTGTAGCCCATTCATTTGAGCTGTGTCTCCACCTTCTGCAGGTGGTGCTTTGGGGGGTCTGCTGCCTTGGGAAGAGGAAGCAGAGGATCTATCTCTGGGGATCAGGTGGGCACCTTGACAAGCACGTGCATTGGTGGAGTGCCCTGACTCTCAGGCCAAGCCATCTCACAGGGTGGGTCTCAGCCCACGTGGTTGTTTACAGGGGCAGAAGGACTGCTCCGCCAGGCTGGCTGCCCAGGAATGAGCCCTCTCTGATGCGGCAGATTCAGAGGCAGCTGACCTAACCCCCAGCCTCCGGGTTTCCGTTCCTTCGAGAGACCCCAGGGGCCTCAGCAAAGGGGACGAGAGATCTCTGATTTTTGATACAATGGCAAGGCTGCTGCTGCTGATATATTTTAATTAGAAACATAGGTACATGTTTATCATTTTCAGGTTCCATTTCTTTGTCGTTTGCCGAGGTGGAGAGGGATGGGTCTTTTCAGGCTCAAGGGACATTTGAAGAAACAGCAGGACATCCTGCCCGCCCAGCAGAAGGCTACACACAGTAGACCTCAAGTGCAGGGGTGCAGTCTGTCGGAGAAAGAGATCCAGGCTGAATGCCTGGAGGCAACCGCCCCTGCCTCTATGACCGAGAAACCTGGCTCTTCAGGCTGTAGCCCTTCCAGTGACATTCTTGGTGTCTTTGTGAGAATGATAGTTTTGCCCTCTCTCACCACACACACACACACACACACACACACACACACACACACACACATCTCTCCCTCTCACCCAACCACAATGCTGGTGGAAAGACTGTTGAGGTGAAGGCACTTGGAAACCTAGGAGAGTACCAGGCAGGATTCCCCAGCGAAAAGTGAGAGGGAGAGACAGCCTCTGGCTCTGGCCATCAAAGGGACGTTTTGACAATCCCCTCACGTGATGCTGCCCGGCTCGGTCCTACCTCACAGAGTGCTTCAAGGGGATGGTGGGTTATTAAGATGCCATTGAAACAAGGGACGGCAGAATTAGAAACAGAGCCACTGAAACAAGCGTTTCATAGTGGGATCTTTCAAATCAGAGAGAGATCGGCAGGGAATCTTGTACTTGGGGTCAGTGTAGCCCATTCATTTGAGCTGTGTCTCCACCTTCTGCAGGTGGTGCTTTGGGGGGTCTGCTGCCTTGGGAAGAGGAAGCAGAGGATCTATCTCTGGGGATCAGGTGGGCACCTTGACAAGCACGTGCATTGGTGGAGTGCCCTGACTCTCAGGCCAAGCCATCTCACAGGGTGGGTCTCAGCCCACGTGGTTGTTTACAGGGGCAGAAGGACTGCTCCGCCAGGCTGGCTGCCCAGGAATGAGCCCTCTCTGATGCGGCAGATTCAGAGGCAGCTGACCTAACCCCCAGCCTCCGGGTTTCCGTTCCTTCGAGAGACCCCAGGGGCCTCAGCAAAGGGGACGAGAGATCTCTGATTTTTGATACAATGGCAAGGCTGCTGCTGCTGATATATTTTAATTAGAAACATAGGTACATGTTTATCATTTTCAGGTTCCATTTCTTTGTCGTTTGCCGAGGTGGAGAGGGATGGGTCTTTTCAGGCTCAAGGGACATTTGAAGAAACAGCAGGACATCCTGCCCGCCCGGCAGAAGGCTACACACAGTAGACCTCAAGTGCAGGGGTGCAGTCTGTCGGAGAAAGAGATCCAGGCTGAATGCCTGGAGGCAACCGCCCCTGCCTCTATGACCGAGAAACCTGGCTCTTCAGGCTGTAGCCCTTCCAGTGACATTCTTGGTGTCTTTGTGAGAATGATAGTTTTGCCCTCTCTCACCACACACACACACACACACACACACACACACACACACACACATCTCTCCCTCTCACCCAACCACAATGCTGGTGGAAAGACTGTTGAGGTGAAGGCACTTGGAAACCTAGGAGAGTACCAGGCAGGATTCCCCAGCGAAAAGTGAGAGGGAGAGACAGCCTCTGGCTCTGGCCATCAAAGGGACGTTTTGACAATCCCCTCACGTGATGCTGCCCGGCTCGGTCCTACCTCACAGAGTGCTTCAAGTCCAGGAATGAGAGGGAACCCGGCCCCCACCACCCACTAACACCTGTGTTTCCTTTCCAGATCTTACAGGTGAACAAGGTGATGTCCATCTTGTTTTATGTGATGTTTCTCGCGTATCTCCGTGGTATCCAAGGAAACAGCATGGATCCAAGGAGCCTGCCGGAAGACTCACTCAATTCCCTGATTATTAAGCTGATCCAGGCGGACATTTTAAAAAACAAGCTCTCCAAGCAGATGGTGGACGTTAAGGAGAGCTACCAGAGCACCCTGCCCAAGGCGGAGGCACCCCGCCGAGAGCCCGCCCGGTCGGAATTCCAGCCCGTGACGGCCATGGGCCCCGAACTGCTGCGGCATCAGAGACGCTACAGCTCGCCCCGCGTCCTGCTGAGTGACAGCACGCCCCTGGAGCCCCCACCCCTGTACCTCATGGAGGATTACGTGGGCAACCCCGTGGTGGCCAACAGAACGGCAAGGAGGAAGAGGTACGCGGAGCACAAGAGCCACCGGGGCGAGTATTCCGTGTGCGACAGCGAGAGCCTGTGGGTGACCGACAAGTCGTCGGCCATCGACATCCGGGGACACCAGGTCACGGTGCTGGGGGAGATCAAAACCGGCAACTCCCCCGTCAAACAGTACTTTTACGAGACGAGATGTAAGGAGGCCAGGCCTGTCAAGAACGGTTGCAGAGGAATCGATGACAAACACTGGAACTCGCAGTGCAAAACCTCCCAAACCTACGTCCGGGCACTGACGTCAGAGAACAACAAGCTGGTCGGCTGGAGGTGGATACGGATAGACACGTCCTGTGTGTGTGCCTTGTCGAGAAAGATCGGAAGAACATGAATCGGCATCTCTCCCCGTATATAAATTATTACTTTAAATTATATGATATGCATGTAGCATATAAATGTTTATATTGTTTTTATATATTATAAGTTGACCTTTATTTATTAAACTTCAGCCACCCTTACAGTATATAAGCTTTTTTCTCAATAAAGTCCGTGTGCTTGTCAGGCCTCTCCCATCTGTTCGACCCGACTCTGTACACCGTGATGCTGCCCGGCTCGGTCCTACCTCACAGAGTGCTTCAAGTCCAGGAATGAGAGGGAACCCGGCCCCCACCACCCACTAACACCTGTGTTTCCTTTCCAGATCTTACAGGTGAACAAGGTGATGTCCATCTTGTTTTATGTGATGTTTCTCGCGTATCTCCGTGGTATCCAAGGAAACAGCATGGATCCAAGGAGCCTGCCGGAAGACTCACTCAATTCCCTGATTATTAAGCTGATCCAGGCGGACATTTTAAAAAACAAGCTCTCCAAGCAGATGGTGGACGTTAAGGAGAGCTACCAGAGCACCCTGCCCAAGGCGGAGGCACCCCGCCGAGAGCCCGCCCGGTCGGAATTCCAGCCCGTGACGGCCATGGGCCCCGAACTGCTGCGGCATCAGAGACGCTACAGCTCGCCCCGGGTCCTGCTGAGTGACAGCACGCCCCTGGAGCCCCCACCCCTGTACCTCATGGAGGATTACGTGGGCAACCCCGTGGTGGCCAACAGAACGGCAAGGAGGAAGAGGTACGCGGAGCACAAGAGCCACCGGGGCGAGTATTCCGTGTGCGACAGCGAGAGCCTGTGGGTGACCGACAAGTCGTCGGCCATCGACATCCGGGGACACCAGGTCACGGTGCTGGGGGAGATCAAAACCGGCAACTCCCCCGTCAAACAGTACTTTTACGAGACGAGATGTAAGGAGGCCAGGCCTGTCAAGAACGGTTGCAGAGGAATCGATGACAAACACTGGAACTCGCAGTGCAAAACCTCCCAAACCTACGTCCGGGCACTGACGTCAGAGAACAACAAGCTGGTCGGCTGGAGGTGGATACGGATAGACACGTCCTGTGTGTGTGCCTTGTCGAGAAAGATCGGAAGAACATGAATCGGCATCTCTCCCCGTATATAAATTATTACTTTAAATTATATGATATGCATGTAGCATATAAATGTTTATATTGTTTTTATATATTATAAGTTGACCTTTATTTATTAAACTTCAGCCACCCTTACAGTATATAAGCTTTTTTCTCAATAAAGTCCGTGTGCTTGGCTTCGCTCAGGCCTCTCCCATCTGTTCGACCCGACTCTGTAACCCGCTCCCGGGAGGCACCCTGTGAAGTCCGTGTTCACCGCGGCTGCGGTCGGTACTGTCGAGGCCACGTCTGTCATTTTAGTAAACTTGTTGAAATCGGCTGATGTCAGAGTTGTGTGTAGACACAGTTACACATCCCCTTCCAAGGTGCTTCATGATCAATTCATTGATTAAGTAACTGGTACCACCTCCATGCAGTGGTGTAGCTCAGAGGCGTACCCTTAATTCTGGCTGGTGAGCTCACTACTCAGAACTTGTCACCTTCCTCTGCTGTCAGTTTTTGCCCATTAGAATTATGATCTGCTCCAATGATTTGGTCCCCAAACGCTAGCAGCGAACCTGGCAATTTTCGTTTTGGAAGTTTCTTTTCAGCACATTTGTTGTTTGAGGGGTTGAGATTGTTAAGGGTTGAATTTTTTTTTTCCCCTTGGCTTCGGTTTTTGTTTTGCTTTCTTGTAAAAGTGGTTTTCATCTTCTGAGGCATGAAGGAAAATGTGTTTTAACTATTTGTAACAGAAATAATGGTATGGTTCCCCGGGAACAGAAGTGGATCATGAGTCATCTGCACACAGAAGAGAAACATGCTGCTGAGAGATTCTCCCTGGGTTTCTCCTGCCTTCCTGTCCTCTGCTGGGTCCTCCTGCGGCACCCGGTGGAACCATAAAGGCTGGTGCTCTGGGCCAGACTTGGGTTCACATTCCAGCTCCTCCCTGTGACTGTGGGCAGGGTTTTGAAAGCTCCTGAGCCCGTGTTGCCTGGAGTCAGAGAGTCAGATGCAGATCTCGTCTACCCGCCAGGCTGCCTTGATTCAGCTCCCTAACCACCCTCGGACGTCCCAGCGTCCCAAGAGGGTGTAGATACTCAAGACTAGGCGTTCCTTACCTCCTCCCTGCTCCATATTTCAGTGTTGTGTTCTTTGGTATCGTTTTTTGTTTGTTTTGTTTTCCCCATGCCTAGCTTAACTGAGGTCTAATTGACATAGAGCATTGTACAAGTTCAAAGAGTACAATGTAATGATTTGATACAGGGGCATATTGTGAAATGTTTACCACAATAAGGTCAGTGAGCACATCCTTCACCTCACATAACTGCCACTGTTGTCACGATGAAAACATTTCAAATCGACCCTTATCGCAGCTTCCAGGTGTACAGTATTGTCATCTATGGTTACCAGGCTGTACATTAGACTCCCCCAAACTTGTTCCTCTTAAAATTTGAAACTTGTACTCTCTGACCAGCACCTCCTCTTCCCCGAGCCCCGAGCCCCAATCCCTGGTAATGGTAGTTCTGCTCTTTGCTTCTTTGAGTTGAACTTTTTTGTTGTGGCATTTAGTTGTTCAGACGTGTCCAGCTCTTTGCACTCACATGGTCTGTAGCCCACCAAGCTCTTCTGTCCATGGGATTTTCCAAGCAAGAATACTGGAGTGGGTTGCCATTTCCTTCCCCAGGGAATTTTCCCAACCCAAGGAGGAACCTGTGTCTCCTGCATTGGCAAGCAGATTCTTTCCCACTGAGCCACTAGGGAAGCCTGACCATAGGAGCCTGGGAGCCTTGTAATTGGCCCAATCCTGGTTCTCAGGTGGAGTTAAGGAGCCCTTAGGTTCCTCTTCTGGAATGTCTTCTGCCCATGGGTTTAGGGCCTGTTTGGCTCTAGGAAGACAGGATTGGGTGACAGAGACCCTGGAGTCCAGCCTTGGAAGCCACAGTCCCTAAACAGCAGGACTGAGTTCCCCTGGGCCCCACCTTCAGGGGAAGGAGTCTGCTTGTTGAGATCAAATATGGAGCAGTGTGCTTCCAGGGCGAGGGCGCTCAGTGGCGAGAGCAAACCTGGAGCTGATGAAAAGTGGCCTTAGAGGAGCCCCAGCTTCAGGCCGTGTGTGGCTCTGCCTGCCTTGGGCTGGGGACATGGTTCCCTCTTGGCAACTGTACCAGCATCAGAGGACATCCAAGGTCGGCCAAGGCCAGCGTGTTAGACTCCCAGGCCAGGGAACATTCCTCCATGAAGTCTGCAGGAGGCCTTCTGCATTCAATGCGTACCTCTGCCATTGTGATGGCGAACTTTTGGGGGGGGTAATTGACATAGAGCATTGTACAAGTTCAAAGAGTACAATGTAATGATTTGATACAGGGGCATATTGTGAAATGTTTACCACAATAAGGTCAGTGAGCACATCCTTCACCTCACATAACTGCCACTGTTGTCACGATGAAAACATTTCAAATCGACCCTTATCGCAGCTTCCAGGTGTACAGTATTGTCATCTATGGTTACCAGGCTGTACATTAGACTCCCCCAAACTTGTTCCTCTTAAAATTTGAAACTTGTACTCTCTGACCAGCACCTCCTCTTCCCCGAGCCCCGAGCCCCAATCCCTGGTAATGGTAGTTCTGCTCTTTGCTTCTTTGAGTTGAACTTTTTTGTTGTGGCATTTAGTTGTTCAGACGTGTCCAGCTCTTTGCACTCACATGGTCTGTAGCCCACCAAGCTCTTCTGTCCATGGGATTTTCCAAGCAAGAATACTGGAGTGGGTTGCCATTTCCTTCCCCAGGGAATTTTCCCAACCCAAGGAGGAACCTGTGTCTCCTGCATTGGCAAGCAGATTCTTTCCCACTGAGCCACTAGGGAAGCCTGACCATAGGAGCCTGGGAGCCTTGTAATTGGCCCAATCCTGGTTCTCAGGTGGAGTTAAGGAGCCCTTAGGTTCCTCTTCTGGAATGTCTTCTGCCCATGGGTTTAGGGCCTGTTTGGCTCTAGGAAGACAGGATTGGGTGACAGAGACCCTGGAGTCCAGCCTTGGAAGCCACAGTCCCTAAACAGCAGGACTGAGTTCCCCTGGGCCCCACCTTCAGGGGAAGGAGTCTGCTTGTTGAGATCAAATATGGAGCAGTGTGCTTCCAGGGCGAGGGCGCTCAGTGGCGAGAGCAAACCTGGAGCTGATGAAAAGTGGCCTTAGAGGAGCCCCAGCTTCAGGCCGTGTGTGGCTCTGCCTGCCTTGGGCTGGGGACATGGTTCCCTCTTGGCAACTGTACCAGCATCAGAGGACATCCAAGGTCGGCCAAGGCCAGCGTGTTAGACTCCCAGGCCAGGGAACATTCCTCCATGAAGTCTGCAGGAGGCCTTCTGCATTCAATGCGTACCTCTGCCATTGTGATGGCGAACGGGTGAATTCATCTGAGACAGGAGGGCAGGGGTCTGGCTGCTAGAGATGCCCTTGGTGTCTGTTACCCTCCTTTGCGGCCTGGTTTCTGACTGTAGCTTCATTTAGCAGAAAGGTGTGTTGCAAGATAAGGAGCTTGGCTGGGGTCTGGCAGGTTCTGGCCTGGCTCTGTTGCCAGGGGCTACATGAACTCGCCTGTCCTGGGGGCATTTCAGCCTCTTGAGCTCCGACTGCAGAGAGGACGAGCTGTCAGTTCTCTCTTCCTTGATGGATGCCCGCCACGATCAGAAGCTCTGATGGCTGCTGTTAGCAGGTTTCCCTCTTTCCTTTCGTAAGGTCCCTTCTCTACAGGTCGTATGAACTTGGCCAAGTTATTTAGCCTTTGTTTCTTTGGCTCTAAAAGAAGGGGAGTGCCTGTTTCATTAAACCTTCCTGCAATGTCATGAAAGCACCCCGTCCTGACCCATCGGGAGCCTTCTCAGGGTGGCCCTTGGTGATTAGGCTTGGGGAGACTTTCAGGAGCTCTCAATCTGGAATTCTGGGTGGAATTTCCCAACTTTGTGGTGGAGGATTGGCCTTAATTAGACGTCTACATTATCTACTCCCTCAAGCACTCCCCAGGGTTGTGTTCACTCACTTCCCCTCCCTGGGTCTCCTGGTCTCTTTTCAGCAGAACTACAAGCAATGTACGTGATTTTCTGAAATGTTTGTGTGGATTGGGTTTTTTTTTCCAGCAGGACTGAGTTCCCTGGGCCCCACCTTCAGGGGAAGGAGTCTGCTTGTTGAGATCAAATATGGAGCAGTGTGCTTCCAGGGCGAGGGCGCTCAGTGGCGAGAGCAAACCTGGAGCTGATGAAAAGTGGCCTTAGAGGAGCCCCAGCTTCAGGCCGTGTGTGGCTCTGCCTGCCTTGGGCTGGGGACATGGTTCCCTCTTGGCAACTGTACCAGCATCAGAGGACATCCAAGGTCGGCCAAGGCCAGCGTGTTAGACTCCCAGGCCAGGGAACATTCCTCCATGAAGTCTGCAGGAGGCCTTCTGCATTCAATGCGTACCTCTGCCATTGTGATGGCGAACGGGTGAATTCATCTGAGACAGGAGGGCAGGGGTCTGGCTGCTAGAGATGCCCTTGGTGTCTGTTACCCTCCTTTGCGGCCTGGTTTCTGACTGTAGCTTCATTTAGCAGAAAGGTGTGTTGCAAGATAAGGAGCTTGGCTGGGGTCTGGCAGGTTCTGGCCTGGCTCTGTTGCCAGGGGCTACATGAACTCGCCTGTCCTGGGGGCATTTCAGCCTCTTGAGCTCCGACTGCAGAGAGGACGAGCTGTCAGTTCTCTCTTCCTTGATGGATGCCCGCCACGATCAGAAGCTCTGATGGCTGCTGTTAGCAGGTTTCCCTCTTTCCTTTCGTAAGGTCCCTTCTCTACAGGTCGTATGAACTTGGCCAAGTTATTTAGCCTTTGTTTCTTTGGCTCTAAAAGAAGGGGAGTGCCTGTTTCATTAAACCTTCCTGCAATGTCATGAAAGCACCCCGTCCTGACCCATCGGGAGCCTTCTCAGGGTGGCCCTTGGTGATTAGGCTTGGGGAGACTTTCAGGAGCTCTCAATCTGGAATTCTGGGTGGAATTTCCCAACTTTGTGGTGGAGGATTGGCCTTAATTAGACGTCTACATTATCTACTCCCTCAAGCACTCCCCAGGGTTGTGTTCACTCACTTCCCCTCCCTGGGTCTCCTGGTCTCTTTTCAGCAGAACTACAAGCAATGTACGTGATTTTCTGAAATGTTTGTGTGGATGGGTTTGGGGTTTTGCTCTGGTAGTATGTGTCTGTCCAGATGTCTGTCTATCTCCTATCCAACTCCACTTTCTCCAGGTTGGTGATCCGGATTTGGCATTTTTGAAGCACTTGGTTGTTTCTGTCTCCCCCACCCATGCGTGAGCATGTGTGCATGTTTACGTCTGCTTTTTAGTTCATTGAGTCAGTGTGGAAACCCTCTGCTGAGGCTCAGCGAAACCATCTGCCTGTATGTTATCACCTCCGAACACGTGCGAGGGAATGAAACCCGTGTTGTCGGCTCCCGGCTACCTGGAGGCTTGTCTGGCTTCACCAGAAAGGCGCCTCCCCCAGACTTTGGGCTTGGATGGCCCCACCATGCAAAGCCTCCCTCGCTGCCCCAGCAACAGCCTCAGCAGGCGTCCTTGGAGGCCTGGCAGGCAGCCAACTGTCTGGAGCCCCAAGGCCATCCCCACAAAACCACCCAAGGGTCCTGAAAGTGCTCTTTGCACAAACCCAGGAAGAACCATTTCTCCAAAGACCGACTTTCTGCACCAGAGCCCTCTTCAGCTGACCCCATACCTCCAGGCTCCCACCTCCAGATCCAAGGAGACCCACATTCCGTTATACACACTTCTCAAGTTACCGCGGGCCAGTGATCTGCTCATGAGGCACCTGTGTTTCACAATAGGCTGAAAGGCAAGTGTCTCTGGGTTGAGTGGAAACCCCAGGCTTTTGTCTTGTTACAGACAGAGGAGGGCCTTGCTTGGACAAGCAGAACCACAGGGAGGTCACAGGTGCCCTGAAGGACATAGGTTTGTTTCTGCCTCAGACCTGTATTTGATACCAAAGGCCAACAAACCAGACATGGATGGCCTGAGGTGGAGGCCTGGCGTGGGGACGGGGCAGGGGCGGGGCAGGAGGTGAAAGGCAAAAGCACACACATATCAAGAGACTTTTCTAGAAGCTGGCTACCACTGAGAATTCTGGCTGAGTTGAACTTCCCTGGTGGCTCAGACAGTAAAGAATCTGTCTGCAGTGCAGGAAACCTAGGTTCGATCCCTGGGTTGAGAAGACCTCCTGGAGAAGGGAATGGTAAGCCACTTCAGTATTCTTGCCTGGAGAATCCCATGGACAGAGGAGCCCGGTGGGCTACAGTCCATAGGGCCGCACAGAGTCAGACATGACTGAGTGACTAAGCACAGGGCTTGGCAATGAGATTGCATGTACAGTGACAGAAAGGTTTATGGCAAGAAAACATTAAAGTTTATTAGGAAATGGGGAAGCACAGCTGAACGGGTTTGATGACTTTTCACAAGGAGATGCTGGGAGGTGGGTGGATGCATGTGTTTGCGTGTATTTGTGTGTGTGTGTGTGTGTGTGTGTGTGTATAGCTGCTTTGATTTCTCAACCATTGGAGTATTGCATTTTTTTAAGGAAAGGTAATGCTTGAAAAGAATGTTCCAGAGCATGAGTTTAACCTTTAGGAGACTGAGCTGGTAGCCAGCTGGGAAGCATATGGATCAAACATTCTTGGGGCTAGAAAGCCAGCTGGTCAGGGTGGAGGATTTACAGGCAGAAAAACCATCGGGCAGATTCCAGCAGCCAAAACAGAAGGGTCTGAGGATGTGGACTTTCTGATTGGGCAGGAGAAGGCTGGAGACTTGGGGCTGAGATACAGGCTGAAAGGGAAGGTCAGCCTGAAGAATAAATAATCCGAGCAAGGGTTCTCATGTACTGGCTGCTTCTTCCCTGCAAGGCTGTGCGTGCACCCCAGGAGTTTTAACTCTTTCGTGCCGTCGAGGACACTGGTGAAGGAAAGCTAGGTAACTCACCAGAAGTGGTACAGTGGGGAAGGAGCGTACCCAGTGGGGAGCCTGGGAGGTCTGGAAGCCCTTGTTCTGAAGACAGCAGTGGGAAGGATGCTGCGTGCCTCTGGGGATCTTGACCCTGACTTCGATGGGAATGAGGAGGTGGCAGGCATGTGACACAAGGAGTACTTAATGGGTCCACATGGCAAGGATTTCCAGCAATTTTTTTACCCGAGGGAACTGCCAGTCTCAACGGCACTGTGGCTCCCAGCAGCAGGGTGGGCAAGAGGAGTGCGTCTCCCACCCAAACCCCCTAAACCCTCGCTCCCCAACCTGGTAACTTATCAACCACTGTACTGGCCAGAGTGTCACTGTAGCTCTTCACTGAAGAATAAAGGTCAGCATGGCTATAGCTTCCTTTGGGATCTTTTGCAAAAGGATCGAAGACAGAAATTTCAAATTCAGAATTTTTAATCCTTACTCACAGTCAGAAATCCATCTTTTACCCAGTCAATATACTTTTTTAACTTGTTGAACACCTATGAGGTGGCAAACACCCTGCTCAACTATATGGGGTCAGCCCAGAAATGTCGTCTCTCCTGGAAGAATAGTGAGTAAAAAGGATGGGACCTTCAGGTATAACTGCTGAGAGGACCCTGCTTGTGTCCTCTCTATGAGCACCTGTTCACAAGGAGTTGCTGCTATTTTAAAGTGACTCTAATTATCTGATAGAAATCCACTCCATATGCTGAAGCCAAATCTACACATAAAATGGCTGTAACTAGATCTTCAACCAAAGGGGCTCCAACAACCCAGGAAATGAGCGACTAAATTCTGCTGGGAACAATCATTGAAGGCTTGCCTGAGGAGGTAACTCTGAGCCGGCTCTTAGGGATGAGTAGGAATTTGACAATGAAGAAATTCAAGATGGAGGACACACACCTTCAAAAGTGCAAGACAGGGCTTCCCTGGTGGTCCAGTGGAGAAAGAGTCCTCCTTGCAGTGCAAGGGGCACCAGTTTCATCCCTGGCCCAGGAAGACCCCACATGCCATGGAGCAGCTGGACTGATGTGTCCAATTATGAGCCAGTGCTCTGGAGCACACGTGTCCAGAGCCAGTGCTCAGCAACGAGAGAGGCCACTGCAATGGGAGGCCCACACTGGCCAAAGAATATAGATGGATGAAAATAAATAAATAAAACAACCAATAAAAGAGGCCAAAATTTTTTTTAAAAAAGTACAAGACAGTGAAAGGGTCTAACGCATGGAGAGAAAAGAAAAAGCATTGAGGGCTAACGAGAATTTTATGACTGTAGGAAGCTGGAGAGAGAAGTTGAGAGCAAATGATTCAAGACCATGGGTGAGAGGCTACCATGTTTGGATTTGATGCTCGACTTTAGCATCAGAATTGCTGAAAGGGTCCATCACCCAAGTCTCTGACTGATGAGGTCTGAGTGGGAACCTGAGAACCTGAGTTTCTAGCAAGTTCCCAAGGATGCTGTGGCACACTTTGAGAATCGCTGGTTTGCTAAGTAATGAGGAATTAACAAGAGTTTTTTCCTCTCATTTTTAAGAAGATGATTGTGGTAGTGGGATAACTGGTGGTTGGAAAGCTGAAAGACCAGCAGAAGAACCCAGAGGAGGACAAGGGAGAGGGAGCAAAGAGGAACTTGGGATGAGAGGAGCGTTTTTCAGGTGGACTGACGAATAAAGTGAGTTTAAGAATAGTGAGTAAAGGATGGGACCTTCAGGTATAACTGCTGAGAGGACCCTGCTTGTGTCCTCTCTATGAGCACCTGTTCACAAGGAGTTGCTGCTATTTTAAAGTGACTCTAATTATCTGATAGAAATCCACTCCATATGCTGAAGCCAAATCTACACATAAAATGGCTGTAACTAGATCTTCAACCAAAGGGGCTCCAACAACCCAGGAAATGAGCGACTAAATTCTGCTGGGAACAATCATTGAAGGCTTGCCTGAGGAGGTAACTCTGAGCCGGCTCTTAGGGATGAGTAGGAATTTGACAATGAAGAAATTCAAGATGGAGGACACACACCTTCAAAAGTGCAAGACAGGGCTTCCCTGGTGGTCCAGTGGAGAAAGAGTCCTCCTTGCAGTGCAAGGGGCACCAGTTTCATCCCTGGCCCAGGAAGACCCCACATGCCATGGAGCAGCTGGACTGATGTGTCCAATTATGAGCCAGTGCTCTGGAGCACACGTGTCCAGAGCCAGTGCTCAGCAACGAGAGAGGCCACTGCAATGGGAGGCCCACACTGGCCAAAGAATATAGATGGATGAAAATAAATAAATAAAACAACCAATAAAAGAGGCCAAAATTTTTTTTAAAAAAGTACAAGACAGTGAAAGGGTCAAACGAAAGGAGAGAAAAGAAAAAGCATTGAGGGCTAACGAGAATTTTATGACTGTAGGAAGCTGGAGAGAGAAGTTGAGAGCAAATGATTCAAGACCATGGGTGAGAGGCTACCATGTTTGGATTTGATGCTCGACTTTAGCATCAGAATTGCTGAAAGGGTCCATCACCCAAGTCTCTGACTGATGAGGTCTGAGTGGGAACCTGAGAACCTGAGTTTCTAGCAAGTTCCCAAGGATGCTGTGGCACACTTTGAGAATCGCTGGTTTGCTAAGTAATGAGGAATTAACAAGAGTTTTTTCCTCTCATTTTTAAGAAGATGATTGTGGTAGTGGGATAACTGGTGGTTGGAAAGCTGAAAGACCAGCAGAAGAACCCAGAGGAGGACAAGGGAGAGGGAGCAAAGAGGAACTTGGGATGAGAGGAGCGTTTTTCAGGTGGCACAGATTGGATTTGTTACTATTTGGGTATGGAAGATGAGAAAGGAAGGCATATAGAAGATGATCACTTCATCCTGGAGACAAGATGATTCTAGATCCAGTTCAAGAAGACTCCCAGGTGAGTGGGTTTGAATACGGGGATGATAGACAGGGAATTTGAGGTCAAGATATCCAATAGACAACTCATTGTCAAGATAGAAGCATGCTAGACATGATCAAAGAACAGCTGTTATTCATCTAGGAATAATCCAGCAGAGTATGTCTCCCTGCTTCCAAGTGGGTCTAGCCAAAGCTCAGTGGAAGCAAATCAGGATGTGGAATCTGGACCCCTCTAGAGATGTGTGGTCAGACCTCCAGTGGAGATGACTCAAAAGATGGAACCAGTCCTAGATGTCATGTCTAGGACACCTGCATCTTCACATCAGCATCACTTCACGGAGGTGTGGCTTAGTGGTCAGTTTGAGGGTGTGCTCCTGTGTGTACATAAGTTTGCATTTTAAAGAAAAATTCAGGTGTTAGGAAGCCAAACTCAAAAGATCTGGGTCCAAAAGGACCTAACGTGGTTCTATTTTGGGGGCTGGAATCTTTCCCAGTTGTTGGCTTGGCTTCTTGAAAGCTTATTGGTCCTTCAGAAAAATCAAAGATCCATCTCTCTTAGCAAAGTCTTGGAAGGAGCCAAGCTCCATTCAACTCCTGGGCTTGAATAGGTGTCGTTCCCTCTGCCAGGAAGCTGGTCCTCCATCTCCCCGCCCCCTTCATCTTACTGCCTCCTGCTTGGTTTACAAATTCCTCAGTTTACAGAGCCAGACCTCAAGTCATCCAACCCTTTTCCTTGGGGGGACCTTTCCTGACGCCTCTTCCTGAGTTCACTAGAGCCTAGCCTTCCCCATCTTTTCCTGTGGTCCTGGCACCCACCATTTATACCAGATAATACACCTGAAATGACAGCTGTCTAGGTGTCAGGGTAAGTCTTTGTTTGATATGTCCTCCTCCCGCCCCCACCCCACCGTTTGACTTTGATCTCCTAGGGGGCAATTACGCTGATTTTGTCAGAATCATACCCAAATGCTGGGCACTGAGCTCTCAGTAGGTAGTCAGACCATATTTGTTACACAAATGGATGAATGAATCCTGTAATAAACTGGCGCTGCAGCAGGAAGGATTTGGGTTAAACCCAAGAGTAAATGGATCAGGATGGAAGACTGTGTTGCTCTTTAGTTACAATGATGAGACATGCAGGTGAGGTTGAATACGGGATGATAGACAGGAATTTGAGGTCAAGATATCCAATAGACAACTCATTGTCAAGATAGAAGCATGCTAGACATGATCAAAGAACAGCTGTTATTCATCTAGGAATAATCCAGCAGAGTATGTCTCCTGCTTCCAAGTGGGTCTAGCCAAAGCTCAGTGGAAGCAAATCAGGATGTGGAATCTGGACCCTCTAGAGATGTGTGGTCAGACCTCCAGTGGAGATGACTCAAAAGATGGAACCAGTCCTAGATGTCATGTCTAGGACACCTGCATCTTCACATCAGCATCACTTCACGGAGGTGTGGCTTAGTGGTCAGTTTGAGGGTGTGCTCCTGTGTGTACATAAGTTTGCATTTTAAAGAAAAATTCAGGTGTTAGGAAGCCAAACTCAAAAGATCTGGGTCCAAAAGGACCTAACGTGGTTCTATTTTGGGGGCTGGAATCTTTCCCAGTTGTTGGCTTGGCTTCTTGAAAGCTTATTGGTCCTTCAGAAAAATCAAAGATCCATCTCTCTTAGCAAAGTCTTGGAAGGAGCCAAGCTCCATTCAACTCCTGGGCTTGAATAGGTGTCGTTCCCTCTGCCAGGAAGCTGGTCCTCCATCTCCCCGCCCCCTTCATCTTACTGCCTCCTGCTTGGTTTACAAATTCCTCAGTTTACAGAGCCAGACCTCAAGTCATCCAACCCTTTTCCTTGGGGGGACCTTTCCTGACGCCTCTTCCTGAGTTCACTAGAGCCTAGCCTTCCCCATCTTTTCCTGTGGTCCTGGCACCCACCATTTATACCAGATAATACACCTGAAATGACAGCTGTCTAGGTGTCAGGGTAAGTCTTTGTTTGATATGTCCTCCCTCCCCGCCCCCACCCCACCGTTTGACTTTGATCTCCCTAGGGAGCAATTACGCTGATTTTGTCAGAATCATACCCAAATGCTGGGCACTGAGCTCTCAGTAGGTAGTCAGACCATATTTGTTACACAAATGGATGAATGAATCCTGTAATAAACTGGCGCTGCAGCAGGAAGGATTTGGGTTAAACCCAAGAGTAAATGGATCAGGATGGAAGACTGTGTTGCTCTTTAGTTACATAGATGGCTATGATGAGGCACCTGGAGAAGAAATGGCAACCCACTCCAGTATTCTTGCCTGGAAAATTCCATGGACAGAGGAGCCTGGCAGCTACAGTCCATTGGGTCACAAAGAGTCGTCCACGACTGAGTGACTGAGGACATGACGAGGTGAGTATTTCTGGGAGGTGAGAGACTCTGCAATATAGAATCATAATGTCCTTTGCAGGGCAAAGCTTTGAGATGTCATTGTTACATTGATGAAATGTTGGGGGAGGACTTGAGTTGGAAGAAAACAGCCTTTACACGTAAATAAAGAGAAACAGAACTCAAGACCAGGAGCCAGGCTGTGTTTACCCTTCTTAGACACAGAATACCGCGTACTGGTTGAGCATCTGTCCATTCATTCAAGTTCACGTTCATTCAACCTGTGTTGATGGAGGCCTATGATATGCCCGCTTTCCTCTTGGACATTGACCAACATAGTGACAAACGGGCGGAGGAAGATCACACCTTCATGGATCTTCTTGTCTAAAAATAAGCAAGAAATAAGCAAATCTGCATATAAAATACTTTCAGGGAGCGCTAACCACTGAAAGAAATCAGTGGGAAAGAGTGAAAAGATAGAGAAGGAATACATACACAGGGTAAACAGGCAGCTGGGGGCAGGGCGGTGGGGGGTGAGTTACTATATATCTTCATGATTAGAACGCTAGCTGCTTATGAAATTCAAGACGTGAAATGTCAGTATGCCTAAGGAAGTCAGACACATTTTTTACTATTATAAACTTCATGCCATTTATACCAGATAATACACCTGAAATGACAGCTGTCTAGGTGTCAGGGTAAGTCTTTGTTTGATATGTCCTCCTCCCGCCCCCACCCCACCGTTTGACTTTGATCTCCCTAGGGAGCAATTACGCTGATTTTGTCAGAATCATACCCAAATGCTGGGCACTGAGCTCTCAGTAGGTAGTCAGACCATATTTGTTACACAAATGGATGAATGAATCCTGTAATAAACTGGCGCTGCAGCAGGAAGGATTTGGGTTAAACCCAAGAGTAAATGGATCAGGATGGAAGACTGTGTTGCTCTTTAGTTACATAGATGGCTATGATGAGGCACCTGGAGAAGAAATGGCAACCCACTCCAGTATTCTTGCCTGGAAAATTCCATGGACAGAGGAGCCTGGCAGCTACAGTCCATTGGGTCACAAAGAGTCGTCCACGACTGAGTGACTGAGGACATGACGAGGTGAGTATTTCTGGGAGGTGAGAGACTCTGCAATATAGAATCATAATGTCCTTTGCAGGGCAAAGCTTTGAGATGTCATTGTTACATTGATGAAATGTTGGGGGAGGACTTGAGTTGGAAGAAAACAGCCTTTACACGTAAATAAAGAGAAACAGAACTCAAGACCAGGAGCCAGGCTGTGTTTACCCTTCTTAGACACAGAATACCGCGTACTGGTTGAGCATCTGTCCATTCATTCAAGTTCACGTTCATTCAACCTGTGTTGATGGAGGCCTATGATATGCCCGCTTTCCTCTTGGACATTGACCAACATAGTGACAAACGGGCGGAGGAAGATCACACCTTCATGGATCTTCTTGTCTAAAAATAAGCAAGAAATAAGCAAATCTGCATATAAAATACTTTCAGGGAGCGCTAACCACTGAAAGAAATCAGTGGGAAAGAGTGAAAAGATAGAGAAGGAATACATACACAGGGTAAACAGGCAGCTGGGGGCAGGGCGGTGGGGGGTGAGTTACTATATATCTTCATGATTAGAACGCTAGCTGCTTATGAAATTCAAGACGTGAAATGTCAGTATGCCTAAGGGAAGTCAGACACATGTTTGTATCCCCTGAGCCATGAATGGTCCTAATTACCGCAGAGGATCTTTAAGCAAAAAAATCGGAAGCCAAGTTTTGGCAATAGAAGCGCAAGCAGGGCCCAGTCTGTGGACCATCCCTGGGCTATGTGGACTTTCTCTCAGGCCCCTGGGCCCCCTGCTCCCAGCCTCCCCTCTTTCAAAGGGGCTCTCCTCCTGTCAAATCCATTTCATTCCCTAGAAACAAGACTCCTCCCTCCTGAGGCCCAGGGTCCCCTCCGGGAGCTAGAAGGCCTTGACTAGAGCAGCAGTGCGCAGGACCACTCCCCCGGAGTTCCTGTGCCTCTGGCTCCTGCCTGGCAGTTCCCCGCTGGACCAGGTCAGGAGCTTTGCCCCACTCAGGGCTGTTTCTGGTTTGGGGACCCCAAGAGAGCTTCCTTTTCCTCTCAGACACGCTGAAACAAAAGTACTTCTGGGTCCCCTCACAGGACTTTTTCTTGGGACTGTAGTTGAGTCATTTGTGCTTCACAACCCTGTTTTCCTTCCTGAAAGTGGGTCTATAAACATTCCTAAGGACTTCCCTGGTGGCCCAGTGGCTGAGACTTCACCTTTCAACGCAGAGAGTTCAGGTTCAAGCCCTAGTTGGGGAGCTAAGACCCCACATGCCTCGCACCCAGAAAAACCTCAAAACATAAAACAGAAGTAATATTGTAACAAATTTAAAAAAAGACGTTTAAAATGGTCCACATCCACAGAAAAAAGTCTTTAAAAAACATCCCTAAAGGGTTACATAGGGTCCTGGGAGCAGACTTAGCGAACCTTACAGATGTGGCAACATGGATAGCTTTGTGACAGGACAGAGGAGAGGCAAGCGGGGTGGTCTCTGAGAAGCCCCCAAAAGGCCACAGGAACTGCTTCCCACTCCGACTTACTAAATTATCCAGGTAGACTCAGAGAGGTTAGGCAAGCCAGCCAATGCCACACAGCTAATATGCAGGACAGAAACGGATGAGGACCAGATTTTCTGTCATCTCGTCCAGGGCATCTTCCTTTGCTCCATCCTGCTTTCATAATCACGTGACCTGCCATCATATGGGGAAGTTTGCTGATTTTGTTTGGTCTTGAATTTCCTAGGGGCTTCTCTGGTGGCTCAGATGGCCAAAAAAAAAAAAAAAAAAAAAAATCTGTCAGCAAGGTTGGAGGCCCAGATCTCTGGGTCAAGAGATCCCCTGAAGAAGGGAATGGCAACCCACTCCAGGATTCTCACCTGGAGAATCCCATGGACAGAGAAGCCTGGTGGTCTGTAGTCCACGGGGTCACAGTCAGACATGACTGAACAATTAACATACGTAAGTTTCCTATAAAAGGAAGCTAAAATGATAGGACCTACCTCTCGGAGTAACAGTGAAAATGTCTGTAGCTGAAACAGGCTGTGTGGATCAGTGGACAGCGCTCGTGGCACAGGGACATGGCAGTGGGGTTCCCCTGGGCCTTCTTTGAGAGCTTGAGAACAGGGAATTCCTGTGGATGCCCAGGGAAGGAGATGGTAGTAGGCGATCCCTCTGGGACTTTGGAACACCACAGCTATTAGAAATGGACACAGCTGTTGTTTGATATTTTAGCAAGACCTTTGAGCCTGACACTGGCTCTGCCCACCTCACTGGATGTTGTCAGGATGGAAGGCCATCACGAAAGGCCCCTGGCAGCACCACTGACATCCCGGAAGCCCTCCTGACACTGACTGGCTCTCTCCCTGGAGGCGGGACCCAGCGAGCCAGCCCCAGCGCACAGATAGACACATCTGGCTACTCATCATGACCCTCATTCCAGGAAAGTCTCTCTTTTTTGCCCAAATCCCTCACACTGCAGCCCAAGTCAATGTTCTAGAGCTTTCCATTTTAAAGCGCAGACCAAACCTGGAAGTTTTCTAAAGCCCTGGACTCCAGAAGCACAGTCCAATGGGACGGGAAAGGAGGTCGTGAAGCAGGGAAGTTCTGAGGTCTCAGGGTTTTCTTGCAGTACTGCCCTTCCTCGGCAGATGCTCCAGCAGACAACCAGCTCCATCCGGCTCACTCCTGCTGGTAAGCCACTGCCCCATCCCAGTCCTTCAGTTTAGCAATAGCCAAGAGAGCTGGAGAACAGAGAGGCAGAGCCCAGGTGCCTGCCTGGAGCTGCAAGTAGGCACCCCGGAATCCTGGTCCCCACTGGGAAGCCTCAGAAAGAGTATGTCTACTTCCCCCTTACCCATCAGTGCCACCTCCTTGTTGGACCCCCACCTGGGGATACAGACGTACCACAGTGTCCTGGAGAGAGGAACCCAGACAGCCATGATGCAATGTGGCCAGGGTTCCAGGGGCTTCCATGGCAGCTTGTCATAGCGCACAGCTAATACGCTTGTGTGGTTGGCAATGCCCCTGAGAATCCCATGGACAGAGAAGCCTGGTGGTCTGTAGTCCACGGGGTCACAGTCAGACATGACTGAACAATTAACACGTAAGTTTCCTATAAAGGAAGCTAAAATGATAGGACCTACCTCTCGGAGTAACAGTGAAAATGTCTGTAGCTGAAACAGGCTGTGTGGATCAGTGGACACCCTGTGGCACAGGGACATGGCAGTGGGGTTCCCCTGGGCCTTCTTTGAGAGCTTGAGAACAGGGAATTCCTGTGGATGCCCAGGGAAGGAGATGGTAGTAGGCGATCCCTCTGGGACTTTGGAACACCACAGCTATTAGAAATGGACACAGCTGTTGTTTGATATTTTAGCAAGACCTTTGAGCCTGACACTGGCTCTGCCCACCTCACTGGATGTTGTCAGGATGGAAGGCCATCACGAAAGGCCCCTGGCAGCACCACTGACATCCCGGAAGCCCTCCTGACACTGACTGGCTCTCTCCCTGGAGGCGGGACCCAGCGAGCCAGCCCCAGCGCACAGATAGACACATCTGGCTACTCATCATGACCCTCATTCCAGGAAAGTCTCTCTTTTTTGCCCAAATCCCTCACACTGCAGCCCAAGTCAATGTTCTAGAGCTTTCCATTTTAAAGCGCAGACCAAACCTGGAAGTTTTCTAAAGCCCTGGACTCCAGAAGCACAGTCCAATGGGACGGGAAAGGAGGTCGTGAAGCAGGGAAGTTCTGAGGTCTCAGGGTTTTCTTGCAGTACTGCCCTTCCTCGGCAGATGCTCCAGCAGACAACCAGCTCCATCCGGCTCACTCCTGCTGGTAAGCCACTGCCCCATCCCAGTCCTTCAGTTTAGCAATAGCCAAGAGAGCTGGAGAACAGAGAGGCAGAGCCCAGGTGCCTGCCTGGAGCTGCAAGTAGGCACCCCGGAATCCTGGTCCCCACTGGGAAGCCTCAGAAAGAGTATGTCTACTTCCCCCTTACCCATCAGTGCCACCTCCTTGTTGGACCCCCACCTGGGGATACAGACGTACCACAGTGTCCTGGAGAGAGGAACCCAGACAGCCATGATGCAATGTGGCCAGGGTTCCAGGGGCTTCCATGGCAGCTTGTCATAGCGCACAGCTAATACGCTTGTGTGGTTGGGATATAAAGACTGAGGACAGCAACAGCCAAATCATGGGTGCCCACCCTGCAGTGCTCAGGAGCGTGGACCTAGTCCCGCAGAAAATGGGGGCCTGTGTCCTGTGGGAGTCAGGATAATGGCCTTCAGTGCGTGGGTCCCCGTGGGCCCCAGTGTCTCATCTGTCAAGAAGGGCTCTGAGCATCACCTCTGTTCCTCCGCCCTCTGGTGCCATGGCACCCCTTGACCACCTGCACTGACTGCCGTTGCATCTGGGCAGACCCAGGTCTGCCTGGAGCGTGAGCCATGATGTGGCCACCCCTGCAGTGGCCCCCCGTGTAGACCCCAGGATGCTCTGTTATATCCACTCTGGAGGATGGACTTGCTCGGAGTCATGTTGAAGGGAGGACCTGGGACTGGGGACATTCTGGCAGGTTGAGAGCCCGGTTTGGAGAAAGCAGATGAGAGGCTCAGAACATGGTGGGGCCACTCTCTCGTTCATCTGGGCTTGACCCATCCTTCAGCAGCACCCTGACCACTGCCTGGTCCCCTTGACCGGGTGGGAGGGCCAGCTCTGGTCACTGCCCCTCTGACTTCTTGCAGCTGGAAGTCCACATGCTGTGTCTCAGTCCCGGGATAACTACGCTGTCTGCATCGCTTCCTCGCCTCCTCATCCCGTCATCCTCTCCCCTGAACTTTTGACACAGCCCTGCTCCATGTCACCTGACCATAGCCCAGGGGAGTCAGCCTTCTTGGGGTGGGCTGCTCAGCCTCGCTCCATCTCCAGACCTCACACAGGTTTGTCCCCGCTTCCCAGTCCTTCAGTTTAGCAATAGCCAAGAGAGCTGGAGAACAGGGGCCCAGGTGCCTGCCTGGAGCTGCAAGTAGGCACCCCGGAATCCTGGTCCCCACTGGGAAGCCTCAGAAAGAGTATGTCTACTTCCCCCTTACCCATCAGTGCCACCTCCTTGTTGGACCCCCACCTGGGGATACAGACGTACCACAGTGTCCTGGAGAGAGGAACCCAGACAGCCATGATGCAATGTGGCCAGGGTTCCAGGGGCTTCCATGGCAGCTTGTCATAGCGCACAGCTAATACGCTTGTGTGGTTGGGATATAAAGACTGAGGACAGCAACAGCCAAATCATGGGTGCCCACCCTGCAGTGCTCAGGAGCGTGGACCTAGTCCCGCAGAAAATGGGGGCCTGTGTCCTGTGGGAGTCAGGATAATGGCCTTCAGTGCGTGGGTCCCCGTGGGCCCCAGTGTCTCATCTGTCAAGAAGGGCTCTGAGCATCACCTCTGTTCCTCCGCCCTCTGGTGCCATGGCACCCCTTGACCACCTGCACTGACTGCCGTTGCATCTGGGCAGACCCAGGTCTGCCTGGAGCGTGAGCCATGATGTGGCCACCCCTGCAGTGGCCCCCCGTGTAGACCCCAGGATGCTCTGTTATATCCACTCTGGAGGATGGACTTGCTCGGAGTCATGTTGAAGGGAGGACCTGGGACTGGGGACATTCTGGCAGGTTGAGAGCCCGGTTTGGAGAAAGCAGATGAGAGGCTCAGAACATGGTGGGGCCACTCTCTCGTTCATCTGGGCTTGACCCATCCTTCAGCAGCACCCTGACCACTGCCTGGTCCCCTTGACCGGGTGGGAGGGCCAGCTCTGGTCACTGCCCCTCTGACTTCTTGCAGCTGGAAGTCCACATGCTGTGTCTCAGTCCCGGGATAACTACGCTGTCTGCATCGCTTCCTCGCCTCCTCATCCCGTCATCCTCTCCCCTGAACTTTTGACACAGCCCTGCTCCATGTCACCTGACCATAGCCCAGGGGAGTCAGCCTTCTTGGGGTGGGCTGCTCAGCCTCGCTCCATCTCCAGACCTCACACAGGCGCTCTTCTGGGTTGGCAACCCCAGCTTCCCTTCTCACCCCAGGGCAGCTGAGCGGCGGGGCAGGGGGAGGAACTTTCATCAAATGCTACTTTCCTTTGACCCCATCCAGATAATTTCAGGATTCTCCATCATCCAGGGTCCAAGCACTCTGTACTTAGAAATAGAGTCTTTAATTTAATCTTACCAGTATCCTTATAAGAAGAGGAGTGTAGGAGAGGCAGGTGGCGGAGAGAAGGAGAGAGAGAGAGAAAGGACCATGGGAAGACATGGGAGAAAGTAGCCTGTACAAGCCAAGGAGAAAGACCTGGAACACATCCTTCCCTCATGGCCCTTAGAGGAAACCAGCCCAGCCGGCTCCTTGATCTTGGGCTTCTAGCCCCCAGGATTATAAAATAAGATATTCTTTAAGTTAAACTCTCCAGTCTAGCCCTTCATTATGGCAGCACTAGCAAATAAATACAGGTACTTTAAAAAGGAAAATGCTTGCTAACTTGCCTCATTCACGTTCAACTCTTTGTGACCCCATGGACTACCCATGAGACCCTCCAGCCAAGAATGCTGGAGTGGGTTTTCATGCCCTCCTCCAGGGGATCTTCCCAACCCAGGGATTGGAACCATGTATCCTGCATTGACAAGCAGGTTATTTATCATTAGTGCCACCTGGAAATCACAGCAAACTATAAATGTTAAAAGCTTACAGGTAGCATAAAAAATCGGAAAATACAGAAAACCAAATACTAAGTTGCATTAACTTCTAGGTATGCCTTTACCATACTTTCCCATATATTTTTTTAAAGATTTAGTTATTTATTTATTTTTGGGGGGTGGGGTGGGGAGGGAGGGGAGCAGACGGGCTACTTCTATTGGTCTTTCATTTGTCTATTTTCATCCATCTTCATTCTTTGGCCCGTGTGGGCCTCCCATCGCGGTGGGCTCTGCTGTCGCAGAACACTGGCTCTGGGTGCATGCGCTCCAGAGCTCCGGCTCAGTAATTGGACACATCAGTCCAGCCGCTCCGCGGCATGTGGGATCTTCCCAGGCCAGGGATCGAACTGGCACCCCTTGCACTGCAAGGTGGTGTCCTTACCCACTGGACCGCCAGGGAAGCCCTACCATACTTTCCCATATTTTAATCTGTATATTTTTCATATCTGATAATGGTCTTATCAAATCATCTTCTATAGAGAGAATAGAAATAAAATTCAACTTCTCCTGAAACACGACTGATCAAATTTTGTCTTGTATCCTTAATACTTCAGAAAAGTTCTTTTCAGCTTGTATCCTTGGCAATGACATGTACATTTTCAGAATCATTACCAAATTTAGAAAAACCTCTAATATGTATCAGTTGAAAAGTACCAGGATGTGTCCATTTTTTTTAGTGTGGTGATTCGCCTGAAATTCTCATTAACCCACTGCCATCATTGTTCTCACTGAAAGATTATGTCAGCTTCATCAGTGATAGCAGTTTATGTTGAATCAGCAAAAGAAGGAGAATCCTTTCTCCAACATGAACCTGTAATTCATTCCTTTCCTTTAATTGGGCTATAAAGCAATCTAGAAGCCAACACATCACTTCTATTGGCAGTGTATCATTTCCACTGGAAATGTCTCTCTTCCTCTTAATGAATTAACACTTTAGTGTGACCCGAAATTTTTTGTGACAATTGAACTTTTAATATCAGAATAATTTTAATCTTACTTTTACAAGATTTTTAAAACCATGAAACATAGGCATATGTTGTTAGGGGTCCTCTCATCCTTTGGAAGGGATTTGAAGTTTCATGGTGTCCTGGTGACTCAGTGGTAAAAGAACCTGCCTAACAATGCAGGAGACACAGGTTCGATCCCTGGGTCAGGAAGATCTCCTGTAGACGGGACTAGCAACCACTCCAGTATTCTTGCCTAGAGAATTCCATGGACAGAGGAGCCTGGTGGGCTACAGTCCATGGGGTCACAAAGAGTCAGATAAGACTTAATGACAAACAACAGTTACCTGATCAATCAGCGCTGGCCAAGGTTGAAGGTGGGGCTCGGCACAACTGAACTACATACATGTACTTCCAGCCCCCTTGCCCTACTTCGTACCACTTGCCTCAGTCAGCAGCAATGGTCTTCAGTTCTGTAGTCCAGGCTGAAGCAAATTTCTGTTTGGTTAGGATGAATTTATGTCCATTTTCAGTGTCTGTGAATAAAGAAAGAAACAGTTTCCCTAACCCAAAATGAAGTTGGCTCGGGGACATTGTCTACTCTGGTTATCTGGTCTTGGTTCAATCACTCAGTCGTGTCTGACTCTGTGACCCCATGGACTGTGGCACAACAGGCTTCCCTGTCCTTTGTCATGTTCCGGAGCTTGCTCAAATTCATGTCCACTGAGTCAGTGAGGCCATCCAACCATCTTGTCCTCTGTCGTCCCCTTCTCCTTCTGCCTTCTCTTTTCCCCAGCATCAGGGTCTTATCCAATGAGTCATCTCTTCGCATCAGGTGGCCACAGTATTGGAGTTTCAGAGTCAGCCTCAGTTCTTCTAATGAACATTCAGGGTGAATTTCCTTTAGGATTGACTGCTTTAGCAAATAAAATTTTCTCTGGTTGCATGTGTGAGGTTTTTCTTTATCATTTTCAACAGTCTTAAAGGGTTTGCTTTTGCTATCCCTTCTGGGCTATAAAGCAATCTAGAAGCCAACACATCACTTCTATTGGCAGTGTATCATTTCCACTGGAAATGTCTCTCTTCCTCTTAATGAATTAACACTTTAGTGTGACCCGAAATTTTTTGTGACAATTGAACTTTTAATATCAGAATAATTTTAATCTTACTTTTACAAGATTTTTAAAACCATGAAACATAGGCATATGTTGTTAGGGGTCCTCTCATCCTTTGGAAGGGATTTGAAGTTTCATGGTGTCCTGGTGACTCAGTGGTAAAAGAACCTGCCTAACAATGCAGGAGACACAGGTTCGATCCCTGGGTCAGGAAGATCTCCTGTAGACGGGACTAGCAACCACTCCAGTATTCTTGCCTAGAGAATTCCATGGACAGAGGAGCCTGGTGGGCTACAGTCCATGGGGTCACAAAGAGTCAGATAAGACTTAATGACAAACAACAGTTACCTGATCAATCAGCGCTGGCCAAGGTTGAAGGTGGGGCTCGGCACAACTGAACTACATACATGTACTTCCAGCCCCCTTGCCCTACTTCGTACCACTTGCCTCAGTCAGCAGCAATGGTCTTCAGTTCTGTAGTCCAGGCTGAAGCAAATTTCTGTTTGGTTAGGATGAATTTATGTCCATTTTCAGTGTCTGTGAATAAAGAAAGAAACAGTTTCCCTAACCCAAAATGAAGTTGGCTCGGGGACATTGTCTACTCTGGTTATCTGGTCTTGGTTCAATCACTCAGTCGTGTCTGACTCTGTGACCCCATGGACTGTGGCACAACAGGCTTCCCTGTCCTTTGTCATGTTCCGGAGCTTGCTCAAATTCATGTCCACTGAGTCAGTGAGGCCATCCAACCATCTTGTCCTCTGTCGTCCCCTTCTCCTTCTGCCTTCTCTTTTCCCCAGCATCAGGGTCTTATCCAATGAGTCATCTCTTCGCATCAGGTGGCCACAGTATTGGAGTTTCAGAGTCAGCCTCAGTTCTTCTAATGAACATTCAGGGTGAATTTCCTTTAGGATTGACTGCTTTAGCAAATAAAATTTTCTCTGGTTGCATGTGTGAGGTTTTTTCTCTTTATCATTTTCAACAGTCTTAAAGGGTTTGCTTTTTGCTATCCCTTCTGGGCAGAATCTTTGCATTCCCTGGGGGTGAGAGAGTTGTTAGAGATGCTGAAAAGAGTCCCATGGGTCTCCCTGCATGGCCCGTGGTCTTCATGGCCCTCATTCACATTGGTTAAGTGTGGACTCTGCAGCCAGAGAGCTGGAGCTCTGACATGAACTGCTTCTTGCAGGTGCCATGGAACCGGGACAATCTAGTGACTCCAGTCTCGCTCTTGTCAGCTGTAGAGTGGAAAAAACAGTATCCAATAGCGCTGGGTAGTTGTTACAGGGAGAAGGAGAGAATTGCTGCAGGTCAAGCACCTACCTCGGGACACAGCATTTCCCAGGTGCTCACTATAGGGGTAGTTAGTGTTCTTATTAGGGGCATGACTTGGAGAATCGGGGGAACCCAGCAGTGAGAAGGAGACAGTCCTTGTTCCAGGCACCCCAACCCCACTGTTGACTAAAAAAAGATAAACAGCTTGAGAGTTGTGGGTTAAGTTTTATTTGGGGCACAATTAAGACTGCAGCCTGGAAAGCAGCACCTCAGATAACTCTGAGAGACTGCTCCAAAGAAGCAGCAGGAGGAAATTCAGTATATAAGGTTTTGATGAAGGAAGGTTACCATTAAGCACTCATTTTACAAAGGGAGTTTTTGGTTAGTCATGAGGATCTGATTCACCATGAAGGGATTTAGTGCTTTTCTAGGTATGAGGAGATGCAAGGATTGAGATCATAAAATGTTGGCTCGGGTTCTTGGTATCCAATCACTCAGTCGTGTCTGACTCTGTCCCCATGCTCCCTTCTGCCATTCGAGTGCTTCATGTGACGGCCATCCAACCATCTTGTCCTCTGTCCCCTTCTCCTTCTGCCTTCTCTTCCCCAGCATCTGGGTCTTATCCAATGAGTCATCTCTTCGCATCAGGTGGCCACAGTATTGGAGTTTCAGAGTCAGCCTCAGTTCTTCTAATGAACATTCAGGGTGAATTTCCTTTAGGATTGACTGCTTTAGCAAATAAAATTTTCTCTGGTTGCATGTGTGAGGTTTTTTCTTTATCATTTTCAACAGTCTTAAAGGGTTTGCTTTTTGCTATCCCTTCTGGGCAGAATCTTTGCATTCCCTGGGGGTGAGAGAGTTGTTAGAGATGCTGAAAAGAGTCCCATGGGTCTCCCTGCATGGCCCGTGGTCTTCATGGCCCTCATTCACATTGGTTAAGTGTGGACTCTGCAGCCAGAGAGCTGGAGCTCTGACATGAACTGCTTCTTGCAGGTGCCATGGAACCGGGACAATCTAGTGACTCCAGTCTCGCTCTTGTCAGCTGTAGAGTGGAAAAAACAGTATCCAATAGCGCTGGGTAGTTGTTACAGGGAGAAGGAGAGAATTGCTGCAGGTCAAGCACCTACCTCGGGACACAGCATTTCCCAGGTGCTCACTATAGGGTAGTTAGTGTTCTTATTAGGGGCATGACTTGGAGAATCGGGGGAACCCAGCAGTGAGAAGGAGACAGTCCTTGTTCCAGGCACCCCAACCCCACTGTTGACTAAAAAAAGATAAACAGCTTGAGAGTTGTGGGTTAAGTTTTATTTGGGGCACAATTAAGACTGCAGCCTGGAAAGCAGCACCTCAGATAACTCTGAGAGACTGCTCCAAAGAAGCAGCAGGAGGAAATTCAGTATATAAGGTTTTGATGAAGGGGGGGTCCATACCATCAAACACTCATTTTACAAGGGGGTTTTTGGTTAGTCATGAGGATCTGATATCACCATGAAGGGATTTAGTGCTTTTCTAGGTATGAGGAGATGCAAGGATTGAGATCATAAAATCTCTTCCTAAAAACATCTGCCGGTCTAAAGACCTCTCTCATCATATACTCTGGAGCCCAGAAGGCCTCATTCCACCCTGAACCCCCTCAGGGGGCATCGAGAGTCAGCAGCTGCCACAGCACAGGGGTCAGTCTCTGCAGAAGTAGACGGCAAATGCCCTCTACTGACAATGTAATGGGTAAGTGCCAATTTGTAGTTGACAGCCCCCTTCCGCCCCTCAAGGGGGTGTTCCACACAGGCTGGGGTGGCAGTGTCCAGGCCATTTCTCTTCAACCAAGTCCTGCTACAAACCCTGCCCCAGTGTGTGCCGGACATCAGCCACAAGAAGGGCGCCTCGTACTGCATCTTTTGAGAAGCTTTCCCAGATTGCACGCTCCTGCCTTGAACTCGGCCCATTGCCTGCGCTGGCTCTAACTCTGGGCTCAGCTTGTCCAAGTGCCAGCTCTATACTCATGTCAAGTGTGGTTCTGAGATTGGGCACTAAACTCAAGTATTCAAAAGCTTACAGACTTATGTGGCATAGAGGTATGCTTTCCCAGGGATCTATGAGAAATTGTCACATTGTCATTAAATCTCACCTTTTAGGCACAATGTTTGCAACATATTCTCCATAGGTTGACCATACTTGTTCATTTTGTCCCTTTACATTCATCGATATACGTGAAATGTCAATATTTAAAAATGAGTGATGTTCTTGGAAACCAGGCACCATTCTAAGTGTTTGGAACAGACCTTTCATGGAGCTCACAGCCTAAAATGCAAGGAGACAGGTGATAAAAAGTACATGCTCAGCAGTGACTTCCCTGGTGGTCCAGTGTTAGAACTCCGTGCTTCTACAGTGGCAGGTGTGGGTTTTATCCCTGGCCAGGGAAGAAAATCCCATGTGCTCCATGGTATGGTGAAAAGTAAGTAAATAAAAATGTAATATTCAAAATAAATAAATAAAATGTAAACAAGAGAAAGAAGTTGGTCTGTTGGATGGCAGTAAGTGCTCTGGGAGTGGGGCAGAGAAAGCAGAAAAGAGCAAAGAGGATGCAGAATGCATGAGGGAGAGGAGTGCAGAGGACAGCTAGAAAGAGGCAGGCCAGGGAAGCCTTACTGACACGCTGAGCGTTAACTTGGGAAGTTGGTGAGGGTGGGAAAGCACGCGCGTGCAGGAAAGAGCATGGTGGGCAGAGGGTCTGGGGCAGGAGCCAGACAGCACCCACGGGAATGCGGTCCATGGGCTTCCTGCAATGGAGCATCTGCTGTGGTCGCTTTGCCCTTCTGGAGGTCCACCTGTGGACACCTGTCTTCACCCCATTTATAAAGCTTTATACTTTTTATCCCTGCTTTCCTTTGCTTTTGTTTTTATAAAGCAGTATGGACAAAATTCCCTGGAGGAGGGCATGGCAATCCACTCCACTCTTCTTGCCTGGAGAATCCCATGGACAGAGAAGCCTGGCAGACTTCGCTCCTTGGGGCCACAAAGAGTCGGACATGAGTGAAGCGACTTAACACACACGCAAACGTGGACAAGATTACAATGCATGGGTCAAATAACTCCACGAGCTCTGTGCCAGGGCAGGGGGGCTCAGCTGTCACTGCACTGTTGCCTCACACATCTGGCCCCTACACGGGAGCTTGTACTGTGTGGCCGCTTTGTGAGGATGGTCCAGTCTGCCATTTGGAAGGGAGTCCAGGAGTACTCCTCCTCCAACGTGCATTTTTTAAAAAAAATACCAGTCTAATTCTTTTACTTGTTCTGTGTAATTTGTAAAAAGCAGACCATTTTCAAAGAATTTATCTTAATACAGTTTGTTTTATGTTTTGGGTTTTTGTTTTTTTTGACTGCAAGGCATGGGGAGACTTTCATGGAAAATGCAAGGAGACAGGTGATAAAAGTACATGCTCAGCAGTGACTTCCCTGGTGGTCCAGTGTTAGAACTCCGTGCTTCTACAGTGGCAGGTGTGGGTTTTATCCCTGGCCAGGGAAGAAAATCCCATGTGCTCCATGGTATGGTGAAAAGTAAGTAAATAAAAATGTAATATTCAAAATAAATAAATAAAATGTAAACAAGAGAAAGAAGTTGGTCTGTTGGATGGCAGTAAGTGCTCTGGGAGTGGGGCAGAGAAAGCAGAAAAGAGCAAAGAGGATGCAGAATGCATGAGGGAGAGGAGTGCAGAGGACAGCTAGAAAGAGGCAGGCCAGGGAAGCCTTACTGACACGCTGAGCGTTAACTTGGGAAGTTGGTGAGGGTGGGAAACGCACGCGCGTGCAGGGAAAGAGCATGGTGGGCAGAGGGTCTGGGGCAGGAGCCAGACAGCACCCACGGGAATGCGGTCCATGGGCTTCCTGCAATGGAGCATCTGCTGTGGTCGCTTTGCCCTTCTGGAGGTCCACCTGTGGACACCTGTCTTCACCCCATTTATAAAGCTTTATACTTTTTATCCCTGCTTTCCTTTGCTTTTGTTTTTATAAAGCAGTATGGACAAAATTCCCTGGAGGAGGGCATGGCAATCCACTCCACTCTTCTTGCCTGGAGAATCCCATGGACAGAGAAGCCTGGCAGACTTCGCTCCTTGGGGCCACAAAGAGTCGGACATGAGTGAAGCGACTTAACACACACGCAAACGTGGACAAGATTACAATGCATGGGTCAAATAACTCCACGAGCTCTGTGCCAGGGCAGGGGGGCTCAGCTGTCACTGCACTGTTGCCTCACACATCTGGCCCCTACACGGGAGCTTGTACTGTGTGGCCGCTTTGTGAGGATGGTCCAGTCTGCCATTTGGAAGGGAGTCCAGGAGTACTCCTCCTCCAACGTGCATTTTTTAAAAAAAATACCAGTCTAATTCTTTTACTTGTTCTGTGTAATTTGTAAAAAGCAGACCATTTTCAAAGTCCGATTTGAATTTATCTTAATACAGTTTGTTTTATGTTTTGGGTTTTTTGTTTCTTTTTTTTTGACTGCAAGGCATGGGGACCCTTAACCAGCAGTCAAACTCGCACTCCCTGCATTGGAAGGCAAAGTCTTAACCCCTGGACCACCTTCCAAGGGAAACTGATGTTAGCTCAGGACTTGCTCTGTTGACAGGGGAGCCCAGGGTAGGGGCCAGGAGGACGGGAGGAATGTGGGTCACACTCGGAGCCAGGGATGGCTTTTTCATCCTTGAAACAGGGAGTAGACAGACTCCCAGCGGCAGCTGTGGGGTGGGTGGTGGTGGAGGTGCAGGGTGAAGTGCAGAGCCAGAGTGGGTGCCCTGCTAGAAGGCTTCTTTTCTTCTTGGCAAAGGTCCTCCTGAACCCTGAATCGGCATGTCTTTTTAGTTCCGCCAGCATGCTCTGGGGCCGGGACCATCCAATGCACCCAAGCCGCTGTTCCCAGAGGCTTAAGAGCAGGCTGGGGGACATGTGGGTGTCTGGGCTGGTAAGCCTGGGAATCGGGGAGGGGTGTCTGTGCAGGGAGGCTGGCCCACCCCAGTCATAAATGCCATCCTCCTAGGGACCCACAGGGGTATTTTATAGTTTCATTGAAAACTGAGCCCCCGGTGCAGCTGTTCTGCCCAAGAATTCCAGGGGGCAGGGACGACAGGGCGGGAAGTGGGGAGAGGACCCCTTGTCAAGTAGCTGAGATCTTGTTACTGGGGTTGAGGGGAAATTGGATGAGGTTCCAGGGCCCAACCCTCTCTTGCCCTACGCACCACGGCGCGGGCTCCACTTAAGGCCATCAGAACGTGGGGCCCTGGGTTTAATCCCCATCATCCTGGCCAATAGTGTCAGGACCAACTCTGACAGTCAGTTTTCAAATTGAACAAAGTTAAAAAAAAAAATAAAAGCTCTTTGTTTGGAGAGCAAAACCTGCTTCATGTTAGAGGCGACAGGTTAGGCTCTGCTGTGAACAGGAACTTCCCCTTCAGGGGGTGGTAGGGAGGCTTTCATGGGCTGATCTGTCCAACTTGAAGCTCTCTCCTGGAGTTTTCACAGGGTCACCCTTCCTCGCTTCTTTTTTTGTTGTGTAATTTGTAAAGCAGTTTCGCCGATTTGAATTTATCTTAATACAGTTTGTTTTATGTTTTGGGTTTTTGTTTCTTTTTTGACTGCAAGGCATGGGGACCCTTAACCAGCAGTCAAACTCGCACTCCCTGCATTGGAAGGCAAAGTCTTAACCCTGGACCAACTTCCAAGGGAAACTGATGTTAGCTCAGGACTTGCTCTGTTGACAGGGGAGCCCAGGGTAGGGGCCAGGAGGACGGGAGGAATGTGGGTCACACTCGGAGCCAGGGATGGCTTTTTCATCCTTGAAACAGGGAGTAGACAGACTCCCAGCGGCAGCTGTGGGGTGGGTGGTGGTGGAGGTGCAGGGTGAAGTGCAGAGCCAGAGTGGGTGCCCTGCTAGAAGGCTTCTTTTCTTCTTGGCAAAGGTCCTCCTGAACCCTGAATCGGCATGTCTTTTTAGTTCCGCCAGCATGCTCTGGGGCCGGGACCATCCAATGCACCCAAGCCGCTGTTCCCAGAGGCTTAAGAGCAGGCTGGGGGACATGTGGGTGTCTGGGCTGGTAAGCCTGGGAATCGGGGAGGGGTGTCTGTGCAGGGAGGCTGGCCCACCCCAGTCATAAATGCCATCCTCCTAGGGACCCACAGGGGTATTTTATAGTTTCATTGAAAACTGAGCCCCCGGTGCAGCTGTTCTGCCCAAGAATTCCAGGGGGCAGGGACGACAGGGCGGGAAGTGGGGAGAGGACCCCTTGTCAAGTAGCTGAGATCTTGTTACTGGGGTTGAGGGGAAATTGGATGAGGTTCCAGGGCCCAACCCTCTCTTGCCCTACGCACCACGGCGCGGGCTCCACTTAAGGCCATCAGAACGTGGGGCCCTGGGTTTAATCCCCATCATCCTGGCCAATAGTGTCAGGACCAACTCTGACAGTCAGTTTTCAAATTGAACAAAGTTAAAAAAAAAAATAAAAGCTCTTTGTTTGGAGAGCAAAACCTGCTTCATGTTAGAGGCGACAGGTTAGGCTCTGCTGTGAACAGGAACTTCCCCTTCAGGGGGTGGTAGGGAGGCTTTCATGGGCTGATCTGTCCAACTTGAAGCTCTCTCCTGGAGTTTTCACAGGGTCACTTCCTCCTGTCTTTCAGATAGCAGCTTCCAAGGCCACCTTCCCGAGGGGGCTTCTCTGATCACCCAGTATCACCACCACCACCCTGGTTGTCCCCCAGTACCTCCTGCTGGTGACGAGGCAGGGGCTCTCTGAGCACAGACTGTGTCTGCTCTCTAGGTTGCCTTCTTACCAATGTCTCAAGGACTGCCCAGCACATCCCAGGTATCCACTTAAAAATATTCCCAACCTAAAAATATTGGGAACTCCGCCTTAGGCCATTTAAGGACTTTAGGCCCAGGAGGCAGCCTCTCAAGCAACCCCAAGAGAAGTGCTCTGAGGAGAGAGGAAGGAGACAGGTTACATAGAAGTTTTGTAACAAAGGGCAGGTAGTCTGGATATCAAAAGATGATTGTTAAATAAAAAAAACCAAATAACCCAAGTGAAGGAATTTAAATGCGAGAATCTGGGCTCACAGGAGTGGCTCCCTTCATATGCATCTCAGCTCTCCTGGGCAGTGTCTGTTTTCCCACCCTGAGCTCCGTTAGGGCTCACGCTCGCAGTAGGGAGCAGCTGTAGTCCGATGGCTGCTAGAAGGCAGGTACTCTTCTTCCCTTCGGTCGTCTTCTTAGCTCCATGAGGGCTCACCAGCTCACAGTGGAGGGCTACAATTGCTGATGACAGTGACTTGCTTGTTTACTGACCCTGCAGGAAGTACCCTGTTTCTCCAAGGCATTCTATAAATACACTTTATTATGTCAAATAAATGAGTGGTGCTTAAGACCTAGTGGTGTTTATATAAAAAGCACACTCATATACATACTCTTAATTCTGTTGTATACTGTATCTATTCTCTATGTAACTCTGCCCTTAACAATATGTACAGCATCCAACTAATTCTCACCACCTCCCTACTGACATCCTCACACAAGCCACCCATCCCTCTTACCTGGAGTTTTTGCCAAAAATCTCATGACTAGTCTTCCTCCTTCCATCCTTCTCCCCTCCACATTCATCTCACCAGTGGGCAGAAAGATCCTGATGAAGCATAAGTGTGGTTATGTTCATCTGGAGCTCAAAACCCTCCAACGGCATCCCAGCTCACTTCCAGGAAAGTCCAAACTTCTCATCAGAGCCTGCGGGACTCCAGATGCCTGGGCCCTGACCACCTCTCTAGCCATATCTCCCATCCTTCGCCCTCGCTCCCTTGGTACCCTGCTCTGCTCATAGGCACTGTGGCTTTTCCTTAATCTGCCAAACCTCCCCGTCTCCAGGCCTTTGCCCTTGCCACTTGCCCATGACACTCCTGGCCCAGACCTTCTCGCGGGCCCATTTTTCATGACATTTCCGTCTCTACTCAGGTTCTTCCTATTCGGAAAGAACATTCTTGGTCTTGGTCATCAGAGCTAAAACGCACAGCGTCACCACTACCCCTTCTCCTCAACAGCATCCTCCACCCACACTCTGTTCCTGAACCTTGCTCACCACCGCCTCCTTATTAAGCATTTGTTTCTTTGCTGCTCCGTTGTTGAGTCTGAGATGCCTGAGTGCCGAGGTCTTGGCTATCCTGGGTGCCCACAGATACCTAATACCTGGGACAGTGCTGTGTTCTTCCAAACTGTGAAACAGACTTTTGTGGAATGAATGCTTATGTGTTCACAGTAATCCTCCAAATCATTCTAAGTGTTTCCGTTTTTAGATAACTAAGGGCCTACTAGATAGCACAGAGAGCTCTACTCAGTACTCTGTAATAACCTATATGGGAATAGAATCTAAAAAAGAATGAATACCTGTTTATGTATAACTGATTCTTGTTGCCACATGGCAGAAACTAACACAGCAGTGTAAGTAGAGAGTGAACTTATGAGTGCTGGTGGGAGGGGGAAGTTGGGGGGGGAGATAATTAGGGAGCTTGGGTTGGACGTGTACACGCCACTATATTTAAAATACATAACCAGTAAGGACCCACTGTATAATAGATGGAACTCTGCTTGATCTTATGTGGCCGCCTGGATAGGACGGGAGGTTGGGGGAGAATGGATACAAGTACATGTATGGTTGGGTCCCCTTGCTGTCCACCTGAAACTATCACAACCTTGTTAACCTATACCCTAATATGAAATAAAAAATGATTTTTTAAAAGAACTTATTGGAAAAGACCCTGACGCTGAGAAAGACTGAAGGCAGGAGGAGAAGGGGATGACAGAGAATCAGATGGTTGGATGGCATCACAGACTCCATGGACCTGGGTTTGGGCACACTCTGGGAGATGGTGAAGGACAGGGAAGCCTGCTGTGCCGCAGTCTACGGGGTCACAAAGAGGGAGGTACGTCTGCGTGAACGAAAAGACAACATTGCTGCTGGGGGACAGAGCCTTTGCCCTTGCCACTTGCCCATGACACTCCTGGCCCAGACCTTCTCGCGGGCCCATTTTTCATGACATTTCCGTCTCTACTCAGGTTCTTCCTATTCGGAAAGAACATTCTTGGTCTTGGTCATCAGAGCTAAAACGCACAGCGTCACCACTACCCCTTCTCCTCAACAGCATCCTCCACCCACACTCTGTTCCTGAACCTTGCTCACCACCGCCTCCTTATTAAGCATTTGTTTCTTTGCTGCTCCGTTGTTGAGTCTGAGATGCCTGAGTGCCGAGGTCTTGGCTATCCTGGGTGCCCACAGATACCTAATACCTGGGACAGTGCTGTGTTCTTCCAAACTGTGAAACAGACTTTTGTGGAATGAATGCTTATGTGTTCACAGTAATCCTCCAAATCATTCTAAGTGTTTCCGTTTTTAGATAACTAAGGGCCTACTAGATAGCACAGAGAGCTCTACTCAGTACTCTGTAATAACCTATATGGGAATAGAATCTAAAAAAGAATGAATACCTGTTTATGTATAACTGATTCTTGTTGCCACATGGCAGAAACTAACACAGCAGTGTAAGTAGAGAGTGAACTTATGAGTGCTGGTGGGAGGGGGAAGTTGGGGGGGGAGATAATTAGGGAGCTTGGGTTGGACGTGTACACGCCACTATATTTAAAATACATAACCAGTAAGGACCCACTGTATAATAGATGGAACTCTGCTTGATCTTATGTGGCCGCCTGGATAGGACGGGAGGTTGGGGGAGAATGGATACAAGTACATGTATGGTTGGGTCCCCTTGCTGTCCACCTGAAACTATCACAACCTTGTTAACCTATACCCTAATATGAAATAAAAAATGATTTTTTAAAAGAACTTATTGGAAAAGACCCTGACGCTGAGAAAGACTGAAGGCAGGAGGAGAAGGGGATGACAGAGAATCAGATGGTTGGATGGCATCACAGACTCCATGGACCTGGGTTTGGGCACACTCTGGGAGATGGTGAAGGACAGGGAAGCCTGCTGTGCCGCAGTCTACGGGGTCACAAAGAGGGAGGTACGTCTGAGTGAACGAACAGCCACCATTGCTGCTGGAACAGAGCAAGGGGCTGACAGGTCAGAAGCGGGCGGGCAGCCTCCCGAGGCCACGTGGGACCAACATGGCGGGACTGACTCTGGAGGACCAGCTCTGCCTTCAGAGAAAGAACAGGGAGAAGAAAAGATCTCCAGCTCTTTCACTCAGCCTCGGGTTCCCTGTCTGCACAGAGCCTGATGGTGATAGGACGGTGCCTAGCTCCAAGGATTTTGAGGCCGAGAGAGTGCATGTGAAAGTATTTTGTAAACTATGAAACATGTTCATTTTCTCCTTGGGATAGGAGGGCTGTTACTTGTTTCATCCTCAAAACAGAAAACCACATGAAAGCTACAGGGACATATTGTCTTCTTTACTCTGAAATCAGATGCAGAAAATATTTTTCCTTCCTTTAGGAGGCCATGTGAATCATCCTGGTTGGATGGAATGTCACCATCCAGAAGTATGGAATGAAGAACTCTAATAACCAACTTTCTCCTGTTTTGCCAAGATATTTGAAATCTGTGTCTCACTTTATCTTTTTAATTTCCTGGCAGGCATAGCAGGCACTGTAATATTCAATAAAGTGCTTTACATCTTGGAGAAGAGAAAAGAAAGTTATCTGGGCAATTCAGGGTTTTGTCCATCTGAGTGATCTGTCCCAAGAATATGTCCTCTGTCAAAGTTCAGAAATAAAGGAGAATGGAGACACATCTACGGGTTCTCCAGGTGACGCAGTGGTAAAGAATCTGCCTGCCAGTGCAAGAGACGGGTTTGATCCCTGGGTTGGGAAGATCCCCTGCAGAAGGAAATGGCACCCACTCCAGCATTCATGCTTGAAAAGTCCTACGGACAGAAGAGCCTGGCGGGCTATAGTTCATATGGTTGCAAAGAGTTGGACATGACTGAAGCAACTGAGCACACACACAGAGACACATCTAAGGTGTTCAATACAGTGGAATGGCACAGAGGGCTATTGGAAATAGCCTGTTCTCCTGGAGGCAATGTTAGTTGGAAAGATCCCATGGTTAGATTCCCTGGGCAGATCGCAGTCCTGAGGAACTTGAGAAGAGTCAGAGGAAAGCAGAAACCACATGGCCACCCCTAGTCTACAGACAAAAGACACTTGGAGCCGCGGAGTCACCTCAGATCCTCAGTACTGGTGGCCACAGACATGCCCGTGAGAACCCACAAGGCAGGCTGGATGCAGGGCAACAGGGACGGGATCTTGGGGCACCTGGAGCCCCTCTGGGGGTCTATCCAATCCTGCTGTGCTGGGCTGTGAGCCTGCGCCAGCCACCCCTGACCCTCAGCCTCCCTCCACACCTTACCTGGCGGTGAGGAAACAGAGCCAGGCTAGTGGTTTCAGTCGAGGTGTTCAGGAGAAAAAAAAGACTTTTTTTTTCAGGTTGCTGTAATTAATATTTTATTTTTCCAACACTGTTTAAAAGGCACCACCATTAGACAAAGATAACTTGAAAACATGTTAATTTCTCTGGAGACAATTATATAGTCCTTTGAAATTATACATATGAGACGGAGGTTTTCACAGCCTACCTAAGTCTCTTTCAGGGGGAGAAAAAGCAATTGATAAAAGACCAACTGTAGCTTTTAAGAATTTGGGGGGTTTTCTTACCAAACCGAACCTATCATCTGCTAGAACAATGAAGTCAAGTCAGGCCAAGCCTAAGAACAGCTCCTCCTTCAGGTACATCAATCATCTTAAGACTTTTCCTGTTGCTCCTGTTACTCCACGACCAGGCAAACCTGGTCATACAGAAAGAGCATCCACCCTCCAGCATCAACTAGGAGTAGTCCTTCTCAGAAGAAAGAAAACATAGTTCCCAAGGGAAGACTAAAAGAACCAAACATGTAAGCATTTTCTGAGTGTCTTCCTTGGTATTTCACATCCAGTAAAGTAATAGACCCATGCAAACATGCACAAAATTCTCTAGATTGCTCTCTTTGTTATTCAAAAAAGTAGGGAACTATATCTTCATGATTAGTTTTAGGGGATTCCTGAGACAACGGAATAATTCACTGAAAGACATGTAATAAACATTATTTGGTAGAGGTAAGTATAAAGAAAAAAGCAGTTTAATCACTTGCTTTCATTTGGCTTAGAGAAAAAAATGTGCTTACTACATACTAAAACATCAGACCAACACACAACATACTGCAAAAGTTTAATATAATGTGATTAAACACAATATTCAAATATTAAACTTTTCAAGCACATGAAAGTTATCTTCTGAAAGTGGGCTATTTTTACCGTTTCCTTGGTGTAACTTGACAAAATTCTTTCTCTAAACACTGACACTGTCTGACACTGATCTCCATACTTGTTAGAAAGTCAGTGGAAGATAATGGGATCTCAAGGCGGAGCTGGAGAAGAGGATCTGAGTGCTGGCGGGCCCAGCCACCCTGACCCTCAGCCTCCCTCCACACCTTACCTGGCGGTGAGGAAACAGAGCCAGGCTAGTGGTTTCAGTCGAGGTGTTCAGGAGAAAAAAAAGACTTTTTTTTTCAGGTTGCTGTAATTAATATTTTATTTTTCCAACACTGTTTAAAAGGCACCACCATTAGACAAAGATAACTTGAAAACATGTTAATTTCTCTGGAGACAATTATATAGTCCTTTGAAATTATACATATGAGACGGAGGTTTTCACAGCCTACCTAAGTCTCTTTCAGGGGGAGAAAAAGCAATTGATAAAAGACCAACTGTAGCTTTTAAGAATTTGGGGGGTTTTCTTACCAAACCGAACCTATCATCTGCTAGAACAATGAAGTCAAGTCAGGCCAAGCCTAAGAACAGCTCCTCCCTTCAGGTACATCAATCATCTTAAGACTTTTCCTGTTGCTCCTGTTACTCCACGACCAGGCAAACCTGGTCATACAGAAAGAGCATCCACCCTCCAGCATCAACTAGGAGTAGTCCTTCTCAGAAGAAAGAAAACATAGTTCCCAAGGGAAGACTAAAAGAACCAAACATGTAAGCATTTTCTGAGTGTCTTCCTTGGTATTTCACATCCAGTAAAGTAATAGACCCATGCAAACATGCACAAAATTCTCTAGATTGCTCTCTTTGTTATTCAAAAAAGTAGGGAACTATATCTTCATGATTAGTTTTAGGGGATTCCTGAGACAACGGAATAATTCACTGAAAGACATGTAATAAACATTATTTGGTAGAGGTAAGTATAAAGAAAAAAGCAGTTTAATCACTTGCTTTCATTTGGCTTAGAGAAAAAAATGTGCTTACTACATACTAAAACATCAGACCAACACACAACATACTGCAAAAGTTTAATATAATGTGATTAAACACAATATTCAAATATTAAACTTTTCAAGCACATGAAAGTTATCTTCTGAAAGTGGGCTATTTTTACCGTTTCCTTGGTGTAACTTGACAAAATTCTTTCTCTAAACACTGACACTGTCTGACACTGATCTCCATACTTGTTAGAAAGTCAGTGGAAGATAATGGGATCTCCACAGGCGGAGCTGGAGAAGAGGATCTGAGTGCCCATCTTCAGAGCTCATCATCAGAGACTGACCATCATCTTCATCCCTTCTTCCTGGTATCTTCTCAAAGACTCCCCTTCCAGATCATAGCTCTGCATTTTAATATTTAGTCTTTCAGCTAGTTTTTGTGCTGCGAGCTTGACTTGCAGCGCCTCCTAACTCCGCTTCTGCTGTGGCTGCAGCACCAGCGACTCCTCTGTGGAGAGCAGCTGTGTGGGCAGACAGTGCAGCGGCAGGGCCGGGCTGCTGTGACATCCTCAAGATGCTTCCTGTCCCTGCACCACCTCTCACCTGAGGACGGGAGACCCCCTCCTCTGACAAGCACTCCACGAGTCACGCGGCTGGGACAGTGATACTTTGGTTTTAAAGTTACGTGGTGGAGGCACGTGGTTTGGGGCTCGCATCTCTAGCACTTCCAAATAATGAGGTTTCTTCTGCGGCCCACTCCGGAGACCAGCCACGTTCTCAGGACTCTGGTTTTCTTCTGAGCAGTGTTCAATGGGGTCTGCCATTGTGATCCTTTGCAATCTATCGATAAACAGGCTGTCTGAACCGCTAGGATGATCCTCCACTTGACCTGAGGCGTGATGCTGAGGGAGGCCCTTGCAAGCTTCAGATGAGGAAGGTGCGGAGGCTCTGCTGCTCCACGTTGGGCACTCGCTCGCTGTCTGTTCCGCCTCGGGGGCCTCAGCATCGCCTCCTCGAGGCGGATGTGCCAGTCCTTGTTGCCGTGAGGCTGTCTGAGATGATGTGATGTTAGCTACGGAGGAGCTACCAGGAACTGGCAATGAAGTATCAAGTATCTGGTCAGAATTCTGGGCCTTATCGGGGCTCCCATCAACAACTGCAATTGCTTTTTGCCTCTCCTTACAGTCTAAACTAACGGGGTGAAAGAGTTTACTTCTTCCTCTAATTTCTTCACGTTCTGCAATGGCGGCTTTCAGTTTGGCGACAGAGTCTAAGATCTTTTTACCTTTGTGAGGCAATTTGCAAATGAATTTTACGTTGTGCAAAAATCTCTCCTGGCGCTTCAACATTTCCTGTAGCTCCACCAAACTCCACTGCCCCAAGTCCTCGGGAGTTTGGGGGCTCGAGGCCACGGGGCAGTGAGGACATGCTGCAGAGGCTGAAGCTGGCCAGGCGGCTGGCCCCGCAGCTGGCGCCAGATCCACGGCTGGCAGGGACTCTGGTGGACGAGCGGGCGTCACCATTTTTCCAAGACTTGTTTTTTTTAACCTAGTTACCTGGACTTTGCCCCTTGCAGGTTCTGAGTTGGTGGGCTTGGAGCACAGCCCTAGAATCTGTATTTTTCATAGGCACCTGTTGTGAGTTTGTGGGGAAGCCGTGACTGGGAGCCAGGTGTCTAGGAATCTTGTGGGCCCTTCCCAGTCCTGGCTCCCACTCCCTCCCACTCTGTGAGGACAAGCCATAGAGACTGTAGGTTTGGAGCAGGAGTCAGGTGCAGGATTTCATAGATGGACAGAGAGGGAGGGAGTATTTCCAGCACAGGGGTAGGTGGTGTATGAACAGCCATGGTAGATGCAAAGACCGAGTTTTCTGTTGGGCGCCTCTCCAGAGTCCTGGCTGGCTTTTCTTCCCACCACCACTGGAGCTCTGCACCGCTTTGACCGTTTCCACACTTGGGACCTCACCATGTCTCATCTAACACTGTAAAAGCTCACTCTTAATTGATTGAAAAGTTGTCATAACACGAACAGCCAAAACTTCTCATGCACCCTCTCCATCTGCTGAAAGCCCCACAGTGGCCTGGAGACAGCTTATAAGGCACTTGTGAGCAGCTGGGGTTTTTGCTCAAATCTCTGTTTTGTAGCTAAGCAGGTGTTCCCAGGGACTTGCCTGGTGGCCTAGAGGTAAAGGACTCCCGTGTAATGCAGGAGACGTAGGGGCAATTCCTGGGTCGGGAGGATCCCCTGGAGGAGGGCATGGCAACCTACTCCAGTATTCTTGCCTGGAGAGTCCCACCAACAGAGGAGCCTAGCAGGCTATGGTCCATGGGGTCGCAGAGTCAGACATGACTTCGTCCCTAAACAACAACAACAAAGGTGTCCCCAAGGGCTGCAGGTTTCCACGAGAAGTGGTCACCCAGCCTAGGGAAGGCTACAGGAACTGGGCTAGGAAGTCCTAACAGGAGACAGGCAAAGGGGGAAGCAGAGGTAAAGCCAGTGGACATGGACGTTTTTGGGTATGGCTTGGCCTTATATGGCAAGGCAGGCCAAGGACCAAAGCCAGTACAGGACGAGATCCTGTGGAGGGACTAGGATGAGACTCACGAGGCCTGAAGCACCCTGGGTAGTTGGGCTCCACCCTGGAGAGAGGGGCCTGGACAGGGTCAGGCAGCAGGTGATGCCACAGGGTCAACAATCTCGCGAGTTCTGCTCAGAGCCTTGGACAGAAGCTGGACACCAGTGTCCAGGCTCAGGGACAAGGATTGACGTACCCCAGGCACTAGGTCTGGGTGGGAGGATGGGGGAGGCAGTAAGAGAGGTGTCCTTAACCATTACTCCCTTATGAGCTGTGATGCTGGGCCCCTTCACCCCTTACAATGCCCTGAAGCCAGGTGGTGCCCACTTCCAGGGGAGGAAGCCAAGGCATGGAGAGGCACCAGCATGGGTCTGCTGGGTGGCAGCGCTGGTGTTTAAGCCTCAGGCTGTGAGATCTCCTCTACTGTTTGCCTAGAGAAGGAGGCTGAACAGACAGTGGTCTACCTGATGTGCCCCAGGACTGGAGTCAGCATGGGAGGCAAGGACCCTAAGGGTGTCCCACAGATCCTCAAGCCTTCCAGACCTCAAGCCTTGCTGGTGAGACCAAGGCCCAGAAGGCTGGGGTAGGGGGCTGAGGCCTCTTAGGCTCTCCATTCTCTCTCCAGCAGGCGTGGCTTGAGGGTGGGCCTGAGGTGGAGGCAGGAGGTGGTCAGGGCAGTGGTGAGGACAACAGAATGACGGATTTCTGTGGTTCCCACAGGTCAGAAAGCCAAGGCCAAGACCTGGCCAGGACTCCACCAGCGTTGATCACCACTCACCCAGTGTCCAGGGGGACTTTACACTGAAGACAGTCGCAGGCTGGAAAGAAGCCAGGTGGGAGGAGGCTGCTGCAAAGGGTGGTCATGATGCTGCTGGTGAGTGGTGATGCAGGCTTGAAAGGTGGGGAAGGGCGTGTCTGGCTAAGGGTCTGGGGCAGGAACCATTCAGGGACTGCTCAGAGGTGGAGGTGGAGGCAGAGGAAAGGCCTGGCCTGGAGTCAGGCCAGGTGATGTTCAGGTCTCAGACTGGTGACCAAGGGTCGTTGATCTGTGACTTACCTGAGCCTCTCTGGAAAAAGATAAATGAAAGTGTTAGTTACTCAGTCAATGCCTGACTCTTTTCAACCATGTGGACTGGAGCCCACCAGACTCCTTTGTCCATGGAATTTTCCAGGCAAGAATACTGGAGTGGGTTGCTGTTTCCTTCTCCAAGGGATCTTCCTGACTCAGGGAATGAACCTTGGTCTCCTACATTGCAGACAAATTCTTTACCCCCTGAGCCACCAGGGAAGCCCGAGCCTCTCTTCTTCACTGTTATGGTGGGAGGATGGGGAGGCAGTAGTGAGGTGTCCTTAACCATTACTCCCTTATGAGCTGTGATGCTGGGCCCCTTCACCCCTTACAATGCCCTGAAGCCAGGTGGTGCCCACTTCCAGGGGAGGAAGCCAAGGCATGGAGAGGCACCAGCATGGGTCTGCTGGGTGGCAGCGCTGGTGTTTAAGCCTCAGGCTGTGAGATCTCCTCTACTGTTTGCCTAGAGAAGGAGGCTGAACAGACAGTGGTCTACCTGATGTGCCCCAGGACTGGAGTCAGCATGGGAGGCAAGGACCCTAAGGGTGTCCCACAGATCCTCAAGCCTTCCAGACCTCAAGCCTTGCTGGTGAGACCAAGGCCCAGAAGGCTGGGGTAGGGGGCTGAGGCCTCTTAGGCTCTCCATTCTCTCTCCAGCAGGCGTGGCTTGAGGGTGGGCCTGAGGTGGAGGCAGGAGGTGGTCAGGGCAGTGGTGAGGACAACAGAATGACGGATTTCTGTGGTTCCCACAGGTCAGAAAGCCAAGGCCAAGACCTGGCCAGGACTCCACCAGCGTTGATCACCACTCACCCAGTGTCCAGGGGGACTTTACACTGAAGACAGTCGCAGGCTGGAAAGAAGCCAGGTGGGAGGAGGCTGCTGCAAAGGGTGGTCATGATGCTGCTGGTGAGTGGTGATGCAGGCTTGAAAGGTGGGGAAGGGCGTGTCTGGCTAAGGGTCTGGGGCAGGAACCATTCAGGGACTGCTCAGAGGTGGAGGTGGAGGCAGAGGAAAGGCCTGGCCTGGAGTCAGGCCAGGTGATGTTCAGGTCTCAGACTGGTGACCAAGGGTCGTTGATCTGTGACTTACCTGAGCCTCTCTGGAAAAAGATAAATGAAAGTGTTAGTTACTCAGTCAATGCCTGACTCTTTTCAACCATGTGGACTGGAGCCCACCAGACTCCTTTGTCCATGGAATTTTCCAGGCAAGAATACTGGAGTGGGTTGCTGTTTCCTTCTCCAAGGGATCTTCCTGACTCAGGGAATGAACCTTGGTCTCCTACATTGCAGACAAATTCTTTACCCCCTGAGCCACCAGGGAAGCCCGAGCCTCTCTTCTTCACTGTTATAAAAGGCCAGAGTAATGCAAACCTATTGGGTTTAGTTCTGAGAAATAATTGGAAGGCATGCTCCTCTGGACACAGAGCTGTGATTGAATAACGGCTGATGGTGCTAAGGGTCCTGGTGGCCAACGTGGGAGGAGAGAAGAGACCCAGAGATGCTGGTGGGAGCCGATTCAAGGTCATGGTGCAGGAGACCCTAAGCGCCATCACAGGAGCCTAAAGGGGGCAGAGCCCAGGGCCAGCAGCCAGCTTTAAAACTCCAGAGCGAGGGGCTGACAGCGCTACCTGGGGTGGTGGCTGCTTCATGCCGAGCCCTTGGGGGTATCCACCTGCCCGGGCTCCTTGGATGGTCTCCAGGATGCCAGGCAGCCAGACGTGAGGTCATGCATTTATGGGAGGGAGCTGCGCAGCTGGGACGGCAGGGAGGGGGTGGTGGGGCAGGGACTTGGCCACATCTCAGTGCTCCCTGGGGGCCCCAGATGGCCCAGAGAGACTGGACAGAGGTCCCCAAGCAAAACTGCCTTGGGGTGGGGTAGGGGAAGGGTCCTAGGCATCTTCTCTCCTGTCCCTGCCCTCGTCTCCTTCTCACAGTCTTGGAGTGGGCACCCCCTCCAGCCCTTCCTGGAACAGAGCCCCTGAGCTGGTGGCAGGTGTCAGAGCAAGGCAGCTGACAGATCTGACAGGCGCCAGGTGAGAGCACGGGCTGCTCAGGGCTTCAGTCGCAGCAAGGCAACTCGGGTCATTAGATTCAGTCCCGAGAAGGGGAGGCGCCCCACCTGCAGACACAGGATGATGTTCAGGGTCTCAGACTGGTGACCAAGGGTCGTTGATCTGTGACTTACCTGAGCCTCTCTGGAAAAAGATAAATGAAAGTGTTAGTTACTCAGTCAATGCCTGACTCTTTTCAACCATGTGGACTGGAGCCCACCAGACTCCTTTGTCCATGGAATTTTCCAGGCAAGAATACTGGAGTGGGTTGCTGTTTCCTTCTCCAAGGGATCTTCCTGACTCAGGGAATGAACCTTGGTCTCCTACATTGCAGACAAATTCTTTACCCCTGAGCCACCAGGGAAGCCCGAGCCTCTCTTCTTCACTGTTATAAAAGGCCAGAGTAATGCAAACCTATTGGGTTTAGTTCTGAGAAATAATTGGAAGGCATGCTCCTCTGGACACAGAGCTGTGATTGAATAACGGCTGATGGTGCTAAGGGTCCTGGTGGCCAACGTGGGAGGAGAGAAGAGACCCAGAGATGCTGGTGGGAGCCGATTCAAGGTCATGGTGCAGGAGACCCTAAGCGCCATCACAGGAGCCTAAAGGGGGCAGAGCCCAGGGCCAGCAGCCAGCTTTAAAACTCCAGAGCGAGGGGCTGACAGCGCTACCTGGGGTGGTGGCTGCTTCATGCCGAGCCCTTGGGGGTATCCACCTGCCCGGGCTCCTTGGATGGTCTCCAGGATGCCAGGCAGCCAGACGTGAGGTCATGCATTTATGGGAGGGAGCTGCGCAGCTGGGACGGCAGGGAGGGGGTGGTGGGGCAGGGACTTGGCCACATCTCAGTGCTCCCTGGGGGCCCCAGATGGCCCAGAGAGACTGGACAGAGGTCCCCAAGCAAAACTGCCTTGGGGTGGGGTAGGGGAAGGGTCCTAGGCATCTTCTCTCCTGTCCCTGCCCTCGTCTCCTTCTCACAGTCTTGGAGTGGGCACCCCCTCCAGCCCTTCCTGGAACAGAGCCCCTGAGCTGGTGGCAGGTGTCAGAGCAAGGCAGCTGACAGATCTGACAGGCGCCAGGTGAGAGCACGGGCTGCTCAGGGCTTCAGTCGCAGCAAGGCAACTCGGGTCATTAGATTCAGTCCCGAGAAGGGGAGGCGCCCCACCTGCAGACACAGCCCCCAGGGCTGAGGGGAGGGTCAGGGGACAAGGAAAGGCCACCCAGGGGATGGGGTTATGGAGGGAGGTGAACGAATGGCCCCAGAGGCGGTGTGACCCATACTTCACAAACGAAGAACCTGAGGCGAGAGATGGGACGTAAGCTTGTCAACCGACAGGAGGAGTTAGCGGTTGAAGAGACTGACGATGCCACCCCACCCCCACCGTGGGCATCGTTTCTGTTTTTCTTTCTAATGCCTATTGTTCTTGTCTACGGCATTGCCAGCATTCCAGTGCTGTATTACAGAGACGTAGTCATCAGGAACACTTCTTAGACTGAACCCCAGCTTATCCAGGATGAGTCTAAAGTTTTTTTCTTGGGACTAATGTTCACTGTAGGACTCTGGTATCTATTCTTCATCAAATAAAGAAACTTCTATTCTCAGTGTTGTGAGAATTATTACTATGTTTCTAAAAAGGTGTTGAGATTTATTTAATGCCTCTTTTGTATTTATCAAGATAATCATATCATTTTCTTCTACTTTAGTCTTTTATTTTAGTGAAGTATTTTGAAAGAATGTTTATATTGTGACTCCTTGAAAATACTCACTTTGATCGTGATGCATTATTTTAAGTACACAGTTGGATCCAATTAAACAAACACTCCTTTTTCTTTGTTTGAAGAGTCCTATGTGTGTCCAGAAATAAAATGAGCCTTTTGAGTTGACATTTGCTGGCTTTGTAATCAAGGTTATTGCAGCCTCATAAAAAGCTGGACAGTGTTCTTTTTTTCTTTCTCTTTCTGAAATAGTGTGCAACAGACAGATTATATATATAGCTTCAGAGCTTAATAGCACTCTCCTTTAAAATTATTTCAGTTTGAGGCTTTGTTGGCACATATGTGAACAGGGGCGGGGGGCAAAGAGCATTTGATATTTAAACATTTAAAAGAGCAATCAATGTATTCATTTTTAAAATTCTTTTCTTTTTTCTGAATTTCATTCATTATACTTACATTTTCAAATATTTTTCTGAAATACTCCATGGTAGATCTTTTTTGTTTTAAAATCTCAGTTGTGTCAAAAGTTATTTTTTCATTCATCTGTATTTTAAAATTTGTATCTTGTCTCCTTTTTTTCTTTTTTTTCGGCCCTTACCATTCAGCTTGCAGGATCTTTAGTCCCCAGATCAGGGATCAAACCCAGGTCCAGCAGCAAAAGTATCAAGAGATTTGGCACTGGAACACCAGGGAATTCTTTGGTCTCCTTTATTAGAATTTTCATGTCTTTTCAGAAGCATACGAAGTATAAACTTTTCTACTGAACAACCAGACTTTAGTTTGTTAATTTTTCTACTTTTTTTTTTTAGTTCACCGTTCAGTTGATTTCCCCCCTTATTTTAATTTTCTGTTCCTTCCTACTTCTTCAGATTTATACAATTGCTCTTTTTCTGATTTCTTGAGTTGAAAGCTTAGCTCATTTGTTTTTGTTCTTTCTAGCTTTGTGATAAATGTATTTAAAGTTGTACATTTCCCTCAAAGAAGTTGTACCCCACATATTTTGACATATGGTGCTTTCGTTTTGTTCAGTCTAAGTACTTCATAATTTTCCCCATGATTTCCTCTCTAACCAGTGTTATTGGAAGTATGCTGTTTAGTTTCCAGGCATATGGGATTTTTAAAAACTATCCTTTTGCTATCGAGTCCTAATGTTACAGCATTATGGTCAGACTGTAGTTCGTGCTGTGTGAGTTCTTTGGAATTTATTGAGGCTTCCTTTGTCACTCTAGTTTCATTCAAAAGTCAATACTTTTGTGAATTTCCCAACTATTCTTGAAAAGATATGCATTCTGTATTTATTAGGTGTGAAATACATATGTATTAGCTCAGGCTTATTAATTGCACAGTTGTGTAATTCAAATCTACCATATCTTTCCCTTTTTCTAAAACCTTTGTCAGCTTGATTGGTTAGTTTCATGGAAGAATGTGTTTAGATTACCAGCTACAATAAGTGATTTATCTGTTCAACAGTTATGGGTTCGTTTTTTAACTTATCTATTTCAAAGGTTTATTATTAGGTGCATACATGTTGTATTATTTTTATTGTATTTTACTGATAAATAATATAATCTCTCTTTGTTCCTTTGGATGAAGTTCACCTCAAAATCCATTTTGTGTGAAAGAAAACTTGACACCTTAGCTGTTTTTGATGTATATTTGGTTGAAATATATTTTTATACTTTTATTTTTATATATGGAATATACACAAAGGATATTTCCAACACAAAGTAAAGGGTGTCAAAATCTAGAAATAGACTGAAGAAGACCCTCATCAGATCGAACTGTAGAACTTTAGCCATCCTGATCCACTGTGCTCCCTCAGCCCCGTAAGGTAACCTAAAATGTTTATCATTTCTTCACTTCTCTTTGTTTTAACCTATCTGCATATTCGTAGAGTAAATAATTCAATTCTTCCTGTTTTCAGTCTTTGTATGAATGAAATCACCATGTGTATACCTGATCTACAGAGCTGGCCCTGTTGTGACTTCTCACGTAAGAAATAAATGCCCGCATGGCTGGGACTTCCCTGGTGGTCCAGTGGTTAAGACTCCACAAGCCAGATGTAGAGGAGGCAGGTTCAATCCCTGGTCAAGGAATTACGACCCCACATACCATAGGGCAGCTAAGCCTGCACGATGTAACTGGAGAAGCCTGTGGACTGAAATAAAGACTCAGCAGGGCAAAAAAAATTAAAAATTAAATGCTTTGTTGCTTAAAAGTCTTGAGTCAATGTTGTCTATCACTTATAACCAAACATCCTAACAGTATGTACTTCAAAATCAGAAAATGACACTTCATTTGTCACTCTAGTTTCATTCAAAAGTCAATACTTTTGTGAATTTCCCAACTATTCTTGAAAAGATATGCATTCTGTATTTATTAGGTGTGAAATACATATGTATTAGCTCAGGCTTATTAATTGCACAGTTGTGTAATTCAAATCTACCATATCTTTCCCTTTTTCTAAAACCTTTGTCAGCTTGATTGGTTAGTTTCATGGAAGAATGTGTTTAGATTACCAGCTACAATAAGTGATTTATCTGTTCAACAGTTATGGGTTCGTTTTTTAACTTATCTATTTCAAAGGTTTATTATTAGGTGCATACATGTTGTATTATTTTTATTGTATTTTACTGATAAATAATATAATCTCTCTTTGTTCCTTTGGATGAAGTTCACCTCAAAATCCATTTTGTGTGAAAGAAAACTTGACACCTTAGCTGTTTTTGATGTATATTTGGTTGAAATATATTTTTATACTTTTATTTTTATATATGGAATATACACAAAGGATATTTCCAACACAAAGTAAAGGGTGTCAAAATCTAGAAATAGACTGAAGAAGACCCTCATCAGATCGAACTGTAGAACTTTAGCCATCCTGATCCACTGTGCTCCCTCAGCCCCGTAAGGTAACCTAAAATGTTTATCATTTCTTCACTTCTCTTTGTTTTAACCTATCTGCATATTCGTAGAGTAAATAATTCAATTCTTCCTGTTTTCAGTCTTTGTATGAATGAAATCACCATGTGTATACCTGATCTACAGAGCTGGCCCTGTTGTGACTTCTCACGTAAGAAATAAATGCCCGCATGGCTGGGACTTCCCTGGTGGTCCAGTGGTTAAGACTCCACAAGCCAGATGTAGAGGAGGCAGGTTCAATCCCTGGTCAAGGAATTACGACCCCACATACCATAGGGCAGCTAAGCCTGCACGATGTAACTGGAGAAGCCTGTGGACTGAAATAAAGACTCAGCAGGGCAAAAAAAATTAAAAATTAAATGCTTTGTTGCTTAAAAGTCTTGAGTCAATGTTGTCTATCACTTATAACCAAACATCCTAACAGAGTCAGGGTGGGAGAGAGTACTTCAAAATCAGAAAATGACACTCAAAGATTTTCATTGGTTACATTTCATCTTCCTCCCCAGAGGAGGCCAAAAGTCATTGTCTTGCTCATCACTGCATCCTCAGGGCTAAGAAGAGTATCTGATCAGTGCTGTTGTGGTTTAGTTGCTAGGTCATGTCCGACCCTTTTGCAGCTCCATGGACTGTAGCCCTCCAGGATCCTCTGTCCATGGGCTTCTCCAGGCAAGAATACTGGAGTGGGTTGCGATTTCCTTCTCCAGGAGATCTTCCTGACCCAGGGATCAAACCTGGGTCTCTTATACACCCTGCGTTGGCAAGTAGGTTCTTTTAACACTAGTGCCACCTGGGAAGGCCATCTCTTATTAAATAAGAACCTGACCACTCACTAGTCCTCAGCTGAGGATACTGTGGCCTGATTTTCTTAGTAGAATGAAGTATTTGGATCTAAAAAAGAAGCTCAAACCTTCTGTGAATAACAAATGGGGAAAGAAGAGACAGCACAGGAAGATCGTCAGTGCCAGTGGGGCCCTGGGTAGGTGAATGATGGCAGGGAAACTGGGCTTAGGAACAAGGAGGCCACTTACACAGCCAGTCACCTGCCAGAGTAGATGGCTCCAGGTGACTTCAAGGTAAGGGGGAAGACTAGGTAGCTTTCTCCAGGTCTGCTGGCATGAGGCACCCTAGTTTTCTGGCAGGAGGAAAGGATCCAAATTTGACCTGAAGGATGGAATTCCTGAAATTAGATTGATGATTTATTCTGAGTCGGGAACACAAATGCATCCATGTGTGATTGTGTACCATGGACACACACACACACACACACACAAGACATGGCACAATGTGCATCTGTCCCTTCCAGATGGCTTAGAGAAGGGTTCTGAGCCATAGATCCCTCCGGCAGTCTGTTGAAAGCCATAGACGCTTCTCAGAGTGATGCTTTTGAAAAACAAAGAATAGAACTAAACACATAGGATTACAAATGAAGTCACAGATATTGAAACACAGTTACCAAGAGAGGATGGGAAATATGGTAAACAATGTCTTTAGTAATGCATTAAATAACAGTTCTAAAAACCAGTCTTGTTTCAAAGTAATGATGAGTCTGTTGGTATTTTGTGACATTTGTGACAACTAGAGTGTGCCGTGAAACTGTGAACTCTGTTGGAGACGAAGTCACCACGGAGTCCCGAGTCACCACCAACAGCAAGGTGGATTCTTGCCTGGACCTAAAATAGAAGCATGAGCTCCAATTCAGTTAGAGGTTAGTGAAAGAAAGATGCCTTTTCCCTTCCCAGCCCTTGGGTGAATTCTGTCCAAATGTACCTTGGGAGTCATGGAGTCTTGGATGTGCACCCTTTGCTTAGGGACAGTCCACCTGAATTCCAAGGAAAGATGTGACTTTTAGGATTCTACTCTGCCCCATCAGTTCAGACCGAAACGACCCAGTTACTCCGTGCTTGACTCAAGGAGGCAAGCTGTTACCTGCTGGGTTGTTCTGCCCATTGTGCCAGAGAACCAGACTGGGCTTTGAATATGCATGATCTGGGTTCGTGCTTGTCACTCCTCCCGATCATCACAGAAGGTCTGGTGGCACTAAAAAGAAGCTCAAACCTTCTGTGAATAACAAATGGGGAAAGAAGAGACAGCACAGGAAGATCGTCAGTGCCAGTGGGGCCCTGGGTAGGTGAATGATGGCAGGGAAACTGGGCTTAGGAACAAGGAGGCCACTTACACAGCCAGTCACCTGCCAGAGTAGATGGCTCCAGGTGACTTCAAGGTAAGGGGGAAGACTAGGTAGCTTTCTCCAGGTCTGCTGGCATGAGGCACCCTAGTTTTCTGGCAGGAGGAAAGGATCCAAATTTGACCTGAAGGATGGAATTCCTGAAATTAGATTGATGATTTATTCTGAGTCGGGAACACAAATGCATCCATGTGTGATTGTGTACCATGGACACACACACACACACACACACACACACAAGACATGGCACAATGTGCATCTGTCCCTTCCAGATGGCTTAGAGAAGGGTTCTGAGCCATAGATCCCTCCGGCAGTCTGTTGAAAGCCATAGACGCTTCTCAGAGTGATGCTTTTGAAAAACAAAGAATAGAACTAAACACATAGGATTACAAATGAAGTCACAGATATTGAAACACAGTTACCAAGAGAGGATGGGAAATATGGTAAACAATGTCTTTAGTAATGCATTAAATAACAGTTCTAAAAACCAGTCTTGTTTCAAAGTAATGATGAGTCTGTTGGTATTTTGTGACATTTGTGACAACTAGAGTGTGCCGTGAAACTGTGAACTCTGTTGGAGACGAAGTCACCACGGAGTCCCGAGTCACCACCAACAGCAAGGTGGATTCTTGCCTGGACCTAAAATAGAAGCATGAGCTCCAATTCAGTTAGAGGTTAGTGAAAGAAAGATGCCTTTTCCCTTCCCAGCCCTTGGGTGAATTCTGTCCAAATGTACCTTGGGAGTCATGGAGTCTTGGATGTGCACCCTTTGCTTAGGGACAGTCCACCTGAATTCCAAGGAAAGATGTGACTTTTAGGATTCTACTCTGCCCCATCAGTTCAGACCGAAACGACCCAGTTACTCCGTGCTTGACTCAAGGAGGCAAGCTGTTACCTGCTGGGTTGTTCTGCCCATTGTGCCAGAGAACCAGACTGGGCTTTGAATATGCATGATCTGGGTTCGTGCTTGTCACTCCTCCCCGATCATCACAGAAGGTCTGGTGGCACAGACGGGGCCTGTTCTGTGCCCTTCCACACAGCGAGCCTGAGCGCCATCCCATCTGGAGCAAGGTATCCACCCCTGCTCCCACCCCCATCACCAGCTCCTCCCGGCTCCACATCCCCCACCTACTCTTGTGTCCTTGAAGCTATATGTCCATCCAAGGACCACCACGGGGCTTCCCCCAGAATCCTTCAGCAATGCAGGAGACACAGGAGATGTAGGTTTGATCCCTGGGTGGGGAAGATTCCCTGAAGGAAGAAATGGGAACCCACCCCAATATTCATAGCCTGAAAAATCCCATGGACAGAGCCTTTCCTGGTATCTCAGCGGTAAAGAATCTGCCTGCCAGTGCAGGAGACACGGGTTCAATCCCTGGTTCAGAAAGATCCTACATGCCACGGAGCAACTAAGCCCTTGTGCTATGACCACTGAGCCTGTGCTCTAGACTCCAGGAGCCGCAACTACGTACTGCAACTCGTGAAGTCCGAATATCCTAGGCTCTGTGCCCCCACAACAAGAGGAGCCTCGGCCAAAAGTCTGAGCGCTGAAACTAGAGAAGAGCCTCCACAGCAACAAAGACCCAACATAGCCAAAAATAAAGATACCAAAGTGTTTTAAAAGAATCCCACAGGGCTTCCCCTGGTGGTCCAGTGGGTAAGGACACTGTCTTGCAGTGCGAGGGTCGCCTGTTCGATCCCTGGCCTGGGAAGATCCCACATGCCGCAGAGCGGCTGGACCGATGTGTCCAATCACCGAGCCGGAGCTCTGCAGCGACAGACACCACCGCGATGGGAGGCCCACAGGAGCCAAAGAACAAAGACAGATGAAAATAGAGAAATGAAAGACCAATAGAAGTGGCCCGCCCGCTCCCCTCCCTCCCTAACCCAACCCCCGCCCAAAATAAATAAATAAATAATTAAAAAAAAAAAAAGAATCCCACAGACAGATAAATCTGGAGGGCTATAGTCCATGGGGTCACAAAGAGTTAGACACCACTGAGTATTTAAGCATGCATGAGGACCACCACGCCCCTGCAAGGATTAGAGAGGGAAGACGAGGTTACCAACTCCATACACCTAATGTGTGTGGGATGCTATGGTAGGGACTGAGCTCACCTTGTCATCACAACCCTTTGTCATGGATTTTCACCCTGTCTTGTAGATGGGGACACAGAGGCCCTGAGAGTTTAAGGGGCATCACTTGTAGCCCGGATGTATTGAGCCCAGATTTTCCTGCATAGTGTACAGATTCTCCAAACTAGAAGCACATCACACTTTGAAACTGCTCACTCCTATGGTGGGTAACTCTAACCCTCAAAAAGTTCTTCCTGATTAGCCTAGCAAGAGGGATGCTTGGTACAGATGATTGGGTTTATTTAGTGAGAGAGGGACATTTTATTCATTCATTTAGTGATTTCATTGAGCGTCTCCTCATGAGCAGACACTGGAGCTGCAGTCGGGAGAAATACCCAGCTCTGGCCCCCAGAAATCTGCCTTCCAGTACAGAAGAGAGAATATTAAAAATAAGTGAGTGGACAGATCCAGTTGTCAAGAGAGCTCTGGCGAACACTGCTGACCAGAGAAATGGAGGGGTTGGGGGATTCTCTGGTGCTCCTGGCAGGCTTCCTTGAGCAGTTGACATTTAGATATATATATATTCATATTTATTTATTTGGCTGTGCTGGGCTTCATGGCTGTGTGAGCGTTTCTCCAGTTGTGGTGTGTGGAGGTTACTCTCTAGTTGCGGTGCACCGACTTCTCATTTTGGTGGCTTCTTGGTTGGAGAGCAGAGGTTCTAGAGGACAGGCTCAATAGTCGTGGTATACCGGCTTAGCTGCCCTCCATGGCGTGTGAGATCTTCCCAGGCCAGGAATCGGACCTGTGTCTCCCGCGCTGGCAGGTGGATTCTTTACCACTGAGTCCCCAGGGAAGCCCAGAAGTTGACATTTGAGCAGAGGTCTGTGGGACGTGGGGGAGAGCCAGGTGGAGAGGAGCATCCCACACATGAATGCTTGGCACATGGCAGGAAGGAAGCCATGGGGCAGGAGCAAAGAAAACATGGGAACAGCAATGTCGATATTCAACCCATGTGCACCATATATAGGAGTGCTCATCATTCAAACAGTGAAAGCCTTTCAGAGTGGTTGGTAAAGGGGCACTTTTCCAAACTCTCCATGCCACCCAGCACGACCTCAGTTACAAAGCCCTCCTCCTCGGAACGTCCATATTCAGCCACTATTGAGGGACTCCTGACAGAGCAGGACATTTTAAGGTCCTTCCTCTGGCCCTGTGGTGGGCACCTATTCAGGTGAGTTAGAACCCACGTGGGGTCTTTGTGCCATTTAACATTCTGAAGATCGCCCCCTGTAGCCAACACAGTCAGAGAGAAGACAGTTCCAGGTGGGATGGTAAGGACTTTGTTTTTCACTTTGGATGAGAAGGGAGGCCCCTTGGAAGTTCTGAGGAGAGGAAAGGCATGGAGAGCTTCCAGGTTTAAGTGCCTGATCCAGTTCCAAGGGGGAGATGGCACTGAAGCCCGGGGCAGGGAGGCTGTCGTCACAATCCTGCAGAGATGTTAGGGGGTTAGAAGTGGCAGAGTTGGCGAGCAGGTTCTGAAAAGTAGAGCGGAGAGTATTTGCTGATGGTGCAAACGTGGGTCATGAGAAAAAGAGAGGACGTAAGGACAAAGCCAGAGTTTTTGATCTGAGCAACTGGGAAGATGGAGTTTCCATCAGCAGAGATGAAGAAGGCTGTGGGTGGCCGTTCAGTCTACGCCTGGCACTTGGATGAAAGACAGACTCTTTGGACTGGAAAAGGCGCTAGAGGGTTGAGATGAGGAAAAGCTTTTTACCCAAGCGATTGGAGAGCAAGGTCACTATATGCTGTGATCAGAAGCCAGCAAGAGAAATCTGGTTTGAGAGATCCTAAATCTGAGATAAAATTAGATATTCATATCATGCCCAGTGGGCAGTTAGATATAAACGTTTAGAGTTTGTATGTAAAAACCCTGGCACTGACTGAGAAATAATGAAGTAAGGGGAGGGAGAGAAAATAGAAGATCCAGGACTTCTCTGGTGGTCCAGGGTGAAGAATCTGCCTTCCAACACAGGGGACCTGACTTTTATCCCTGGTCGGGGAACCAAAATTGCACATGCCGGGGGGACAACTCAGCCTGAGAGCCACAACTAAAAGGTCACAGCACTGCAGCAAAGATCCAGGACAGCCAAAAAAGAGAAAGAAATAAGAAAAAGAAAAGATCCGAGGAATAACCTGAGGGTGAAAGTAAACATTGCAACAAAAAACAGAGGAAAGGAGATCGAGCAAGAGTCAGCGGTGACGAAGGGGGAAATTAAGAGAAAAGAATGTTCTAGGTCCAGAGGACACGACAATTTTAAGGTCCTTCCTCTGGCCCTGTGGTGGGCACCTATTCAGGTGAGTTAGAACCCACGTGGGGTCTTTGTGCCATTTAACATTCTGAAGATCGCCCCCTGTAGCCAACACAGTCAGAGAGAAGACAGTTCCAGGTGGGATGGTAAGGACTTTGTTTTTCACTTTGGATGAGAAGGGAGGCCCCTTGGAAGTTCTGAGGAGAGGAAAGGCATGGAGAGCTTCCAGGTTTAAGTGCCTGATCCAGTTCCAAGGGGGAGATGGCACTGAAGCCCGGGGCAGGGAGGCTGTCGTCACAATCCTGCAGAGATGTTAGGGGGTTAGAAGTGGCAGAGTTGGCGAGCAGGTTCTGAAAAGTAGAGCGGAGAGTATTTGCTGATGGTGCAAACGTGGGTCATGAGAAAAAGAGAGGACGTAAGGACAAAGCCAGAGTTTTTGATCTGAGCAACTGGGAAGATGGAGTTTCCATCAGCAGAGATGAAGAAGGCTGTGGGTGGCCGTTCAGTCTACGCCTGGCACTTGGATGAAAGACAGACTCTTTGGACTGGAAAAGGCGCTAGAGGGTTGAGATGAGGAAAAGCTTTTTACCCAAGCGATTGGAGAGCAAGGTCACTATATGCTGTGATCAGAAGCCAGCAAGAGAAATCTGGTTTGAGAGATCCTAAATCTGAGATAAAATTAGATATTCATATCATGCCCAGTGGGCAGTTAGATATAAACGTTTAGAGTTTGTATGTAAAAACCCTGGCACTGACTGAGAAATAATGAAGTAAGGGGAGGGAGAGAAAATAGAAGATCCAGGACTTCTCTGGTGGTCCAGGGTGAAGAATCTGCCTTCCAACACAGGGGACCTGACTTTTATCCCTGGTCGGGGAACCAAAATTGCACATGCCGGGGGGACAACTCAGCCTGAGAGCCACAACTAAAAGGTCACAGCACTGCAGCAAAGATCCAGGACAGCCAAAAAAGAGAAAGAAATAAGAAAAAGAAAAGATCCGAGGAATAACCTGAGGGTGAAAGTAAACATTGCAACAAAAAACAGAGGAAAGGAGATCGAGCAAGAGTCAGCGGTGACGAAGGGGGAAATTAAGAGAAAAGAATGTTCTAGGTCCAGATAAAGAACACACAGTGAAGGGGAGGAGGGGGCGACCCATGGACGCTGCTGGTTATCAACTAAGGTGAAGACCGAGAGCTGTCACTGGATGCAGCGACCTTGCCAAGCGGTGGGGACGAGGGCCAGGTGTTGGGGTTCAAGAGAGCATCGGGGGAATTCTTCCCAGTGGAGACAAGCAAGATTCACAAATCTTTGGTGGGCTTTTATTCTAAGGGTATTAGGCACTCAGTCGTGTCCGACTGTTGGCAACCCCATGGGCTGTAGCCCCGCCAGGCTCCACTGTCCATGGGATTCTCCAGGCAAGAATACTGGAGTGGGTCACCATTCCCTTCTCCAGGGGATCTTCCCCACCCAGCAGGAATGAACAATTGGAGGGAGGAGGCTTTCTATTTTTATTAAGAGGGGAGATGTTACACCTTGCTTGTGTGCTAGTGCGGATGTCCCAAGAAAGGGAAACAGGTGATGCAGGAGGACCGGCTGCCCACGGCAGCAGAAGAGAGGGTCGTGTCTGGTGTGCAGGATGTGGCCAGCAGGGAGCCTGCTGGGGGCGGGCAGGCTGGAGGCTGTGGGGCGGGAGTGGAGTAGAGGCTGGCCTGCTACAGCTCCTACCTTCTCAGTGAAGAAGAGTGAGGACGAGGCAGCAGCTGCTGAAGGTTTGCGGGGCGACAGGTAAGGGAATGTTCACTCAGCAAAGTGGGAGAGAGAATGGAGCAATAGAATCTGCCAGACAGACCCACCCCCTCTACCCAGGATGGGTGGGTCAAGCTTTCACACACCTGGTGCCTTTGGAGAGGAGGTCAGTTCTCATACAGAGGGAACATGGGGTGGAGGACAGGACTTCCCACCTGGCGTCCAAAGCTCCTTGAAGACAAGGACGGGGGAGCCCCCAGCTCCTCCACAAGGCCGGGGCTCAGTGCAGGCCGGTGTTGGCTGCTCCACTGGTGACCACAAGGCCTAAAGTGCCTCCACTGCCGCGTGCCATTGGAAGTCTACAGTCTTACTGCCAAAGCTTCCTTTTATCTTTTTCTTTTTAAAGACAATATGCATTTATGTATATGGCTGTTCTGGGTTTTAGTTGTGGCATGTGGGATCTAGTTTCCTGACCAGAGATCAAACTCTAGCCCCCTGTGTTGGGAACCCAGAGCCTTAGCCACTGGGCCAGCGGGGAAGTACCTACGCTTCCTTTTGGCTTAACATTGAAAATTATGTTGATATTACTTTCAGCATGCATAAAATAAGGTATATAAATCTGAAGCATATGAAACCAGTCCCCAACCCCCGAGTCAGGGGCATGGAACATTCTGGGCCCCAGAAAGACAGCTTCCTGCTCTCAGAAGCATTCTTCTTGCCCTCCTGGTCAGTGATCTCCAAAGCCAGCCAGTAGTCGTGCTTTTCATAAACATTTTTTTAATTTTTACCATCTTTGAGCTTTTTAAAAAAATGTCATGCCTCTTTTATTTATATTTCTTTTCATCCATCTTTTTTATTCTTTGGCCTGGGTGGGCCTCCCATTGCAGTGGCCTCTCTGCAGAGCACCGGCTTCGGGTGCATGTGCTCCAAAGCCCTGGCTTGTAATTGGACACACTGGTCCAGCCATACCACAGCCCATGGGATCTTCCTTGGCCAGGGATCCAACCAGTGCCTCTTGCACTGCAAGGCAGATGCTTCACCCACTGGACCACCAGGGAAACTCTGAGCTTTTTGTAATTGAAATTATACTGTGAATATCTTGTCCATTTTGCTCGTTCTGCTTAGTGTCACACCCAAGAGAGTCATTCTTTTGTTAGATGGAGCAAACTTTGTATTTTTCTTTGCTGTTTACTATTCCATTGGTGAATTGACTCCAGTTCATTTAGTCTCAAATTTTTTCTGGAAAGATGTGCTTGCAATAGAATCTGCCAGACAGACCCACCCCCTCTACCCAGGATGGGTGGGTCAAGCTTTCACACACCTGGTGCCTTTGGAGAGGAGGTCAGTTCTCATACAGAGGGAACATGGGGTGGAGGACAGGACTTCCCACCTGGCGTCCAAAGCTCCTTGAAGACAAGGACGGGGGAGCCCCCAGCTCCTCCACAAGGCCGGGGCTCAGTGCAGGCCGGTGTTGGCTGCTCCACTGGTGACCACAAGGCCTAAAGTGCCTCCACTGCGCGTGCCATTGGAAGTCTACAGTCTTACTGCCAAAGCTTCCTTTTATCTTTTTCTTTTTAAAGACAATATGCATTTATGTATATGGCTGTTCTGGGTTTTAGTTGTGGCATGTGGGATCTAGTTTCCTGACCAGAGATCAAACTCTAGCCCCCTGTGTTGGGAACCCAGAGCCTTAGCCACTGGGCCAGCGGGGAAGTACCTACGCTTCCTTTTGGCTTAACATTGAAAATTATGTTGATATTACTTTCAGCATGCATAAAATAAGGTATATAAATCTGAAGCATATGAAACCAGTCCCCAACCCCCGAGTCAGGGGCATGGAACATTCTGGGCCCCAGAAAGACAGCTTCCTGCTCTCAGAAGCATTCTTCTTGCCCTCCTGGTCAGTGATCTCCAAAGCCAGCCAGTAGTCGTGCTTTTCATAAACATTTTTTTAATTTTTACCATCTTTGAGCTTTTTAAAAAAATGTCATGCCTCTTTTATTTATATTTCTTTTCATCCATCTTTTTTATTCTTTGGCCTGGGTGGGCCTCCCATTGCAGTGGCCTCTCTGCAGAGCACCGGCTTCGGGTGCATGTGCTCCAAAGCCCTGGCTTGTAATTGGACACACTGGTCCAGCCATACCACAGCCCATGGGATCTTCCTTGGCCAGGGATCCAACCAGTGCCTCTTGCACTGCAAGGCAGATGCTTCACCCACTGGACCACCAGGGAAACTCTGAGCTTTTTGTAATTGAAATTATACTGTGAATATCTTGTCCATTTTGCTCGTTCTGCTTAGTGTCACACCCAAGAGAGTCATTCTTTTGTTAGATGGAGCAAACTTTGTATTTTTCTTTGCTGTTTACTATTCCATTGGTGAATTGACTCCAGTTCATTTAGTCTCATACTGATGATGGATGTTAATTTTATTTTCAGTCGGGGATTATTATGAACCGTGCTGGTATGAGCACTTTTATCCATCTTTCATTGCACAAATATATACATATCTGTTTGGTATATTCTGAGGAGTGGCCTCTCAGGGAATTTATTTAGCTATATTTTAGTTGTTGGACAAACAACAAAAAATTTTCTAAAGTAATTCCAGGGCTTCCCTGGTGGTCCAGTGGGTAGGGACACCGCCTTGCAGTGCAAGGGGCGCCAGTTCGATCCCTGGCCTGGGAAGATCCCACGTGCCGTGGAGCGGCTGGATCGATGTGCCCAATTACCAAGCCAGAGCTCTGGAGCGCATGTGCCCAGAGCCAATGCTCTGCGACAACAGAGGCCACCGCGATGGGAGGCCACACGGGCCAAAGAACAAAGATGGATGAAACTAGACAAATGAAAGACCAGTGGAAGTGGCCCGCCCACCCCCCTCCCTCCCCACCCCTGCCAAAATAAACAAATAAATAAATGTTAAAAAAAAAAGTAATTCCAGCATTTTATGTTGTATTATCGTACACCATTGAAATATACAGTATTTCTTTCTTTGGAGTCTTAATATTTTTTTAAGAATTCAGAAGGCCCTATATATAGATCATCTTTTTCATCTTAAGAAGAGAAATAATTTAAGCCTGCAATAGTCCACATCATCAGCATGCTTACCTGGGATCAGGAAGAGGATATTTTGGGTTCCCAGTGGCTGCGGGGAGGAGTTGGACTGGGGTGTGGGGACCCAAGAGAGCGGTGCTTGGAATGGCGAAGTAAAAGGATTCTGAGGTGCCCCGTTCTGCCCCAGCTGGCCCCACAGGCAGACCCGCAGCCCCTCTGTCTGTGGGGCTGGAAGGGCCCTTAAGGCCTGAGCATGCTCACCTTCTACTCACTCGTTCACCCACTCAAGCCTTTCATTTCCCTTCTCCTCATGGTCCACTTCTGGTTCATTAATTATGAATAATTGGTAATAATGAATCATCTTCATCCATTCGTTATGCCTTTCTGGGGAAACAGCACAAATGGTTTTCGGAAAGCTGCATCCTACAAGGAGCATCTTAAATTATGAAACTGTGTTCAATGCACTGATGACCCTGTAGCATATGCACACATAATCGAGGATCTTCTAATAGTCAACAGGCAGCAAATAAAAGATCAGAAGCTCTTCTTCTGTCATCAATCAGTTTCGCCCATGATCTATGGGAGACAGGAGGAGGAATATGTCATCTCTCTGGGTTATTCTGAGCGTTGAGGGGAAAGAGATGGGCAGGAGCAGGGGCGAGTTCCCTCCTGAGCACACAGGAAGGAGCAGAGAAAAATCACAACACCCTGAGCAACAGGTGCAGTCATTTAAACCTAAGCTCTGGCTGTCCAGAAACTTCTCACGTAAGACCACTTGTATGTCCTCAGTCCGAGAACAGGGGTCCCAGATGATGCTGCTAAAAGTTATCTGACCTCCTTGCCGGGCACGCCTAATGCAAAGAGCTGAGAAGGTGCTCACTGCTCTAATATATCAACCCCAACACTTGAGTAGCTCGACACAATAGGAGGGTATCTCAGATGCTTGTCCAGTGAAGGCACTCCTGGTTAGCAAGACTGCACCTTGGGGACCAGCCTCCTTCTCCTCGTGACCCTACACACGAGCAGCAGTTCGGGACAGCCATGGAGTAGGCACACCCTCCTTGTAACATCTCAACCTGGAAGCACTTACATTAACTCACTAAGGAGAATCTGTTACTGGGCCACTCCTGACTGCACGGTGGGAGACCATGGTCTATCCCAGACATCTCCTCGTCAGGACTCAGAGCTTCCCATTTGATCTATGCCAACTCATTTAATTGTGCTGAATGTCTTCTCCAGTGATTCTGTTTTTATATCAGTGACCAGATGTGTAAAGGCCCTCACACGTTTATGCTATGCTGCTGTGCTCTGCTCAGTTGTATCCAACTCTTCGCGACCCCACAGATTGTAGCCTGCCAGAATCCTCTGTCAAGGGCCAAGGCCTGAGCATGCTCACCTTCTACTCACTCGTTCACCCACTCAAGCCTTTCATTTCCTTCTCCTCATGGTCCACTTCTGGTTCATTAATTATGAATAATTGGTAATAATGAATCATCTTCATCCATTCGTTATGCCTTTCTGGGGAAACAGCACAAATGGTTCTCGGAAAGCTGCATCCTACAAGGAGCATCTTAAATTATGAAACTGTGTTCAATGCACTGATGACCCTGTAGCATATGCACACATAATCGAGGATCTTCTAATAGTCAACAGGCAGCAAATAAAAGATCAGAAGCTCTTCTTCTGTCATCAATCAGTTTCGCCCATGATCTATGGGAGACAGGAGGAGGAATATGTCATCTCTCTGGGTTATTCTGAGCGTTGAGGGGAAAGAGATGGGCAGGAGCAGGGGCGAGTTCCCTCCTGAGCACACAGGAAGGAGCAGAGAAAAATCACAACACCCTGAGCAACAGGTGCAGTCATTTAAACCTAAGCTCTGGCTGTCCAGAAACTTCTCACGTAAGACCACTTGTATGTCCTCAGTCCGAGAACAGGGGTCCCAGATGATGCTGCTAAAGTTATCTGACCTCCTTGCCGGGCACGCCTAATGCAAAGAGCTGAGAAGGTGCTCACTGCTCTAATATATCAACCCCAACACTTGAGTAGCTCGACACAATAGGAGGGTATCTCAGATGCTTGTCCAGTGAAGGCACTCCTGGTTAGCAAGACTGCACCTTGGGGACCAGCCTCCTTCTCCTCGTGACCCTACACACGAGCAGCAGTTCGGGACAGCCATGGAGTAGGCACACCCTCCTTGTAACATCTCAACCTGGAAGCACTTACATTAACTCACTAAGGAGAATCTGTTACTGGGCCACTCCTGACTGCACGGTGGGAGACCATGGTCTATCCCAGACATCTCCTCGTCAGGACTCAGAGCTTCCCATTTGATCTATGCCAACTCATTTAATTGTGCTGAATGTCTTCTCCAGTGATTCTGTTTTTATATCAGTGACCAGATGTGTAAAGGCCCTCACACGTTTATGCTATGCTGCTGTGCTCTGCTCAGTTGTATCCAACTCTTCGCGACCCCACAGATTGTAGCCTGCCAGAATCCTCTGTCCACAGGATTTTCTGATAGGGACAGAGTAGAATAGGTAGGTGGTTGTATAGCCTTAGTAGGGGATGGTAGGTAGAAGGGAGAAACCTGAGAAAGGTTTGGAGGCCAGTGAGTTGATGATAACTAAGGAGAGCTGCTCCTTGTTCAGTAAAGCAGGCTTGACTGGGTATAAACAGTGGATGAAGGAGGAGCTGGCGAAGAAGGATCTAAGGATGTATGCCTTGCATCTGTGTCTACTTGAGGGTGGGGGCAGTCTTCTAACATCCTATATATATTGCTGCCCACTCAATTGAGGAGAGCAGAGCAGAGCTTTCCTGCCTGCCCTCTTGCACCACTTACAAGTACCCTATCCTAATAAATCCTTTTCTTGTCTATCACTCTGCTTCTCGCTGAATTCTTTCTGCATTGACACAGGAAGAACCTGAACCTCAGTGGGTCCAGACATTGGGTGAGTGCTGGATTAAGTCCTGGCCATGTGGGTTCAAGTCCCAGACAGGGTTTTGGCCAGGATAGAGTCCTGACTACGTGGGTTCAAGTCCCAAGCAGGATTTTGGCTGGGGTTAAGCCTTAGCAACGTGGGTTTGAGTCCCAAACTGGGTTTTGGCTGGAATTCAAGCTCCAGCCACGTGGGTTCAAGTCCCAAGCAGGGTTCGATCAGGTCTGGGCCCTGGGTTTAAGTCTCAAATCGAGGTAAAACCCTTTCAAGTACCCAACTCTTTGTGACCCCACAGATTGTAGCTTGCCAGACTGCTCTGTCCACAGGATTTTCCAGGCAAGAATACTGGAGTGGATAGCCATTTCCTTCTCCATGGGATCTTTCTAACCTAGGAATCAAACCTGAGTATCCTGCATGACAGGTGGATTCTTTCCCACTGAGCCATTAGGGAAGCTCATCCATTTCTGAATCACTAGTAACTGGAACATGGTGGGAACTCTATAAATGCTGATTGATTTGTTGATTCACTTATAGCCCTTTCTCAGAGATTTTAAGAGTTTACAAAGCACCAAACTCTAGTTCATATTTTCTTCATGGTCTATCTATAACTCCCTTTCTGCCTCGGTAGTCTCCTCCCCATCCAGCCCAGCAAGCTACTGCCTGAGCAACTGGAACCTTCTCACCACTTTTCCATCTGTAGAAAACCTGATCACCCTCCTTGGTTCAGTTTAAATAGCAACAGTTAATCCTGCTTTGCCCAGCAATAATTTTTTCTTCACCAAGTTAGCACTGGGCCTTGTTTCCTAAGAATGTCATCTTCCCAAACACGCTAGTCTAATTGTCCATCTAATTCCTAGCACCTTCAGGCTCTGTACCCCCTTGACACTTTGTTCTAAACCATGAACAAAGCCGATGCTCAGTGCAGATGTATCAGCTAATAGATTAGATTCTAAGGCTCACAGATAAGTCCCTTGGACCAGCCATCTCCACATGCCTGCATCAGTAGGTAAGTTCTTCTGACACATTCAGGAAACACAGACCATGAGATGAGAAGGCACTTTCACCTCCATCTCACCCTCTGACCTCCCCCTTGCCATTGCATGTACCACTCAGGAAAGAGCACCTGAGCAGAGAGCAAAGTTGGAAGAAGGTATTTATGACCCCGCAGCATGAGCTCATGCGTGCGTGTGTGTGTATGAAATGGGGGAGGTCAGAGGGAGGAATACTCATGCTGCGCCCAATTGTAAGGGTCACAGGAAGTCAGCTCGATCCAGGATGAGTGGTCTCTGAGGCTAGAGGGCACAGAGCATGTACAGGTCTGACCAGGATCTTATTGGCCTGTCAAGAAGAGCCCTTTGTTGAGTACTGCAGTGAAAAACTGAAAGTGCTGGTCGCTCACTTGTGTCTGACTCTCTGTGACCCCATGAGCTGCAGCCCCCTGGGCTCCTCTGTCCGTGGGATTCTCCAGGCAAGAATAGTGGAGTGAGTAGCCATTCCCTTCTCCAGGAGATCTTCCCCACCCAGGGATGGAACCCGGGTCTCCTGCACTACAGGTGGATTCTTCAGCAGCTGAGTCACAAGGGGAGCTCTGAAAGCTGTCGCTGTCTGACTCAGAGCATGAGCTGAAGTGCCGGAGGAGAGAGATCATGGACGTGATGGTCTAAGGGGCCAACTTCCCACTTACTAGAACGAGGAAAGTCTCTGCACGTCATTGGCAAAATACAGATAAGAGTCTTCCACCTTTGGAGCTGGAGAAGCGTGAAGGACAGCTTCCAGGGTGCTATGATCCAACTTGCCAGCAAGGGGCTTTATTTATATCAATACAAAGTATATTTCAAACCAATACCTGGGATTATTGTAGTCTACTCTCCCAAGCCTCTTCAGCAACCTGGATCCACAGATTGTGGACATCAGAAGGCAAACAAAAATTCAGTCTGGGATCACCTTCTCATTTTCCAAATGAGACATGTCTCACTTCTGAGGACACAGGGTGCAGAGGGCCGTTCTGCATGGCTGCCTGAGGAACTTGGGGCTGTCAGGAAGGACTTCCAGGAACTAAGCTTGCAGAGAGGACCATAAGGCCACCTGGAGGATATGCAAAGCCTGGGGACCACAAGCTCCTTTCTTGCATCTGTCCTCTCAAGAGCAGACCACACCACTAGGGTGTGCCCCCACAAGTCTGGAGACACCCCAGGAGGAGGGTGAGGGAAGGCCACTCTGAGGAAGGAATATTTCAGCTGAGACTGAAATAGAATTAGAAAGTTAGTGACAGGAGAGCCTCTGGCAAAGGAACCTCAAGCACAGAGGCCTCAGGTGGGGAAAGACTGAAACTGTGGGACTGTTCCACACCTCCGGGGAAACCAACCCTCCAAATCCCCACCAAAGCCACCCCATGCTACTGGGACATCCTATCTAGTGGCTGTGCAATTCCACCTCCTAAAAACGCAGATAAACTCTGCATTCATTTCTCTGTAATTAGTCCATTCTTCTCTCTTGCATGGTTCTTACACCAGTCAGCTGTGACCAAGGCTGCAAAGCTATGGGCTGTGGCCGGCCATCTCTGGTCACAGGCTATACAGCATCGGGAGGCTGGTCTTCATGATCCATCCCAGTGGCCATCCTTTTTTTTCCTGGAACCTGGTCTCCTCTCATCTCGGACTAAGTGATTTCAGGCCCATTTGGCTGTGGGCATATAGCTTGAGATGGTTCCTGGTCTGGAGGCAGTGGAGTGAGGCAATGGGGTGAGTGAGGTGACCTCCAGAGGGGTCGGCAAGCCATGGGGACTCTTGGTGTGTCTCTGAGTCCCATCACCACCATCCAGGGCAGAGGTTGGTACATTTCTGCATCTCAGAATCCTTTTTCAGCAGGAGGAAGAGAGGAGACGGACTTGAATTACAGTGGGCAAGGAGAACAGTGCTCGCTGTCCTTCTCCAGGAAAAGATAGCTTGGTGCTCATACACGCGGCCTCCTTGGTGCTTATGACCACCCTATGTGGTTGAGAAAACATAAGCTACCCAAACATCCCAACCATCAAAGTGATGAGTGTAACCAAGCTGGTGTAGATGCTTTCTAACACCTGATTTGGGCGTGTTAAGCACATTGGCTGTCTCCCAAGAGGTATAATGCTGATTGTTCTCAGCTAATGTCTGAATTGGATCACTGTCAGTTTCAACTGTCTACCCAATTGTACATACATATCTTAGCAAGTGGGTCTTAGCCCCCATACTTCTAAGTCAATTGGAAAGCCCCCAAATTGACTCAGAGTATATTCACTAAGACATAATAAAGGCAGAGGGTCTCCAGGGATTGGGGGATGTGAAAAAGGATTGACTATGATTAGTACATTGCCCCCGGGGGTCAGATTTGAAATGATGATCACCTCTTCCTTCAGGAAGAGACTAGGACTGGAGGAGGTGGGGCAGGGGAGGAAAAGGGGAGTGTGCACATGGGAGCTGGAGACACCCCCATCTCTGCCTTTCCACAGATTCTTTAGGAAATCTGGAAAGTCCAAAAGTCTTTGCTAAGATTTGCACAGAGAAGCCAACTTGACAGACGCCAAAGTTTTTCCCATCTTGGATCTGGCTTCTGTTCTGGAATCAAGGCAAAGGTAGGAAGCTCCTCAGCTTGTTGCCTTTGGAGTGAAATCAGCCAATCACTCTTGGTTTGTTTACGCTGGCAGCCTGCAGTGGCTTAAGAGCCTTGAGACGAGAAGGACAACCCCCAGCCAGAGGCTGAGCAAAGTTAAGGATTCTAAGCTGCTGAAGGGATGTCTCTGGGCAGGTAGAGTGGTGGGCAAGCAGGAACTGATTGGACTTCCAGGGTTAGCTATCTGGGAACTGGTGCTTTCACATAGACACATTTCAATGTTTTGGACTTGGTAAAGCCTGGATGTCTACTGATTCCAGGGTCCCCTGATGTCCTCCTGTGACAAGTAAACCTCTTTTGTTTCCTTCCAGGATCATGGTGAAGACCAGGGGCCTCGAGGAAGTACTGGGGTGGCCTGAGAGTACTCCTGGGGAACTTGTGGGGAGCAGTGACTACTTGTAATCGAGCACAAAGTTATTTGAATATTACAGCACAGGGAACTATACTCAGCATTTTGTGATAGCCTATAAGGGAAAAGACCCTGATGCTGGAAAAGACTGAGGGCAGGAGGAGAAGGAGATGACCAAGCACGAGGTGGTTGGATGGCATCATCGACTCAATGGACATGAGTTTGAGCAAATTCTGGGAAATGGAGGACAAGGAAGCTTGGTGTGCTGCAGTCCATGCGGTTGTGAAGAGTCAGAGATGACTGAGCAACTGAACAACAACAAGGGGAAAAAATCTGAAAAAGAATATGCATATACATATATGTATAACTGAATCACTCTCCTATATGCCTGAAACTAACATAACACTGTGAATCAACTATATTTTGAGTGTTTTAAAAGTTTTTTAAAAACTAAGGTTGATTATATCACAAAAACCCCCCAAAGGTTTATTCAACAGTTTTAGCCACATTTTAAAGCACTTTAAACACTTTAAATGGCAGATATAAACAGCATCCATGCCCTGAGTTTGTTATGGATACCAGCACAAGTGAGCTCTCTCCTTCCTATGTGTTTATCCTCTTTCTGTGAATTGTCTGTTCATAGCTTTGGCCTTGATATTTTTCCTGAAAAGAGCAACGCTATTGTCACTTGCATGAGTTTCTTTTTCATTAAATGAACAAACAAGTGATTTTTGGTATTTTTGTCCTGGGCCTTTTTTTTTTTGACCACGCAGAGACCAGAGGTCCAGGTGGTGCCCACTGCAGGGGAAGCTCAGGTCAAGGAGGGAAGAAACGAGGGGCTGGAGTACCTGCTGGGGTAGTGAGGAGGTGGGTCACTAAGGAGGCTTTCATCGGAAAGTGACACTGAGTGTACACAGCCTTCCCCTCTCCAGGCCCCACTGCCTCAATCACCTCTGCTTTAGCGCCGAGAAGCAGAGCTGGGACTTCCTGGTGGCCCAGTGCTTAGGACTCCACTCACTTTTACTGGCATTCGACATCAAAGCAAGACGTTTGTTTGAAAGTCACAGCATGTTTACAGAGGTTGGGGGAAAGATAATAGTTCTTTAGTGAAATCCTGAGCAGAGACACGGCGGCTGAGGTCTTCCTCAATTGCTCACTCATCTTCAATGCAGTCTCGAAGCACACCGAGGTCACGGAGGTGTGTGTACCCTGCAGAGATGATCCTAGTACCACGCAAACACTGCACTTCCTGGAACCTGCAACAGCCCCTCTAGGCTCAGCCTGTCCAGGGCTTTCAGCTCACTGCTGGCAACACATGTGTGTGTGTCTGAGTTGGTCCATGCTATCTGACTCTTTGAAACCCCAGGGACTGCAGCACGCCAGGTCTCCCTGTCCTTCTCCACCTTCCAATGTTTGCCCAAGTTCATTGAGCCGGTGATGCCATCCAACCGTCCATCCTCTGCTGCTTTCTTCTCCTTTTGCCTTCTGTCTTACCGTCCATCGATTTATGATACCCTTAGCAAACAAAAAGTAAAAAGATGTTTTAAAAGTTTTTAAAACTAAGGTTGATTATATCACAAAAACCCCCCAAAGGTTTATTCAACAGTTTTAGCCACATTTTAAAGCACTTTAAACACTTTAAATGGCAGATATAAACAGCATCCATGCCCTGAGTTTGTTATGGATACCAGCACAAGTGAGCTCTCTCCTTCCTATGTGTTTATCCTCTTTCTGTGAATTGTCTGTTCATAGCTTTGGCCTTGATATTTTTCCTGAAAAGAGCAACGCTATTGTCACTTGCATGAGTTTCTTTTTCATTAAATGAACAAACAAGTGATTTTTGGTATTTTTGTCCTGGGCCTTTTTTTTTTTGACCACGCAGAGACCAGAGGTCCAGGTGGTGCCCACTGCAGGGGAAGCTCAGGTCAAGGAGGGAAGAAACGAGGGGCTGGAGTACCTGCTGGGGTAGTGAGGAGGTGGGTCACTAAGGAGGCTTTCATCGGAAAGTGACACTGAGTGTACACAGCCTTCCCCTCTCCAGGCCCCACTGCCTCAATCACCTCTGCTTTAGCGCCGAGAAGCAGAGCTGGGACTTCCTGGTGGCCCAGTGCTTAGGACTCCACTCACTTTTACTGGCATTCGACATCAAAGCAAGACGTTTGTTTGAAAGTCACAGCATGTTTACAGAGGTTGGGGGAAAGATAATAGTTCTTTAGTGAAATCCTGAGCAGAGACACGGCGGCTGAGGTCTTCCTCAATTGCTCACTCATCTTCAATGCAGTCTCGAAGCACACCGAGGTCACGGAGGTGTGTGTACCCTGCAGAGATGATCCTAGTACCACGCAAACACTGCACTTCCTGGAACCTGCAACAGCCCCTCTAGGCTCAGCCTGTCCAGGGCTTTCAGCTCACTGCTGGCAACACATGTGTGTGTGTCTGAGTTGGTCCATGCTATCTGACTCTTTGAAACCCCAGGGACTGCAGCACGCCAGGTCTCCCTGTCCTTCTCCACCTTCCAATGTTTGCCCAAGTTCATTGAGTCGGTGATGCCATCCAACCGTCTCATCCTCTGCTGCTTTCTTCTCCTTTTGCCTTCTGTCTTTCCCAGCATCAGTCACCAGTCGACTACTGGAAAAGATGCTGACGCTGGGTAACACTGGTATGAAATGACAATTCACGGGCCTGAAGCTAACAGCGTGGAGAGGCCAGCACTGCAATATTACATGGGTGAGTAAATCAATTAATTAATGAAAATGAGATAGTTATGGCTTTTGTGGCATTTCTGGTGTTAGCCTAAAATGTGTATTTGGCTGTGATGTGCCTTTTCATGCTAAATAAATAGTCACCTTGGTAACTAATTTTATTTCTTAATTTGGGGTATTTTTTCCTTAAAGAGGGTTCCTAAAATCATAGACACTTCTAGCCCCATGAAACCAGGATCTGCCTATGTTAATAACACCATCACTGTTTTAAACATTTAGTTACTGTCATTTCTATTGTTTTATTTATTTATATTGACTTTTGACTGTGTGGGGTCTTCTTTGCCGTGTGCAGGCTTCTCTCTAGCTGTGACTAGTGGGGGCTACTCTCCTAGTTATGGTTCGCGGGCTTCTCTTGTGACAAAGCATGGGCTCTAGGGCATTCAGGCCTAATTGTGGAGCACCAGCTTAGTTGCCTTGTGTCCTGTGGGATCCTCCCAAAGCAGGAGTTGAACCTGTGTCCCCTGCATTGGCAGGCAGATTCTTAACCATGGGATCCCCAGGGAAGTTCGACACTGTTGACTTTTGGCACAAAGATCTGGAGGAGCGCTCTGCACATGTCACCCAGCTACGTGGAGGGGAGCTCCCGAGGGGCTTCTGGAAGGAGACGGGGGGCCCCGAGAAGACAGAAAAGACAGTGGTCAATGAACTGAAGCAAGAAGGAAAGATGGGAAGGAGGTCAGTGGGATCAAGTCTGGGGTTGACAGTTAAGACAGCCAAGTTTAAAGTTGGTGAGATACACTGAAAAACGTTTCCTAGAGTGCAGCGGGGAGGCGGCGCAAGGAAGAGGGTCAGCGAGGCCTATGCAGGGGTTTGTCTGCTTCCCAGCGAGCAGCGCTGCTCAGACCAGGCAGATGCAGCTCCTGATAGAAGCTGACACACACTCTCTCTGAGGAATTCAAAGCCGGCCAACCAGAGCGCGTCCTGCTGGGGGAAACACGGAGCTGCTTGTGATGTGGGGTCTGCGTCCAAAGCCTGCCTCTTCCCCTTACAGCCTGTGGCCTCGCCTCCCTAATTGAGGCAGACATCCCAGCTGGGAAGCGCTGGGCCTCTGTTAGGAAGGGAGAGAAGGAAGCTTCATGAAGCACCAAGGTCCCTGAACTCATATGTAGAGCTGTCTGTTGGAATCCCCATCTGGCTTTCACCTTGCACTTCCTTTCTGCAGAGAAAGCTACAATGAACGGCAGAGGCGGAAAGGGTCGGTGGGTCCACTGGGTCTTGACTGAAGAGTCTGTCTTCCCAGCAGCTGATTCGGAGGGAGGTGGCTCTAGGGGCACTGCGCACAGAGGATAGGGCAGAAGAGAAAGGGGAATGGGAGGGGGAGCCAGATATGCAAACAGAGCTGCCTGCTAAAGACACATTTGCTCTGTTTTTCAGAACCTATGGTTCATCCTTGAAGGGTGGGCTATGCTCTCTGGCGCCCTCTGCTGTGGTCAAGCGGAGCAGATACCCCAGTGGGCTGGGGCAGGAGTAGAAATTTGGATGCCACTTACCCGGGCTGACGGGCCTCCCAGGCGGCTCATTGGTGAAGAACGTACCTGCCAATGCAGGAGATGCAGGTTTGACCCCTGGGTCAGGAAGATCGCCTGGAGCAGGAAATAGCAGCCCACTCCATCCAGTATTCCTGCCTGGGAAATCCCATGGACAGAGGAGTCTGGTGGGCTATAGTCCATGGGACCTCAAAGAGTCGGACATGACTGAGCATGAACGCTCTATACCTGGGCTTACCTGGGCTAGGAGACCTGAGACACGGCTGCCCAGGGCTGGCATGGTGAAAGGTGAGTAGACTGGTTCACAGAAGGCAAGCTGAGTCATCCACACCCATGCATACTCCTCATGTGAGCTCCCCGAGGGGAGCTCGCAGGAATGGACGTTAGTGGTACTCAATCAAACCTCATTAACTAGCAAGACTATCTCAGAGAACACACTCCAACTCACAGACTCAGAACAAACTTATGGCTGCCAGGTGGGAAGGCTGGGGTAAGGTCACCTAGGGAATTTGGGATGGACATGTACACATCGCTATATTAAAAATAGATAACCAGCAAGGACTTCCTGGATAGCACAGGGAGCTCAGCTCAATGTCACGTGGCAGTTGGGATGGGAGGGGAGTTTGGGGGAGAAAGGATACCTGGATATGTATGGCTGAGTCCCTTTGCTGAAACTATCACAACCATGTTAACTGGCTTTGCTCTAAAGTAAAAGTTAAAGAAAAAAGAAAGGAAAGACACACTGCGAGAAAAGGTCCAGCCTTCAGCAGCACAGGAAATGCGAGAGAGTAAGGTTACTGGGGAAGTCTCCGCCTCCCTTCCAGATTATCCATGATGGCTTCAGGTAGAGTTTAGAAGCTGCTGGATTCCGATGCTGTAGATTGTAAACGGATGGAGGCGTATCAGGGGGGAGAGTAACACATGCTCTTCTGAGAAGAGCATGTTCCTAAACTATAGAGGATTCAGAGAAGGAGAGACAAGATGGTGGGTGTGAAAACTGGGAAACCGATCTAAAACTTCAGTGTGTCAAAGTAACCAACACCTGCCAGGAGGGTGTGACCTTCCCAGCAGCTCCCGTTGTGACTGAGTTGGATGCTGGTCACACTGACCTGCAGAGAACAGGGGCCAGGTCCCCAGGGAGGGAGAGCACACCTGGCTGTGGGCAGCAGGTTGGGCGGAAGTGTGTGAGAGACTATGATCAGTGACGTTGGCCTTTGCTTCCAGCTACACTTGAAGAGCTCCCTGCAGAACTCGGGAGGCTCTACCAATCAATAACGTCAGCTGTGCAGGATGCGGTCCCCGAGCCCTCTCGGCCTGCCGTTAATTCCTATATAGGACAGCAAACCCCTCCTCCTGTGCCCTCCCTCCCTATCTCAGAGAACGACACTGCCACATGGTGAAAGGTGAGTAGACTGGTTCACAGAAGGCAAGCTGAGTCATCCACACCCATGCATACTCCTCATGTGAGCTCCCCGAGGGGAGCTCGCAGGAATGGACGTTAGTGGTACTCAATCAAACCTCATTAACTAGCAAGACTATCTCAGAGAACACACTCCAACTCACAGACTCAGAACAAACTTATGGCTGCCAGGTGGGAAGGCTGGGGTAAGGTCACCTAGGGAATTTGGGATGGACATGTACACATCGCTATATTAAAAATAGATAACCAGCAAGGACTTCCTGGATAGCACAGGGAGCTCAGCTCAATGTCACGTGGCAGTTGGGATGGGAGGGGAGTTTGGGGGAGAAAGGATACCTGGATATGTATGGCTGAGTCCCTTTGCTGAAACTATCACAACCATGTTAACTGGCTTTGCTCTAAAGTAAAAGTTAAAGAAAAAAGAAAGGAAAGACACACTGCGAGAAAAGGTCCAGCCTTCAGCAGCACAGGAAATGCGAGAGAGTAAGGTTACTGGGGAAGTCTCCGCCTCCCTTCCAGATTATCCATGATGGCTTCAGGTAGAGTTTAGAAGCTGCTGGATTCCGATGCTGTAGATTGTAAACGGATGGAGGCGTATCAGGGGGGAGAGTAACACATGCTCTTCTGAGAAGAGCATGTTCCTAAACTATAGAGGATTCAGAGAAGGAGAGACAAGATGGTGGGTGTGAAAACTGGGAAACCGATCTAAAACTTCAGTGTGTCAAAGTAACCAACACCTGCCAGGAGGGTGTGACCTTCCCAGCAGCTCCCGTTGTGACTGAGTTGGATGCTGGTCACACTGACCTGCAGAGAACAGGGGCCAGGTCCCCAGGGAGGGAGAGCACACCTGGCTGTGGGCAGCAGGTTGGGCGGAAGTGTGTGAGAGACTATGATCAGTGACGTTGGCCTTTGCTTCCAGCTACACTTGAAGAGCTCCCTGCAGAACTCGGGAGGCTCTACCAATCAATAACGTCAGCTGTGCAGGATGCGGTCCCCAAGCCATCTCGGGCCTGCCGTTAATTCCTATATAGGACAGCAAACCCCTCCTCCTGTGCCCTCCCTCCCTATTTCCTGTCTCCCTTGTTACTTCACGTTTCTTGTTAAGTCTGAAATGCTACACATTCATCAGATCACGGTCTGTCTCTTCTCCTCTGCTAGGTCTCTAGTCTGGGCACCATGCCTGGCACACAGGAGGGGCTCTGTAAATACCAGTGGAAAGTAAGAGAGAACCAGAGACCAGGAGATGCGTCTTTATAAAGAACGTTCCAGTTTATTATCTTAAACCTGAACCTGCATAAAAAGATGGTTAGTTGCATTTAGCTCAAAGCATCCCTGGGACATGAACTAGACACAAGCCCAGGTCTAGACCTTTGCTCCTCACTGTCGGGTCCAGAGGCCACAGCCACGAGCCTGGGGATTTCATCGGCATCCACTGAGGCTGTAACGGGGACACAGAGGATTTTCTTAGGGTGATGCTGGGAAGGGAGGTGAGATCACTTATGATGGGGCAGGAAAAGCGCCTGGACTGTGCCGGTCATGGCCCGCGGCCACCAAAATGCAAGGACGGGACCTGGGTAGGGGGCACAGGGCAGGTTCGAGGTGCCTGGGACTCTGGGCTGAAGAGACCCAGTTCTTTCACGGATGGACGCAAAAGGGGATACCAATCCCCCAAAGGATACAGCTCAAAAGAGGACCTAAGAGAAGCCCCCACTGAAGCTTCCAGGAAACAACATCTCTCCCTTCCCTCCGGCGCCATTCTTCACCTCCTCTCTCCAGTCTCATCTGCATGCACGCGCCCCTCTCAAGAGCCCCTCGTGCGAGGTCCTGCGGAAGGTGGACCCATAGCCGTGTGGGCGCACAGCCCCGTGCTGGTCTCTGCTGGCCCCGGCCCCCGGCTCACACGCTGGTGTGCTGGGACCCCGAGGACATGCTGCTGCCGGGCTGGCTCCGGCCTGAGAGCGCCGGGCTGGCTGCCGGGCTCCTCCTGCTGCCTCGGCCGGTGCCCTGGCTTCTCCGCGCCGGCTCCTCCACCACCCTGAGCTTCTCATGCTCCTCCTTCAGGAAGAAGTCCACAAACAGGCTCTTCCCTTTTCCCCTTTATGGCTCGAATTCCTATATAGGACAGCAAACCCCTCCTCCTGTGCCCTCCCTCCCTATTTCCTGTCTCCCTTGTTACTTCACGTTTCTTGTTAAGTCTGAAATGCTACACATTCATCAGATCACGGTCTGTCTCTTCTCCTCTGCTAGGTCTCTAGTCTGGGCACCATGCCTGGCACACAGGAGGGGCTCTGTAAATACCAGTGGAAAGTAAGAGAGAACCAGAGACCAGGAGATGCGTCTTTATAAAGAACGTTCCAGTTTATTATCTTAAACCTGAACCTGCATAAAAAGATGGTTAGTTGCATTTAGCTCAAAGCATCCCTGGGACATGAACTAGACACAAGCCCAGGTCTAGACCTTTGCTCCTCACTGTCGGGTCCAGAGGCCACAGCCACGAGCCTGGGGATTTCATCGGCATCCACTGAGGCTGTAACGGGGACACAGAGGATTTTCTTAGGGTGATGCTGGGAAGGGAGGTGAGATCACTTATGATGGGGCAGGAAAAGCGCCTGGACTGTGCCGGTCATGGCCCGCGCCACCAAAATGCAAGGACGGGACCTGGGTAGGGGCACAGGGCAGGTTCGAGGTGCCTGGGACTCTGGGCTGAAGAGACCCAGTTCTTTCACGGATGGACGCAAAAGGGGATACCAATCCCCCAAAGGATACAGCTCAAAAGAGGACCTAAGAGAAGCCCCCACTGAAGCTTCCAGGAAACAACATCTCTCCCTTCCCTCCGGCGCCATTCTTCACCTCCTCTCTCCAGTCTCATCTGCATGCACGCGCCCCTCTCAAGAGCCCCTCGTGCGAGGTCCTGCGGAAGGTGGACCCATAGCCGTGTGGGCGCACAGCCCCGTGCTGGTCTCTGCTGGCCCCGGCCCCCGGCTCACACGCTGGTGTGCTGGGACCCCGAGGACATGCTGCTGCCGGGCTGGCTCCGGCCTGAGAGCGCCGGGCTGGCTGCCGGGCTCCTCCTGCTGCCTCGGCCGGTGCCCTGGCTTCTCCGCGCCGGCTCCTCCACCACCCTGAGCTTCTCATGCTCCTCCTTCAGGAAGAAGTCCACAAACAGGCTCTTCTCCCTCTTGATCTGCTCGCTGATGTCCGTAGGGATGTCAGGGATCATCCAGTCCACGAGGACACTCAGGAACATCACCAGGTTCTGCGGAGGCATGGGGGGTGTGAGAGGAGAGGCCTCCCCCCGCTGGAGGGCTCCACCTCGAACCCTGAGGGGTAGAGGGGGCTAGAGGAGAGGTCCCTGCTGGAAAGGGGTTAGAGGAGAGGTCATCATTGGAGGGCTGCACCCCAACCGGGTGGGGTTAGAGAAGCCCCCACTGGAGGGCTCCACCTCCACCCCTAGGGATGGGGGGTTAGAGGAGAAGTCCTCATTGGAGCGCTCCACCCCAAGCAGGTGGGCTGGGCAGTGGTGATGACACAGACCCCAGATCCCAGGGCAGGGGCTTCTGGGCTCCTCTGCCCCTTTGGGTGACCTCAGCCGTCCCGTCGAGGTCCCTCAGGGTCCCCAGGTGAATGTGGAGGTGTGACAGGTCTCCCAGCACCGCCGGCAGTGTCGTTCCTTCCTTCACGGTTTCGTCCCTTCCTTCACTCCTCCCCCTCCCTGACCCCCACACCCCGCTCTTGCCTCCAGGACCCCGGTTCCAGAGGTTTATGAATTGTTTATATATTTATTTTAATTGGAGGACAATTCCTTTACAATATCGTGATGGCCTGTGCCAAACATCAACACGAATCAGCCACAAGCATACCCGTGACCCCGGAGCTCCTTCCCAGACTTTTCAGGAATCGGCTATAAGGCCCAGCAGCCCCTTCCTCCCAGCTGGCCCTCTGCTCCCACATCAAAGGCGGATCCTGTTCAGCCATCGCAGGGTCTCTGGTCTCACCACCTGCCTGGGCCCCGCCTCCCACCTGCCTTCATGGGTACTAAGGCTTTGTGCTCCTCTGGCTTCCTTCTCCCCCCAGGAGGCCACGTCCCCTCCCTTAAGGTAACATGAGACCCCTCCCCTTCCTGGGAGCATCTTCTACTTACGTGGGCGAGTATTTCCCAGTGCCGCCCAGCCCAGTTCAGGGCTGCTCCCCGGGTACCCTAGCTCCAGTCCTCCGCAGGCCCCCTCGGCCCCAGCAGTGGTCTCCTCCGCCTGCCTGTCCTGTGCTCACAGGGCCCCTCTCCTGAGACCCGAGGACAGTGCAGGAGACATCAGAGCCCCACCCATCTGTCTTCCAGGCTCTAAACCCGCCCTGAGCTCAACCTTGAGCCTTCAAGGGCCCAGGGAAGGCTTGGGAACCAGGGTTGTTCCCAGGAACCCCCGGGCACCTTAGGGGTCTGGAGTGGCGGCGTCAAGTCCCACACTTGCCTCTTAAACCAAGTCGTGCCAGGGACTGGAGGTGACATGTGACCCATGGTTCCTGGGGCAAGGCAGCGGGGACCAACGAGGATCCTGAGCACACTTCCCTCATCTCCCCAGAGCAAGAATGCTCTAGTCCAGGTGAATGACTAGCTGGGGGTCTTCCCCACTTCCGGGCCTGGGGCCGGGGCAGGCCATCTTAGAGGCCTCCAGGGACCTGTCTTCAGGGACTGCAGAAGCCTTGGGCAGGGGTGATGGGTGAGGGATCTGGGCTGGCGCCCTAGATCTGTTCCAAGGCTGGCAGTGGGAGCGGGGCCTCGCGCCCAGAGAATCTTGGTGACGCAACTGTAGCTTCAGCTATTCTAGGAGACAGGAATCGCCAGCTCGGTTTGCTATTCACCCAGGGGTGGCTGGGGGGCGGGGGGCTTGGGGGCCTTTCCCACCGGGGGTCTCAGGGGCTGAAACAACACAACAGAGGAGGGGCCTGGAAGGAGGCAGAAAGGGTCAGAGTTCGAGCCCTTTTCTTGGGTGCGGAGACAAGGCTGGGCTGTCTGCCTTGAGGCTGAGACTCTGGTCTCTCTGCTGTTCCCCACTTTCTGGTCTTAGGGTTACCTGGGAATCCATCTCCATTCTGCACGGTCCTCCACCTCTGCCTTATAACCTGACCCTGTGCCTGATTCTCCTTCTGCATGTCCATCCGTTCACGGAAGCCCTCACCTGGGAAAGGGCCGTGGAGCACCCTGGAAACCCCGAGGCAGGGCTGTCTGGACCCTGAGCCTAGATCCTGACCAGCTGTGCCTCAGCCGAAGAGCTCACCTGGAAGATGATGACAAAAGCCAGACGCGCAGACAGCACGGCCCAGTACTGCTTGGAAAACTCATAAGGGCTCGGGGCCCACGGTGGCTCCGGTAATCCTTAAACCTGCCCGAAGAGAAAGGTGATGTGAAGACAGGGAGGAGATGGGGGGGAGTAGGTACTCCTCTGGATGTCACCTCAAAGGTCAGCAGCAGGCAGACCCTTGGCTCTAGACTTGGGGAGAAGGGGGCGGAGGTGAGGAACCCACAACATCCAAAAAGAGTCCAAATAGCCAGTCTCGGCCTAGGAGTGTCTTTCTCATTCTCTCCAACATCTCCAGTGGCCTTCACTGGATTTTCCTTCCAGTGTGTGTGTGTGTATGCGTGTGCATGGGCACTTGTGTGTATAGGTGTGTACACATGACCACATGTGTGCACATGTGTGTGTGCATATGCATGTGTTCAGTCAGGCTCTCTGCAACCCCACAGACTGTTGCCCACCAGGCTCCTCTGTCCATGGAATTTTCCAGGCAGGAAAATGGAGTGCATTGACATAGGGGCCCAGGAACCGTGAGAGGAACCCAGGACCGGGGATCCCTTTGGGCTCCCCTAGTCTGTGAGCTCTGAGAGGGGCGGGGAGCCCCCAGACACTGCACTGAGTGTTCCATGGCTCAGGGCTCCACAAGGTGCCATTGCCCGCAGACAGTCCGGGGTCCTGCGGCCAGCTGCTCTGGGACCACGGCCATGACAGAGGCCACCTGTGCTTGATGGCTGATTCAGACCAAGTTGAATCTTACGCGGCTCCCTGGAAGGAGGCAGAAAGGGTCAGAGTTCGAGCCCTTTTCTTGGGTGCGGAGACAAGGCTGGGCTGTCTGCCTTGAGGCTGAGACTCTGGTCTCTCTGCTGTTCCCCACTTTCTGGTCTTAGGGTTACCTGGGAATCCATCTCCATTCTGCACGGTCCTCCACCTCTGCCTTATAACCTGACCCTGTGCCTGATTCTCCTTCTGCATGTCCATCCGTTCACGGAAGCCCTCACCTGGGAAAGGGCCGTGGAGCACCCTGGAAACCCCGAGGCAGGGCTGTCTGGACCCTGAGCCTAGATCCTGACCAGCTGTGCCTCAGCCGAAGAGCTCACCTGGAAGATGATGACAAAAGCCAGACGCGCAGACAGCACGGCCCAGTACTGCTTGGAAAACTCATAAGGGTTCGGGGCCCACGGTGGCTCCCGGTAATCCTTAAACCTGCCCGAAGAGAAAGGTGATGTGAAGACAGGGAGGAGATGGGGGGGAGTAGGTACTCCTCTGGATGTCACCTCAAAGGTCAGCAGCAGGCAGACCCTTGGCTCTAGACTTGGGGAGAAGGGGGCGGAGGTGAGGAACCCACAACATCCAAAAAGAGTCCAAATAGCCAGTCTCGGCCTAGGAGTGTCTTTCTCATTCTCTCCAACATCTCCAGTGGCCTTCACTGGATTTTCCTTCCAGTGTGTGTGTGTGTATGCGTGTGCATGGGCACTTGTGTGTATAGGTGTGTACACATGACCACATGTGTGCACATGTGTGTGTGCATATGCATGTGTTCAGTCAGGCTCTCTGCAACCCCACAGACTGTTGCCCACCAGGCTCCTCTGTCCATGGAATTTTCCAGGCAGGAAAATGGAGTGCATTGACATAGGGGCCCAGGAACCGTGAGAGGAACCCAGGACCGGGGATCCCTTTGGGCTCCCCTAGTCTGTGAGCTCTGAGAGGGGCGGGGAGCCCCCAGACACTGCACTGAGTGTTCCATGGCTCAGGGCTCCACAAGGTGCCATTGCCCGCAGACAGTCCGGGGGTCCTTTGCGGCCAGCTGCTCTGGGACCACGGCCATGACAGAGGCCACCTGTGCTTGATGGCTGATTCAGACCAAGTTGAAGGCCGAGGGAGCTTGAGGGAGCAGTGGTCATGGTGACGGCTGGGCAGCATCCCCCTCTTCTAACTACCCATCTTTATCACCTACCCATGTGGTTTAAGGCTTCCCCAGTGGCTCAGCAGTAAAGAAACCTGCCTGTGAGGCTGGAGACCCGGGTTCCATCCCTGGGTGGGGATGATCCCCTGGAGAAGGGAATGGTAACCCACTCCAGGATTCTTGGCCTGGAAAACCCCATGGACAGAGGAGCCTGGCAGGATACAGTCCACGGGGTCACAAAGAGCTGGACACAACGGAGCAACTGCCGGCCCACGCGCGCACACACACGTTGTTTAAGGAACAAATGTCAGTGCCTGCCTAGAGCGCAGACCATGGAGAGAGGTCTAGGGCTTGTCTGAGCTGTTGCCTTCCTCCTCACCACCCACCCCCAAACCCGGCCCCGTCCTGAGATGACTCATGTTAAAAACGGCTTATTTTCTCAGAATCCCCTTTTTTTTAACCCTAAGCCTAGAAAAACGGCAAGAGCTGGCACAGAAGATTTATGCCCCTTCACTAAACTGTTTTCTCCATGGAATTCAACAAATCTTCAGTGCTCAGTCAAAGCAAAACAAGCCTCAGGCTGAAGCAAGAGAGGGGGTGGCATCGGGCCACCAAGTGGGGTGCAGGGCTGCTGAGGAAGGCGGGGAGGGGGCCTAAACCAGCATGTACTGAAGGTGTCCACCCCAAGTCAGTAGATTTACCAAGGGTTCCTCCCTTGAGAACAAGATCCTCGGGCAGGTGTAGCTACCCCATGTAACCCAGGAGGGACTGAGGCTCAGAGAAGTCCAATGCTTGACCAGCAAGGGGTGGAGTCAAGGGGAGAATCCCAGTCTGCCTGAATTCGGGCTTTCCTCCAGGCAGGAAAATGGAGTGCATTGACATGGGGAGGACCTCCGGCCTTTTGGTAGTCTGTGAGCTCTGAGAGGGGCGGGGAGCCCCCAGACACTGCACTGAGTGTTCCATGGCTCAGGGCTCCACAAGGTGCCATTGCCCGCAGACAGTCCGGGGGTCCTTTGCGGCCAGCTGCTCTGGGACCACGGCCATGACAGAGGCCACCTGTGCTTGATGGCTGATTCAGACCAAGTTGAAGGCCGAGGGAGCTTGAGGGAGCAGTGGTCATGGTGACGGCTGGGCAGCATCCCCCTCTTCTAACTACCCATCTTTATCACCTACCCATGTGGTTTAAGGCTTCCCCAGTGGCTCAGCAGTAAAGAAACCTGCCTGTGAGGCTGGAGACCCGGGTTCCATCCCTGGGTGGGGATGATCCCCTGGAGAAGGGAATGGTAACCCACTCCAGGATTCTTGGCCTGGAAAACCCCATGGACAGAGGAGCCTGGCAGGATACAGTCCACGGGGTCACAAAGAGCTGGACACAACGGAGCAACTGCCGGCCCACGCGTGCGCGCGCACACACACGTTGTTTAAGGAACAAATGTCAGTGCCTGCCTAGAGCGCAGACCATGGAGAGAGGTCTAGGGCTTGTCTGAGCTGTTGCCTTCCTCCTCACCACCCACCCCCAAACCCGGCCCCGTCCTGAGATGACTCATGTTAAAAACGGCTTATTTTCTCAGAATCCCCTTTTTTTTAACCCTAAGCCTAGAAAAACGGCAAGAGCTGGCACAGAAGATTTATGCCCCTTCACTAAACTGTTTTCTCCATGGAATTCAACAAATCTTCAGTGCTCAGTCAAAGCAAAACAAGCCTCAGGCTGAAGCAAGAGAGGGGGTGGCATCGGGCCACCAAGTGGGGTGCAGGGCTGCTGAGGAAGGCGGGGAGGGGGCCTAAACCAGCATGTACTGAAGGTGTCCACCCCAAGTCAGTAGATTTACCAAGGGTTCCTCCCTTGAGAACAAGATCCTCGGGCAGGTGTAGCTACCCCATGTAACCCAGGAGGGACTGAGGCTCAGAGAAGTCCAATGCTTGACCAGCAAGGGGTGGAGTCAAGGGGAGAATCCCAGTCTGCCTGAATTCGGGCTTTCCTCCATTGTCAGGAAACTCCTGGCCACCAGCTGCAGTTGGGACGGGGGATTCGGCCGCTGCTCTAAAGAAGCCGCACAGAAGCATGGAGATTTTCAATGGTCCAAGGACAGTTGAGGGGACAAGAGGGAAAAAAAGATGAAAAGTGATGCAGGTAAAAAGGCAGAAAAAGTCATAGCGTGCAGTCCGACGCCGAAAGAGGCAAACGGAGAGATGGAGGCTGAGCTTCGACGAGGACTGGGAAAGAGGCCAGGAGCCACCCCCTCCCCACCGACTCTCCCTTCCAACAGCTGATCACAGCTGTTGCGGGCTGGGGTTGACATCCGGATGAGCAGTGACGCTAACTGCAGCCCAGCAGAACCCCACAGGGTTCATCCTCGCCACCCATCCCTGGCCAAGGACAGAAATACGGCCGGCTCCAGGCCAGACCCGCTCATGGGAGAGGGCAAGGGTGTGGCCAAGGGAATAAAGTCATCTTGGGTGGGAACAAATGGGCTTGCCCACCCTCCTGCTGCCCCCCAAAGCCCCACAGCAGAAGGGAATCTGTCTTGCTTTTCTCAAGGCCCCTGGAGGAAGTGTGATATACATCCCTGCCCCGCCACTGTTTAGCACGGGAGGATCCCTGCCCAGGTCTAGTCCAATCCCCGCCAGTGCAGTCGAAGTCCCTCCCGCTTGTTTTCTAGCTCCATCGACGAAGGAACAGCTGCTCGCTGACCTCAGTGAGACAGCCATCGCTCACCCCTCTTTTTTTCCAGTCTGCAAAGAATCCATAAATAATCTAATTCTGGTCCCACTTCTGCTACTAACTCACCACAGCATTTGGAAATGTCACTCTACCCTCCCTGAGTGTCCAGAACATGTTTTGAATCTGACAGGCCCATCCATCTGATCAAGGGTCCGGGGAAAGATTAGCACAGAGATCCGTCCAGAGAGCTCGGCGCGCAATCCCGCTGTGCCAACGGACTAAGGGCGCTTTGTCAGGAACCACAGGGCCAGCGCTGCCCAGAAAAGAGCGGCGCGCAATTTAATGATTTGTGCATCTGTTCACATTTCTCTTTCCAAAGCTAACTAAAAATACTGTGACCTGGAGTAAGCAATGCATTTTACATTCGTGCACACATGCATATTTATCACAGAAATAAAACCCACACAGAACTTACTCATCTCTGCTGCGTGCCCTGCACTATTTTCTCATTCTCTGTTGTCCTCTCCTCTCCTGGCCAGTAAAATGCTGCTCATGGCCCACTAAGCAATTTCCCAAGTCAGCGATGGAGCATGATTCATAGTTTGAAAAACACTGATTCCAGTAAGCCTATGCCACTAGGTAAATAATTGCTTATTTACATTCCAATATAAGTTCAGATTGCAGAAATAAATTCATCCTAAAAAAGTCAAGAGTGTGCTTGAAAAGACTCTTGAGAGTCCCCTGGATGGCAAGGAGATCAAGCCAGTCAATCCTATAGGAAATCAATCCTGTATATTCTTTGGAAGGACTGATGCTGAAGCTGAAGCTCCAGTACTTTGGCTACCTGATGTGAAGAGTGGCCTCACTGGAAAAGCTCCTGACGCTGGTGAAGACTGAGGGCGGGAGGAGAGGCGGGTGACAGGAAGAGATAGTTGGATGGCATCACTGACTCAGTGGACCTGAGTTTGAGCAGACTCCAGGAGACAGTGAAGGGCTGCAGTCCATCGGGTTGCAAAGAGTTGGACATGACTTAGTATGTGAACAACAACAACAACAAAGTTCAGATTTCAGAATTTAAAAAATTCATCTGAAGAAGTCAAGTGTATCAAATATTTTTACTCAGTAATCAAAACACACTAATTAAACAGAGAGGTCCTTAGTTTAAGACTAGAAATGCCTCCAAAAGGCTGAGGGGCTAATGGACTTCATTGTGGCCAGGCAGGTGACAGCTGTCTGTCTGTCTGTTTCACTTCCAAGCCTGGGGGAAAAGAACGGCATTGGCAAAAGCATGGGTTTTGAAGTCAGCAGATGAAGGCTGGATCCCAGTCATACTATTTCACTTCTCTGTCCTCTAGTAAGTTACCTAACAACCTGATGGCCGTGGTCCTCATCCACGAAATGTGGCTGTTCCACCTCACAAAGTTGTAACTGGAGACCCCTTAGCACAGACATATCAGGACCCAATACACTTGAGCTCTTCTTTCCCCTTTAAGTGGAGGTGACGTAAGAGAAACACCTCTTCCATTAAACAGGAGGATGGAGCAGGTACACCCTCGTCCCCCGGCTTCTCTTGGCTTTCCAGGAAGATTTCTGAGCACTCAAGCTCTGACACCCAGTTTCCCATGATACTGAGATAAGTTAAAAAGAGAACTGATGCCCAAGTACAGGGGGCTTCTCTCAGGGTCTTGGTCCAGGTAAAGGCACAAAGCAGGTTGGCCTTGGACTCATAGGAAGGAGAGTTTCTGCTCCATTCCCACCAGCTCATCTCCCCTTTCCCCCGGTTTTGAGAGCTCTGCTTATTTACATTCCAATATAAGTTCAGATTGCAGAAATAAATTCATCCTAAAAAAGTCAAGAGTGTGCTTGAAAAGACTCTTGAGAGTCCCCTGGATGGCAAGGAGATCAAGCCAGTCAATCCTATAGGAAATCAATCCTGTATATTCTTTGGAAGGACTGATGCTGAAGCTGAAGCTCCAGTACTTTGGCTACCTGATGTGAAGAGTGGCCTCACTGGAAAAGCTCCTGACGCTGGTGAAGACTGAGGGCGGGAGGAGAGGCGGGTGACAGGAAGAGATAGTTGGATGGCATCACTGACTCAGTGGACCTGAGTTTGAGCAGACTCCAGGAGACAGTGAAGGGCTGCAGTCCATCGGGTTGCAAAGAGTTGGACATGACTTAGTATGTGAACAACAACAACAACAAAGTTCAGATTTCAGAATTTAAAAAATTCATCTGAAGAAGTCAAGTGTATCAAATTTTTTTACTCAGTAATCAAAACACACTAATTAAACAGAGAGGTCCTTAGTTTAAGACTAGAAATGCCTCCAAAAGGCTGAGGGGCTAATGGACTTCATTGTGGCCAGGCAGGTGACAGCTGTCTGTCTGTCTGTTTCACTTCCAAGCCTGGGGAAGAGAACGGCATTGGCAAAAGCATGGGTTTTGAAGTCAGCAGATGAAGGCTGGATCCCAGTCATACTATTTCACTTCTCTGTCCTCTAGTAAGTTACCTAACAACCTGATGGCCGTGGTCCTCATCCACGAAATGTGGCTGTTCCACCTCACAAAGTTGTAACTGGAGACCCCTTAGCACAGACATATCAGGACCCAATACACTTGAGCTCTTCTTTCCCCTTTAAGTGGAGGTGACGTAAGAGAAACACCTCTTCCATTAAACAGGAGGATGGAGCAGGTACACCCTCGTCCCCCGGCTTCTCTTGGCTTTCCAGGAAGATTTCTGAGCACTCAAGCTCTGACACCCAGTTTCCCATGATACTGAGATAAGTTAAAAAGAGAACTGATGCCCAAGTACAGGGGGCTTCTCTCAGGGTCTTGGTCCAGGTAAAGGCACAAAGCAGGTTGGCCTTGGACTCATAGGAAGGAGAGTTTCTGCTCCATTCCCACCAGCTCATCTCCCCTTTCCCCCGGTTTTGAGAGCTCTGTGTCTCCCAGAGTCCCACTGGATGGCCCAGCGCTGGGCGAACCCTACATCTGGTCACTTCCTGTATCTGCTGGCCGAGGCTGAAGCTCAGGGATATAATTATAGGAACAGTTCCCAGATCTCACCCTCATCCCTTCAGACTGCCTTTATTTTCCTTGAGACTTAATACCGAGTTTGAGAGTTCCCTGGTCTCGTAATAAGGAGAATCTTCCAATAAAGAAACAACTAGTGCCTACAACTGCATTGGAGGGTCTGGGCCACTTACTAATTGTAAGAACCTGAGAGAGTTATTCCACATTTCTGGATGTCAGCATTCTGATTCACCTGAAGCCAACACAACATGCTTCACTGTGCTGAGTAGGTAGAAGGTGTGCATGGGAGAGCCCTCACACCCCACCATGAACAAATAAACGTGTGTGTGTGTGTGTGTGTGTGTGTATACACTGACTGTCAAAGGAAAACACTGAGAATGGTAAAAAAGACACTACATGTGAACATTATTTCTGGAGGCAGAAATGGACACAACAATGTCTTCTGGGAGAGAATGACTGGGGTGGGGTGAGAAGAGAGCCTTTTCTTTACATACATATACACCTACACACACTCCTATACATATATACATAGAGAGAGAAAGAATTACATTTATAATAAAAGAAGTTTATAATTGCAGAACTTCTCTGGTGTTCCAGTGGCTAAAGATCTGCCTGTCAATGTAGGGGATATGGGTTGGATCTCTGGTCCAGGAAGATCCCCCATGGTGTGGGGCAACTAAGCCTATGCACCGCAACTACGGAGCCTGAGCTCTGGAGCCCGGGAACCGCAACTATAGAGCCTGCACTCTGGAGCCTGGGAACTGCAACTACGGAGCCTGCGCTCTGGAGCCCAGGCTCTGGAGCCTGGAAACTGCAACTACGGAGCTTGAGCTCTAGAGCCCGGAAACCGCAACTACGGAGCTTAAACTCTGGAGCCTGGGAACCGCAACTGCGGAGCCCCCGTGCCACGACCACTGAAGCCCACCTGCCCTAGAGCCGGTGCTCCACAACAAAAGAAGCCACTGCAATGAGAAACCTGCATACCACAATTAAAGAGTAGCCGATACTCACCACAACTAGAGAGCCTGCACAAAGCAATGAAGAGCCACCAGAGCCAAAAAATAAATCAATATTTTTTAAGAAAAGAAAGATGCAATTAATGGCAACATTCACTGATCCAGATATATTTTTGTACTGAGCTTCCAGGTGCAAAATTACAGTGTTAAGTGAGGCAAATGCATATACAACAAGTAAAGGTGGTATAAAAATCAACATTATCTCTTAGCTTTAAAGATGCACTCCTATTTCACCTAGACTGTTCTAACACTCTGATATAATCACACTGATTTGAATGTATCCATGACCTAAAGATACAAGGTTCCTATTAACTCAGTGTATAGTTCATTGTTAGAAAACGAACCCATGAAACATCTTAAACGTTCTATAAGTTCATTTTTCTATGTTAATTCATGGAAAAAATGTCTGACAAAGAATCACACGAATGTGTCACCATGGCTACTGTTGGGGAGATGTCCAGGGCTGGGCAGAGCTGGGTGGAGGTGAGACAGAGTGGGAGAGGTTGCTTGTAATGTTTAGAATTTTTGCAGGAATCTATTCATATAGTGCATGTGTCATTCACTCTGGATGTTTTATGCTGAGTAGAAATGAAGGTTTGGAGGGGACTCATTGCATAGTCCCACTTTTATAGATAGGGAAACTGAGGTGCTGTCAGGGAAGAGAGGTACCTGACTCAGACAGCCCCGCCCATCCTCACTTGCAGGGGTGACCGTGACAGTGTCCCCCGCCACAACTCATCACAAAACAGAAGCACTACAGGCAGGAAGGATGCTGATGCCACAAACTGAGGGGTCGGTCACGGATATTCAGAATGGCTGGGTTTTGGCCACTCCCTGTAACACGTGGGATCTTTGGTCCCTGATCAGGGATGGAGTGCACACCCCCCGCAGTGGAAGTGCAGCGTCTTAACCACTGGACCACCAGGGAAGTCCTAGAAATGACTTTTTGAAAAGTTTATTTTTACTTGAAGGATAAAAGCATTACAATATCGGTTTGATTTCTGCCACACATCCCCATGAATTAGCCACAGGAGCACCTGTGTCCCCTTCCTCTTGAACCTCCTCCCACCTCCTACCCCATCCCATCCCCCTAGGCTGTCTCAGAGCCCCGGGTTGAGTTCTCTGAGTCCTATAGCAAGTTCCACTGGCCGTCCAGTCTACACACAGTGGTGTGCAGCCTACATGCTGCTCTCCATTCACCGCACTGTCTCCTTCCTCCCCACCGCCCTGCCCACGTCTGTTCTCTCTGCCTGCATCTCCACTGCTGCCCTGCAAAGAGGTTCATCCGTCCCATCTTTCCAAATTCCATATATTATATGAAAGAGCTTTTCAAAAATGATGTTTTAGCGACATCATATATCAGTTAGTACATGCGTTTCTCAACCCCTAACAATGGTATGTAAAAAAGATTAAATAGGCCCAGTGGAAAGTAATTTCTTCTTAATGCTGAACAAAACGGCACATAGTATGTTCATACCACCTGAACAGCCTACAAGTATCTTTTGAAATTGACCTTGAACAAGGAAAAGAGGCCAGGCCATTAGGCACTAATCCGTCCCAAGTTGATTCAGTGGCTGATAAAGGTCAGCAAGGACCCCACCCAGAAAGCAGGCTCTCCCTCAGGTCTCTGCCCAGAGCAGACAAGAGGCAGCCAGGCCCTAGAAGGAACTTGCAGTACCTTGGGACGGCAGAGAATCTAGGTCCTATAGACAGGTACCGCTCAGGATGCTGTTTTGGGATGCTCAGCATCTCCAAACAGACCCAGTGGGCTTCCCAAGTCCAGGTGGGTTCCTTGAGCTTTGAGGCCCAGGTCCATGGCCAGACCGTGTCCTGTTGACCTCCCTCTCCTGCTGAGCCAAAACGGGGGAATCTATGCTGGGACTGCATCTACAGGCAGGAAGGATGCTGATGCCACAAACTGAGGGGTCGGTCACGGATATTCAGAATGGCTGGGTTTTGGCCACTCCCTGTAACACGTGGGATCTTTGGTCCCTGATCAGGGATGGAGTGCACACCCCCCGCAGTGGAAGTGCAGCGTCTTAACCACTGGACCACCAGGGAAGTCCTAGAAATGACTTTTGAAAAGTTTATTTTACTTGAAGGATAAAAGCATTACAATATCGGTTTGATTTCTGCCACACATCCCCATGAATTAGCCACAGGAGCACCTGTGTCCCCTTCCTCTTGAACCTCCTCCCACCTCCTACCCCATCCCATCCCCCTAGGCTGTCTCAGAGCCCCGGGTTGAGTTCTCTGAGTCCTATAGCAAGTTCCACTGGCCGTCCAGTCTACACACAGTGGTGTGCAGCCTACATGCTGCTCTCCATTCACCGCACTGTCTCCTTCCTCCCCACCGCCCTGCCCACGTCTGTTCTCTCTGCCTGCATCTCCACTGCTGCCCTGCAAAGAGGTTCATCCGTCCCATCTTTCCAAATTCCATATATTATATGAAAGAGCTTTTCAAAAATGATGTTTTAGCGACATCATATATCAGTTAGTACATGCGTTTCTCAACCCCTAACAATGGTATGTAAAAAAGATTAAATAGGCCCAGTGGAAAGTAATTTCTTCTTAATGCTGAACAAAACGGCACATAGTATGTTCATACCACCTGAACAGCCTACAAGTATCTTTTGAAATTGACCTTGAACAAGGAAAAAGAGGCCAGGCCATTAGGCACTAATCCGTCCCAAGTTGATTCAGTGGCTGATAAAGGTCAGCAAGGACCCCACCCAGAAAGCAGGCTCTCCCTCAGGTCTCTGCCCAGAGCAGACAAGAGGCAGCCAGGCCCTAGAAGGAACTTGCAGTACCTTGGGACGGCAGAGAATCTAGGTCCTATAGACAGGTACCGCTCAGGATGCTGTTTTGGGATGCTCAGCATCTCCAAACAGACCCAGTGGGCTTCCCAAGTCCAGGTGGGTTCCTTGAGCTTTGAGGCCCAGGTCCATGGCCAGACCGTGTCCTGTTGACCTCTCCCCTCCCCTCCTGCTGAGCCATCAGTTAAATGGCTGGGGCAGACATCACTCCAAAAATGCTGGGACTGCATCTCAAACAGGTGCAGCTGGAGTCTTGTGCTTTTCCTGCTTTTCCTGCTATTTTAAAGATACCTCTACCCTTGGTGAGGCTGGGCTGGAGCCCGAGATCTCAGTGTTATTTGACCACATTTATCTCTGGAGGTCATGGAAAACTAAGAGTAAGAAGGGTTGTTGAGTTCCCAACACTATTTGCCAGAAAATCAGACTTTTCAGTTTCCCACTGCAGAAGCAGCTCTAAATGCTGGCTTTGGGGCTAGCTCTGACCTTGTCTATGTGTCTGTGTTTCTTACAATCTCTCTCTCTCTCCATCCCCTATGCTTTCATTTCTCTTTCTGACAGCCACTGACAAATCCTGGCTTCCAAAGACACCATGGCTGATGTCTCCACTTTGTAAATTTCCAGAGACTCTGGTGAGCCAGATGGGTCCCCACGGCATGCTGTGAGTAGGACCCAACCAGAGTAGGCAGAGAGTTCCATCAGCACTCCTCATTTTCTAGAAAAGGCAACCGCCACTCCTGCCGCCGTACAGCTACTTGGGATGGTGCACCTGGACGATACACTAACCCTGCTCTCCAGACACTTGGGACAGTGTACCTAGAGGACACACTGACTCTGCTGTCCTGGCATCTATGTAGAGCAGAGCAGAGTGGCTCCTTATGTCCCATGTGACCCTCTGGTCTTCACAGCGTAGTTGTACACGACACTGCTGAGAAGTCCCTTCGACCCCACAGTGGGTCCCAGGGCCATGAGGAGTCCTCCCTTCCACACACCTCCTGTGCCTGCCATGTTCTTCCTGGTCTGGCTTCTGTTTTTCTTCCCGCCTGGTCTCTCCTAGTTCACCCTCTCATTCCAGCCCCTCTACCTGGGACACCTGTCCTCCCTGGACCACCCTCACCACCTGCCAACTCCTTTCTGCCCATCAGTGCCCCTCCCTCCCTGCTCACCACCCAGGCTGGCTTGGTCCTTCCTGGGGATGGGCAGGTTCAGCGGGACTCTCCCACTGGCCACTCCTTCCCTGGACGCTGAGGTCTAAGGCAGATTCCTGACCTCTCCCTTGAGGGCCTGAAGAGTGCCCTGCAGTCTTCCAGTTGCAAACACAGAAGCTCAATTCTCACTGCTTACTCATCTCATCCAGCTAGACTCCTTGAGAGAGGCCCTGTACCCCATTCCCTATAATGTGACAAACGCCAAGCCTAGAATAAAGTCTCAAAAATAGGTGCACAATGGGGACTTCCCTGGTGGTCCAGGGGTTAAAGAATCCACCTGCCAACAGAGGGGACACAGGTTTGATCCCTGGTTCTGGAAGATCCTACATGCCAAGAAGATCCTTCTATTTAAATCACGTATTGGGATGATGACATCTGGGCTGGGAAGACCAATTCGATCTCTCTCTTGCATGGTCTCAGACTGAGTCTGAAACTAAGCAGGCATCTTAGAAAGGTCTGACCTCAGGTACCAAGATATCCTAGGTGGGAAAGTGTGACAGACACACCCAGGGGCACCATGCTGCCAACACAACCGGGCACTGCGTCCTCCATGGAGGCTCTGAAGCTTTCATACCAGACACTATTGCAGATGGTCCAGGAAAGCCATCCCTCAATACCTTTCCCTAGGTTTGAGTTTTCACTGTAGTTACTGTTCTATTTATTTATTTATGGCTGCTCTGGGTCTTTGTTTTTGCCCGAGGGCTTTCTCCAGTGTGCCGAGTGGGGGCTATTCTTCATTGTGCGGGCTCCTCATTGAGGCAGTTTCTCTTGCTGTGGAGCACAGGTTCTATAGCATGCTGGCTCATGGTGTCTACAGTGCAGGCTCGGTGCCTGTGATGAGTGGGCTTAGATACCCTGTGGCATGTGGAATCTTAGTTCCCAGACCAGGGATCGAACCTGTGTCACCTATATTGGCAGGCGAATTCTTAACCACTGGACCACCAGGGAAGTCTCCGTGTTCTATTTGTTTAAATACATGGGGTATGATCCTGGATTGAGTCCCTTATGAGGGCCATCACTTACCCAAGATACAAAAGGCTTAAAGAAGTTATTTCCAGACTTCCCTGGTGGTCCAGTGGGTAAGGACACCACCTTGCAGTGCAAGGGGCGCCAGTTCCATCCCTGGCCTGGGAAGATCCCACATGCCGCGGAGCAGCTGGACTGATGTGTCCAGTTACCGAGCCGGAGCTCTGGAGCGCATGCTCCCAGAGCCGGTGCTCTGTGACAACAGAGGCCACTGCGATGGGAGGCCCACATGGGCCAAAGAACAAAAAGATGGATGAAAATAGATAAATGAAAGACCAGTAGAAGTGGCCTGCCTGCCCCCTTCCCTCCCCAACCCGCCCCCACCCCCGCCAAAAGAAAATTAAAAAAAAAAAAGAAAAAAAGAAGTTATTTGCTTCTGCTCTTTTTCTCTTTCTTTGCCCAACTTGATTATGCAGTGGAGAGTCTTCTGTTTCTCGGCCTCAATAATCCCTGTGCTGACAGATTACAATCACGCCTCTACCCAGCTACTCTCTGCAGGAATTAAATGGAAATTGCTCCCTTAGATTTCTTACCATCATTTAAAATGCAACATCACTGGAATCAAATTCATCACAGGGATGATAAAATCAGATTCTCTTAGCATCTGCCACACCCCTGTCAACAGACCCACAATTTCCTAGTTCTCTGGCTTCAGCTCAAACTTTGCAGTCATCTTCACTCAGATTCTCTCTCAGGCTTCTGGCCCCCAACTTCATAACACAGGACATTAAGTAGCTCATCTTCTCCAACCCTCAGAATCCCTTCCACATCTCTGGTCCCTGCCCTCCACGGCTCGTGTAAGTGGCTCTCCTTGAGTTCCCCAATGCTAGCCCATCTTCCACCCTGAGACCAGATTAATTTTCCCACAATTTATCCTCTAACTCCCTGACCCTAAAAAGGTCCATACCTTCTATTGCATTACATAAAAATTCCTGCAAGATTTCAAGGTTTCCCATTATCTACTTCATCTTACCTGTCCAAACCCAACAATGCTAGGCTTTAACTACCCCAGAGTTACTCTCTGTATTGTATTTCCTGTATAATTCCCTATGGTTATTTCCCAAGCACTCCCCTTGATGACTCCATCAGGTAGCCCCTAAGTGTTTCACAAACACCCCAGGTTTGGCCGAACCCCCATGACCTGGCCCATGTCGCCTCCATACCTACAACACATTTTTTGTCCTACAACTCCTCACGGCCCCTCCAAGAAGTCGACCTTTTCCACCCCAGTCCATGCTCTTCTCCCTCGCCTCTGAACACCCACAAGGCTCATGGTCCCTACTAGACACAATGACTGAACAACCTGCAATGTCCCCTGAGTTCTGTTTCCTTCCCAACCAGACCATGACCCAGACCTTCCCTTGATGGTTGAGGACAAACCTACACACTTCTCTGTCAGCTCCCCAGTGTCTAGCAAAGGGCACTCAATAAATATTGGTCGACTCAGAGACCAAACTTACGGCTGCCAAAGAGAAGGATGGAGAAGAGGAATAGTTAGGGAGTTTGGGATGGACATGGACATACTGTTATAGTTAAAATAGATCACCAGCAAGGACCTACGGTACAGCACAGGGAACTCTGCTCAATGTTACATGGCAGTCTGGATGGGAGAGGAGTTTAGGGGAGAATGGATATACGTACATGTAAGGCTGAGTTTCTTTGTTACTCATGTGAACCTATCACAGCATTGTTAATCATCTATACTCCAGTATAAAATTAAAAGTTTTTAAAAATCAAGTGGTGAAACCTTCCAGTTAAAAAAATATTGGTCAGTTAATTGAAACTGGTTTCTAGGGACCTGGGGCTGGGGGCGGGATACAGAGGCACAGGAGGACAAGCATGCGATTCTCCACCATCTTTCTTCTCCCGATCACTTTACCTGCAGAACTGAACCTCCTGCTCAAACTGCGAGTTCTCAGGCTGTGTTCCCTCCTTCAGCTGGCTGACGTTGAAGAAGGAGAGGGTGTGGTTGACAAAGCCATGCAGAGTCCCGTTGTGACTGTAGGAGTACTGGTACACCAGGCGGGGGATGAAGTCGGAGGTGACGGCGATGACAAAAGCCTGGGGGCAGAACCACAAGCACCTGCGGGTTGGACGTTGTCCGGGGGCACAGGTCTGTCTGGCCTCCTCTGACCGTCCCCTCGGGGGCTCCCCACCCAGAGGCATTGCTCTCACTGATATACAGTTCTCGCTGCTGACTTACACAGCATTTCCATCTTCGACCCTCAGAAGGAAACCCGCAGAGCACTGGATGTCAAGAGGGTGAATTATAAACCACAGAAGCAACAAATGCTAAGCCAGTTTGGACCATTTGGTGAGGGATGGCACAACATCTCTAAGATATTTGGATTGATGCTGGCATTGGCCACACTGAAGAGGAGTGTAGGGGCTTCCCCGGTGGCTTAATGGTAAAGAATCTGCCGGCCAGTGAAAGAGACACAGGTTCAATCCTTGGTCCAGGAAGATCCCACAGGCTGAGGAGCAAGCTCCTGACAAAGCTCATGTGTGACAACTCCTGAGACTGTGCCTTAGAACCCTGGAACTGGAATGGGTGAGCCCACGTACGGCAACTACTGAAGCCCATGGGCCCTAGGGCCTGTGCTCTGCAACAAGAGGAGCCACAAAAATGAAAACTCCATGCACCGCAAGGAGAGAGTAGCCCCCGCTTGCCCCAACTAGAGGAAACCAACAACAAAGACCCAGCACAGTCAAAAATAAATAAATACATCAATAAAATTATTTTTTTGAAAAAGAGGAGTGTAAGACTACCTGAGAAAATTATCAGTAGCAATGAGTGTGTGCATGCTAAGTCTCCTTAGCTGTGTCTGACTCTTTGTGGCCCCATGGACTGTAGCCTGCCAGGCTCCTCTGTCCATGGGATTCTCCAAGCAAGAATACTGGAGTGGCTTGCCATTTCCTTCTCCAGGGGAGCTTCCCAAATCCCAAACCAGGAATGGAATCTGCGTCTCCTATGTCTCCTGCATTGGCAGGTGGGTTCTTTACCGCTAGAAGCCCAGAGGGCCACTTAAGTGCCGTGGGCAAGGACATCGAATGGTACACTTGCCCCTGAGTGAGGCTGGAATCCAGGAACACTAAGGATAGGGTTCTGCAGGGAACCTCAGCTTGACCATCATCTCTCAGTGCTTTTCATCCCATCGTGTGATGGAAGTCGCTCTTTCATGTTTTGCTTAGAAAAAGTGAGCCACATGGAGAACGAGGGAGCGCTGCTGGATGGAATGCACGCACCCGACCTAGCCCTGGGGGATCCAAGTTCTCTACAAATGTCTGCGGAGCCAATCAGACGACAAATAAAGGATTGCCTGTTTGAATGCAGGGGAACTTTCGACACAGAAAATCTTAAATCTTTCTGGCAGGTGTTTATACACATGTCCTCGGTGCCAACAATCAAAGCCCATTTTAAAATACACAGTTTAGGCACTATTTTCTAAAGGTCCACGTGGATGTGTGTGGCCATAGCCATAGCTGAGGGTGAGAAACACACTCCTTACAATCATAGCAGCAATGAATAGAGCCTGGCCCAGACAGCCCTTCATCATCCCTTTTAATTTCAAGAATGATCTGATGTGGTGAGACCCTCATTCTCTCTTGCTTTTTTAAACAAATAAGAAGTAAGGAAGTAAAACTTCCATCATGCTGTTGTCTAGGTGAAAAGAGCTTAGTACCCAAGGGCTCTTTTTTAGAACCTTGTGTGCTCAGTCGTGTCCGACTCTTTATGACCCCATGGACTGTAGCCACCAGGCTCCTCTGCCCATGGAACTTTCCAGGCAAGAAATTCTAGCGTGGGTAGCCATTTCCTACTCTAGGGGGATCTTCTCTATCCAGGGACTGGTCCCGAGTCTCCTGCATCTCCTGCCCTGGCAGGCAGGGTATTTCCCATGGAGCCACCTGGGAAGCCCCAGCCACAGACATCACTTTTTTTCTAGAAAAGACACAACTCCAGAGTGGCCACCCATCTATTGTCCAAACCGCACCTGATTCCTCAGCCTTGAGACGTGTACTTCCTACATCAAACATCCCCCATGCGAGGCCAATCCTCTGCTTCTCCACACACCTCATGTCACTTTATGCATTCTCAGTAGGAAGCCAGGTCTCGACCAGAGTCAGTGCTTTCTCCCCAAGGAGCGGGGCTGCAGCTTCCTACATCAAAACCCTGCGGCCACCTGTCCAACCCAAATCGAATGGTACACTTGCCTTTAAAACGGGGGGCAATTTGCTTTTCATCCCATCGTGTGATGGAAGTCGCTCTTTCATGTTTTGCTTAGAAAAAGTGAGCCACATGGAGAACGAGGGAGCGCTGCTGGATGGAATGCACGCACCCGACCTAGCCCTGGGGGATCCAAGTTCTCTACAAATGTCTGCGGAGCCAATCAGACGACAAATAAAGGATTGCCTGTTTGAATGCAGGGGAACTTTCGACACAGAAAATCTTAAATCTTTCTGGCAGGTGTTTATACACATGTCCTCGGTGCCAACAATCAAAGCCCATTTTAAAATACACAGTTTAGGCACTATTTTCTAAAGGTCCACGTGGATGTGTGTGGCCATAGCCATAGCTGAGGGTGAGAAACACACTCCTTACAATCATAGCAGCAATGAATAGAGCCTGGCCCAGACAGCCCTTCATCATCCCTTTTAATTTCAAGAATGATCTGATGTGGTGAGACCCTCATTCTCTCTTGCTTTTTTAAACAAATAAGAAGTAAGGAAGTAAAACTTCCATCATGCTGTTGTCTAGGTGAAAAGAGCTTAGTACCCAAGGGCTCTTTTTTAGAACCTTGTGTGCTCAGTCGTGTCCGACTCTTTATGACCCCATGGACTGTAGCCACCAGGCTCCTCTGCCCATGGAACTTTCCAGGCAAGAAATTCTAGCGTGGGTAGCCATTTCCTACTCTAGGGGGATCTTCTCTATCCAGGGACTGGTCCCGAGTCTCCTGCATCTCCTGCCCTGGCAGGCAGGGTATTTCCCATGGAGCCACCTGGGAAGCCCCAGCCACAGACATCACTTTTTTTCTAGAAAAGACACAACTCCAGAGTGGCCACCCATCTATTGTCCAAACCGCACCTGATTCCTCAGCCTTGAGACGTGTACTTCCTACATCAAACATCCCCCATGCGAGGGGCCAATCCCCTCTGCTTCTCCACACACCTCATGTCACTTTATGCATTCTCAGTAGGAAGCCAGGTCTCGACCAGAGTCAGTGCTTTCTCCCCCCAAGGAGCGGGGGCTGCAGCTTCCTTGCTGTGCAGTGAGCCGGCTGATCCTGTCTCAGGAGATGGAAGAGGAGACCCTGCCTGGCCACCATCTGTAAAGAACGCAGACGCCAAAGGAGCTGTTGGCTTGGGTCCAGCAGGATTTCCTCTGAAACCTGGACATGCCTGGCCAGGCAGTTAAGGAGGCCAGGGCAGGCAGGACCCCTCTTCTTCCATGTCCTATCCAAAGTCGGCAGCGCCACAGTCCAGGGGGATAATTAAGACTTCACCCTGACAACTGGGAGGAATGGTAATTAGGAACTGCAGCCTGGGCCATGCTCCAGGTATTGTTCAGCTCGGGAGTAGAAAAAGAAAGGAAAGAGATGGACAGATACGGGGAATTCTTTCCTTATAATTCTTGGCTCCAAGGAAAGATCTGATCTGCATTCTGAGGGTCAAAGTATGCATTTCGGTGGGTAATTACCTTTCTTTCTCTCAGCAAAATGAGCAGCAAAGCCACACAGCTCTGGTGACAGCCTGATGAATCCGAAAGGCATGTACCTGCTATTAACTGGGGACTAAATGGCAACCCACTCCAGCATTCTTGCCTGTAGAATCCCACGGACAGAGAAGCTTGAGAGGCTATAGTCCATGGGGCTGCACAGAGTCGGACACAACTGAGTGACTAAACAACAGGAACAACCATCGTCTTAACTAGAGCTCCAAATGGAAGAAGCCGGGATGTAACAGGACTGGTTTCCTGCCCTGAAGACCACAGCTCCCCTGGAAAGGCCTTCCCATGGAGCGAGGGTGTCAGGAACACAAGCACTTACGTTGATGATAACAGAGAACTTGCCGATGCCGGAGAGGATGTCAAACCAGATCCCTGTTAAAACCGAAAGAAAAGGGCGTCTGTCTCAAGCCCGCCCCCGGTCCAGTGATGACAGGGCCGCAGCCAGAGTGACGCTTCACAGGCAAGTTACCAGCGGAGCTCAGCCGGCACCCCCAGGGATGGGCTTGTCTGGAAAGGCTTAGGGGCAGCCCTGTCTGCAAACCTGGGGGCCAGTGTGGGTGGACCATGTGACCTCCCGGCCCCTGAGAAAATGAGGATGAGGGGCTCAGAGGAAGTGATGAAGGGAAAGATGCCTCAGGGCTCTGGATGTCTGACTCAGTGGGAGGGGGGGGAGGGGGCGGGGGCAGCGGCCTGGCCTCTGAGCAGGGGACATACCGATATCCTTGGTCCTCACGGCATCTGGCCGTCTCAGCTCTGTAACGAACTTCTTCGCATCGAGTCGCACTTCAATGACATTGTTGAGGAGGGCAAACACAGGGGCCAGGGGAAAAGAGGCCACGAAGAGGGTGACGAAGCCAAACTGGATGACTATGAGAGAGCATGGCATGAGAGACAGCGGCGTTAGATGTATTTTGCCCGGCAGCTCTGGCTCCTGTCATCTTGTGACCCGGGCCTCTTGTCCACCTCGTCTGACCCAGACCTCTTGTCCACCTTGGGCTTGGGCTCCCTTTCTGTCCAGCCCACTGCGGGGGCGTCTCTCAGCACCTGCAGGCCTACTGGTCAGTGCCTTCCCTGGGTGCCAAGCTCCCAGGGAAGGCACTGGGAGAAGAGTGAGAAGATCCTAGAAGAGGAAAAGTCTTAACTCCCTTCATCCCCTGGTATCTCTAGTCACTAATCCTGCTCATTGAACTTAGAGGTTAACAAACTTCTTCAGCAAAGGTCTAGACAGAAAATATTTTTTAGTGGAACTTTATCTGATTCATGATATGTGTCAGGTGTACAACAAAGTGATTCATAAATAAATAAATAAATATACATATATGTATTTATGTATAGTTTTCAAGATTCTTCTCCATTACAGGTTACTACAAGACATTGAATAGGGTTGTACAGTAGGACTTCGGCAGTAATCGATTTTATAGAGAACAGTTTGTATCTGCTAATCAAAACCCCTAATTTATCCCTCCCCTGCCACTTTCCCGTAGGTAACCACAAGTTTCTATGTCTGTGAGTCTATTTCTGTTTTCCAAATAAGTTCATCTGTATTATTTCTCTGTATTTATTTATTTATTTGTTTGTTTTCATTCATCTTTGTTCTTTGGCCTGCATGAGTCTCCCATTGCTGTGGCCTCTCTCATTGCAGAGCAGCAGCTCTGGACACACGCACTCCAGAACACTGGCTCATAATTGGACACACCGGTCCAGCTGCTCCGCGGCACGTGGGATCCTCCCAGGCCAGGGATTGAACCGGTATCCCTTGCACTGCAAGGTGGACTCTTTACCCACTGGGCAGCCAGGGAAGCCCTGTTTCTGTATTTTTGATGTGGCCCATTTTAAAAGTCTTTACTGAATTTGTTCCAATAATGCTTCTCTTTTATGTTTTGTGTGTTTTTTTTGGCCACAAGGAATGTGAGTTTTTAGCTTCTCAACCAGGGATCAAATTCCTATCCCCTGCATTGGAAGGAAGAGTTTTAACCACACTGGACTGTCAGGGAGTCCCTGTATTATTTTTTAGAGTCAACATATAAGTGATATCATACACTATCTACTTTCTCTGCCTGACTCACTTCTTCTGGTATGATCATCCCTTGGTCCATCTATGGTGCTGCCAATGGGAATGATTCTTTCTCTTTTATGGCTGAGAAGCCAGTAGCTATTTCTGTCTGGTCTGGTCATATGATTTCACTCTACCACTGCAGAGTGAAAACAACTGGAGACCAACGGGCTTGGTTGTGTTCTAATAAAACTTTATTTACAAGAGCAGTAAGTAAAGTGGGCTGGGTTCACTTGCTGACCCCTGATGTAATTTGAAAACCAACATGGTCCAACTGTAGCACAGGAACTATATTCGATTTGCTATCATGAACTATAAAAAAAAGGAAAATAATATATATATACATATACACATATTTTATTGATATATCAAATCAAATCATCATGCTATATGACAGAAATTAACACAAAATTATGAATCAACTATATTTCAATAGGACTTCGGCAGTAATCGATTTTATAGAGAACAGTTTGTATCTGCTAATCAAAACCCCTAATTTATCCCTCCCCTGCCACTTTCCCGTAGGTAACCACAAGTTTCTATGTCTGTGAGTCTATTTCTGTTTTCCAAATAAGTTCATCTGTATTATTTCTCTGTATTTATTTATTTATTTGTTTGTTTTCATTCATCTTTGTTCTTTGGCCTGCATGAGTCTCCCATTGCTGTGGCCTCTCTCATTGCAGAGCAGCAGCTCTGGACACACGCACTCCAGAACACTGGCTCATAATTGGACACACCGGTCCAGCTGCTCCGCGGCACGTGGGATCCTCCCAGGCCAGGGATTGAACCGGTATCCCTTGCACTGCAAGGTGGACTCTTTACCCACTGGGCAGCCAGGGAAGCCCTGTTTCTGTATTTTTGATGTGGCCCATTTTAAAAGTCTTTACTGAATTTGTTCCAATAATGCTTCTCTTTTATGTTTTGTGTGTTTTTTTTGGCCACAAGGAATGTGAGTTTTTAGCTTCTCAACCAGGGATCAAATTCCTATCCCCTGCATTGGAAGGAAGAGTTTTAACCACACTGGACTGTCAGGGAGTCCCTGTATTATTTTTTAGAGTCAACATATAAGTGATATCATACACTATCTACTTTCTCTGCCTGACTCACTTCTTCTGGTATGATCATCCCTTGGTCCATCTATGGTGCTGCCAATGGGAATGATTCTTTCTCTTTTATGGCTGAGAAGCCAGTAGCTATTTCTGTCTGGTCTGGTCATATGATTTCACTCTACCACTGCAGAGTGAAAACAACTGGAGACCAACGGGCTTGGTTGTGTTCTAATAAAACTTTATTTACAAGAGCAGTAAGTAAAGTGGGCTGGGTTCACTTGCTGACCCCTGATGTAATTTGAAAACCAACATGGTCCAACTGTAGCACAGGGAACTATATTCGATTTGCTATCATGAACTATAAAAAAAAGGAAAATAATATATATATACATATACACATATTTTATTGATATATCAAATCAAATCATCATGCTATATGACAGAAATTAACACAAAATTATGAATCAACTATATTTCAATAAAATAAAATTTTAAAGAATTTCCCAAAGTTGGCCTCTTCTTTCCCTATCTGTAGTCACTGCCTTATTTAGAAAGTAGATTCATTCATCACGCATGTAGCAAATGTCAGATACAGTGACAGGTATTTAGGGAAGCAAAAGTCTGGACCTGTCTTCGAGGAGCTGGGTGTGAAGCAGAAGACAGAAATGTACAAAGCTGTCCAAGGAGACCTGAAGAGCACCCAGAGAGAGAATAATGTTCTAGATGAGGTAGAGACAGGAAGGAGAGGGCTCAGACCTCTCAGGGTGGGCCCTCGGGGAGTCTCCATATGGACACCAAAGGTCAGACTGGAAGGATGTGCCGCTCACTGCAGGCAGAGGACACCAAGGATGGCATCCCGTCCCCAACCCCCGAGCACATCATGGACAAAGGAGTGGAGGAGCCTGTGCAGTCAGATGGCCATAAGAACCCAGGCCCCACCGTGTCTACCTGGACAACTGCAACCACCTCCTATGTGCACTCCTTGTCCCTGATCTTCCCGAGTGTCTACATTCGTCCAGCCCCAAGTCCCCAGTAATCCCATCCCATCACTTCCTACCTGGATGATCTGCTCCCAACCTGCCTCTCCAGCCAGCCTCCCAGCACCTCCCACAACCGTGAGGCTTCTGCCTTCCTGGACTCTGTGCTCCTCACCCTCCCGATCTCTCCTGAACACTCAGCTCCTCCCTTGGCTGGCATACAAGCCCTCTCCAGCTGGCAACCGTGAGGCCCCTCTGCCTTGCCAGTAGCTATTTCTGTCTGGTCTGGTCATATGATTTCACTCTACCACTGCAGAGTGAAAACAACTGGAGACCAACGGGCTTGGTTGTGTTCTAATAAAACTTTATTTACAAGAGCAGTAAGTAAAGTGGGCTGGGTTCACTTGCTGACCCCTGATGTAATTTGAAAACCAACATGGTCCAACTGTAGCACAGGAACTATATTCGATTTGCTATCATGAACTATAAAAAAAAGGAAAATAATATATATATACATATACACATATTTTATTGATATATCAAATCAAATCATCATGCTATATGACAGAAATTAACACAAAATTATGAATCAACTATATTTCAATAAAATAAAATTTTAAAGAATTTCCCAAAGTTGGCCTCTTCTTTCCCTATCTGTAGTCACTGCCTTATTTAGAAAGTAGATTCATTCATCACGCATGTAGCAAATGTCAGATACAGTGACAGGTATTTAGGGAAGCAAAAGTCTGGACCTGTCTTCGAGGAGCTGGGTGTGAAGCAGAAGACAGAAATGTACAAAGCTGTCCAAGGAGACCTGAAGAGCACCCAGAGAGAGAATAATGTTCTAGATGAGGTAGAGACAGGAAGGAGAGGGCTCAGACCTCTCAGGGTGGGCCCTCGGGGAGTCTCCATATGGACACCAAAGGTCAGACTGGAAGGATGTGCCGCTCACTGCAGGCAGAGGACACCAAGGATGGCATCCCGTCCCCAACCCCCGAGCACATCATGGACAAAGGAGTGGAGGAGCCTGTGCAGTCAGATGGCCATAAGAACCCAGGCCCCACCGTGTCTACCTGGACAACTGCAACCACCTCCTATGTGCACTCCTTGTCCCTGATCTTCCCGAGTGTCTACATTCGTCCAGCCCCAAGTCCCCAGTAATCCCATCCCATCACTTCCTACCTGGATGATCTGCTCCCAACCTGCCTCTCCAGCCAGCCTCCCAGCACCTCCCACAACCGTGAGGCTTCTGCCTTCCTGGACTCTGTGCTCCTCACCCTCCCGATCTCTCCCTGAACACTCAGCTCCTCCCTTGGCTGGCATACAAGCCCTCATTCTCCAGCTGGCAAGTTTCCATGCATCCCCAAGACCAGTCAAATGCCATCTCCTGGGAGAAGTCTGTCCTTGCCTCCCCGCCACACCCCACAGAGTGAGGTTGCTCTGTTACAGCTGCTGCTGTGTTTCATCAACTCACACACCTTTATTTCCTGAAGGCAGGGCTCCATCCCACACTTGCAGAAGCTCATTCAGATGTGCTGATGCAAAGTTAGACCTGAGTCTCAGGAAAGTCAGTCTCATAAGACTTTCTCAGAGCTTCCCTGGTGGCTCACTGGTATAGAATCCACCTGCCTATACAGAAGACATGGGTTTGATCCTAGGTCTGGGAAGATCCCACATGCTGCAGAGCAACTAAGCTTGTGCACCACAACTACTAAGCCTCTGCTCTAGACCTTAGGAACTGCAACTACTGATCCCACATGCCCTAGAGCCTGTGTTCCCCAACAAGAGAAGCCTCCACAATGAGAAGCCTGGGCATCACAACTAGAGAGTAGGCCCTGCTTGCCAAAAATCAGAGAAAAGGTTCACCCAGCAACAAAAACCATGGGCAGCCAAAAATAAATAAAGCTTTTAAAAAAGAAGAAAACCCAGGATCCAAATTTAATAAAATGAAATAAAATAGAAGGACAATAGAAGTCCCAATACAGAGCGAATGCTCAGAACGTCACCAGCACGACCGCTTTGGATCTGGCCGTTTGCTTGGGCCATGGTCGGGGGCTGTGGCTCCTGCTGATCCGGCATGCTATCCAGGCCACAGTCGGTGATATCAGCCCAGTGGGTTCTCTGCAGGCCGTAGGAGACCAGCAGCTGCCAGTTGGTGACAAGATCCACCAGAAGGCACAGATTTGTTAAGGTTAGGTCCTTGGGATGAACAACCGTCTTGCTAGCAAGCTGGCTGAACCTGGTGCTGTGCTAGGCTGTCGTGTCTGACTCTGTGCAACCCCATGGACTATAGCCCCCAGACTCCTCTGTCCATGGGGTTCTCCAGGCAAGCATACTGGAGTGGGTTGCCATTTCCTACTCTGGGGGATGTTCCTGGCCCCGGAATCAAACCAGGGTCTCTTGCATTGCAGACGGATTCTTTACTGGCTGAGCCACCAGGGAAGTTCCTGGTGAAGGAGACTGGAGCTGGCTGAAGGAGAGAAGAAATTTTCTCTAACAAGCTCTGGGAGCTAACTCTAAATGCAGCATCTATCACACCTCTTACTGAGGCTTTGCTGAAGAATTCACTCCAGCATGAGTGGTAGGGAGAGGGCAAGTGGGGGTGGGGGTGGAATTAACAAGGAAAGCAGAAGGGATGTTAGGCTAGTTTCCCCGGCCTGTAAAATGCATGCCTGTATTCAAGTATGTAGATGACTCTTATCTTTATTCCTGGGGCTCTAAGTTGTCTTGGGTTCAGTCGTCTTGGTTCTCACGAGCCCATGTCTACAGAGCTGACGTTCTTAAGAGTGACTTCCTCCAACAGGACTGTTAAAACTCTGCAAAGTCCCTGGAGGACTCAGCAAGGGGGGTTGATGGCGTGGGGGGAAAGGTGGGTAACTCTGAGAGACTGTAAAGAGATACATCCTGTCCTCTCCACACTCAGCAAATGGCAGTCAGAAATCCAATGTCGGGCTTCCCTGGTGGTCCAGTGGGTAAGGACACTGCCTTGCAGTGCAAGGGGCGCCAGTTCAATCCCTGGCCTGGGAAGATCCCACGTGCCGCGAAGCAGCTGGACTGATGTGTCCAATTACTGAGCCAGAGCTCTGGAGCGCACGCGCCCAGAGCCAGTGCTCTGTGACAACAGAGGCCACCGCGATGGGAGGCCCACATGGGCCAAAGAACAAAGATGGATGAAAATAGATAAATGAAAGACCAATAGAAGTGGCCTGCCTGCTCCCCTCCCTCCCCACCCCACCCCCACCAAAATAAATAAATAAATAAATCTTAAAAAAAAAAAAAAAAAGAAATCGAATGTCCTTCCTTCCAAGATCTTAGGAAAAATCAGGTCAATCCACTTCCTCAGCTTCTTCTCACATGAATTTCAAAGGCAGACGTGAGCCCTCTCTTCGGGAGACTGCCCTGATCTTTGCTTCTTCAACTCTCTATCACAGGGTCCTCCAGTCCCAGGTCTTGGTTCCACTCAGTGCTAACAGTGCCCATAAATCACCCCAACCCACACTAGGTCTCTCCTCTTTCCGAGTGTGTCTGTGTATTTAACACCAGACAACCTTAAGAGGGTGAACTCAGCAAAGGCCAGCGACGCCACCATTCAGTCTTCTGATGTACCTCCAGGGCGTCCTGGGGCCAAGAGCAGCCACCCTCTGAAGAAGTTCCACAGCCACAGGTGTTACCGGCTTGGCCGGGTACACGGCCAATTTCCAGGAATCAACCCAGAGAGGCAGGAACAAAGAGGAGAAAAAAAAAGTATAAAGCCATAACCCTCTGGCATACAAATGTCAACTCCAAGACTTGTTTATGTGGTCAGAAGTCTGCATAACATATCAGATGGGCAGCTTTCTGGGGTCACCTTGGAGGACACAGTGATACCAGCCTTCACCAGCACCAAGACTGGCATCTAAAAATAGCCAGTCTCCAGGAGGCTCATAGCCGGAAATCCTCAGCACTCTGCATAATGGAAGCCAGCTTGGCTCCACCAATAACAGATTAGACCCAGTCAAGCCAATTAGGGAGGAATTCATAAGTTGATTTTCCACAAGATCTTTACAAAGGCTGCTGGCCAGTGCTCCAGAGACGCAGAGCTGAAAGAGACTGGAAAGCCTCCTAGGCACAAACCCTATTGGTTTTTCTCTTCTCAGTCTCCAGCAGCCAGGTTCTTTTGAAAATATGCAACTACAGCCCTGTGCTGCCAGTTGCTGTTAAAATCTTGGCCTTGATTACCTGAGCTTAGGTTAGAAAAATGAGTAGCAGATTACACTCAATATCCAGGAAGGACATTTCAGGATGATCTGCTTAAGGAAGAGCAAGTGCATTAGGTGAGATGAAGTGGACCGGCCAGGACTGGTGGAAAAGCTCTTGATGGAACACAATTTGTCTTTCATTCACTTAAAACTCTTCAGTGGACATATCTACACTCTCATCCATGATACCACTGCCCAGATCACTGGTACTCCATTTAAGATCCTTTGTGATCTGACCCTAAGTTTTCCAGACACACATGCTCCCCACCCATACCTTGAGCTCCAGGCTGACACTGAGTCACAGTGCTCAAAGACCACAGATGCCTGCTTCCCAAGCCTTTCAAGACCATTTGGACTTCCCTAAACTCACCATGTTACCCATATTCCTGAGCCTTTGTACACATCATGGCAATCTATCATTTTCCTCCTCTTCTTGTCTGCTGGCTGTATTACTGTTTCTATTTCAGGTTCAAAGGAACCTTCTCTGTGAAGGGTCTCCCCACCCTGCTCCCCACTCCTCCCTCAGGCTGAACTGGGCGTTGGAGCCCCTCTCCTCCTCATTCCCATAGTGCCTTGCATGTGTCCCTCTTCTTGTTTGTCTGACTTGCTCCCTGGACGGCGAGCCCCTTTGAGACCATGGATGTTTTTCGACTCTTTTCTGAGGCCCCACCATTTTGTGTGGTGTCCTTCCCAGAGCAGAGGTTGAGAGGTTATCTTGTTTCATAAACACAACTTATTGTCACCAGCTGTAAACACAAAACAAACACGAAAAGAGGAAGATGACTAAAATGTGTGAATGGAAGTCATTGTGCTTAGAGACGGGAGAGAGAGGGGGCCACACGGTTCTAAGATGGTTCTGATAAGCCCACACGGCCGGCCTCAGCACTGTCATGCACAGAGAAAGCTTTGAAGAAAGTTGGTTGAGGGCCTTCCCTGGTGGTCCAGTGGGTAAGGACACTATCTTGCATGTGCTGATCGCATGTGCTGTGGAGTGGCTGCACCGATGTGTCCAACTACTGAGCTGGAGCTCTGGGGCGCATGTGCCCAGAGCCGGTGCTCTGCGACCAGAGAGGCCACTGCAATAGGAGGCCCACACAGACCAAAAGAACAAAGATGGATGAAAATGGATAAATGAAAGACCAAAAGAAGTGGCCAAAAAAAAAAAAAAAGTTGGTTGAAAACCCATCAGTTAGGGGAGTCTAATTCTAACGAAAGCAACTATAGCTTTAAAAAAAAAAAACTGTCTATAATTTAGAAAATTGAGTGATTTTATATTGTAGTCTGCATAAGGGGATTAAAAGCTGGGGGTTTAAGAATCTTCCCTGTTGGGATTTCACTGGTAGTCCAGTGGTTGAGACTCTGTGCTTCCAAGGCAGGGAGCGAGGGTTCAATCCCTGGTTGAGGAACTAAAATTCTACATGTGGCAAGGTTGAAAAAAACTTCTGTCATGAACCCCTAATAAGCAAAGGAAGGGAAGGACTCAGAAACATGTTGCCACGAGTCTGTTTCTTCACTCAGAAGGCAGTTAGTGAAAAGATTTAGCTAGAAATAGCCCATGACTACAAACACTTTGGTAAAAACACAGCACGAGAAGGTCATCACTATCTATTTAATCAACTTCCATTTCCAGACACTGCCCAGTGATCCCCTTCTCCTAAGGGCAAGGGAAGACAACTGTGCTCAGCACTCAGTGTCTGGTGTAAAACAGAACTGTGTGAATGGACCATGTACACGGGAAGGTTAGGAGAAGAAGGTGCATGAGATGGTTCCTCAGCATGAACCTCTCTATTGCTGAGGAAAATAGTAGAAGTGCAAGGGGAGCCGCTTCGATCCCTGACCTGGGAAGATCCCACGTGCCGCGGAGCGGCTGGACCCATGTGTCCAATTACCAAGTCGGAGCTCTGGAGCACATGCACCCAGAGCCGGTGCTCTGCGACAACAGAGACCACTGCGATGGGAGGCCCACACGGGCCAAAGAACAAACATGGATGAAAATAGATAAATGAAAGACCAATAGAAGTGGCCTGCCTGCCCCACTCCCTCCCCAACCCGCACCCCCCCCACCACCAAAAAAAGAAATGTAAGAAGGTTCTCAATGTCCATCAACCACCACTTACTCATCCATTCATTCATTCATCAAACAAGCTTCTACTGGGCTCATTCTAGATACTGAGCACCATGCTCATTGCTAGGAAACAAAGGTAGATACCATGGAGAAGGTGGACATGTAAGCAAATCCTGGCTATGTCTTAAGAGTTTGCCTTCTAAGGGCAGCATTGACAGAGCACAGTGAGGACCACAGCCATTGGGCTTGACATGAAGAACAAACCAAAGGGGCATCTGAGGGTTTTCTGTGTGTTTGGTTAGTTAGTGTTAGTTGCTGAGTCATGCCTGACTCTTGGCGAACCCATAAACTACAGCCTGTTGGGATCCTCTGTCCATGGGATTTTCCAGGCAAGAAAATGGGAGTGGGTAGCCATTCCCTTCTCCAGAGGATCTTTCCAGCCCAGAGATATAACCTGTTCTCCTGCACTGCAAGGAATTCTTTACCATCTGAGTCACCAGGAAGTCATGTGTCTAGTACTTGAGGTCTTTCCTGCCAATCCACTCATCAAATTCACAAACTACTTAGGAAATAAAGCATTTAAAATTTCTAAATAGTGAAAAAACCTTTGGTAAAACACAGCACGAGAAGGTCATCACTATCTATTTAATCAACTTCCATTTCCAGACACTGCCCAGTGATCCCCTTCTCCTAAGGGCAAGGGAAGACAACTGTGCTCAGCACTCAGTGTCTGGTGTAAAACAGAACTGTGTGAATGGACCATGTACACGGGAAGGTTAGGAGAAGAAGGTGCATGAGATGGTTCCTCAGCATGAACCTCTCTATTGCTGAGGAAAATAGTAGAAGTGCAAGGGGAGCCGCTTCGATCCCTGACCTGGGAAGATCCCACGTGCCGCGGAGCGGCTGGACCCATGTGTCCAATTACCAAGTCGGAGCTCTGGAGCACATGCACCCAGAGCCGGTGCTCTGCGACAACAGAGACCACTGCGATGGGAGGCCCACACGGGCCAAAGAACAAACATGGATGAAAATAGATAAATGAAAGACCAATAGAAGTGGCCTGCCTGCCCCACTCCCTCCCCAACCCGCACCCCCCCCACCACCAAAAAAAGAAATGTAAGAAGGTTCTCAATGTCCATCAACCACCACTTACTCATCCATTCATTCATTCATCAAACAAGCTTCTACTGGGCTCATTCTAGATACTGAGCACCATGCTCATTGCTAGGAAACAAAGGTAGATACCATGGAGAAGGTGGACATGTAAGCAAATCCTGGCTATGTCTTAAGAGTTTGCCTTCTAAGGGCAGCATTGACAGAGCACAGTGAGGACCACAGCCATTGGGCTTGACATGAAGAACAAACCAAAGGGGCATCTGAGGGTTTTCTGTGTGTTTGGTTAGTTAGTGTTAGTTGCTGAGTCATGCCTGACTCTTGGCGAACCCATAAACTACAGCCTGTTGGGATCCTCTGTCCATGGGATTTTCCAGGCAAGAAAATGGGAGTGGGTAGCCATTCCCTTCTCCAGAGGATCTTTCCAGCCCAGAGATATAACCTGTTCTCCTGCACTGCAAGGAATTCGTTACCATCTGAGCCACCAGGGAAGTCATGTGTCTAGTACTTGAGGTCTTTCCTGCCAATCCACTCATCAAATTCACAAACTACTTAGGAAATAAAGACAATAATTGGAATTCCCTTTCATTCTGCAGAGTCACCTGGGGTTTATATAATGTTGTTGTTCAGTCACTAAGTCATGTCTGACTCTTTGCCACCCCATAGGCTGCAGCACGCCAGGTTCCCCTGTCCTTCATTATCTCCTGAGCTTGCTCAGACTTTTGTTAATTGAGTTAGTGATGCCATCTAACCATCACATCCTCTGACGCCCCCTTCTCCTTTTGCCTTCAATCCTTCCCTGCATCAGGGTCTTTTCCAATGAGTTGTCTCTTCACATCAGGTGGCCACAGTGCTGGAGCTTCATTTTCAGCATCAGTCCTTTCAGTGAATCATCAGGGTTGATTCCCTTTAGGATTAATTGGTGTGACCTTGCAGTCCAAGAGACTCTCAAGAGTCTTCTACACAATTAAATTCTTCAGCACTCAAGACTTCTTTATGGTCCAACTCTCACATTTGTATGTAATGGATCAGACCCAATTCAGAAACCCTGGAAGTCATAACAGGGAAGACCAGCCTTGAAGTCAAGGTTTAAGCATTAAGAGTTTATTGCCTGCAAATCAACACAGCACCAGGACAGTTCATGAAGGCATGTTTTCTCCGTTTCCTCGTGGTTAAGGGAGACTTGGTCCTTACTGTTCCTCATCCCACATGAATTGTGAAATAGTAACTCCTCTGAATGAAGGAAAAGGACCAATGACTTTCTGAGAGTTCTCTTCCTCATGGACTCAGAGTCTGGCTATAACAGCTGATCTCAGGTTAACAACAACATACAGTCCAGTCCATAGCAGCCCTCTGCCCTGGGAACAGAGTTAGTGTTAGTTGCTGAGTCATGCCTGACTCATGGCGAACCCATAAACTACAGCCTGTTGGGATCCTCTGTCCATGGGATTTTCCAGGCAAGAAAATGGGAGTGGGTAGCCATTCCCTTCTCCAGAGGATCTTTCCAGCCCAGAGATATAACCTGTTCTCCTGCACTGCAAGGAATTCGTTACCATCTGAGCCACCAGGGAAGTCATGTGTCTAGTACTTGAGGTCTTTCCTGCCAATCCACTCATCAAATTCACAAACTACTTAGGAAATAAAGACAATAATTGGAATTCCCTTTCATTCTGCAGAGTCACCTGGGGTTTATATAATGTTGTTGTTCAGTCACTAAGTCATGTCTGACTCTTTGCCACCCCATAGGCTGCAGCACGCCAGGTTCCCCTGTCCTTCATTATCTCCTGAGCTTGCTCAGACTTTTGTTAATTGAGTTAGTGATGCCATCTAACCATCACATCCTCTGACGCCCCCTTCTCCTTTTGCCTTCAATCCTTCCCTGCATCAGGGTCTTTTCCAATGAGTTGTCTCTTCACATCAGGTGGCCACAGTGCTGGAGCTTCATTTTCAGCATCAGTCCTTTCAGTGAATCATCAGGGTTGATTCCCTTTAGGATTAATTGGTGTGACCTTGCAGTCCAAGAGACTCTCAAGAGTCTTCTACACAATTAAATTCTTCAGCACTCAAGACTTCTTTATGGTCCAACTCTCACATTTGTATGTAATGGATCAGACCCAATTCAGAAACCCTGGAAGTCATAACAGGGAAGACCAGCCTTGAAGTCAAGGTTTAAGCATTAAGAGTTTATTGCCTGCAAATCAACACAGCACCAGGACAGTTCATGAAGGCATGTTTTCTCCGTTTCCTCGTGGTTAAGGGAGACTTGGTCCTTACTGTTCCTCATCCCACATGAATTGTGAAATAGTAACTCCTCTGAATGAAGGAAAAGGACCAATGACTTTCTGAGAGTTCTCTTCCTCATGGACTCAGAGTCTGGCTATAACAGCTGATCTCAGGTTAACAACAACATACAGTCCAGTCCATAAGCAGCCCTCTGCCCTGGGAACAGAGCCTGGGGTTTTGGGAGTCTTCAAACATGACCTCCACTGATGGCCACAGAAAAAGGCAGGATTCAGTTCTCTGTCAAAAGGCTTAAAGGGCCTGGAGACTATGATCTGCTGGGAAAGTTTGTCCATTTCTCCTATCGTCTCTGAGAAAAACTCCAGACCCTCAGAGATTAAGGAAGTTCAATCAGCAATTCCTAAATACCCTTCATGTGCAGGAAGCATGCTCTCTGGTTCCTAAAATAATCTTTAACGTCAAGTATTATTATCTCCACTGCATAAGTAAGAAAACAGGCTCAGAGAGGTGACATAATCTTCCCAAGGCCACATACCTAGAAATCGATGAAGCTGGAAAACAGAGATAGCTTCTGATGCCAACCAAGTTCAAGGTCCTTTTGCTATACAGAAATGTAAATATTCAACTCTAAAACAACAGCAACCCTCCCCCCAACCCCTCAGTTACTCTCACCAATCTTAGGTTTTTCTTTTGGGGATCTTCTCCAAACTGATTTCTGATCTTTTTGCTAGAGAATGAGCTTTTATGGACACCAGCATCCTCATCAGTCTGTGCAGGTATCTTCCCTTCCTAGGGTGTCTTCATCCCATGTGCGTGGAGAGCGCCCTGCAGCTGAATCTGATGTTTTCTGTACCATTGCTCACATCTGCTATGCATTTGTGCCACCTCAAAAATCTTACATTAGCTTCTTAAAAGTAGAGACCCTTGAGTCTGTGAGCTCTAACAATTTTTTCTGATTTTCAGAGAACCACTTGGTGAATTTCCAGCCAATGTTTATTGAGTGAAAAAATGAATGGCCTGGCTAACTCATTCTTGTTTACTTTTTCCATCTGCCAAGTGGGATGTAAAGGCCAGTTACCAGTGCAACCTTCCTCCCACCCAACCATCCATCCATCCATCCATCCACATATCCATCTACCCATCCACCCATCTGTCTTTCCATCTACCCACCCATTCACCCATCCACCCATCCACCCATTCATCCATCTTCCCGTCTACCCATCCAGGCTAGGGTAATGCAGTCAGTAAGGTAGAAGAACAATGAAAATAGTCAAGATTGAATAGAAGTTCCCAAGCAACAAATCCCTGAGGACTTTTGTCTGCTTTATCCATTGGTTCTCACATCTTCCCAGAAGGCTGGGTCAAAGTCAACGAAAAGAACACATACATAAGTGCATGGAGTTCTAGAAAAAAAGGAACAAGGAACAGTCAAAGGAGAGATACACAAATATACATACTTTAAGGACCCACAAAAAGATTAAGGAAGTTCAATCAGCAATTCCTAAATACCCTTCATGTGCAGGAAGCATGCTCTCTGGTTCCTAAAATAATCTTTAACGTCAAGTATTATTATCTCCACTGCATAAGTAAGAAAACAGGCTCAGAGAGGTGACATAATCTTCCCAAGGCCACATACCTAGAAATCGATGAAGCTGGAAAACAGAGATAGCTTCTGATGCCAACCAAGTTCAAGGTCCTTTTGCTATACAGAAATGTAAATATTCAACTCTAAAACAACAGCAACCCTCCCCCCAACCCCTCAGTTACTCTCACCAATCTTAGGTTTTTCTTTTGGGGATCTTCTCCAAACTGATTTCTGATCTTTTTGCTAGAGAATGAGCTTTTATGGACACCAGCATCCTCATCAGTCTGTGCAGGTATCTTCCCTTCCTAGGGTGTCTTCATCCCATGTGCGTGGAGAGCGCCCTGCAGCTGAATCTGATGTTTTCTGTACCATTGCTCACATCTGCTATGCATTTGTGCCACCTCAAAAATCTTACATTAGCTTCTTAAAAGTAGAGACCCTTGAGTCTGTGAGCTCTAACAATTTTTTCTGATTTTCAGAGAACCACTTGGTGAATTTCCAGCCAATGTTTATTGAGTGAAAAAATGAATGGCCTGGCTAACTCATTCTTGTTTACTTTTTCCATCTGCCAAGTGGGATGTAAAGGCCAGTTACCAGTGCAACCTTCCTCCCACCCAACCATCCATCCATCCATCCATCCACATATCCATCTACCCATCCACCCATCTGTCTTTCCATCTACCCACCCATTCACCCATCCACCCATCCACCCATTCATCCATCTTCCCGTCTACCCATCCAGGCTAGGGTAATGCAGTCAGTAAGGTAGAAGAACAATGAAAATAGTCAAGATTGAATAGAAGTTCCCAAGCAACAAATCCCTGAGGACTTTTGTCTGCTTTATCCCTTGGTTCTCACATCTTCCCAGAAGGCTGGGTCAAAGTCAACGCAAAGAACACATACATAAGTGCATGGAGTTTTAGAAAAAAAGGAATAAGGAACAGACAAAGGAGGGATACACAAATATACATACTTTAAGGACCCACAATTGGGCTGTGGTTGAGCAGCAAAGTGCACTCTGAGCTTCCTGGTTGATGGCAAAAAGAGAAATTGGACCAAGAGTGAGTTCTCAGTATCTTAACCTATAATACTACCTCCATTTAGTCCCAAACTCCCTCATTTATTTCTCAAGCATGACTGGCCATCTCCTCTACATCAGGAGCCTTCCAGGCATGGTCTTCAAACACACTCTTGCCTTTTCTCTAAGTCTTCATGGCGAAAGGGGCTCCTAGCACAATGACAAGCAATGTGCACTTCAAAAGAGGACAGACATGACCTGTGACTCACCCTCCTTCCCAAAAAGACCCTGCATGCTGCCTGAACTGTGCTTAAATGGCATTTGGAGAAGATGGCAGGTGTCTGATTATCTAGTGGGATGACTCAGTTTGTATAAACAGGATGGCTCGGGGAAAGGAATTTCCTGGTTTTCTGAGCCACTGCCTTGTAGCGCACCCACTTGGGGTTGTGTGACAGAATACACAGGCTTCAGTGCCGATGTTGGGCAGATATTCTGCAACTCTTCATTGTTTACAGTTATGGCAGCTCTGGGTCTTGCTTTGTACATCAGCCTCTCTTGGAAACTTGGAAATTACCCAGAGTGGTCCCTACTGTCCATGACTAAAGGATATGACTGTTGGAAAAAACCTTGCTTGGGTGACACCTAAGTCATTGCCTTCTCTGAAGCCTCACTCCCTTCCACATTTACTTAATAAGTGGCCATGTTTACTCCTTCACTTCCATGGTGGACTACTCAGTGATGCTTGGAGCCAGCTCTTCCCACTGTTGTTTACTCTATGGTTCCTTTGCAAGTCATGGAGACTTTGGGATACTGCTTATGAAGCACTGTCATAACAGGAGTTGACTGTTACATGGGGCTTTTTGCTTGACCTATCCAGATAATTTTACAAGTCCATTTATTTGTATTGCTGGATGAGACTCACCCTTAAGGGATAGCATTCCCCTAATTAAGGGCTTCTCTAGTTGCTCATCAGGTAAAGAATCCACCTGCAATGTAGGAGAGCTGAGTTTGATACCTGGATTGGGAAGACCTTCTGGAGGAGGAAATGGCAACCCACTCCAGCATTCTTGCCTGGAGAATCCCATGGACAGAGGAGTCTTGTGGGCCTTAATTGTTGCAAAGAGTCAGCACAACTAAGAGACTAAGCATGCATGCATCCCCTAATTAAAAGTACCTCAAAGTAAGGGCTCTTGGCCTCCAGGGGGAGAGGAGGACGCTGACTGTTCTAACTAAATAAATATAGCCAGAGTGTCTGGAGAGTTTCGAAAAATGGTAATGTCTGGTACCTCTCCTGGTCGCCCAGTTGTTAAGACTTTGCCTTCCAATGAAGGGGGTGCAGGTTGGATCCCTAGTCGGTGAACAAAGATCCCACATGCCTCACAGGCCAAAAAAAAAAAAAAAAACCAACAATGTAAGCAAGAGTAACAATATTGTAACAAATTCAATAAAGTCGAAGAAAAGAAAAGAAAAAAAGTAATGTCTGTAGAATTCATTTGTCTCTTCTCCTTCAAGGTCCTCCCTATAGGATCACCTCTTTTATTCTCCCTTCAGACATTTATTGAGCATCTACTGTATCCCAGGCCCTGTGGCTAGGTACTGTGAATAAGACACGAGTCTCGCCCTCAAGAAGCTCACATCACTGTTTAGTGAATAACACGAAACTAAGGCAATTGCCCTTCAACTGCATCACTTATAAACCCACGGCCAGAGGAGCCAGGTGAGCTACCGTCCACAGGGTCACAGAGTCAGACACGACTTAGAGACTAATGACGGTAAGACTCTATCAAGAGATTCTTTTGGAACTTGTCCCCGAACTCGTCTTAGAAGATTAAATTCCAGTCTACGTTTTTATGCCAAATTCCATGCTGTCGAAGTCGAAGCCTGTGAGTATCCAGAGACCTTAGCTCTCAGCTCTTAAAGCAACGAAAGGATTTCCTCTCTTCAGGCCCTGAGGAAACCCCCACAACTGGGCTGTGAGGGGTCTGTGGCCAAGGAGCTTTGAAGCCCACTCTGAGGCTGGGGACAGTGATGATTAATGTCACGGCTGCTCCCGGGCCCCCGCATTCTTCCCCATCCAAGCCAGGAGGAGGATTACCTTGAAGTCCTTCCTAGTAAGCTCTTCAGGAAAAGGGTTTGATATTGGAGATTCCCTCGAAAGCCTGCTGCTCCCTCACAGGTTTCTGCAGCCTAATCCCTCACTCTCAGGTTTCTCTTTGTCTGGAGCCAGCCCATCCCCACCACCAATTTGCAAGGTCAGCACAACTAAGAGACTAGCAGTGCATCCCTAATTAAAAGTACCTCAAAGTAAGGGCTCTTGGCCTCCAGGGAGAGGAGGACTCGTCTAACTAAATAAATATAGCCAGAGTGTCTGGAGAGTTTCGAAAAATGGTAATGTCTGGTACCTCTCCTGGTCGCCCAGTTGTTAAGACTTTGCCTTCCAATGAAGGGGGTGCAGGTTGGATCCCTAGTCGGTGAACAAAGATCCCACATGCCTCACAGGCCAAAAAAAAAAAAAAAAAACCAACAATGTAAGCAAGAGTAACAATATTGTAACAAATTCAATAAAGTCGAAGAAAAGAAAAGAAAAAAAGTAATGTCTGTAGAATTCATTTGTCTCTTCTCCTTCAAGGTCCTCCCTATAGGATCACCTCTTTTATTCTCCCTTCAGACATTTATTGAGCATCTACTGTATCCCAGGCCCTGTGGCTAGGTACTGTGAATAAGACACGAGTCTCGCCCTCAAGAAGCTCACATCACTGTTTAGTGAATAACACGAAACTAAGGCAATTGCCCTTCAACTGCATCACTTATAAACCCACGGCCAGAGGAGCCAGGTGAGCTACCGTCCACAGGGTCACAGAGTCAGACACGACTTAGAGACTAATGACGGTAAGACTCTATCAAGAGATTCTTTTGGAACTTGTCCCCGAACTCGTCTTAGAAGATTAAATTCCAGTCTACGTTTTTATGCCAAATTCCATGCTGTCGAAGTCGAAGCCTGTGAGTATCCAGAGACCTTAGCTCTCAGCTCTTAAAGCAACGAAAGGATTTCCTCTCTTCAGGCCCTGAGGAAACCCCCACAACTGGGCTGTGAGGGGTCTGTGGCCAAGGAGCTTTGAAGCCCACTCTGAGGCTGGGGACAGTGATGATTAATGTCACGGCTGCTCCCGGGCCCCCGCATTCTTCCCCCCATCCAAGCCAGGGAGGGAGGATTACCTTGAAGTCCTTCCTAGTAAGCTCTTCAGGAAAAGGGTTTGATATTGGAGATTCCCTCGAAAGCCTGCTGCTCCCCTCACAGGTTTCTGCAGCCTAATCCCTCACTCTCAGGTTTCTCTTTGTCTGGAGCCAGCCCATCCCCACCACCAATCCCATCCCCACTGCTCCGGAGACTCCCAGCTTCCCCTTCACCTCAAGGCCCCTCCCCCAGGCCTGCTGGGCCCTGGTTCCAGCTCCATTTAGAAAAATGTAAATATAATACATCTCTCCAGGCCACCTCCCTCCATGATGACCTGCCTTGCCATTACAACCGATAGGCCCCCAGTGGGCTCCGCACACTTCCTGTCAGCATGGGTGGTCCTGGAGATCACGGGGAAGGAAGCTGACAGCTGAGGGCAGGGCCAGGGATCACCGTGTCGGGCACACCAGAGGCAGCAGGCAGCTTTGGTTTCACTGAGCTTATTTCTGTTCAAAGCCCAAGACAACAGCCTTTCTGGGATTGGGGAGGTCTCGCCCCATTGGGAAGGAAAGGGGAAACCTTACTCTGCCTCCACCCCCACTGCAGCCCCAGTTCCTATGAGTCCTGATGAGGTTCTCTCGTGGGATGGTCTGGAGAGAGGCACTAGCCTCAGTTCCTCTAGGGGGTCTCCAGGGTGACCTGAAAGAACCTGGAGCACTCTCTGGGCCTCTTGGGTTTTGACATGCACTGTCCAGCTGGTGTGTGTGAACTAGGAAGGGACCCTGGGGGTGACTCTGCTCCAGGTAAGAGATCCTGGGGTGACCTGGCCCAGGTAAGGGACTCTAGGGGTGAGTTTGCCCAAGTGAGGGACCTTGGGGGTGATCTGGCCCATACAATTAATTTTAGGGGTTACCTGATTCAGGTAAGGGACCTTGGGGTTACCTGGCTTGAAAGTCTTAATTGTTGTTAAGACACTCTATGAAAGACCGTATCACCTGGCTCTCCTGGGCTAGCGAGGTTTTGAGCATGCAGAAACCTCCTTCCTCTCACTCAAAACTAATCTAGAAACGTGAGAAGATGAGGGTGACATTGACCCTCTCTTACCTTGGGTTTTTAAAAGTATATTAGTAGTAACACATTCCTGGTGACACTTCACACACTCTACACTTGACACAGGCCAGTGGGCGGCACCTCTTCAAAGTAAAAGTCATCATCTGGTCTAATCCTTATGAGGTCGAGGAGGAAATGATGCTGCAACATGTCCAGGGTCACCCTGCTGGATGCCAGCAGAGCCAGATTCACCCTCGAGACCCCTGACCCCGGGGAATCTGGGAAGGAGAGCTACTGCCCCCTTTACCCAGCAGGACCATTTGAAGAGCAAAGGGCTTTGAAGACAGGGCGCAGACAAAGCAGAAGTCCTGGTGTGCATCCTGGCAGAATCCTGTGTGTTAGTCCTTTAGTTGTGTCTGGATCTTTGTGACCCTATGGACTGTGGCCCACCAGGTGCCTCTGTCCATGGGATTTCCCAGGCAAGAATACCAGAGTGGGCTACCATTCCCTTCTCCAGAGGATCTTCCTGACCCATGGTAAGAAGCAATGTCTCCTGCATGGAAGGCAGATTCTTTCCCACCACCAGGGAAGCCCGTGGCAGAAACCATGGCCTCCAACAAGGTTCTGACGTGTAGGCTTGAGTCTTCTCTCCCACCAAGCTCGTTCTCAGTGCTGCTACCTGTGTGCAGCCTGGATGAGCTCACATTACACCTTCTCCTCTTTCCTGACCTGCTCCCTGGAAAGGATCTCAAAATAAGCCTGGGTTAGGGGAGAGGAGAAGGCAACCATGAGGGGAGACAGAGGGAGACGTGAAAGGAGGAGGAGGGGGAGAAAGAGAAAGCAGGATAACCATCACTCCTGATAATCCACTCACTGGACTACCAGCCTGGTGATAAAGGACAGTCATTGAAAGCACCACTAGAAGTGAGGCTGTTTCCACCTGGATCAGGCAAAGCAAGAGAAATGATACCCTCGTGTCCGCACACATCCCTCTGCAGATTTACCCAGTAGGTTCTCACAGTCCATGCAAGGCCCTGAAATTAGTTACCAATAGCCAAGGCTGTCTTTGGAGGCAGCTTCTCTGAAACTCTCTGATGGAGGGGGGTTGAAACACTGGAGAGGGATGGGGGGAAGGGCAGGAACCTTGTGAGAAGGACACAGAACTGGTGTCAGCCTTGGGAGCAAGAAGGCACAGGGAACTCCAGGGCAAGGACAACACACACAGTCAGCCAGAAAAAGAGCAACGTGTGGGCCGTGGGTGGGGAGTAGTCAGTGGGTTCATCTTGGCGTGTATAAGAATCTAAGGGTAAATACAGTGAAAAGATGTCTCATCAGCACCTGGCTCAGAATGGGGGGAGCCCTGGAGGTTTCTGAACAAAGGAGGATGAGACCCACACCATCTTAGAAAGAATCCAGAGGCTGGCAGGGAGATGCTGGCCATTGTGAGAGGAGGCACTGAGGGTGTAGCAGGGGAGGCACTATGATCTGGGGGCTAAGAGGCTGAACTGAACCGGTGGAACAGTTCAGAGAAGCTCTAGACAAAGACCAGCCCCACCAGAGGGTAGGTGTGGAGACAGAACAGTGAATATACAGAGGTGCCTGGAGGGCAGTAAGAAGACCCAGAACACTCTGAGAACCAAGTCTCCCAGCAGAAGGGCTCAGAAGTGCTTCCCCCAGGATGGAGTCTCTTCCAGCCTCTGAAATCTAAAACAAGCCTGGGGTGGCAGCTGGGAGACGAGACACTTGTTCCCAGGTTCCTGCCTCCATTGGCACTTTGTTGTTGTTCAGTCGCTAAGTTGTTTCCGAATTGCAACTCCATGGACTGCAGCACACCAGGCTTCTCTGTCCTCCACTCGCTCAGAGTTTGCTCAGATTCATGTCCATTGAGTCAGTGATGCCATCCAACCTTTGTCACCCGCTTCTTCTTTTGTCCTTAATCCTTCCCAGCATCAGAGTCTCTTCCGATCAATCAGCTCTTCGCATCAGGTGGCCCAAGTACTGGAACTTCAACTTCAGCATCAGTCTTCCCAATGAATATTCTGGGTTGATTTCCTTTAGGATTGACTGGCTGGATCTCCCTGCAATCCAAGGGACTCTCAAGAGTCTCCCCAGCTGTACAATTCAAAAGCATCAATTCTTTGGTGCTCAGACTTCTTTTTTTTTTTTTTAATTTTTTATTTATTGGGCGGGGTCGGGTTGGGGAGGGAGGGGAGTGGGCGGGCCACTTCTATTGGTCTTTCATTTCTCTATTGTCATCCGTCTTTGTTCTTTGGCTCCTGTGGGCCTCCCATCGCGGTGGCGTCTGTCGTCGCAGAGCGCCGGCTCTGGGCGCATGCGCTCCAGAACTCCGGCTCGGCAATTGGACACATTGGTCCAGCCACTCTGCCGCACATGGGATCTTCCCAGGCCAGGGATCGAACTGGCGCCCCCTGCACTGCAAGGCGGTGTCCTTACCCACTGGACCACCAGGGGAAGCTCCCAGACTTCTTAATATTAGGTCCCACTCTCACATCCGTACCTGATTACTGGAAGGATCATAGCTTTGACTATATAGGCCTTTGTCAGCAACGTGATGTCTCTGCTTTTAGTACACTTGTCTAGGTTTATCATAGATTTCCTTTCTAGACATAGCAAAGCACTAGATTCATTAACTTGAGTTATATGGTTTCTCTTTAACTAATAGTAATCTTTTGATGGTACAACTACCATTTTTTTTTTTTGCAAAATCTCATATATTCTGGCTCCTCCCTTTCCTCTTCAGAACAGTCCCTGTGAACCATCTGAAAGCCTATCTCCCCAGGCTTATGTCTTTAGGCAATGTTTTTGCCCCCGAATAACTAAGCGGTGGCAGCTGGGAGACGAGACATTGTTCCCAGGTTTTGGCACTTTGTTGTTGTTCAGTCGCTAAGTTGTTTCAATTGCAACTCCATGGACTGCAGCACACCAGGCTTCTCTGTCCTCCACTCGCTCAGAGTTTGCTCAGATTCATGTCCATTGAGTCAGTGATGCCATCCAACCTTTGTCACCCGCTTCTTCTTTTGTCCTTAATCCTTCCCAGCATCAGAGTCTCTTCCGATCAATCAGCTCTTCGCATCAGGTGGCCCAAGTACTGGAACTTCAACTTCAGCATCAGTCTTCCCAATGAATATTCTGGGTTGATTTCCTTTAGGATTGACTGGCTGGATCTCCCTGCAATCCAAGGGACTCTCAAGAGTCTCCCCAGCTGTACAATTCAAAAGCATCAATTCTTTGGTGCTCAGACTTCTTTTTTTTTTTTTTAATTTTTTATTTATTGGGCGGGGTCGGGTTGGGGAGGGAGGGGAGTGGGCGGGCCACTTCTATTGGTCTTTCATTTCTCTATTGTCATCCGTCTTTGTTCTTTGGCTCCTGTGGGCCTCCCATCGCGGTGGCGTCTGTCGTCGCAGAGCGCCGGCTCTGGGCGCATGCGCTCCAGAACTCCGGCTCGGCAATTGGACACATTGGTCCAGCCACTCTGCCGCACATGGGATCTTCCCAGGCCAGGGATCGAACTGGCGCCCCCTGCACTGCAAGGCGGTGTCCTTACCCACTGGACCACCAGGGGAAGCTCCCAGACTTCTTAATATTAGGTCCCACTCTCACATCCGTACCTGATTACTGGAAGGATCATAGCTTTGACTATATAGGCCTTTGTCAGCAACGTGATGTCTCTGCTTTTAGTACACTTGTCTAGGTTTATCATAGATTTCCTTTCTAGACATAGCAAAGCACTAGATTCATTAACTTGAGTTATATGGTTTCTCTTTAACTAATAGTAATCTTTTGATGGTACAACTACCATTTTTTTTTTTTTTTTGCAAAATCTCATATATTCTGGCTCCTCCCTTTCCTCTTCAGAACAGTCCCTGTGAACCATCTGAAAGCCTATCTCCCCAGGCTTATGTCTTTAGCATGTCTGCTGAATAAAACATAATTCGTAACTTTTCAGTGGTGCAATTTTCTTTTTCACTCAACAAGGCAAAGTCAGTGAGGCAAACAGTCATGGATTAAAAAAAAGCTCCGAATCATCCTGAGTAGCCCTCTCAGCAGTTAGAGATGATGCAAAGTCAGGAAGGAGTCATGGAGGAGAAGTCAAGGTCTACACAAATCCATGTGCCTCCTGCACACACCCTGAAGTTCAAATGTGCCATTTAATGAGACAGCCTGGATGCAGCAGCATGGCTGTGGATGCCATAGCCTCTGCAGGCTGGGGTAGGAACGTGCCCCATGTGTTCCCATCAGCTCAGTGATCCTTACATGTTTCAGTGGGTGCGTCTGGAGAGCATAGGAGATTGACAACCCTTGGCCCTTCAAAGGAAAGATCTGGCACTTCCTCTAAAATGTGCAATCATCCACACACCTCCTTTTCTATTTGAGTTTGACCAAGAAGAAGGAGATCTCCTATAATATCAGTGTCAATGACAAGAAGAAATTCAGCTTGCCACCCATATGAATGGCCTGAGGGCCTCAGAGCCTGGACTTCATTTAAGAAACCAGAGGAGCCTGTAAAGGGGATAACTGAATTCCTGAGTCAGGAAGGCAATAGAGATTATTTTTTGGATGACTAGAGGAAGGAACATTTGTGGGTTTGAGATAAATTGACAACAAAATGAACCCATGTGGGACGCCAGACTTGACAAGCAAAGCCCTAAGGCCTTTGTGTTCTCTGGAAGGACGGGCATCTTGGAATGCTTCTAACTCAAAGGCCCTTAGATTTGCCTCAGAGTCTCGCACCCTCAGTCTTTAAACTATCAACTGATCCTACGCTGGTAGGTAATGGGCACTTGTCTAGGTTTATCATAGATTTCCTCTCTAGACATAGCAAAGCACTAGATTCATTAACTTGAGTTATATGGTTTCTCCTTAACTAATAGTAATCTTTTGATGGTACAACTACCATTTTTTTTTTTTGCAAAATCTCATATATTCTGGCTCCTCCCTTTCCTCTTCAGAACAGTCCCTGTGAACCATCTGAAAGCCTATCTCCCCAGGCTTATGTCTTTAGCATGTCTGCTGAATAAAACATAATTCGTAACTTTTCAGTGGTGCAATTTTCTTTTTCACTCAACAAGGCAAAGTCAGTGAGGCAAACAGTCATGGATTAAAAAAAAGCTCCGAATCATCCTGAGTAGCCCTCTCAGCAGTTAGAGATGATGCAAAGTCAGGAAGGAGTCATGGAGGAGAAGTCAAGGTCTACACAAATCCATGTGCCTCCTGCACACACCCTGAAGTTCAAATGTGCCATTTAATGAGACAGCCTGGATGCAGCAGCATGGCTGTGGATGCCATAGCCTCTGCAGGCTGGGGTAGGGAACGTGCCCCATGTGTTCCCATCAGCTCAGTGATCCTTACATGTTTCAGTGGGTGCGTCTGGAGAGCATAGGAGATTGACAACCCTTGGCCCTTCAAAGGAAAGATCTGGCACTTCCTCTAAAATGTGCAATCATCCACACACCTCCTTTTCTATTTGAGTTTGACCAAGAAGAAGGAGATCTCCTATAATATCAGTGTCAATGACAAGAAGAAATTCAGCTTGCCACCCATATGAATGGCCTGAGGGCCTCAGAGCCTGGACTTCATTTAAGAAACCAGAGGAGCCTGTAAAGGGGATAACTGAATTCCTGAGTCAGGAAGGCAATAGAGATTATTTTTTGGATGACTAGAGGAAGGAACATTTGTGGGTTTGAGATAAATTGACAACAAAATGAACCCATGTGGGACGCCAGACTTGACAAGCAAAGCCCTAAGGCCTTTGTGTTCTCTGGAAGGACGGGCATCTTGGAATGCTTCTAACTCAAAGGCCCTTAGATTTGCCTCAGAGTCTCGCACCCTCAGTCTTTAAACTATCAACTGATCCTACGCTGGTAGGATGGGAAGGACCTCCAGGGCTCACTACATTCAGGCCTTCTGACGGTTTCCAGTCAATTCATAGATTCAAGGTAAAGAAACTGGGCTCTTGACACTAATCATGGGGCTGACATTCACTGCAAGTGTAACCATACCAAGTATTATTTAGTTTTGTTTTGTATTTGCTTGGGCATGCCACATGACTTCCCTGGTGACTCAGTCAGTAAAGAATCTGCCTGCAATGTTGGAGACTCAGGTTTGATCCCTGGGTTGGGAAGATCCTCTGGAGAATAAAATGGCAACCCACTCCGTGTTCTTGCCTGGAGAATCTCATGTACAGAGGAACCTGGTGGGCTATAGTCCATGGGGCTGCAAAGAGTTGGACCCCACTGACCAGCGAACGCTTTTTTAAGAGATCCCAGGGCTAGAACGCTGTCAGCCATCTAATCCAGGCCTTGCCCACTGCTGTACCCTTCACACATGGGTGCGTGCACACGCATACACACACTATGAAGAGAGAGGATACATATCAGTTAGAAATAACAAGTAAGGTACCTGATACTCACAGGCATAAGTAGCCCCCATTAAAAGGAATTAACCAAAGGAGGCTGGAGCCATTATGTAAACACAATGAGGATCTACTAATATGAAGTACTAAGTGCTTCTGTTGTGGGCTCTCATGATGTTTCTCCACGCTCTCTTGATGGAGTCACTTTTTAGATGATACAGTTGCCCTCTTGGTTCTATGTTTTTAATTCATTTGTTCCAAGTCTTGGAAACTGGCTTCTCACATATCCACTCCACTGAGAGATCAGGATTATTCACAAGTGGCCAAGCGTGTGAAGGCAGCTGGTCCAAGCTGGGACACGGCTCAAGATGGAGAACACGTGGCTCCCTAACCACATCTGAAAGGACCATGTTCCACCAGCCTGTGCTATGCACATCCCTGCTATCAAGGCTCATCCAAGACAATCAGAGCTCTAATTAGAAATCTTTTTCTTGCTCTCTACCCAAAACATCCCCACCATTTTTAGAGAAAAACAGCCATGTTCCCAGGTCTTCCTGATCAGAGTGAGTGACTCTCCTCTATTTTCCCTGTCAAGAGCTATATTTATTGCAAATCCGATTCAGATATATTCCTTGTCCCAAATGTCAGTGAACTACTTTATCCTTCCTTAATGGAAAGTCCATTCTTAAATTTCAGATTTTTGGGGACACTAATCATGGGGCTGACATTCACTGCAAGTGTAACCATACCAAGTATTATTTAGTTTTGTTTTGTATTTGCTTGGGCATGCCACATGACTTCCCTGGTGACTCAGTCAGTAAAGAATCTGCCTGCAATGTTGGAGACTCAGGTTTGATCCCTGGGTTGGGAAGATCCTCTGGAGAATAAAATGGCAACCCACTCCGTGTTCTTGCCTGGAGAATCTCATGTACAGAGGAACCTGGTGGGCTATAGTCCATGGGGCTGCAAAGAGTTGGACCCCACTGACCAGCGAACGCTTTTTTAAGAGATCCCAGGGCTAGAACGCTGTCAGCCATCTAATCCAGGCCTTGCCCACTGCTGTACCCTTCACACATGGGTGCGTGCACACGCATACACACACTATGAAGAGAGAGGATACATATCAGTTAGAAATAACAAGTAAGGTACCTGATACTCACAGGCATAAGTAGCCCCCATTAAAAGGAATTAACCAAAGGAGGCTGGAGCCATTATGTAAACACAATGAGGATCTACTAATATGAAGTACTAAGTGCTTCTGTTGTGGGCTCTCATGATGTTTCTCCACGCTCTCTTGATGGAGTCACTTTTTAGATGATACAGTTGCCCTCTTGGTTCTATGTTTTTAATTCATTTGTTCCAAGTCTTGGAAACTGGCTTCTCACATATCCACTCCACTGAGAGATCAGGATTATTCACAAGTGGCCAAGCGTGTGAAGGCAGCTGGTCCAAGCTGGGACACGGCTCAAGATGGAGAACACGTGGCTCCCTAACCACATCTGAAAGGACCATGTTCCACCAGCCTGTGCTATGCACATCCCTGCTATCAAGGCTCATCCAAGACAATCAGAGCTCTAATTAGAAATCTTTTTCTTGCTCTCTACCCAAAACATCCCCACCATTTTTAGAGAAAAACAGCCATGTTCCCAGGTCTTCCTGATCAGAGTGAGTGACTCTCCTCTATTTTCCCTGTCAAGAGCTATATTTATTGCAAATCCGATTCAGATATATTCCTTGTCCCAAATGTCAGTGAACTACTTTATCCTTCCTTAATGGAAAGTCCATTCTTAAATTTCAGACTTCTCAATTTGCCTCTCAATTAGAAATCATGGTGGGGACCTACAGACCAAGCCTCTCATTTGACAGATGAGGAGATATTAAGAGAAGAGGGCACCATGTGAGCATCGTATCAAGTGGATGATGATGAGATGTTCCTGGTTCTCAATTCAGGGATCCTTTTGCCCACCCTCCTTAGTTTGCATGTGGCCCTGAAGGTGACATTGTGTAGCCATGAAGCCCTTGAAGGAACAGATGATGCCCTGGAAATTCTCCTAGACCCCACACCCCCAGAGCCCCCAGCACCCCCCGACCCACCCCCAGTGGAAGGAAAGCCCATGGGACCTTACTCATCTCCATGTACTCTGGCGTCAGTCCAGTGTATGGCTCCAAGCTGTAGTCTAGGTCCCACTGCTCTGGATGTTTTGAATGGGCAGAGTCAGTTTCTCCAGGCTCTGTCTCATCTTTCAGCTTCCGAAATAGCTTCTTGAGCTTCCTGAAAAAGAAAGGGACCAGTCACCAGAAGCCCCAAGGGGAGAGGGTGCATTCTGCAGACAGAAAGGAGAAAAACAACTAAGTTTTGATACTGGAGCTATCTCTGATCTAAGGATAGAGATAGGAATAACAAGGAGAGAATCTGAGGTGGTCCTTTGTCAGGATAAAAAGAGGATTCCTCCTGCAAAGGATCAAGTTTCTTCAAATCCAAAGAAACTGAATTCTTCTCACTATTAGATAAGCAACAGAGAAGTGGTCCTTCCTGTAAAATGCTGAGACAGTCTTATTGTCTAATGGGTGATCTATCCACTGTCTTTGTAGGGAACAGGGGGCATTTAGAAAGTACTAGAAAGATGCTTTCTTACCAGCTCAAACATTTTCAGGTCTTAATAATACAAATAGCATATGTCCATTAAGTCCAAGTTAAATATAGTCCAACCATTGCTATGGGGTAAGCTGCATTCCCCAATTCATATGTTGAGGCTCTAAACCCCAGTGTGAATGTATATCAAGACAGGGCTTTTAGGAAGTCATTAAGCTTCAATAGGGCCATAAAGGTGGGTCCTAGAGAGTTGTTTACCCTGCAAGGAAAGGAAGAGAGGGACTTTCCTGGTGGACCAGTGGCTAAGACTCAGAGCTCCCAACTTCAAGTTCAATCCCTGATCAGGGAACTATATCCCACATCCCCCAGTTAAGAGCTCATGTGCCATATCTAAAAATCCTGTATGCTCCAAGTAAGAAAAGACCTGGTGCAACCAAATAAATAAATACAATTTTTTTAAAGGAAGAGAGAATCTCGCTATCTCTACCATGTGAGGTCACTGTGAGAAGCTGATGAGCAGGAAAAAGCCCCCACTAGAAAACAAATCGTGCCAGTCTTTATCTTGGACTATCCAGCCCCCAGCACTGTGAGAAAACACACTTCTCTTGTTTATGTCACCCAGTAGCAGCCCCAAATAGATGAATCAACCACATTAAGGACATTTTTGGTCTAAAATAAAATGATACGGCTCAGCCTCTCGGGGTTGGTATGAAAATGAAGATTTCCTAAGCTTTAGTTTTCTTATCTATAAGATGAGAAATAAAATATTAACTAGCCCATTGGGTCAGATAAGCAGATAATCTATGTAATACGACTTAACTGGTACATGCGCTCCTAGAGACATTCTGCAGACAGAAAGGAGAAAACAACTAAGTTTTGATACTGGAGCTATCTCTGATCTAAGGATAGAGATAGGAATAACAAGGAGAGAATCTGAGGTGGTCCTTTGTCAGGATAAAAAGAGGATTCCTCCTGCAAAGGATCAAGTTTCTTCAAATCCAAAGAAACTGAATTCTTCTCACTATTAGATAAGCAACAGAGAAGTGGTCCTTCCTGTAAAATGCTGAGACAGTCTTATTGTCTAATGGGTGATCTATCCACTGTCTTTGTAGGGAACAGGGGGCATTTAGAAAGTACTAGAAAGATGCTTTCTTACCAGCTCAAACATTTTCAGGTCTTAATAATACAAATAGCATATGTCCATTAAGTCCAAGTTAAATATAGTCCAACCATTGCTATGGGGTAAGCTGCATTCCCCAATTCATATGTTGAGGCTCTAAACCCCAGTGTGAATGTATATCAAGACAGGGCTTTTAGGAAGTCATTAAGCTTCAATAGGGCCATAAAGGTGGGTCCTAGAGAGTTGTTTACCCTGCAAGGAAAGGAAGAGAGGGACTTTCCTGGTGGACCAGTGGCTAAGACTCAGAGCTCCCAACTTCAAGTTCAATCCCTGATCAGGGAACTATATCCCACATCCCCCAGTTAAGAGCTCATGTGCCATATCTAAAAATCCTGTATGCTCCAAGTAAGAAAAGACCTGGTGCAACCAAATAAATAAATACAATTTTTTTAAAGGAAGAGAGAATCTCGCTATCTCTACCATGTGAGGTCACTGTGAGAAGCTGATGAGCAGGAAAAAGCCCCCACTAGAAAACAAATCGTGCCAGTCTTTATCTTGGACTATCCAGCCCCCAGCACTGTGAGAAAACACACTTCTGTTGTTTATGTCACCCAGTAGCAGCCCAAGTAGATGAATCAACCACATTAAGGACATTTTTGGTCTAAAATAAAATGATACGGCTCAGCCTCTCGGGGTTGGTATGAAAATGAAGATTTCCTAAGCTTTAGTTTTCTTATCTATAAGATGAGAAATAAAATATTAACTAGCCCATTGGGTCAGATAAGCAGATAATCTATGTAATACGCTTAACTTAAGGCTTGGTACATGCCAAAAGCTCCATAACTACATCTATCATTATCCTCCACCTCCTCCTCCTCATCACAGAAGGATCTAAAGAATGATCGAGATCGACAGATACATAGATGCAACAGTTACATAAAATATTTCATAATAAGATGTGCATGCATGCTAAATCACATAATAAGATAGCAAGCAACCATTCTGTGATCATGAGAAATTAGGAAAAACAGAGAGGAAGCCTAAACATTCTGAAGCCAAATAGTATGAATGTAGGAACTGGGTGAGACTTTGTCTGTAAGTCAGGACAGAGGGAGAGGATGAAGAAAACACATAAAGAAGAGAGAGACAAAAAGAAGAAGGAAGGAAATGAAGATAAGGAGTGAGGGAAAGAGGAAGGGACTGCCCAGCAGCAGAGCTCAAACAGACTTTTCCTCCAGGTGCCCGTAATCAAGGGACTTCCCAGATGGCCCTAGTGATAAAGAATCCTCCTGCCAATGCAGGAGACATAAGAGACGCAGGTTCCACTCCCGGGTGGGGAAGATGCTCTGGAGGAGGGCATGACAATCCTTTTTGGTATCCTTGCCTGGAGAATCCCGTAGAGAGAGGAGCCTGGTGGACTACAGTCCATAGGGTCGCAAAGAGTTGGACACAACTGAAGACGCTTAGCATGCATGTACCAGTAATCAAAAACTAAGTCACATCTTTAGTAAAGCAAAAAAAAAAAAAAAATGGTTTTCATTAATCGTGGAAAAGTAAAACACATGCATATATCCCTATTCACTTCTGAAATGCTATTACACCACTATGTACAGCTGAATCACTTTGTTGTATACCCAAAACTAGCACAATATTGCAAAAAGAACTGTATTTTTATTAAGAAAACCAATAAAACAAAACTAAAAAAATAAATAAGAAATGAAAAATGTTTGTTAGGGCCTTCCCTGAGGTGGTCCAGTGGTTAAGAATCCATCTTGCAATACAGGGAATATGGGTTCAATCTCTGGCCAGGGAACCAAGATCTCACATGCTGCAAGGCAACTAAGGACACATGTCGAAACTAGAGTCCATGAGCTGCAACAAAAGATTTCACACGCCACAATTAAGACCTGATGCAGCCAAATAAACAAAGTAGTTTTTAAAAACAGACATTTGACGTGTTTAATGAGGTAATTCAGCTAGGAAAATGGACAATTACTCAAGAGTCACTCATATTGTGTCATGAGTATTAGAAAGGGAGATATTTAGGGAATGATGGACAACCTAACCTGCAAGTTTTTCCTGGGGAAGAGATGTGTAAACTGATCAGATGATAAAACATGAGAGAATCAGCAGGGGAAAGAGAGGGTGCAGTGGTGGGGAAAGGTGTGTGTTCTTGACACAGAATTGTCTGTGCAACTGTCACAGACAGTGTGAGCACATCTCACTGCAGGATAGGAGGAGTTCAAATGCTGGAAGTGTAGAGTAAGAGACAGAAAGCAATGGAAGATGACTCTCAGGTCCATCCACGTTCATGAAGATGGCCTTGTGAGCCACCTGGATGCAGGGGTTCCAGTCAGAGGTCAGGACAGCATAGGCTAGGATGGTCGCTATGGACACAAAGGGAAGCAGACAGATGGTGGCATGCTTAGGAGGAGGGGTTAAGCAAGTGGGGACTGCAGTTAGGAAGGGAAGAGGTTCCCTGGGTGGCCTGCAGAGTCCTTGCCTGGGTTTGTGGCTGGTGGCAGAGCTGGCTAAGCTGGGAACACGAGAGAAGAGGGAGAGAACGAGCTGTTGGGATGGAGTCCCATGAGACAATGAAGTAGGGATCTATGTGGTCTTGTTGTTGTTGGATGGTAGCTGTCCAGGTTCTTCCATCCATGGGATTTCTCAGGGAAGAATAATGGAGTGGGTTGCCCATGTCCTTCTCCAATATGTAGTCTAGAGCTCTGAAAACACTCGGGCTGGAACTAGAGACCCAAGAACCATCACAGAGAAAACATTAGAAACCCCTGCAATAAATGTCCTGTGGGTGGAGTGGAGGGGCAGGAGCTTTCCAAGGAAAGAATGAACGGAAGAGTAGCCCTGAAAACATATGCTCAATCAGGAGACCCTGTGGCAAACAAGACCAGGGTAGCAAGCAGCTGGAAGGGAGACACAGCAGTTGGCCATGCACTGTGTTATGGGCAGGTCCCAAAGTCCACAAATAATTCTTACGACCCCCTGCTTCCCAGAAGTCTCCCTCCTGGAGATACCAGTGCCCATTAAAATCATTAATAAAGGAAGTCCCTCCAGAGCAGGATTTAACAGGAATCCTGCACATTGTATAATACACAGATGGGCCGTGTGGAAAGCTTCAGATGGTGATTCCGACTGAATGATGCACTCGCTTGTTAAAATAACTCCTTTGATGTTTACCCCCGTCTCCTTTTCATCTGCTCTTTCTCTATCCCCTGTTAATGGCAAGTCTCAGAAACTCTCCAGAACTCTGAGCCTTCCCCCTGCGTGTGCCCTTCAGGCTCACCCTGAGACCACAGTGACCATTGGTCATACCTTGCCCCCACCGGCCACAGGAAGTGGGGCCCTGGGCAGTTCTCCAATGCCCCAGGCTCTGCCGATCTTTCATGAGCCTCATGAAAGAAGGCAGAACCAAGCTCAGGATGGGGCCAAAGAAGAGAAACACATCAACCTTGGAGCTGTGTATTCCACTTCTTGGCATGGGACACAATTCAAATTTATTCCTTAAACTTATGGTTCACGGCCAGATTCCACTGTACTGAGAGGAACACACATCTCTCTAGCCTGGGATGGCTTTAAAGAGAGACTGCTTTATGTCCCGAAATACAAGACATACTACATTTATCAAAAAAAGAAGAAAGTTTACACAATCTTCCTGGCTGTGTCAAAGGGTCCATTGCAGCAGTTTGGGGGTGTGAGCTAGTGCTTCTAGCAAGAATAGGGACCAAGAGACATTTTGCAAGTGGATTTATTGATCCATCTGCTCTGTCCATTTCAGACATTGCTCAGGAAAGAATCTGACACCTGAGAAAGGCAGCATTTACCCTCCCCACCTCCCCCTCTCTCTCTCTCTCTCACACACACACACAAATTGACTTCCCTGAGTGATAATAGGCCATTTCCAATTTGCTTCCTGGGATCCTGGAGGTGAGTTCAAGACAAAATTATAGTGAGGAGTTGGGATGTGCTGTGACATGTTTCAGGATCCAAAGTCCATTTTGCCCAAATACAGACGGGAAAGGTGGTATATGTGTAGGTATGTGTGGTGGGGGAGAGGAAGTCAATTCCCATCAAGATACTCAGGTAACAAATAGCACAAGATTGAATTTGGCCCTGCCACCAGCCACATCTGAGGTTATCTCAGAAGGAGCTGCCAGTAAGCATTATTCTGAGGCCGTTGTGCTGAAAACCACCTGACTCCCCTATGGAAAGCGTCTGTCACACTGTGTCAGGCCCAGGAGCTGGGGTCTGCATGAGTGTGGAGAGTTCAAGGTCAGACCACCACTGTCATCTATTATCATGTCCTTGTTGGCCACAGAGCTTCTCTTCAATCACCTGCTACCCCCAGATTTGCTGCCTTCTTTGAAAGCACCTCATTTTTATACCTCCAGAGACATGGTTCTGTCTGGATAGTGTCCGGACAGGCCTTCTGTGGTGGCCCTGATGGGGGCAGCTGCCAGGTTTAGGAGTAGCAAGGGAGAAGTCTGGAAGCTGAAGATGCTTACCTGAGGTCCCAAAGGGCAGGTATACAGTATTCATGGACACACCTGGTATCTGTACCAGCTCTGTGGAAACCCGTGGAGTTAAGAGGGGAGAATGCTGCTCTAAGCCAATGTCTCCCAAGCAAAGGACATGTTCCACTCACAGTTCATCGGTTGTTTTTAAAGGTCTCTTGACTCAGTCTTGTACCTGCTTAGAGTCCCTGGGAGAACTGTTCCCTTTACTGCTCTCAGCCCATCCCTCTGACTACAGCCCTGGAGAAAACCCCAGTCCATGCCTCGTGTGCTTTTAACAGTTCCCCAGCACTGGCATGACTTCCATTTCAATAAAGAGAATGCAGGTCTTATGCTAAAATCAATGATTAATAATGGATCATTTTTTATTGTATTTCTTCCTACTGTTATTTGCTATTCAAGGTGACTGGCAGGGTTAATCTTCCATTTTCAGAAATGGAACAGACTTAAAAAGTGAATTGGTTTAGAGGAAATTAATATGCAAGTAGCTGTCTAGGTGAATGGAGTGAAAGTCACTCAGTCATGTCTGACTCTTTGTGTCTAGGAAATGACGGAAAACAATTTAAAAGTTGCTGACAATGATTAAAGATTGGGAAACAATCTAATAAAGAAGGCTGCTGGGTTGGTCGCTTAGAGAAGCCACCAGAATTGTAACGGTGGTGCTTTGTGCAGTACACACGCATGCATGCACAGGGAATCTAGGAGAACATTGCCTCCTCAGAGAGACAGATATGTTAGGATAAGTTAGAGCCAACTAACTCGTTCTACCAACAAAGGGCCGTTCAATAGTCTAACATTTTAAATTTTTCTTTGGAAGAATCTCAGAAAATTGCTTTCAGAAGTAGACGGTGAGTGAGAACCATGATCGCTTTTATGTGTATAATCATATTTTCTACCCCAAACAGTCTTAGCCAGTATGATCACCTACTTAACTCCTCAGACTTGCTTCTGTTTTTAAAAACCAATTGTGGCCTCGAAGATTAATCTCCCTGGGGGAAAAAAACGACGCAGGCTCTGAAGGTGCCTAAGAGCCACCATGAGCCACAGGTCTTTGGTCCCAAAATATAAGAGAAAATAGTATTCCTGAGGTCTGAGAAGGCCTTTTCAGTATCACTCCCTGGACTTGAAACACTCAGAACAGCATAACCTGTGAACATAAAGCCAATGACACTCAGTGACACCATGGCCACCTGTAATGCCCCTAAGCCAATGTCTCCCAAGCAAAGGACATGTTCCACTCACAGTTCATCGGTTGTTTTTAAAGGTCTCTTGACTCAGTCTTGTACCTGCTTAGAGTCCCTGGGAGAACTGTTCCCTTTACTGCTCTCAGCCCATCCCTCTGACTACAGCCCTGGAGAAAACCCCAGTCCATGCCTCGTGTGCTTTTAACAGTTCCCCAGCACTGGCATGACTTCCATTTCAATAAAGAGAATGCAGGTCTTATGCTAAAATCAATGATTAATAATGGATCATTTTTTATTGTATTTCTTCCTACTGTTATTTGCTATTCAAGGTGACTGGCAGGGTTAATCTTCCATTTTCAGAAATGGAACAGACTTAAAAAGTGAATTGGTTTAGAGGAAATTAATATGCAAGTAGCTGTCTAGGTGAATGGAGTGAAAGTCACTCAGTCATGTCTGACTCTTTGTGTCTAGGGAAATGACGGAAAACAATTTAAAAGTTGCTGACAATGATTAAAGATTGGGAAACAATCTAATAAAGAAGGCTGCTGGGTTGGTCGCTTAGAGAAGCCACCAGAATTGTAACGGTGGTGCTTTGTGCAGTACACACGCATGCATGCACAGGGAATCTAGGAGAACATTGCCTCCTCAGAGAGACAGATATGTTAGGATAAGTTAGAGCCAACTAACTCGTTCTACCAACAAAGGGCCGTTCAATAGTCTAACATTTTAAATTTTTCTTTGGAAGAATCTCAGAAAATTGCTTTCAGAAGTAGACGGTGAGTGAGAACCATGATCGCTTTTATGTGTATAATCATATTTTCTACCCCAAACAGTCTTAGCCAGTATGATCACCTACTTAACTCCTCAGACTTGCTTCTGTTTTTAAAAACCAATTGTGGCCTCGAAGATTAATCTCCCTGGGGGAAAAAAACGACGCAGGCTCTGAAGGTGCCTAAGAGCCACCATGAGCCACAGGTCTTTGGTCCCAAAATATAAGAGAAAATAGTATTCCTGAGGTCTGAGAAGGCCTTTTCAGTATCACTCCCTGGACTTGAAACACTCAGAACAGCATAACCTGTGAACATAAAGCCAATGACACTCAGTGACACCATGGCCACCTGTAATGCCCCTGAATGGCTCTTCCTTTCTCAGATGCCATGTTTTCTCTTTCCTAGAGAGCTGAGCTAAGTACAAGGTGCATTTTTTCACAACCACGTGCATTTCTAGAATAACTTCTCTGAGGTATCACGGTGAGTGTACTGTGACACCTGGATTTAAACCCAGATCTATGGAATAATCTCTCGCCTACAGAGACACACTGCCTCCATCATAAACTGAAGAAAGACCTCCAGGCCTAGTTTTTATACTTTCCACTATTCCTCCTCACCATCAGGCTCACCTGTCATTTCTCTTTTGCCTGTAAAAGATGCCCAGGCTCATCTCACCTTTCTCAACTCCGTCACATGTAAGGATATCACCAGGTGCAAGAGCTTTTGGTTGGATGAGTCTGGTCCACTCCAGTGGGCTCTGAGTAGAGCATGGAAGATCTAATAATCCTAATAACAGTGATTTCAGGTGAAAAATTCCAATTACAACCTACAGAATAACAGAGAACTTTGAAGATACAAGACCACAGAGCTTGGTAGAAGAACTTTTGCTCTACAACCCTGAATTCAACTACACAATTAGGCTATATGTGTTCACTAGCAAACTAGAGATGGTTAGATAGCATCAGTGACTCAATGGGCGTGAATCTGAGCAAACTCCAGGAGATAGTGAAGGATGGGGAGCCTGATGTGCTGCAGTCCATGGGGTCACAAAGAATTGGACACAACTTAGGAACTAAACAACAACAATAGACTAAGAACTAAAATGAGGAGAAAAATCTTTTGAAATAGAAGTGACTTACACTGGAATCAGCAGTGCAGCTGTACTGACTACAGGAGAGGTTCACAGAATGCTAGAGCTGAAATGACAATACCTTAGTGATCATTACATTATTACATACTAAATATGTACAGGATATCCTGTTATATATATTATGTATTATTACGCCCTTTCATCAAGAGGTAAGAACGGTGAGACATAGAAGATGACTTGCTCACAGCTTTATGAATTACTCTGCAAATACCACCAATTAAAGTGTGGCATATTAAACACACATCAACCATAGGAAGAACATTTAGCCTTCAAGGAAAATGGCCTTGTGCAGGTTTTATCTGTCGTGGAGCTGAGAGAGCTGATGGATGGGGAACATCCAATACAGTCTCCAAACACATGACTGAGTTCTTGCCTCTCTTACACTCCAAAAAAGACTTTTGGGTCTAGAGTGGATAGGCTAAGTGGTAGAACAGATGCCCAGGAATGAAAAAAATGGGCATCTCATGCCCACAAGCTGCCTCCAATTCCATCCAATGTACTGGAAAGACAGGTGCTTCCCCACATGTTTGGAGGGGACTGGAGACTTTCCTTTGTAGCAGTGGGGGAGGGGCTGGCCTCATGACTTCAAAGGGGCTTTGGCACATCTTTTTCCAGTCTGTATATGTCCTGTATTTGTCCAGAACCAATGTGTTCTCTCAGATGCTAAGCTCCTAGACCACAGTCACCATGTGTCCCATCAGCTTTGCCTGACGACTCTCACGGAGTGACTTTCAATCAGAAAGCTGAAACCAGGACACTGCTTCAGAGGGCTGAGCTTCTCAAGACTGATGATTTCCTGACTGAAGACCAGAGGCTGGCTTCAGCAGACAGAGATGCCCAGAAACCGCTCTCCTCCATCCTCTCCAAGAAAAACAACATGCCCAAGGGCCCCCAGTGTGTATCAGTGCAGGGACAGAGAACAGCCTCACTGATGGTGGGTGATGGGGAGACCCACTCTGAGCACTGGGATGGCAAAGCACTCCACACGAATGCTCAGGATTCTCACTCAGGGAAGTTGGCTTCTCATTAAAAGGTTTTCTTTCCAGATAAATTTGACTTTCATCATTATATTTAGCTCTCTGTGTTTCTGAGAAGTACAAAATAAGAGCTTCCTCTGGGAACCTGTTGGGCAGCCACAGCCCCTACAGGAGCAGTGATGGGGTTGTTTTCCCAGGAGAAAGGAGCTGGAGCATATGCATCTGCTGATTGTCCCTGTCAGCCCGGGTAACCCGCAGCTCAGAGACCCTTACACAGACTGGCAGAGATCTGGGGCTCTTGCCCCTGCCACTGCCTGGGCTTCCTAGCACCATCGGGGGACCACCACCTCGGCTTCTCCTTTAAGCACACCTGAGTCAGGACGTGTTCTGATAAACCCAAGTCAGTGTGTTGTTTGTTTAGAGAAGATAGCTACACCCAAGGAAACTGTTTCTTTAAACGGCAGGCCAGCTTGTTACATATGACAGTGACAGCCTTCTTTTGAGACACAGGCATAGCTCCTGGAAATAAAGCCTTCCTGACCCAGCTTCCAAGATGATAGGCTAAGTGGTAGAACAGATGCCCAGGAATGAAAAAAATGGGCATCTCATGCCCACAAGCTGCCTCCAATTCCATCCAATGTACTGGAAAGACAGGTGCTTCCCCACATGTTTGGAGGGGACTGGAGACTTTCCTTTGTAGCAGTGGGGAGGGCTGGCCTCATGACTTCAAAGGGCTTTGGCACATCTTTTCCAGTCTGTATATGTCCTGTATTTGTCCAGAACCAATGTGTTCTCTCAGATGCTAAGCTCCTAGACCACAGTCACCATGTGTCCCATCAGCTTTGCCTGACGACTCTCACGGAGTGACTTTCAATCAGAAAGCTGAAACCAGGACACTGCTTCAGAGGGCTGAGCTTCTCAAGACTGATGATTTCCTGACTGAAGACCAGAGGCTGGCTTCAGCAGACAGAGATGCCCAGAAACCGCTCTCCTCCATCCTCTCCAAGAAAAACAACATGCCCAAGGGCCCCCAGTGTGTATCAGTGCAGGGACAGAGAACAGCCTCACTGATGGTGGGTGAGGGGGAGACCCACTCTGAGCACTGGGATGGCAAAGCACTCCACACGAATGCTCAGGATTCTCACTCAGGGAAGTTGGCTTCTCATTAAAAGGTTTTCTTTCCAGATAAATTTGACTTTCATCATTATATTTAGCTCTCTGTGTTTCTGAGAAGTACAAAATAAGAGCTTCCTCTGGGAACCTGTTGGGCAGCCACAGCCCCTACAGGAGCAGTGATGGGGTTGTTTTCCCAGGAGAAAGGAGCTGGAGCATATGCATCTGCTGATTGTCCCTGTCAGCCCGGGTAACCCGCAGCTCAGAGACCCTTACACAGACTGGCAGAGATCTGGGGCTCTTGCCCCTGCCACTGCCTGGGCTTCCTAGCACCATCGGGGGACCACCACCTCGGCTTCTCCTTTAAGCACACCTGAGTCAGGACGTGTTCTGATAAACCCAAGTCAGTGTGTTGTTTGTTTAGAGAAGATAGCTACACCCAAGGGAAACTGTTTCTTTAAACGGCAGGCCAGCTTGTTACATATGACAGTGACAGCCTTCTTTTGAGACACAGGCATAGCTCCCTGGAAATAAAGCCTTCCCTGACAGCTTCAAGATGTCTGACCTTTCCTTGTCTGAATTCTGACAGAGTCTGCACCACAGAGAGAACTCCCAGGCACACACAGTCTATTCTGTCTCCCAAACTAAAAAATCCAATCTCTGAAAAGATAAAGATCATCTCATGTATATCTTTTTTCCTACCTAACTGCATACATACAAATATTTCTTTTTAGATCACAGATCTTTTTTGTTTAATTTTTGTTTTTGGGGGTGGGAGGGTGGGGCGGGCAGGGAGGGGGGCAGGCCGGCCACTTCTATTGGTCTTTCATTTATCTATTTGCATCCATCTTTGTTCTTTGGCCCATCTTTAAAAAAAAAAAAAAAAAAATCTTAGTTGGCTGTAGCCAGGTCTCAGCTGTAGCACATAAGATCTAGCTCCCTGACCAGGGATCAGACCCAGGCCCCCTGCCTCAGGAACGTGCAGTCTTAGCCACTGGACAACCAGGAAAGTCCTGATCATCTTGTGTACAGGTTAAACCAGGAGGCCTGTATAATGGACTGACTGTGTCCCCTCCAGAATCCATATGTTGAAGTCCTAACTCACAATGTGACGGTATTAGGAAGTGAAGCCTTTGAGGGTGATTCAGTTTAGGTGGGGTTTTCTTGGTGATATAGACAGTAAACTATCTGCTTGTAATGCAGGAGACTTGGGTTCTATCCCTGGGTCGGGAAGATCCCGTGGAGAAGGGAAAGGCAACTCACTCCAGTATTCCTGCCTGGAGAATCCCATGGACGAAGCCTGGCGGGCTACAGCCCGTGGGGTTGTAAAGCATTGGACACGATTGAGTGACTGACACTTTTACTTTTTTGGTTTAGATGAGGCCATGAGGGTGGGGTCCCGTGTTGGGATCAGTGCCCTATATTATAAGAAGAATGCAACAGAGCTCACTCTCTGCATGTATACACAGAGAACGGGTCATGTGAGCTTACAGGGAGATGGTGGTCCTCATCAGAGCCAGATCTGCAGGCACCTTAACTTTTAAGGCCAGAAATGTGAGAAATAAATGTCTGTATTAAGTCACCCAGTCAGTGTTCTTTTGTTACCCTACTATTAGACAGCATGTCCTGGAAATAAAGCCTTCCCTGACAGCTTCAAGATGTCTGACCTTTCCTTGTCTGAATTCTGACAGAGTCTGCACCACAGAGAGAACTCCCAGGCACACACAGTCTATTCTGTCTCCCAAACTAAAAAATCCAATCTCTGAAAAGATAAAGATCATCTCATGTATATCTTTTTTCCTACCTAACTGCATACATACAAATATTTCTTTTTAGATCACAGATCTTTTTTGTTTAATTTTTGTTTTTTGGGGGGTGGGGAGGGTGGGGCGGGCAGGGAGGGGGGCAGGCCGGCCACTTCTATTGGTCTTTCATTTATCTATTTGCATCCATCTTTGTTCTTTGGCCCATCTTTAAAAAAAAAAAAAAAAAAATCTTAGTTGGCTGTAGCCAGGTCTCAGCTGTAGCACATAAGATCTAGCTCCCTGACCAGGGATCAGACCCAGGCCCCCTGCCTCAGGAACGTGCAGTCTTAGCCACTGGACAACCAGGAAAGTCCTGATCATCTTGTGTACAGGTTAAACCAGGAGGCCTGTATAATGGACTGACTGTGTCCCCTCCAGAATCCATATGTTGAAGTCCTAACTCACAATGTGACGGTATTAGGAAGTGAAGCCTTTGAGGGTGATTCAGTTTAGGTGGGGTTTTCTTGGTGATATAGACAGTAAACTATCTGCTTGTAATGCAGGAGACTTGGGTTCTATCCCTGGGTCGGGAAGATCCCGTGGAGAAGGGAAAGGCAACTCACTCCAGTATTCCTGCCTGGAGAATCCCATGGACGAAGCCTGGCGGGCTACAGCCCGTGGGGTTGTAAAGCATTGGACACGATTGAGTGACTGACACTTTTACTTTTTTGGTTTAGATGAGGCCATGAGGGTGGGGTCCCGTGTTGGGATCAGTGCCCTATATTATAAGAAGAATGCAACAGAGCTCACTCTCTGCATGTATACACAGAGAACGGGTCATGTGAGCTTACAGGGAGATGGTGGTCCTCATCAGAGCCAGATCTGCAGGCACCTTAATCTTGAACTTCAGGGTCTCCAGAAATGTGAGAAATAAATGTCTGTATTAAGTCACCCAGTCAGTGTTCTTTTGTTACCACAACTCAAGCTGATGTAGACAGCTGGGAGGCTCAGACTGCAGTTACTGTGGGTTTAGCTCTGTGATATCCAGTTCTCATTTTTCACGATCTGAGCTAAGAGATGGAGACAGCAGCCTTCCCTGCAAGCCCTCCTGCAGGTGGACAGTGTTGTTCCTGATTCTGTAGCTCACAGCCTGGGTCTCTAACCCTCACAGCACATTCAGTTGACCACTTACTGTTCTCAAATTCCTTTACTGCTTACTCAGAGCCAGAGTGGACTCCAAGGTCTGCCTCTGAGAACCCAGCCAATGACATGAACCCATGCAACTGGAAAGTAAGGGATGCAAACAGTTTCTTTACTGCAGAACCTTTCAAATAATATGTAGAGTAAATTCCAAAATGGGAGACAAAATGTGCTGCACTCGCTTAGCTTAACCTTTCGGGGACTGTTTCACGACTGCATCCTAGAATGGATAATCCTGCAAGAAGTTTACAAAGAACTCAGAGTCTGGTCCACACTGTCCATCCAGTCCTCCTCAACAGGACTGGGCCAACCTGTAAGAGTTACCCCTGATCTTCTCTGTTGCTCCCTGGCTCTCAGATGCCAGGCTAGCCTAAAATATCCCCCCAAACAGATTTCTTCACACCAGAAAGAGCCATAACAGTGAAAAGCAGAGGGAGCCACATTTTTCTCTGCCTGGAGGTAGACTTTCTCCTGTTGCATCCTATTTTGGGTCCAGTGGCTGTGTGTCAGTGTCTATTTTCACAACTATCTCAATGCAAAACCTAACAAAAGAAGTCCTTGTATGAAATTTGTATAAAACCATGTGGGAGGGGAGGAGAGAAAATCCACAGAAAAATCCATCCCGTTTTTAACCAGCTGCATCCTCTGTCCATGCATGCTCAGTTGTGTCTGACTCTTTGCGACCCCATGAACTGTAGCCCTCCTTTCTTGATGGGATTCCCAAGCAAGAATACTGGAGCAGGTGCCCATTTTCTTCTCCAAGGGATCTTCTAGATCCAAGGATGAAACTCAGGCCTTCTGCATTGCGGGCAGTTTCTTTCTTTTTTTTAAAAGATTTATTTATTTATTTATTTTGGGGTGGGGGTCGGGTTGGGGAGGGAGGGGAGCAGGCCGGCCACTTCTATTGGTCTTTCATTTCTCTGTTTTCATCCGTCTTTGTTCTCTGGCTCCTGTGGGCCTCCCATCACGGTGGCGTCTGTTGTCACAGAGCGCCGGCTCTGGGCGCATGCGCTCCAGAGCTCCGGCTCGGTGATTGGACACATCGGTCCAGCCGCTCCGCGGCACGTGGGATCTTCCCAGGCCAGGGATCGAACCGGCGCCCCTTGCACTGCAAGGCGGTGTCCTTATCCACTGGACCACCAGGGGAAGCCCTGCAGGCAGTTTCTTTACCATTGAGCTATCTCGGAAATAAGTGTTTAATTCTGCTGAGCCTCCAACATCCCAAACCCAATTGACAAACAAGACGTGTGGGAGGGGGCACTACCTCAAGGGGAAGTTACTGGCAAATGGACAGAGGAGGGCTTTCTAGGTGGTAAAAAGTCGCCTGCCAATGGCAGGAGGCACAAGAGATATGGATTTGAACCCTGGGTCAGGAAGATCCCCTGGAGAAGGAAATGGCAACTCACTCCAGTATTCTCGCCTGGAGAATCCCATGGACAGAGTAGCCTGGAGGGCTACAGTCCATGGGGTCGTAGAGTCAGACCAGCCTGGACAGAGGATTGAACAGCCAGGCTATCTTAGAAAAGCAGACGCCGTGAGATCTTGCTGGAAGCGTGGCTCTACTGGGCTTGGCCCCGACAGCCAAGAGCAGGGTGAACAGAGTTCGTTACTCACGGGACTCCAATCTCAAAGATGTTGTTCTGGATCAGCTGCTTCCCCAACATGATGATGCTGAGTTGGATGCACAGCTCCATGAGGCAGCCCCCGGGGGCGCACTGCAGGAGGAGAAGATGCGGGAAGGGGCATCAGATAGGCAAGGGAATGAGCTGAGCTAGGCTGCAGGGGATGGGGCCAGTGCAGGAAGGGGGCCTACAAGCCAGTAACCAGGGAGGAAACACCAGCAGCTATACTTGCCTCTTCCATGCGGTAACCATCAAACACATACACATAGCTGCCAGGTCTGCCCACAAACCTGGAAGGGAGAAGTGTGGGAAGAGTTAGGAAAAGAGAGAGGAAGTCAGGGTTGTCTGAGGCATGTCTTCCCAGTGGAACAGTCACTGCCCAGGGTCCTCCTGGGAAGAACTGGTCAGGGTGGGTGCTCCTTATCTGGGAAGGCGTTCACACCTGTTACCAGCTAAAAATCACCTATAACATCTGAGGCTCACCTTTTGGTCACACCCGTGTGGAGGGGTTGAGGCTAGGTCTGGAGTGAGGTTGGGGCAGTTGTGTGTGTGTGTGTGTGTGCACGCGTGCGTGTGTGTGTGATCATTTCAGACCCTAAACACAACAAAGGTTAGATTGTCTTTAACTGTGCGTTAATGCATGCTAAACTGCTTCAGTCCTGGACGACTCTTTGCAGCCCTATCCACTGCAGCCCCCAGGCTCCTCCGTCCATGGGATTTCCCAGGCAAGAATACTGGAGCGGGTTGCCGTGCCCCACTGATCTTTAAGTATACTGTCCTGAATCTTCTTCCCTCAACTCGTGTCAAGAGCTCAGTTCTGTAACTTATTACCCATTGGGATGGACATGTGCACACAGCTGTATTTAGAATGGAAAACTAGCAAGGTCCTGCTGGATAGCACAGAGAACTCTGCTCAGTGCCCTGTGGTCGTAGAGTCAGACCAGCCTGGACAGAGGATTGAACAGCCAGGCTATCTTAGAAAAGCAGACGCCGTGAGATCTTGCTGGAAGCGTGGCTCTACTGGGCTTGGCCCCGACAGCCAAGAGCAGGGTGAACAGAGTTCGTTACTCACGGGACTCCAATCTCAAAGATGTTGTTCTGGATCAGCTGCTTCCCCAACATGATGATGCTGAGTTGGATGCACAGCTCCATGAGGCAGCCCCCGGGGGCGCACTGCAGGAGGAGAAGATGCGGGAAGGGGCATCAGATAGGCAAGGGAATGAGCTGAGCTAGGCTGCAGGGGATGGGGCCAGTGCAGGAAGGGGGCCTACAAGCCAGTAACCAGGGAGGAAACACCAGCAGCTATACTTGCCTCTTCCATGCGGTAACCATCAAACACATACACATAGCTGCCAGGTCTGCCCACAAACCTGGAAGGGAGAAGTGTGGGAAGAGTTAGGAAAAGAGAGAGGAAGTCAGGGTTGTCTGAGGGCATGTCTTCCCAGTGGAACAGTCACTGCCCAGGGTCCTCCTGGGAAGAACTGGTCAGGGTGGGTGCTCCTTATCTGGGAAGGCGTTCACACCTGTTACCAGCTAAAAATCACCTATAACATCTGAGGCTCACCTTTTGGTCACACCCGTGTGGAGGGGTTGAGGCTAGGTCTGGAGTGAGGTTGGGGCAGTTGTGTGTGTGTGTGTGTGTGCACGCGTGCGTGTGTGTGTGATCATTTCAGACCCTAAACACAACAAAGGTTAGATTGTCTTTAACTGTGCGTTAATGCATGCTAAACTGCTTCAGTCCTGGACGACTCTTTGCAGCCCTATCCACTGCAGCCCCCAGGCTCCTCCGTCCATGGGATTTCCCAGGCAAGAATACTGGAGCGGGTTGCCGTGCCCCACTGATCTTTAAGTATACTGTCCTGAATCTTCTTCCCTCAACTCGTGTCAAGAGCTCAGTTCTGTAACTTATTACCCATTGGGATGGACATGTGCACACAGCTGTATTTAGAATGGAAAACTAGCAAGGTCCTGCTGGATAGCACAGAGAACTCTGCTCAGTGCCCTGTGGCAGCCTGGATTGGAGGAGAGTTTAGGGGAGAATGGATACATGGACATGTATGGCTGCGTCCTTTTTGCTGTTCACCTGGAATCATCACAGCCCTGCTTGTTTATCAGCTATACCCTAGTACAAAATAAAATGTATTTCTTAAAAAGAATTAAGTTCTGATTGCGGTTCTTCTACAATAACTTTTGACTTCCAGGGAAGTGAAGGCCAAGATGGACTAAAGTTTCAAGTGGAGATTCTCGGGACCAGAAATGAAAGCTTCAGTTCTTACTGAATAAATACTCAAAGTAATGGAAGAAGCCTGACTCATTCCTCTCCTAAGATCTAAGGGTTTATTTTATTAGGGCAGAAGAAGATTGAGCAGATGTAGGAGGTGGAGAGGTACGAGCCGACCATGGAACCAGAGAGGCCAATAGAGGAATCCAACTTTCTTGAAATGTCATCTCCTCCCCATCTATTGAAATCCTACTCACCTATCTGTGGCTGAGCTTGGCTTCCCCTCTCGCTGAGGTCTACCCATCTCTTTTCACAATTACGTATTCCCCCAACACTCTCTCTCCACCTTTTCCTTACAGCACTTGCTGCAGACTGCAGTGTGCTGTTGCCAAGACTATCCCTCTCAATCACCACGAGCTGATCTAAGGGTCAGAGCCCTATGATATTTTCTTCCTGGAATATGATACGTATGTAATTTCTATTTATATTAAATCTAGACATAAATCACCAAAGAAGGATATAGTCATTAATACGGACAGCCTCTCTGCTACTATAATTTCATAAGTGTCAAGGGCAGCAGTCTGGAGAAGGGGGCTGTGGTTTGGGTCACAAACACATTTCTAGGAAATTACAAAACGTGGCTGAAGACAGTCTTGCTATTGGTGCCTGCTTGATGAGCTCTCTGTTCTGAGGAAGCTTCCTGACTTGGCTGATGCCTAAGGAGAACTCTGGGAGGTACCCAGCTGATCTGAACATCAATCATACTTATCAGAAGTTATCTGTATCCAAGACTGTTCTATAGTAAAGAACATGGCTGGCCATTGTCCCTGGAGGCTCCTAGGAGGAGCCTCTAAATCCTTGTAATTTCCTGATAGGAGCATCTTTGTTACTCACAGTGAGCCCCTGGGACTAGACCTAAGTTCATACTAATGAGATCATTCTTTATACACTTTTTAGATATTTTTAATTGGAGGATAAATGATTTACGATGTTGTGCTAGTTTCTTCTGTACATTAATGTGGATCAGCTATAAGCATACATATATATCCCCTCCCTCTTGAGCCCCCATCCCACCCCTCTAGGTTGTCACGCAGCACGGAGCTGAGCTCCCTGTGCTGGACGTCAGCTCCCCACTAGCTGTCTACTTTCTACATGGTAGCATAGAGATGTCGGCTCCTGTCCCACCCTCTTCTTCCCCAGCTGTGTCCACAAGTCTGCTCTCTACATCTGCATCTCTATTCCTGCCCAGCAAATAAGATCATCTGTACCATTTTTCCAGATTCCATATATATGCATTACAATATGGTGTTTCTCTTTGTGACTTACTCTGTATGACAGACTCTAGGTTTATCTGCATCACTGCAACTGATCTAATTTCATTCTTTTTTATGACTGACTAATATTCCAGTAAAGGCAGCCTGACCTCAGGTTGGGGAGAGGGACTGGAGACTGACTTCACTCACATGAGCCATGATTCATTCAGGCATGGAAAACAGGACCCCAACGGAAGCTACCAACACTGAAGCTTGGACGAGCCTCCTGGGTGGTGGTTGACGTTACATGCCAGGAAGCTGATGTCCTGAGGACACAGAAGCTTCTTTTTGGATGTTCTCTGTGTACCTCTCCCGTTCACTGGTTTGGATTTGTACCCCTTTGCTATAATAACTTTGTAACTTTAAGACTAGCACCTCCCACGCTCTATAAGCTGTTCCAGTGAATTCTCAAACATGAGGGTCTAGTGGCTGTAGCCAGTTGGTCAGAACCATCAGTGACCTGCGAGCCCCAAAGCTTGCAGTCCTGTCTGAGGTGAGGGCAGTCATGGGGGAGACTGTCCCTGATCTGTGAAGTCCACACTGACCTGGGTAGATAGCATCAGACCCACATCGCAAGACCCAAGAGCCACTGATGAAATCCTCTCCTTTCACATCCTCAGGCTGGGAGAACACACTCCTCTAAGGTGCACCCTCCCCGGCCAGAGCCAGATCACTGCAGAGTTTTCCATGTTACCAGACTCTAAAGATGTGAAATCCAAAACAGTTTCGTGCAGCCAGCGGGCAATGGGAGTGAGAGAGGGGCTGAAGATGCAAGCTGACAATGGGGACAGGATGACTCGAGGGGAGGACTCAGCCGTGGTGACTCACTGCCCTGCTGTGTATGGCACCGAGGTACTCACCTGCCCTTGAAAAAGGCCACATAGAAGATGGGCGAGTAGGCATTGACGAACTTCAGCAAGAAAGCCTTGAGGATCAGGCGCTCTTCAAACGTCTGTTCTGTTTTGGGAACCTCTGAAAGAGGAGAACACAGCTGATCAGACAGATTTCTCACCTCCCCAGAGGAGTGACATGAACCACTGTCCATCAGTTCACTCCTCCAGAGTAGAAACTCAGAGATCCATCACTTTGCGACATCAGAACTGCCTTCCTCTGGGAGGTCCCAAATGGTTTGCCAGGTAACATGAGGCTACAGAAGGTCAAGAGGACATAGAATCAACACCTGTGTCTTTCCACTTCCCTCCTTGGATCCATACAAGCGATGGTTTCACACTATGCTCCTCAAAGAGGGGTCTGAGCAGGCAGAAAGTCCTCCTACTGTCACTGCTTCATCAACGGCAATTCAGCTTCTACCTTCACAATCACCCCAAGCTTTTACTTGAACAAATATCCTCGACAAAATGGCTTGTGAACCAGTGAACAGAAGTCAAGGTGCACTAAATGCTTGTCTTGGGTACCAAGGCGCTGTCCCTCTCTCTCCTTCTTTGTCTATAGCGGGAAAGCACTCCTTGTACATCCTCAGGACAAGCTGAGACATCTTGACTCCACTCACTCGAATGATGGTGGCTCACTGATAATTAAGTGAAACAAACAGCCTGAGACTTGCAGTCCTGTCTGAGGTGAGGGCAGTCATGGGGGAGACTGTCCCTGATCTGTGAAGTCCACACTGACCTGGGTAGATAGCATCAGACCCACATCGCAAGACCCAAGAGCCACTGATGAAATCCTCTCCTTTCACATCCTCAGGCTGGGAGAACACACTCCTCTAAGGTGCACCCTCCCCGGCCAGAGCCAGATCACTGCAGAGTTTTCCATGTTACCAGACTCTAAAGATGTGAAATCCAAAACAGTTTCGTGCAGCCAGCGGGCAATGGGAGTGAGAGAGGGGCTGAAGATGCAAGCTGACAATGGGGACAGGATGACTCGAGGGGAGGACTCAGCCGTGGTGACTCACTGCCCTGCTGTGTATGGCACCGAGGTACTCACCTGCCCTTGAAAAAGGCCACATAGAAGATGGGCGAGTAGGCATTGACGAACTTCAGCAAGAAAGCCTTGAGGATCAGGCGCTCTTCAAACGTCTGTTCTGTTTTGGGAACCTCTGAAAGAGGAGAACACAGCTGATCAGACAGATTTCTCACCTCCCCAGAGGAGTGACATGAACCACTGTCCATCAGTTCACTCCTCCAGAGTAGAAACTCAGAGATCCATCACTTTGCGACATCAGAACTGCCTTCCTCTGGGAGGTCCCAAATGGTTTGCCAGGTAACATGAGGCTACAGAAGGTCAAGAGGACATAGAATCAACACCTGTGTCTTTCCACTTCCCTCCTTGGATCCATACAAGCGATGGTTTCACACTATGCTCCTCAAAGAGGGGTCTGAGCAGGCAGAAAGTCCTCCTACTGTCACTGCTTCATCAACGGCAATTCAGCTTCTACCTTCACAATCACCCCAAGCTTTTACTTGAACAAATATCCTCGACAAAATGGCTTGTGAACCAGTGAACAGAAGTCAAGGTGCACTAAATGCTTGTCTTGGGTACCAAGGCGCTGTCCCTCTCTCCTTCTTTGTCTATAGCGGGAAAGCACTCCTTGTACATCCTCAGGACAAGCTGAGACATCTTGACTCCACTCACTCGAATGATGGTGGCTCACTGATAATTAAGTGAAACAAACAGCCTGAGACTAAGGTCTCAACCTGGGGGATCCACAGCACCCATGTGCTCTATCGGGTCCAAGCAGGGAGCCAGCCAATGTTCCCAGGAGGACCCTGAGAAACACTGAGCAGAAACCACATCGGTGCCTCCAGAGATCCATGGAGCTCCACGGACAGCTGTGCAGAGAGCTCAGGCGGCTTCCACAGACCTTCAGGGTCACAGGGAAGCACTAACCCCACATCATGTGCACCAGGGAGGACTAGAGCCCCCAAGTGTGCTGAGAACAGGGCCAAAGCTCCAAGGTCACAACAGCCGGCGAGTTTTGTGTATAGAGGAACCCACGTGTGGACCTGCCTGAACTGTCTGCCACCTGACTTGCCGACTGCTTTTTCAGGACAGAAAAGTGGACACATGACCCTGTTCCCTCCATGGAATGTCATTCCTATCTTCTCATGCACAAAGCCTTCGTATGCCTTGACATCCAGTTCAAAGGTTCCCTCTATCTCCTTCCTGGAGCCTTCCTAGATGTTTAGTGGCAGTGCTCTCTGTCCCTTCTACAGTAGGCTACACTTCCCTGGATTAACTATCTATATCTCTGTCCTCTGAAAATCACAATAGTAGCTTTCACTGACTCTCTGGGTCTTAGTTGGGCTAACCTCGAAGTCCAGGATTTGGGAGAGCTCCCAGCCCCGCTTACTGTGTTTTAGTTGTGTGTTAAGGGGAGAGATCTGGAGCTCAGGGAGGAAACAATTCTGAGGCCCAGAGGGGAATGCCTGCCATTGATTTCCAAAGTTACTGCCAGTTTTTAACATCTCAGGACTCTGAACCGCCAGGTGGCTGTTAACCCCAACACCTTTCCCACCTCCATCCCGCCCACCCCTTCCATGTACAACTGGAATGACATTTTTTTTTTTTTTTTACAGTGAGTGAGGTCCGAGGAATACACCTTCTGGGAAGACCACAATTGAGGTCACATGGACTCTGTTGTGCTCATATATTGAGTGAATGAATGGACAATATGACATGACATGAAATAATGTTATTTGGAACACTGAAATAATATTTACCCTGTATTAAAAATTTCCTGTTCCACTCCAAGGAGGGCAAAGCCTAAGGAGGAACCTTTGACGCTGAGCAGGATTATGAGTATGAAGTTACGAGAGGAGCAGTCAAAGAGAGTGAAATTCCCTATATAAGACAGGAGATGGGGGTGCTGGGAATAGATGCAGGGCCCCCAAAAGGCGAGCGCCATCGCTCTGGGGCGGGGAAGGGAGGAAGGGCGCACGGGGGCTGCCAAAGAAGAGACGTGAGTGTGGGGTGAGGGTGGGGGCGCCTGGTGGAAATGTCCAGTAACTTCTGCTGTGTGATTCACAGTGTAAGCACCGCCCTCACGTTCCACCCCCGTTGCCCCTCACCCCTCCACCTGCCTCTCTGCAGATTCCCCTGTAAAGACTTGCTAAACCTGCGTCCCTTGCCAGTGCTCAGAGAATCCTGGATGGGTTCTCAGGGGAGGGCTGTGCCAAAGGACTGAGTTCTGCTTCACGATGAGCACAGGGGCGTGAACAGCAGCCACAGCGCCTGTTGTAGCTGGGCTAGAGAGGAGAGAGACTCGGGGCAGGAAGGCAGAGAGGAAGGAGGAGGAGGAGAAGGGGAAGAGAAGGAGGAAGGAAGGGAGGGAGGACAGGAGGGAGGAAGGAAGGGTGGATGAAGAATGTCACCTGCCACATCTGTTTAAAAAAAGACAGTGCAGCCAACAAGCCGTCAGCCACTTCGGCCAGCCTGGACCGTGTGCCCTGGGGGGGCCTCAAGATGGTGGAAGCACGCTCCTCACCCCAGACAGCTGAGGCCCACGACAAAGGGATGACTCCAATGAGCCCAGATGGTTGCATCTCCCCATACTTATTTTTTTTTTATGGTTATCAAAATAGACCCCAAAGGATACTTAGTTACTTTTTTTGATTTTTTTTTTTTTGGCCACTTCTATTTATCTTTCATTCACTTATCTTTGTTCTTTTGGCCTGTGTGGACCTCCCATCGCAGTGGCCTCTCTCGCTGCAGAGAACCGGCTCTGGGCGCGTGTGCTCCAGAGCTCCAGTTCGGTAGTTGGACACATTGGTCCAGCCATTCTGGGGCACATGGAATCTTCCCAGGCCAGGGATCGAACCGGCACCCCTTGCGAGGCAAGGCGGTGTCCTTATCCACTGGACCACCAGGGGAGCCCTCCCCATACTTAGATAAGCACCAGATTCATTCACTGGTGATGTCTGCTTTCCTCTAAATGTCACTGGTTGCTGCTTTGATCATCTGGGTTCTGTTGCAAAATATCCTATCCTGGCTCCTCCCTCACCTCTTGGGAGCAATGTTCCTGAACCATCTGAGAGGCTGCCTCCCAGGTTTAAGTCCTCAGAAAGTCCACTGAACAAAACATAAGTCCCAACTTCTAGGCTGTGTTTTCTTTTTTTTTTTTTTTCAGTCGATGGAAGGAAGAAAGGAAGGAGGGAAGGAGGGAGGGAGGAACAGAAGGAGGGAACATTTTCAACAGGAATTTGAGGCTTTGCTGAGGGCACCTGAAGCAACCAGTGCAACAGTAACTTAACCACACCTTGTCTCTCACTTTGAAATGTTTTGGGGTAAGAAAATGAAAACTAATGTCACCTGAAAAGTCATCAGGTGGTGAAATAGTCACCCGATTGTCTGAGGAACTAAAAAATTGGGAAAAGTCCAAACTGTAAATGTGGCTAGAAGCAGATTAGGGATGAGGTCCAGAAAGGCACATGTCTTTGATTTTCTTTTATAATTGCCTTTGAACTCTTTGTACTCAACATCTCCCAATCCCTACAGGAATTTCCTCCAAGCTCTCTAGAGGGAGAATCTGGTCCCTTCAGAGCATTTTGCTTCACCTGAAAATGAGTGGCTCCTTTCTTCCATCCTGATAAATCACGGGCCTGGTTATTATTCATTAGGATTATTTCTATAAACAGCCTGGGCCTATGCTTTCAGGGCCGTGAGCCATCATAAATAATGGGTATGTCCAATAAACAATCCAAATCTGCCTGATGATCCACTAAATCAGCCGCAAGTCGGGGGGCACAGCAGGGATGCTCTGCGGCCACTCCGCTGAGGCTTCTGGGAAGGGGGGCCCGGGGAACATGCCCCCAGGGGAGAGACTGGGGGCCTTGGAGCTCCATGAGACTTTGGGTCTCTTTCCTTTTATTTTTTTTATTAATTGAAGTGCAATTAGTTGATTTACAATGTTGTGCCGATCTTAGATTGCATCTCTTTCAACAGCCAACATAGGACATGGGAGCCTCGCCTGCCTATGCCAGTGACATACAAAAGATTCTGCAGGGTCCACGTGGGTAGGATGAGGTCTACAGAAGAAGCAGGGCACTTCAGCCACTGGGCACCATCTCCTCAGAGGACACATAATCCAGAGCGGTCCCCATCTGAGCCTGTGACAAAATGGTCCAGCCCTGTGTTTCATACAGCTCCAAATAAAGTGCCTTTAGACAGCAAGTGCTTTCCAGGTGGCTCAGTGGTAAGGAATCTGTCTGCCAAGCAGGAGAAGCAGTTTCCATCCCTGGGTCAGAAAGATTCCTCTGAAGAAGGAAATGGCATCCCACTTCAATATTCCTGCCTGGGAAATCCCATGGGCCAAGGAGCCTGGTGGGCTACAGTCCATGGGAGAGAGTCAGACACGACCTAGCGACTGAACAACAACAGGGATGGAGAGAAGGAGAATCAGTATGGAGAGAGTGCGAGATGGGAGAACTCAATTCCTCTCCACCTTTCACAGGTTCCTGAAACCTCACCTTCCCGAGGAAGCCACCCAGGTTGACTGGAGGCCATCCAAGTTTGACCAGTTGGAGCCAAGTTTGGACAGAGGGCAGACGCTAGGACCCGGAGGGACCATCAGGCAGAATTCCTGTGCAGCGCCCTTTCCCTCCCCCCATTCTTTTAAGTGTTAAACCTCTGGTGCATTGTGTCATGAAAAAATATGAGTATAAATGACCCAGCTGTAAACTGCCTTGGAAAATAATTAGTAGGAAAGCTCCAGTGGGTCCCTGGGGGCCAGCTCAGAATTCAGAGTCCCCCGAGCACCATCCTCGTCATATGGAAACAGCGTGGCGAGCAAGAGGGTGTCAGCCGTGGGGTCAGAAGTTGGGAAGAGCAGCTGTCTTAACAGGGTTTCCGCAGCAGGGATGCTCTGCGGCCACTCCGCTGAGGCTTCTGGGAAGGGGGGCCCGGGGAACATGCCCCCAGGGGAGAGACTGGGGGCCTTGGAGCTCCATGAGACTTTGGGTCTCTTTCCTTTTATTTTTTTTATTAATTGAAGTGCAATTAGTTGATTTACAATGTTGTGCCGATCTTAGATTGCATCTCTTTCAACAGCCAACATAGGACATGGGAGCCTCGCCTGCCTATGCCAGTGACATACAAAAGATTCTGCAGGGTCCACGTGGGTAGGATGAGGTCTACAGAAGAAGCAGGGCACTTCAGCCACTGGGCACCATCTCCTCAGAGGACACATAATCCAGAGCGGTCCCCATCTGAGCCTGTGACAAAATGGTCCAGCCCTGTGTTTCATACAGCTCCAAATAAAGTGCCTTTAGACAGCAAGTGCTTTCCAGGTGGCTCAGTGGTAAGGAATCTGTCTGCCAAGCAGGAGAAGCAGTTTCCATCCCTGGGTCAGAAAGATTCCTCTGAAGAAGGAAATGGCATCCCACTTCAATATTCCTGCCTGGGAAATCCCATGGGCCAAGGAGCCTGGTGGGCTACAGTCCATGGGAGAGAGTCAGACACGACCTAGCGACTGAACAACAACAGGGATGGAGAGAAGGAGAATCAGTATGGAGAGAGTGCGAGATGGGAGAACTCAATTCCTCTCCACCTTTCACAGGTTCCTGAAACCTCACCTTCCCGAGGAAGCCACCCAGGTTGACTGGAGGCCATCCAAGTTTGACCAGTTGGAGCCAAGTTTGGACAGAGGGCAGACGCTAGGACCCGGAGGGACCATCAGGCAGAATTCCTGTGCAGCGCCCTTTCCCTCCCCCCATTCTTTTAAGTGTTAAACCTCTGGTGCATTGTGTCATGAAAAAATATGAGTATAAATGACCCAGCTGTAAACTGCCTTGGAAAATAATTAGTAGGAAAGCTCCAGTGGGTCCCTGGGGGCCAGCTCAGAATTCAGAGTCCCCCGAGCACCATCCTCGTCATATGGAAACAGCGTGGCGAGCAAGAGGGTGTCAGCCGTGGGGTCAGAAGTTGGGAAGAGCAGCTGTCTTAACAGGGTTTCCGCAGCGATCCAGCAGGAATAGAGTGATGGCAACAGGACAAACTGAGGCCACGCCCAGGTGTGCCTTTCAGCCACTAGCCCTGGTATCGCTCTGGGCGGGATGGGGGCTGAGTCAGAAAGCAAAGGTGGTGCATGCTCGCCACCTCTCCCCCAGGCCAGATCCAGCTTTTACAAACAGCCGTGTCTCCTGACAGCCCAACCATCTGGCTTTCCCTCCATTTGTGTGTGTGTGGAAGGGGGGAGTGAAGGGGCGGTCCCAGCCACCTGTGTGATGTTGTTGCCTTGTTTATGCCACGGGGAGGGAATCACCCTGGCAGAAGCCAGCCAGCTGGGTAACCAGGCAGCCCGTGCACTAACCGAGGCTGAGATTACGATGGGTGCTCCTGAGACACCCCGGAGCCCTGGAGAGATTCCCAGCCTGAGGGGCCCCACCCTTCGAGTCAGGAAGACGATGGTTGCCCCCAGACAAAGGGATGGGAGACCTACTGTGCGCTAGCAGTCCAGCCCCAGCTGTCAGCACCCCGAGGCGTGTCTTTTCTTTTTCTATTGGAGAATAATTGGCTTTACGATGTTGTGTTACTTTCTGCTGTACAACCAAAGTGAATCAGTTACATGTGTATGTGTGTGTGTGTATATATATATATATATATATATATATATATGTACATACGTATACACAGAGAGAGAGCAGAAACACAGAAGACACAGGTTCAAATCCTAGGTTCAAAAGATCCCCTGGAGTAGGAAATGGCAACCCATTCCAGTATTCTTGCCTGGAGAACTCCATGGAGCCTGGTGGGCTACAGTCCATGGGGTTGCAAAGAGTCAGACAGGACTGAGCAACTGAGCACACACAGCACATACCTATATCCTCTCCTTCTGAAGCCTCCCTCCCACTGCCCCCTCCCACTCCTCTAGGGCACCACAGAGCACTGAGCTGAGCTTCCTGTGCACCCAGGCGTGGCCTGACGTCACATACACCTGCTATCAGGAAGATGGTGGAGCAGGCACTCTGTTAGACCTTTCGTTTGTACACGTGACTCCTCTTCTTTGGTGAAAGAGGCACTAACGAGTTACCCCAACATCTCTGATGAGTCCCCTTTCTTAGAAGCCTGGGGTGGGCACTCTGGCATCACTCGAAGTGATGAGGACCCCTATCCTATAGGTACTGAGGGTCACCTCCCTCAAAGAGAGGTGGGGTGAGATATCATCTGATCTACTATGTTTTGGAGGTCTGAGAAGACAGGCTGTAGGCTGGACTTTTAGGGAGAAGGGAGTCTGGGTCTTTGGGACAGATGATGCTGCGGAGCTGGGGGTGCAGGTGGTACGTGTCTGAAAGCAGAGCCCCCTACTAGCCGCAGAGCCCTGAGGGAGAGGACTGTCCTTCCTTGAAGAGTGCCATGGTCTATTCGGAAGACCATCCTAGGTCCTAGAGGAAGGACCACCTCAGCAGTGGTCTAGCCTCCGCTATCCGACAGGACGGGCCAGCATCTGGCAGCAACATGGTGTAGCAAAGAGACTCGGGAGTGAAGCGGGGGGCATACTCCAGGCATCTCCCTCTTTAAGCATGGATGTTGGCCGGACCCTCTCTAAATGGTCAGCATCCCAATAGGAAACGGCATTCACCCCAGAAGATTCAGAGGAAGGGATGTTCATGAAGGCACAGTTGGAGGTGAGGGTGAATCCAAGAGAAACAGCCCCAATTAGGCCTCCTCTGCCCACTAAGGTCCTCCCACGGGCTTCCCGCTGGCTGAACTCAGCCCACAGTTGGGTGTAGGGATGCGTGTGATACACTCTGCTGGGCCTGGGGGCCCAGACCTCAGTGGAGAGTCAGGGAGAAAGGGCCTGGAGGGAAAATCATGCAACAGACCATGATTGCCATGACTCCCTTCCTTCTCATGGATTAAGGCTCTGGGTTCTTAGAAAACTCAAAAGAAAGGAGAAGAATGTATGGGCTTCTTGCTAAAATGAGACAGAAATGCTTCAGGAGGAACTGGAAAGGGAAAGAGACATGTTCATAGTTGCAGCTCAAGCTTGAAGGAATTCTTGCCAGTTATATAAAACTATTATAACAAGCAGTTTAAATAGTTTGAAACACCACAGAGCACTGAGCTGAGCTTCCTGTGCACCCAGGCGTGGCCTGACGTCACATACACCTGCTATCAGGAAGATGGTGGAGCAGGCACTCTGTTAGACCTTTCGTTTGTACACGTGACTCCTCTTCTTTGGTGAAAGAGGCACTAACGAGTTACCCCAACATCTCTGATGAGTCCCCTTTCTTAGAAGCCTGGGGTGGGCACTCTGGCATCACTCGAAGTGATGAGGACCCCTATCCTATAGGTACTGAGGGTCACCTCCCTCAAAGAGAGGTGGGGTGAGATATCATCTGATCTACTATGTTTTGGAGGTCTGAGAAGACAGGCTGTAGGCTGGACTTTTAGGGAGAAGGGAGTCTGGGTCTTTGGGACAGATGATGCTGCGGAGCTGGGGGTGCAGGTGGTACGTGTCTGAAAGCAGAGCCCCCTACTAGCCGCAGAGCCCTGAGGGAGAGGACTGTCCTTCCTTGAAGAGTGCCATGGTCTATTCGGAAGACCATCCTAGGTCCTAGAGGAAGGACCACCTCAGCAGTGGTCTAGCCTCCGCTATCCGACAGGACGGGCCAGCATCTGGCAGCAACATGGTGTAGCAAAGAGACTCGGGAGTGAAGCGGGGGGCATACTCCAGGCATCTCCCTCTTTAAGCATGGATGTTGGCCGGACCCTCTCTAAATGGTCAGCATCCCAATAGGAAACGGCATTCACCCCAGAAGATTCAGAGGAAGGGATGTTCATGAAGGCACAGTTGGAGGTGAGGGTGAATCCAAGAGAAACAGCCCCAATTAGGCCTCCTCTGCCCACTAAGGTCCTCCCACGGGCTTCCCGCTGGCTGAACTCAGCCCACAGTTGGGTGTAGGGATGCGTGTGATACACTCTGCTGGGCCTGGGGGCCCAGACCTCAGTGGAGAGTCAGGGAGAAAGGGCCTGGAGGGAAAATCATGCAACAGACCATGATTGCCATGACTCCCTTCCTTCTCATGGATTAAGGCTCTGGGTTCTTAGAAAACTCAAAAGAAAGGAGAAGAATGTATGGGCTTCTTGCTAAAATGAGACAGAAATGCTTCAGGGAGGAACTGGAAAGGGAAAGAGACATGTTCATAGTTGCAGCTCAAGCTTGGAAGGAATTCTTGCCAGTTATATAAAACTATTATAACAAGCAGTGTTACTAATAATAGTTCCATGTCACTGGAATGAATGGCTCTACACACGCAGGCTGCAGGCATGCTCACGTCTTTCGCATTATTAGTAGCAGCCCTGCACCATCCCCGCTGCTTCCCAGACAACACACACTGTCCCTGCAAGAGAGCAGCACGCAGGGGGCCTCAGACAATGACAAGAATCCTCGCTGGCCACACCCTGTCCCTGGCCCCCAACACAGGACAGGCAGAGGCCACCCAGGGAGTCAGGAGCTGGTGGCAGCAGACCTGAGTCTCAGGCCAGATTTCCAGTTACCAGCACTGTGGTCTCTCCACCAGGAAGGCATGGGTCCCAGCCTGGTCCACGTGCAGCCACATGCATTCACACGAACCCACACACATATCCACACACATCCACATGAATCCATACCTGCCCATACATCCACACGTATCCACACATATCCACACACATCCACATGTATCCATACACATTCACACACATGCAACAGGTCCTTGCTCTAGAAACCTGCCTCTGGGTAGGCTCTGGGCGTGGGGAGGCTGGTTCCCCTTGCCCTGGTGCTCAGAGCCCAAACAGCAGCCCTCTACCCTGTGCTCTGAAAACTCATGTTGTCCACATCTGATGGAAAATGAGATTCATTCCTGTAAACCCAAAACGTTCCTCTTTAAAGAATCTGTGAGGTCTGGGCAGCCGCTGGTTCTGAGGTTCCCCCTCCGCTCCCCTTCATCCCTCTCTCTTCTCCTTAGTGGTCAGATATGACCTTTGCAAAGGATGGCTTAGAGCTGGATGCACGATGCTAGACTTAGGACTTCCTAGTGATACCTCAATTCTGCAAAGAAAAATTTTTTGATTTAATAAAGCATGAGATACACCAAAGTCTGGGTACCTGCAAAGGTCCCCTCTTGCCTGCTGGCCTGCATAGAGTGGGGGGCTTATCCCTCCCTTCTTATCCCCAGAGATGAACCAACCAACCCATGCCTTGCAACCTGACATCCTCATGGGTGGGTACATTGCATTTTAAACCTTCTGGAGCCTTTGCTGTATTTTTTTCTCCCTTCCCAACGCCTTAAGGATTTCCTGAGGCAAAAGGACAGCTACGTATTACTGGACAGTGGAGTATGGAGTTATTGAGAGGCTGAGACCGCTGGTCTCAGGTCTCAGCGAGGGAAAGAGAGCCTCCAGGCCACCCAAGATAAAGACAGTGAGGAGAGGATCTCTGCTCCCCGCTTCCCCCTCCCCACTGCCCCGTCTAAGAAGCACAAGCTCCAGAGAGTGGTGCTCAAGCCACAGCAGCTTGCGGCGCAAATGACATGGCTGAATCCTTAGGCCACTGCATTTTTCTCCCTGGCTGGGAGCTCCGGAAGCCTGATATGCCCCTTTGAAGTCGACTCAGGGGCTGGGAATGCATGGATTTGTGGGTGCCTCTGACAATCTGAGGGGAGATAAGACCCTCTTGGGCTCAAGTATCAAGAGGCTTTCCCAACTTTATAAACACTGCTGGGAAAATGAGAATGAGAACTTGGCTTTTTTTTTTTTTTTTAAGCAGGAAGTATGGATTCTCTCTTGCTTCTAGGTTGGAGTTCTAGAAAGAACAGTGTGCTCAGTCACTAAGCTGCGTTTGACTCTTTGCAACCTCGTGGACTGCAGCCCACCAGGCTCCTCTGTCCATGGGATTTCCCTGCAAGAAGACTAGAATGGGTTGTCATTTCCTTTTCCAGAGGATCTTCCTGACCCAGAGATCAAACCCGTGTCTCCTGCATTGGCAGGTAGGTTCTCTACCACTGAGTCACCAGGGAAGGAAAAAGAACAGACCTCATGATTACTCTTGGGGGATAAGGGGACCGTCAACTCTGGCCAGAGGACCACCGAGTGGGAATGTTCCAGGAAGGATTCCTGCCTGGGCAGAGGCCCTCCAAGGACACACCCTGCACCTCCTTGTTTCTCCAGTTCAAGCACACAGGACCCCCTTTCTCGTTAAGTAGGGTCACTGCCACCCAAAACCCTACACACACTCAACTGACCACACTCAAACGGGAGTCGGGGGAACGACATGGTACCGATCTTGGTGAGCCACTTGGCCACGGCGCCGTAGATCTCGTCCAAGATGAGAATGACCACAAGGTTGATGATGACCGCTGTGGCTGTCACCGTCACCCGGACATTGGAACGTGTGGCCTTGTTGAGGGACAGAGCAGCTGCTGTGGTGATCCGATAGACGATGACCCCAAAGACAATGGAGAACGTCAGGGCGATCTGTTCCAGAAAACAGGGAGAGTCACCAGTCACAGGGAGAGTCACAGCAACTGCCTGCCTGCGGCTAGACTCTGTGCCACATGTGGCAGTGTGAGCCTGGCGTCCACCAGGGACCACAAGGCACAGCCAACCCCCAGAACTCATGTAAATTCCCACATGGGGGCTTTTTCCAGAAAACAAAGTCTCTCACTTTTATCAGATTCCAGATGGCCCATAATGTACACACACAGACACACACACACACAGACACACACACACAATGTTACCAGTGGGGGCAGAGGCGAGGGCTTCCCAGGTGGCGCTAGTGGTAAAGAACCTGTCTGTCAATGCAGGAGATGGAAGAGACGTAGGTTTGATCCCTGTGTCGGGAAGATCCCCTGGAAGAGGGCATAGCAACCCACCCCAGTATTCTTGCCTGGAGAATACCGTGCACTGGTTGACTACAGTCCATATGGTCACAAAAAGTCAGACACAATTGAGTGACTGAGCACACAGCACATTGGATCCTACAAAATCACATGGGTAAAACTTCTGAAAATTAGAAAGCTCCACAGAATTTCAAGAGTTTCTCATCCAATTATTAAAAATGCAAAACTCATTTGCAAGAAGACTAGAATGGGTTGTCATTTCCTTTTCCAGAGGATCTTCCTGACCCAGAGATCAAACCCGTGTCTCCTGCATTGGCAGGTAGGTTCTCTACCACTGAGTCACCAGGGAAGGAAAAAGAACAGACCTCATGATTACTCTTGGGGGATAAGGGGACCGTCAACTCTGGCCAGAGGACCACCGAGTGGGAATGTTCCAGGAAGGATTCCTGCCTGGGCAGAGGCCCTCCAAGGACACACCCTGCACCTCCTTGTTTCTCCAGTTCAAGCACACAGGACCCCCTTTCTCGTTAAGTAGGGTCACTGCCACCCAAAACCCTACACACACTCAACTGACCACACTCAAACGGGAGTCGGGGGAACGACATGGTACCGATCTTGGTGAGCCACTTGGCCACGGCGCCGTAGATCTCGTCCAAGATGAGAATGACCACAAGGTTGATGATGACCGCTGTGGCTGTCACCGTCACCCGGACATTGGAACGTGTGGCCTTGTTGAGGGACAGAGCAGCTGCTGTGGTGATCCGATAGACGATGACCCCAAAGACAATGGAGAACGTCGGGGCGATCTGTTCCAGAAAACAGGGAGAGTCACCAGTCACAGGGAGAGTCACAGCAACTGCCTGCCTGCGGCTAGACTCTGTGCCACATGTGGCAGTGTGAGCCTGGCGTCCACCAGGGACCACAAGGCACAGCCAACCCCCAGAACTCATGTAAATTCCCACATGGGGCTTTTTCCAGAAAACAAAGTCTCTCACTTTTATCAGATTCCAGATGGCCCATAATGTACACACACAGACACACACACACACAGACACACACACACAATGTTACCAGTGGGGGCAGAGGCGAGGGCTTCCCAGGTGGCGCTAGTGGTAAAGAACCTGTCTGTCAATGCAGGAGATGGAAGAGACGTAGGTTTGATCCCTGTGTCGGGAAGATCCCCTGGAAGAGGGCATAGCAACCCACCCCAGTATTCTTGCCTGGAGAATACCGTGCACTGGTTGACTACAGTCCATATGGTCACAAAAAGTCAGACACAATTGAGTGACTGAGCACACAGCACATTGGATCCTACAAAATCACATGGGTAAAACTTCTGAAAATTAGAAAGCTCCACAGAATTTCAAGAGTTTCTCATCCAATTATTAAAAAAATGCAAAACTCATTTGCTTTTGCTGTTGTTAAGTTACTCAGTTGTGTAGGACTCTTTTGGGATCCCCTGGACTGCACCCCGCCAGGCTCCTCTGTCCAGGGGGTTTCCCAGGCAGTAATATTGGCATGGGTAGCCATTTCCTTCTCCAGGAGATGCTTCTGACCCAGGGATCGAACCTGCATCTCCTACTTAACAGGTGCATTCTTTATTACTGAGAAGTCTTATAAATAAAAGCTTATCTATAAAAATGTGAAAAAAGAAACTAAGATTAAAACACCGAATGCATTTTCAGGACACATGCTTCCTTTCATTAGGGAGTCTGCACTCTAGTATGGGGGTAAATTCAACCATAGTAAATAACAAATAGCAGATAATGGAGGTGTATCAAATGAAGAGTGTAGTTGTGAACAGGACTGCCTGTACAGGGGCACTAGGCAAGGGTCTGTGGAACAAGAGGATTGAAAAAGGATCTTTAGGGACTTCCTTGTGGTCCCTTGGTTAAGAATCCGCCTTGTGATGCAGAGGACTCCAGTCAGATCCCTGGTCAGGGCACTAAGATCCCACATACTGAACAGCAACTAATCCCGAGTGCTGCAGCTACCAAGACCGGAAGCCACAACCAGAGAGCCTGCGAGCCACAGGGAAGATCCTCATGAAGCAATGGAGATCCTGTGTGCTACAAGTAAGACCCAGCACAGCCAAATAAGTCAAAATAGATAAATGAATAGTTTAAAAAGTCACAGGCTAGTTTACAAACATTAAAATAAAATAAAATACATTTTTAATGAAAGGCAACAAGGAGCCGTTGAAGGGTCTGAGCTGAGAAGGGTTAGAGGCAGAACTGGAGGGGGTGGGTGCAGGAAAGTGACTCAAAGGAGAAAAAAGGGAAAGACATCCAGAGTGAGACTTCTAGACGCTCCGTTCTCAGGGTAAGCAAAGCATTGCTTGAGTTCCCTACCAGGCCATTTAAATAGGGGCTCTTGAGAGATCCAACCAGTCAACCTAAAGGAAATCAACCCTGAATATTCACTGGAAAGACTGATGCTGAAGCTCCAATACTTTGGCTACCTGATACAAAGAGCTGACTCACTGGGAAAGATCCTTATCTTGGGAAAGACTGAGGGTAGGAGGAGAAGTGGGTGGCAGAGGATGAGATGTTTAGACGGCATCACTGACTCAGTGGACATGAGTTTGAGCGAACTCCAGGAGACAGAAAACGACAGGGACGCCTGGGGTGCTGCAGTGCACGGGGATGCAGGGAGCGGGACATAACTGAGGGACCAGGCAGCAACAGGCCTCTCATGGCACAGGGATCTCTGGGCACTACGTTTAGAGGGAAAGTCTACCAGCCACTCGACCTGGACGGCCAGCCCCATTTCCTTTTTCCAGAACCTAGGAATAACAAGGCGTTCTCTCCCCTCCCATCCTAGTCAAGGAGGGGTCGTTCCCATGAAGCACAAGGACGTGAGGGGCAGAGGGTGGAGGGGACCAGCTGGATGTGTGACCTGCTCAGAACAAAGCCCCACTTCCTTTCTATCAAGTGGAGTCTTCCTTCTTAGAAATCTTTCTGCAGAAGGAGGTGGTTCTAGTCACACCTCCTTTGGGACTAGGTGCTGGCTGGGGAGAACTAAATAGAAAACATGGGAGAGAACGGGGCAAGCGAAAGGTTCCTCTAAGAAAACACACAGTCCTGGACTGTGGTCTCCTCTCCCGAGAAAGGAGGGGAGGAAGAGGGGCAGGAATGACGGGGGAGGGGCGAGGAGCGGACGCTGGCCCCTGCAGTGCTTCCTGGTGAATGAAGCTGGGTGGGCTGCGCTGGGGAATGGGCTGCAGATGTGTCGGTGTGTGGACGTCTCGGACCACCGGGGTGCTGGTGGCGGCCTCAGCCTGGACGGTGCATCCTCATGTGCTTCACAGGCATGCCTTGTAGAGGGTGGTGAGCAAAAGAGGCCTCCATAAGGAAGGCAGGATGGCAGTGGCCTCAGGTGGAGGGAGGGTAAGTGGGTGTGTGTGTAAGGGTGGAGGAGAGGTTAGGTGGGAAGACGCTCTGGGCATGGCCCCTCCTCTGCTGGGGTAGGGGCTGGGCAGCAGACCCCTGGCCTCCAGGAATGGGGAGGCATGAGGACCACGGACATGGAGAAAGCTGGACATGACATCACCACCCTCCAACGACGGAGACACTGCACTTCCCCCTCCTCTGGGATCACCACCGCCAGACAGTGAGGGCCTGGAAAACGTGGTGTGAGATTCTTTTCTCCCAAAATCGCTTTTGGGAGCTGAAGCAAAGGAGGCCACGATGGAAGCAGGCGGGTTGGGGGACTGGTTGCATGGCAGAACGACAGGGACGCTGGGAAAAGCGGGACATAACTGAGGGACCAGGCAGCAACAGGCCTCTCATGGCACAGGGATCTCTGGGCACTACGTTTAGAGGGAAAGTCTACCAGCCACTCGACCTGGACGGCCAGCCCCATTTCCTTTTTCCAGAACCTAGGAATAACAAGGCGTTCTCTCCCCTCCCATCCTAGTCAAGGAGGGGTCGTTCCCATGAAGCACAAGGACGTGAGGGGCAGAGGGTGGAGGGGACCAGCTGGATGTGTGACCTGCTCAGAACAAAGCCCCACTTCCTTTCTATCAAGTGGAGTCTTCCTTCTTAGAAATCTTTCTGCAGAAGGAGGTGGTTCTAGTCACACCTCCTTTGGGACTAGGTGCTGGCTGGGGAGAACTAAATAGAAAACATGGGAGAGAACGGGGCAAGCGAAAGGTTCCTCTAAGAAAACACACAGTCCTGGACTGTGGTCTCCTCTCCCGAGAAAGGAGGGGAGGAAGAGGGGCAGGAATGACGGGGGAGGGGCGAGGAGCGGACGCTGGCCCCTGCAGTGCTTCCTGGTGAATGAAGCTGGGTGGGCTGCGCTGGGGAATGGGCTGCAGATGTGTCGGTGTGTGGACGTCTCGGACCACCGGGGTGCTGGTGGCGGCCTCAGCCTGGACGGTGCATCCTCATGTGCTTCACAGGCATGCCTTGTAGAGGGTGGTGAGCAAAAGAGGCCTCCATAAGGAAGGCAGGATGGCAGTGGCCTCAGGTGGAGGGAGGGTAAGTGTGTGTGTGTGTAAGGGTGGAGGAGAGGTTAGGTGGGAAGACGCTCTGGGCATGGCCCCTCCTCTGCTGGGGTAGGGGCTGGGCAGCAGACCCCTGGCCTCCAGGAATGGGGAGGCATGAGGACCACGGACATGGAGAAAGCTGGACATGACATCACCACCCTCCAACGACGGAGACACTGCACTTCCCCCTCCTCTGGGATCACCACCGCCAGACAGTGAGGGCCTGGAAAACGTGGTGTGAGATTCTTTTCTCCCAAAATCGCTTTTGCAGTGAAGGCCACGATGGAAGCATTGCTGAAGCAAAGGGGGAGGCCACAGTATTGGAGAGCATGCATGTGCATCTGAGGCGGGGTGTTGGGGAGGACGAGGGGAAAACAGCAATGGCAAAAACAGCCCCTGCTTGGGAGTCCTGGGGGTACGGAGGAGACCAGCCTCTATCTCCTTCCTTAAGAGCCCCTGCCATCCAGCGGAGGACAGAGCACGCTTCCTGGCCACTCAGTGTGGTTGGGACCATGCTGTCTCAGCTGGGAGTTTGAGAAACAGGTGAATCACAAGCACGAGTCTAGATTAGTAAACTGGCTCAGAATCTGCACTTTTTAATGAGATTCCTCTTCTTCTAGAGGCCCAGCTCCACTCACTCAGGGCACCCCTTTTCCCCACCCTCTCTCCCTCCTGACTCCACCTCCATCCCTTCCCCAGCCCCAGACAGTGTGCTCTGCTAACTTCCCTGCTTTGGGCTTTCCATCCCATCGAGTAAATAAGCTTCTGAACCCCTCCTTCAATGTTTCCCACAAGCACCTTGAGATTCAGTTTTTAAGCCGAAGGTGCTTGGAGAGCCTGGACCCCACCCCGGGACCAATTTGCAGGTGATGAAACAGGTGTGGAAAGTGATTTGTTCAAGGTCACAAGGCACAGACTATCATCCCAGCCTCCTAAACCATGGTAGAACCTAAGAAATGTTAGCATTTAGGGATCATCCAGCCAGCCTTCAACCTCATAGACAGGGAACCTGAGGTTCAAGAAGCAGCAAAGGGACTGGTCCAAGGTCTGGGAGGTTCACAGCAAAGCCTTTACCATCACCATCAGCAGCAGCTGAGCCATAGAGGGAGAATGGACACGTATATGTATGGCTGAGTCCCTTTGCTGTCTATCTGAAACTATCAGAGCATTGTTCATTGGCTAAATTCAGCTATACTCATAGTCAACAAAAGTGTCTGAAATGCAATACTTGGGTGCAATCCCCAAAATAACAGAGCTTGATTCATTTCCAAGAAAAACCATTCAACATCACAGTAGTCCAAGTCTATTTCCCAACCACAGATGCTGAAGAAGCTGAAGTTGAATGGTTCTGTGAAGATCTACAAGACCTTTTAGAACAAACACCAAAGAAGATGTCCTATTCATCATAGGGGGTTGGAATGCAAAAACAGTAATAACAAGCAAGTTTGGCCTTGGAGTACAAAGTGAAGCTAAGGCTAACAGAGTTTTTTCAAGATAACATGTCGGAATAGCAAACACCCTTTCCCCACAACCCAACAGATAACTCTACACATGGACATCACTAGATGGTCAATATCAAAATTGGATGGATTATGTTTGTAGCCAAAGATGGAGAAGCTCTGGATAGAGTCAGTAACAACAAGACCTGGAGTTGACTGTTGCTCAGATTTTAAGCTCCTATTGTAAAAGTCAGACTTAAATTGAAGAAAGTAGGGAAAACCAGTAGGCCATTTAGGTATGACCTAAGTCAAATCCCTTATGATGATACAGTGGAGATGACAAACAGATTCAAAGGACTAGATCTGGTAGACAGAGTGCCTGAAGAACTATGGACAGAGGTTTGTAACACTGTATAGGATGCAGTGACCAAAACCATCCAAAAGGAAAGGAAACACCAGGTGCAGGAGACCACCTGGTTGAAGGCATGGTCCATAACAGCAGCTCAGTTTGAAAATCATGCTGTACACTCCGACGACTTTATCACTGACATACCAAGTCGACTCTGGCATTTCCCTGCTATTTTTGACAAAGAAGGTTTGTTCAAGGTCACAGGCACAGACTATCATCCCAGCCTCCTAAACCATGGTAGAACCTAAGAAATGTTAGCATTTAGGGATCATCCAGCCAGCCTTCAACCTCATAGACAGGGAACCTGAGGTTCAAGAAGCAGCAAAGGGACTGGTCCAAGGTCTGGGAGGTTCACAGCAAAGCCTTTACCATCACCATCAGCAGCAGCTGAGCCATAGAGGGAGAATGGACACGTATATGTATGGCTGAGTCCCTTTGCTGTCTATCTGAAACTATCAGAGCATTGTTCATTGGCTAAATTCAGCTATACTCATAGTCAACAAAAGTGTCTGAAATGCAATACTTGGGTGCAATCCCCAAAATAACAGAGCTTGATTCATTTCAAGAAAAACCATTCAACATCACAGTAGTCCAAGTCTATTTCCCAACCACAGATACTGAAGAATCTGAAGTTGACAGGTTCTGTGAAGATCTACAAGACCTTCTAGAAAACTAACACCAAAAAAGATGTCCTATTCATCATAGGGGGTTGGAATGCAAAAACAGTAATAACAAGCAAGTTTGGCCTTGGAGTACAAAGTGAAGCTAAGGCTAACAGAGTTTTTTCAAGATAACATGTCGGAATAGCAAACACCCTTTCCCCACAACCCAACAGATAACTCTACACATGGACATCACTAGATGGTCAATATCAAAATTGGATGGATTATGTTTGTAGCCAAAGATGGAGAAGCTCTGGATAGAGTCAGTAACAACAAGACCTGGAGTTGACTGTTGCTCAGATTTTAAGCTCCTATTGTAAAAGTCAGACTTAAATTGAAGAAAGTAGGGAAAACCAGTAGGCCATTTAGGTATGACCTAAGTCAAATCCCTTATGATGATACAGTGGAGATGACAAACAGATTCAAAGGACTAGATCTGGTAGACAGAGTGCCTGAAGAACTATGGACAGAGGTTTGTAACACTGTATAGGATGCAGTGACCAAAACCATCCAAAAGGAAAGGAAACACCAGGTGCAGGAGACCACCTGGTTGAAGGCATGGTCCATAACAGCAGCTCAGTTTGAAAATCATGCAGTACACTCCGACGACTTTATCACTGACATACCAAGTCGACTCTGGCATCTGCTTCATGCATTAGTTTTTTCATGCAGTCATTCAGAAATCCTGAACCCCTACTGTGTGCTGGGTGCAAGGTAACAGTAGCAAACAAAGCAGACGGAAATTTCTGCCCTTATGACCTTGACCTCCTAGTGGGGAAAGACAGACAATATACTCATAGGCAAATAAAAATATGCAATAGATCAAGTGAAACAAACAAGCAAAACAGAGCAGAGAGATGGGTTGCAACTTAAAATAGGGGGCGGGGGTCAGGAAAGGCACCGGCTTCCATGGTGGCTCCATTGGTAAAGAATCTGCCTGCAATGCAGGAGATCTGGGTTCCATCCCTAGGTTGGGAAGATCCCCTGGAGGAGGGAATGGCTACCTACTCCAGTATTCTTGCCTAGGAAATTCCACGGACAGAGGAGCCTGGTGGGCTACAGCCCATGGGGTCGCAAAGAGTTGGACACAACTGAGCAACGAACACTTTCTTTTCGCTTTGAGGAAAGGCACAGGTGAACATGTGACATTTCAGCAAAGACCTAAAGGAGGAGGGTGGAAGGGTGGAGGTCAGGGGTGCAGGCAGAGATGGCTTTAGTAATGAGTGAGGGAAAGAGGTAGGGTGGAAGATGGGTGTTGGATCCAAGTAGATCCATTGTTGTGGTCATTTTGAAACTTAGCAGAAGAAGTTTTCTTCTTCTTCGCAAAGAATGCATGTCGGATATTCCCAGACCAGGGATCAAACCCATGCCTCCTGCCCCTCTATAAGGACTGTGGCTTTGTCTTCACTAGCCCCTCCTTGTGCCCACAGCTTCACAGAGCAGCACCTCCAGCATTCACAGAGCAGGATCCACATGCACATGGCAGGACCAGGGGTTCCCACCAGGAAATCACCATGAACAAGATGGAGGCGAAGTTCATCAGGTAACCAGGGAAACGATCTTTCCAGGTCAGCTTATCTTCATCATCCTGGGGAGAAACAGGAGAGCAGTGAGCATCAGATGCCACAAAGAACAGATAGAATATGGCCCTCAGTTTTCCATAATGTACATATCATTCATCACTTTACTCAGATACTTTTTTAGTCTCCGATGCCTTATCCTCCTCCACATCAACAGCCCTCCTAATTCTGTGACTTCTAGGTTTTGGAAAATCTGTGGTGAAAAGAGAACAGTGTTTGATTTCAGCCTCACGCTGGGTCACAGGTTCAGACAACCACTCATCTGCTGTATGATTTTCGGTGTGCCTTCTCAAATTTCTGACCTTCTATTTCTTCGTCTGCACAATGGGCACAGTCATAATCCCCATCCTGGCTCATGCACAGGATGGTTTTGTTTTGTTTTAATGAGAAACACGTGAACAGGGTAAAGCAGAGACAAATGACAAACGACCACGGGGCAGCATCCTAGAATAAACAGACGATCATTTAAAACAGACATCAACCAGTGACCTTAGATCCTGAGTGTGCAAATTACCCACAATTTTTGTTCTTCAAAGAACCCGTACATGTTGTCATTTGTTCCCTCCAAAACGACTGCTTTTCCCTGGTCACAAAGCAGACAATGCAAGCTGCAGGTTCAGCTGATGCCTTGCTGTCAGCCTGGCTGAGAATCGGACTGGATCCAGGTCCCAGGCTGCTTTCTTTGGACCACTGTGTCTCTGACCACATCCGCCTTCCCCGCTCCCTAAGGACCTTCACCTGGTAGGCTGATGCCAACCAGGTACGAGGGATAAAAACCTCGGCTGGTTAACTGCCACAGGATTTTATCCCGGGCACTGGATTTCTACAAGCTGCTGTTATTTGCAGTTAGAATCGCTGCAGCATGCTGCTGAGTACAAGGTGGCTGCGAAGGCCATCTGAAGCCGTGTTGGGGAGGATGTGGTGGAAATGGCGAAGCCCTCCGGGCAGACTAGGTAGGGCCCCTGCATTTCTGCAGTCTGTCTGACTGCTTGGCAAGCTAGCGTTCCAGGCCCCGCTGTTTCTCTCCCCTCCTCATTAGATTTCAGAACACACCTGACCTGACTCTAGCAACAGTGCCATCTAGGCTCTGAAAGCTTGTACTGTAGTGTCCCTGGGGGCTCCGTGGTAAAGAATCTGCCAGCAGTGCAGGAGATGCAGATTTGATCCCTGGGTCGGGAAGATTCCCTGGAGGAAGAATGGCAACCCACTCCAGTGTTCTTGCCTGGAGCATCCCAGGGACAGAGGAGCCTGGCCAGCTACAGTCGATGGGATCCCAAGAGTTGGACACAACTGAGTGACTAAACCACCGTCAACATGGTAGGCTGAGGGGCTTCTTGACCTAAAAGGCTTCTCTTGAAAAGTCTTCGTGTGCCCACTGTGAAGACCTTGAGGGCTGGCTCTGCGGGGGAGGCGGAGGATGGTGGACACGGTCCCTGTCCCTGGGGACGCCCTGTCTAAGGAGCTAGGAGTGACGCCCACACACTGAAAGAGCCTGAGGAATCCCTTGCCAGTTCAGGAATGCAGGGTATCCTGGGAGTGAGCCTGGGCGGAATGTGAGGAAAGGAACGGCGTGTCTTTCTCATGGTGTGTCTGGAGCTGAGCACAGGGCTGAGCTGGCTTCAACGGGGTGCGAACGAGCATTAACAGCTCCGTGCGGTGTGATGACCAAGGGGGTGGGGTGGGGTCTCAGAGGGAGGGGATGTATGAATAAAGTGAAGTATTAGTTGCTCAGGCACGTCCGATGCTTTGTAGCCCACCTCTGTTCATGGGATTCTTCTGGCAAGAATACTGGAGTGGGTTGCTATGCCCTTCTCCAGGGGATCTTACACTATGGGTGATTCACTTCATTGTACAGTAGAAATGAACACAATATTGTAAAGCAATTATATTCCAATTAAAAAGAAGAGCATTAGGCTGCAGACACTCAGTAATGAGCACATTCATGTACCAATGAGGTCAACAAGGGATGCTCGGTTTCTCATAGACCCTGATAGGATCAGGTCTCCAGACACTGAGTCCAGCAGACTTTCCATCACACAGTGAGGATAAGGTCACTGCGGGCCGTGACCATCTTGCACAGGTAGAACTATAAAAACCCATTTCTATGAGGACTAGAGCAAGTTTTCTAAATGAGACCAGGCATTAAAAAGGAGTATTTATTTTTCATTTCCTTCAGTATTCTTTTTTTTTTAAATTTGCTTTGTTTATTTGTTTTGTTATTTATTTTGCTGCATCCAGTCTTAGTTGCAGCCCACAGGACCTTTGTTATATCCTGTGTGAGATCTTTCCTTGCACCACATGGACTCTCCAGTTGTGGCCCATGATCTCAGGACGTGGCACACAAGGCTTTGTTGCTCTACAGGTGGGATCTGAGTTCCCTGACAAAGAATCAAACCTATTTCTTCTGCATTGCAAGGTGGATCCACCGTCAACATGGTAGGCTGAGGGGCTTCTTGACCTAAAAGGCTTCTCTTGAAAAGTCTTCGTGTGCCCACTGTGAAGACCTTGAGGGCTGGCTCTGCGGGGGAGGCGGAGGATGGTGGACACGGTCCCTGTCCCTGGGGACGCCCTGTCTAAGGAGCTAGGAGTGACGCCCACACACTGAAAGAGCCTGAGGAATCCCTTGCCAGTTCAGGAATGCAGGGTATCCTGGGAGTGAGCCTGGGCGGAATGTGAGGAAAGGAACGGCGTGTCTTTCTCATGGTGTGTCTGGAGCTGAGCACAGGGCTGAGCTGGCTTCAACGGGGTGCGAACGAGCATTAACAGCTCCGTGCGGTGTGATGACCAAGGGGGTGGGGTGGGGTCTCAGAGGGAGGGGATGTATGAATAAAGTGAAGTATTAGTTGCTCAGGCACGTCCGATGCTTTGTAGCCCACCTCTGTTCATGGGATTCTTCTGGCAAGAATACTGGAGTGGGTTGCTATGCCCTTCTCCAGGGGATCTTACACTATGGGTGATTCACTTCATTGTACAGTAGAAATGAACACAATATTGTAAAGCAATTATATTCCAATTAAAAAGAAGAGCATTAGGCTGCAGACACTCAGTAATGAGCACATTCATGTACCAATGAGGTCAACAAGGGATGCTCGGTTTCTCATAGACCCTGATAGGATCAGGTCTCCAGACACTGAGTCCAGCAGACTTTCCATCACACAGTGAGGATAAGGTCACTGCGGGCCGTGACCATCTTGCACAGGTAGAACTATAAAAACCCATTTCTATGAGGACTAGAGCAAGTTTTCTAAATGAGACCAGGCATTAAAAAGGAGTATTTATTTTTCATTTCCTTCAGTATTCTTTTTTTTTTAAATTTGCTTTGTTTATTTGTTTTGTTATTTATTTTGCTGCATCCAGTCTTAGTTGCAGCCCACAGGACCTTTGTTATATCCTGTGTGAGATCTTTCCTTGCACCACATGGACTCTCCAGTTGTGGCCCATGATCTCAGGACGTGGCACACAAGGCTTTGTTGCTCTACAGGTGGGATCTGAGTTCCCTGACAAAGAATCAAACCTATTTCTTCTGCATTGCAAGGTGGATTCTTAACCACTGGACCACCAAAGAAGTCCATAGCATTCATTCTTAATTTCACTCACACTAGCGGAATCTTGGTTCCCCAGGTGGATCTAGTGGTAAAGAATCTGCCTGCCAGTGCTGGAGAAGCAAGAGGCTCAGGTTCAGTCCCTGGTTTGGGAAGAGTCCCTGGAGTAGGCAACCCACTCCATTATTCTTGTCTGGAGAACTCCATGGACAGAGGAGCCTGGCAGGCTATAGTCCATAGGGTCACAAAGAGTCGAACAGGACTGAGCACTCGGTATGGATTGTGAAAAGAAGTCTAGGGGTGTGTGGGCCTGTGCTGAGGTCTCTCTCACTATGATTATGATCTGGATGATTCTCTGACTCTTCTCCTGCCTCCTGGTCTGTGGATGAGAGGTTCCACCTTGAAGATCATCAGCAAAGCAGGTGTGCTCAGAAGTTCCAGTGGTGGGCAGGAAAGGGCTCTAGGGCAGCAATTCCTCCCCAGTGGGGCTCCCTGAGTGGGCAGCTGAGCAAGGAGAGGTAGAAAGACCTGTGTGTGGTCCATGAGATCATGGACCAAGGGGAGAAGAAGCAATCAGTGAGGGGGAGACTGGGCTCAGAGGAGAGAGGAAGGACAGTTCTGGAAGACTTGGGAGAAAAGGAAATATAAGCAGAGAACAGGAAACACAGCCCCAGATGAAAAAGGCTCAGAAATAAGTATAACTGTAGAGTAAGACTAGTATCCCCAAGGGAGGGGCCGGGAGGCAGAGAGGGCTTTGGCCAAGGTTCCTGCCAGGTGCTGTCCACCTTCCTCAGGCCAGGGAGCACATTAGACGAGGTGTCTTCAGACCAGCCTCTGCCCTCTGGGAGCAACTATGTCCTGGAGGATGAATTTTGGTTCTCCTCTACTCAACAGACATGGTCTGAGTGCCTGGGATGGGCCAGGCTGTGTGCTGGATGTGGATGGAGGGCACATGGGAGGAGAAGGCTCGGCCTTGCCCTGGAGGAGCTCAGACCTGACTCAGGAAAGACAGAGAAGGATTTCAGAGAGCATTCTGGTATGAAGGTGGCATTACTGTTTTGCGTAAAAATGAGGCATAACTGAAAAGCAACTGAACACAAGTCCTCTTAAAGTATCAAAGAACAATACCCATTTTGATATAGGTGTTCTGGTATTGGTTGAAAAATCACTCTCCTCTCATGCTGACACCAAGGAGCCCTTTTTTTCTGGAAGTGACCGTTTCCAACAGACACACAGTTCTCCTGCATTCAGACACTTTCCAAAGAGAAGCGCTGGGAGAAACATAGAGATTACAGACTCCTTCCAAGCTCCTGAAGTTGCTAGGAAGGATGATGGTGCGTCCAGTGGCCTTTATGGATCATAACTGGCTGTGATAATGGATGCTAATTAGAATCTCCACTCACCAGCACATGAAAGATGTAAAGATTTTTGGCAAAACATTTCACATCATCCAGTTAACTATGCTCCATGTGAAAGTCACACCACCAGCTCATGGCACCGCAGAAGAAAAGTAGAACTTGGAACCAGAACCTGTGAGTTAACTCTTGGCTCTGAGATGAGTCAAGTGGCCTTGGGAAATTCCCAGAACCTCTCTTTCCTCATTTGTAAAGTAATTATACTTCTTATCTGTAAAATGCATAATGGTAACATCTACTGTGCCAAATTATTATACCATGTATTCGTCTTTCCACCATCCCTGGCTGAGAGGTATCTGGACTGCTTCCAGCTGTTGGCAGTTAACAGGTAAAGCTGGTAGAAGTATTTGCCCACTGACTTGGGTGTCAGCACAGGTTTTAGGTCAATACCAAGCACTGAATTGCTGAGTCATGGGTTGCTCATGTTTATGCTACTGTGCGGGAAAAATGAAAAAGGCTCAGAAATAAGTATAACTGTAGAGTAAGACTAGTATCCCCAAGGGAGGGGCCGGGAGGCAGAGAGGGCTTTGGCCAAGGTTCCTGCCAGGTGCTGTCCACCTTCCTCAGGCCAGGGAGCACATTAGACGAGGTGTCTTCAGACCAGCCTCTGCCCTCTGGGAGCAACTATGTCCTGGAGGATGAATTTTGGTTCTCCTCTACTCAACAGACATGGTCTGAGTGCCTGGGATGGGCCAGGCTGTGTGCTGGATGTGGATGGAGGGCACATGGGAGGAGAAGGCTCGGCCTTGCCCTGGAGGAGCTCAGACCTGACTCAGAAAAGACAGAGAAGGATTTCAGAGAGCATTCTGGTATGAAGGTGGCATTACTGTTTTGCGTAAAAATGAGGCATAACTGAAAAGCAACTGAACACAAGTCCTCTTAAAGTATCAAAGAACAATACCCATTTTGATATAGGTGTTCTGGTATTGGTTGAAAAATCACTCTCCTCTCATGCTGACACCAAGGAGCCCTTTTTTTCTGGAAGTGACCGTTTCCAACAGACACACAGTTCTCCTGCATTCAGACACTTTCCAAAGAGAAGCGCTGGGAGAAACATAGAGATTACAGACTCCTTCCAAGCTCCTGAAGTTGCTAGGAAGGATGATGGTGCGTCCAGTGGCCTTTATGGATCATAACTGGCTGTGATAATGGATGCTAATTAGAATCTCCACTCACCAGCACATGAAAGATGTAAAGATTTTTGGCAAAACATTTCACATCATCCAGTTAACTATGCTCCATGTGAAAGTCACACCACCAGCTCATGGCACCGCAGAAGAAAAGTAGAACTTGGAACCAGAACCTGTGAGTTAACTCTTGGCTCTGAGATGAGTCAAGTGGCCTTGGGAAATTCCCAGAACCTCTCTTTCCTCATTTGTAAAGTAATTATACTTCTTATCTGTAAAATGCATAATGGTAACATCTACTGTGCCAAATTATTATACCATGTATTCGTCTTTCCACCATCCCTGGCTGAGAGGTATCTGGACTGCTTCCAGCTGTTGGCAGTTAACAGGTAAAGCTGGTAGAAGTATTTGCCCACTGACTTGGGTGTCAGCACAGGTTTTAGGTCAATACCAAGCACTGGAATTGCTGAGTCATGGGTTGCTCATGTTTTTGGTTTATAAGCGGCTGCCAGACTGTTTTACAAAATGGCTGCACTATTTCTGCATTTTCACCAGAAGCATATGAGAATTCTTTCCTCTACTTTCTTTTCTTTAAATAAGCTTTTTTAAAAATTAGAATAGTTCTAGATTTACATAAAAGCTTCAAAGATGGTACCGAGTTGGTATGTGTGTATCCATCTGCACCCAGCTTCCCTATTATATTAGTATGGGTACATTCAAAAAAAAATTTTGGTCATGTTGAAAAGCATGCAGAATCTGAGTTTCCTGACCAGGGATTGACCCTTGCTGTGGAAGCTCACAGTCTTAACCTCTGGACCACCAGGGAAGTCCCTGTGCCTTATTATCAACTAAAGCTCACACTGTATTTGGATTTTCTTAGTTCCCACCTAATATCCCTTTCCTGCTCTACAGTGCCATCCAAGATTCCACATTATTGTTAGTCACCATGTCTTCTTAGGCTCCTCTCAATTAAGACACCTTCTCAGACTTTTCTCATTGCGATGACCTTGTCAGTTTTGAGGAGTACTGGTCAAGGATTTTGTACAATGTTCCTCCACACCAGCTTCTCAGAAGTTTTTCTCGTCATGAGACTGAAGCTATGGGTGTGGAGGAAGAAGACCACAGAGGTAAAGCCAAACCTCCACCAAAAAAAGTCATGGTCACTGTCTGGTGGTCCTCTGCCCGTCTGGACCACTCCAGCTTCCTGAATCCCCATGGAACCATTGCATCTTGAGAAGTACACTCAGCAAATCAATGAGATGCACTGAAAACAGCAACGCCTGCAGACGGCACTGTCAACACAAAGGCCCAGTTCTCCACAACAATGCTCGACTGCACCTCACACAACCAATGCTTCAAAAGTTGAACGAACTGGCCTACGAAGCTTTGCCTCATCCACCATATTCACCTGACCTCTCGCCAGTCGATCACCACTTCTTCAAGTATCTCCACAACTTTTTGCAGGAAAAATCCTTCCACAACCAGCAGGAGGCAGAAAATGCTTTCCAAGATCTGAATCCTGAAGCACAGATTTTTAAGCTCCAGGAATAAACAAACATTTTTCTCGTTGGCAAAAATGTGTTGACTGGGTTTCCCTGGTGGTCCAGTGGGTAAAGAGTCCACCTTGCAGTGCAGGGAGTACGGGTTTGATCCCTGGTCTGGGAAGATCCCACATGCCATGGAGCGGCTGTACCGGTGTGTCCAATTACAAGCCAGGGCTCTGGACCGCATGCACCCAGAGCTGGTGATCTGCAACGAGAGAGGCCACTGCAATGGGAGGCCCACACAGGCTGAAGAGTAAACATGGATGAAAATAAATAAATAAAAAGCCAATAAAAGAGCCCCCCAACCCCGACAAAAAATGTGTTGACAAGAAAATCGCAAGTTCAATGTGGGCGCTGCTTCCCACAGCGGAGATCCGAGGACCACTCTTCCTGTTCTGCAGTCGCACAGCTGTCCTACACGACCTGGTCTCACTCTGCCCTGACACAGCTGTTCAATGTCCCTCTGCCCGTGAGTCTTCAAGACCCCTCACCTACAGGATCTACTCCAGAAATAGAGTTCTCACCAACTTCACCATCTCCTGTTTCTTTGGTTTTCTCTCTTAAAATAGCTCCTCTTCTGGGAAGTCTTCATGGCTGGACCACAAAAGGAAGGCCAGCATTCAATGGCACACCCCTCCCTTCCCTGAGCTCGGCCCCGGGAAGCTCCTGTCACCTTGACACAGCCCACGCACACACAGCCTCTTGAGCTGAGCCTCCAGGCCCTGCCCCTCAGCCCCGTAACTGACCCCCAGAGCTGTCTAGAGATAGAGATAGACTTTGGGAAGCTCAATCTAGGATGGCAACCTTGACAAAGAGGCAGAAGGCAGTCACATGGCACGGCACCTAAGGCTACAGGCATGGACGAAGCCCAGGGCAGAACACAGTGTAATTTGCGGCTAAGATGGAAAACATTCTCTGTTCCTCCCACTGCTTGGTGATTTTAGCAGACACAGAAACACAGGCTCTGGCTCCCTCCCGCCCCTCCCGAAGTCCAGGCTGCTTACTCTGCTCCTCTGTCTCCTGGACCCAGCTGGCTTGGTGTTTCACTTCTGCTTCCCAGTGGATGGATGACCTTGACCTTCCTGGGTTTGGAACTGGGCTGAGCACCTCTCTCTCCCTGACCCCAATCCCAATCACCAAATCCTGTGCCCTGCCTGGATTTGGACTGCAGACAGCCCCTTCCCATTCGCCCTCTAAGGGGAGGCCCTTCCATGGGGTGGGAAAAAAGGCCACAGGGCAAGGTCTTGAAAAGGAACACCCTGGGCAATGTCACAAGCCCCCACGTTGGCTAATCATTAGCATCATTTAGGGGACTTCTCAAAATAACGTCTCTCAAGACATCCTGGCCTGGGCCCAGATCTACTAAATCAGAATCATGGGGTGAAAAATTGTGACAAAACTGTTTCTGAAAACGCTTCACAGGTGATGCTGCAGCTCAGTCCAGTGAGGGAAGTCCTGTTGTTGGAGACTGGTTTCCTCCCTTGCTGCGTTTGCTCCAGGGCCTGTATTCCTGTGGCTTGTCCCTCTGTGAACAGATTCTCTGAGAGGCACTCACAGAGTGGAAACGAGCTTGGAGACAATTCCCTCACCTACAGGATCTACTCCAGAAATAGAGTTCTCACCAACTTCACCATCTCCTGTTTCTTTGGTTTTCTCTCTTAAAATAGCTCCTCTTCTGGGAAGTCTTCATGGCTGGACCACAAAAGGAAGGCCAGCATTCAATGGCACACCCCTCCCTTCCCTGAGCTCGGCCCTGGAAGCTCCTGTCACCTTGACACAGCCCACGCACACACAGCCTCTTGAGCTGAGCCTCCAGGCCCTGCCCCTCAGCCCCGTAACTGACCCCCAGAGCTGTCTAGAGATAGAGATAGACTTTGGGAAGCTCAATCTAGGATGGCAACCTTGACAAAGAGGCAGAAGGCAGTCACATGGCACGGCACCTAAGGCTACAGGCATGGACGAAGCCCAGGGCAGAACACAGTGTAATTTGCGGCTAAGATGGAAAACATTCTCTGTTCCTCCCACTGCTTGGTGATTTTAGCAGACACAGAAACACAGGCTCTGGCTCCCTCCCGCCCCTCCCGAAGTCCAGGCTGCTTACTCTGCTCCTCTGTCTCCTGGACCCAGCTGGCTTGGTGTTTCACTTCTGCTTCCCAGTGGATGAATGACCTTGACCTTCCTGGGTTTGGAACTGGGCTGAGCACCCCTCTCTCCCTGACCCCAATCCCAATCACCAAATCCTGTGCCCTGCCTGGATTTGGACTGCAGACAGCCCCTTCCCATTCGCCCTCTAAGGGGAGGCCCTTCCATGGGGTGGGAAAAAAGGCCACAGGGCAAGGTCTTGAAAAGGAACACCCTGGGCAATGTCACAAGCCCCCACGTTGGCTAATCATTAGCATCATTTAGGGGACTTCTCAAAATAACGTCTCTCAAGACATCCTGGCCTGGGCCCAGATCTACTAAATCAGAATCATGGGGGTGAAAAAATTGTGACAAAACTGTTTCTGAAAACGCTTCACAGGTGATGCTGCAGCTCAGTCCAGTGAGGGAAGTCCTGTTGTTGGAGACTGGTTTCCTCCCTTGCTGCGTTTGCTCCAGGGCCTGTATTCCTGTGGCTTGTCCCTCTGTGAACAGATTCTCTGAGAGGCACTCACAGAGTGGAAACGAGCTTGGAGACAATTCCCTCATGCGCGGCGTCGGCATGGAATTCATCCTGTCAGCGGCATTGCTGGCCCCCACCCACGCCCACCCCATCTGCTGCCAACCCGCAAAGTGTCTGTAGGGCCAGAGCCGCACTGATCACACCCAAGTCCAGGGAGAACCTTCAGGTCCACCGTGCTGTCCCTGCCGCTCAAGGAGTCAAGAGGCAAGAACCGAGGGTGGGAACATCGCCTGGTCCTGGGCCACACTTGGGATCCACAAGCCAAGGCGCTCTGATTATCAAACCAGTTGTTTGACATGTCATAGGAGCTTAGACAGCATCTCGTTATCTCACTTAATTTATGCAGCTAGCTTGCATATTGTGAATTTATTGAGCTTTAAAAGTCCCCATCTAAAGAGTCTTTAAAAATGCCCGTAAGCCTGTAACTTAGTAAGCACCCAGTAAAAGATGCCTGGCTGGCTGGCTGGCTGCACCATGGACGGATGAGAGTGAAAAACAGTGAAAGTGAAAGTGTTGATTACTTAGTCATGTCCAACTCTTTGTGACCCCATGAACTGTAACCATCCAGGCTCCTCTGTCCATGGAATTCTCCAGGCAAGAAAACTGGAGTGGGTAGCCATGCCCTTCTCCAGGCGATCTTCTCAAATCATGCGGCCAAATTCTTTACTATCTGAACGACTAGGGAAGCCCTAGATGAAGGTACCATTCTTTAAAGGGTACCTACTAAGACATGCTCACTGCCCTCCACTCAAAAGCAGAGATGTGCAAAAGATGACATTCAGAATAACTTCTATTTAAAGATTAGTATGCCCTTTGCAAATCTGGTGGCTCAGAGATAAAGAATCTGCCTGCAGTGCAGGAGACATGTAGAGTACACAGGTTTGATCCCTGGGTTGGGAAGGTCCCCTGGAGGAAGAAATGCAACCCACTCCAGTATTCTTGCTAGGAAAATTCCACGGACAGGGGAGCCTGATGGGTTACAGTGCATGGGGTCTCAGAGTCGGACATGACTGAACACGTGCACACACACACACACACACACACTTTGAAAGATTTCAGTTCCAAATGAATAAATTATGAGTTTCAACAACATCCATATGGTTTGGTCAGAAGAGTAAAGATGCTTTGTCTGTGGTTCTGTAATGCCATCAATCAGTCCTGGCCTCCCCCACGATCCAGAGCCACAGTCACTGTTATCCACGGGTAGGTGGCTAGATGGTACATGTCTGAAACAGTGTTTATTTTTCAATGAGAAACATATTTGCAGGAACTTGCACCAACAGCAAACTGGCAAGAAGACACTGTCATTAACTCTCCTTGGGGTGTCTGGCTCTGCATGCTGCCAGCAGGCAATGTGTGTTTGTTGGTTTGGTTTCAGATTTTGTTAGTTAATAAAGAAGACGGGTTCCTGGTTCTTCCTCTTCATTAAAAGAAAGGCCAGGACAAAGGGAAAGGGGCCCAGCAAGTAAAATTGGGTCAGACGTCCAGAAGGGGAACTCTGGGACCTCTTTAAAAGTCCCCATCTAAAGGTTTTAAAAGATGCCTGGCTGGCTGGCTGGCTGCACCATGGACGGATGAGAGTGAAAAACAGTGAAAGTGAAAGTGTTGATTACTTAGTCATGTCCAACTCTTTGTGACCCCATGAACTGTAACCATCCAGGCTCCTCTGTCCATGGAATTCTCCAGGCAAGAAAACTGGAGTGGGTAGCCATGCCCTTCTCCAGGCGATCTTCTCAAATCATGCGGCCAAATTCTTTACTATCTGAACGACTAGGGAAGCCCTAGATGAAGGTACCATTCTTTAAAGGGTACCTACTAAGACATGCTCACTGCCCTCCACTCAAAAGCAGAGATGTGCAAAGATGACATTCAGAATAACTTCTATTTAAAGATTAGTATGCCCTTTGCAAATCTGGTGGCTCAGAGATAAAGAATCTGCCTGCAGTGCAGGAGACATGTAGAGTACACAGGTTTGATCCCTGGGTTGGGAAGGTCCCCTGGAGGAAGAAATGCAACCCACTCCAGTATTCTTGCTAGGAAAATTCCACGGACAGGGGAGCCTGATGGGTTACAGTGCATGGGGTCTCAGAGTCGGACATGACTGAACACGTGCACACACACACACACACACACACTTTGAAAGATTTCAGTTCCAAATGAATAAATTATGAGTTTCAACAACATCCATATGGTTTGGTCAGAAGAGTAAAGATGCTTTGTCTGTGGTTCTGTAATGCCATCAATCAGTCCTGGCCTCCCCCACGATCCAGAGCCACAGTCACTGTTATCCACGGGTAGGTGGCTAGATGGTACATGTCTGAAACAGTGTTTATTTTTCAATGAGAAACATATTTGCAGGAACTTGCACCAACAGCAAACTGGCAAGAAGACACTGTCATTAACTCTCCTTGGGGTGTCTGGCTTCGCTGCATGCTGCCAGCAGGCAATGTGTGTTTGTTGGTTTGGTTTCAGATTTTGTTAGTTAATAAAGAAGACGGGTTCCTGGTTCTTCCTCTTCATTAAAAAGAAAGGCCAGGACAAAGGGAAAGGGGGCCCAGCAAGTAAAATTGGGTCAGACGTCCAGAAGAACTTCCTGGATCTTCCTCCAGCCTGGGGTCCCCGGCTCTAGAGGGGTGGCCTCTGCCATCCTGCAGAAGAGTCATCCTCAGAGCCAGCCCTGGCTGTTCCTAGAGACAGCTAGAGTCACGAGAACACATGAAGTGAAAGTGTTAGTCGTTCAGTCATGTCTGACTCTTTGCGACCCCAAGGATTGTAGCCCGCCAGGCTCCTCTGTGCATGGGATTCTCCAGGCAAGAATACTGGAGTGGGTTGCCATTTTGAGCCACAATAACACACACCATTCACTAACCTGTTGTGAAATCAGTAAGTGAAATAATCCATGAAAGGTGTCCCTCCCCTGTACACGCTGTAGGTGAGGGGAGATTCAGCCCCAGCCATGCAGGCCTCTTTTTTGGGTCTGTGGCTGGGAGTTGGCTCTGTCCTGCCATGCTGAGGGCATCCTGGCCAGAGCTACAGGACAGTGATGGAGGCTTCCTGGGCATGTGCATGCTCAGCTTCAGCTGGGTTCACCAGGCTCTGGCACAGAAAGGCACATGGGGCCAAAGAGAGGAAGAAAAATCCAGAAAGGGTAGAAAGATGGTTGCTCTGTGGCTAAACATGCATATGGTCTCTGCCCAGCTTCCTCCTAGGTCATGATCACCCCTGAGGGTTCCAGGATGAGGCTGGGCTCAGAGAGGGCCACTGAGCATGCTCAGTATGTGTGGGAACCAGCCTGGGAGGGCAAGTCCTAGCTGAGGTTGTGGTCCAAGGTTCTATTCACTTTCTTATCCATCCACAATCCATCCATGCACAATCCATCCATCCACAATCCATCCATCCATTTGCCCATCTATCCAACTGCTTATCCATCCACTCCCTCATCCATCCATCCATCCATCCATCTACAATTTATCAATTCATTCATCCATCCATTCATTTGTCCATCCACCCAACCCCTTATCCATCCACTCCTTCATCCATCCATCCATTCATCTACAATTCACCCATCCATCCATCCATCCAATCCACAATCCATCCATCCATTTGTCCATCCTTCCAAGCCCTTATCCATCCACTCCTTCATCCATCCATCCATCCAACCCCTTATCCTTCCACTCCTTCCTCCATCCACCCATCCCTCTACAACTCATCCATCCATCCACAATCCATCCATCCATCTGTCCATTCATCCAACCCCTTATCCATCCACTCCTTCATCCATCCATCCACAATCCATCCATCCATTTGTCCATCCATCCAACAGCTTATCCATCCACTCTTTCATCTATTCATCCATCCATCCATCCATCTACAATTCATCCATCCATTCATCCACAATCCATCCATCCATTTGTCCATCCATCCAACTCCTTTATCCATCCACTCCCTCATCCATCCATCCATCCATGCAGCCATATATCCCCTAATCCCTACACAATTCATCTTTTACTGTGTGCTTACTAAGCTACAGAGACTTTTCAGATCCTTTACGTATATGACCTCATTTATTCCTCCTAATAACTTTATGAAGAAGGAATTATTAGTTCAATTTATACCCAGGGAAATCAGGACCCAAGAAGCGTAGTTACTCAGCCAGGGTTACCCTAGTGCGCTGGTACATGGCTGAGCTGGGATTTTAATCCAGATCTGAATAATTTCAACCTATTGTTCTTTTTAGCTTTCTTGCATCCCTACACTGTGTTCTTCAGAAAATTGGACTTTCCAGGTACCCACAGGTTCCACATGGACAATCTATCTTTTAAGAAATGTATGGATAATGCCCAACATATAGAGCTCCTGGAGAAGGAAATGACCACACACTCCAGTATTCTTGCATAGAGAATTCCAAGGCCAGAGGAGCCTGGTGGGCTATTCTGCATGGGGTGGCAAGGTGCTGGACCCAACTGAGCGACTAACACTTCCACACACATGTACACACACCAAAGGCTTCAGTGAGTCCTGTATTCTCAGCACAATGGTCACTGAACGTCTTTAGGAGTAAACAACTCAATTCCAGGGCAGTTGGAGAAAAGCTGCTTGACCCCCCTACCTGAGCTAGGATGCCAACCCAGGACCCATGCCCCAACCGAAGTATTCCTTCCCTTCTGCCAGCAGCAATGATTTGACTAAGCCAATTGATGGTTCATCCCCTTGCATCTCAGTGATGTTCTCCTTCCATGGACCTTTGCCTCTCTTCCCTCCCCACACGTCTGCACATCTCCACCAAACAGAAGGTAAAGGGGCCAGAAGACCTCACAGAAGTGACAGGTTTGGTCATGTAGGGCCCTAGTGTGACACAATGGAGTGTCCACCTGGGGGACCACCCTGCAGTGGCCACATCCCCGCCCACCACCCCCCAGGGAGTCACACACATCGTGCCCTCGGGCTCCCAACCCTGACTCACTACGATTGATGCTGGGAAGTCACTGCCTGAGAATCTGCAGCCTCAGCGGCTCCAACCAGGCCAGCTGCTCTGCACCACAGGGGCTGGCCACCTCCCCACCGCCAGCTAGGGAATTGTTTTTTCCAATGAGCTCAAGTTGTCCCAAGTGCATGACCTCAGGATGGGCTGGAATTGGCCTCCAGAACATGTACAGGGCACCCCTTTGCCTAGTGAACAAAACACACAGCTGAGCACAAGAGTCTGTGCTTCCCTGGATCTCACCAGCCTCCAGTGGTGCTGAGACCCCTGGCAGAGAACAGCCTAGTCGCCCTTGACCCCATACAAGCCAGGTCAGAAGCCAAGGATGATGCATTTCATGGTGACTGTTTCTGATACAGAAACAGAATAGCGAGGATCGAGGCTGAGCAGGTGAAGGGAAATTTACTTCCTTGAAAATAGCAGGAAACCCAGGAGAAAGGTGCTAGGGCAACAAATGGGTAGCTTCGTTCCCACTTTCCAGGTACCCACAGGTTCCACATGGACAATCTATCTTTTAAGAAATGTATGGATAATGCCCAACATATAGAGCTCCTGGAGAAGGAAATGACCACACATCCAGTATTCTTGCATAGAGAATTCCAAGGCCAGAGGAGCCTGGTGGGCTATTCTGCATGGGGTGGCAAGGTGCTGGACCCAACTGAGCGACTAACACTTCCACACACATGTACACACACCAAAGGCTTCAGTGAGTCCTGTATTCTCAGCACAATGGTCACTGAACGTCTTTAGGAGTAAACAACTCAATTCCAGGGCAGTTGGAGAAAAGCTGCTTGACCCCCCTACCTGAGCTAGGATGCCAACCCAGGACCCATGCCCCAACCGAAGTATTCCTTCCCTTCTGCCAGCAGCAATGATTTGACTAAGCCAATTGATGGTTCATCCCCTTGCATCTCAGTGATGTTCTCCTTCCATGGACCTTTGCCTCTCTTCCCTCCCCACACGTCTGCACATCTCCACCAAACAGAAGGTAAAGGGGCCAGAAGACCTCACAGAAGTGACAGGTTTGGTCATGTAGGGCCCTAGTGTGACACAATGGAGTGTCCACCTGGGGGACCACCCTGCAGTGGCCACATCCCCGCCCACCACCCCCCAGGGAGTCACACACATCGTGCCCTCGGGCTCCCAACCCTGACTCACTACGATTGATGCTGGGAAGTCACTGCCTGAGAATCTGCAGCCTCAGCGGCTCCAACCAGGCCAGCTGCTCTGCACCACAGGGGCTGGCCACCTCCCCACCGCCAGCTAGGGAATTGTTTTTTCCAATGAGCTCAAGTTGTCCCAAGTGCATGACCTCAGGATGGGCTGGAATTGGCCTCCAGAACATGTACAGGGCACCCCTTTGCCTAGTGAACAAAACACACAGCTGAGCACAAGAGTCTGTGCTTCCCTGGATCTCACCAGCCTCCAGTGGTGCTGAGACCCCTGGCAGAGAACAGCCTAGTCGCCCTTGACCCCATACAAGCCAGGTCAGAAGCCAAGGATGATGCATTTCATGGTGACTGTTTCTGATACAGAAACAGAATAGCGAGGATCGAGGCTGAGCAGGTGAAGGGAAATTTACTTCCTTGAAAATAGCAGGAAACCCAGGAGAAAGGTGCTAGGGCAACAAATGGGTGATGGATACCAGGTGACAGTTTTCACTTCCTCTCTCTTCCTGGCCCTCTCCATCTGTACCCACTATGTAGTTAGTGCATTCTGATGGGAGAAAAGGCATGCGTATGCGCATGCTAAGTCACTTCAGTCGTGTCCAACTCTTTGCAATCCCATAGGCCGTAGCCCACCAGGATCCTCAGTCCGTGGGATTCTCCAGGCAAGAATACTGGAGAGGCTTGCCATTTCCTTTTTCAGGGGATCTTCCCCATCCAGGGATTGAACCCACATCTGTTGCATCTCCTGAATTGACAGCTGGGTTCTTTACCACTAGTGCCACCTGGAAAGTCCCAGGAGAAAAGGAGGGAGGACAAATGGGAAGGAAATAGAGCTTCCGAGCTTCCTGTCCATCTCCTTTTCACCCCCACAAAGTTTCCATTCCCCCTTCTCCAAACATAAAACAGGAGCAATATAATAACAAATTCAATAAAGCCAAAAACATAGTCCACATTTAAAAAAATCTTTCAAAAGAGAAAGAAATTGGGTGAGGAAGAGTTAAGGCTCACTCTACTCTTTCCTCCCTTTCTGTGCCTGTCTGACCTGCTCCTATCCCCACTGAGCCCTTTTCTTGCTCCTTCTTGAGTCTGGGGAGGGAACATCAGGCAGTCACCCAGCACAGGCCCACTGTCCCCACCAGCTCGTGTTAAAGACACACCTTAGAAGGGAGGCTCCAGACCCAGCTCTGCTATGTGAACATCCATGAGCCAGAAGGGAAAAAACTTTAAGCTCCTCACTACCAAACTTCACAGTGGAAAGTAAAACGATTTTCGCAACTATGCTCATTTGTACATCCATCTCCTTGTTACCACCTCCACAAAGTGTTTGGGTTCCTACCAAAGCTGGCCACTGGTACATTTTCAAAGGAAGACTCTTTGGTGGTTGTGTGGTAACGAATTAACCTTGGGACTTCGCTGGTGGTCCAGTGGTTAAGACTCTCCCTGCCATTGCAGGGAACACGGGCTTAATCCCTGGTCTGGGAAGATCCCTTGGAGTACGAAATGGCAACCCAATGCCTAATTCTTGCCTGGGAAATCCCAGGGACAGAGGAACCTGGCAGGATACAGACCGTTGGGTCCCGAAGAGTTGGACACGACTGAGTGCACAACAATCGGTCCCTCCTCCAGTGGGGCCTTTTAGCCTAGTGGTTTCTTCAAAAGACCTAAGAAGAACTTCTCATTCATGAAGAGATTACACAGGTGTCCTTCAGTCTAGCACTCAACTTTTAGAACTGTGCAAATGCAAGCATAAATGGCCATGGTGCCAAGAGTTGCAATGTTTGGAAGCCCTAATTATCCTTTACAGAAGGCAGCAGCTAGGAGTTACACAAACGTCCTTCACATGCTCTCAGGGCTTGTTTTGTGCTGCTAACATACACTCATCGCTTTATCCTTTTTTTTTTAGCCTGTTTTATTGGCTTTTTATGTATTTATTTTCATCCATCTCTATTCCTTGGCCTGTGTGGGCCTCCCATCACAGTGGCCTCCCTTGCCACAGAGCACCAGCTCTGGGCGCATACACTGCAGAGTGCTGGCTCACAATTGGACACACTGGTTCAGCTGCTCCGGGCACATGGGATCTTCCTGGGCCAGGGATAGAACGGTGCCCCATGCACTGCAAGGTGGACTCTTTGCCCACTGGACCACCAGGAAACCTCTACTCTTTCCTCCCTTTCTGTGCCTGTCTGACTCCCACCAGCCTTTCTGTTTTGAGTCTGGGAGGGAACATCAGGCAGTCACCCAGCACAGGCCCACTGTCCCCACCAGCTCGTGTTAAAGACACACCTTAGAAGGGAAGCTCCAGACCCAGCTCTGCTATGTGAACATCCATGAGCCAGAAGGGAAAAAACTTTAAGCTCCTCACTACCAAACTTCACAGTGGAAAGTAAAACGATTTTCGCAACTATGCTCATTTGTACATCCATCTCCTTGTTACCACCTCCACAAAGTGTTTGGGTTCCTACCAAAGCTGGCCACTGGTACATTTTCAAAGGAAGACTCTTTGGTGGTTGTGTGGTAACGAATTAACCTTGGGACTTCGCTGGTGGTCCAGTGGTTAAGACTCTCCCTGCCATTGCAGGGAACACGGGCTTAATCCCTGGTCTGGGAAGATCCCTTGGAGTACGAAATGGCAACCCAATGCCTAATTCTTGCCTGGGAAATCCCAGGGACAGAGGAACCTGGCAGGATACAGACCGTTGGGTCCCGAAGAGTTGGACACGACTGAGTGCACAACAATCGGTCCCTCCTCCAGTGGGGCCTTTTAGCCTAGTGGTTTCTTCAAAAGACCTAAGAAGAACTTCTCATTCATGAAGAGATTACACAGGTGTCCTTCAGTCTAGCACTCAACTTTTAGAACTGTGCAAATGCAAGCATAAATGGCCATGGTGCCAAGAGTTGCAATGTTTGGAAGCCCTAATTATCCTTTACAGAAGGCAGCAGCTAGGAGTTACACAAACGTCCTTCACATGCTCTCAGGGCTTGTTTTGTGCTGCTAACATACACTCATCGCTTTATCCTTTTTTTTTTAGCCTGTTTTATTGGCTTTTTATGTATTTATTTTCATCCATCTCTATTCCTTGGCCTGTGTGGGCCTCCCATCACAGTGGCCTCCCTTGCCACAGAGCACCAGCTCTGGGCGCATACACTGCAGAGTGCTGGCTCACAATTGGACACACTGGTTCAGCTGCTCCGGGGCACATGGGATCTTCCTGGGCCAGGGATAGAACGGGTGCCCCATGCACTGCAAGGTGGACTCTTTGCCCACTGGACCACCAGGAAAGTCCTGTTTTACCCTTTTTGATTACCTATGTGTCTCAGTGTACACGAGACCAAGGGGAGCTACCTGAGGTCAGTGGTTGCGTATTTCTCATCTTCGGCTTCCAGGAGGTCAAGGCACACAATAACGCATGAAGCCTCTGATGAATTGAACTGAATCTGCTGATCCTTAAAAAGACAATAAGTCACTGTGTCGGTGCATATGGGTTATTATAGCCCCATAAACAGGCTCTCTCTAAACTGTGAGGCCACATAAAATTTTACAAGTCTCCTGCTCCTCCCTAAGAAGATATACAAATGGGAAAATTAATAGCGGCCCCAAAGTGTGCAGCCACGAGCTCACATGTGGCCTTTGGGAGGTCTGGGTTCTGGTGACAGCCTCAGACTCCATGGTGCCCACAGGACCTTAGACAAGTCCCTTGACCTAAGACTGTGTCCTCTCACCTGTGGGACAGTGAAAAATATCGTGCCCTCTGGCCACCCACAGATATCAGGGGGTAGTGGATATAAAGCTTATACTATGACAAGCTCATGGGCTTCCATGATGGCTCTCAGTGGTAAAGAATCCACCTTCCAATGCAGGAGATGCGGGTTCAGTCCCTAGGCTGGGAAGATCCCCTGGAAGAGGAAATGGCAACCCGCTCCAGTATTCCTGCCTCAGAAATCCCATGGACAGAGGAACCTGATGGGCTACAGTCCATGGGGTTGCAAAGAGTCCGACACAATTTAGTGACTAAACAACAGCATTACAAGTTCAGATTCCACAGACATTCTCTAAATATTTATTGCCTGTCAGGTACCCTAAAACGTTCTTGTTTTACCCTATAAAGTCCTCAAATTCTGATGTGGAAGGAACTAATTGGGAGGGAGGGCCAGGTGGGTACACATGACACAGGACCAGCCATGAATTGATAATTATTGAGACTGGGAACATCCCTGGTGGTCCACCGCTTAAAACTTTGCCTTCCAATGCAAGTGGGGGGCAGGTTCGATTCCTGGCTGGGGAGCTAAGATTTCACATGCCTTGCCACCATAAAATCAAAACATGAAACAGATGGAGTATTGGCATTACCAACTCAATGGACATGAGTTTGAACAAATGCCTTTTTGATTACCTATGTGTCTCAGTGTACACGAGACCAAGGGGAGCTACCTGAGGTCAGTGGTTGCGTATTTCTCATCTTCGGCTTCCAGGAGGTCAAGGCACACAATAACGCATGAAGCCTCTGATGAATTGAACTGAATCTGCTGATCCTTAAAAAGACAATAAGTCACTGTGTCGGTGCATATGGGTTATTATAGCCCCATAAACAGGCTCTCTCTAAACTGTGAGGCCACATAAAATTTTACAAGTCTCCTGCTCCTCCCTAAGAAGATATACAAATGGGAAAATTAATAGCGGCCCCAAAGTGTGCAGCCACGAGCTCACATGTGGCCTTTGGGAGGTCTGGGTTCTGGTGACAGCCTCAGACTCCATGGTGCCCACAGGACCTTAGACAAGTCCCTTGACCTAAGACTGTGTCCTCTCACCTGTGGGACAGTGAAAAATATCGTGCCCTCTGGCCACCCACAGATATCAGGGGGTAGTGGATATAAAGCTTATACTATGACAAGCTCATGGGCTTCCATGATGGCTCTCAGTGGTAAAGAATCCACCTTCCAATGCAGGAGATGCGGGTTCAGTCCCTAGGCTGGGAAGATCCCCTGGAAGAGGAAATGGCAACCCGCTCCAGTATTCCTGCCTCAGAAATCCCATGGACAGAGGAACCTGATGGGCTACAGTCCATGGGGTTGCAAAGAGTCCGACACAATTTAGTGACTAAACAACAGCATTACAAGTTCAGATTCCACAGACATTCTCTAAATATTTATTGCCTGTCAGGTACCCTAAAACGTTCTTGTTTTACCCTATAAAGTCCTCAAATTCTGATGTGGAAGGAACTAATTGGGAGGGAGGGCCAGGTGGGTACACATGACACAGGACCAGCCATGAATTGATAATTATTGAGACTGGGAACATCCCTGGTGGTCCACCGCTTAAAACTTTGCCTTCCAATGCAAGTGGGGGGCAGGTTCGATTCCTGGCTGGGGAGCTAAGATTTCACATGCCTTGCCACCATAAAATCAAAACATGAAACAGATGGAGTATTGGCATTACCAACTCAATGGACATGAGTTTGAACAAATGCCAGGTGATGGTGAAGGACAGAGGAGCCTGGTGTGTGGCAATCCATGGGGTTGCAAACAGTCATATGTAGCTTAGCAACTAAACAACCACCACAGTGAAATGTGTTTAAAACAATCCTCTTGGAGACAATGTGAAGGAGGTATGGGTAGTCCCAAAGGAAACCAGGGCACAGCCCTAAGGAGACGAGTGGATTCTTCAGGATGTTGGAGGCAGACGTGACTCCAGGACCTGGCTCCTAGTTCCATGTAATGTCCCACACCCCTCTCCATTTCTGGGAAGACGACTAGCCTGTGTGGCAGGCACCTGCCCTTTCAGAATCACACTTGCCCTCAGAAAGGGGATCTTGGAAGGTCCAGTTACTCTTCCAGGGGAGATGGATCACTGCAAAAAAGCCAAGAGATGGGAGCTTCCCTTGTAGCTCAGTGGTGGTGAGTACACCTGCCAATGTAGGAGATGCCAGTTCGACCCCTGATCTGGGAAGATCCCACATGCTGCAGAGCAACTAAGCCCAAGAGCCACAACTGTGGAGCCTGTGCTCTAGAGCCTCAGAGCTGCAACCACTGAGCCCATGTGCCACAACTACTGAAGCCCGTGTGCCCTAGAGCCTGAGTTCCACAAGAGAAGTCACCACAACAAGAAGCCTGCTGACCTCAATGAGAGAGTAGCCCCCACTCACTGCAACTAGAGAAGGGCCTGTGGCAGCAGTGAAAACCCAGAATAGCCAAAACTAAAAATTAAAAATAAATAAATAAAAAAAATTTTAAAGCCAAGAGATGAGAGAAAATACCTTTTCACCTTTCTTTCCAGCACTCAGGATTCCCTCCCACACTTCAGTGGAGAAAGTCAAGAAATGTGGAGACTCCTGGAGGTTACTACCACCATCCGTGAACGTCTGATGAGTCCCCAGAGCACAAAACAGGTGTCGCTGGAGACACCAAAGGCATGCGACACACAGGCCTGCCTCTCAGTGGTGTCCTCCAATTTGTTTGTGATGGATGTTGTTAGCTGACCTTACTAAGAGACACAGGATCACCATGACAGTCTTCACCCTCAAAAAGATTTGTTCTAGAAAGGAGAGAGGGGTCTGAAGATCACTGCTGCATAAGAATTGTGTGTGTGTGTGTGTGTGTGCGTGAAGGCAGGGAGGCAGATGGAGCTGAGCATAAAGAAACACGTTCCTCAAGGCTGCCCTCGGACGTGCCCATTGGCAGCTCGGGGGCAGCTGCAGCTTGCATTTGTTTGGAAGCTCAACCTTGGAATGTACACAATTTTCCCCAAATAACCCCTTGAAGGGAACAATGACAGAGTGTAGGAGACACCAAAAATACTCGAAAGCAGGGAGACACAGCCAGCCGTCACATTTACGCTGATCATCCTGTGCCAAAGCCCACGGCCTAGAAACCTCAGCGCTCAAGGAAAACCACCAGTCGGGCTGTGCTTACTCAGCTCATGGTTTAACTTTTTCCTCAAGCTCTGGAAGCCACACGTCAGACGGCCCAACCAGAACACAACAGCGAGCCTGGAAGACATTACTTGTCATTTCTCCAGCCTCAGAAACACCCTACTTACGTGCTGACACACTGGTGGACCCTGTACTCTAGAGCCTCAGAGCTGCAATTACTGAGCCCATGTGCGACAACTACTGAAGACTGTATGCCCTAGAGCCTGAGTTCCACAATAAGACAAGTCACCACGACAAGAAGCCTGCTCACCTCAACTGGAGAGTAGCTCCCACTCCCTGCAACTAGAGAAGATCCTGTGGCAGCAGTGAAAACCCAGAATAGCCAAAACTAAAAATTAAAAATAAATAAATAAAAAAAATTTTAAAGCCAAGAGATGAGAGAAAATACCTTTTCACCTTTCTTTCCAGCACTCAGGATTCCCTCCCACACTTCAGTGGAGAAAGTCAAGAAATGTGGAGACTCCTGGAGGTTACTACCACCATCCGTGAACGTCTGATGAGTCCCCAGAGCACAAAACAGGTGTCGCTGGAGACACCAAAGGCATGCGACACACAGGCCTGCCTCTCAGTGGTGTCCTCCAATTTGTTTGTGATGGATGTTGTTAGCTGACCTTACTAAGAGACACAGGATCACCATGACAGTCTTCACCCTCAAAAAGATTTGTTCTAGAAAGGAGAGAGGGGTCTGAAGATCACTGCTGCATAAGAATTGTGTGTGTGTGTGTGTGTGTGCGTGAAGGCAGGGAGGCAGATGGAGCTGAGCATAAAGAAACACGTTCCTCAAGGCTGCCCTCGGACGTGCCCATTGGCAGCTCGGGGGCAGCTGCAGCTTGCATTTGTTTGGAAGCTCAACCTTGGAATGTACACAATTTTCCCCAAATAACCCCTTGAAGGGAACAATGACAGAGTGTAGGAGACACCAAAAATACTCGAAAGCAGGGAGACACAGCCAGCCGTCACATTTACGCTGATCATCCTGTGCCAAAGCCCACGGCCTAGAAACCTCAGCGCTCAAGGAAAACCACCAGTCGGGCTGTGCTTACTCAGCTCATGGTTTAACTTTTTCCTCAAGCTCTGGAAGCCACACGTCAGACGGCCCAACCAGAACACAACAGCGAGCCTGGAAGACATTACTTGTCATTTCTCCAGCCTCAGAAACACCCTACTGTGTGACAACGTGCTTCGATCCACATCGTACCGGGTGTCTCTTCCGGCTGGGGGCTTGGAGGGGCAGCCCCGAGAGGTTCCCTCCACTCTCCCACCCTGAGTGCTTTGTGGCCCTCTAAGTCCATGAACCCTTTGAGCCACACCCAGATTTCCCAGGTGCCGAGTTCTCCACGGCCAGGCCAGGGCAGTCAAGAACCAAAGGCCATCCACAGAGCCAGCACTCCACTGTGACCAGGCTCACCGTCCTCCAACCCAGGAACCTGTAAAAACATACCAACTTTACGACGCTGGCATCAAAGTCAAGACTGAGCCCTGTGACTGTGGTCCCCTACAAGGCATGAGGTGCTGTTGGGGTGGTGCTCCCTCTGCGGTGAGGGCCAGTGGGCAGGGGCCATGGATGATAACTGAGGCCGGGAAAACTCTGCATTCTGCTCTCCGATTATGCTTGATGGAAGGCAGAAACCAACACAACACTGTAAAGAAAGTCTCCTCCGATTTAAAAAAAATAAGTTAACTAAGAAATAAAAACACTTCATTGAAAATATAAAAGAAAACAAAAGCAGAGGCCTTGGGCTAAAGAATGAGTTCTGCATCCATGCAGCCTTAAGCTGAGTGCTTTCTTTCAGGTTAGGTTTGTCTCTGGTGTGAAGAACTCCTGACTTCCACTACCTGACGTAAGGGAGTCTGCTTTTTTTTTTTTTAATTTTTACTAAAGTATAGTTGATTTACAATGTTGTGCCAATCTCGGCTGTACAGCAAAGGGTCTCAGGTGTACATATATATGCATTCTTTTTTATATTCTTTTCCATTATGATTTACCCAGGAGATTGGATATCAGTCCTGTGCTTTGCGATAGGACCTTGTTCATTCATTCAGCATAGAAGAGTTTCTATTATACTAATCCCAGACTCCCGATCCTCCTCCCCCCGTCCCTGTGACAGTTACCAGTCTGCTCTCTATGCCTGAGAGTCTGTTTCTGTTTTGTAGAGAGGTTCATTTATGCTTTGTAGACAGGTTCATTTATATTTTAGATTTCACATATAAGTGATATCATATAGTGTCTGTCCTTCTGACTTACTTCACTCAGTATGATAATCTTCAGCTGCATCGATGTTGCTGCCAATGCCATTATTTTAGTCTTTTTTATGGCTGCATACTATTCCATATATATTACATCTTGTTATCTATCGTCAGCTGATGACCATTGAGTTGTTTCCACGTTCTGGCTACTGTCAATACTGCTGCCATAACATAAGGGTGCAGGTATCTTTTTGAATTACTATTTTCTCTGGATATATGCTCAGGAGTGGGATGGCTGGACCATAGGTAGTTTTATTTTTAGTCTCCTAAGGAAGCTCCAGCCTGTCTTCCACAGTGGTTGGACCAACGGGGTTTACAAGTATGTGTTAGGAGGAAAGGAGGGGGGGGAGCTGTAAAATCGACGCTGGCATCAAAGTCAAGACTGAGCCCTGTGACTGTGGTCCCCTACAAGGCATGAGGTGCTGTTGGGGTGGTGCTCCCTCTGCGGTGAGGGCCAGTGGGCAGGGGCCATGGATGATAACTGAGGCCGGAAAACTCTGCATTCTGCTCTCCGATTATGCTTGATGGAAGGCAGAAACCAACACAACACTGTAAAGAAAGTCTCCTCCGATTTAAAAAAAATAAGTTAACTAAGAAATAAAAACACTTCATTGAAAATATAAAAGAAAACAAAAGCAGAGGCCTTGGGCTAAAGAATGAGTTCTGCATCCATGCAGCCTTAAGCTGAGTGCTTTCTTTCAGGTTAGGTTTGTCTCTGGTGTGAAGAACTCCTGACTTCCACTACCTGACGTAAGGGAGTCTGCTTTTTTTTTTAATTTTTACTAAAGTATAGTTGATTTACAATGTTGTGCCAATCTCGGCTGTACAGCAAAGGGTCTCAGGTGTACATATATATGCATTCTTTTTTATATTCTTTTCCATTATGATTTACCCAGGAGATTGGATATCAGTCCTGTGCTTTGCGATAGGACCTTGTTCATTCATTCAGCATAGAAGAGTTTCTATTATACTAATCCCAGACTCCCGATCCTCCTCCCCCCGTCCCTGTGACAGTTACCAGTCTGCTCTCTATGCCTGAGAGTCTGTTTCTGTTTTGTAGAGAGGTTCATTTATGCTTTGTAGACAGGTTCATTTATATTTTAGATTTCACATATAAGTGATATCATATAGTGTCTGTCCTTCTGACTTACTTCACTCAGTATGATAATCTTCAGCTGCATCGATGTTGCTGCCAATGCCATTATTTTAGTCTTTTTTATGGCTGCATACTATTCCATATATATTACATCTTGTTATCTATCGTCAGCTGATGACCACTGAGTTGTTTCCACGTTCTGGCTACTGTCAATACTGCTGCCATAACATAAGGGTGCAGGTATCTTTTTGAATTACTATTTTCTCTGGATATATGCTCAGGAGTGGGATGGCTGGACCATAGGTAGTTTTATTTTTAGTCTCCTAAGGAAGCTCCAGCCTGTCTTCCACAGTGGTTGGACCAACGTACAGTATAGGAGGGTCCCTTCTTCAGGGAGTCAGATTTTGTATGTATGTGTTAGGAGGAAAGGAGGGAGTGGGAAAGCAGCACCCCTGTGTGCATGCAGACACATTAGCATACACGGCTGCAGGGACAGGGAAGCAAGGAAAGCAGCAGAGACCCAGGTCACTGGAACTCTCTGCTGAGTGACCCGATGCTGAGGAAGAACGCCCACCTCAGGCAGAAGTCTAGAAATGAATGAGTCGACAGAGAGGGAGGAGAGGGCAGCTAGGGAAACGAGCAGAAAGAGGCAACATGGGTGCCTCAGAACAGGCTGTGCCAAGATGCCTTCTCCACCATTTAGAATATCCTACATCATAGTCCTATTTGGATTTCAAGAAAGTCTTCTTAGCATATAATTTTATTGATTTATTTTTGGCTCTGTTGGGTCTTCATTGCTGCTAGCGCTTTTCTCTAGTTGTGGCAAGCAGGGGCTACTCTCTAGCTGAGGTGCATGGGCTTCTCGCTGTGGTGGCTTCTGCTGCTGCAGAGCCTGGGCGCTAGGCGTGCGGGCTCAAGCAGTCGGGGCACATGGGCTTCACTGCCCTGCGACATGTGGGATCTTCCCGGACCAGGGATCAAACTGATGCCTCCTGCATCAGCAGGTGGATTCTTTACCACTAGACCACCAGGGAAGCCCTCAGGAAAGTTGATATGAATTTTTTTTTAATCTTTTTTTTTTAAAGAGTTATTTATTTATTTATTTTGGGTGGGGGTTGGGTTGAGGAGGGAGGGGAGCGGGCGGGCCACTTCTATTGGTCTTTCATTTCTCTATTTTCATCCGTCTTTGTTCTTTGGCTCCTGTGGGCCTCCCATCGCGGTGGCGTCTGTCGTTGCAGAGCATCAGCTCTGGGCACATGCGCTCCAGAGCTCTGGCTCGGTAACTGGACACATGGGTCCAGCCGCTCTGCAGCACGTGGGATCTTCCCAGGCCAGGGATCGAACTGCACTGCAAAGTGGTGTCCTTACCACTGGACCACCAGGGGAAGCCCTGAATTTAATTTTTAAATAGGTAACAAAATGAACCCAGCAAACCCGTGTTGCGTGGCTTCCTCCTGTCTGGACCCCGCTCCGCTCCAGTCCTCAGCCACAACCACTGTTATTTATTTCTCGACGGAGCTTACAGGACGTCTTACGAGCACAGAAGCAAGCACACATGTGTGTGTGTTCACGTCGTCTCCCTTTTCTGCACAACAGGAAGTGCACAGCACACTTTGTCCAGTCCCGCTGCTGAGGCCTTGAAAGGGCTGGTCTATCTTTGTGGTCCAGCTGGAGAAGCAGGGAACTGGATGGCCCCACGGCACAGAATCAGAAACAGAATCGAGTTCTGCCGATGTCCTTGCCTGGGTGCCTCCCACCGCATCGCCTGTCTCTGGGTCTGCTGTCCGCCCACACCAGGAAGCTCTTCGGAAGTCCTGGAAGGCTGCTCACAAGTAGGCTGTCCTCTTAAGTCGTTTAAGGTCCCCCTTGGCAACCTTGCACTCACTGCTCGTTTATTCGGCAAAACGCTTTCTTAGCCATCACGCAAAAGCAAACCTTAAGACCTCTGCTCACTGAATGACTAAATGACCCAGTATGTGAAAGCCGCAGCCCAGGACTTGGCATATAGTGGCTATTTCGTAAAATAAATATTAGTTGAATTTGAATGACCACTAAATTCCAGTGGAATGGAACCCAGATTCAAGGATGAATCATAAAAAGAAAGGTACTTGCCTTCCTTCTGAGCCAGTCCAGGAGGAAACCTTTCCCAGGCCAGGGGTCCCTTCCTCCTCTCCCACCAGAAAAGCAGAAATCACGTCCGCAGCCAATCCTCATCTGGGGACTGCATGATTCTCACAGAGAGCCCTGGCCTGGGAGGGCTGTCCAGCCCTTGTCCACCCAACCCAACCCCTCTGCATCCGCTGGGTCATTTCTCAGGTCTGTTCTCAGCCTGGGCTGCAGTGGTAACTCTCTCCAGGGAGCCCAGAGTCCTGGTCCCAGTCCCAGCTTTGCTGTTATTGCTGTAAGACCTTTTCCATTCTGGAGCCAATTTCCTGTTTATAAAACATAGGTTCTGTGGAACTTCCCTAGGAGTCTAGTGGCTAGGACTCCCGTGCTCCCAACGCAGGGGTCCGGGTTCAATCTCTAGTCAGAAAACTAGGTCCTGCGTGCCACAACTAAGACTGAAGATCCTGCATGGTGCAACTAAGACCTGGCACAGCCAAGTAAATAAATAAAAGCAAATATACTAAAATAAAAGTTCTGTGACCTCCACATTCTTCTCTGCTGTGTGTGCTCATCTGTACAGCTCATGTGTGCACCCCTCCTCAGGGCCATGGAGAACAGGACACACCCAATGCCAGCTGAGCAGCCCTCCTACGGTAGAAAGTCCTTTTCCCACCCCTCTCCCCAATTCTCTGGAGTTGCCACAGTGCCTTCTCCCCAAACCTCCCCCAGACAGAGGGCTCCAGGACCTGGAGCCATCTCATTTCTCCCAGGAGGCTCTTCTGGGTACCCTTCTGCTCCCCTTTCTCATCGGGGGCCCTCTCCCTGCCAGGGACCAGATACACTGCTCCTCCCCATCACGGGGGGCTGGGGGAAGAGGACAGGAGGACGGCAGGCTTCTGAGCAAGAGCCACCAATGACCCCTCCGGAAGCTCCCTGTGCACTTGGACACGATGGTAAGGAAGGCTCAGATGAGCGTCAGCCACAGAAAGAAGCTCTCGCAGATAAACAGGGAGAAACGGAGAGAGTCCTCAGTCTTGGCTTGACCAAGAGGGAAACGTGCAGGCCCACTGTCCAGTAAAGCTGAGGGAGGACAAAAGATATCTGTTTGGATTTAGGAACATCACATCCAAAAGCAAGAAGAAGGTGGCTTCTCTGCTCACAGTAACTACTGGGTGAGAAAGTCCGGTCATAAAATACAGTCCATCGGACTTACACAGCAGACACACAACCACACACAGACTCTGGGAGGCCGTATGCCAGAAAGCCAACAGTGACCACGTGAGGCATGATGCATTTTCACTTTAGAAAAAAGAAATTATCAGTAGTTTCGCATTTTTCTGCAGTTAAATAAGGACTGTTTCACAAAGAGGAAATATAGATAGTAAGTTATTTTTATGTGGCCCTTGGCCTAAGATTTGAAAACTAAAAATGCTAAAAATAAGATGTTGGTCCCTTTAATGTTGGAAAAGTCTAGTGGCTAGGACTCCCGTGCTCCAACGAGGGGTCCGGGTTCAATCTCTAGTCAGAAAACTAGGTCCTGCGTGCCACAACTAAGACTGAAGATCCTGCATGGTGCAACTAAGACCTGGCACAGCCAAGTAAATAAATAAAAGCAAATATACTAAAATAAAAGTTCTGTGACCTCCACATTCTTCTCTGCTGTGTGTGCTCATCTGTACAGCTCATGTGTGCACCCCTCCTCAGGGCCATGGAGAACAGGACACACCCAATGCCAGCTGAGCAGCCCTCCTACGGTAGAAAGTCCTTTTCCCACCCCTCTCCCCAATTCTCTGGAGTTGCCACAGTGCCTTCTCCCCAAACCTCCCCCAGACAGAGGGCTCCAGGACCTGGAGCCATCTCATTTCTCCCAGGAGGCTCTTCTGGGTACCCTTCTGCTCCCCTTTCTCATCGGGGGCCCTCTCCCTGCCAGGGACCAGATACACTGCTCCTCCCCATCACGGGGGGCTGGGGGAAGAGGACAGGAGGACGGCAGGCTTCTGAGCAAGAGCCACCAATGACCCCTCCGGAAGCTCCCTGTGCACTTGGACACGATGGTAAGGAAGGCTCAGATGAGCGTCAGCCACAGAAAGAAGCTCTCGCAGATAAACAGGGAGAAACGGAGAGAGTCCTCAGTCTTGGCTTGACCAAGAGGGAAACGTGCAGGCCCACTGTCCAGTAAAGCTGAGGAGGAAAAAAGATATCTGTTTGGATTTAGGAACATCACATCCAAAAGCAAGAAGAAGGTGGCTTCTCTGCTCACAGTAACTACTGGGTGAGAAAGTCCGGTCATAAAATACAGTCCATCGGACTTACACAGCAGACACACAACCACACACAGACTCTGGGAGGCCGTATGCCAGAAAGCCAACAGTGACCACGTGAGGCATGATGCATTTTCACTTTAGAAAAAAGAAATTATCAGTAGTTTCGCATTTTTCTGCAGTTAAATAAGGACTGTTTCACAAAGAGGAAATATAGATAGTAAGTTATTTTTATGTGGCCCTTGGCCTAAGATTTGAAAACTAAAAATGCTAAAAATAAGATGTTGGTCCCTATTCAAAGGCGCTGTAAAGTCAACCCCAAATTGAAGAGACACATCTGACCTGCAGGCGCTGAAGAAGAGACAGGGCTTCTCAGGATGGAGGAAGCCAAGATGCATGAACAGGAAGAGGTCCCAGGAGACAGGGTATGTGGGGGGAGTGGATGGTGCTTGAAGACCTCTGGCACCCACTGCAGAGAACAGGCAGGAGGTGGGCAAATCGCTGTACGGGCACAAGTCAGCCCTATAGCCAAAAAACGGGACATGCAACCAAAATGCCCTAGGAGGCAACAGGGTCAAGCCACTTGCTGCTCAGAACACAAGCAAAGGGAACATTATTCTACCCCCGAAAGTCTGGAGATTCAGGGCTTTTATTATTTCCTATTTGTTTACTCTGTTAGTAGCTACATGGACCTGGTGCCCTGCTTTTAGGAAGAAGACCACTCACGGCATCCAGCAGCCACCTCCATCCCCCTTGGCAACAGATGACCACGCAAAAAGAAGAAAGATGGACCTTCTGGTTCGGCTGAGCCCATGGTCAGGTGTGCCAGGTGCACTGGGGGCTTCTCTATGCTGCCTCCTCCTCTGAAGTGCAGCGGTCAGGAGAGTCCCAGCCAGCTGCCGCCCTTGACACGCCACCATGTCACCCACAGGACCTTCCTCGGGGTTCTCTCCTAGCGCCAGGAGCAGAGGAAGGCTCAGCTACACCCCCGCCCAACCAAAAATCAAGGCCACCAGTGAAGAGTCACACCTTTCCAAAGGTCCCTCATTCCTAGGGAAGAGATAAGGAATTCTTGTCCCATCTTTCCTTCCATGGGAAATAATCAAGTCCTTGTCCCCTTGTCACCCTGTCTCCAGGGTGGCAGCAGTTAACCTGGGCAGCCTCTCCTTCTCCCATGACCCACACCCCTGGACCTGCAGGCGGACATGGGCAGTGGAACGCAGACAGGCATTTCAGAAAGCAGGAAAGGTTGTGAAACAAGTCAGCAGAGTCTGCACAAGATAAGCAAGAGGGCCGATTAGATAAAGGTTTTAAAAATGTGGGCCCTTGGCCTAAGATTTGAAAACTAAAAATGCTAAAAATAAGATGTTGGTCCCTATTCAAAGGCGCTGTAAAGTCAACCCCAAATTGAAGAGACACATCTGACCTGCAGGCGCTGAAGAAGAGACAGGGCTTCTCAGGATGGAGGAAGCCAAGATGCATGAACAGGAAGAGGTCCCAGGAGACAGGGTATGTGGGGGGAGTGGATGGTGCTTGAAGACCTCTGGCACCCACTGCAGAGAACAGGCAGGAGGTGGGCAAATCGCTGTACGGGCACAAGTCAGCCCTATAGCCAAAAAACGGGACATGCAACCAAAATGCCCTAGGAGGCAACAGGGTCAAGCCACTTGCTGCTCAGAACACAAGCAAAGGGAACATTATTCTACCCCCGAAAGTCTGGAGATTCAGGGCTTTTATTATTTCCTATTTGTTTACTCTGTTAGTAGCTACATGGACCTGGTGCCCTGCTTTTAGGAAGAAGACCACTCACGGCATCCAGCAGCCACCTCCATCCCCCTTGGCAACAGATGACCACGCAAAAAGAAGAAAGATGGACCTTCTGGTTCGGCTGAGCCCATGGTCAGGTGTGCCAGGTGCACTGGGGGCTTCTCTATGCTGCCTCCTCCTCTGAAGTGCAGCGGTCAGGAGAGTCCCAGCCAGCTGCCGCCCTTGACACGCCACCATGTCACCCACAGGACCTTCCTCGGGGTTCTCTCCTAGCGCCAGGAGCAGAGGAAGGCTCAGCTACACCCCCGCCCAACCAAAAATCAAGGCCACCAGTGAAGAGTCACACCTTTCCAAAGGTCCCTCATTCCTAGGGAAGAGATAAGGAATTCTTGTCCCATCTTTCCTTCCATGGGAAATAATCAAGTCCTTGTCCCCTTGTCACCCTGTCTCCAGGGTGGCAGCAGTTAACCTGGGCAGCCTCTCCTTCTCCCATGACCCACACCCCTGGACCTGCAGGCGGACATGGGCAGTGGAACGCAGACAGGCATTTCAGAAAGCAGGAAAGGTTGTGAAACAAGTCAGCAGAGTCTGCACAAGATAAGCAAGAGGGCCGATTAGATAAAGGAAGGGGAGAAAGCCCACCCCAGGAAGAGTGAGAAGACGGACACACTGCCTTCCTCCCCAGAGCCAGCAAGCCCCGGGGCCCTGATGGGACCGAGTTCCTTACTGAGGCCCCACTTTCCAGTCTCCGTTCAGAGACGGCAGTTGTGGTTTAGTAGTTCAGTCGGGTCCCACTCTGCAACCTCATGGCCTATAGCCCACCAGGCGCCTCTGTCCATGCAACCTGACAGGCAAGAATACTGGAATGAGTGGCCAGCTTCTTTCCCAGGGGATTTCAGAACCCAGGGATTGAACCCGGGTCTCCTACACTGGCAGGCAGATCCTTTACTGTCAGAGCCACCAGGGAAGCCCTCAGAGGTAGCAGTCCTTGGATCACAGAAGCTGGAACATTTGCCAGGTTTCCAGGGGGTGGCCTTGAGGATGCTCTGATGCGAATGTAGAGACTTCCAGGGTGGAACCCTGGCTGCACAGTTTGGCCCCTAACCCCATCTCTCCACCAGATGAGACAGGCTCATGCATATGAGGACCAGAGCCCTGGACCGGTGCCTGCAGGTTGGCTCCAATCCTGCCCACTCTTGAGCCCAAATCCTCAGGGCACCAACTGGGTGGTGAGGTATGTCTGGCCTCTGGGTGAGGAAGCCAAATCCTCAGCTCCCTCTCTGGTGATCTGAGTCTCCTTGAGACTGGGGGTCTCCAGGGAAGACCAGAACATCGGGGAGCAGAGTCTCTGCGAAAGAAGACACATCCAGGCAGACACTGCGGGTAGGGCTCAAAGTCCCAAGGAGCTTAATGGAACGCATCACTGGGGTGCACTGAACACCACCATCTAAGGAGAATCTTCCACACTCCATGGCATTAGATGGGCTTCCAATTGGCTGAAAAAAGTCCTTGTCCCTTGTCACCCTGTCTCCAGGGTGGCAGCAGTTAACCTGGGCAGCCTCTCCTTCTCCCATGACCCACACCCCTGGACCTGCAGGCGGACATGGGCAGTGGAACGCAGACAGGCATTTCAGAAAGCAGGAAAGGTTGTGAAACAAGTCAGCAGAGTCTGCACAAGATAAGCAAGAGGGCCGATTAGATAAAGGAAGGGGAGAAAGCCCACCCCAGGAAGAGTGAGAAGACGGACACACTGCCTTCCTCCCCAGAGCCAGCAAGCCCCGGGGCCCTGATGGGACCGAGTTCCTTACTGAGGCCCCACTTTCCAGTCTCCGTTCAGAGACGGCAGTTGTGGTTTAGTAGTTCAGTCGGGTCCCACTCTGCAACCTCATGGCCTATAGCCCACCAGGCGCCTCTGTCCATGCAACCTGACAGGCAAGAATACTGGAATGAGTGGCCAGCTTCTTTCCCAGGGGATTTCAGAACCCAGGGATTGAACCCGGGTCTCCTACACTGGCAGGCAGATCCTTTACTGTCAGAGCCACCAGGGAAGCCCTCAGAGGTAGCAGTCCTTGGATCACAGAAGCTGGAACATTTGCCAGGTTTCCAGGGGGTGGCCTTGAGGATGCTCTGATGCGAATGTAGAGACTTCCAGGGTGGAACCCTGGCTGCACAGTTTGGCCCCTAACCCCATCTCTCCACCAGATGAGACAGGCTCATGCATATGAGGACCAGAGCCCTGGACCGGTGCCTGCAGGTTGGCTCCAATCCTGCCCACTCTTGAGCCCAAATCCTCAGGGCACCAACTGGGTGGTGAGGTATGTCTGGCCTCTGGGTGAGGAAGCCAAATCCTCAGCTCCCTCTCTGGTGATCTGAGTCTCCTTGAGACTGGGGGTCTCCAGGGAAGACCAGAACATCGGGGAGCAGAGTCTCTGCGAAAGAAGACACATCCAGGCAGACACTGCGGGTAGGGCTCAAAGTCCCAAGGAGCTTAATGGAACGCATCACTGGGGTGCACTGAACACCACCATCTAAGGAGAATCTTCCACACTCCATGGCATTAGATGGGCTTCCAATTGGCTGAGTAAACACATCCAAGGAGTACTGATTAATGAACCAGAGAAGGAAAGTCCTTCACAGTGTGCTCTGGTCCTTTATCTTTTCCTGGTCAATCTACTTTTTCAATGATTTGGATCAAGACAAAGTCAGCAAGCTTAAAATGTGCAAATGGTACCGAGCTGGAAAGAACAGTTAACGCAGTGGTTGGCAAGAGGCATGTCCATGAAGGTCTCAGTCACCTGGCAAGAGCAGTTCAAGTTAACAAGTTGGGTTTATGCAAATCAAAACTACAATGAGATATCACCTCACACCCGTCAGAATGGCCATCATCAACAAATTGACAGACAATAAATGCTGGAGAGGGTGCAGAGAAAAGGGAACACTCTTGCATTGCTGGTGGGAATGTAAATTGACACAGCTGCTATGGAAGACAGTATAGAGATTCCTTAAAAAACTAAAAATAAAAGCACCCTATGACCCAGCAATCCCACTCTTAGGCTTATACCCTGATGAAATCAAACCTGAAAGAAACACCTGTTCCCCAATGTTCATTGCAGCTCTCTATACAATAGCTAGAACATAGAAGCAACCTAGATGCCCATCGACGAATGAATGGATACAAAAGCCCTGGTACATATATACAATGGAATGCTACTCAGCTGTTAAAAGACATACAGAAGAATCAGTCCTAATGAGGTGGTTGGAGCTAGAACCTATCATGAAAAGTGAAGTAAGTCAAAAAGAGAAGGACAAGCACAGCATACTAACACATATATATGGAATCTAGTAAAAGGGTAATGATAACACACACAGTGAACCCATGGAAAAGAAAAACAGACAGAGAATAGACATATGAACATTGTGGGGAATGAACAGTGGATGGGAGGCATAGAGGGAATAACGTGGAAACCTATACTATCATGTGTGAAAAAGACAGCTATTGTCGTGCGCTAAGGGAATAGGGGTTCTTACAATGGCTTGGTGCGACAGCTTGGAGGGGTGGGATGGGGGGGCCTGGGAAGGGGGGCGGGGACCATGGATATGCATATGACTGATCTGGGAACACGCATGTCTGTGAACAACAAAACTCTGTAAAAACTTTAAAATAAATAAATAAATAAAAACAAGTTGGGTTTGACCCCAACAAGTGTCAGGGACAATGTGCAGGTTCTGAAAAGCTTGTGGGTAAGGACAGTCCCCTTCAATGACCACTCATGAGAACAAGACTGAAGTGGCAGGGGGGTGGGGCGAGGTCTGTTGAATCTGAGCTCACTGCAAGCCAACCGTGTAACGTGAACTCTCAGATTCTGTCGACAGATATGTAATACTGGAAACACAACAGAATCCAACTGCACTCACTCTGGGAGTTTTTCTAGGGCACCCTCTTCTTAAAAGGGACATAGATAAATACGAGGAGATGACCAGGATAGGAAAGGCTCTGTAAACACTGTCATTCCTTAATGAATAATGGAAATGGAAATGCTTTGCTTGGAATGGAAAACACTTGATGAGGCACACCAGCTGCCTTTCCACTTGCCATGGAAAATCCTGTGAGGAGGCTCTACTTCTGTGTGGACTCAAAGAGCAGTGCCAGGACTCCCTGGTGGAAACTGTGGGACTCCTGATCAAAAGGGAAGCATAGCTACCTGCTTATAAAGTAGCAAATTCTCCCTCCCTCAATGCAGGAGACGCAAGAGATCCCTAAGTCAGGAAGATTCCCTGGAGAAGGAAAATGGCATCCACTCCAGTATTCTTGCCGGGAGAATCCCATGGATAGAGGAGCCTGGTGGGCTCACAGTCCATGGGGTTCCAAAGAGTCAGACACAACTGAGTGACTAACACTCACTTTCTAGAGGAAAGGTGACCCCCAAGCAGGGAAGAGACCTCAGATAAACCCAGCACAACAGGCAGCATCGCCATCAATAGACCTGGGATGTCCCAGGAATGATAACACACACAGTGAACCCATGAAAAAACGAAAAATAGTGAACATTGTGGGAATGAACAGTGGATGGGAGGCATAGAGGGAATAACGTGAAACCTATACTATCATGTGTGAAAAAGACAGCTATTGTCGTGCGCTAAGGGAATAGGGGTTCTTACAATGGCTTGGTGCGACAGCTTGGAGGGGTGGGATGGGGGGGCCTGGGAAGGGGGGCGGGGACCATGGATATGCATATGACTGATCTGGGAACACGCATGTCTGTGAACAACAAAACTCTGTAAAAACTTTAAAATAAATAAATAAATAAAAACAAGTTGGGTTTGACCCCAACAAGTGTCAGGGACAATGTGCAGGTTCTGAAAAGCTTGTGGGTAAGGACAGTCCCCTTCAATGACCACTCATGAGAACAAGACTGAAGTGGCAGGGGGGTGGGGCGAGGTCTGTTGAATCTGAGCTCACTGCAAGCCAACCGTGTAACGTGAACTCTCAGATTCTGTCGACAGATATGTAATACTGGAAACACAACAGAATCCAACTGCACTCACTCTGGGAGTTTTTCTAGGGCACCCTCTTCTTAAAAGGGACATAGATAAATACGAGGAGATGACCAGGATAGGAAAGGCTCTGTAAACACTGTCATTCCTTAATGAATAATGGAAATGGAAATGCTTTGCTTGGAATGGAAAACACTTGATGAGGCACACCAGCTGCCTTTCCACTTGCCATGGAAAATCCTGTGAGGAGGCTCTACTTCTGTGTGGACTCAAAGAGCAGTGCCAGGACTCCCTGGTGGAAACTGTGGGACTCCTGATCAAAGGAAGCATAGCTACCTGCTTATAAAGTAGCAAATTCTCCCTCCCTCAATGCAGGAGACGCAAGAGATCCCTAAGTCAGGAAGATTCCCTGGAGAAGGAAAATGGCATCCACTCCAGTATTCTTGCCGGGAGAATCCCATGGATAGAGGAGCCTGGTGGGCTCACAGTCCATGGGGTTCCAAAGAGTCAGACACAACTGAGTGACTAACACTCACTTTCTAGAGGAAAGGTGACCCCCAAGCAGGGAAGAGACCTCAGATAAACCCAGCACAACAGGCAGCATCGCCATCAATAGACCTGGGATGTCCATTAACTTCCAGGAAGCCACTTCTTCCATCTGCCCTCTTCCATCCAGGATGGTGGAGGTGATGGGGCTGGTGATGGGGAAGGCTGGGCCTTTCCACCTCTCACATTTGCTTTGCATTTTACAGATGCATGGCTTTGGTTCCAGTGACATCAAGGTCACGGCACAGAGGCATCAGAGCAGAGTGCCGAGGTGCAATCAATTTCTTGCAGCAATGAGGCCACATCAGGGTGTTTCTGGGAAAAAAAAAAAAAACCCCTCAAGGACAGCTTTGGGGGTTGGGCCAGGCACAGAGGAGGGTCAGTAGCTGAGAAGCCCTGACCCATCCACTTTCCCACTCAGGGCCGTGGGAATGAGGCCTAAAGGGTGAGTCCCACCAAAAGTTAACCAGCAATCTCGTGCCACTCTCGGGGTCACACCCGCCCCAGGGGAAACTCGCTCTATTCTAACCTTTTCCCTCCTCATTCAGCCTCAGATCCTCTTCTTACTCCCTGAAGCTTGTCACTGCTCAGAGACTCCGTGGCTATTTTTTGAGTCAACAGACTATTCAGTTCTCACATCTCTTTCTCGACAGCCCTTCCTTCTCGTTTCCCTGAGCAGCCTACAAACCTACGCTTCCTTGATCAGACCCCCAGGAAAGTGGAGGGTCAGTCCTGGGAAGTTTCTTTCACTAATCCAGTGTTGCACTAAAATTGTGCTACACCCCTTTTTTAAAACGATCAACAAGGACCTACTGTACAGCACAGGAAACTCTGCTCAACGTGATGCGGCAGCCCGGCCGGGAGGGGAGTGTGAGGGAGAGGGGATCCCTGTCTGCACATGGCTGAGTCCCTCTGCCGTTCACCTGACACTACCACAACCTTGTTAACCAGCTCCACTCCACTACAAAATAAAGATTTTAAAAAACACTGTGCTGGGAAACATGGGCAAGAGGCATAATTAGAGAAAAATTTTAAAAGAGGCCAGTGGTTTTTATTTAGTAAATTCATTTTTTAAAGGATATCATTTCCTTCTCTTGAAACAGTTTCCCTTTTTCCAAAAAAGAAGGGAGGAAATAGATGTAGAGATATATGTTTAGATCGTGTGTGTGTGTGTGTGTGCACGCTCAGTCACATTCAACTTTTTTGGGACCCCATGGACTGCAGCCCTTTGGCTCCTCTGTCCATGGGATTCTCCAGGAAAGAATACTGGAGTGGGTTGCCATGCCCTTCTCCAGGGATCTTCCTGACCCAGGGATTGAACCCACGTCTCTTTAGATCAATGGTCCTTGACTTCTGTCTCCTCAGACATCTGCCTCTCTTTCTAGGCTTTCTATCACACAGGTTTGAATTCTTAAATTTTCCCACTCCTAAACCAAAAAGTGAACTGTGAAATTTTGGTCTCTTGAGATTTAAAGTGATGAATGAATATATGGATCAATTTTGCTGTTGTTCAGTCACTAAGTCGTGTCCGACTCTTTGCCAATCCATGAACTGCAGCGCGCCGTATGTATCAATACACGAGAAATCTTTAGACTCTCGACTGAGTTACGTGCTATATTCTATCAGGAGCCAGGCAGTGGGGATGAATGTAGGTCAGTGATGAAGATGAGGTCTTGGCAGGTTTGGGATGAAGAGACCCGAGCTCCCAGCAGCTGCAGACACACGCAGAGGCTAAAGCAGCGCCTACTTTCATCCCAAAGTCCCGGGACCCTGCTGCCTGTGGCTCGAATCGTGTCCTGTAGGCCAGGCAAGACCACTGGGTGCTGCAGGGCCCTGCAGCTGTCCAGCTGGTGATGCCAGGGAGCAGGCCATCTTGCTCCCAGTGTGTCAGGGTTGACTCATTTCTGCGGTGTGCCTGCTGCCAGGGCCGGGCGCTGGGAGACGGCGTGATGAACCACGGGCTCCGCCTCCGAGGAGCAGGCTGTCTCCGTGGGTCCTCTGCACGCACCCAAGACAGACTCATCAGAGCAGAACGGGCGAAGCCTGGTCTTTGGTAGGGGAGAGAGGGGGACCAGAAAACATGGAGGCTTTCTTTCCCACACTGAGCTGTTTAAACACAGAAGGAGAGGGCAGAGGAATGGGACCTAGGGGCCCTGAACGCACAGGAGTGGGGGATGAGAGCACCTGTAGGGTCCCTGTGGCACCGCCTCCCTGCCTCACTCTGGGGTACGTCTCCACCGCGGGTTCTAAAGCGCATCCCGCTCGTGGCCTGTGGGAGAGGCTCTCTCAGCCCTCTGCCCTACTTCCATCACACACGCCTTCTCAGGGCTCCTCTCTACTGAGCACCACAACTAAAGATAGAAAATGCCACTTGGGTGAGATCCTAAATTATCTTATCTGTGGGGAAAAAGAATCAGGAAACAAAATATTCCGATGTCTCTGTCCTGCTCTCTAAAGCAGATGAACTGTCAGAGATCCACAAGAGACTCCAGAAGACCAAGGGAAGGCCACGCACACCGTCTCCTCTCGAGGGGCTGGAAGGCAGTGGAGGAGACAAGGCCCAGACAAGGGAGGCCTTTAAAACAAATCACAACAGATCCAAACAGGCGAGTCAGACACTGGGGTGCAGGAGCCAGAGGCACCTCTCTGCAGGCAACACAGCAGATTTTTCTGGACGACCTCAATTGTAACTGTCAGTTTCATCATTTGACCCCATGCCCTGAATTTTCATTCAGAAAATAGTCACAAAAACTGTATGTCCCAGGGACTTCCCTGGCGGTCCACTGGCTAAGATGCCACACGCTTCCAATGCCCACGAGCCCAGGTTCCATTCCTGGTCAGAGAACTATAGCTCTCACACACTGCACCTAAAGATCCAGTGTGCTGCAACAAACATCAAAGATCCCAAGTGCCACAACTAAGACCCAGCACAGCCAAATAAATAAGTAGATTAAGTCAATTTAAAAAATGGTATGCCTCAGAGTCAAACAGGCAACCCATGTAAGTAAACTTCAGAGAGAAGAGGGATCAGGGACAGCCCAGGGCCAACAGGCAGGGGAAGTCAGGGAGGACGTCATGGAGGAGCCACGCCAGGGGACCATCCTCGGGGTAGGCACACTGGCCTGCCTGGCTCTCCTGAGGCTGACCTCCTGCTGTCCTGCCTCCATCCCTACTTCATCTCTTTTGAACCTCCTCCACTCAGGTCCTCCCTCCGCCCCCACATGGTGCGATGTCCCAACATCTATAATTCACGGTGGCAGGTGTAGAGGGGAGAGAGGAAATTGTAAACAACCCTTCCCCCCATCACCCCATCACACTCAAGCCCAGCCCTTGCCCAAGGCCTCCATGCCAGGTGGCCCGCCCACACACCTCCGCCAGGTCCTGGCACTCCTGGGCTCTCGGCACCGGAGCTGACGGTGGCCGGCCAGCTCCACCAGGAATGCCAGCTGCTCTCGGGTTTGGAGCATTTGGATCATGGTCAATGATGGCACTACTGTCCTTCCAAGGGACCAGAGCACCAACTCACAAACATTCATCGAGTGCCTGCCCTGGACCCAACACATGACAGGGTAAAGAATCAGAAAAAGTCTTCACAGCCCAGTGGGAACAAGACTGAGCCCCAAGAACTGGGGCACAGAGCCTGCATGCCTGCGGGGCTCTGCGTCACTGGCTAGAAGGCAGCCAGCCTCCACCTGGGAACACTGCCCCTCCACAGGGGACAACATCTTCCCAGCAGCCACCCTTCAGCCTGCCTCCAAAACCTCACTTCTAGGAAACCCGCCCCCAGTACCCACAATCCATTCTAAACCTTCTGTCCCTCTGAGCATGCAGGACATGGCAGATCACACCCACCTGCAGAGACTGTGGGCACCTCCTTTCCATGCGGCTAGAGGGGTGCCCATCCTAACTACACTTGAGAATAAGGCCCATGGAGTGTGTTCATGTGCATTTCCCTCTGGAGGTCCCGGAGTGGCTGGCACTGAACAGGTGCATCAAAGCACAGGCTTTGAGGCTGTGGGTCCTCGGGGGTCATTCTGGCTCGACTACTTACGGGCCGACTCTTCGGAGACCCAGCACGTGACCTATGTGGTGGTGAGCAGCTTCCCCTCACACACTGTATGTGACAAATCTACTCCAGAGATGATGGGGGGGGAGGGCATGGATTAAATAAGATCATGTAGGGGAAAGGTCAAGTCCTGGGTCAGACACACAGTTAGGTCCTCGAGCACTCAGAGTTCTCTGCGCAGCAGATCTGCACACAGCAGACACTCGGGGTGACCTAGACACCATCTGTGCCCACCTGGTCCTGGTCCTGAGGGATAAGCCTCTCCCCTCAGGGGTCAGGCACATAGGGGGATGGCTCTGACACTGGCCCCTGAGCGGAGGACTGGGCAAGAGCAGCTGGGGGGTTTAGGGCTCCAAGGAGACCCATGGATGTGCCTAAGGGTCTCTACGAAGTAGGAAAGGGTGGGAGGATCAGGTTCGGGGACAGTCACCCCCGTCCCACCTGATCAGGCTCTATCACCCCCTTATCACCCCGCTTCCGTCAGCCAGGTCGGAGGGGAGAGGCCTCGGGGGGAGCAGAGAGCTGCTCAGGACAGCTGCTCAGCCTTCTCGCACCAGCCTGGCTTCTGGAAACAGCTGCTCTGCCGGCAGAAGAGTGGAGGCTTCCTGAGCCTTCAGCTGGAGGAGCACCCCCTCAAGTGGCGGGAGAGATCACAGATCATACCACGGAGACTGGCTTCTTCCATCCAGAGAAGGCAGAGATCGGGCATCGGCTAGAGAGACAGGCAGGCCCCCAAATGGGCTGACCTCTACAGAGCGAGCAGGTGGGCAGATCCCTGCAGGATCAGGCCCCCCCCCGGGGAGCTCCCTTCCCACTCCCCCCACTTCCCACACCCACATGCCCACTGCACCCCAAATACAGGATATCACACATGTGCTCACAGGCCTCAGTGCCATGCCCCACCTGCAGAGACTGTGGGCACCTCCTTTCCATGCGGCTAGAGGGTGCCCATCCTAACTACACTTGAGAATAAGGCCCATGGAGTGTGTTCATGTGCATTTCCCTCTGGAGGTCCCGGAGTGGCTGGCACTGAACAGGTGCATCAAAGCACAGGCTTTGAGGCTGTGGGTCCTCGGGGGTCATTCTGGCTCGACTACTTACGGGCCGACTCTTCGGAGACCCAGCACGTGACCTATGTGGTGGTGAGCAGCTTCCCCTCACACACTGTATGTGACAAATCTACTCCAGAGATGATGGGGGGGGAGGGCATGGATTAAATAAGATCATGTAGGGGAAAGGTCAAGTCCTGGGTCAGACACACAGTTAGGTCCTCGAGCACTCAGAGTTCTCTGCGCAGCAGATCTGCACACAGCAGACACTCGGGGTGACCTAGACACCATCTGTGCCCACCTGGTCCTGGTCCTGAGGGATAAGCCTCTCCCCTCAGGGGTCAGGCACATAGGGGGATGGCTCTGACACTGGCCCCTGAGCGGAGGACTGGGCAAGAGCAGCTGGGGGCTTTAGGGCTCCAAGGAGACCCATGCATGTGCCTAAGGGTCTCTACGAAGTAGGAAAGGGTGGGAGGATCAGGTTCGGGGACAGTCACCCCCGTCCCACCTGATCAGGCTCTATCACCCCCTTATCACCCCGCTTCCGTCAGCCAGGTCGGAGGGGAGAGGCCTCGGGGGGAGCAGAGAGCTGCTCAGGACAGCTGCTCAGCCTTCTCGCACCAGCCTGGCTTCTGGAAACAGCTGCTCTGCCGGCAGAAGAGTGGAGGCTTCCTGAGCCTTCAGCTGGAGGAGCACCCCCTCAAGTGGCGGGAGAGATCACAGATCATACCACGGAGACTGGCTTCTTCCATCCAGAGAAGGCAGAGATCGGGCATCGGCTAGAGAGACAGGCAGGCCCCCAAATGGGCTGACCTCTACAGAGCGAGCAGGTGGGCAGATCCCTGCAGGATCAGGCCCCCCCCCGGGGAGCTCCCTTCCCACTCCCCCCACTTCCCACACCCACATGCCCACTGCACCCCCCAAATACAGGATATCACACATGTGCTCTCACAGGCCCTCAGCCTGCTCCGATGTCCCCACCCTATCCGCATACAAAAGCATCTTTATAAACACTCCTCTCCTTACAGGTCTAGCCAGGAACCAGGGAAAGGAATTTCCAAAGTTCTCCTATGGGATTTCAACCTAGAAAATTCCCATCTTCCTTCCCAAACATGTATTAAGCACTTGCTGTGTGCTGGATTAGTGGAGAGATGAAGACAAATTAGGCATACTTGCCACACCCGCTCCCCGCCCTGCCCAAGGAGCACGTGGTCTGGAAGGGGGAGACGACTTAAACCAGCAGCAGCAGCAGCACAACTGCAGCCGCTTGTTACTGGCAATAAAACAGCCGCGTATTTCAGTCCTCTGCAAGCTCAAAGGAGGAACAGTTCATTTGGCTGAATGTCTGGGGGCAGCTTAAGGCTGGAGGCCTTTAAAATTTAGGACCACCTGTCCCCCTCTGGGGTCCTCTGGGAAGTTAAAGCCAGGCAGCAAGCAGCCCAGCCAAGGACACCTGCTGCTCCGACTCCCAGAAGACTGGGTCACTCTCACCGGTCTTCCTCGGGGAAAGCAACTATTCAAGAAATGTCCTCGAGTTCCCTCTTGGGCAGACCACAAAAATACAAAGATCCCACGCTGTTACCTCCGCCGGCTTGGCATCACGTAAGTCCCACCTAGTGTTTCTGGAAATCTGGATGTTTTGCAAAGGTATTCTTGGCAGCAAGGATGAAAGATCCAAATCTGAGATGAGGCGGCTCAAGGAGCATGTGGGTGGGGATGCATTTACCCTGGGATGGACAGAGGGAATGGGTGATGGAGTCTCCACTAACGGGAGGAGAAAGTGAAGGAAGAAAGAAAGGCTGCCTAGGAAGAGCTGAAAAACATTGTAACCAAGTGAGTTCAGCATGTCTTAGACTAAGAAGGGCTGGGAAACATAACCACCTGAGTTAAGCTGGGTTACACTATCTCTACCTGTTAGAATTATGCACAACTCACATTACATGTTAATTATATGCCTTTTGCACCAGACCTTCAGCTCAGAGCATCTGTCCTCCCCACCATGGATCATGTGCCTGGCGGAGAAGTGAAGCTAAATAAACATGAAGGAGGGGCCTTCAGGACTTCCACCCTATCAAACCTGGAATGAAAGGGAATGAGAGTTCCCACAGCTCCAAGCTGGGAGGACTGCCCCCAAATGAGAATATGCTTTCCATGAAGCACGGGGCGTGTCCTTGCTGAAGACACTCCCCAGATAGAGCTGGCGTCCAGCAGCCAGGGCTGGGCCCAAAGGGACACACACGGAGGCTGGGGACGCCCAGTCCCCTTGCAGGTCACGGATGCCGTGGCTTGTCGCCGAGCACAAGCAGCCTCAAGGTGTCCCCTCCACGAGGCTGCTGTTCTCCAAGAACTCGGAGCACTGCCCAGACACCCGACACCTGTGAGTTTCCACAGTGCCTTTCTCCCAGGAATTCCCCGCTCTACAGACATGACCTCATTCATCCTCTCATTTCCTCCGAGGCAGGGAGGGGACTGGCAGGATGACCTCTGTTAAGCACGTGGGGGACCAGGCACAGAGAAGGAGAGACCCTTTCCCAAGTCTACACAGCCAATTCAAACCTGTTAAGAAGGATCCCGGGGTAGGCGTTGGGAGGTTGGCCTGATGCCCCACCACGGCTCCCCTCCTGCCTTGGCCTTAAAATTTCACTGAGAGTTAAAAGCTTTAAGAAAATGCACATGAGGGCTTCCCTGATGGCTCATCATTTCTGGTAAAGTCCCACCTAGTGTTTCTGGAAATCTGGATGTTTTGCAAAGGTATTCTTGGCAGCAAGGATGAAAGATCCAAATCTGAGATGAGGCGGCTCAAGGAGCATGTGGGTGGGGATGCATTTACCCTGGGATGGACAGAGGGAATGGGTGATGGAGTCTCCACTAACGGGAGGAGAAAGTGAAGGAAGAAAGAAAGGCTGCCTAGGAAGAGCTGAAAAACATTGTAACCAAGTGAGTTCAGCATGTCTTAGACTAAGAAGGGCTGGGAAACATAACCACCTGAGTTAAGCTGGGTTACACTATCTCTACCTGTTAGAATTATGCACAACTCACATTACATGTTAATTATATGCCTTTTGCACCAGACCTTCAGCTCAGAGCATCTGTCCTCCCCACCATGGATCATGTGCCTGGCGGAGAAGTGAAGCTAAATAAACATGAAGGAGGGGCCTTCAGGACTTCCACCCTATCAAACCTGGAATGAAAGGGAATGAGAGTTCCCACAGCTCCAAGCTGGGAGGACTGCCCCCAAATGAGAATATGCTTTCCATGAAGCACGGGGCGTGTCCTTGCTGAAGACACTCCCCAGATAGAGCTGGCGTCCAGCAGCCAGGGCTGGGCCCAAAGGGACACACACGGAGGCTGGGGACGCCCAGTCCCCTTGCAGGTCACGGATGCCGTGGCTTGTCGCCGAGCACAAGCAGCCTCAAGGTGTCCCCTCCACGAGGCTGCTGTTCTCCAAGAACTCGGAGCACTGCCCAGACACCCGACACCTGTGAGTTTCCACAGTGCCTTTCTCCCAGGAATTCCCCGCTCTACAGACATGACCTCATTCATCCTCTCATTTCCTCCGAGGCAGGGAGGGGACTGGCAGGATGACCTCTGTTAAGCACGTGGGGGACCAGGCACAGAGAAGGAGAGACCCTTTCCCAAGTCTACACAGCCAATTCAAACCTGTTAAGAAGGATCCCGGGGTAGGCGTTGGGAGGTCTGGCCTGATGCCCCACCACGGCTCCCCCTCCTGCCTTGGCCTTAAAATTTCACTGAGAGTTAAAAGCTTTAAGAAAATGCACATGAGGGCTTCCCTGATGGCTCAGTGGTGAAGAATCTGCCTGCCACTGCAGGAGACATGGGTTCAGTCCCTGATCTGAGAAGATCCCACATGCCTTGGAGCAACTAATCCCATGCATCACAACTATCGAGCCTGTGTCCGAGAGCCCAGGAGCCACAGCTACTGAGCTCATGTGCCTAGAGCCTGTGGCCCACAATGGGAGAGACCACTGCAGTGAGAAGCCCACACACCGGAACTAAAAGAGTAGTCCCACGCTTTGCAACTAGAGAAAACCCTATGCGGCAAAAAAAGCCCAGCCAAAAATCATAGACGAAAAAAAAGAAAATTCGCGTACTATGAGGACCCTTGTAATATTACAGTCATGGATGTCCAGGAAATCCGACAAGACCACTACAAATAGTATTCATGGTCACATCAGGCTCACTGCTTCTATGTTCCTACTTCGATGATTAGGGCCTTTGCAGAGAAACAGAAATGAAGAATAACACAGAGGAACAGCTGTGGTCGGAAGATGCCAAAACGCAACCTGTGAGCTGTGGGCTGAGTGGTCAGTCCCCTGGGGGTGGGGCAGGCTCCGGACTATGCACAGCTCAGAGATGAGCAAAGGGAAGGCAGCCTGGTCGGAGGAGAGCCCAACAGACAAAGGCCTGCAGATGCTCCAAGGGGCCAGCAAGGGCAGTCCCTCAGGACGAGATCACCCACTGTCGCTGCTTAACTGGGGGCTCACTTAAAGCCCCGACTGCCACCATCAACAAGGATTTGCCCCCAGGTAATCCTTAAAGCCCCAGCTCCAAACAAAAGCTTGACTCCCCTCCTGGTTCGGGGACGCGAGAAGTCTCCACTGCTCTAATCCCACAGAACCTGCTCAAGCCCTTGGGAAACGAGTGTAACAGGCTTAGACCCGGGAGGTGAAGCCCTCCGCTGCTTCCCTGAAACCTGAAGACACAGGCGCCCCATTTACCCAGATTTTCCTGCTACTGTGCAAACATGTCGGAGCCTCACAGGGCTGGGTAGCACCCGCTTCCTCCACAGCTGAGACTCTACTCAGCCCTTCTGGTTCCACTGCTCGTCACGAGGCTGGGAGCCCCCCTCCTCTGCATGCTTCTCACATGCCTGGGAGATCCCGCATCTCCTGCCTGACATGTTTCAGATGATCAACCACCAACCAGGCTCCGAAGTCCTCATTCTAGATCTGACACAAAACACGCAAATCTCAAGGGCCAGAGGCTCCTAATCGTGATGTGAAGTGGGGATGCAGGGGAATGTGGAAGGAGGCAGTGATGGCCACAGGTGTGCTGAGGGGGAGGTCAGGATGATCTCTTGAATGACCAGTTGTGGAGGATTTGAGGAGGGAAGCAAATGGCAAGGCTATTTTTATTTGGGGGCCATGTCATGCAGCATGTTTCCTGACCAGCGATCAAACCCAAACTCCCTTCACTGGAAGCATAGAGTCTTGACCCGTGGACTATGGGAGAAGTCTGCAAATGGCAAGGTTAATAAAGGGCAAATGGGCTATCAGGAAATCAAGGCAGGAATCTCAAGAAGAGTGGTAGGCAAGACACAAGGTCCTGCTGGCCTCGGGGTAAAGTGGCTGGGGGCTCCATGCCTGAAGGGGAACTATGAGGACCGCAGAACCTCTGGCTTGATTTTGAAGAAAGGATGGGAGACTTTCCATGGAAGGTCAATTCTAAGTAAAAGGACAGGGAGGTGAGGCTCCGGACTATGCACAGCTCAGAGATGAGCAAAGGGAAGGCAGCCTGGTCGGAGGAGAGCCCAACAGACAAAGGCCTGCAGATGCTCCAAGGGGCCAGCAAGGGCAGTCCTCAGGACGAGATCACCCACTGTCGCTGCTTAACTGGGGCTCACTTAAAGCCCCGACTGCCACCATCAACAAGGATTTGCCCCCAGGTAATCCTTAAAGCCCCAGCTCCAAACAAAAGCTTGACTCCCCTCCTGGTTCGGGGACGCGAGAAGTCTCCACTGCTCTAATCCCACAGAACCTGCTCAAGCCCTTGGGAAACGAGTGTAACAGGCTTAGACCCGGGAGGTGAAGCCCTCCGCTGCTTCCCTGAAACCTGAAGACACAGGCGCCCCATTTACCCAGATTTTCCTGCTACTGTGCAAACATGTCGGAGCCTCACAGGGCTGGGTAGCACCCGCTTCCTCCACAGCTGAGACTCTACTCAGCCCTTCTGGTTCCACTGCTCGTCACGAGGCTGGGAGCCCCCCTCCTCTGCATGCTTCTCACATGCCTGGGAGATCCCGCATCTCCTGCCTGACATGTTTCAGATGATCAACCACCAACCAGGCTCCGAAGTCCTCATTCTAGATCTGACACAAAACACGCAAATCTCAAGGGCCAGAGGCTCCTAATCGTGATGTGAAGTGGGGATGCAGGGGAATGTGGAAGGAGGCAGTGATGGCCACAGGTGTGCTGAGGGGGAGGTCAGGATGATCTCTTGAATGACCAGTTGTGGAGGATTTGAGGAGGGAAGCAAATGGCAAGGCTATTTTTATTTGGGGGCCATGTCATGCAGCATGTTTCCTGACCAGCGATCAAACCCAAACTCCCTTCACTGGAAGCATAGAGTCTTGACCCGTGGACTATGGGAGAAGTCTGCAAATGGCAAGGTTAATAAAGGGCAAATGGGCTATCAGGAAATCAAGGCAGGAATCTCAAGAAGAGTGGTAGGCAAGACACAAGGTCCTGCTGGCCTCGGGGTAAAGTGGCTGGGGGCTCCATGCCTGAAGGGGAACTATGAGGACCGCAGAACCTCTGGCTTGATTTTGAAGAAAGGATGGGAGACATTGAGGTATTAGCAATTACAAACGTGAAAGAGAAAGGGTCAATTCTAAGTAAAAGGACAGGGAGGTGAGAACTGGCTTCATTTCACTACCTTCTGGGTGAGACCTGGAATCTGCTCCAAATGACCGCCTGGCCTCCTGGCTCCTCATTAGGTGTGACCCCTGGGCTGGGCTTCCTGGCTCGCTCACAGTGACCACAAGATCCTGCTCCTAAGCGCACAGGCTCCAGGCCACTCCCACACCTGGCTCTTACCTGTCCTCCAAACTCACCTGCTCCCCTTCCTCTGAGAGCTGCCTCCCTGCAACACCAGCATAACTAACACACAGCAGGTGAAGTCCAGCCCCTGCGGGCAGGCCGAAGGAGAGGTGCCCTCCTGCTGTGGACTTTGTCTTCCTCGTGACCTCGCTTAGGATAGGACTTCGTTGACTCATGAGCCCGGCGTCTGACACATAGTAAATGCTCAAGAAATCGTTGTTGAGAGTAAGCCCCTTTTGCATTCTTCCTCTCTTCTTTGAGTCCTCCGCGGGGAAGTGAGTTTTCCCAAGCAAGGCAGCTAAATGCTGCCTGTGTGAGACGCTGACATAAGACAGACTCCCCACACGGGCAGTGTGTGAGCTTAGCCTGACAGGCTTACGTCTCAGACCTACAGAAGCCAGCTCTCTGTGGGTCCTGCACAAGCAGACACAGTGATGCAAAGTCAAGTTTCAAATCATTCAAGCGGACTTTTGCTCTGAGCATCACTGGACTGACTGGACCTAAGGGTGAAGTTGCTCTTGATCACAGGCACCCTCAACAGAACCATCCAGTGGGGCTGATGCAGACCCTGAGAGGAGGGTGACCAGGTCCTCAAGATTCTCTGGACCTGGACTCTCTGCCTGGATCAGAACCCACGGCTTCAGAGCCGCCCAGCTCCGAGCCTCTCGATCTTCCTGCTCAGAAGTCCCCTGAAACAACACTCTTTTTTGCGGGGGTGGGGGGTGGGGGGTGGGGATCATCCAGAGAGTTTGTAATTCAGCATTGTATACAAGTTATTGATTAGAATTCTGAGACCACTAACAATGATCAGAAAAGAAAAACAAAAACAAAACTATTTATTTTATCTTAGGTAGGTGAATGAATGGAAACATTTCCTCTTACAATGTGACATAAGAAGCAACACCCTACAAATTAAGTTGTTTCTGTCTCCATTTGATTTTAGATGTAAATTACAATACTAACAGATATGAGCCTAAGTTGACACAGCAAGGAGGGGTCTAAAGTGTTTCCTTGCCATAACACTAGATTCACTTAAAAACTTCACTATTTTCTGTTTTAACTGACAATGAATCTTTTTATTAGAAACTCTTCAGTGACCATAGCTCAGCCACGTATGTGTGGAATACACATGTGTAGGGAAGACTATGTGTGCTCAGCTGTTTCACTTGTATCTGATTCTGTGCAACCCCTATAGACTGCAGCCCGCCAGGCTCCTCTGTCCACGGGATTCTCCAGGCAAGAATATTGGAGTGGATTGCCATTTCCTCCTCCAGGGGAGCTTCTTGACCCAGGGATCGAACCTATGGCTCCTGCCTTGCAGGTGGATTCTTCCCCGCTGAGCCACTGGGGAAGCCCTAGGGAAGACTATATAACTCACTTCCAATTCATATACACATACATACACATCAATACAACTTGTCGAAACAACAAACTCTTAAAAAGAGAAGCCCAGTAAGAGTGAGTGCTGGAAATCAGGGAAACCACAGTTGCTACTGACTGCACCTCCAGGAGGAGAATGGGACAGCCAAAGCTCTTGGCCAGCTTCGTGGTAACGTAACTTGGCCAGCTCTGAGGATTCCTGAAACCCTGCATCCTCCGCAGGGAGAAACTCCCCTCAGCTCTGTGCCTCGACTCATCCAGCTCCAACCGGGGCAACGGCCAAGTCGCCCTGGGATAAGCGTTCCAGCATGGCTGCCGGGGTCGCCTCCTGTCCCAGGAGGACTTGGAGCATCCCAAGGACCCCCTTGTCTCATGGCCCTGGTTAAGAGGGTGCACAGGCTGGGACGGGAGCTGGTTGGATACTTCGGCTCCTACCTTGGGATGGAGGGAATCTCACCCTAGACCTCAGCTGGCTCGAAGGTTCAGGTAGAGTAGCCCATCTTATTCTATTTGGAACAAGTCACTCCATCCTGGGTATAGAAATACAGCTGGAAATCAGAATTTGACCCAAAATTAATTTTGGAAGTTGAGACTGCCCATCAGTCGGCTGGCGTCTGTTGAAGATCTGAAATGCCGTGTGCTGCTCCAGACATGGAACACACAGTGCCTGGCCTCACAGACTCCCATCTTCAGGGAGCGGGCCTGCGCAGAGGACAGACCTTCTGCAACCAAGTAAGAAATAAACAGGGCTGTTCCCAGTCCTGACGGCTGCCATGGGGAACACCACACAGGCGAAGGCAAGGCTGGGAAAGATCTCTTCGGGAGGGTGATGAGCTGAAAGAAGGATGGGGAGGCCAGGCGGCCAAAGGGGACCCAACAAAGAACCTTCCAGAAAAAGGAACAGGAAGTCAACATCCTGGGATGGATATGAACTACTGAACTGGACGAATCAGATGAAACGAGGAGGGAGAGAGAGAGGTGACGGCCAGGTCTTGTGGGTCTTACGTGGGCGCATGACACAATCTGATCCCTCCCTGTGAAGATGAGACGGCAGGGGAATGAGACCCCAGACGGTAGGCAGGTGGTTCAGAAAAGAAGTCACGGGGGCTGGAGCGGGTTTGCAGCAATGGGGAGGCTGAAGGTGTTCACCTCCGTGAGGGAGAGGGTGGAGGCTGGAAGGTCAGGATCCGGCATTCATGGAGTCTTTTGGGAGGGGACGAGCTGTCCAACTCACGAGCAGGTGGTGGACCAGGCTTCCCAAGACAACGCCGGGACCACCGACTCTCCAGCGTCCTCACCGGAGCCCACAGAGGGGCAAGTGTCAGGAATCAGAGCGCTCCTCACACGCCGTGACCTAGCGAACAAACCCCTTCCCCTTTCCAGCCTCAGCTTCCCCATGTGTAGAACGACGGAAACGGCCGGCCGGTGGCTCCAAAACCTGGCTACCTAGCCCTGGCTGGAGAGACGGGAAGGGTGTGGCTTTTACACTTTGACCCTGGAGAGATGTGGATACGTCAGTGGTGGGGTCACATTAGGTCTATATGGGAGGCGGCATCCTGGCCCCTGGGCGCACAGACAGTGGAATTCAACCTTGACCCAGCCTCTGACTGTGAGACCAGAACGTGCTCTCTCTGAGGACCAGTTTCCTCGCCAGAGGAGTGGGGAGAACACTGAACTCCACCGGGCTTGGTAGGAAGATCAACCGTGTCAATATTTGCATAGCACTGAGAGCACTGCCTGAGTGCTAGCTGGTTGCTACGCATGGAAGTGCTATCTAGGGGTCTGAGAACACTGCCCAGCAGCCAGGCCGCTGCCGTGGACACCCTCTAAAGGGCCCCTCTGGTCTAACACACCAGACTTTCTACCCACCCCTCCCTGGCAGAGAAAGGTACCAGCCCTCAGTCCACTCGTATCTTAGAGCAGAAAGAGCGTGCCAAGCCTGACTCTCGGCTCACTACTGAGGCCGACCTGATGGCAATTAGGTTCTTTTAACCATAGCTCTGATCAGCGGACAGGAGTCAACATCCTGGGATGGATATGAACTACTGAATAAAAGAGGGGGGGGTGACGGCCAGGTCTTGTGGGTCTTACGTGGGCGCATGACACAATCTGATCCCTCCCTGTGAAGATGAGACGGCAGGGGAATGAGACCCCAGACGGTAGGCAGGTGGTTCAGAAAAGAAGTCACGGGGGCTGGAGCGGGTTTGCAGCAATGGGGAGGCTGAAGGTGTTCACCTCCGTGGGGGAGAGGGTGGAGGCTGGAAGGTCAGGATCCGGCATTCATGGAGTCTTTTGGGAGGGGACGAGCTGTCCAACTCACGAGCAGGTGGTGGACCAGGCTTCCCAAGACAACGCCGGGACCACCGACTCTCCAGCGTCCTCACCGGAGCCCACAGAGGGGCAAGTGTCAGGAATCAGAGCGCTCCTCACACGCCGTGACCTAGCGAACAAACCCCTTCCCCTTTCCAGCCTCAGCTTCCCCATGTGTAGAACGACGGAAACGGCCGGCCGGTGGCTCCAAAACCTGGCTACCTAGCCCTGGCTGGAGAGACGGGAAGGGTGTGGCTTTTACACTTTGACCCTGGAGAGATGTGGATACGTCAGTGGTGGGGTCACATTAGGTCTATATGGGAGGCGGCATCCTGGCCCCTGGGCGCACAGACAGTGGAATTCAACCTTGACCCAGCCTCTGACTGTGAGACCAGAACGTGCTCTCTCTGAGGACCAGTTTCCTCGCCAGAGGAGTGGGGAGAACACTGAACTCCACCGGGCTTGGTAGGAAGATCAACCGTGTCAATATTTGCATAGCACTGAGAGCACTGCCTGAGTGCTAGCTGGTTGCTACGCATGGAAGTGCTATCTAGGGGTCTGAGAACACTGCCCAGCAGCCAGGCCGCTGCCGTGGACACCCTCTAAAGGGCCCCTCTGGTCTAACACACCAGATTTTCTACCCACCACTCCCTGGCAGAGAAAAGGGACCAGCCCTCAGTCCACTCGTATCTTAGAGCAGAAAGAGCGTGCCAAGCCTGACTCTCGGCTCACTACTGAGGCAGACCTGATGGCAATTAGGTTCTTTTAACCATAGCTCTGATCAGCATGTCAGACTGGGCAGGTTAACAACCCTGACATGGAACCTCCAAATTGCCAAGTTGAAAAGACTCTCAAGACCATCATCAGTCAGCTTTCCTTTCAAACACACAAGGGAACTTCCAAAAAACAAACCCTGGATCTCTGTAACAAGTTAGAGGGTTGGGAGGGAGGTTCAAGAGGGAGGGGACTGATTACACCTATGGCTAACTCACACTGAGGTATGACAGACACCAAAGCAGTATGGCAAAGCCATTACCCTTCATTTAAAAATGAGGAAATTTAAAAAATTAAACCAGGGCTTCCCTGGTGGTCCAGTGGGTAAAGAGTCTGCCTTGCAGTGCAAGGGGCATCGGTTGGATCCCTGGCCCGGGAAGATCCCATATGTCGCAGAACGGCTGGACCAGTGTGTCCAATTGCGAGCCAGCGCACTGGAGCGCGTGCGCCCATACCGGTGCTCTGCGACAAGAGAGGCCACTGCGATGGGAGGCCCGCACAGGCCTAAGAGTAAAGATAGATGAAAATAAATAATTTACAAAAACAACAAAGGAGGCCAACAATTAAAAAAAAAATTAAACCATATTTCAGGTCACAAAACAAATCTTAAACGATCCCCCCTAAATCATATCATGCATGTCACATTCTCTAAAGAAAATGCCAGGAATTAGAAATAGCCAAGACACCAACCTCGCCCACCACTCGCAATGGAAATGTAAAACACACCTCTCTACCAGGGGGGCTTGGTAGGAAGATCAACCGTGTCAATATTGCATAGCACCGGGAGCACTGCCTGGGTGCAAGCTGGTCGCTACGCATGGAAGTGCTATCTAGGGGTCTGAGAACACTGCCCAGCAGCCAGGCCGCTGCCGTGGACACCCTCTAAAGGGCCCCTCTGGTCTAACACACCAGATTTTCTACCCACCACTCCCTGGCAGAGAAAGGTACCAGCCCTCAGTCCACTCGTATCTTAGAGCAGAAAGAGCGTGCCAAGCCTGACTCTCGGCTCACTACTGAGGCAGACCTGATGGCAATTAGGTTCTTTTAACCATAGCTCTGATCAGCATGTCAGACTGGGCAGGTTAACAACCCTGACATGGAACCTCCAAATTGCCAAGTTGAAAAGACTCTCAAGACCATCATCAGTCAGCTTTCCTTTCAAACACACAAGGGAACTTCCAAAAAACAAACCCTGGATCTCTGTAACAAGTTAGAGGGTTGGGAGGGAGGTTCAAGAGGGAGGGGACTGATTACACCTATGGCTAACTCACACTGAGGTATGACAGACACCAAAGCAGTATGGCAAAGCCATTACCCTTCATTTAAAAATGAGGAAATTTAAAAAATTAAACCAGGGCTTCCCTGGTGGTCCAGTGGGTAAAGAGTCTGCCTTGCAGTGCAAGGGGCATCGGTTGGATCCCTGGCCCGGGAAGATCCCATATGTCGCAGAACGGCTGGACCAGTGTGTCCAATTGCGAGCCAGCGCACTGGAGCGCGTGCGCCCATACCGGTGCTCTGCGACAAGAGAGGCCACTGCGATGGGAGGCCCGCACAGGCCTAAGAGTAAAGATAGATGAAAATAAATAATTTACAAAAACAACAAAGGAGGCCAACAATTAAAAAAAAAATTAAACCATATTTCAGGTCACAAAACAAATCTTAAACGATCCCCCCTAAATCATATCATGCATGTCACATTCTCTAAAGAAAATGCCAGGAATTAGAAATAGCCAAGACACCAACCTCGCCCACCACTCGCAATGGAAATGTAAAACACACTCCTCCTAAATAACTCACAGAATAAAGGATTCAAACTGGAATTTTAAAAATATGAGGGCAGGGCTTTGGGGTCATTTTGTCCTCATTGATGAATCCATAGCACCTAGGACAATGCATGGCACACAATAATTCTTGAATTAAGGAAAGAATAAATAAGTGGAAAGTTAAATGATATGAAGTATACACACTCTTGTTAGAAAATAAATAAGACTGGATATTAATGAGTTAAGTATCCAAAGGCAAAGAACAGCAGAGGAAGCCCAAGAAAGAAGCAATATGTAATAGGTGAACAGAAAAAAATAAAATGGAAACAAACAACACATTCCATTTAAAACAGAAAGGTAAATAGTACCAAAATCCTTTTTCTAAGACTAATAAACATCCAACACACTGATCAGACTTTCCAAATGAGAGACAACAAACACAATATTTGAAATCACAAAGGTAATTAAATTACAGATGTCACAAACATTAGGAACTTCAAAAGGCAATCCTGTGAAGAATTTCATGCCAATAAATTTTGAAAATACATACAAAACAGACAGTTTCCTAGGGAAATATAATTTAACAACATGGAATTCAGAAGAAAATAAAAACCTGAATAGAACCAGTAAAAAAAAAAATCTGAAATAAAAAATCTACCTACAAAAACCCAACAGTTGGTCCAGACATTTTCGAAATGTATTTTACCAGACTTCGGAGAAACAAATAACCCTGCTCTTCTGTAATATATTGCTGAGAATAAAAAAAGAATGCTCCACACCCATGATATCCAACTGCAGATGCACATTACAAAAGAAGAAAACCCTAATCTAACCTCACTAATAAATGCGCAAAACATCCTAAATAAAATACAAGCAAAACAAACATAGCAATGTGCTACAATAAGTACATAATGAGCAAGTTTGTTTTTATCAGGAATGCATCTATATAGTTTAAGAGCTCTATTAATGAAGTTCAGTATATTTCAAAGGTTAAAGGACAAAAGCCACATATTATTTGAACTGATAAAGAGAAAGCATTTGATAATTGAGTTTAAATGCCCTAAAAGATTGGAAAAAGACGGAAACTTCTTTTCATCTGCTATATGGTTATGAACAAAAAAACCACAGTGAATATTCTATTTATAGACAAAATGTTAAAAGCATTCCATTGAAAATCAGGAATAAAATAAGGACATCCACTACCTACACTTTTATTTAATGTTGTATTAAAGCCACTGGCCACATAACAGAGTAAAAAAACACACATTAATGGTAGAAATGGAAAGAGGGGGAAGAAACCTAAATCATCATTATTTGTAGAAGGTATGGCTGTCTACACACTGTCTCCTAACAGTGTAAGAAGTCCATTTCCAGCAAGAGTAGTGGAGAAGACCTCTTTGAAGCAGAAAGCTTACTGCTGCTGTTTCATCGCTAGGTCGTATCTGACTCTTTGAGACCCCACAGAGTACCGTCCACCAGGCTCCTCTGTCCATGCAATTCTCCAGGCAAGAGTACTGGAGTGGATGGCCATTCCCTTCTCCAGGGTTCAAATCCCAGTCTCCCAGTCTCCTGCACTGCAGGCAAATTCTTTACCATCTGAGCCACCAGGGAAACCCCGCATTACGATAAAAACAAGTCACAGACTGGAGGACGATAACTGCAAAACACACAACCAACAAGGCTAGTGTTTATGATATAGACAGAATTCCTGGAAGTCAACAGAGAAAATATTCAACAGGAAAATGAGCGAACTAAAAGAACAAATAATTCACATGACTAATCAACAAAGGAAAAGATGCCCATTCTCACTAGTAAACCAGAAAATTTAAGCTAAAAACATGTAGAGGGCTTCCCCTGGTGGTCCAGTGGGTAAGGACACCGCCTTGCAGTGCAAGGGGCGCCGGTTCGAGCCCTGGCCTGGGAAGATCCCACGTGCCGCGGAGCGGCTGGACTGATGTGTCCAATTACCGCGCCAGAGCTCTGGAGCGCATGCGCCCAGAGCCGGCGCTCTACAACGACAGACGTCACCATGATGGGAGGCCCACAGGAGCCAAAGAACAAAGACGGATGAACATAGAGAAAGACCAATAGAAGTGGCCCGCCTGCTCCCCTCCCTCCCCAACCCGACTCCCGCCCAAAAAATAAATAAATAAATAAATCTTTAAAAAAAAAAAAAAAAAAAACATGTAGAAACTGATGAAAACTGGTCCTTACTGCACCCTATATGCACAAAATAAGTTCTCCTTAGTTCAAAGATTCACGTGGAAAACAATATCTTAAAACTTTAAGGGGAAAAAACGGAATATCTCTATGACTTTGTGGGGTAGAGAAGGATTTCTTAAACAAAATACAAGGTACATACACAAAAATACATTTGACTAAATTTAAAACTATAATAAATGCCATTTCATAATTATTGCCTGGTAACAATTAAAATCTGCTTTCAGCAAGATCTGGTAGGGATGTATAAATCGGGGGAGTCTTTTAGAGAACAATTAGATTTTATCCTGTAAAGATGTGTGTCCTCTCACAGTTAAGTAATCCCAAATGCAAGCGTAAGAGGATTCACAGCTGCATTGCTGGCAGCAGAAAATACATCAAACAGGACAATGGATAAGCGAAGAAGCTGTGCTGATCTAGGGAATACCGTAATTCAGGAAAAAGTGAAGGCACTAGAGCAACATATATCAGTGAGAATCTATCTGAAAACAAGGCTGAGCAAAACAACAAGCAACCAAATAATGAGCAGTGTGACACCATTCAAATAAGAGTTTACAAACAGGAAAATGAGCGAACTAAAAGAACAAATAATTCACATGACTAATCAACAAAGGAAAAGATGCCCATTCTCACTAGTAAACCAGAAAATTTAAGCTAAAACATGTAGAGGGCTTCCCTGGTGGTCCAGTGGGTAAGGACACCGCCTTGCAGTGCAAGGGGCGCCGGTTCGAGCCCTGGCCTGGGAAGATCCCACGTGCCGCGGAGCGGCTGGACTGATGTGTCCAATTACCGCGCCAGAGCTCTGGAGCGCATGCGCCCAGAGCCGGCGCTCTACAACGACAGACGTCACCATGATGGGAGGCCCACAGGAGCCAAAGAACAAAGACGGATGAACATAGAGAAAGACCAATAGAAGTGGCCCGCCTGCTCCCCTCCCTCCCCAACCCGACTCCCGCCCAAAAAATAAATAAATAAATAAATCTTTAAAAAAAAAAAAAAAAAAACATGTAGAAACTGATGAAAACTGGTCCTTACTGCACCCTATATGCACAAAATAAGTTCTCCTTAGTTCAAAGATTCACGTGGAAAACAATATCTTAAAACTTTAAGGGGAAAAAACGGAATATCTCTATGACTTTGTGGGGTAGAGAAGGATTTCTTAAACAAAATACAAGGTACATACACAAAAATACATTTGACTAAATTTAAAACTATAATAAATGCCATTTCATAATTATTGCCTGGTAACAATTAAAATCTGCTTTCAGCAAGATCTGGTAGGGATGTATAAATCGGGGGAGTCTTTTAGAGAACAATTAGATTTTATCCTGTAAAGATGTGTGTCCTCTCACAGTTAAGTAATCCCAAATGCAAGCGTAAGAGGATTCACAGCTGCATTGCTGGCAGCAGAAAATACATCAAACAGGACAATGGATAAGCGAAGAAGCTGTGCTGATCTAGGGAATACCGTAATTCAGGAAAAAGTGAAGGCACTAGAGCAACATATATCAGTGAGAATCTATCTGAAAACAAGGCTGAGCAAAACAACAAGCAACCAAATAATGAGCAGTGTGACACCATTCAAATAAGAGTTTTAAAACAGGCAAAAAATGCTGTGCAGTATTTGCATGCATGTATACATTTTATAGGGCTTCCCTGGTAGCTCAGATGGTAAAGAATCGACCTGCAGTGCAGGAGACCCAGGTTCAATCCTGGGTCAGGAAGATCCCTTGGAAGAGGGCATGGCAACCCACTCCAGTATTCTTGCCTTGAGAATCCCATGGACAGAGGAGCCTGGTGGGCTGCAGTCTCCATGGGGTTGCAAGAACTAGCACACGTGTAGCCTAATACTGAGTATTTAATTTTTAATTATTGCTTTTGCTAGGCACAGAAATACCCATAAAAATGGTAAATGCCAAGTTCAGAACATTGAGAAGCAGCAGGAGTGTATAAAGAAGGACTACACATATGCTTCATCTGCATTTGTCATGACATTTTTAAAAAGATTTAAAGCAAATATGACCAAATGTCCTTTATGGCAAAACTGTGTCATGATGATATAGGCATTCATTCATTCATTCATTCTTTAGACTCTTCTGGGTGCTCAAAATGTTTCACAGCTTTATAAACATACTATCAGTTTCCTCTAACCCCTCAGAGTGGACAGTCCTCATTTAATGTTTTTGGCAATATCCTCTCACCTTCTGTTTGATCATTTCCAGAAGTGGGAAACTTCTGGGATCCCACTAGTGGGATCACTACCATGGGGATTATTTATTCAGAAAGTCCAGGGTCTCGTCCGATGAGGACGCATGCTAGTTTTTGGAGTTTTGGGGTCTTAGAGCCAAAAAGTTGAATGAAACCAAAAAAAAAAAGGGAGGGATTCATGACGTACAATACATTTGCAGAACTGCAATGAAGTGTTTCAAAGCATTAGCTACTTGCTGGAAATACATAACTGTCTGAGAGCCCTCATGACTCCTGCATCATCATGATGGCCATCCACAGTCACGAGATCGGGACCCGCCCCGGTCATGTGGCTTCTGCGACATCCCCAACCAGTCACTCCTAGCTCCGCAAGCCACACTCACCACATACCATGACAGAAGCTCCGTCTCTCTTTTTTTATAATAGTAGGGTTTTTTAATGGGCAGGCAGAAAATAATGCTCTATTTATAATAATCCTGTCATTGGAAGCTTCTGATATTTACAAAGTCCTTGGAGGGTAGGGGGAGGGGAACGGCCTTGCACTGAGATGTGTGACACCACCACTTCTGTGGGTGGGCAGATCTGACTGTTAAAAAAGTTCTTCCCCAAGGAATCTGAAGTCTGTCCTCTCTGAAACTTTCTGATTTTCCCCTTTGAAATCCCCAGGGTCAGCTTGTCCACCAGAAGTTGGGAATATGTGGGGTGTGTGTGTGTGTGTGTATGTTTTATACATCCATCCCATGTTTCCTATAGATATTTTCCATTGTGCCCCTACCGTTTCTGTGCCTCTAGAGGAAACTTCCATTTCTGAGTCTCCCAAGGCTCAGATATGAGGAACCACAACAAGAAAGCTGAGGTTATAACAACCGTCATTCGAAAAACACAGAAACACGAAAGTGGTTATGCTCCTAAAATGTACTTACTTAAAGTAATTGAAATTGGTATATCAATGGCCTGTCATTTCTGGGAACATCATACCTTTGGCTAAGAAATGTAATTTCACGAACAGATTGTTCATCATTCTGGCTTTTCTTTCGTTGGAACTCAACAAAGTCTCATTGAAAAAAATTATGACACTTTATTTTCTTAAGAGCTGGTGATTTGTGAGGCCCACTCAGTAGGAACATAGGGCATATTTTACTGAGAATGGAGATGCTAAGGTGATATTTTCTTTTAGGCAGCGAACTCTAGGTGAGTGATATGTAGATAGGTATTAATACAAACATGTACAACTTTAACTGAGGGGAAAGCAATCCTAGGTTAATGGCAAGAGAGGAGAAGGGATGGGGGGAAAGGTGGGTAGGGAAAAAAAAAAAACAGAGGAGGGCAGAGAGAATAGAGAGCAAACTCAATCCATCCTAAACAAGCAGCAAAGATTCGAGCGTGCCAGAACTCCAACTCTGGGCTCCCCCGGCCAAGAACCACAGTGAGGCCTTCCCCTTCTCCCTCCAGGGTCACGAGTCTGTTCACACAAGGCAAGAGGGGCTGGGCAGAGCCAGCCAGATCTAATCAATTATCTGCGATGGTCCTCGGAGGGGCGTGTAACACAAGGTCACTTGTGAGGACTCCAACTTACACACTAGTACATCTGCTTAATCCATGCCTAAGACCGTGTAAACAAAGATGAATCCCTGCAAATTCAGACTCTATTGTTTTTGGCCACTCTGTGGCTTCCTAAATAGATATTGAAGCAATTCTCTAAAACCTACCGTAACCACTGGTTTTTCCTCTTAAGTCCTGATTTCCCTTCCAGTCCAGTCCTGAGCAGAGGTCTGTGTTTAATTTAAGACAGTCTCTGCCATCCAGGCCCCAACGGCCTTGGACAGATGCAGCTCCTTTCTTTGTAGCTGGCTAAGATGGCAAACCCAATGAAGCTCCTTCCAAAGTCAAGAGCTGCCAGGCCCATGAGGTTAGGGAGAAGTGTCTTTGACTCTTCCCAAGGGCTCAGCCTGCTCCTAGATGCACATAGCAGCCCAGACTTTCTGAGACGGAGTCAGGATCACAGAAAGAGGGGGTGGCCAGGGGGTCAGGGTCGCCGTCCTATCCTGGCTCTCCAACTGCCAGGACAGTCATAGGACCCTGGAAACATTCTTGAACCTAACTTTCCAGCTCAGAAAACCATTTCAAACTCACTACCTCATTTGTATCTCACAAAACCTCTACCAATGAGACAAACATGACCACTTCAGTCTATCTTTGTGGCTGTACTGTGTAGCATGTGGGAGCTTAGTTCCCCAACCAGGAGTCAAACCCATGTCCCCTGCACTGGAAGCTCAGAGTCATAACCACCAAACCACCAGGGAAGTCCCAAGGCTCTGTTCTAAAATCCTGCCCATCTCACTCAGAAAGAAATCTGCATCCTTGCTGTGGCCAGAGAGGCCCCACATGGTCCAGTCTCTGGCCTCCTCTCAGACCACACCTGTCCCACTCCCTTCTGCCCTCTCTGCTCCTGTCACATTGGCCTCCTGAGCTCTCCTTAAACAAACCAAGCAGAGTCCTGCCCCAGGGCCTTTGCACATACTGCTTCCGCGGCCTATATGCTCTTGCCCCAGATATCCACGCCATTTGCCATCTTACTTCATGATGGTACCTGCTCCAATGCAACATTATCTACTTTACTAAGAATTAATACCTTTCCCTGTGTTGTATTCTGCCCCTTTACTCTGTTTCAGAGTAAGGAGACACCCTAATCCTCAGATACGTAATATACATATTTGCTCTCCTCTGTCACTGTCTGTCCTTCTGCCTACAGAATGGAAGTTCTTTAAGAAGAGGCACTTTGTCAACACACAGAAATCACTGGCATTCCTATACACAAACAATGAAAAATCAGAAAACGAAATCAAAGAGGCAATCCCCTTCACCATTGCCACCAAAAGAATCAAATATCTAGGAATAAACCTACCCAAAGAAACAAAAGAACTATACACAGAAAATTACAAGACACTCATGAGAGACATTAAAGAAGACTTAAACAGATGGAGAGATATTCCATGTTCCTGGGTCGGAAGAATCAATATTGTGAAAATGACCATATTACCAAATATCATATACAGATTCAATGCAATACCTATCCAACTACCATTGACATTTTTCACAGAACTAGACCAAATAATAACACAGTTCATATGCAAACACAAAAGACCTCGAATAGCCAAAGCAATCCTGAGAAAGAAAAACGGAGTTGGAGAAATCAGCCTCCCTAACTTCAGACTCTACTACAAAGCAACAGTCATCAAGACAGTATGGTACTGACACAAAAACAGAACTATAGATCAATGGAACAAGATTGAGAACCCAGAGATAAACCCACACACCTATGGGTACCTTATTTTTGACAAAGGAGGCGAAACTATAAAATGGGACAAAGACAGCCTCTTCAACAAGTGTTGCTGGGAAGATTGGACAGCCACATGCAAAAAAATGAAATTGGGACATTCCCTGACACCATACAAAGATCAACTCAAAATGGATTAAAGAACTAAATATAAGACCAGAAACCATCAAACTCTTAGAGGAGAATATAGGCAAAACCGTCAAGGACATAAATCAAAGCAAGATCTTCTCTGACCCACCTACTAAAATAGCAGAACTGAAAAGAAAAGTGAACACATGGGACCTAATGAAACTTAAAAGCTTTTGTACAGCAAAAGAAATTACAAAAAAGCCAAACACACACCCCACAGAATGGGAGAAAATCATAGCAAATGAAACAACAGACAAAGAATTAATCTCCAAAATCTACAAGCAACTCAGACAACTCAGCACCAGAAAAACGAACAACTCAATCAAAATATGGGAAAAAGACCTAAAGAGACGCCTCTCCAAAGAGGACATACAGATGGCCCAAAAGCACATGAAATGATGCTCAACTTCGCTTATTATTAGAGAAATGCAAATTAAAACCACATTGAGATACCACCTCACACCTGTTAGAATGGCCATCATCAACAAATCGACAGACAATAAATGCTGGAGAGGGTGCGGAGAAAAGGGAACCCTCTCGCATTGCTGGTGGGAATGTAAACTGATACAGCCTCTATGGAAGACAGTATGGAGATTCCTTAAAAAACTAAAAATAGAGGCACCCTTTGACCCAGCAATCTCACTATTAGGCCTATATCCTGATGAAATCAAAACTGAAAGAAGCACCTGTACCCAATGTTCATTGCAGCTCTCTATACAATAGCCAGAACATGGAAGCAACCTAGATGTCCATCAACAAATGAATGGATACAGAAGCTCTGGTACATATATACAATGGAATACTACTCAGTTGTTAAAAGAAATGCAGAAGACTCAGTTCTAATGAAGTGGCTAGCTCTAGAACCTATGATAAAAAGTGAAGTAAGTCAAAAAGAGAAAGGCAAGTACAGTATACTAACTCATATACATGGAATCTAGTAAGATGGTCATGATAACACACGCAGTGAACTCATGGAAAAACAGACAGAGAATAGACATAAGGACATTGTGGAGAACGAACAGTGAGAGGGAGGCATAGAGGAGGTAACATCAAAACCCATACTGGCACGTGTGGAAAAGATAGCTATTGTCATTGTGCTAAGGGAATAGGAGTGCCTACAATCACTTGGGGTGATGGTCTGGAGGGGTGTGGGGGGGAACTGGGTGGGGTGGGGTCCAGGGATATGCATATGAATGATCTGGGAACATACATGTCAGTGAATAACAAAACTGTAAAATCTTTAAAATAAAGAATAAAACAAAAAAAAAGTAAAAAAAAAAAAAAAAAAGAAGAAGAGGCACTTTGCTTTGCTCACTGGTCTAGAACAGTGCCCAGGACACAGCAAACAGTCAAGAACTCTTTCATATTTGAGTACGTGGGCTTATTGCCTCAGTTACATGACTGCAGGGAAACCAGGAGCCAGAGAGGTTTGATAAACGGCCTGAGGATGTGAGCAGGGGAGCACGGAATGTTGGGTCATGTCTGTAAATGGAAAGACCAGAGCTCTGTCCTACATGTGAGCCAGCCGGGGAAACTGGGGAAAATGACTCGTCCTCTCCAGATCTTGAATTGTAGTTAACAACCCAGCTTTTCACATTTGCCTAGCTTCACCACTTATAAAATTCATCCTGGTGTGCACCCTGCTTGTTCTTAAGCGTCACACCTCCCTGTGAGCGAGAGAGGATGTGGTCAATCCTAGGAGCTCAGAGAAGCCAAGTGTCTGTCCAAGGCAGCCCAGCCAGGATGTGGCAGAAGCAGGTCTCCTGAAGTCCTCTCCAGACCTAACAAGTTCCCAGAGATGCTCAACCACCTTTCTAGGGCATTGGCCTGATTATCTGAAATCCATGCGTCCTCAGGACTTGCCTTTGACACTACAGTCTTCCCAGCTTTCCACTGGTGTCTCCTTCCTCCCAGTGACGGCATACATGGGATTTACGCTCTGTCAGATGCTGGGAAACTGGCCCATGTCCACTATATTCTAAATGACATACTCTAAACTATATTTTTCGACAGACAACACAGCCCACTCTTGTCTTCTTCCACGTGTCCAATGCCATCTGAACGTCAGACTTCGATCTCTGACCCAGACTTTGCTTTTGAGCTCTGGATCCAGCTGCCTGAATGGCATCACCCAGATGTTGTAGAAATACCTTGACTCAGTATGTCTAAAACTGAATGAGGGTCCCCCCAGCTGGCTCTCCTCTGGCTCTCCCCATCTTGGCAAGTGAAGTCTTCACCTCTCAGCTGTTAACACTAGATGCCTACGAATGACTCTCATCCTTCTCCCCAGCCAAACCTGATGTACTTAACCTGTTAAAGAATCCTGAGTCATATCTACACCTATTTCCTTGACCTAGAAGATGCTGAACAAAATTACAATACAGAGCCGTTGCCTTGTTAGAAGTCTGTCTTCCCCATAGACGGTAAGTTTCACGAAGGCAGAGATCACAGCTCTTGTCCACTTTTGCATTCCCAGCTCTTAGCACAATATCTGGCACAGAGCAGGTGCTCAATATTCACTGAACAAATGATTTCGCAAAATGTCCATAACCTCCAGGAAGTTGGCGCTGAGGCAGTGAAAGAAGAGGTGCTAAGAAGTGAGGAGAAGTTGGAAGTGATACTCATGTGATTATAAGTTTTCCTAAAGATGGGGAGTGGGCTTCCCTGGTGGCCCAGTGGTAAAGAACCTGCCAGTCAATGCAGGAAACTCTGTTTGATCCCTGGAGAAGGAAATGTCAGCTCACTCTAGCACTCTCGCCTGGAGAAGTCCATGGACAGAGGAGCCTGGCATGCTAAAGTCCACGGGTGACAAAAGAGTCGGACTTGACTTAGCAACTAAAGAAAAACAACAGAGATAAGAAGCCCTCCATGAAAGCCCGAGGAAACAGGGGCTTTGATTCCAGGAGGCCGGGGCAGGGGTAACGGGTGACTGCCAGGGGAGGGGCAAGTCCAGGTCCTGTAGGCTGCAGGCGCTCCTCCCAGATGCTAATGGGGTCCTCCTTTCTGCAGAGACAAGGCAGCCTGGAACTCAGGACTCTCCTCTGTCAGCAAGCAAGAGCAGAGATGACCCAAAACGGTTAAGCCTTTTGTAAATAGTTTACCCAGCATTACAAATTCATTGCATTCTCCCTTTTCCAAATGAACAGTTTGATTTTTTAGGTTTTTTTCTTGCACATAAACAGTCTCGTTAACGCGGGTCAAGAAAGAAGGCCTCAGAGAGAGACAACAGTGGCAAAACAGGAGCTGGAAGTCTCCTGCCAAAGTCTTCTCACATCCACCGCGTTTAACCAAAGACAAAGCCTCTAAAACACAGACGCTCCATATTTCGAAAGGATGGGAGGCAGTCAAAGGCAGCTGCATCTCTCCATGCCTGTGGAGAACATAGGGCACATAGTGTCATTTAGTCACTAAGTCGTGACCCACTCTGCAACCCCGTGGACTGCAGCTAGACCAGCTCTTCTGCCCATGGGATTCTCCAGGCAAGAATACCAGAGTGGGTTGCCATTTCGTCCTCCAGGGGATCTCCCCAGTCCAGGGATTGAACCTGTGTCTCCTGCATTGCCGGTGGATTCTTTACCACTGGCACCACCAGGGAAGCCCATGGCACACAGCAGGACCACTTTCATCATTTGTAGACTGACCAGCAGATGAGACTTTTGGACTCCAAGGGTGAAATCTAACCACAAGCAGATAGAGGAAGTCAGGAAGTCAGGATTTATGGTCTTATCTATTCTTTTATTTATATATTTATTTACTGGCCACTTCTATTGGTCTTTCATTTATTTCCTTTTTTGTTGTTCTTTTGGTTTGTGTGGGCCTCCCATCTCAGTGGCCTCTCTCATCACAGAGCACCGGCTCTGGGCGCATTCGCTCCAAAGCTCCGGCTTGGTAGTTGGACACATCAGTCCAGCCACTCCGCAGCGCATGGAGGATCTTCCCAGGCCAGGGATCAAACCGGTGCCCCTTGCACTGCAAGGCGGTGTCCTTACCCACTGGACCACCAGGGAAGCCCTTATCCATTCTTTTTAAAGAGAAAAAAAATATGAACTGAGGCTATATAAGAGCTGCAGAGCACTTAATCCACTGACCAAGTCCCACCAGCGAGCTCTTCCCATGAAAGCCAAGCTCTCACTTGAAATCCAGGGAATGCAGGCAGTGCCCAGACAAGCTCAGAAATGTTCACCTGCTCCCTTTCAGTCATTTGGGAACTTTTAAAAACTGTGCACATGATCATCACACTCGAGACCATGTAGGTGAGTATGCAGATGAACAAGTTTGGGCTTCTCCCTGTGATCTGTCATACTCTAAGGCCTTCCTTTGGATGTTCGAAATCATGTAGCCTAAACATGTACTTCTAACCCAAACAAAAATGCAGAGGCAGGTTCCTGGAGCTGGAAGGGCTTCCCAGGGGTGACAGTGTCCAAGTTTATGCCTCTAAACCTGCCTGTAACAGCTCGAGCCAAAGGGAACGACCTGCCAAAAGCTTGTAAGCAGTTATTTCTTCATGGTTTTTAAAGGTATTTTTGATATGGACCATTTTTAAAGTCTTTACTGAATCTTTTTACAATATTGCTTCTATTTTATTTATGTTTTGTGTTTTTCTTGGCCTCGAGACAGGTGGGATCTTAGCTCCCCAACCAGGGATTGAGCCCACACCACCTACATTGGAAGGCAAAGTCTTGACCACCGGAGTGCCAGGGAAATTCCAGTTATTTCTTTTTATTTTTTTATTTTTATATTTTTACAGTGTTATGTTGGTTTCTGCCATACAATAATGGGAATCAACCATAATTATGCATACATCTTCTCCCTCTGTAGCCTCCCTTCCCTCCCCACATTTCATCCCTCCATATCATCACAGAGTGCCAGACTGGGCTCCCCGTGATACACAGCAATTTCTCACCAGCAACTTCTCACTCTCCCCCTTACAAAACCTGATAGTGTATACAGGTTGATGCCACAGGGTCACGCTGAGACACAGACAGGCTAAGGTACAGGTCAGACGGAAGAAAAATATCTCTGGGATTTCATCTTGAGAGACAGGAATATCACCTAATGCTTATAAATGTCTCTGGGAAACTTCCTTCTCAAAGGGCATGTCGCAGGATGTCACGGTTGCAGTGGACTGAACTGTAGCTACCAAACCATACACCCAGGTCCTGACCCCAGAGCCTGCAAATGTGACTTTCCCTGGAAAAGGATCTTTGCAGATGGAACTAAGTTAAGGCTCTTGGGATGAGCTCATCCTAGATTTAGGGTCGGTATCTAAGTCTAATGACCAGTGTCCTTCAAAGACACACACGCAGGGAAGAAGGCTACTTGAAGACAAAGGTGGGGACTGGAGTGATATGGCCACAAGTCCAGGACCTCCTGGCACCACCAGAAGCCAGAAGAGGCAGGAAAGACTCTCTGATAGAGTCTTTGGAGGGAGTGTGGTCCCACCATCACTTTCATGTGGACTGCCAGCCTCTTCAACCCTGATAGAATACATTTCTGCTGTTTTAAGCCCCCCAGGTCATGCTCATTTGCCACAATATCCCCAGTGTCTCAGCAGTAAAGAACCCTCTTGCCAATGCAGGCGATCCCTGTTCAATCTCTGGGCCAGGAAGATCCTCTGGAGGAGGCAACGGCCACCCACTCCAGTGTTCTTGCCTGGAGAATTCCATGGACAGAGGAGCCTGACAGACTACAGTCCATGGGGTCTCAAAGAATTAGACACCACTGAAGCAACTTAGCATGCATTGATATTAAAGAAAACGTTGGTGTTTTAAGGTCTCTTTGGGTTTCAAAGTACTTTAAACATCCCTTGCGGAAAGCAGACAGGCAATGCATGGTTATGTTGGTTTCTGCCATACAATAATGGGAATCAACCATAATTATGCATACATCTTCTCCTCTGTAGCCTCCCTTCCCTCCCACATTTCATCCCTCCATATCATCACAGAGTGCCAGACTGGGCTCCCCGTGATACACAGCAATTTCTCACCAGCAACTTCTCACTCTCCCCCTTACAAAACCTGATAGTGTATACAGGTTGATGCCACAGGGTCACGCTGAGACACAGACAGGCTAAGGTACAGGTCAGACGGAAGAAAAATATCTCTGGGATTTCATCTTGAGAGACAGGAATATCACCTAATGCTTATAAATGTCTCTGGGAAACTTCCTTCTCAAAGGGCATGTCGCAGGATGTCACGGTTGCAGTGGACTGAACTGTAGCTACCAAACCATACACCCAGGTCCTGACCCCAGAGCCTGCAAATGTGACTTTCCCTGGAAAAGGATCTTTGCAGATGGAACTAAGTTAAGGCTCTTGGGATGAGCTCATCCTAGATTTAGGGTCGGTATCTAAGTCTAATGACCAGTGTCCTTCAAAGACACACACGCAGGGAAGAAGGCTACTTGAAGACAAAGGTGGGGACTGGAGTGATATGGCCACAAGTCCAGGACCTCCTGGCACCACCAGAAGCCAGAAGAGGCAGGAAAGACTCTCTGATAGAGTCTTTGGAGGGAGTGTGGTCCCACCATCACTTTCATGTGGACTGCCAGCCTCTTCAACCCTGATAGAATACATTTCTGCTGTTTTAAGCCCCCCAGGTCATGCTCATTTGCCACAATATCCCCAGTGTCTCAGCAGTAAAGAACCCTCTTGCCAATGCAGGCGATCCCTGTTCAATCTCTGGGCCAGGAAGATCCTCTGGAGGAGGCAACGGCCACCCACTCCAGTGTTCTTGCCTGGAGAATTCCATGGACAGAGGAGCCTGACAGACTACAGTCCATGGGGTCTCAAAGAATTAGACACCACTGAAGCAACTTAGCATGCATTGATATTAAAGAAAACGTTGGTGTTTTAAGGTCTCTTTGGGTTTCAAAGTACTTTAAACATCCCTTGCGGAAAGCAGACAGGCAATGCATGGTTCCCATTTGGGGCAACCACGACAGGTGGTTAAAGGGATGTTTGATCCCCAAACCCGCCAACATTATAACCAGCACAGTGACAACACAGGAATCAAACAGTTGAGAGGCTCAGCCCAAAGAGGGAGGTTTACTGAGATCCCTGGGAGGAAGACGGAAGATGACCCAGGAGGGCTCTGGGGAATGGGATTCTGGCTTGTTTACGGAGCTGTTGTTACCATGCTCCCTCTGGGTGACTCACCCTAAAGCAGTCTGTTCACCTTCCAGATTTCAAATTGCCAAACATCTCTTCTGGATCCAAGACCAGGGCAATCAAACTGGATCCTTCTTCCACCACCCACAATACAGGCTGAAAAGGCTGGGGGTCGGGGTCTCCCCACACAACCCTTCTTGACAGGGCTCAGCGGACTCAGAGCCCCTGACCCTACTTTCCCAGGGACCCATCTCGGGCCTCAGTCTGCCGGCCAGCTCCCAGCTTCTGCCAGAGACAGGAGGCCAGGGGGGAAGATGATAAAGCCAGAAGAAATGAGATCTCATTTTGGGAGGTGGCCTGGAGCCTGCTGAATCTGAGAAAGCTCCCTGTTTCTCACAGGCCCGCCGACGTTCTGGCCCTTTCTTCCTCACCTATGGCTTATCTGCCACTCGAGGAGATCATGCCAGAGTGACCTTGGATGGGCGAAGGCTTAAAACACAGACACCATTTTAGGGTCCAGTTCACACCAGTCCCCATTCTCTGCTCACAAATCCAAGGATCTGAATTGAAAGAAAAGTCAAGAAGAAACCTCAGACAAGGGTTCTCTCCACATCCTGTCAGTCAAACCTGGATTAGAAAAGGACAGAAAAAGCAGGGAGGCTGACTCCAGGCCCTCCTGACCATGCCACACAGCTTATGGAGTCTTAGTTCCCCAGCCAGGGATTAAACCCAGCCCTTGGAAAATGGAAGCAGAGTCCTAACCACTGAACCACCAGGGAAGTCCCAAGAATGAGGTTATAATACAGTGCTTCCTGATATCCATGGATGTCTGTGTGTGCTCAGTCTTGTCCAACTCTTTGCAACCCCACGAACTGTAGCCCGCCAGGCTCCTCTGTCCGTGGGATTTTTCAGACAAGAACACTGGAGTGGGTTGCCATTTCCTTCACCAGGGGATCTTCCAGACCCAGGGACTCAACCTGCATCTCCTGCATTGGCAGGCAGGTTCTTTACCACAGAGCCAACCAGGGAAGCCCTCTGTTATCCCTGAGTGGTACCTATAGTCCTTCCTCCTCCTCTTCTTCCTCCTCCTCTTTCTCCTCCTCCTTCCCCTTCTTCTAGTCTAAGGAGACTTACTGATTTTAACTCTGAGTAAAATTTACATCTTTCAAATTTCAAAGGTGCCCAGTTGAGGAGGATCACAGCAGGAAGTACTAAGAAGCCACTATCCTAAATTATGTATGGTTGGGAAGCAAAGATAGGCGAGTCAGCCTAGGCGGCCTACCCCTGAAGAGCCCTATCTGATCAGTGTAGAGGCTAATACGACATTTTCGTGAGTCACTGAAAGGGTGTGAAGGTCCACCCTCAATACTACAGGGAGATAAAGCAACGGTTAATGGAAATGAAAAATAGCATAAAGGGAAGAACATCATATTAAAGTATTTATCAAGTGCTCTTCTGTGGATTAATAATATTTTCCATAGGTCAATGCTGTTTGTGTATACATGTTAGAAGCCTGGCAGAAAAAAAAAAAATCATCTCAACTACAAGCAACCCTGTCTCTTTCTCGGAAGTCACAGTGACCCTACTTGCCCTCTAAATTGCTTCCAGAAGTCTAAGTTATCAAAAGGAGTGTAGTGCTTTTCTGGTGGATCATTTACCACATTTCCTCCTGGAGTTAAAACTGTAGGTCATGATTTGTCTTAGTGATTCTCCTGCCAAAACCCAGGCTTCGTTCAACTGATGAAATGTCTTCATTGAAGAAGCCACTCATAACTTCCATTGCCTTGGAGCATTTTCCCACCTTAGCATTAGGGTTGGGAGATGTGAACAGCTCCGGGATTTAACAGAAGTAACCCACTCATTCCGGGAATGTGAAGAATGGCGGCTGGACCAGAGGTGGACCCCTGAGCCTAGGAGAATGACCCACCTACGCTCCAGAACACCCACTCCCCCCACTGCAGAGGCAAGAAAGAGGCTTCCCGCTCTCCCAGAGGGGTACCTGATCAATGGGAGAGTTCTGGGGTGTGAAGTAAGTGAGATCTGCCCCAGCCTCACGCACAGAAAACAACTGATCAGCTGCAAGGGAGACATTACGATGAAACCACGTGCCAAGGGCTGCATCTACGTCTCTCTCCCTCAGCACAAAAGCATGTGCAATTAGGAACCCAGGGGTTGAGTAAAGATCCTGAACTTCCAGTAATGTCTCCTACTAACAGAACCCTCTGGAACTAACCCCAACCCTCCTCCTACTGAAATAAAAAGCACATGTCTGTCCTTCGTATGTTCAACCATAAGGTAAAGACTAAGAACTCTTTAATATATTCCTGTGATGTATTAATCCAAAGAACCCAAATTTCAGGGGGAAATTATACATGTGTATTTTGTTGTGTTGTTCAATTGCTCAGTCATGTCCAACTCTGAGATCCCATGAACTGCAGGACAGCAGGCTTTCCTGTCCTTACTATTTCCTGGAGTCTGCTCAAACTCATGTCTATTGAGTCAGTGATGCCATCCAAACACCTCATCCTTTGAAGTGTTTATCCTGTGTTAGCTACAGTGTAAGGAAGGGCCAAAAAGCTTCCCAGTGGCATCTAAAAAATTTTCGTGCTCTTCTGTGGATTAATAATATTTTCCATAGGCAACCCGGGTCTCTTTCCCCGGAAGTCACAGTGACCCTACTTGCCCTCTAAATTGCTTCCAGAAGTCTAAGTTATCAAAAGGAGTGTAGTGCTTTTCTGGTGGATCATTTACCACATTTCCTCCTGGAGTTAAAACTGTAGGTCATGATTTGTCTTAGTGATTCTCCTGCCAAAACCCAGGCTTCGTTCAACTGATGAAATGTCTTCATTGAAGAAGCCACTCATAACTTCCATTGCCTTGGAGCATTTTCCCACCTTAGCATTAGGGTTGGGAGATGTGAACAGCTCCGGGATTTAACAGAAGTAACCCACTCATTCCGGGAATGTGAAGAATGGCGGCTGGACCAGAGGTGGACCCCTGAGCCTAGGAGAATGACCCACCTACGCTCCAGAACACCCACTCCCCCCACTGCAGAGGCAAGAAAGAGGCTTCCCGCTCTCCCAGAGGGGTACCTGATCAATGGGAGAGTTCTGGGGTGTGAAGTAAGTGAGATCTGCCCCAGCCTCACGCACAGAAAACAACTGATCAGCTGCAAGGGAGACATTACGATGAAACCACGTGCCAAGGGCTGCATCTACGCGTCTCTCTCCCTCAGCACAAAAGCATGTGCAATTAGGAACCCAGGGGTTGAGTAAAGATCCTGAACTTCCAGTAATGTCTCCTACTAACAGAACCCTCTGGAACTAACCCCAACCCTCCTCCTACTGAAATAAAAAGCACATGTCTGTCCTTCGTATGTTCAACCATAAGGTAAAGACTAAGAACTCTTTAATATATTCCTGTGATGTATTAATCCAAAGAACCCAAATTTCAGGGGGAAATTATACATGTGTATTTTGTTGTGTTGTTCAATTGCTCAGTCATGTCCAACTCTGAGATCCCATGAACTGCAGGACAGCAGGCTTTCCTGTCCTTACTATTTCCTGGAGTCTGCTCAAACTCATGTCTATTGAGTCAGTGATGCCATCCAAACACCTCATCCTTTGAAGTGTTTATCCTGTGTTAGCTACAGTGTAAGGAAGGGCCAGAGCTTCCCAGGTGGCTCAGTGGTAAAGAATCCGCCTGATAATGAAGGAGACCCGAGAGACATGGGTTCAATCCCTGGGGCAGGAAGATCCCCTGGAGAAGGACCCATTCCAGTATTCTTGCCTGGGAAATCTAATGGACAGAGGAGTCTGGTGGGCTACAGCCCATGGGGTCGGAAAGAGTTAGGCACGACTCAGCACAGCACAGAAACAGTAGCAAAGAAGGGCTAAGAAAACTCTAATGCATCCATATAATGAAATATTATGCAATAATCCAAAGGATGCTCCAAATAACATTTAATAAGACTGAGACTTGCTCTCAGGCTAGGTGACAAAAATAATAATAATATAAAATTAAATATACAGCCTGTTTTTTTCAGCTATGTGACATGCATCAAAAGGAGGTTATAATAGTTTTTTTGGGAGATGAAACATTAGATGAAGTATTCTTCTTTATACTTCCCTTCTTAGATTTTCTACATTCAGCATATATTAGCTGTATATAATTGAAACAATAAAAGGTACTTAACTTGATCAAGCCACGGTTTGAGGGGGCTGGTGATGAGGCATCCGTGGATGAGGTGCTAAGCTGAAAGGCAGCCAGGCATCGCTGTTCAGTCGTTTAGTCACGGTAGACTCTTTCCAGCCTCATGGACTGCAGCACTGCTAGGCCTCCCTGTCCTTCACTGTCTCCCTGAATTTGCTCAGATTTACATCCATTGAGTCAGTAATGCTTTCTAATTTCTTCTCCTCCTGCCTTCAACCTTTCCCAAGATCAGGGTCTTTTCCAGTAAGTCGACTCTTCACATCAGGTGAACAAAGCACTGGCTTAAGCTTCGGCAAGTGTCCTTCCAGTGAACATTCAGGGTTGATTTCCTTTAGGATTGACTGGCTTGATCTCCTTGCAGTCCAAGGGACTCTCCAGAGTCTTCTCCAGCACCACAGTTCAAAAGCAGCAGCTCTTTGATGCTCAGTCATCTTATGGTCCAACTGTCACACCTGTACATGACTACTGGAAAAACCACAGCTTTCACTATGCAGACCTTTGTTGGCAAAGTGATGCCTCTGCTTTTTAATATGCTGTTTAGGGTTGTCATAGCTTTTCTTCCAAGGAGCAAGTGTCTTTAAATTCTGTGGCTGCAGTCACCATCTGCAGTGATTTTAGAGACTAAGAAAATAAAATCTTTCACTTTTCCCACCATTCCTCATCTATTTGCCATGAAGTGATGGGGCAGGATGCCACGATCATCATTTTTTGAATGCTGAGTTTTAAGCCAGGCATCCTCAGTTACTGTGCTGATTGCTGACCTCCCCCCAATCCAGATACTTCAAGCACAGGGGGTGGAAGGGTCCAGAGTGGTCTCTGACTCCACCCAGGGCTCTGCAGACCAAACCCTCTGATTTCAAGCGAGATATTTCACAACAGGGCCCCTGGGTTGGTCACTTCCCTTAAAATAATCCAGCTGGCGAAGCACGCACCGTGGTTGGGAGGATTCATTCATTCATGTTTACAGACAAGCTCTCTGAGATTCCTGGATGGGAGTTGCCCTATGCTAAGCAGTGCGAATATTCGGTTGAGTAGATTTCCAGGGCAAACTTCCCACCACAAATTCTCTAAACTCGATGCAGATGCCCAAATTCAGAATGAAGTTTATGGAAGTTGGCTGGTAGACCATGCACCATCATAATAAAAATGAATCAGAGGTCAACTGTCTACAGTCAGTGGCACATCACCTTGTCTGGCCTTCCTGGAGGACCAGGAGGCTGAGTCCAATGGGTCAGCGTTGGGCAAACTCTGGGCCACGGATGGGCAGGATGACTTGGCCCTGGGTGCGCAATTAACCCTTCCAGGATTATGCACTATATCTCCACCACAGGGACGCAAATGGTCCAAACATGTTGTAGAAATTCTCAGTCCACACCCATTGGCCCCAGACCAAGCAAAAGTAAAATCATGATGCAGAAAATCCTGGATGTGGTATTGCTGGGGAAGCATGAGTGTTTTTGAAGAAGAGCCACAGCAGCAGCTCCCAGACGAGGAATTGGCTCTGGACAAACCATAGGTGAAGAATGACTCATAGGACAGGCTGGCCCTTTGCAAAGGCCAGCACTTAGGCCAGGCTTTGCTACAGTCAGCTTCCAACACGGAAGGAATGTCCAGAAGTTTAATATGCTGTTTAGGGTTGTCATAGCTTTTCTTCCAAGGAGCAAGTGTCTTTAAATTCTGTGGCTGCAGTCACCATCTGCAGTGATTTTAGAGACTAAGAAAATAAAATCTTTCACTTTTCCCACCATTCCTCATCTATTTGCCATGAAGTGATGGGGCAGGATGCCACGATCATCATTTTTTGAATGCTGAGTTTTAAGCCAGGCATCCTCAGTTACTGTGCTGATTGCTGACCTCCCCCCAATCCAGATACTTCAAGCACAGGGGGTGGAAGGGTCCAGAGTGGTCTCTGACTCCACCCAGGGCTCTGCAGACCAAACCTCTGATTTCAAGCGAGATATTTCACAACAGGGCCCCTGGGTTGGTCACTTCCCTTAAAATAATCCAGCTGGCGAAGCACGCACCGTGGTTGGGAGGATTCATTCATTCATGTTTACAGACAAGCTCTCTGAGATTCCTGGATGGGAGTTGCCCTATGCTAAGCAGTGCGAATATTCGGTTGAGTAGATTTCCAGGGCAAACTTCCCACCACAAATTCTCTAAACTCGATGCAGATGCCCAAATTCAGAATGAAGTTTATGGAAGTTGGCTGGTAGACCATGCACCATCATAATAAAAATGAATCAGAGGTCAACTGTCTACAGTCAGTGGCACATCACCTTGTCTGGCCTTCCTGGAGGACCAGGAGGCTGAGTCCAATGGGTCAGCGTTGGGCAAACTCTGGGCCACGGATGGGCAGGATGACTTGGCCCTGGGTGCGCAATTAACCCTTCCAGGATTATGCACTATATCTCCACCACAGGGACGCAAATGGTCCAAACATGTTGTAGAAATTCTCAGTCCACACCCATTGGCCCCAGACCAAGCAAAAGTAAAATCATGATGCAGAAAATCCTGGATGTGGTATTGCTGGGGAAGCATGAGTGTTTTTGAAGAAGAGCCACAGCAGCAGCTCCCAGACGAGGAATTGGCTCTGGACAAACCATAGGTGAAGAATGACTCATAGGACAGGCTGGCCCTTTGCAAAGGCCAGCACTTAGGCCAGGCTTTGCTACAGTCAGCTTCCAACACTGGGAAAGGTGCTGACCACTGTGAGACCCTGAGGCCCCAGATACTGTTCTTTTTCCCACCTCTGACCAGTCTATGGACAGATGGTGCTCATTTGTCAGAGAAAACGGAATGCCTGAGTTATCCCAGAAGATATGGGATGGCATTTCACAGGCTGTCCCCTGACCGCACCTTAGGGACTTCAGAAATAAGAAAGGCCCCAGGGAAGCTGATTTGGTGCTTCAACCTTCAAAGATGTGTAGTTTGCAAAGATTATAGGATGGAAGGATAGTTAAACTGTGGGTCACCTCCCACCCCACGTCACTCTGCACTAGGCCTCCAAAAGTGAAACTGTGTAAGCCATCCAAGTGAATTAGCACCCTCTGCTCACCACTCCCATGAAAAGACCTACTTCCTTTTGCCTCTGGGTTGGCACCTCCACTGACCCCATTCCATTGTACATTTCACCTTGAACTCCAGATCCAGCCTGCTTGGGATTTGTTGTTCAGTCGCTCAGTTGTGTCCAACTCTTTGAGACCCCACAGACTACAGCACGCCACACTTCCCTGACCTCCACTCTCTCTTTGAGCTTGCCCTGACTCATGTCCATTGAGTCAGTGATGCTATCTGACCATCTCCTCCTCTGCCCGCTATTCTCCTTTGGCCTTCAGTCTTTCACAGCACCAGGGACTTTTCCAGTGAGTCAGCTCTTTGCATCGGGTGGTCAAAGTAGCAAGAGGTCATTCTCCGAGCAGGCTGTAGCCTACGAATACTAAATAGCTTTATCGATCTGATCTTAGATGTTCAAAAGAACAGAAATACAGATCACTATATTCTTGGGTGCATTCCTGGATTAAGTCAGCTATTAAGTCAACCCAACTCAAAAGTGGTAACCAAGGGAAGTGAGGACTGGCATCAATTTTGCTCTGAGCTTTGCACAACAATCAGTCCTGAAAATCTCACTAGGGTTACCCACTCCGAGATCATGTGGACCTGCTTCTTTCCAGAAAGCAAAGAGACAGAACAAGATGACCACTGAAGGCACAGGGAGTTCTCAGGGTGGGGGGTTAACATCTATTCAGATTGTTCTTTCTAGTAATTGCTGACATTTCATTTTACTCTACAGATTAAAGGCAACATGTCCACATGACAATAGAAGAAAGAAATGCAGTATGCTCCAGGTTCTGAAACACGTCCTTTAACATGTAAGGAAAGCTACCTCACAGACCCAGAGCAAAAACCTAACCTTGACAAGCCTAAGGGAGAAGGAAACAGATGAAAGGGTGCATTCTAGATGTGGAGCTTCCTGTGCACATCAACAGCACAATGAGACACCGCTCACACTGACCTCTGGTTGCTTCACCACCAGTTCAGCTTGTTAGCAACCCTGACACTTCTCGAACTAACTTTTCCTGGATGATATGCTCCTCTACTGAATTCCTGAGCTTCTGATTTTCTGGCTAGATTCCCTGCACTAGGCCTCCAAAAGTGAAACTGTGTAAGACCTAACCTTCCCTTTTTGCCTCTGGGTTGGCACCTCCACTGACCCCATTCCATTGTACATTTCACCTTGAACTCCAGATCCAGCCTGCTTGGGATTTGTTGTTCAGTCGCTCAGTTGTGTCCAACTCTTTGAGACCCCACAGACTACAGCACGCCACACTTCCCTGACCTCCACTCTCTCTTTGAGCTTGCCCTGACTCATGTCCATTGAGTCAGTGATGCTATCTGACCATCTCCTCCTCTGCCCGCTATTCTCCTTTGGCCTTCAGTCTTTCACAGCACCAGGGACTTTTCCAGTGAGTCAGCTCTTTGCATCGGGTGGTCAAAGTAGCAAGAGGTCATTCTCCGAGCAGGCTGTAGCCTACGAATACTAAATAGCTTTATCGATCTGATCTTAGATGTTCAAAAGAACAGAAATACAGATCACTATATTCTTGGGTGCATTCCTGGATTAAGTCAGCTATTAAGTCAACCCAACTCAAAAGTGGTAACCAAGGGAAGTGAGGACTGGCATCAATTTTGCTCTGAGCTTTGCACAACAATCAGTCCTGAAAATCTCACTAGGGTTACCCACTCCGAGATCATGTGGACCTGCTTCTTTCCAGAAAGCAAAGAGACAGAACAAGATGACCACTGAAGGCACAGGGAGTTCTCAGGGTGGGGGGTTAACATCTATTCAGATTGTTCTTTCTAGTAATTGCTGACATTTCATTTTACTCTACAGATTAAAGGCAACATGTCCACATGACAATAGAAGAAAGAAATGCAGTATGCTCCAGGTTCTGAAACACGTCCTTTAACATGTAAGGAAAGCTACCTCACAGACCCAGAGCAAAAACCTAACCTTGACAAGCCTAAGGGAGAAGGAAACAGATGAAAGGGTGCATTCTAGATGTGGAGCTTCCTGTGCACATCAACAGCACAATGAGACACCGCTCACACTGACCTCTGGTTGCTTCACCACCAGTTCAGCTTGTTAGCAACCCTGACACTTCTCGAACTAACTTTTCCTGGATGATATGCTCCTCTACTGAATTCCTGAGCTTCTGATTTTCTGGCTAGATCTTAACCAAGGCACTTTAGGACCTAGAGCCCTGATGCCGCGGCATCTGTTACAAGTGTCACAAGCCTCACGATGAAATGAAGAGATCCAACTTCAACTGCCAGCCTCTCAGTGTGGGCTTTTTTGGTGGCCTGAGCCTTTGGTGCTCACGTGCATGTTCAAAGCAGACCAGAAGCGCAGAAGAATTTACATGTGCATGGGCTCACACACACGCACGCACATACACATACACGGAGCCTCCCCAGCGGTGACTGGTGGAGACAGCACATCCCAGGCAGAACTGGGAAGTGCATGCTCCAGACCAGCTCCTGGAAGTTCCCATGGCAACGACGCGCCAGGTGCCCACAGCGGTAACCTAGCTGACACTGTGCCCTTTGTTAGGGCCTTCTCTTCTCTGTCACTGTCCCACTCTGCTCTCCAGGTCTCCCCCTCCCAAATAAATTCTGCACATGAGTCACTGGCTCAGGGATAGCATCTGAAGAAACCTCAAGTAAGGGTCATTTCTTCTTTGCTCCAAAATTCCTTATTCTTCATGAAAGTTAAAGTTAAGAAAGTAATGACAAGAAGACCACTGTGTCCACTAGGTGATGGGGCAGGTGCTGTGTGGAGGCCCCTGCCTGCTTGCTGGAGCCTGGCGGCCAGGCCTTGATGGTGGACAGAGAGGCAGAGCCCCGCGACCTCACCAGCTCACGAGACCGCTACTTATAGAGCACGATCTGGAAGCTGCTCCGTCCACAGAAGAGCCCTCCCACCCGTTATCTTTGAAAGTTCTCTTTGGGATGTCATGCCAGAGATTCACAAAGGAGACAGGACACCTATGACCCGGGAGGAACTTGTTAAACCCACACTTTTGATTTTTCTGGCACGTGAGGGGCAAGAGAGCGAAGGAACCTGACGGGCTCTTGTGCGCTTCCAGTGAATTCTAGGGACGTGAAATAATGACCTTGGCCCAGGCAGCCAAAGACAAACTTAATTTACGTGCTTCAGGCCATATATGGGAAAATCATTTAGACGAAAAGAGAAAAGTCCAAACTGCAAGTCACTCATGGCAAACATCACACATCCCAGTGGTATGTGCTGGCCCCCGTGAGTGACTCTGCTGTTCCAAGGCTCCCCAGCCTTGCACATATTTGGGCCTGGTGTTTTCCATGAGGGTCTGGTCTGAAATACCATCGTGACTGTGCCCAGCCTCAGCCCCAAGGCAGAACCGCTATTCCTCCCCTCCGCACCCGGCCCCCACTGCACCCTCATTTCCCGGGGGGCCGTCTGTCTCTCTGCAGCTTCTCCTCCTTAGCACTCGGGACTCTCCTTATTTGTAACATCTTAATATAGATGCAGGCCAGCAGAAATGTATACACGGAGTGGAGGAGAAAGTCTCACTGCAGCCAGGACTTCTACTGTCAGTTGAAGAGGGCCAGAGCCTGCTGTCTGATGGCCCAGGCCACCCGAGGAGTCTCTCGCTGGGATGGATAATTCACAGGTTCCAAGAAGCGAGATGTGTGTGAACACTTTCTGGGCTCCTCTGGCACCCTTATCCATGAAGCCTGAGCCACCCAGAGGCTGCAAGTCAAGCAGTCTTCTGGATAACATAGTGTTGGGTTTATTTTTAAATCTCATGGATTTTAAAGGATGTCCAGTCAGGAAATCATTAGGCTCCTCTGAACCCCTCCTCCCCTCCTCGACAAACAACTGCATACTCACACATGCACAGAGTCAGACAGGGACACAGCAAGACAGAGGGAGAGACGAGAGAGAAACACAGAGAGGTGGCGGAGAGGGGGAGCTGGGGTAGAGCCCTCCTAGGCCCAGAGAGGAGCAGGTGAAGGGCCCAGGAGTGAGTGTGGAAGAAGCCGGTGCACCTCACCTGTCCCTCGCACACACTTTGCCTCAGATGGCTACCCCTCAAATTGAAATTCACTATGTACCTTTTTTTTTTTTAAGATTTATTTATTTATTTATTTTTGGGGGGTGGGGTGGGGAGGGAGGGGAGCAGGCGGCCTACTTCTATTGGTCTTTCATTTGTCTATTTTCATCCATATTTGTTCTTTGGCCCATGTGGGCCTCCCATCGCGGTGGCCTCTGTCGTCGCAGAGTGCCTGCTCTGGGCGCATGCACCCCAGAGCTCCGGCTTGGTAGTTGGACACACCGGTCCAGCTGCTCCGCGGCATGTGGTATCTTCCCAGGCCAGGGATCGAACCAGCGCCCCGTTCACTGCAAGGCGGTGTCCTTACCCACTGGACCACCAGGGAAGCCCCACTATGTATCTTTTTAAGGGCTTCCCCAGTGGCTCAGTGGTAAAGAATCCACCTGCCAAGGCAGGAGACACAGGAGGTGTGGGTTCGATTCCTGGGTTGGGGGGAATGTCCCCTGGAGAAGGAAATGGCAACCCACTCTAGTATTCTTGCCTGGAGAGTCCCATGGGCAGAGAAACCTGGTAGGCTCCGTGAGATCGCAGTCAGGCGCGACTAAGCATGCACCCAGTTATCTATTGAAACTCCTCTGTCCTTGGCCACATCCTCCACTTTCGAGACTCTATGGACAGAAAGCTCTTACCCAGCAGGAGTCCCCACACCTTTCACAGCCCAGTCCCATTTACAGGATGCCGCTCGGTGGAAAAAAGGAGACTTAATGGGTCCATTTAGTGAAGAGTTAAGTCCAAGTAATCAGTATTTCTGTCCTAACAGCCTAGGAGGCATTTAGCAAAAACACATAGAAAGTGAAAGGAAAACTGAATTTTTAAAATATTTCCTCTGAACCCCTCCTCCCCTCCTCGACAAACAACTGCATACTCACACATGCACAGAGTCAGACAGGGACACAGCAAGACAGAGGGAGAGACGAGAGAGAAACACAGAGAGGTGGCGGAGAGGGGGAGCTGGGGTAGAGCCCTCCTAGGCCCAGAGAGGAGCAGGTGAAGGGCCCAGGAGTGAGTGTGGAAGAAGCCGGTGCACCTCACCTGTCCCTCGCACACACTTTGCCTCAGATGGCTACCCCTCAAATTGAAATTCACTATGTACCTTTTTTTTTTTTAAGATTTATTTATTTATTTATTTTGGGGGTGGGGTGGGGAGGGGGGGGAGCAGGCGGCCTACTTCTATTGGTCTTTCATTTGTCTATTTTCATCCATATTTGTTCTTTGGCCCATGTGGGCCTCCCATCGCGGTGGCCTCTGTCGTCGCAGAGTGCCTGCTCTGGGCGCATGCACCCCAGAGCTCCGGCTTGGTAGTTGGACACACCGGTCCAGCTGCTCCGCTGCATGTGGTATCTTCCCAGGCCGGGGATCGAACCAGCGCCCGTTCACTGCAAGGCGATGTCCTTACCCACTGGACCACCAGGGAAGCCCCACTATGTATCTTTTTAAGGGCTTCCCCAGTGGCTCAGTGGTAAAGAATCCACCTGCCAAGGCAGGAGACACAGGAGGTGTGGGTTCGATTCCTGGGTTGGGGGGAATGTCCCCTGGAGAAGGAAATGGCAACCCACTCTAGTATTCTTGCCTGGAGAGTCCCATGGGCAGAGAAATCTGGTAGGCTCCATGAGATCGCAGTCAGGCGCGACTAAGCATGCACCCAGTTATCTATTGAAACTCCTCTGTCCTTGGCCACATCCTCCACTTTCGAGACTCTATGGACAGAAAGCTCTTACCCAGCAGGAGTCCCCACACCTTTCACAGCCCAGTCCCATTTACAGGATGCCGCTCGGTGGAAAAAAGGAGACTTAATGGGTCCATTTAGTGAAGAGTTAAGTCCAAGTAATCAGTATTTCTGTCCTAACAGCCTAGGAGGCATTTAGCAAAAAACACATAGAAAGTGAAAGGAAAACTGATTTTTATTTCATTCTTTACCCTAATTATTCACTAAAAGGAGGTATCCACCTGCAGGGAACCTGGTTCCTCCCTCCCGGGAGGACATGACACTCACAGCAAACCTGTCCCAGAGCTGTGCTACCCTCACAGGAAGCTTGGCTTCTTGAAGACCTGGTGCCCTGATGGGCATGTCTCGGGGTTTAGGGCTGACCCTGCTGGGGTATGGCCCCAGTGGTGCCTGAAAGATGCCAGGTACTGCTGGGCTCCCTCAAAGACACCACCATTTTTGTGAGTTCCCTGTGGTACCCTGGAGGGCCCTGTGGAGCTCAGTTTGGGCAACACAGTCTTTCTGTCCCAGGACCAAAGCAAACACAGGCTCATCAAGAACAAAAGTGCATAACAGAAGGTCTGAATGGACGCAAGCCAAGCTGCTAAGTGGGGCTTCCTCCAGGGGGACAGTGAACGCAGGGAGGAGACGCAGTCCAGGGAGACAGTGTGGTCCTGTGATACGGAATTTCTCGAGGAGAATGTTCTCCTGTGTCATTTGTTCAATGATGAGTAAAACCCCTGCAATGATAAGGTTCCCATTCAGCCTTCAACCCCACTGCCGCCCGCACTAAGTTCTGAGCAGACACAGTCGCTCTCAGGAAAATCCCACCCTTCCGCACTTCCTCCACACTAATTCCCAGCTTAGAAGCCAGAGTCCCAGAGGGGGCCTTCCACGTGGACCCCTCTCCCCACCTTGCCTGAGTCGGTCTGCCCATTCCACTCCTATCACGCTTGTTGCCATGGCAGGGCATGCGTGTGAAGGCACGTTCAGTCGTGTCCAACTCTGCAACCCCATGGGCTGTAGCCCTCCAGGCTCCTCTGTCCATGGGATTCTCCAGGCAAGAAGACTGGAGTGGGATGTCATTTCCTCCCCCAGGGGGTCTTCCTGACCCAGTCCCATTTACAGGATGCGCTCGGTGGAAAAAAGGAGACTTAATGGGTCCATTTAGTGAAGAGTTAAGTCCAAGTAATCAGTATTTCTGTCCTAACAGCCTAGGAGGCATTTAGCAAAAAACACATAGAAAGTGAAAGGAAAACTGATTTTTATTTCATTCTTTACCCTAATTATTCACTAAAAGGAGGTATCCACCTGCAGGGAACCTGGTTCCTCCCTCCCGGGAGGACATGACACTCACAGCAAACCTGTCCCAGAGCTGTGCTACCCTCACAGGAAGCTTGGCTTGAAGACCTGGTGCCCTGATGGGCATGTCTCGGGGTTTAGGGCTGACCCTGCTGGGGTATGGCCCCAGTGGTGCCTGAAAGATGCCAGGTACTGCTGGGCTCCCTCAAAGACACCACCATTTTTGTGAGTTCCCTGTGGTACCCTGGAGGGCCCTGTGGAGCTCAGTTTGGGCAACACAGTCTTTCTGTCCCAGGACCAAAGCAAACACAGGCTCATCAAGAACAAAAGTGCATAACAGAAGGTCTGAATGGACGCAAGCCAAGCTGCTAAGTGGGGCTTCCTCCAGGGGGACAGTGAACGCAGGGAGGAGACGCAGTCCAGGGAGACAGTGTGGTCCTGTGATACGGAATTTCTCGAGGAGAATGTTCTCCTGTGTCATTTGTTCAATGATGAGTAAAACCCCTGCAATGATAAGGTTCCCATTCAGCCTTCAACCCCACTGCCGCCCGCACTAAGTTCTGAGCAGACACAGTCGCTCTCAGGAAAATCCCACCCTTCCGCACTTCCTCCACACTAATTCCCAGCTTAGAAGCCAGAGTCCCAGAGGGGGCCTTCCACGTGGACCCCTCTCCCCACCTTGCCTGAGTCGGTCTGCCCATTCCACTCCTATCACGCTTGTTGCCATGGCAGGGCATGCGTGTGAAGGCACGTTCAGTCGTGTCCAACTCTGCAACCCCATGGGCTGTAGCCCTCCAGGCTCCTCTGTCCATGGGATTCTCCAGGCAAGAAGACTGGAGTGGGATGTCATTTCCTCCCCCAGGGGGTCTTCCTGACCCAGGGACTGAACTCGTGTCCCTTACATCTGTCTCCTGCATCAGCAAGTGGCTTCTTAAGGCACTGGTTTTATTCGACTGTCCAACAGTCATTAGATATCTAGTGCCTCCAAAGAGGGCCCGAGGGAACTGTGTTCCACAGGACATTCTGACAGATGCCCCTGGCCCCTAGTGAGAGCCCAGACAGACCCCACAGCCTGCAGCCCAGCTCAGAGCGCTCCCTGCTCCCTCCTGCTGTTGCCCAACCTCCAGCACAGGCCTTCCACAATGCATAATTTATCCCACATGTTTGTTTGTTGCGCCTGCCAGAGGCATCTGCAGTAAATGTTTCAATGCTTTAACTTTAGATGGGTTTTCTTTTGAAATAATTGTCCCCAGGGCGGTGAGCTGAGCAGTAAATTAACACCCATCCATCCACAGACCTCCTCTTGGCGACTGTTCCCCATAAAACATTCATTCAAGGCAGCATTGCAGGTAGTGCCAGGCCATGGCGGGGCAGGTGCCCACACCCACTGCGGATAAACATCTGGGCAATGACAAGTCCCGGGAGGCCAGCTCCAGGAGCGAGCTCCGTGGAATGTCAAAGTCCTCTTAGGGACAGGCTTTGTAGAAGACTCCCTCCGCACCCCTCACAGCCATTCCCCCAGGCGGCCGCATGCCCCCTGCTCCCTGACACAGAAATACAGGTCATTCCCTCCTCACGGAAGCCCGCAGGTATCTGACCCCACCTGGGTCACTCGGATGGCAGTGTCTCACACACACACAGACGCTCACAGGGGCCCACACCACAGCCCACTCTCCTCGCACACAGGAACACTCTCAACAGGAGCTCCCGACGACTCAGGTATTCTTACCGTACGGTCAGTGGTCAGCATTCTTATGCCTTCTGCCAAATTTTTATTTCTAGCCCCAGTAGCCTCTCAACTCCCTCACGCAAGGACTTGGCTGAAGTGACCGATCCGGGGCTGGCAGGTCCCAAAGTGACGACAACTTACAACCGGGCCTCTATGCCCGCGCTGTGCCACTTGCCCCTCCTGTCTAAGCCCCAGGGTCCCTTTCCTCTGCTTGGTGTTGCAGGCAGCTAAACCCTGAAAACCCTATCTCCCAGAACAATGGATCACCTGGGCTGTGGTTATGTTTGACCAACAAGGGGTACTGGCGTTCAATTTGGAGGCAGGACGGGGGAATTCACCTCCACGCACCAGCGTCTTCAGAAAGGGCTGCACCTCCTGCAGGGCGCCGGCGCCCACGGGTTCAGGTGAGACCGCCTATCTCCTGGTCCTTCCAGTCCTAGGAGCAGAAGCAGCCCCTCCTCTTGCTAATCTCTGCTCTGCCTCACCAGCCCGTTGGCCATGATTTCTCCAATTTTAAAACGTCCATATAATCAAAGCTATGCTGTTTTTCCAGTAGCCAAATACAGATGTGATAACTGGATCATTAAAAAAGGCCGAGCACCAAAAAATTGTTGTTTTCGAACTCTGGTGCTGGAGAAGACCCCTGAGAGTACCTTGGACAACAAGGAGACCAAACCAGTGAATCTTAAAGGAAATAACCTTGACTAGTCAATGGAGGGACAGATGCTGAAGCTCCAGTAGTTTGGCCACCTGATGCAAAGAGCCAGCTTACTGGAAAAGACCCTGATGCTGGGAAAGATGGAGGGCAGGAAGAGAAGGGGGCGACAGAGGATGAGCTGGTTGGATGGCATCACTGACCCAATGGACATGTGTTTGAGTAAACTCAAGGAGACAGAGAAGGACAGGGAAGCCTGGTGTGCTGCAGTTCATGGGGTCACAAAGAGTGGAACGTGACTGAGTGAACAACAACAACAACAACTTTATAATTGGTTCTTCAGATTATTTTCCCTCTTTTGAACTATGTGGCAGGACCTCTGTCTCCTGATGGCATTCTCGCTAGTAGGAAGTATATTACAGGAAAGGAGGCAGGGCTGGGACGAGAAGGGTCAGGGGCTGGAGGGAGACAGAGATCAGGACCGCCCCCAAACTCGGCAGCCACAGCACCGTGCCAACTGTTCTCAAGTTAGAGCTTTATCATCTCATGTGAACAGAGAAGAATCTTGCCCTGGAGGGAAACTTGAGGAAAACTGCAAAGCTTTCCAGGACAGACTATTCCAGAAAAGAGCCCAAGAGAAAAAGCAAGCTTATGCTTTATGAGAAGTTCCAACTCTAGACTCTTCTTGGGAAACACACTATCTCTCTGAGTTTATAATCATGAATCTCCCCACTATCTGCTGAACCTCTTGCTGGAGACAGAGCTAATTCTTCTCACTGTTGTCCTCAGTGGATACAGCATCAGGCCAGCAACTGTATTCTAGCCTTAAAATTGAACAAGGGATGTGCCTAGAACATTTTCCAAAGAAGACATAAAAATGCCAAATATGCACATGAAAAGAGGTTCAACACCATCAGTTATTAGAGAAACGCTAATTCAAACCACAATGAAATACCACTTCACATAACTAGGAAGGATAAAATTTAAAAATATGGTAACAACAAGTACTGGTGAGGCTTCATGCTGGCTGGCCAGCATGTGAAATGGTGCAGCCATGCTGAAAACTATCATAGCTCCTTCACAATGGTAGACATAGGGCAGGGCTTCCCTGGTGGCCCAGTGGGTAAAGAGTCTGCCTTGCAGTGCAAGGGGCACCGGTTCGATCCCTGGCCTGGGAAGATCCCATGTGCCGTGAAGCAACTGGACTGGTGCATCCAATGATGAGCCAGCACTCTGGAGCACATGCACCCAGGGCCGGCATTCTGTGATGAGAGAGGCCACCACAATGGGAGGCCCACACATGTCAAGGAATAAAAGATGAATGAAAAAATAAATATATCCCTGAGCCCTCTCTCCCTTTTCCCCCTTGTCATCCCCTCTGGTTGATGTTTAGTCCCCATGTAGGTTCCTTTAATCTTACAGCTTAATCACAGTGGTTATCTCTATTACAGATGATAGTATAGGTTTCCTTGTTGCTCTTTCCATACCTCTCGTCCGATATTCTCTCCCCTTAATGACCATAGGTCTGTTCTCTATGTCTGGAGAGGGGTCAAGGGTATACCTACGACTGTTTGGAGACTATGTATACCTGTAAACAAGAAAACTGTAAAAAACATATAACAATAACTTTGCTGTACACCTGAAGCTAATGCAACATTGTAAAACAAATATACTCCACTTACAAAAAATAAAAATAAATAAATAAATATAAATATAAAAGAGGCATGATGGGGAAAATTTTTTTAAAAAAAACATTAAACACAGTTTTACCATATGACCCAATAATTCTACTCTTATGTATATATCCAAAATATGTGAAAATATACATCCAAAAAACCTGGTACACAAACATTCCTAACAGCATTGTTCATAACAGCCCAGAAGTGAAAGCCACCTAAATGTCCATCAACTGGTGAATGTATAAATAAAACTGGGTATATCTAAACTACAGAATGTTATGTAGTAATAACAAAGAATGAAGCACTAATAAAGCTGCAACATGGTGAATCATGAAAGTATTCTGGTAAGTACAAGAAGAGAAATACCACATTTTGCATGATTTCATTTACATGAACATCCCGAACAGGCAAATCTATCGAAAAAGAAAATATATAACTTGCTTTCCAGGGTATAAGATTTCTTTTTTAAATAATAAAAATACTTTAACCTTAGATTGTGGGTATGGCTCCACAAGACTGGGAATACCATTGGATTGGGTGAAGGTCATGGTCTGAGAATTAAATTGCTATCAAGATGCTTTTAAAAATGAACTTGACATATTCAAAATAAACATTTTAAGAAGCAATGGGCCTTAGGGATAAGGTGGAAGTGAGTTTGAGTACTAGCTCCCCCACACCTAGTTATGTGGTCTTCCATAAGTTCCCCTACCATCTGGGCCTTGATAAATAGTAGCTTTAAAAAAAAAAAAACTTTCATTTTATATTGGAGTAGAGCCAATTAACAATGTTGGGATACTTTCAGGTAGACCGTGAAGGGACTCAGCCATACACATATGTGGATCCATTCTCTGCTGAACTCCCTTCCCATCCGAGCTGCCACATAATGTTGAGCTGAGATCCTGTGCTCTACAGTAGGTCCTTGTTAGTTATCTGTCTTAAATACAGCAGTGTATACATATTCATCCCAAGCTCCCTAACTGTCCTCTCCTTCCTTCCCCCTTGCCAACCCCTGGACCCTAGTCATCTCACAGAGGGGTCAAGGGTATACCTACGACTGTTTGGAGACTATGTATACCTGTAAACAAGAAAACTGTAAAAAACATATAACAATAACTTTGCTGTACACCTGAAGCTAATGCAACATTGTAAAACAAATATACTCCACTTACAAAAAATAAAAATAAATAAATAAATATAAATATAAAAGAGGCATGATGGGGAAAATTTTTTTTTAAAAAAAACATTAAACACAGTTTTACCATATGACCCAATAATTCTACTCTTATGTATATATCCAAAATATGTGAAAATATACATCCAAAAAACCTGGTACACAAACATTCCTAACAGCATTGTTCATAACAGCCCAGAAGTGAAAGCCACCTAAATGTCCATCAACTGGTGAATGTATAAATAAAACTGGGTATATCTAAACTACAGAATGTTATGTAGTAATAACAAAGAATGAAGCACTAATAAAGCTGCAACATGGTGAATCATGAAAGTATTCTGGTAAGTACAAGAAGAGAAATACCACATTTTGCATGATTTCATTTACATGAACATCCCGAACAGGCAAATCTATCGAAAAAGAAAATATATAACTTGCTTTCCAGGGTATAAGATTTCTTTTTTAAATAATAAAAATACTTTAACCTTAGATTGTGGGTATGGCTCCACAAGACTGGGAATACCATTGGATTGGGTGAAGGTCATGGTCTGAGAATTAAATTGCTATCAAGATGCTTTTAAAAATGAACTTGACATATTCAAAATAAACATTTTAAGAAGCAATGGGCCTTAGGGATAAGGTGGAAGTGAGTTTGAGTACTAGCTCCCCCACACCTAGTTATGTGGTCTTCCATAAGTTCCCCTACCATCTGGGCCTTGATAAATAGTAGCTTTAAAAAAAAAAAAACTTTCATTTTATATTGGAGTAGAGCCAATTAACAATGTTGGGATACTTTCAGGTAGACCGTGAAGGGACTCAGCCATACACATATGTGGATCCATTCTCTGCTGAACTCCCTTCCCATCCGAGCTGCCACATAATGTTGAGCTGAGATCCTGTGCTCTACAGTAGGTCCTTGTTAGTTATCTGTCTTAAATACAGCAGTGTATACATATTCATCCCAAGCTCCCTAACTGTCCTCTCCTTCCTTCCCCCTTGCCAACCCCTGGCACCCATAAGTTCATTCTCACAGGCTGTGAGTCTGTTTTTGTAAGTACGTTCAAATAAATGGCAGCTTTCATCATCCAAGGGGAAGGAGTATAAGGAGAGATGGGCACGCCACCTCAGGATTACAAAGAAGGCAGAGCTACAGTGGCCTCTGGGATGAAAGAAGCAGATCCAAGACCACCATCTAGACTTGAATTTGCCTTCCTTGTCCATTTCCCAGAAGCACGTGCCTTTCCTAAATATCCTGCCCATGACAGGGCCTCTAGAGCCCTCTCCTGCCATGGTATCGACCTCAGTTCTTCCCGTAGGCAAGAGAAACATCACTCCCGTTAGACAGCAATCCCTGTTCCTCTGGCCACATTCCACCTCTGGCGAGGCTTACAGCAAGAACAGAAGCACTTCCGATACTAACAGCATGGAGGGGACACAAACAGCGTGTGGACAGTCAAATTTCTGGCCATTTCCAGCTCATTCGGGAAGGTCATTTCCCCCACGGCCCCTATAAGGCATTAGAGGCTTTGAGCTCTGCATTCTCAACAGTGTAATGAAAATAGATGCTGAACGCTGAAACATAAACAGATGTATCATTCATAATGCATTCAGATGTTTTTCAATTATTCATGGTTCCTGAAAGTTATTTGACATATCATGCGTATATATTCAAGCAGTGTTTATATCAGAACCATTCGTCAACCCCCCGTTGTAATGAAAATAGATCTGCATAAGGTGGAAGTGAGTTTGAGTACTAGCTCCCCCACACCTAGTTATGTGGTCTTCCATAAGTTCCCCTACCATCTGGGCCTTGATAAATAGTAGCTTTAAAAAAAAAAAACTTTCATTTTATATTGGAGTAGAGCCAATTAACAATGTTGGGATACTTTCAGGTAGACCGTGAAGGGACTCAGCCATACACATATGTGGATCCATTCTCTGCTGAACTCCCTTCCCATCCGAGCTGCCACATAATGTTGAGCTGAGATCCTGTGCTCTACAGTAGGTCCTTGTTAGTTATCTGTCTTAAATACAGCAGTGTATACATATTCATCCCAAGCTCCCTAACTGTCCTCTCCTTCCTTCCCCCTTGCCAACCCCTGGCACCCATAAGTTCATTCTCACAGGCTGTGAGTCTGTTTTTGTAAGTACGTTCAAATAAATGGCAGCTTTCATCACCCAAAGGGGAAGGAGTATAAGGAGAGATGGGCACGCCACCTCAGGATTACAAAGAAGGCAGAGCTACAGTGGCCTCTGGGATGAAAGAAGCAGATCCAAGACCACCATCTAGACTTGAATTTGCCTTCCTTGTCCATTTCCCAGAAGCACGTGCCTTTCCTAAATATCCTGCCCATGACAGGGCCTCTAGAGCCCTCTCCTGCCATGGTATCGACCTCAGTTCTTCCCGTAGGCAAGAGAAACATCACTCCCGTTAGACAGCAATCCCTGTTCCTCTGGCCACATTCCACCTCTGGCGAGGCTTACAGCAAGAACAGAAGCACTTCCGATACTAACAGCATGGAGGGGACACAAACAGCGTGTGGACAGTCAAATTTCTGGCCATTTCCAGCTCATTCGGGAAGGTCATTTCCCCCACGGCCCCTATAAGGCATTAGAGGCTTTGAGCTCTGCATTCTCAACAGTGTAATGAAAATAGATGCTGAACGCTGAAACATAAACAGATGTATCATTCATAATGCATTCAGATGTTTTTCAATTATTCATGGTTCCTGAAAGTTATTTGACATATCATGCGTATATATTCAAGCAGTGTTTATATCAGAACCATAGCCTGAACGTATGCGATTTCAGCTCCTTCCTCGGCATTCCCGTCTATGGAATTAAAATTAAATGAGTCAGTGGTCAATACAAGTTGCAAATGATTTCCATAAAGCTATCCTGGGGTGTCGATCGCCCTGGGGTGGAGAGAGGGGGCTGCGTGGAAGTGCCCAGGTCGACTGGACACAATGTGCTTGCTTTCTGATGAGGCTGCTGGTGGTGATTCCTCTTTTCTAAGCATGAATTCATTTTCTCCCCAAATAACTGGTGGTCTTGGACTCACTGTTTCCTAGGGAAATAATAACTCAGACGGCCACCCCCTTTCTAAGTCCTGTTTTCTTTTTAAAAAGAGAGAGAGAGAATGGGAGAGAAAGAAACAACACAAGTATTCTGGGCTCGAAAACACCACATTCTTCTGTATTGGTGCTTGAATAAATTTGCATGTTAACATGAATAGTTAAAGAACTTAAAGAACTTAAAATTAAATAAAATTTGAATTCAAATCCAAGATGGAGAAAAGACACATGTAAAAACAACAGATTGTCGACCTCGCTGATTTTTTTTCAGGAACTGGATTAGGAAAGACATAAACACACACACACACACACACTCACACGCACTTGGTTTCAAAAAAGGGTAGCACGCAGAGGAGACTGGCGCTGCCAAAGAAAAGCCCCCACCGGACCCCCCGAGGCACTGTATTTACAGATCACAGCACAGATTCTGAAGCTCTGCTGAGACGTCTGAATGCCACCCAAAAATGCACAAATACGACTCGCAAGCCATGTTCACCACCACCTCCCTGCTCTGGAAGCCCATCCAGAGAAAGCAAACCATAAGGAATGGTGTACGAGCAGCCGAGCCAAACATAGGCTCAGGTGTGCCTCCGCCAGCCCTGAGAGCCATTTCTCAGTTCACCCTTGAATCGCAGGTAGATGTCCAGACGTCAGAGAGAGGTCTGGAATCCCCAATCCACCCCTCCATTCACTGGCTGGTGACCTCTGGCCAATAACTTAGTCTGTGGACATAACTTTTTTCACTAGTTTTCATTTGCAGAAAAACTGGGCCAGTCCCACGGATTTATTGCAAGAATAAAATAATGTGCTGAGAACAGCATCTGGCCTGTAGCAGGGACCTGGGAAGGGTTAGCTGTCATTGTGATGGCTGGTCTGGCAGCGGCTACTGTTGCTATTCAGTGTGTAGGTGACGAAGTCCAGAAGAACCATGCCTGAAACGGCTTCTTGCTTTTCCAGTCCGGCTTCCCAGTTCGTCCAGACACTACCACCCAGGAAAGAGCTCAATCAAGTCGTGGCAGAAGCCTGCCCCCCACAAGCTCTGCCCTCAGGACCATGAGAGATATCAAGCGTTCTTTCCATCCAATCCCACCACTGTCAGCCCTCCTTGTCCGCAAAGGTGTTCTCAGGGATATAACTACAGGATCTTAAGAATTAAACAGGACGGTGTGCACCAAGCGCCAGCCTCTTACCTCCTCCTCTGCCTCGAGCCCACTTGCTCCCAGTTTCTGGACCACAGTCTTGTCGCTCTCCTTCAGCATTTTCTCTCGAACTTTGGTTTCATACTCAGGCCGGGAATGCTCCTAAAACCCAGAGTCAAAGAGTGGTTAGCACACAGGCAGGGGTGGCCTTGGCCTGCGGGATAGAACTAGACACCGCACGGACAGCAAGTCGGGACGCTGGGATCAGCTGCTACAAGACGAGAGCCACCCCACACTCACAGCCGCCCTGAAATTCACAGTCGCCCCCATACTCACAGCTGCCCCACCACACATGACCAAGAGGCATCTAGGCCAGGAACACAATATGGCAGGGAGGGAGGATACACAACACTTGTCATCACACTGAAAACCAAACCTGAGCACGTTCCTGGGGGTGGCGCCAGTGTTGAGAAAAGAGAGAGGAAGCATTAAAGAGCAGCTGATACAAACAAGAGCCCCAAGCTGCCCACGGCAGTGACTCGAGGCTGGGGGCCGCCTCTGGTCAGCCCACCATCTATCCTCAGCCTCTGGTTTACATTTCAACGAGTCCAGTTTCAGCTGGATACACAGATGTGCCCCGCAGCTGGGAGTCAGGGCAAGGACCGCCTGTCTTCCTGGAATCCCCAATCCACCCCTCCATTCACTGGCTGGTGACCTCTGGCCAATATCTTAGTCTGTGGACATAACTTTTTTCACTAGTTTTCATTTGCAGAAAAACTGGGCCAGTCCCACGGATTTATTGCAAGAATAAAATAATGTGCTGAGAACAGCATCTGGCCTGTAGCAGGGACCTGGGAAGGGTTAGCTGTCATTGTGATGGCTGGTCTGGCAGCGGCTACTGTTGCTATTCAGTGTGTAGGTGACGAAGTCCAGAAGAACCATGCCTGAAACGGCTTCTTGCTTTTCCAGTCCGGCTTCCCAGTTCGTCCAGACACTACCACCCAGGAAAGAGCTCAATCAAGTCGTGGCAGAAGCCTGCCCCCCACAAGCTCTGCCCTCAGGACCATGAGAGATATCAAGCGTTCTTTCCATCCAATCCCACCACTGTCAGCCCTCCTTGTCCGCAAAGGTGTTCTCAGGGATATAACTACAGGATCTTAAGAATTAAACAGGACGGTGTGCACCAAGCGCCAGCCTCTTACCTCCTCCTCTGCCTCGAGCCCACTTGCTCCCAGTTTCTGGACCACAGTCTTGTCGCTCTCCTTCAGCATTTTCTCTCGAACTTTGGTTTCATACTCAGGCCGGGAATGCTCCTAAAACCCAGAGTCAAAGAGTGGTTAGCACACAGGCAGGGGTGGCCTTGGCCTGCGGGATAGAACTAGACACCGCACGGACAGCAAGTCGGGACGCGGGATCAGCTGCTACAAGACGAGAGCCACCCCACACTCACAGCCGCCCTGAAATTCACAGTCGCCCCCATACTCACAGCTGCCCCACCACACATGACCAAGAGGCATCTAGGCCAGGAACACAATATGGCAGGGAGGGAGGATACACAACACTTGTCATCACACTGAAAACCAAACCTGAGCACGTTCCTGGGGGTGGCGCCAGTGTTGAGAAAAGAGAGAGGAAGCATTAAAGAGCAGCTGATACAAACAAGAGCCCCAAGCTGCCCACGGCAGTGACTCGAGGCTGGGGGCCGCCTCTGGTCAGCCCACCATCTATCCTCAGCCTCTGGTTTACATTTCAACGAGTCCAGTTTCAGCTGGATACACAGATGTGCCCCGCAGCTGGGAGTCAGGGCAAGGACCGCCTGTCTTCCCTGAGCCATTCTTCCGCACACTAAACATGGCGGCCAGTAAACATCAAAGCTAAAGGTGGCCACGGGGAATCTTAAAACTCGCTTGCCTGGACCTGTTTCCTGTCCAGCCTAGGTGAGTAACTCACTGGCAAGGACACCGAGGCTCAGGAGACATTCCCAGGCCACTCAACAACGCAAATCTGAACAGTGAGTCACCAGGCTTGATCGAGCGTGCCTGGCTCGTCAGAAAGACCACAGCCCCAGCCACGCCGAGGCTGGGGTGGGAAGATGCATGACTAACTTCAAGGAGCACTTAACGGTGTACACCTGGACGCGCTGGCAGGTCCTCCCTGCAGCTTCCAAGGACAAGCATCAGGCAGTGAGAGGACCTCACATTCCTGCATCATTTACCGAGAACTCCCAAGCAGGGGTTCCGGAGCCAGTTCTCAGCGGGCTCAGAGCACTCACATTCCCTCATCACTGCACATGCCTCAGAGATTCCGAAAGCGAACACGCTAGGCTCCTGACCTGTCTCTGGCTTTCCCGGAACGGAGAAAAGAAACAACACGTGTGGCTCATACGAATAACCCGTACAACAGAGAAGGAGCCATTCCAGAGTCACGAAGATCCCCCACCGTCACCCGGTCTCCAGGGTCCCTTTATGGCTGAGCCACAGCTGGTGGAGCCTCTCCTTCTCAAACACCCTAGAGTTTCACAGCTTGTACGACCGACAGTTCTTGATGATGTATTTTTCTTTTCTTATTTCCCAGCTGTTCTGCGTGTGAATCTCTTCATGCTAATATAAGAATCTGCTACCTGGTCTGTAGGATGGTGGGCTTCTCGTGGTAATTAGCCCCATGGGGAGCACACAGAAACCCCTAACGCTTGTGGAGTCCACTTCGTATGGTCTTTCCCCTTCATCCATCCTCCAACACAGCGCCAGAAGGGTTTCAGCTTAAAAAGGAATTCCAGGGTTTCACAGCTTGGAAAACATCACACCGTGTGTCACCTAAGAGTCACAGGAGCCGAAAAAGAGCTCTGAAAAGTTCTCCTGTAAAGGCACCTGCTGGATTGTCTTCGGCCCACCAGGTCCCACAAAACCCCTTGTATTTCCAGCAGTTAATACCCTACTCAGACACAGTGTGGTGGTTTCCTCCACGGTCTCTGAAATCCAGTTGCTATTCTTCTGTACAAACGCCACAGACGATTTTAACCATCAAATGACAGCTGAGTCTTCTTGTCAAGTACCAGACTCTGGATTCCAAAGCCCTTCAAGCAAAATTGCTTTCACCCTGTCACCCTCTGCAGAGGAAGTCCAGGGCCTTCCCTTCTGATGAAAGAGGGCTCCAGCCCCTGACTTTCCAAAGATGCGACATCGCACAGAGGCATGTCTTTGCATTCCCCGGTTGTGGCTGTGGTTGTGGCTGTGGTCCCTGACACCGCACTCTGGGCCCCAGTTCAGACCCTCCTCGTCTGTTTAGAAGAAGTTGAGAGCTTTTGGCATGTGAACAGTCGTCCACGGCTCTAAAGCAGCGTCACAGGATGCTCTGCTTTCCAAGTGAAGCCAGTCAGACAAGGATCTCCCCGCTCGCAGTCAGGAAGGTCAGATGAGGTCACAGCATTCCTCAAAGGCAGGGAGCTAAACCACTGAGCTCCCGCCCAGAACAGAATCTAGACCCCATGAGCATGGCTCTGACAAACCCAGCCATGCGCAGGTCACCATTAAACACGGCCTCTCTGGGCGGTCTGATACCAAGTCATCAAAAATACATAACCCTCCCACTTTGGGAAATATTTCATCAAGGTGCTTCCAGCTGGTTGGTCCCTCAGGAGTTAGCCTGAACGAAAGCCCCAGGCCAGCTCAGAACTGGTCTTTGTTGATCTACAGAGGAAAGTCTGGACATGTGGTCAACAAACATCTCCAACCAATAGTCATCAAGCATCTCCCATGCTCTGAGCCCTTAGGAGCTCTCTTCCAGGCTCTGAGACTATGCACAAGGTCCGTCCTCCCCAGGGGCTTATTCCCAAATGGAGGAAGCTGACAATAAGCAAACACATCCACAAAGAAGAAACCAGCAGGTGGAGTCAGAACAGCAGCCAACAAAGAATTAGGTCGGATGGAGACAGGCACCTTCTAGGCAGCGGGAAGAGCCAGTGCAAAGCCTGGGAGAAACCCTGGAGAGAAGGTAGGTCCCAGAGGCTCGGAGGTCTGGGAGGAGGAGAAGGCCACCATGAAGGGCGCTCAGAGAAGAGGCAGGGGTTTGTGTCTTACGTGATGGGAAGCTGTTGAGGACAGCTAAGCCTGATGTGGCAGATGGGGGTGGGAGAGACAGAGTGAAGGACTCTGCCCAGATACGGCCTGATGGTGGCAGATGGGGTAAAGAGTTTCACCCTGTCACCCTCTGCAGAGGAAGTCCAGGGCCTTCCCTTCTGATGAAAGAGGGCTCCAGCCCCTGACTTTCCAAAGATGCGACATCGCACAGAGGCATGTCTTTGCATTCCCCGGTTGTGGCTGTGGTTGTGGCTGTGGTCCCTGACACCGCACTCTGGGCCCCAGTTCAGACCCTCCTCGTCTGTTTAGAAGAAGTTGAGAGCTTTTGGCATGTGAACAGTCGTCCACGGCTCTAAAGCAGCGTCACAGGATGCTCTGCTTTCCAAGTGAAGCCAGTCAGACAAGGATCTCCCCGCTCGCAGTCAGGAAGGTCAGATGAGGTCACAGCATTCCTCAAAGGCAGGGAGCTAAACCACTGAGCTCCCGCCCAGAACAGAATCTAGACCCCATGAGCATGGCTCTGACAAACCCAGCCATGCGCAGGTCACCATTAAACACGGCCTCTCTGGGCGGTCTGATACCAAGTCATCAAAAATACATAACCCTCCCACTTTGGGAAATATTTCATCAAGGTGCTTCCAGCTGGTTGGTCCCTCAGGAGTTAGCCTGAACGAAAGCCCCAGGCCAGCTCAGAACTGGTCTTTGTTGATCTACAGAGGAAAGTCTGGACATGTGGTCAACAAACATCTCCAACCAATAGTCATCAAGCATCTCCCATGCTCTGAGCCCTTAGGAGCTCTCTTCCAGGCTCTGAGACTATGCACAAGGTCCGTCCTCCCCAGGGGCTTATTCCCAAATGGAGGAAGCTGACAATAAGCAAACACATCCACAAAGAAGAAACCAGCAGGTGGAGTCAGAACAGCAGCCAACAAAGAATTAGGTCGGATGGAGACAGGCACCTTCTAGGCAGCGGGAAGAGCCAGTGCAAAGCCTGGGAGAAACCCTGGAGAGAAGGTAGGTCCCAGAGGCTCGGAGGTCTGGGAGGAGGAGAAGGCCACCATGAAGGGCGCTCAGAGAAGAGGCAGGGGTTTGTGTCTTACGTGATGGGAAGCTGTTGAGGACAGCTAAGCCTGATGTGGCAGATGGGGGTGGGAGAGACAGAGTGAAGGACTCTGCCCAGATACGGTCACTCCCAGAGGGGTCCCAAGGGCACCTGGGGCATGAGTGCAGCAGGTAATTGGGCAAGAGAGGTCGCCAAGCTGAAGACCATCCCACTTCAGAGTGAAGACTCGTGAGGTCTGGCAGGAGGCTCCTTTTAACAGGCTCCAAGAGAGTCTCTTCAATGTCTCCACTGGTTCCACAAGGAGGCACCTCAGTCGGGGGCTGCTGACCCAGGAAATGGGATTTCCAGCCTCCTTCCCCTCCCCCTGATGGTTTCCGTGGTATCCCGCGTGGTGGGGCATCCCAGGTGGGAGGGACAGAGGGCGGATGGCCCTGGTCTCTGTGTGAGTTAGCTCCCTTCCCCAAGCAATCCGGGAGGAGGCAATATTTCCTAGTAAAGACCACAGGGAAGCAGGCTGTCTGAAACCTCTGTCTGGTCCCAGAGGATTCCTGGGACTCAGACATCAGGAAAAAAGCTCCAGTCATGACCTTCAGGGATCCTGCATCCTTCTCCCCAAAGCCCGGCTGGTACCTGCCATCCTCTTGCTCCTCGTTTGAATGTAGGTTACTCTTGCCCATGACACTTCATCCCAAGGCAGGTCACGGATACCTCCCAGTCCTGCCCTCTGTGCCTCCCCATGACCCAAGGAGACAGGGCAGCCATCTGAACCCCCCGGCCTGGCCACCAGCCTGCATCTGCTGCTCTGTGCCCCCACTGCAGCCCACCCCTGTTCCCTGCAGCCAGCTCAACTTCCTGGGCACCCCTCTGACTCAGAGCCACACAGGAGCTTCCTCAGGTCAGGGCTCCTGTTGGAAGCTTCCTCCTGTGGGGACCCATTTCTTCTCTTTGCTGCACACTAAAATTCAACCAGTCTCTAAAACCCTGACATTCTTGTTATTCTTATGCAGTCTGTAAGTCATGGCTGACTCTGATCCCATGGACTGCAGTGTGCTAGGCTCCTCCTGTCCTTCACTATCTCTGGAGCTTGCTCAAACTCATGTCCATTGAGTCGGTGATGCTATCTAACCATCTCATCCTCTGCCTCCCCCTTCTCCTTCTGCCTTCAATCTATTTTTTTTAACATTTATTTATTTATTTATTTTTTGGGGGGCGGGTTGGGGAGGGAGGGGGTGGACGGGCCACTTCTATTGGTCTTTCATTTATCCATTTTCATCTTTGTTCTTTCGTCTTTGTTCTTTGGCCCGTGTGGGCCTCCCATCGCGGTGGCCTCTGTTGTCGCAGAGCACCGGCTCTGGGCGCATGCGCTCCAGAGCTCCGGCTCGGTAATTGGACACATCAGTCCAGCCGCTCCGCAGCACGTGGCATCTTCCCAGGCCAGGGATCAAACCAGTGCCGCTTGCACTGCAAGGCAGTGTCCTTACCCACTGGACCACCAGGGAACCCCATCAATCTATTTTTTAAAGTGGTTTTTTTAGACCAGAGGTAATTTCTCTCAAACTCACTGTTGTATTTTAAATATTTGGAGACAAGACAGCCCCTTAGCTGAACACAGCCCTTTAAAGATGCTCAGAGACCATGTCTGTGGGAGTTCTGCACCCTAAACCAAAGCCTGGCCCATAGTAGGTGTTGGATGTGCATGTTAAAGTTGAACTCAATGTAAAGTGTGTTTAATATCCGAGTCCAAAATCTAAATACAGGAAAGGAAAGACACGGCTATCTTCCTACCTCCCAACCATGCCCAGTCCTGGGCTGGCACACAGGGGCACATATATAATGATGCAGAACTGACCTGCCCCCAGTGGCCTCATACAGGGAGCCTGTCAAGAAGGGCTCCCTGTGCCAGGGTGAACCCAGGCTTGGCCAGGCCCCTCTTGGCCTGCACAGGACTTCCTGAAATCAGGCTCCTCACAAGAGGTCACTGTGGCTCGTCTGCTTAAACAGGAAACAGGAAACCTGACTACAAGAAACAAAAATGGATTAGCATCCTACTCTTGCCAGGGGCCTGGGACTGAACTTTCAAGGGTGCGGGGCTTCCCTGGTGGTCCAGTGGGTAAGGACACCACCTTGCAGTGTAAGGGGCGCTGGTTCGATCCCTGGCCTGGGAAGATCCCACGTGCCGTGGAGCAGCTGGACCGATGTGTCCAACTACTGAGCCGGAGCTCTGGAACGCATGTGCCCAGAGCCGGTGCTCTGCAACCAGAGAGGCCACTGTGATGGGAGGCCCACACAGTCCAAAGAACAAAGATAAATAAATGAAAGACCAATAGAAGTGGCAAAAAAAAAAAAAAAAAAAATTCAAACGTGCTGAGTCACAATGGATGCCTCTTCTCCCAGATACTGTATGTATAGATCCTCTCTACAGAGAGATTTGCCGGCTTCCTCAACACTACTTGGAAGGCACACTTGGCCTCTTTCTGGCCCCGCACAGGCTTAGGTGACAAGATGCTTCTTCTTGTCTTCCTTGAGACCTCAGAGGCCCTGCCTTAGGAGAGGAGGCGCTGTGCCCCAACCCCTCCCCACACTTAGCCACAACCCTCTCCTCTCTCACCGTGGAATGAAATTGAACCAATGGGACAAAATCACCCACACAGTCCAACTCCAACAGCTCTTTCCATTGGAAGCACTACTTTGGCTACTTCCCCCCAAGAAATGCAACTGCCTTCATTATTCTCTGTTGCTTATCTTCTTAACTAATCTGTATCCGCTTGGAAGGCAGAATCCATATGTACAGTCTCTCATTTGCCACAGAATCTGCGATGCTGAGTCTCCAGGCACACATTTCGCGCACAAGACAAGTAAGCATGTGAACTCAATCCATGGTCCCCCACTGCCCACCTGCAAAGCCAAGTGGAATGCCCAGAGCCTTAACGTGAGGAGGGGCTATCCCCCCCAGGCAAATATAATGATGCAGAACTCTGCCCAGGCCTCACAGGAGCCTGTCAAGAAGGGCTCCCTGTGCCAGGGTGAACCCAGGCTTGGCCAGGCCCCTCTTGGCCTGCACAGGACTTCCTGAAATCAGGCTCCTCACAAGAGGTCACTGTGGCTCGTCTGCTTAAACAGGAAACAGGAAACCTGACTACAAGAAACAAAAATGGATTAGCATCCTACTCTTGCCAGGGGCCTGGGACTGAACTTTCAAGGGTGCGGGGCTTCCCTGGTGGTCCAGTGGGTAAGGACACCACCTTGCAGTGTAAGGGGCGCTGGTTCGATCCCTGGCCTGGGAAGATCCCACGTGCCGTGGAGCAGCTGGACCGATGTGTCCAACTACTGAGCCGGAGCTCTGGAACGCATGTGCCCAGAGCCGGTGCTCTGCAACCAGAGAGGCCACTGTGATGGGAGGCCCACACAGTCCAAAGAACAAAGATAAATAAATGAAAGACCAATAGAAGTGGCAAAAAAAAAAAAAAAAAAAATTCAAACGTGCTGAGTCACAATGGATGCCTCTTCTCCCAGATACTGTATGTATAGATCCTCTCTACAGAGAGATTTGCCGGCTTCCTCAACACTACTTGGAAGGCACACTTGGCCTCTTTCTGGCCCCGCACAGGCTTAGGTGACAAGATGCTTCTTCTTGTCTTCCTTGGAGACCTCAGAGGCCCTGCCTTAGGAGAGGAGGCGCTGTGCCCCAACCCCTCCCCACACTTAGCCACAACCCTCTCCTCTCTCACCGTGGAATGAAATTGAACCAATGGGACAAAATCACCCACACAGTCCAACTCCAACAGCTCTTTCCATTGGAAGCACTACTTTGGCTACTTCCCCCCAAGAAATGCAACTGCCTTCATTATTCTCTGTTGCTTATCTTCTTAACTAATCTGTATCCGCTTGGAAGGCAGAATCCATATGTACAGTCTCTCATTTGCCACAGAATCTGCGATGCTGAGTCTCCAGGCACACATTTCGCGCACAAGACAAGTAAGCATGTGAACTCAATCCATGGTCCCCCACTGCCCACCTGCAAAGCCAAGTGGAATGCCCAGAGCCTTAACGTGAGGAGGGGCTATCACGCCACAGACAAGAGAGCCACCTGACTTGAGAGCAAGACTAAACGAAGGATTTCACGAGCTTGGGCACAAAGCATCAGGGTCACAGAGCCAGGGATCCCTGGTCCAATTCAAGAGCCATCAATAAATGACGGAGAACATGGAAAAGGTCAGCGCCCATGCAGCTGCCACAAGCTCAAGGCCAGCCTGTCCACGTGGTACTCAAGCTACTGTGGGTGCCTTCTGGGCCTCCTGGACACCATCCCACCCCCTCATTAACGATGCCCACAGCATCAGGACTGCCTACTGGATATTCACGTTTGCTGTCCAGGCAATGGCAGCAAGCAGGAATAGACACCTGTGAGCCTCCATGCCCACACTGGTCATCATCAACTTGCTGACATCGACCAGTGCCCTCGTTCTCAAAGGACCCCAAAGGGAGGGTCATGCTGTTTCATCCTTTAAACAACATTTGTCCATAAAACTCTACTCTGGAAGAACCTGCACTTTCCCTTAGCTCATACTCCAATTTCGCATCTGCTGCCTGGGTTGGGGTACAGGGTGAGCCGCTCTTTCTTCCTCCATAAGCATCAAAGGCAATTGGCACCCATGCCTCTCCTGACATTCAGCAGGTTCCTAGGGGCATCCAGACACATCCACACTCTGGGTCACAGCCTCCCCCTTCATGCTCTCGAGCACCAATGAAATGGGAGGTGGAAGAATGTCAAGCTGAACCTCCAGGCTACTGCGTACCAAGAGGCTTGCTTCTCCTGCCATTTTCCCCCAGACGGGGTAAAAAGGACAACTGGCCTCCCATCAAGTCCAAATCCTTACAGGTCAAGAGAAGAGAGAGGATTTCAACTCTTGACCTCAGTGCCTAGCAGCCCTGGCTCGTCCCACAGAGCCGAGCTAGGAACGGAGCCGTAGCAGCACTCAGCAGGGGACCGGCTGCTGTGAGAGCCTCGTATGTGGTTGTTTCACTCAAGACAGTTTAGCTTCAGGGGCCAAGCCAAGCAGAGACCCCAAGAGAACTCACTTCCTCCTCCTCGATGCCGGTCAGGTCCCAGAAGTAGCCCAGGCGCATCTGCAGTCTCTTCCAGTTTTCGAGAAACATGGTAGCTGGAATGGAAAGAACAAGACTGTTAATTTTGTGAGCGCCCTTGGGTCACCCCATGGAGGACGCACACTGTGGGTTAGCCACTCAGCTGTGTCTGACTCTGTGTGATCCCCAAGGACTGTAGCCCACCAGACTCCTCTGCCCATGAAATTTCCCAGGCAAGAATACTGGAGCATGTTGCAGTTTCCGTCTCCAAGGGATCTTCCCGACCCAGGGATTGAACCGGGGTATGCTGCAAGGGCAGAAGTGTTCTTTAGCACTGAGCCACCAGGGAAGCCTGGAGAAACCCAGAGACACATTTAAAGGAAGATACGCATTCATATACACTAACGCACCCACACTCACACAAGCTTTTTAACCTATTTCTAGGCTATAAGAAAAGGGCAAATAGACACTGATCTCAAGAATTAAAGGAAGAACAGAAGGATAAAGAAAGTGAATGGAAGGGTTGGGTGGTTTGTAGTCTTTTTGGACAAACCTCATCTTCCTCATATGCTCTCTCTTCCTGCACTGACCTCCAACCTTTTTCTCCGTCCTCCTGTCCTCAGCACAACTTCCCTTCCCTGGGCCCAAATCATCTCATTCTGAGGTTACGTAACGTCTTCTAAGAGCCCTACCTGAGTCCCGGGTCTCAGCCTTCTACCCCCTTCTGCATGTAGCTGGGAGACGCAGCCCCCAGAATTCTCATTCATTCATTCTCCAAGCAAGCATCTGCTGAATGCCTGCCATTCCAACACACTGGTCAGAGTGCCTGCTCCAACCATAGCCCTCGGAGGGCAGTCCAACCTGCTACAGAAAGGACCAGTCCCCTCGGCCCTGAGAGCATGGCTTCTTAGACCAGGACTGGACACTGGATCCTCCTGGTGGGCCAATCGGATTCTCTGTTTTGAAAACTGAAACTAAGAGACCCAAAGAGAAGCAGAAATGGGACAAGCCACACAGCAGGTGAAAGGAGGAGCAGTTCCTTATAGTTCCACCTGCTCCAGTTCCCTAGAGGCCTGGCTGTGTTTAATCTTCTGCATCCACAAGCTTGCTTCTTACTTTCTTATGATCTCCTGTTATTTGAGCAAGCTTGAACAAATTTCTAACTTAAAAAAAATTGACCTAAGGTACCTGTAATATACAAAACACTGTTCCAGACATCATGAGGAGCTTCGGTGAATCTGATGTGAATGCTGCTCTCCAGTTGTTCAGTCCATCGGAAAAGACTTTTAATAACTACAGCACAAAAAGTGATTGGGGACTTAAAACTCACACAGATAGAAGGCTCTGGGCATGCAGAAGAGGAGGTGCCTCCTGCCAGAGCGTCTGAGCTGAGCCTTGAAGAGCAGTGGTATTGGTCAGTGTAGGAGGACGGGAGACGGAGGGTGCCACAACCCCCTAAGCTTTCAGGGTCCCTACTGCCAAGGCTCTCCCCTTTGGATACAAGGACCTTGTATACCTGGCCCATCCCGTCTGTCCCCATCTAGTCCCATCATTTGTCAGCACACACCGCACGTCTGCTCTGTGCTTCGGTGTCCCCCTTGTCCTCTTCTTCCCCAGCTTGTGCCAACTGTCCCCTGTCCCACAGCACCGTCGGTGCTGCCTTCCTCCTATCCTGACCAGCTCAAGTCCCATAAGATCAGACTGCCAGGCTCCCCCTCCTCTGCATGCCTACAGCCCTCAGGTCTGGCGCCCTGGAGCGGGAAGGGATGTGACAGTTCCTGAGGCCCCTCTACCCGGTACATCACCCCAGGAAGAGCCCAGGCGTCCTCCACTGCCTGCGACTGTGGACCGCCGGCTGCTGCTCAGGTCCGCAGCACAGGAACAGGAACTGGCCTGTCCCTGCTGCTGTTCACCTGGGGCGCTGCGCCAGGCTCAGCCGGCAGACACAGAGAGCCTGACCGAGCCTGTGGTTACATCGAGCTACACTGGGGTCACTCGGCGCTCCACAGAGGTTCACCGATCTGTGTCTCCCTGGTGGTCCAGTGGTGAAGACTCTGTGCTTCCAGTGCGGGGGGCTCGAGTTCCCTGGTCAGGAAATGAAGGTCCCACATGTCATGCAGTATGGACGCACAAAAAAGAAAGAAACCTCTGTATTTTTGGTCCCTGGGATTTGAGACCTTTTCTTGTGTGTTCATCCTGACCTCTGGACCCCAGCCTTGACCCGGGGTTGCTCTCCAAACAGGGAGGACGCCTCTCCTTTTCCCGTGCTATTCCTAGTGTATGCAGAGGGCCTGCACACAGACTGTGGTCCCCGTGAAAGAATAAAATTTGGGTATAAAATTGGGGTATCAAATTTGTATACCCCAATACTAAATTTTACAGTCCCTGAGGTGGACTCAGAGGACATGGAGGACCCTCATGATGACAGACAGCAGCTCCCAGTTCCCAGCGGGAATTGGGTGCCAGGCATCATGCTGACTGCCCTGCACGTGTATCCAGTTCATGAGAACATGGCAGGGCAGGTCCTATTTCACCCACTTGAGAGATGAGGACAGGGCACTCCAAGGGGAGGACCAGCCTCTGCTCCAGGGTACTCAGCACCCTGGCTAAGAGGACCAACCCCAGGGACACCAGGCGAGGTTCACAGTGACAGATACAGAGTGGGAATGAGATCCGTGTTTAGGACTGCTTGACCCTGAAGCCAATGAACTTAACTTCTGACTTCACTTCCCCCTTCCTGCCTTCCCTCCATTCCACAGCGCTTCTCTGACTTTCCAAAGTTCCCTGGAGTTTGAAGCCAGAACCCCAGAGGGGCTGGGCCTGATGACCCCGCCAGCCACGGGTCCGGCCGACTCCCACCCTCCATACACCCCACCCCAACCCTGGCTCAGTGGCCCACACGTGCTCCCCCACTCTCTGCCCACAAGAACCACTTCTCCAGCCTGCTTCCTGGCAGCCCTGGCCCAGCTCACCAGCACAGCACCATTGATCACAATAATCACATAATGAGAGGCATTACTATCATTTTTAATTGTAATTTGTAGGCAGTCATGCCCAGAGGCTCTTGGCTGCTGTAACCAAATACACAATCACATAAAACACAGCAAGGCTGTTAAAACAACAAACTCCCTGGTGGTCCAGTGGTGAAGACTCTGTGCTTCCAGTGCGGGGCTCGAGTTCCCTGGTCAGGAAATGAAGGTCCCACATGTCATGCAGTATGGACGCACAAAAAGAAAGAAACCTCTGTATTTTTGGTCCCTGGGATTTGAGACCTTTTCTTGTGTGTTCATCCTGACCTCTGGACCCCAGCCTTGACCCGGGTTGCTCTCCAAACAGGGAGGACGCCTCTCCTTTTCCCGTGCTATTCCTAGTGTATGCAGAGGGCCTGCACACAGACTGTGGTCCCCGTGAAAGAATAAAATTTGGGTATAAAATTGGGGTATCAAATTTGTATACCCCAATACTAAATTTTACAGTCCCTGAGGTGGACTCAGAGGACATGGAGGACCCTCATGATGACAGACAGCAGCTCCCAGTTCCCAGCGGGAATTGGGTGCCAGGCATCATGCTGACTGCCCTGCACGTGTATCCAGTTCATGAGAACATGGCAGGGCAGGTCCTATTTCACCCACTTGAGAGATGAGGACAGGGCACTCCAAGGGGAGGACCAGCCTCTGCTCCAGGGTACTCAGCACCCTGGCTAAGAGGACCAACCCCAGGGACACCAGGCGAGGTTCACAGTGACAGATACAGAGTGGGAATGAGATCCGTGTTTAGGACTGCTTGACCCTGAAGCCAATGAACTTAACTTCTGACTTCACTTCCCCCTTCCTGCCTTCCCTCCATTCCACAGCGCTTCTCTGACTTTCCAAAGTTCCCTGGAGTTTGAAGCCAGAACCCCAGAGGGGCTGGGCCTGATGACCCCGCCAGCCACGGGTCCGGCCGACTCCCACCCTCCATACACCCCACCCCAACCCTGGCTCAGTGGCCCACACGTGCTCCCCCACTCTCTGCCCACAAGAACCACTTCTCCAGCCTGCTTCCTGGCAGCCCTGGCCCAGCTCACCAGCACAGCACCATTGATCACAATAATCACATAATGAGAGGCATTACTATCATTTTTAATTGTAATTTGTAGGCAGTCATGCCCAGAGGCTCTTGGCTGCTGTAACCAAATACACAATCACATAAAACACAGCAAGGCTGTTAAAACAACAAAGCCAAACCCTAAGCCAGGAAGCGCTGACACAGTCCCGCTCTGTGTGCCTTCCCTGCACTGCGGTTAGTAGGTGAAGGGGAGAGAGAGGAGCCCTGGAGAGGGCGGTAGGCGGCGGGATGGTGGGCTCTGTTGCTCCAAAGAGGAGAGAAAAGGGACAGTTGCTGGAGTCTGAGAGGGGGAAGGGTCAGCCCTGTCCCCATTTAGGACCTTGCAGAAATCATGTGCCTTAAGTTTTGGTTCAAAAGTATTTTCATTATTTGCAGCCAAATATTTTCATTATTTGCAGCCAAGTGAATCGTCATAGCAAGGAATTCAGAGACCACCCTGGTTGAGAGTTTGGTGACAGAGCAGCCTTGGTGGGATGTGGAAAGAAGCAGGTGATTTGCCTCCACTTCTTTTTAAAAATTCTATTTACTATTTTATTTATTTTTCTTTATTTTGGTTGTGCTGGGTCTTCACTGGGCATGCAGGCGCTCTACTGGTGGCCTGCAGGCTTAGCTGCCCTGCAGCGAGTGGGATCTTAGCTCTCCAGCCAGGAATGGAACCAGCATTCCCTGAACTGCAAGCTGGATTCTCAGCCTCTGGACCAGGGAAGGGCCCTATCTCCACTATGAGAGGATGCAAGTGCCTTAGATCTGCAAGGCCGGAGATCTGGCAGCCCAAACGCTTTCTTCTCTCTTGCTCTCCACCTCTCATTAGTCACACAGTGCTGTTGGGGCTGCTAAATATTTTTTCTGCTCTCCCCACAATCTCATTTTCTGGACTGGGAAATTCTCTTTTTCATTCCTTTGTGGTTTTACTTGTTTACAAATAAAAACACCCATCTGAAAAGAAGAAGAAGAAGAAGAAAGTGGGAACACACAGCTGAAAACAAGTTTGCTTACAAGGAGTCACATCCCAGGGAAGGTCTTAAGGGGTCATGGACCAGAGCAGTCGAGCTTCAGCTGCTCAGTCACAGTCAGACCTAGAGACAGACTCATGGGAACCAGAGCTGAACACAGCAAAAGGCAAGTGTGCATTTCAGGCTCCAAATACACAATCACATAAAACACAGCAAGGCTGTTAAAACAACAAAGCCAAACCCTAAGCCAGGAAGCGCTGACACAGTCCCGCTCTGTGTGCCTTCCCTGCACTGCGGTTAGTAGGTGAAGGGGAGAGAGAGGAGCCCTGGAGAGGGCGGTAGGCGGCGGGATGGTGGGCTCTGTTGCTCCAAAGAGGAGAGAAAAGGGACAGTTGCTGGAGTCTGAGAGGGGGAAGGGTCAGCCCTGTCCCCATTTAGGACCTTGCAGAAATCATGTGCCTTAAGTTTTGGTTCAAAAGTATTTTCATTATTTGCAGCCAAATATTTTCATTATTTGCAGCCAAGTGAATCGTCATAGCAAGGAATTCAGAGACCACCCTGGTTGAGAGTTTGGTGACAGAGCAGCCTTGGTGGGATGTGGAAAGAAGCAGGTGATTTGCCTCCACTTCTTTTTAAAAATTCTATTTACTATTTTATTTATTTTTCTTTATTTTGGTTGTGCTGGGTCTTCACTGGGCATGCAGGCGCTCTACTGGTGGCCTGCAGGCTTAGCTGCCCTGCAGCGAGTGGGATCTTAGCTCTCCAGCCAGGAATGGAACCAGCATTCCCTGAACTGCAAGCTGGATTCTCAGCCTCTGGACCAGGGAAGGGCCCTATCTCCACTATGAGAGGATGCAAGTGCCTTAGATCTGCAAGGCCGGAGATCTGGCAGCCCAAACGCTTTCTTCTCTCTTGCTCTCCACCTCTCATTAGTCACACAGTGCTGTTGGGGCTGCTAAATATTTTTTCTGCTCTCCCCACAATCTCATTTTCTGGACTGGGAAATTCTCTTTTTCATTCCTTTGTGGTTTTACTTGTTTACAAATAAAAACACCCATCTGAAAAGAAGAAGAAGAAGAAGAAAGTGGGAACACACAGCTGAAAACAAGTTTGCTTACAAGGAGTCACATCCCAGGGAAGGTCTTAAGGGGTCATGGACCAGAGCAGTCGAGCTTCAGCTGCTCAGTCACAGTCAGACCTAGAGACAGACTCATGGGAACCAGAGCTGAACACAGCAAAAGGCAAGTGTGCATTTCAGGCTCCACTCAGTTCAAATGGATGTGGGGCGATTTTAAGATGCTGCTTTTTGACAAGGAGGCCCAGAGTCGCCTGAGAGTGCCTGCGCCACACGCTACAGCTCCACTCTGTCCCCGACCCTGCCTGTGGACAATTCCAGAGCGACCGGGCCACGGGGGCCGTGTCCTCTGACTCCCTGCCCCTGCCCTGTGGGCTGACACTGCCACGTTTCCTGGGCAGCAGCCGTTCTTCTGGAAGGACAGAGGCGCCCCTGGACATCTTCCCTGGTGGCCGGGTCACGCAGGAACTGTTCCAGCCTGGCTCCATCTCCACCCGCAGAGACGAAGGCCGCTGGGTCCGGTGCTGGCAGCAGTTCTGGAACAGCCCTCCCCTCTCCTGCTCACATCCCGGACGTGTGACTCATGGCCCGTCCTGGCCAGCCCTCCAGGCCCCCTGGAGTCAGCGGGGAACCCAGTGGCTTTGGCAACAAGACAGCAGGTGGCTGCTCCCAGCAGGACAACACAGCGCACCTTGGCCCCTTCCGTCCTACCCGTGGGTATGCCTTCTTGGAAGCGTTCAGTGACCACAGGAGTGGCTATTCCAGTTTGTGAGAACAGAAGTGTGCATGTCTGTGTGTGTCTGTGTGTTTATGATCAGATGGCTGTGGCCCAGAGAAAGCTGATTACCCCGAGACTCTAGGGGGAAAGAAGGAGGAGACGAAGGAACTGTTTGTTCCTTCCTTCGTGATCCTTTTCTGGGAATGTGGAAACCATCCCTCTGCCATTACATGAGGCCTCCGCAGTCTACATGTGCGATGTCCCAGAAACAGCACTGAACGTCGAGATAGGAGACGGGCCGGGGCTCACCTTTGCTCTCTGCTAACCCTGTGACTGTGGCCATCACCCCTCACTCTGAGTGTGACACCAAACGGCATCCAGGACGTTGCACGTTTTAGATTGACATGTACCTGGAGGTGCCTACGAATGTATTAGCAGTTTTCTAAGAAAGCATGGGTTCAATTTCCAAATAAATCCCACATGAAATTAATATAAGATTAACATTACTCCTAGAGACAGACTCATGGGAACCAGAGCTGAACACAGCAAAAGGCAAGTGTGCATTTCAGGCTCCACTCAGTTCAAATGGATGTGGGGCGATTTTAAGATGCTGCTTTTTGACAAGGAGGCCCAGAGTCGCCTGAGAGTGCCTGCGCCACACGCTACAGCTCCACTCTGTCCCCGACCCTGCCTGTGGACAATTCCAGAGCGACCGGGCCACGGGGGCCGTGTCCTCTGACTCCCTGCCCCTGCCCTGTGGGCTGACACTGCCACGTTTCCTGGGCAGCAGCCGTTCTTCTGGAAGGACAGAGGCGCCCCTGGACATCTTCCCTGGTGGCCGGGTCACGCAGGAACTGTTCCAGCCTGGCTCCATCTCCACCCGCAGAGACGAAGGCCGCTGGGTCCGGTGCTGGCAGCAGTTCTGGAACAGCCCTCCCCTCTCCTGCTCACATCCCGGACGTGTGACTCATGGCCCGTCCTGGCCAGCCCTCCAGGCCCCCTGGAGTCAGCGGGGAACCTAGTGGCTTTGGCAACAAGACAGCAGGTGGCTGCTCCCAGCAGGACAACACAGCGCACCTTGGCCCCTTCCGTCCTACCCGTGGGTATGCCTTCTTGGAAGCGTTCAGTGACCACAGGAGTGGCTATTCCAGTTTGTGAGAACAGAAGTGTGCATGTCTGTGTGTGTCTGTGTGTTTATGATCAGATGGCTGTGGCCCAGAGAAAGCTGATTACCCCGAGACTCTAGGGGGAAAGAAGGAGGAGACGAAGGAACTGTTTGTTCCTTCCTTCGTGATCCTTTTCTGGGAATGTGGAAACCATCCCTCTGCCATTACATGAGGCCTCCGCAGTCTACATGTGCGATGTCCCAGAAACAGCACTGAACGTCGAGATAGGAGACGGGCCGGGGCTCACCTTTGCTCTCTGCTAACCCTGTGACTGTGGCCATCACCCCTCACTCTGAGTGTGACACCAAACGGCATCCAGGACGTTGCACGTTTTAGATTGACATGTACCTGGAGGTGCCTACGAATGTATTAGCAGTTTTCTAAGAAAGCATGGGTTCAATTTCCAAATAAATCCCACATGAAATTAATATAAGATTAACATTACTCCATCTCTTTAATACTGTCTCTTTAAACATTATATATATATATATATATATATATAGAGAGAGAGAGAGAGAGAGATAGAGAGAGAGAGATACACATATAACCATAGAGGATATTCTTAGTTCCATTCACATGTATGAGTATAGAAGGGAAATCTACTGTCCCTAAAATGTTCCTTAAAATACAAGGCCTAGGGGCTTCCCTGCTGATCCAGTGGTAAAGAATCTACCTGCTGATGCAGGGGACACAAGTTTGAGCCCTGGTCTGAGAAGATCCCACAAGCCCATGTGCCACAACTACTGAGCCTTTGCTCTAGAGTCCAGAATCTGCAACCACTGAAGCCCTCAGCCCAAGAGCCTGTGCTCTGAAACAAGAGAGCAACCCTCGCTCAACTCAACTAGAGGAAAGCCTATGCAGCTATGAAGACCAGCATGACAAAATCAATAAATAAACATTTTGTAATCAATCTAAGGACCAAACACTAAGGAGGCATACCAAAGAATATAGGCTTTAGAGCTTGGTCGCCATACCCATTTAAAGGTACCTGTGCAGAGAAGCCAGCCTCACAGTGACTACTTACCCCACAGAGCCATGAAGATGGAGAAGAAGACAGTGGCAGGGTTGTCAAACAGGTGGCTGGCCCGCGCCGTCCCACAGGCTGAGCTGAGGTTCCAGTAGTCACAGGACTTATCACACAGGGGACACATGGTGAAGGCGTTCTGCTGGTCACACATCTCTTTGCTGCGGAACACAGAGGCTGCTGGGTCAGGGGGCTCCGAGCAGAACCCTCCCCAAGTCCATCATCCCCAAACACCTCCCACTTTGGCACTACTGGCTGATTCAGTAACTCCATCAGCAAGATGTGTGAGAGTTGGGATAGGGTTCTTTCCCTTGGGAGTGTTATTTTCAATACCTTGTTTTAAACGGATGGGCAGATGAATGGATAAAGAAGATGCGGTACATATATAAAATGGAATATTACCCAGCCATAAAGAAAAAGAATGGATAAAGAAACCTGGAGGTGCCTACGAATGTATTAGCAGTTTTCTAAGAAAGCATGGGTTCAATTTCCAAATAAATCCCACATGAAATTAATATAAGATTAACATTACTCCATCTCTTTAATACTGTCTCTTTAAACATTATATATATATATATATATATATATAGAGAGAGAGAGAGAGAGAGAGAGAGAGAGAGAGATACACATATAACCATAGAGGATATTCTTAGTTCCATTCACATGTATGAGTATAGAAGGGAAATCTACTGTCCCTAAAATGTTCCTTAAAATACAAGGCCTAGGGGCTTCCCTGCTGATCCAGTGGTAAAGAATCTACCTGCTGATGCAGGGGACACAAGTTTGAGCCCTGGTCTGAGAAGATCCCACAAGCCCATGTGCCACAACTACTGAGCCTTTGCTCTAGAGTCCAGAATCTGCAACCACTGAAGCCCTCAGCCCAAGAGCCTGTGCTCTGAAACAAGAGAGCAACCCTCGCTCAACTCAACTAGAGGAAAGCCTATGCAGCTATGAAGACCAGCATGACAAAATCAATAAATAAACATTTTGTAATCAATCTAAGGACCAAACACTAAGGAGGCATACCAAAGAATATAGGCTTTAGAGCTTGGTCGCCATACCCATTTAAAGGTACCTGTGCAGAGAAGCCAGCCTCACAGTGACTACTTACCCCACAGAGCCATGAAGATGGAGAAGAAGACAGTGGCAGGGTTGTCAAACAGGTGGCTGGCCCGCGCCGTCCCACAGGCTGAGCTGAGGTTCCAGTAGTCACAGGACTTATCACACAGGGGACACATGGTGAAGGCGTTCTGCTGGTCACACATCTCTTTGCTGCGGAACACAGAGGCTGCTGGGTCAGGGGGCTCCGAGCAGAACCCTCCCCAAGTCCATCATCCCCAAACACCTCCCACTTTGGCACTACTGGCTGATTCAGTAACTCCATCAGCAAGATGTGTGAGAGTTGGGATAGGGTTCTTTCCCTTGGGAGTGTTATTTTCAATACCTTGTTTTTAAAAACGGATGGGCAGATGAATGGATAAAGAAGATGCGGTACATATATAAAATGGAATATTACCCAGCCATAAAAGGAACAAAATTGGGTCATTTGTAGTGCCGTGGATGGACCTAGAGTCTCTCATACACAGTGAAGTAAGTCGGAAAGAGAAAAACAAACATCGTATATTAACACAGAGAGAGAGAGAGAATCTAGAAAACGATACGGATGAACCTATTTTCAGGGAAGGAATGGAGACACAGTCATAGTGAATAGACTTGTGGACACAGGATGGGGAGGAGAGGGTGGGAACTGAGAGAGTAGCTCTGACATACAGACACCACCGTGTGTATAACAGACAGCTGGGCGAAGGTGCTGTGGAGCCCAGGGAGCTCAGCTCAGGGCTCCGTGATGACCTAGAGAGGTGGGGTGGGGGGGGGGGGGGGGGGGGGAGAGACGCTCAAGAGGAAGGGGTATATGTACACACATAGCGGATTCATGTTATACACCAGAAACTAACACAACACTGTAAAGCAATTATATTCCAATGGAAATAATAATTTAAAAAAAAACTGGTTGGGCTCCTTTGGGCAGTACAGAACCTATGACTAGAAGTGGTCCAATAGAAACTGAGTGGCCTTCAATCAGAGATGCTATCCATTGGATGATGTCGTATAAAAAAAGGGAAAGTGTTAGCTGCTCAGTCGTGTCCAACTCAGCGACTCCATGGACTGTAGCCCGCCAGGCTCCTTGGCCCATGGGATTCTCCAGGCAAATGGATAGGCGATCCTTTCACAGTGACTACTTACCCCACAGAGCCATGAAGATGGAGAAGAAGACAGTGGCAGGGTTGTCAAACAGGTGGCTGGCCCTCGCTGTCCCACAGGCTGAGCTGAGGTTCCAGTAGTCACAGGACTTATCACACAGGGGACACATGGTGAAGGCGTTCTGCTGGTCACACATCTCTTTGCTGCGGAACACAGAGGCTGCTGGGTCAGGGGGCTCCGAGCAGAACCCTCCCCAAGTCCATCATCCCCAAACACCTCCCACTTTGGCACTACTGGCTGATTCAGTAACTCCATCAGCAAGATGTGTGAGAGTTGGGATAGGGTTCTTTCCCTTGGGAGTGTTATTTTCAATACCTTGTTTTTAAAAACGGATGGGCAGATGAATGGATAAAGAAGATGCGGTACATATATAAAATGGAATATTACCCAGCCATAAAAGGAACAAAATTGGGTCATTTGTAGTGCCGTGGATGGACCTAGAGTCTCTCATACACAGTGAAGTAAGTCGGAAAGAGAAAAACAAACATCGTATATTAACACAGAGAGAGAGAGAGAATCTAGAAAAACGATACGGATGAACCTATTTTCAGGGAAGGAATGGAGACACAGTCATAGTGAATAGACTTGTGGACACAGGATGGGGAGGAGAGGGTGGGAACTGAGAGAGTAGCTCTGACATACAGACACCACCGTGTGTATAACAGACAGCTGGGCGAAGGTGCTGTGGAGCCCAGGGAGCTCAGCTCAGGGCTCCGTGATGACCTAGAGAGGTGGGGTGGGGTGGGGTGGGGTGGGGTGGGAGAGACGCTCAAGAGGAAGGGGTATATGTACACACATAGCGGATTCATGTTATACACCAGAAACTAACACAACACTGTAAAGCAATTATATTCCAATGGAAATAATAATTTAAAAAAAAACTGGTTGGGCTCCTTTGGGCAGTACAGAACCTATGACTAGAAGTGGTCCAATAGAAACTGAGTGGCCTTCAATCAGAGATGCTATCCATTGGATGATGTCGTATAAAAAAAGGGAAAGTGTTAGCTGCTCAGTCGTGTCCAACTCAGCGACTCCATGGACTGTAGCCCGCCAGGCTCCTTGGCCCATGGGATTCTCCAGGCAAGAATCCTGGAGTAGGCTGCCATTCCCTTCTCCAGGGGATCTTCCTGACTCAGAGATGCAACAAGGTCTCCCACACTGCAGGCAGCTCATTACCCTCTGAGCCCCCAGCAAAGCCCCAAAGTCCCTTCCAAATGTGCTGAGCCTCTAAATCACCCATTAGAGGTTAGAGTCTATCGTCCTCATTCAGGCACAGGCTATCTCATTAATGTGTTAGGCTGGTCACACAGAGGAGCCACCATGAGTCCATGGCTGACCAACACAAGCTCTTCCTCCTGGATGGAGAATTCAGGGGAAGAAGAATGGAGTCAAGTGGTTGGAAGTCCAATTTCTAAGTGCATTAGCCACATGACTGTTTGTACAAGGTAGATTAGTAACCTCAACTTAATAAGAATTGTCCTAACTATAAAAGGGGATGTGGGAGGCTGGAAGAATATGGCAAATTCACCTGAAGTCTAGATTCCAAGATAGTTGGAGAACAAAGTAGGAGAAAAGTAAGCATCACCTCTATTCTCACCTATTTTCAGTATTTTCTCTTTACAGGACTCATGAATATATCTGAAATACCATTCACTCACTAGGTGATCAGCATGTATGCCAAGCTGCATGCTAGTCATGCCCAACTCTGTGAGACTCCATGGACTGTAGCCCGCCACACTCCCCTGTCCATAGGATTCTCCAGGCAAGAATACTGGAGTGGGCTGCCATTCCCTTCTCCAGGGGATCTTCCTGACTCAGAGATGCAACAAGGTCTCCCACACTGCAGGCAGCTCATTACCCTCTGAGCCCCCAGCAAAGCCCCAAAGTCCCTTCCAAATGTGCTGAGCCTCTAAATCACCCATTAGAGGTTAGAGTCTATCGTCCTCATTCAGGCACAGGCTATCTCATTAATGTGTTAGGCTGGTCACACAGAGGAGCCACCATGAGTCCATGGCTGACCAACACAAGCTCTTCCTCCTGGATGGAGAATTCAGGGGAAGAAGAATGGAGTCAAGTGGTTGGAAGTCCAATTTCTAAGTGCATTAGCCACATGACTGTTTGTACAAGGTAGATTAGTAACCTCAACTTAATAAGAATTGTCCTAACTATAAAAGGGGATGTGGGAGGCTGGAAGAATATGGCAAATTCACCTGAAGTCTAGATTCCAAGATAGTTGGAGAACAAAGTAGGAGAAAAGTAAGCATCACCTCTATTCTCACCTATTTTCAGTATTTTCTCTTTACAGGACTCATGAATATATCTGAAATACCATTCACTCACTAGGTGATCAGCATGTATGCCAAGCTGCATGCTAGTCATGCCCAACTCTGTGAGACTCCATGGACTGTAGCCCGCCACACTCCCCTGTCCATAGGATTCTCCAGGCAAGAATACTGGAGTGGGGACCCATGCCCTCCTCCAGGGGATCGTCCCAACCCAGGGACTGAATCTGCGTCTCTTACATCTCCTGCATTGGCAGGCAGGTTCTTTACTGCTAGCGCCACCTGGGAAGTGATCAGCTGGACCTAGTATATTCAGGCTCATCAGGTGTTTGCAAATAAGAACTGAGGGTTTCTCAGCCCTGACTGGCTTCCCCAATAACCCCACACACTATGTTCTGGTAGGAAAGTGAATGAGCTCATCACTCTGATGTGTGATATTCTCCCTTGGGGATGAGTAGATGGCTAAGCTCATCACTTGGGGGAAGAGGGTGGAGAACAAGTGCATTCAAGAAAATGAAGCCCTGGCTGTTCTCACAGAGCAGCTGCAAGGGACCCAGTGATGGGGAGGCAGGCTGAAACCACAACTAGGTTTTCTTGGGAAAGAGGCGGCAGAGGGAGCTACTGAGCACAGACCGCCGGCTGAAGGAGCTGGTACCTGGGTGCCAGAGCCAAGGGCTTAGATGAAAGCCAGAAGCCGCTGGATGCCCGCGTCTAGCTCCATCACTGAGCAGTCGAAAGGTTTCACCGAGGGCTGTTGGTGTCTGTCAGGCCCAGCTCTCAGGTTGTATTTAATGAGACTCGGCAGGCAAGGCCTTCTGTGTGAGAGAATGGAAATTCCGAGTCTCTGAGGATAAATCCCAGCTTCTCCACTGACTTGCTGCTGAGCACTCCACTGGCAAGTGTCACGATCGTGACTCACTCACATCGACAATATTAAATAGTAATTTCTTAATAGTAAGTTCAGCCGCTCAGACTTCACCTGGGCATGTGCTTATTGGTAACAAGAGATCGAGAGTTAAGTCTTCTGGGCCAGACATGTGGTGGCTGCCTGGTGGAGGAGCTGGTGCTTTGGGGAGGAGAATACCAACTGGAAAACAGATTCACGTGGAATACTTGTTGTCCTGCACAAAGTCTAGTGAAAATTTTTGCTTTAACCCATGTCTGAAAAGATACATCATGGTTGTTCAGTTGATAAGTGGTGTCTGACGCTTTGCGACCCTATGGACTGCAGCATGCTGGGCTCCTCTGTCCTCCACTGTCTCCCAGAGTTTGCTGAAGTTCGTGTCCATTGAGCCAGTGATGCCATCCAGCCATCTTTTCCTCTGTCGCCCCCTTCTGCTCCTGCTCTCAATCTTTCCCAGCATCAGCGTCTTTTCCAATGAGCCGGCACTTCACATCAGGTGGCGCAGTACTGTAGCTTCAGCTTCAGCCACCTGTCAGGGCATTTCTGGTTGTCTTCTTGTTATCAGGCTCATCAGGTGTTTGCAAATAAGAACTGAGGGTTTCTCAGCCCTGACTGGCTTCCCCAATAACCCCACACACTATGTTCTGGTAGGAAAGTGAATGAGCTCATCACTCTGATGTGTGATATTCTCCCTTGGGGATGAGTAGATGGCTAAGCTCATCACTTGGGGGAAGAGGGTGGAGAACAAGTGCATTCAAGAAAATGAAGCCCTGGCTGTTCTCACAGAGCAGCTGCAAGGGACCCAGTGATGGGGAGGCAGGCTGAAACCACAACTAGGTTTTCTTGGGAAAGAGGCGGCAGAGGGAGCTACTGAGCACAGACCGCCGGCTGAAGGAGCTGGTACCTGGGTGCCAGAGCCAAGGGCTTAGATGAAAGCCAGAAGCCGCTGGATGCCCGCGTCTAGCTCCATCACTGAGCAGTCGAAAGGTTTCACCGAGGGCTGTTGGTGTCTGTCAGGCCCAGCTCTCAGGTTGTATTTAATGAGACTCGGCAGGCAAGGCCTTCTGTGTGAGAGAATGGAAATTCCGAGTCTCTGAGGATAAATCCCAGCTTCTCCACTGACTTGCTGCTGAGCACTCCACTGGCAAGTGTCACGATCGTGACTCACTCACATCGACAATATTAAATAGTAATTTCTTAATAGTAAGTTCAGCCGCTCAGACTTCACCTGGGCATGTGCTTATTGGTAACAAGAGATCGAGAGTTAAGTCTTCTGGGCCAGACATGTGGTGGCTGCCTGGTGGAGGAGCTGGTGCTTTGGGGAGGAGAATACCAACTGGAAAACAGATTCACGTGGAATACTTGTTGTCCTGCACAAAGTCTAGTGAAAATTTTTGCTTTAACCCATGTCTGAAAAGATACATCATGGTTGTTCAGTTGATAAGTGGTGTCTGACGCTTTGCGACCCTATGGACTGCAGCATGCTGGGCTCCTCTGTCCTCCACTGTCTCCCAGAGTTTGCTGAAGTTCGTGTCCATTGAGCCAGTGATGCCATCCAGCCATCTTTTCCTCTGTCGCCCCCTTCTGCTCCTGCTCTCAATCTTTCCCAGCATCAGCGTCTTTTCCAATGAGCCGGCACTTCACATCAGGTGGCCGCAGTACTGTAGCTTCAGCTTCAGCACCAGTCCTTCCAGTGAATACTTAGGGTTGATTTCCTTTAGAATTGACTGGTTTGATCTTCTTGTTATCCAAGGGACTCTCAACAGTCTTCTCCAACATAATTCGAAAAGTATCAATTCTTTGGCACTCAGCTTTCTTTATGGTCCAACGCTCACATGATAACTGGAAAAACCATAGCTTTGATTATACAGACCTTTGTCTGCAAAGCAATGTCTCTGTCTTTTATTATGCTGTCTAGGTTTGTCACAGTTTCTCTTCCAAGAAGCAAGTGTCTTTTAATTTCATGACTATGTCATTATCTGTGGTTATTTTGGAGCCCAAGAAAATAAAATCTGCACTGCTTCTTAAATCTTTATTGTGCAGGAGATTTTTTTTTTAATTTATTTTTATTTATTTATTTGGCTGTGCTGGGTCTTAGTTGCAGCATATGGGATCTTTAGCTGCAACATGTGAGAATCTAGTTCCCTGACCAGGAATCGAACCCTGGCCCCCTGCCTTGGGAGCATAGACTCTTAACCACTGGACCACTAAGGAAGTCCCATAGAGGAGATTTTTGTACACATAGACAAGAGGGAGAGAGAATACTAGAAAGCCTAATCTCAATCAATACTAGTTCATGCTAAATGGTTAGGAAAAAATATCAGCCACCACCTTGGTACCCAATCCTTTGAGAGGTGAATGCTGTGTACATTCATGATTGTAAAATTAGAATACAGTCAACTATCAATTATTTGTCCCTCGCGGTGGCCACTGTAGCACAGATAGGTCCACATCATTTAGGTTTGAAGTAAGAAGGCTCTGTATGCACTGGGTTGGGGATTTTTGCTGTTGTTGTTTCATCTTTTGAGTTTTTTGATGCAAGCCACTGGAAAAGGATTCTGGAGAAATTCTGGAGAAGGAAACAGCAATCCACTCCAGTATTCTAGTCTGGGAAATCCCATGGACAGAGGAGCCTGGCGGGCTCCAGTTCTTGGGGTTTCAAAACATGTCGCCCCTTCTGCTCCTGCTCTCAATCTTTCCCAGCATCAGCGTCTTTTCCAATGAGCCGGCACTTCACATCAGGTGGCCGCAGTACTGTAGCTTCAGCTTCAGCACCAGTCCTTCCAGTGAATACTTAGGGTTGATTTCCTTTAGAATTGACTGGTTTGATCTTCTTGTTATCCAAGGGACTCTCAACAGTCTTCTCCAACATAATTCGAAAAGTATCAATTCTTTGGCACTCAGCTTTCTTTATGGTCCAACGCTCACATGATAACTGGAAAAACCATAGCTTTGATTATACAGACCTTTGTCTGCAAAGCAATGTCTCTGTTTTTTCTTATGCTGTCTAGGTTTGTCACAGTTTCTCTTCCAAGAAGCAAGTGTCTTTTAATTTCATGACTATGTCATTATCTGTGGTTATTTTGGAGCCCAAGAAAATAAAATCTGCACTGCTTCTTAAATCTTTATTGTGCAGGAGATTTTTTTTTTAATTTATTTTTATTTATTTATTTGGCTGTGCTGGGTCTTAGTTGCAGCATATGGGATCTTTAGCTGCAACATGTGAGAATCTAGTTCCCTGACCAGGAATCGAACCCTGGCCCCCTGCCTTGGGAGCATAGACTCTTAACCACTGGACCACTAAGGAAGTCCCATAGAGGAGATTTTTGTACACATAGACAAGAGGGAGAGAGAATACTAGAAAGCCTAATCTCAATCAATACTAGTTCATGCTAAATGGTTAGGAAAAAATATCAGCCACCACCTTGGTACCCAATCCTTTGAGAGGTGAATGCTGTGTACATTCATGATTGTAAAATTAGAATACAGTCAACTATCAATTATTTGTCCCTCGCGGTGGCCACTGTAGCACAGATAGGTCCACATCATTTAGGTTTGAAGTAAGAAGGCTCTGTATGCACTGGGTTGGGGATTTTTGCTGTTGTTGTTTCATCTTTTGAGTTTTTTGATGCAAGCCACTGGAAAAGGATTCTGGAGAAATTCTGGAGAAGGAAACAGCAATCCACTCCAGTATTCTAGTCTGGGAAATCCCATGGACAGAGGAGCCTGGCGGGCTCCAGTTCTTGGGGTTTCAAAACATCAGACACAACTTCGTAACTAAACCACAACCACTGGAGAAATTCTGCCTCAAAGGATGATACTCGAAGGACTTTGGAGTCTCCAAGACAAGCTGAAAGATGGGGAGGCTTCCCTAGAGCTGACCTCAGTTCTAGGTCATTCACTAGTCACATCATCCATGAAGTCCTAGGTAGAAGTCAGTGGCTATAAATCTGGTGACATGATTTTTCCATCTGTCGTGTTCTCCAGCACGTGGAAGAAGGCTGATGAATGACCTGACCATTGGGTGAACCAAGACCCCGGAGTGAGCAGTGTTCTTGCTGAGAGACCTACTGCTCAGAAGACACAGGGCTCTACTAGCCACAGAGGGAGGTAATGATTCAGGGAAGTCCAGATAGAACATCTGCTATTGAGATCTCAGCTCTAAAGTAACCACTTTTGTAAAAAATATGGTTTAGATGAATCAGCTTTTAAAAACGCTCCGGTCTTTCCTATGCATGTAAGCAAATGGAGAACCAATGGAACCAGCCCCTTGCTAAGCAGATGAAGGTTCTAACAGGCATGTCGTGCACATGTGGAATCACTATCAAGTGAGGCTTGTGTCTTACATATCAAAGTTATTGGTGATTAAGGTACCATTTAAAGGTACAATGGACCTTTTCTGGTTTTGATGCTGAGCTGTGGTTATATAAGACATAATTATTGAGGGAACTGGATGAAGGGTTCACTGCACCCCTCTGCATCATCCTTATCACTTTCTGTTAATCCATGTTGTTTTCAAAATAAAATATTTTAATATATTGTTTTAACTTTTTTGGCCTCTTTTATTGGTTTTTTATTATTTATTTTCATCCATCTTTATTCTTTGGCCTGTGTGGGCCTCCCATTATAGTTGTCTCTCTCGTCACAGAGCACTGGCTCTGGGTGCACGTGCTCCAGAGTGCCAGCTCATAATTGGACACACTGCTCCAGCTGCTCCACGGCATGTGGATGCAGGCCAGGGATCAAACCAGTGCCCCTTGCACTGCACCACCAGGGAAGCCCCCAAATAAAATATTTTTTAAAAGTGATAACACAAGACACTAAATCCCAGTACTAATGTCAGAACCGGGAGCCTTTAAAGTAATCCCAGGAAGAATGCAAGTTTTTAATCACGTTTAGGTGTGACTGATAGACACCCCCCCCCAAAGAGTATGAATTCGTTGGGATTCCATATTAGGATATAGAGGCTATTTTTTCACTGATGAGAAGTGGCATTGACTGTGAGTGTTCATCAGGCACACAGCTTGAACTTTTGACAGACAAACAACCATGAATGAGGAGCAGTCCTCAAAGACGCCTCCATGATATGCTTAACGTTTTCCATTCACACCTTCCTGAATGGTCACACCCTACTCTGAGTCTGAAAAACAGTTAACCAAATCTCAAATTTAATAGCAGCCAATTTCAAACTCTTACTTTATAGGAAGTTAAAAAACAGTCTTAAAAAATTTCACAACAGACTCCACTAGGTAAACAGAGACATGCCCTCTTACCCATAAATGCACTTATATCACTAAATTAAATGTCATGAGACAATTCAGATGCTCCTCGTAATGAACACTGTACTTCATTCTACTCTGTTGTTGTTCAGTTGCCAAGTCATATCCAACTCTCTAACCCCATGGACTACAGCACGCCAGGTCTCCCTAGCCCTCAACATCTCACGAAGTTTGTCTTTGTTCTAGTTCACTTAAAAATATATTTATTTATTTTGCTGCACTGGGTCTTAGTTGAAGCATGCAGAATACACACGTCCTGAGTCCTGATGTCCACCAGCACATGGACTCCCTTCCTGCTGCACTGTTGGTTTTCGGTCCTCCCAGTTTGGATTCACCTGAAGCCCTTGCTCCCTAGGGATCACAATGCAGCAATGGAGCTCTGTTTTCTAAGAATGTGCCAGGAGGGGCTGGTTGGAGCTCCTGGCCTGAGGAAGAGGGTCAGAGCCCTGGGAGAGACACCACAGCTTACTGAGAGACACCAAATCACGGGTGCACGTGCTCCAGAGTGCCAGCTCATAATTGGACACACTGCTCCAGCTGCTCCACGGCATGTGGATGCAGGCCAGGGATCAAACCAGTGCCCTTGCACTGCACCACCAGGGAAGCCCCCAAATAAAATATTTTTTAAAAGTGATAACACAAGACACTAAATCCCAGTACTAATGTCAGAACCGGGAGCCTTTAAAGTAATCCCAGGAAGAATGCAAGTTTTTAATCACGTTTAGGTGTGACTGATAGACACCCCCCCCCCAAAGAGTATGAATTCGTTGGGATTCCATATTAGGATATAGAGGCTATTTTTTCACTGATGAGAAGTGGCATTGACTGTGAGTGTTCATCAGGCACACAGCTTGAACTTTTGACAGACAAACAACCATGAATGAGGAGCAGTCCTCAAAGACGCCTCCATGATATGCTTAACGTTTTCCATTCACACCTTCCTGAATGGTCACACCCTACTCTGAGTCTGAAAAACAGTTAACCAAATCTCAAATTTAATAGCAGCCAATTTCAAACTCTTACTTTATAGGAAGTTAAAAAACAGTCTTAAAAAATTTCACAACAGACTCCACTAGGTAAACAGAGACATGCCCTCTTACCCATAAATGCACTTATATCACTAAATTAAATGTCATGAGACAATTCAGATGCTCCTCGTAATGAACACTGTACTTCATTCTACTCTGTTGTTGTTCAGTTGCCAAGTCATATCCAACTCTCTAACCCCATGGACTACAGCACGCCAGGTCTCCCTAGCCCTCAACATCTCACGAAGTTTGTCTTTGTTCTAGTTCACTTAAAAATATATTTATTTATTTTGCTGCACTGGGTCTTAGTTGAAGCATGCAGAATACACACGTCCTGAGTCCTGATGTCCACCAGCACATGGACTCCCTTCCTGCTGCACTGTTGGTTTTCGGTCCTCCCAGTTTGGATTCACCTGAAGCCCTTGCTCCCTAGGGATCACAATGCAGCAATGGAGCTCTGTTTTCTAAGAATGTGCCAGGAGGGGCTGGTTGGAGCTCCTGGCCTGAGGAAGAGGGTCAGAGCCCTGGGAGAGACACCACAGCTTACTAGAACAAAGCAAAGGCTTTGAAACAGGAGGCCACAGAGGTCAAATCTCAGCTGTGGTGGGCTTCCGTGGGGGCCCTGAGATTGAGAATTCGATCCCCAGTAAGGGAACTAAGATTCCACCTGCCTCAGGGCATGGCCAAAAATGAATAAACAAAACACCAATATGATTTCATTGATCTGGGTCAGAGCCATCCCAACTCCGACAATTATTGGTTGTTGAAGCTGAACAAGTTAGGTGACTCTGTCTCTCCATGGATACTGTGTCTCCATCTCTCTGTGGTGACAGTAAGAACACCTTCAATGACAGCATTGGTCTCTACAGGATTGAAGGCACAGCACATAAAAGGCAGCCAGCACCAGGCATGGTACAACTCACACTAGGAATGTGGGAAGCATTCCTTCTGTCCTTGGGCTTCCCACGCGGTGCAGTGGTAAAGAATCCAGCTGCCAGTACAGGAGACCCAGGTTCAATTCCTGGGTCAGGAAGATCTCCTGGAGAAGGAAATGGCAACCCACTCCAGTATTCTTGCCTGGAAAATCCCATGGACAGAGGAGCCTGGTGGGCTACAGTCCATGGAGTTGCCAAGAGTCAGACATGACTGAGCAGTGCATACACACAAACACACACACAGAGACACACACACACACAGTTCCCTTTATGCTGTGGAAGGCAGAGCCCTGCAAACATAGCTCCCATGACAAAGGTCCCAGAATGCCAGTCAAAAATTCTGAACAGATGCTCCCAGAGTTCTAGTCACAAAAATATCCAAACCCTTGTCCTTATACCAAGGTGTCTAGCTTTACCCTAACCACTCACATGGTCATCTCCAGTTTCTCTAATTTGCAAGAGCTTTTCTATAGGGTAACACCACAGCCAGAGCCACCTGGTTCTCACCACTGGTGGAGACACTTGCCTCAAAGGGCCCAGCTCCCACTTGTTTCCTCAGGATGGCTCTGGCTCCCCCATCACATCCTACCACTGCAGTGGACACCCACAGACTGCCCAGTGTCCCCATCGCCCCAACCCAGCTACAGAAGAAGCATCCCTGTGGCACAGTGTCACCCTGTCCCCAGCCACAACTGGCAGTCCACAGCCTACTAGAACAAAGCAAAGGCTTTGAAACAGGAGGCCACAGAGGTCAAATCTCAGCTGTGGTGGGCTTCCGTGGGGCCCTGAGATTGAGAATTCGATCCCCAGTAAGGGAACTAAGATTCCACCTGCCTCAGGGCATGGCCAAAAATGAATAAACAAAACACCAATATGATTTCATTGATCTGGGTCAGAGCCATCCCAACTCCGACAATTATTGGTTGTTGAAGCTGAACAAGTTAGGTGACTCTGTCTCTCCATGGATACTGTGTCTCCATCTCTCTGTGGTGACAGTAAGAACACCTTCAATGACAGCATTGGTCTCTACAGGATTGAAGGCACAGCACATAAAAGGCAGCCAGCACCAGGCATGGTACAACTCACACTAGGAATGTGGGAAGCATTCCTTCTGTCCTTGGGCTTCCCACGCGGTGCAGTGGTAAAGAATCCAGCTGCCAGTACAGGAGACCCAGGTTCAATTCCTGGGTCAGGAAGATCTCCTGGAGAAGGAAATGGCAACCCACTCCAGTATTCTTGCCTGGAAAATCCCATGGACAGAGGAGCCTGGTGGGCTACAGTCCATGGAGTTGCCAAGAGTCAGACATGACTGAGCAGTGCATACACACAAACACACACACAGAGACACACACACACACAGTTCCCTTTATGCTGTGGAAGGCAGAGCCCTGCAAACATAGCTCCCATGACAAAGGTCCCAGAATGCCAGTCAAAAATTCTGAACAGATGCTCCCAGAGTTCTAGTCACAAAAATATCCAAACCCTTGTCCTTATACCAAGGTGTCTAGCTTTACCCTAACCACTCACATGGTCATCTCCAGTTTCTCTAATTTGCAAGAGCTTTTCTATAGGGTAACACCACAGCCAGAGCCACCTGGTTCTCACCACTGGTGGAGACACTTGCCTCAAAGGGCCCAGCTCCCACTTGTTTCCTCAGGATGGCTCTGGCTCCCCCATCACATCCTACCACTGCAGTGGACACCCACAGACTGCCCAGTGTCCCCATCGCCCCAACCCAGCTACAGAAGAAGCATCCCTGTGGCACAGTGTCACCCTGTCCCCAGCCACAACTGGCAGTCCACAGCCTCCACTTGAGTCAAAAGGAGTCAACAGGACTTGTCCACTTGGGATCAATCGCATATAAAGCTCTAAGCTGTGACACCCCATGAGGGGCTTCCTTGATGGCTCAGCAGGAAAAGAATCCACCTGTAATGCAGGAGGCACAGGAGATGCAGGTTTGGCCCCTGGGTTGGGAAGATCCCCTGGCGGAGGCAATGACCACCCATTCCAGGATTCTTGCCTGGAGAATCCCATGGACAGAGGAGCCTGGTGGGCTACAGTCCATGGGGTCTCAAAGAGTCAGACACGACTGAGCAGCCAAGCACACAGGAGCTACTAGCTACAACATTTACATCCAACGGAGAAACTCTGCAGTGAAACCAAGAAATGCTAGAAAGAATCAGAGACAGGCAGTCAATAGGAGTCCCTATTTCCATCAACCCTTGGGCTAGTCAGGCGCCTGCCACTGGATCCTCTGAGTACCTCCCCACCAAACCCCAAGGATAAACTCCCCTTTTCTTTGCTTAAGCTAGTTCCCATGCATTTCTATCACTCGCAACTGCAAGAGTGTTAAGATACACAAACGAGGCTTCAGTTTGCCAGGACAGTCCTGGAGATGGCAAAGAGCTTTCACTTCTAAACACTGGCTAAGTGTCATTTTTTTCCCCTGGACTCTATTTCCACATGTGTTGATTCATCCAAGAATTGTTTATGAATACTTTGCTGTGTTCCAAACACTGTCTCCTTTAATCCTCACAACACCACCTTGAGGCAAGTGTTATTGCTGCCATTTCATAGCCAAGGAGACTGAAAGTCAGGGATCGAGGTCAGTTTGTGCTAGATGATGTTCTTTTTAAGTGTCTATTTCTTGGTAGGATCTCTCTTCCCCATCAAGATCAGCCTTCATTCCATCACTTGGCCCTCCAAGAGTGCCCGTCACCTCTGCAGCCTCGGACTCCCTGAGCCACAGTGTCACCCTGTCCCCAGCCACAACTGGCAGTCCACAGCCTCCACTTGAGTCAAAAGGAGTCAACAGGACTTGTCCACTTGGGATCAATCGCATATAAAGCTCTAAGCTGTGACACCCCATGAGGGGCTTCCTTGATGGCTCAGCAGGAAAAGAATCCACCTGTAATGCAGGAGGCACAGGAGATGCAGGTTTGGCCCCTGGGTTGGGAAGATCCCCTGGCGGAGGCAATGACCACCCGTTCCAGGATTCTTGCCTGGAGAATCCCATGGACAGAGGAGCCTGGTGGGCTACAGTCCATGGGGTCTCAAAGAGTCAGACACGACTGAGCAGCCAAGCACACAGGAGCTACTAGCTACAACATTTACATCCAACGGAGAAACTCTGCAGTGAAACCAAGAAATGCTAGAAAGAATCAGAGACAGGCAGTCAATAGGAGTCCCTATTTCCATCAACCCTTGGGCTAGTCAGGCGCCTGCCACTGGATCCTCTGAGTACCTCCCCACCAAACCCCAAGGATAAACTCCCCTTTTCTTTGCTTAAGCTAGTTCCCATGCATTTCTATCACTCGCAACTGCAAGAGTGTTAAGATACACAAACGAGGCTTCAGTTTGCCAGGACAGTCCTGGAGATGGCAAAGAGCTTTCACTTCTAAACACTGGCTAAGTGTCATTTTTGTCCCCTGGACTCTATTTCCACATGTGTTGATTCATCCAAGAATTGTTTATGAATACTTTGCTGTGTTCCAAACACTGTCTCCTTTAATCCTCACAACACCACCTTGAGGCAAGTGTTATTGCTGCCATTTCATAGCCAAGGAGACTGAAAGTCAGGGATCGAGGTCAGTTTGTGCTAGATGATGTTCTTTTTAAGTGTCTATTTCTTGGTAGGATCTCTCTTCCCCATCAAGATCAGCCTTCATTCCATCTCTTGGCCCTCCAAGAGTGCCCGTCACCTCTGCAGCCTCGGACTCCCTGAGCCACAGCTGAGGCGTCCTCAGCTCACAGTTCTCTGCCAGCAGTGTCTGCCCAGGGAGACGCCATCTCCACCCAAGGCCACTCAACACTTCCTGCCCTGGGACGTCTGGGAAATGAGAGGAAAAAACGCGATGAAACTGAGGGGTTGGGGGGAAGCTTTTCCCAGTGATTTCTTTTCTCAACAGCTCTCTTCCACCTGCCCAATCAGACGCTCGTCCTGGAGAAGAGCTCGACCAGGAAAGGAAGTGGCCACACCCAGTGTGGCTCTGAGCCATTCTCAGCATCCGCTGCTCCCAGACCTCTCAGGAGAGAAGTGGCGTGCACGGGAAGGGACGGCCGAAGGAGAACAGAGGGTGGAGCTCTGGAAGGAGGCGTGGGAAATGTACAATGTACTTGCAACTGGGATGAGGCTGTGAAGGACTGACATGTGGGAATGGAGCCTCAGCCTTGAAAAGCAGCTCACCTGGGAATATCCTCTTCGATCGTCGCACATCCATAAAGAAACACAATGACCCCAATGATGGACGACGGGATGAGGAAGGACGTATACAACCCCAGCCAGGCAAAATACAGTCCGATTTTTTCTCCAAAATACTTCCTAGAAAAGGAAGGCAATGAGACATACGTTAAGAAGATCATGGACTTTCCTTCTTTCTGTTTGCTCTAAACCCAATGATAGGCCGGCACAAATGGAAAGGGACAGAAGTTATCTGGGGAAGGTGGGCACTCAGCACAAGGAATCAACAATTGGTCTTTTCTGAAATGAATCGCATTCCATTATAATCACATACATACGCACCTGTTCAGGGAAAGAAGTTGCAAAGAAGGAATCCAGGCCTAACGGCAAACTGAAAATATGCCAGAGACTTTGGCATCTTAACCAGACACACATGAATAACGTATCAGCATTTCATGAGTGCCACAGTATCCAACCCACAGAAAAACACACCTTTCTCAACTAGCTTGTTTAAATAAAACACACAAATTCAGGGCATGCATACTAATGTATGGGCTTCCCTGGTGGCTCAGATGGTAAAGAATCTGCCTGTAGTTCAGGAGACCTGGGTTTGATCCCTGGGTCAGGAAGATCTCCTGAGGAGAACACGGCAACCCACTCCAGTATTCTTGCCTGAAGAATGCCATAGACAGAGGAGCCTAGTGGGCCTAGTAGGGGTGCAAAGAGTTGGACACAAGTTAGCAAGTCACACACACGCATACACACACTGATATATACAAACCAACATAGATATACTCATTCAATAAAATACAAGTCATGGTTTCTTTAGCTGATGGGATTGTAGGTGGTTTTTATTTCTTATTTTTTTAATCGTTTCACATTTTTAAACTCTCTACTTTTTCATGAATTACTTTTTATAATGAAAAGTTATTTCTTTCCCAAAGAAAATGTACACTCCTAGCTTTTTGTTCCCTAGGACATACAGTTAATCAATGATTACATTCAGTTTCTACAAAGAGGTTCTCCCTTAGACGAACATTGACTATGGCTGCCTGATGAGAAAAATACAGTCCACAGAGGGAAAGTATATTTCACATGAGCCTCTGAGAAAAACTACAGATGGGAGACGGGAGCTCGGGCCACCCTTGGTTGTGATGACTAGAGAGGGAGGAGAACAAGCGAAACCTGTTTACCCACCACTGGAGCTCTGTCTCCAGGATAGAGACAGCTTCCAGGAAACACAGCTCCCACCCTAACAATAAAAGCAAGCTTGTCACCTATGACTTGAAACTTGTGCGAGTCCATCAGAAAGTGGAGGTTGCAAGGTAACAGGTAAGCTGAATTTTTTTAATGACAAGCTCCTCCAAGGAAAGATGGACTCAAAAGAGTTTTGTGTTTGGTGAGCATGGGGACAGAAAGGCAGTCACTTTAAGAGTGGGTAAAAAGAAACAGCCAAAACTTTTAAGGTGCTGGAAGCTGAGCATAGCTCAGCACGACAGATTAGAATGACTGGGTAGCTCCATACACAAGAGGGGATGGCACCCCTTCACAAGATCCTATCTGAAGACCTGGCTTCTCATGAGAAGGATCATAGGCAGGGCAGGAGCCCCCTTAGAGGTACAAAGGCTAGAAAGCCCACTCATCTCTCTGAGCCATCTTTCATTCAAACCACGGGGCTCAAGCAGTGAGTAATAAGAATCAGCAGTCTGACGATGGGGAGGGGCAGGAGAGAGACCCCCACATGGCAGAGGGCTGAAAGGGAATGGTGAGGACCAATTTTCAGTGCTCTACAACCAATGAGAGAGTTGCACCATAAAGAAGGCTGAGCTCGGAAGAATTGATGCTTTCATACTGAGGTGCTGGAGAAGACTCTTGAGAGTCCCTTGGACAGCAAGGAGATCAAACCAGTCAATTCTAGAGGAAATCGATCCTGAAATTCACTGGAAGGATGGATGCTGAAGCTGAAGTTTAATATTCTGGCCATGATGTGAAAAGCTGATTCACTGGAAAAGACCCTGATGCTGGGAAAGATGGAGGGCAGAAGGAGGAGGGGACAGCAGAAGATGAGACGGTTGCACAGCACCACCGACTCCATGGACATGAGAGGGAGCAAGCTCAAAAGGTGAAGTAGTAAAGCATTATTGGGAAGTAAAATGTGATACATTAATGATATATTTTGTAAACCCCAGAGCAACCACTAAATTTTGTAAATGGATATACCTAACAGGCTGATAGTGGAGACAAAATGGAATTCTTAGATTTCAAAAGAGGGCATGAAAAGAGGAGAAACAGGAACAAAGAACAGACAAAACAAGTAGACGTGTAGAAAATAATCAAAAAAAGAACACCACTGGAAGGATGGCACTCATAAAAGCAAGCTTGTCACCTATGACTTGAAACTTGAGTCCATCAGAAAGTGGAGGTTGCAAGGTAACAGGTAAGCTGAATTTTTTTAATGACAAGCTCCTCCAAGGAAAGATGGACTCAAAAGAGTTTTGTGTTTGGTGAGCATGGGGACAGAAAGGCAGTCACTTTAAGAGTGGGTAAAAAGAAACAGCCAAAACTTTTAAGGTGCTGGAAGCTGAGCATAGCTCAGCACGACAGATTAGAATGACTGGGTAGCTCCATACACAAGAGGGGATGGCACCCCTTCACAAGATCCTATCTGAAGACCTGGCTTCTCATGAGAAGGATCATAGGCAGGGCAGGAGCCCCCTTAGAGGTACAAAGGCTAGAAAGCCCACTCATCTCTCTGAGCCATCTTTCATTCAAACCACGGGGCTCAAGCAGTGAGTAATAAGAATCAGCAGTCTGACGATGGGGAGGGGCAGGAGAGAGACCCCCACATGGCAGAGGGCTGAAAGGGAATGGTGAGGACCAATTTTCAGTGCTCTACAACCAATGAGAGAGTTGCACCATAAAGAAGGCTGAGCTCGGAAGAATTGATGCTTTCATACTGAGGTGCTGGAGAAGACTCTTGAGAGTCCCTTGGACAGCAAGGAGATCAAACCAGTCAATTCTAGAGGAAATCGATCCTGAAATTCACTGGAAGGATGGATGCTGAAGCTGAAGTTTAATATTCTGGCCATGATGTGAAAAGCTGATTCACTGGAAAAGACCCTGATGCTGGGAAAGATGGAGGGCAGAAGGAGGAGGGGACAGCAGAAGATGAGACGGTTGCACAGCACCACCGACTCCATGGACATGAGAGGGAGCAAGCTCAAAAGGTGAAGTAGTAAAGCATTATTGGGAAGTAAAATGTGATACATTAATGATATATTTTGTAAACCCCAGAGCAACCACTAAATTTTGTAAATGGATATACCTAACAGGCTGATAGTGGAGACAAAATGGAATTCTTAGATTTCAAAAGAGGGCATGAAAAGAGGAGAAACAGGAACAAAGAACAGACAAAACAAGTAGAAACAAATAATGATACAGTAGATTTAAAATACTAATACACAAATGATTGTATTAAATATAAATGTATAAGAAACCCACCTAAAACATAAGGGCATATATAGAATGAAGGCGAAGGAATGGAAAAAGATATACCATGCCAACACCAATCAAAAGAACACTGAGACAAAGTAAACTTCAGAAGAGAGAACATTTCCAGGTGCAAAAAGGGATGATTGAATAATGGTAAAGTGATCAATTTATTAAGTAGACTGAATAATCCTAAATACTGATACATACAGTAAAACACCTATGTCAAATGCATAGATCAAAATATACACAATAAAAAATTTTAGAAGTGGGGACTCCCCTGGTGGTCCGGTGGTTAAGATTTCACCTTCCAGTGCAGGGGCGGCAGGTTCCATCTTTGGTTGGGGAGCTAAGATCCCATATGCCTCTCGGCCAAAGAAAACAAAAAACAGAAGCAATACTGTAACAGAGTCCACAAAGACTTTAAAAATAGTCCACAACAGTAAAAAAATGCAAATGAGAGAACTGAACTCTAAGGATAAATATATACATCTTCCTGTATAAATAAGGAATTTCAGTACTTTTATTTAGTAGTAAAGAGAACAAGTGCAGAAAAGCAGTAAGGACTCAACAGACACTTCAAACCGATCAGACCAGATGATATATTTACAACACACCATCAAACGACAACAGAAAACACATTCTTTGTTAACACATGGTCATCAAGATAGACCATATCCTGAATCATGAAGCCAATCTAACAAATTTTTAAAAAATGAAATAGTCAAACTGTTGTACCATGATCACAACTAAATTAAACAACAGAAAGATGTCTGGAAAACACCCCAAATATCTGGAAATTAAGCAATATCATTCTATGTAACCCATGGGTCAAACAAGAAATCACAAAGGAAATCAGAAAATTATTTTTGACTGAGTGAAAATTAAAACACACACATCAACATGTGTGGGATGCCATTACACTTAGAACGCCAGCAATACTTGGAGAGAACTTTACAGCATTGAATATTTGGTACTGTAATAAAATAAGAAACTTCTTTTCAAGTTCATCCAGGACTGTTTTTATTGAAGCATAAAGTTACAATGCTGTTTTAGTTTCAGATGTATAGCAAAGGGTTTCAAATATGTGTGTGTATATGTCTGTGTGTGCGTCTGTGCATGCTGAGTCGCTTCAGTCTTGTCTGACTTTGTGACCTAATGGGCTGTCGCCCACCAGGCTCCTCTGTCCATGGGATTCTCTAGGCAAGAATGCTGGAGTGGGTTGCCATGCCCTCCTCTGCAGGATCTGCCTGATTGAAGGACTGAACCCACACCTTTCATGTCTCCTACATTGGCAGGAGTGTTCTTAACCACCAGCACCACCTGGGAAGCCAGGGGAACTACCCAGATGGGATAAATGTGTTCTGACATGTTTGCCCTAAGGAATATCACACAACAAGGAGAATGGACAACACACAAGAACACACAATAACATGGACAAGTCTCACATGTACTCTCTGAGCAAAATAAGACAGCTATGAGAAAATTAGTATACAGTATAATTCTATTTCTTTAAAGTTCAAAAGCAAAGTAACTGTGTTAAGTCCAGGTAGTTATTAGCTCAAGGAAGGCAGTGACATAAGGGAAAGAGGTGAGGGCTGATTTGCAGGGGGACTTGGGAAAGGGGTGAGGGCTGGGTGTTAATACAGTACGTTTCCTACATACCAACCAGCCCTGTTCCCAGAGCACGTTTGTTCAGTCCAAACTCTTAGCCTATGTATCCAACGAACACAATCGACTAGAGAGTACTATAATAGGTTTATAATACTTTTCACACAAGCACATTTAAAAAAAGACAAAATATAAAGAAAACTTTTAAAATCTTACAGTACAGAATCTTGACAAAGTACAGTCGTCCAGTACAACAGAGAGCACACAGGGGCTGGCATCGAGGGAACAGGCAAGAAGAGGTACTGACTGGAGGAGGCAGAGGAGGTGGGAGACGATGGAGCTGAAGGATCCTCAGCGATAGGAGACGGAGGGCAAGCTGTCATGTCACTCACGCCTGATGTCATGGACATACGAATGCATGTTTGGGCGAAAGTTTGCATCTTAAAAATTATTTTTGACTGAGTGAAAATTAAAACACACACATCAACATGTGTGGGATGCCATTACACTTAGAACGCCAGCAATACTTGGAGAGAACTTTACAGCATTGAATATTTGGTACTGTAATAAAATAAGAAACTTCTTTTCAAGTTCATCCAGGACTGTTTTATTGAAGCATAAAGTTACAATGCTGTTTTAGTTTCAGATGTATAGCAAAGGGTTTCAAATATGTGTGTGTATATGTCTGTGTGTGCGTCTGTGCATGCTGAGTCGCTTCAGTCTTGTCTGACTTTGTGACCTAATGGGCTGTCGCCCACCAGGCTCCTCTGTCCATGGGATTCTCTAGGCAAGAATGCTGGAGTGGGTTGCCATGCCCTCCTCTGCAGGATCTGCCTGATTGAAGGACTGAACCCACACCTTTCATGTCTCCTACATTGGCAGGAGTGTTCTTAACCACCAGCACCACCTGGGAAGCCAGGGGAACTACCCAGATGGGATAAATGTGTTCTGACATGTTTGCCCTAAGGAATATCACACAACAAGGAGAATGGACAACACACAAGAACACACAATAACATGGACAAGTCTCACATGTACTCTCTGAGCAAAATAAGACAGCTATGAGAAAATTAGTATACAGTATAATTCTATTTCTTTAAAGTTCAAAAGCAAAGTAACTGTGTTAAGTCCAGGTAGTTATTAGCTCAAGGAAGGCAGTGACATAAGGGAAAGAGGTGAGGGCTGATTTGCAGGGGGACTTGGGAAAGGGGTGAGGGCTGGGTGTTAATACAGTACGTTTCCTACATACCAACCAGCCCTGTTCCCAGAGCACGTTTGTTCAGTCCAAACTCTTAGCCTATGTATCCAACGAACACAATCGACTAGAGAGTACTATAATAGGTTTATAATACTTTTCACACAAGCACATTTAAAAAAAGACAAAATATAAAGAAAACTTTTAAAATCTTACAGTACAGAATCTTGACAAAGTACAGTCGTCCAGTACAACAGAGAGCACACAGGGGCTGGCATCGAGGGAACAGGCAAGAAGAGGTACTGACTGGAGGAGGCAGAGGAGGTGGGAGACGATGGAGCTGAAGGATCCTCAGCGATAGGAGACGGAGGGCAAGCTGTCATGTCACTCACGCCTGATGTCATGGACATACGAATGCATGTTTGCGTCTCTGAAAGTTTGCATCTTAAAGGTTTGTATGTAGGAGACTTCCTGTAATGTTCTTCCCTGATCTGGGTCGTGGGTGTCAGGGTGTGTTCGGTTTTCAAAACTTCAGTGAGTTTTATATTTTCGGCACATACACCTTTCTGTCTGTAAGGCACTTTGGTTTTGAAGTGGCTCAGGATACCACGTGTCTGATAGTGTGCAAGCCTCCAGACTCCCTGGGGGGCCTCCTTACCCTTTCTCTAGCCTTCAAGCCAGACAACCCACATCCTGCAGCCTCGGACTATCAGTAGTCCCTTTGAAAGGGGAGTTTTCATCTGAAGGCAGCTCAGAAGGCCAACCAAAGACAAGGCTTCCAGACCAAGGTGGCCAGCCCCGAGACCAAGGCCAACATTTGACAGGGTCTCTGAGGCAGTGACCAAGGCTCCCTGAGGACCATACCATACTCAGGATATCTCGGTGGGGCAGGAGGTGGGCATCAGGGGGAGGGGGGATGCCAGCTGGAGGGTAACCACTGCTCTCCAGTCCTGCCAAGCCCGCATCACCTGCTGTGGCAGCAGGTAGGGTACCCTCCTTCCTGGTCTGAGAAAAAGAGGTCAGCTTTCCCCACCCACCGGAAGATGAAATAAAGGCACACAGATTCAGGTGCCCTTGGCAGGACTGCGGGCAGGTGCAGGGACTCCAGAGAGAATTTTCTGAGCCTTTTAATTAAAGTTCTCTGACTCTCTGGAAGTTTGCCTGGAAATTTCAACTACAGAAACAGCCAGGCAGCCAGTGAAGGCCTCTCAGCTGAAACCCAGAGATGGGGCCAGCGCGGTTTTGCTTCCTGAATTGCCAGCATCCTCTCCAGTCCTCCAGCCTGAGATAGTGTGCGAGACTGTGGTTGATAAGGGGTGAGAAGAGCAAGGGGAGGGACAGTCACTCAGCGGGGACCACCGGCCAAGGGCTACATTAAAGGCTTTACACACAGCATCTCACTCTGTGCTCACAAAAATTTACAAGATGAGTTAAAGAATAGCACCAAGGTTGGATTCTGATGTGCCAAACAGTTAAGATGACAGGTCCTTCCAGGTTTTTCAAAAGCCTTTCTTGTTTAAAAATGGGGCTTCCTTGGTGGCTCAATGCGGGAGACCCAAGTTCAGTCTCTGGGTGGGGAAGATCTCCTGGAGAAGGAAACGGCTACCCACTCCAGCTCATGTTCTCGCCTGGAGAATCCCATGGACAGAGAAGCCTGGTGAGCTACAGTCTATGGAGCTGCAAAAGTCGAACACAACTGACTAACAGTTTCACAGATACAGTTGATATTTAAAAGTGGTGCTGATCAGTTTCTTTCCTCAGGACCCCAAGCACATGGTCCTTCTCTCCTCTGTGAGCAAAGCCATGTCCATGAGAAAGGACCCCACACCACCAGTCACAAGATGGCAGGTTTGCCAGGTCTCTCCCTCAGCTTGCCTCCCGAAGTCTGCCTCCACATCATCAGCCTGGCAATCCGGGGCCTGAATCAGCCCTCTGTGCAGGGCCCGAGGTTGCAAAGAACAGCTGGAGCATCACCCTTCTGCCAAAGCCGACAGCAGGACCAGACTGCCTCCTGCTCTGACAGGCACGGGCCGCTAGACACCGTGGCTGACTCCTCTCATCAACAACTGAGGCCAGGAGACATTGAGTTCTTAGCTCTCCCAGAGAGGCCAAGAAAAGCTCCTGCTTCTGGAAAGAAAATCTTGCTGATAGGGGGCAAATCCAGAAAGCACAATCAAAAGGGCGTGGGGCTCACGGTGGCAGAGCCGAGAAAACCAGGCTTGGCTCGAGGCCTGACATCAGGAGACAGCACAGACGCCAGCCAATGGGATGGGCGCTGCCCCGAAGTTCCAGAGGGGAAAAAAGGACTCCTTGGACTCAAAGCACCTGAGATCTTTAATGCCTGCCTGCGCCACTTCTGTCAAGTGCCTCTCTTTCCCCTGCCAAGTCTTCTCTTTCAAATGGTTTCCAAATAAAGACCCGTCTCACGGAGTGTGGGGCCAGGCTGGCAGGATGCAGGGCCAGGGCTGGAGGGGGTGAGGCTGACGCCATCCGTCACAGGCCCTGCACAGAGCAGACGTGTTCATAGGGGCACCCAAGACCCGAGACCCAGGATGACCTGGGGCCACATGTGCCGGGCATCCAGTCCAGGAGCAGCCAGAGAGGGGAGCTGTGAGTGGCAAGTCGCAAAGTCAGGCAGGGCGCTTTCCTGGTGGTCCAGTGGTTAAGAATCCACGACCTTTCAGTGCAGGGGACAAGAGTTCCATCCCTGGTCTGGGAACCCATGCCACAGAGCAACTAAGCTCATGCACCACAACTATAGAGCCTAAGCGCCACAGTGAATCCCAGACTACAGTCTATGGAGCTGCAAAAGTCGAACACAACTGACTAACAGTTTCGATATTTTAAAAGTGGTGCTGATCAGTTTCTTTCCTCAGGACCCCAAGCACATGGTCCTTCTCTCCTCTGTGAGCAAAGCCATGTCCATGAGAAAGGACCCCACACCACCAGTCACAAGATGGCAGGTTTGCCAGGTCTCTCCCTCAGCTTGCCTCCCGAAGTCTGCCTCCACATCATCAGCCTGGCAATCCGGGGCCTGAATCAGCCCTCTGTGCAGGGCCCGAGGTTGCAAAGAACAGCTGGAGCATCACCCTTCTGCCAAAGCCGACAGCAGGACCAGACTGCCTCCTGCTCTGACAGGCACGGGCCGCTAGACACCGTGGCTGACTCCTCTCATCAACAACTGAGGCCAGGAGACATTGAGTTCTTAGCTCTCCCAGAGAGGCCAAGAAAAGCTCCTGCTTCTGGAAAGAAAATCTTGCTGATAGGGGGCAAATCCAGAAAGCACAATCAAAAGGGCGTGGGGCTCACGGTGGCAGAGCCGAGAAAACCAGGCTTGGCTCGAGGCCTGACATCAGGAGACAGCACAGACGCCAGCCAATGGGATGGGCGCTGCCCCGAAGTTCCAGAGGGGAAAAAAGGACTCCTTGGACTCAAAGCACCTGAGATCTTTAATGCCTGCCTGCGCCACTTCTGTCAAGTGCCTCTCTTTCCCCTGCCAAGTCTTCTCTTTCAAATGGTTTCCAAATAAAGACCCGTCTACGGAGTGTGGGGCCAGGCTGGCAGGATGCAGGGCCAGGGCTGGAGGGGGTGAGGCTGACGCCATCCGTCACAGGCCCTGCACAGAGCAGACGTGTTCATAGGGGCACCCAAGACCCGAGACCCAGGATGACCTGGGGCCACATGTGCCGGGCATCCAGTCCAGGAGCAGCCAGAGAGGGGAGCTGTGAGTGGCAAGTCGCAAAGTCAGGCAGGGCGCTTTCCTGGTGGTCCAGTGGTTAAGAATCCACGACCTTTCAGTGCAGGGGACAAGAGTTCCATCCCTGGTCTGGGAACCCATGCCACAGAGCAACTAAGCTCATGCACCACAACTATAGAGCCTAAGCGCCACAGTGAAAGATCCCACATGACCCAAGGAAGATCCCATGAGCTGCAGCTAAGACCTGACGCACCAACTGAGCCTGCGTGCTGCAACAAGAGAGGCCGGTGCAATGCAACGTAGAGCTTGAGGGCCGCAATGAAGACCCAGCGCAGCCAAGATAAAATAGAATGATTTTAAAAAAGGAAAGTCTGGCAGATGAGAAGTCAAAGCTGAGCAAGTAAGTTAAAGCAACAAAAACAAGGCAGGAAGAAACAGAACTTCCAAAAACCAAAGCCTCGCTCTGCAGGGCTGTTTTCAGAATCCAGGAGACATCCTAAGGGCATGTTCAGATCCTCGTCTTCCTACTGCTTTGTGTTTCCTTCAGTGGGTGAGGGGGTGGACCTCGATCAGCAGCCATGCCACCCCATCCCATGAACGGTGAGACCCCAAATTGTCTTCAAGACCTACAAGGTCCTATGTGATCTGCTCCCAATCCCTATCTTCCCTTCAAACAAAGCCAATTTCGTTCCCTCTGCTGCTCCCTTTTGGGCTTGGCTCCATCCAGCTCATGAGTCCTTCTGTCCCTCATACCCTCCACCTGCTGGCATCTCAGAGCCTCTGCTGTGGTTGGAACCCTGTCCTCACACTTTCATACTTGTGCCCCTGCTTCCCCAGTTTCTATTCCAGCATCACCTCCTCAGAAAGACCTCCTGGGTTCACCCCATCCCAAAGGGCATCTCTCCCCTTGCTTCATTCTTCTTCCTAACACTGAGCATGAACAAACATTGTTTTCTAGTGGATTCGTGGTTTTTTTCCATCTCCACTGACAGAATGGGCCTTCCCAGTGGCCCTCGTGATAAAGAACCTGCCTGCCACTGCAGGAGACATGGGTTCGATCCCTGAGTCAGGAAGATTCCCTGAAGGAAGAAATGCAACCCACTCCAGTATTCTTGCCTGGAAAGTCCCATGGACAGAGGAGCCTGGAGGGCTACAGTCCGTGGGGTCTCAAAGAGTCAGACACAAATGAGCATGTACACATGCATGGCTAGATCATAAGCTTCACAAGGACTGACTTTCTCAGTCCTGTTCACCACTGTTCTCTTTGTGCCTAGGATGTGTCTGGCACGGGCTTAACAAGCATTTGTTCAGCAGATGCTAAGTCCTGACAATAAGTCCACGAGGTGGTTACTTGGTTTGTCCCTCTTCTTTGCATGAGCTGAGCGCAGCTCAGAGAAAGTGAGTAACTTGTGTCAAGTCACACAGCTAACGAGAAAAGAACCAGACACCATCAGCAGCAGCCTAGCTTCAAGTCTGCACTTTACTCCTGACTTGTGTCTCTAGGGTAACAATGGAGAGGATAATGCAGACTTGAGCCTCTCAGTTTACAAAGGATTATGATTTACTTTCTAGTATTTTAATAAAATAGTGAAAGGAACCCCAAGGATCAGCTAAAGAGGAATTCTCTGCTCAATGGTTTACAAAACCTTGAGATTGCCAGAAGCTCATTCACATAAAAAAAAAAAAAAAAGGCAGTAATGGCTTCTGTCCCAATTTCCATTTGTAAAGAAGCCATACCTAAAATAATTATTTAGACGTTCTCTGTTTATTAATGAGCAGCATGAGAACTTCCAGGAACATGTCCCATGGTGATTGGAGACACATGCTCGTACCTCAGCCCTCAACCATTTATCACCTAGCAGTTCTGGCCATTTTACACTGTTTTCATTTTCATTCTTAAATATTGTTTATTTTTTTAAAACCCCAGCCAATCTTTAAAGAAAGATGGAAACCTAAGGAACACTGATAGTGAAATATGCCATATTAATTCAGAGAATAAAAATGACAAGAAAGATTTCAATATGCTTGGTATGCACACATATCCATAAACAGCATAGGGACTGATCTAAATTACTAAATGAATATAAACATATGGGCTTCCCTGGTGGCTCAGTGGTAAAGAAACTGCCAACGAATGCAGGAGAGGCAAGTTCAATGCCCAGGTCAGGAAGGTCCCCTGGAGGAGGAAATGACAACCTACTCCAGTATTCTTGCCTGGAGAATCCTATGGCCAGAGCAGCCTGGCAGACTAGTCCATGGGTCGCAAAGACTCCGACACAACTGAGCAACGAACAACAACACATAAAAATATGCTCATTACCAAAACCACATGTTAAAGGATGGAGAGCTATTTTATCCAGTTTTACCCCCACTGACTTTTCATTTATTGAGTTAGATTATCAGAGGACAAGTCCAAGAGGACAGAGTAAGAAGACCCTGAGTTCACCTCTCCCGTGAGCACCCCAAAGTTACAATTCCCAGAGCTAACGAGAAAAGAACCAGACACCATCAGCAGCAGCCTAGCTTCAAGTCTGCACTTTACTCCTGACTTGTGTCTCTAGGGTAACAATGGAGAGGATAATGCAGACTTGAGCCTCTCAGTTTACAAAGGATTATGATTTACTTTCTAGTATTTTAATAAAATAGTGAAAGGAACCCCAAGGATCAGCTAAAGAGGAATTCTCTGCTCAATGGTTTACAAAACCTTGAGATTGCCAGAAGCTCATTCACATAAAAAAAAAAAAAAAAGGCAGTAATGGCTTCTGTCCCAATTTCCATTTGTAAAGAAGCCATACCTAAAATAATTATTTAGACGTTCTCTGTTTATTAATGAGCAGCATGAGAACTTCCAGGAACATGTCCCATGGTGATTGGAGACACATGCTCGTACCTCAGCCCTCAACCATTTATCACCTAGCAGTTCTGGCCATTTTACACTGTTTTCATTTTCATTCTTAAATATTGTTTATTTTTTTAAACCACAGCCAATCTTTAAAGAAAGATGGAAACCTAAGGAACACTGATAGTGAAATATGCCATATTAATTCAGAGAATAAAAATGACAAGAAAGATTTCAATATGCTTGGTATGCACACATATCCATAAACAGCATAGGGACTGATCTAAATTACTAAATGAATATAAACATATGGGCTTCCCTGGTGGCTCAGTGGTAAAGAAACTGCCAACGAATGCAGGAGAGGCAAGTTCAATGCCCAGGTCAGGAAGGTCCCCTGGAGGAGGAAATGACAACCTACTCCAGTATTCTTGCCTGGAGAATCCTATGGCCAGAGCAGCCTGGCAGACTAGTCCATGGGTCGCAAAGACTCCGACACAACTGAGCAACGAACAACAACACATAAAAATATGCTCATTACCAAAACCACATGTTAAAGGATGGAGAGCTATTTTATCCAGTTTTACCCCCACTGACTTTTCATTTATTGAGTTAGATTATCAGAGGACAAGTCCAAGAGGACAGAGTAAGAAGACCCTGAGTTCACCTCTCCCGTGAGCACCCCAAAGTTACAATTCCCAGAGCAACTGCTGATGAGAAAGACCAGAATCTAGCAGGAAGGATCAGCAACAGCTAAAGACAGAAAGAAGGGATCGAAGCAGCATGGCTAGGAGGGACAGAGACTCTGCTGAGTCAAGGCCCACCCCCTGGGTAGGCAGTCTACAAACAGGGCTGGTGGGGGAGGCCAGACGCTGGGGCTACTGCTGGCCCACAGGTGGGTGGGCCTCAGCCCTGGTGTCTCTGGCCATGGGAGCTGGTATGGGACCACTAGAGTTGTAAGGGCAGTCCTTGTGGCTGGTTCTGGCACCCTGGTGGGTGGCTCAGAGCCCAGGGGTGCAGGAGCTGGTGTGCAGTAGCTGGTGTGCTGGGTTAAGCTCAGGCAGTCCTGAGGCCAAATCAGGTCCTGGGGTCTCTGGCTGCATAGCCCCAGGCATCCTGGGGCTTGAGCTAGCGGGCAGGTGTGTGGGACTAGGGCCTGTGATGCCAGGAGGCAGGGCTAGGTCCTGGGGGGCTGTAATCTCAGGGGGTCTAAAGGCAGGTAGGTGGGACCATGTCTCTTCTCAGTTAGTTGCTTGGCTTGGCCTGAGGCTCTGAGTGCTGATGCCAGCAGGCTGGTGGAGAGGCCAGGTTTGGCCCTAATGAGTCAGAGGAAGGATTCCAGAATAGTAAGTGCCAGTTCCAGGGTGCCCATGATACAGGGATCCAGGGCGCTCATGATCCACCTGCCAGTACAGGAGAAACAGGAGATGCAGGTTCGATCCCAGAGTCAGGACATATGTCTTCATCCCTCACTTGTTATATCCTATAACTTACTTCCTCTGCATTGCACCCCAACTTAACAGTTTCAATCAACCATTCTTGCCTGGAGAATCCTATGGCCAGAGCAGCCTGGCAGACTAGTCCATGGGTCGCAAAGACTCCGACACAACTGAGCAACGAACAACAACACATAAAAATATGCTCATTACCAAAACCACATGTTAAAGGATGGAGAGCTATTTTATCCAGTTTTACCCCCACTGACTTTTCATTTATTGAGTTAGATTATCAGAGGACAAGTCCAAGAGGACAGAGTAAGAAGACCCTGAGTTCACCTCTCCCGTGAGCACCCCAAAGTTACAATTCCCAGAGCAACTGCTGATGAGAAAGACCAGAATCTAGCAGGAAGGATCAGCAACAGCTAAAGACAGAAAGAAGGGATCGAAGCAGCATGGCTAGGAGGGACAGAGACTCTGCTGAGTCAAGGCCCACCCCCTGGGTAGGCAGTCTACAAACAGGGCTGGTGGGGGAGGCCAGACGCTGGGGCTACTGCTGGCCCACAGGTGGGTGGGCCTCAGCCCTGGTGTCTCTGGCCATGGGAGCTGGTATGGGACCACTAGAGTTGTAAGGGCAGTCCTTGTGGCTGGTTCTGGCACCCTGGTGGGTGGCTCAGAGCCCAGGGGTGCAGGAGCTGGTGTGCAGTAGCTGGTGTGCTGGGTTAAGCTCAGGCAGTCCTGAGGCCAAATCAGGTCCTGGGGTCTCTGGCTGCATAGCCCCAGGCATCCTGGGGCTTGAGCTAGCGGGCAGGTGTGTGGGACTAGGGCCTGTGATGCCAGGAGGCAGGGCTAGGTCCTGGGGGGCTGTAATCTCAGGGGGTCTAAAGGCAGGTAGGTGGGACCATGTCTCTTCTCAGTTAGTTGCTTGGCTTGGCCTGAGGCTCTGAGTGCTGATGCCAGCAGGCTGGTGGAGAGGCCAGGTTTGGCCCTAATGAGTCAGAGGAAGGATTCCAGAATAGTAAGTGCCAGTTCCAGGGTGCCCATGATACAGGGATCCAGGGCGCTCATGATCCACCTGCCAGTACAGGAGAAACAGGAGATGCAGGTTCGATCCCAGAGTCAGGACATATGTCTTCATCCCTCACTTGTTATATCCTATAACTTACTTCCTCTGCATTGCACCCCAACTTAACAGTTTCAATCAACCATTCTGAAAATCTGTGACGTCCCTGGTGGTCTAGTGGTTACAAATCTGCCATCCAACGCAGGGGACATGGGTTCCATCCCTGGTGGGGGAACAAGGATTTCTGCACGCTTCAGCTAGGCCCACTCACCACAGCTAGAGTCTGTGCACAGCCATGGAAGAGCCCACTGTGGGTGAAGAGCCCACCCGCTGCAACTTAAGACACGAAACAGACAGATACATAAAGAGTGTTTAATGCTGAAGATCTGGGCATGCAAAGTCCCTTTACACACCCTGTCACATGCCGTCCTCCTAACCACTCTTGAGAAAGAAAGCGAAGGTCACAGGAGGAAACAACTTGCCGAAAGTCCAACAGTTAGGAGGCGGACACCTGCGACCCAAGCCCGAGCCGCGCCACTGCTCCCTTGGGACTCACGGCATGGTGTCTCGTCTCACCAGCCCTACTGTGAGGCCTTCCAGCACTTAGATCCACATAGCTTTTCCTCTCCACCTGGGCCCTGGACAAGGCCCTGCCCTTTCCTGCTGAATGCATGAATACTGACCATAGGACCCAAGCACCTCTGGGCGTCAAGTAAAGGCAAGCAGAAGGCCCAAGCTTCAGGTGAAACACACGGAAGCACTGCAGGGATCGATGTGTGCAGGGCGGCTCCAGGCTCCGTGGGCCAACTCCTGATTCCCGGCAGGCGGGTGGACCTTGCCCCAACCCCACCCCTTCAGCATCATTTCATTTCAGGACTGGAAAATGAGGAGCTCCTTTGAGCTCAGAGGCTGCCTTGGTCCCAGTGCTGCCTTCTCATTGGTGTGCAAATGCAGAACCTTAGAAGAACTTAAGTCCTGAGTCAGAGGCTCCACCCTGGGTGCCCTGGCTTAGAGCTGGTACAGTTCCCCATCTTGTTATGAGCCTGGCTGCACAGCAGGAGGTGAGCAGCAAGCAGAGCTTCACCTACCACACCCCGTTGCTCCCCACTGCTCCGGAACCCTTGCTCCCGTTACTGCCTGAACACCCCTCCCCATTCGCCGTCCTTAGGAAAACTGCCTTCCATAAAACTGGTCACTGATGCCAAAAAGGTAGGGGACCTCCGGGTTCCAAGCCTTTGGCAGGGTTCCCTGGCAGGGTTCCCGAGCTATCTAGGTGGAGCACAGTGCCTGGAGGACCATTTCAAAGTTTAAGACGAGGACTCCTGAGCACAGCAGGTGCCAAAGAACCCAGCTTCCAGAGCTTAGAGAAAACTCACAAAACCCTCACCCAAACCTCCCTCAATGTGTGAAGGATAAAGAGCTCGTTAAAATACATACAAAAGGGCTTCCCCTGGTGGTCCAGTGGGTAAGGACACCGCCTTGCAGTGCAAGGGGCGCCGGTTCGATCCCTGGCCTGGGAAGATCCCACATGCCACGAAGCAGCTGGACCGATGTGTCCAATCACCGAGCCGGAGCTCTGGAGTGCATGTGCCCAGAGCCGGCGCTCTGCAACGACAGACGCCACCGCGATGGGAGGCCCACAGGAGCCAAAGAACAAAGACGGATGAACAGAGAGAAACAAGAGACCAATAGAAGTGGCCTGCCTGCTCCCCTTCCTCCCTCCCCAACCCAACCTCCGCTCAAAAATAAATAAATAAATAAACCAAAAAAAAAAAAAAAACATACAAAAGAAGTAAGGAAAGAAAGAAAGTGAGCTTAAAAATAATCAGAAATATGGAAACCGACAAGAGACTGGAGAAACACACGGAAGCACTGCAGGGATCGATGTGTGCAGGGCGGCTCCAGGCTCCGTGGGCCAACTCCTGATTCCCGGCAGGCGGGTGGACCTTGCCCCAACCCCACCCCTTCAGCATCATTTCATTTCAGGACTGGAAAATGAGGAGCTCCTTTGAGCTCAGAGGCTGCCTTGGTCCCAGTGCTGCCTTCTCATTGGTGTGCAAATGCAGAACCTTAGAAGAACTTAAGTCCTGAGTCAGAGGCTCCACCCTGGGTGCCCTGGCTTAGAGCTGGTACAGTTCCCCATCTTGTTATGAGCCTGGCTGCACAGCAGGAGGTGAGCAGCAAGCAGAGCTTCACCTACCACACCCCGTTGCTCCCCACTGCTCCGGAACCCTTGCTCCCGTTACTGCCTGAACACCCCTCCCCATTCGCCGTCCTTAGGAAAACTGCCTTCCATAAAACTGGTCACTGATGCCAAAAAGGTAGGGGACCTCCGGGTTCCAAGCCTTTGGCAGGGTTCCCTGGCAGGGTTCCCGAGCTATCTAGGTGGAGCACAGTGCCTGGAGGACCATTTCAAAGTTTAAGACGAGGACTCCTGAGCACAGCAGGTGCCAAAGAACCCAGCTTCCAGAGCTTAGAGAAAACTCACAAAACCCTCACCCAAACCTCCCTCAATGTGTGAAGGATAAAGAGCTCGTTAAAATACATACAAAAGGGCTTCCCCTGGTGGTCCAGTGGGTAAGGACACCGCCTTGCAGTGCAAGGGGCGCCGGTTCGATCCCTGGCCTGGGAAGATCCCACATGCCACGAAGCAGCTGGACCGATGTGTCCAATCACCGAGCCGGAGCTCTGGAGTGCATGTGCCCAGAGCCGGCGCTCTGCAACGACAGACGCCACCGCGATGGGAGGCCCACAGGAGCCAAAGAACAAAGACGGATGAACAGAGAGAAACAAGAGACCAATAGAAGTGGCCTGCCTGCTCCCCTTCCTCCCTCCCCAACCCAACCTCCGCTCAAAAATAAATAAATAAATAAACCAAAAAAAAAAAAAAAACATACAAAAGAAGTAAGGAAAGAAAGAAAGTGAGCTTAAAAATAATCAGAAATATGGAAACCGACAAGAGACTGGAGAAAATCAAAGAGTCAGTGGAGGGCTTCCCTGGTGGTCCAGTGGGTGGGGAGTCTGCCTTGCAATGCAAGGGGCACTGGTTCGATCCCTGGCCCGGGAAGATCCCATGTGCTGCAGAGCATCTGTGCCAGTGTGTCCAATTAAGAGCCAGCGTTCTGAGTATACTAACTCATATATATGGAATCTAGTAAGATGGTCATGATAACACATGCAGTGAACTCATGAAAAAACAGAGAACAGACATAAAGACATTGTGGAGACCGAACAGTGGGAGGGAGGCATGGAGGGAGTAACATGGAAACCTATACTGTCATGTGTGGAAAAGATAGCTATTGTCATTGTGCTAAGGGAATAGGAGTACCTACAACCACTTGGGGCGATGGTCTGGAGGGGTGGAAGGGGGGGAACTGGATGGGGGGAGGATCCAGGGATATGCATATGAATGATCTGGGAACATACATGTCTGTGAACAACAAAACTCTGTAAAATCTTTAAAATAAAGGAAAAAAACAAAAAACAAAATACAAACAACAAAAAAAAGAAGTACATAAAAAAAAAAAAAGAGCCAGCGTTCTGGAGCACATGCGCCCAGAGCCAGTGCTCTGCAATGAGAGAGGCCACTGCGATGGGAGACCCACACAGGCCAAAGAATAAAGATGGATGAAAATAAATAAATAAATAATTTAAAAAAAAAAGTCAGTGGAGTCAGGGCATTCACGGGGGCCAAGGAGTTGCAGTTAGAGTCACCAGCATGAACCAAGATGCCAAGCTGTGGTGGATGATAAACAGATTTATCTCTGGATGAGACAGAAGGGAGCAATGAGCAGCTACAGCCTCATGCAGGCTGAAGGGAAGTGAAGGTCTGATCATCCGTCCTCGCCTCCCACTGAGGCTACGGAGGAGGAGGCAAAAGGAAGCAGCTGGACCGATGTGCCAATCACCGAGCCGGAGCTCTGGAGTGCATGTGCCCAGAGCCGGCGCTCTGCAACGACAGACGCCACCGCGATGGGAGGCCCACAGGAGCCAAAGAACAAAGACGGATGAACAGAGAGAAACAAGAGACCAATAGAAGTGGCCTGCCTGCTCCCCTTCCTCCCTCCCCAACCCAACCTCCGCTCAAAAATAAATAAATAAATAAACCAAAAAAAAAAAAAAAACATACAAAAGAAGTAAGGAAAGAAAGAAAGTGAGCTTAAAAATAATCAGAAATATGGAAACCGACAAGAGACTGGAGAAAATCAAAGAGTCAGTGGAGGGCTTCCCTGGTGGTCCAGTGGGTGGGGAGTCTGCCTTGCAATGCAAGGGGCACTGGTTCGATCCCTGGCCCGGGAAGATCCCATGTGCTGCAGAGCATCTGTGCCAGTGTGTCCAATTAAGAGCCAGCGTTCTGAGTATACTAACTCATATATATGGAATCTAGTAAGATGGTCATGATAACACATGCAGTGAACTCATGAAAAAACAGAGAACAGACATAAAGACATTGTGGAGACCGAACAGTGGGAGGGAGGCATGGAGGGAGTAACATGGAAACCTATACTGTCATGTGTGGAAAAGATAGCTATTGTCATTGTGCTAAGGGAATAGGAGTACCTACAACCACTTGGGGCGATGGTCTGGAGGGGTGGAAGGGGGGGAACTGGATGGGGGGAGGATCCAGGGATATGCATATGAATGATCTGGGAACATACATGTCTGTGAACAACAAAACTCTGTAAAATCTTTAAAATAAAGGAAAAAAACAAAAAACAAAATACAAACAACAAAAAAAAGAAGTACATAAAAAAAAAAAAAGAGCCAGCGTTCTGGAGCACATGCGCCCAGAGCCAGTGCTCTGCAATGAGAGAGGCCACTGCGATGGGAGACCCACACAGGCCAAAGAATAAAGATGGATGAAAAATAAATAAATAAATAATTTAAAAAAAAAAGTCAGTGGAGTCAGGGCATTCACGGGGGCCAAGGAGTTGCAGTTAGAGTCACCAGCATGAACCAAGATGCCAAGCTGTGGTGGATGATAAACAGATTTATCTCTGGATGAGACAGAAGGGAGCAATGAGCAGCTACAGCCTCATGCAGGCTGAAGGGAAGTGAAGGTCTGATCATCCGTCCTCGCCTCCCACTGAGGCTACGGAGGAGGAGGCAGGGTCTGAGGGATGAAGACAGGAAGATCCGGGAGAGGAGAGCCCACTTGCCCCCATGTGAACCTGATCCTCTCAAAACCTGGCAGGCGTCAGCGTGAGCCGAGGAGATGAAGAGACTGACACGAGGCTTGTAAAAGTGGCCCCCACGGCGTCATGCAGAGGCTCTCTGCCATCAATGTTTTCTTATTATTTCAGGGCAACTGCATCGCCAGCATATGGATTTGATTGGGCTTCCCCACCCCATCTTCCTCTCCTCCTGCTGGGAAAACACATACAGATTTCAAAATGAAAACAGGAATTTAAAAAAAGAGCAAGGCAGGGACCAAGATGCGTAGCATGGCTTTACACAAGCTTGGAGCATGCTAGGGAAACAGCTGGAGCTGGTCAACACATTCAAATGGCAGTGGCAGCTGGCCCCATCGGTAACACAGACGGCCAGGCACACACCTGCCATCAGGCGGGAGTGGGTATGAGGTCCGCCAGAGGGCACTGGGAGCAATCGCCCTCAAGTGTCTCACCCTCAGATGGCTGAGGTGCCATGTCATTTCCCTGCAGTTTCAAGAACAATGCGTAGGGCTGAGTCCACTTCTGTCCTCAGACTTTATCAAACGGATGGTGTCCAGCTGCTCTCCATGCCCACTGGAAATGGAACAGATGGACTTCCATGAGAGCAAAGGGAAGGCAGCCTAGACATCAAAAGGAAGGACCAGTTGTAACGCTCTCTTATGACCAAGTGCATTAAGCACATCAATCTATTGACAAGTAAGCGCTGGTTCCCATTCTCATAAGAGTTGTACGATGTGTCAGACACTAAGCTGGACGAGATTCGGATATTAGTAACAGGCCTCCCAACTGCACTGTAGGATGCGTATCATCTGTATGGATGAGGACTGAGCCTGCTGTATGGATGAGGACTGAGACCACAGAGGAGTTAAAGGGTTTTCCTGAGATGGTCAAGCTAGGAAATTGTGAAAAAGGATCCAACTCAAGTTTCCCCAGTTCCATTTTTTTTCTTTATCTTCTTGAATTTCAGCTCAGTGCTGAAGGGTTCTCTCTGTATGTCCCCACCAAAACTAGCACATCATTTCTGTTGAGTAAATACATGAGTGAACCAGCACACACTGTGGGTTCTGCCACTCATGTCCTTAAAGCCCATTTCATCAATTTACATATTCACCTCTATAAATTACTCCATGAAATCTGAATGTGTTTCTTACAATCAGCAGACTCTTAGAATCAAGGGGTGTCTCCTCTCTGGAAGTATCAGAAAAGAAAGGAAAGCCCAACGGATCTGACATTTGCAGTGATTCCTTCCCAGAGGTAGAGGTTTGCAGCAGATGGTCTCCGGAGATCTCTGGATTCAGGATTCTATATCTAAGATGAGAACCTGACGGGCTGCTCATCCAACTAATTACAGAAAGCTACTGTGCACTGAAGGACCAGATCAAGAGCTCAGTCAACAAGCAGGTTTTCTTTGCTCCCTTTTCTCTAACTTTGCTTCCTTCTCCAGTTTCCCCATTTTTGCTCTATGCCCCTCTTTCCATATACACTCAGATACCCACACGAGTCATTTAAATTAATCTCTCTTCTCTTATCTCAATTTAGAGAATCCAAAAAGCCTACTTTTTTCAAAGCATCCACTATGGGAACAGGACAAGAGCATAACCACTCACTAAGCAGAGCTTTTAATAAGACGCCTGACCCATTCCTTTTTCTTCAAAATGCTGCCAGTAGGTACAACACTCCAAAACCAATTCCAGCAGGCTGAAAGTAATGGCTGGCAAGTCTGACAACGAACAAGATAACCACAGCATCTCAAAGACTCCACATAAATGCCTTGATAATTACAAAGGACAACGAGTAACCTCCCTGCCAAGGATTCTGGTAAGCACAATCAACACAGCGATCCAAGCCAACATCACTATAAAAGGGACTTGGACAGTGCAGGCCTCCTATAGTGGATTGACAAGGACACACCTCACATTCGCAGAAATCCTGCTAAACACACATAATCTAGATTGAGTCATACGGAAGCATCATAGGGACCCAAATCAAGAGACCTGCCACCGTAAGAGCTTTTATTCCTCGAAAACGTCCGTGTTGTGAAGACAAAGGAGAGGTTAAAAAGCAAAGGAGACGAATGAGCTATGCCAACTATACATCATAACCCAGGACATTCTGGGACAACTGAAATTCCAGGATGGACCATAGACTAGATCATGATACAACAGTAATGCTAAATTTCCTGGTTTTGAAAATTACACTCTGAGAAAACCATCCTTGTTTTTAGAAACTCCTCCATTGAAGAATTCAGGGATAAAGAGGTGTGATGTCTGCCACATTTCTTTAAATGGTCATAATAATAATAACATATTCACCTGCACAGAGAAAAAGAAGATGAGAAAACAAATGTGGCAAAATATGACTGCAGGAGATCTGACTGTAAGGAGTTTTTTGTATTCTTTTTGAAATTTTTCTCTAAGTGTGAAATTATTTCAAAATAAAAAGTAAAGTGGCTTTCCTGGTGACTCAGCAGGAAAGAATCTGCCCATCAATACAGGAGACACAAGGTCGATCCCTGGAGTGGGAAGATTCCACATGTCACACAGCAGCCAAGCCCACGCACAACCACTACCGAGCCCGTGCTCTCGAGCCCACAGGCCAAGGCTACTGAACTCCACACGCCCTACAGCCCGTGCTCCACGACTAGAGAAGCCACTGCAATAAGAAGCCCAGGCACCACAACCAGAGAAAAGCTATATGGCAATGAAGACTCAACACAGCTAAAACTGAATAAAATAAAAATTCTTTAAAAAGTCAGAAATAAAACCAATTGCTCCCCATTTTACAGGAGTCGTTCAGCCCCTGCCCTGTCCTCTAAGAAGCAATGTCTCCCTTCGTAGGTTCCAAACGCCTTCAGAGAGGAAGACAGGAAGAGGTCTGTTAGTCCATCCCACCTCCCAACACATCCCACCCATCTCAAAGACTCCACATAAATGCCTTGATAATTACAAAGGACAACGAGTAACCTCCTGCCAAGGATTCTGGTAAGCACAATCAACACAGCGATCCAAGCCAACATCATAAAAGGGACTTGGACAGTGCAGGCCTCCTATAGTGGATTGACAAGGACACACCTCACATTCGCAGAAATCCTGCTAAACACACATAATCTAGATTGAGTCATACGGAAGCATCATAGGGACCCAAATCAAGAGACCTGCCACCGTAAGAGCTTTTATTCCTCGAAAACGTCCGTGTTGTGAAGACAAAGGAGAGGTTAAAAGCAAAGGAGACGAATGAGCTATGCCAACTATACATCATAACCCAGGACATTCTGGGACAACTGAAATTCCAGGATGGACCATAGACTAGATCATGATACAACAGTAATGCTAAATTTCCTGGTTTTGAAAATTACACTCTGAGAAAACCATCCTTGTTTTTAGAAACTCCTCCATTGAAGAATTCAGGGATAAAGAGGTGTGATGTCTGCCACATTTCTTTAAATGGTCATAATAATAATAACATATTCACCTGCACAGAGAAAAAGAAGATGAGAAAACAAATGTGGCAAAATATGACTGCAGGAGATCTGACTGTAAGGAGTTTTTTGTATTCTTTTTGAAATTTTTCTCTAAGTGTGAAATTATTTCAAAATAAAAAGTAAAGTGGCTTTCCTGGTGACTCAGCAGGAAAGAATCTGCCCATCAATACAGGAGACACAAGGTCGATCCCTGGAGTGGGAAGATTCCACATGTCACACAGCAGCCAAGCCCACGCACAACCACTACCGAGCCCGTGCTCTCGAGCCCACAGGCCAAGGCTACTGAACTCCACACGCCCTACAGCCCGTGCTCCACGACTAGAGAAGCCACTGCAATAAGAAGCCCAGGCACCACAACCAGAGAAAAGCTATATGGCAATGAAGACTCAACACAGCTAAAACTGAATAAAATAAAAATTCTTTAAAAAGTCAGAAATAAAACCAATTGCTCCCCATTTTACAGGAGTCGTTCAGCCCCTGCCCTGTCCTCTAAGAAGCAATGTCTCCCTTCGTAGGTTCCAAACGCCTTCAGAGAGGAAGACAGGAAGAGGTCTGTTAGTCCATCCCACCTCCCAACACATCCCACCCATCCTCTGACTTCAGCAGAGACTTCCAGTGAACAAAGGTATCACAGAAAATGGTTATCTGAGCAGAAAACAGTGAGCACGGCAGCCACAGGCAGAAGTGAACAGCCACACACATGGTGCAGGGTTGACCCTTGTAAATACAGCCAAGAGTGAAACACAGGGCTTCCCTGGTGGTCCAGTAGGTAAAGAGTCTGCCTTGCAGTGCAAGGGGCACCGGTTTGATCCCTGCCCTGGGAAGATCCCACGTGCCACAGAGCGGCTGGACCGGTGTGTCCAGTTACGAGCCAGCGCTCTGGAGCGTGTGCACCAGAGCCAGTGCTCCGCAACAGGAGAGGCCACTGCAACAGGAGGCCAAAGAGTAAAGATGGATGCAAATAAATAAGTAAAAAACAAAAGAGGCCAAAGTTTAAAAAAAAAAAAAAGGAGTGAAACTCAGGCAAAACCACCCTCAGCCCTGAGGAATCGTGCATCTTAAATCAAAGTTAGAAGGCAGGGAAGGCTGCAGGGTCTGCACATATTTTGAAGGAGGCTCTGAAAACAAGAATAAAGATGTTCATGGCAGCAGTTTTGTGGGAGGGGGAAAGGAAACCTTGATAAGTTTGAGCTCTACTGAATGAACCAGGTCGCCAGAGGGCCGGTGGGTATCCTTTCCTGGACATCTTTAAAGGAAGAGCACATGGTCTAGGAAAGCATTAGAATGTGCAGGGGCTTCCCTGATGGTCCAGTGGTTAAGAATATGTTTTCCACAGCAGGGAATGTGGGTTTGATCTCTGATCAGGAAACTAAGACCCCTTAGGCAACTAAGTCTGTGCGCCTATGCTAAAAAGAAGCTTGACCGCCTCAATAAAGCCCATGTGTCACAACTAAGCCAAAAATATATATTTTTAAAAATGTCACAATGTGTAGAATGTGCTTTCAGATACCTCATCATATGAAGTGAGAGAGACTGTGCCTCACAGGACAGAAGCGAGGATACAGGTGCAGACCAAGGCGGCCCAGGTGCACAGCAGGTGCTCTGTTCAGACAGCCGAGCTCACAGGTGGCATTTCTGCCTTCTTATCTCTATCCATGAGCACAGCTTGGTTAATTAACATACCGAGTGTCAGAAATGGATTTTCTTGGGTAAAAATAATGGCCTGTTAACTAGCATAACAAATGTTAGAAAAGGACTCTCCTTAGGTGAAATGAGACATATTCAAATAATGTGGATTACACAGACGTATTTCAGACATCCATCCAGAGGCCTGAACCCCTGGTCCCTGTGATGCCGCCTTAGGTCAGACTCCTAAATGACCCAGGTCTGTTTCCAGATTCTGTTTCCCTGACATTAATTATAAACGTAACAAAGCTCTGTCTCCAGAATTAAGTTTTTGTCTTCAGTAAATCTTTCATGCACGAAGATGGCTGAAGAATATAAAAGAATAGTTCTGTATATACTTAAAGAAATATAAGTACATTAAACAGTGGGGCTTCCTGAACAGGCTGTAAGAACTTTACCTTTTTCTACACTTGTTAATCAATGTCATCTACTTCAAAACTTCTCCCGAGGCCCCCAGTGTCTATCAAGAAAGAACTGTGGGGCTTCCCCTGGTGGTCCAGTGGGTAAGGACACTGCCTTGCAGTGCAAGGGGCGCCAGTTCTATCCCTGGCCTGGGAAGATCCCACGTGCTGTGGAGCGGCTGGACTGATGTGTCCAATTACCGAGCCGGAGCTCTGGAGTGCATGAGCCCAGAGCCAGCGCTCTGCGACAACAGACACCACCGCGATGGGAGGCCCACAGGAGCCAAAGAACAAAGACGAATGAAAATAGAGAAATGAAAGACCAATAGAAGTGGCCCGCCCGTCCCCCTCCCTCCCCACCTCACCCTCCAAAAGATAAATAAATAAAATAAATGTTTTTTTAAAAAAAAGAAAGAAAGAACTGTGGATGGTTAGCGTGATCCTGTACACTCGAGGGGCAGGAGGCAGGAGGGGCTGCGGGTCACCTTTGTGTTAAGAATTCTAACTTAGGGGCTTCCATGGCGGTCCAGTGGCTAAGAACTTGCCTTGAATATAAGGGACACAGTTTGATCCCTGGTCCAGGAAGATCCCACATATTGTGAAGCAACAAAGCCCATGTGCCACAGCTACTGAGTCTACTTTCTAGAGCCCTCAAGTGGCCACTAATGAAGTCCACAGGCCTACCGCCTGTGCTCGGCAACAAGAGAAGCCACCTCAACGAGGAGCCCAAGCAACGCAACAGAGAGAAGCCCCACGCTCACAACTAGAGGAAGCAGTGCACAGCAAGCAAGATCTAGCACTGTCGAAACTAACTAAATAAATTGTTACTGTTGTTCAGTCACTAGGCCATGTCCAACTCTCTTTGACCCCTTGAACTGTAGCATGCCAGGCTTCCTTGTCCTTCACTATCTCTAAGAATTTGCTCAAACTCATGTTCTTTGAGTCACTGATGCCATCCAAGCATCACCTCCTCTGCCATCCCCTTCTCCTCCTGCCCTCAATCTTTCCCAGCATCAAGGTCTTTTTCAATGAGTTAGTTCTTTACATCAGGTGGCCAAAGTACTAAAGTTACAGCTTAAACATCAGTCCTTTCAATAAATATTCAGGGTTGACTTCCTTTGGAAATGACTGGTTTGATCTCCCTGAAATCTAAGAGACTCTGAAGAGTCTTCTCCAGCACCACCGTTCAAAGGCATCAATTCTTGGGTGCTCAGTCTTCTTTACGGTCCAGCTCTCACATCCATACATGACTACTGGGAAAGGCATAGCTTTCATTATATGGACTTTTGTCAGCAACTGATGTCTCTGCTTTTTAATACACTGTCTAGGTTTGTCACAGCATGGTACATCTCTTTTCACCCTTTTACTTTTCACCTATCTGCCTCTTTATACAACAGGTTAACATGTGTTTTCAGTAGGCAGCATATAGTTTGCTATTGCCTTTTAATCCAATCTGACAATTTCTACCTGTTACTCGTGACGTGGAGGCCATTTATACTAATATAACTATGAATATGGTTGGATCTAAGTCAACAATCTTATAGTTTTATTTTGTCCTTGTTCAGAGCAACTGTAGGACTAACCTCGTTCTTTAAGGGACTACCTGCCCACGGCCTAATATCTGAAAACAGTTTCTACACAGCTACTTAACTAGCTTTCCACTTGCCGATGGCAGAAAAGCTAGTCCTGCACCAGATACTCCATGCTCGCTCCACGGGACCCAGCTGATGCTCCACTTCCAGGAAGTCTTGCCTGGTCCCAGCTGCAGCACACTGATGGGGGAAGTCCTTCCACATCCCTGGGCTAAGTGGTTAAGGCTGATGATCGGGTGCCTGCCTCGCTTTCCCATCTGACATCTCCCCCACCTGCATAAATGCTCTTCATTCCTGGTGAACTGGTGCAGCACTATGGAGAACAGTATAAAGACTCCTTTAAAAACTAAAAATAGAGCTACCAGATGATACTACAATCCCATTCCAGGGCATGTATCAGGAGAAAAACATGATCTGAAAGGATACATGCACCCCAGTGTGCACTGCATCACTGTTTACAATAGCCAAGACATGGAAGCAACCTAAATGTCCATCGACAGAGGAATGAGTCCCTCTTCTGTTCCTCTTAGAGCCCCCAGCACACATTCATCAGGCTTCTGGAGCCATCCGCTCAGGTATCTTTTCTCCAGGTTGACGACAACTTTTTCGAGAGCCAGGACTTTTCAGCACCACCCCCTGGACGGCTCCTGCTGCAGGACAGGTGTTTGCTGAAGCACGGAGTCCTCTGACCATTCAGAGACCATGTGTAGGTCACAGTCCACACGGGGGGGAGGGACCCCCGCCCGTGTTGCATGGGGAAACCACACCCTCTTTACGGTCCAGCTCTCACATCCATACATGACTACTGGGAAAGGCATAGCTTTCATTATATGGACTTTTGTCAGCAACTGATGTCTCTGCTTTTTAATACACTGTCTAGGTTTGTCACAGCATGGTACATCTCTTTTCACCCTTTTACTTTTCACCTATCTGCCTCTTTATACAACAGGTTAACATGTGTTTTCAGTAGGCAGCATATAGTTTGCTATTGCCTTTTAATCCAATCTGACAATTTCTACCTGTTACTCGTGACGTGGAGGCCATTTATACTAATATAACTATGAATATGGTTGGATCTAAGTCAACAATCTTATAGTTTTATTTTGTCCTTGTTCAGAGCAACTGTAGGACTAACCTCGTTCTTTAAGGGACTACCTGCCCACGGCCTAATATCTGAAAACAGTTTCTACACAGCTACTTAACTAGCTTTCCACTTGCCGATGGCAGAAAAGCTAGTCCTGCACCAGATACTCCATGCTCGCTCCACGGGACCCAGCTGATGCTCCACTTCCAGGAAGTCTTGCCTGGTCCCAGCTGCAGCACACTGATGGGGGAAGTCCTTCCACATCCCTGGGCTAAGTGGTTAAGGCTGATGATCGGGTGCCTGCCTCGCTTTCCCATCTGACATCTCCCCCACCTGCATAAATGCTCTTCATTCCTGGTGAACTGGTGCAGCACTATGGAGAACAGTATAAAGACTCCTTTAAAAACTAAAAATAGAGCTACCAGATGATACTACAATCCCATTCCAGGGCATGTATCAGGAGAAAAACATGATCTGAAAGGATACATGCACCCCAGTGTGCACTGCATCACTGTTTACAATAGCCAAGACATGGAAGCAACCTAAATGTCCATCGACAGAGGAATGAGTCCCTCTTCTGTTCCTCTTAGAGCCCCCAGCACACATTCATCAGGCTTCTGGAGCCATCCGCTCAGGTATCTTTTCTCCAGGTTGACGACAACTTTTTCGAGAGCCAGGACTTTTCAGCACCACCCCCTGGACGGCTCCTGCTGCAGGACAGGTGTTTGCTGAAGCACGGAGTCCTCTGACCATTCAGAGACCATGTGTAGGTCACAGTCCACACGGAAGGGACTGCCCTGCTGGCCGAGCTCGGGCACCGCCTCCAGGACTCCGTGTTTCAGCTGGAGTCCCAGCGTCAGCCAACCAGGGTGACACCCCAAGCCACACCCTCAGTTCTCTACCCTGTTCCCAAGGCGTCTCTCTCAGCAGGACATGTTAAATGGAAGAAAGACTAGGATACTCCCTTCCCGCCTCTGCCCCCACCTGACCAAGGAGAAGACTCACTGCCAGGCCAAGAGGGATGCTCCGGAGCCTGGAATCCAGCACCTCGGGGAGACTGGCCTCCCCTCTGCCTCAAGTCCACATAGCTGTTTATGTTCCCAACTGAGTCCAGGGGCATTGGCACTGTCATTCACACTATGGACAGACAAGGCTGTGCTCTGAGACTCGCACGAGCATAAACAAGCTGCCAGGCTGAACTCCATGGGGCAGACCCAATACCACCCGTCCCAAGCCTGAAAACTCCTGTCACTTTCCAAGATCCCACCCAGCAGGCCCAGACGGGTGCCGGGTCTGACAGACGTCACCAGGAGTGAACGGAGTTGGCACAGCCAGACCAGAAAAGGAGGTGGAAGGAGAAGGGACTGAAGAAAACCCAAGGGTTACTGGGGGAGAGATATAGGAAGTTCAAGGGGACCACAGAGGCAGAGGAGGCTCAACACAGCTGTGAGATAAAGAAAAACCTCAGGGAGGACAGGGGAGAGTGGAGGAGACCACCTTAGTGCAGGCAGGCGTCAGAGCTGGCTGGGCACACCTGTCACCTATCCAAGGGAGAAAGAGAAGAAAGGAGAGCAAGAGGGACCTCAGGGTTGAGAAACACACTCATGTAGTCTGTCTCCTTCCTCCACCACAGCACCTCCCTCCTGGAGCACCTGTTCCCACATAGAATCACGCCCGTCCCCTTCTGCCCGTCCCCAGAGCTCTGGGTGTTAAAGGCCAACACCTGAGTCCTCGTTCCTCTTAGAGCCCCAGCACACATTCATCAGTTTGACCACCCCTTTTGGTTGACGACAACTTTTTCGAGAGCCAGGACTTTTCAGCACCACCCCCTGGACGGCTCCTGCTGCAGGACAGGTGTTTGCTGAAGCACGGAGTCCTCTGACCATTCAGAGACCATGTGTAGGTCACAGTCCACACGGAAGGGACTGCCCTGCTGGCCGAGCTCGGGCACCGCCTCCAGGACTCCGTGTTTCAGCTGGAGTCCCAGCGTCAGCCAACCAGGGTGACACCCCAAGCCACACCCTCAGTTCTCTACCCTGTTCCCAAGGCGTCTCTCTCAGCAGGACATGTTAAATGGAAGAAAGACTAGGATACTCCCTTCCCGCCTCTGCCCCCACCTGACCAAGGAGAAGACTCACTGCCAGGCCAAGAGGGATGCTCCGGAGCCTGGAATCCAGCACCTCGGGGAGACTGGCCTCCCCTCTGCCTCAAGTCCACATAGCTGTTTATGTTCCCAACTGAGTCCAGGGGCATTGGCACTGTCATTCACACTATGGACAGACAAGGCTGTGCTCTGAGACTCGCACGAGCATAAACAAGCTGCCAGGCTGAACTCCATGGGGCAGACCCAATACCACCCGTCCCAAGCCTGAAAACTCCTGTCACTTTCCAAGATCCCACCCAGCAGGCCCAGACGGGGTGCCGGGTCTGACAGACGTCACCAGGAGTGAACGGAGTTGGCACAGCCAGACCAGAAAAGGAGGTGGAAGGAGAAGGGACTGAAGAAAACCCAAGGGTTACTGGGGGAGAGATATAGGAAGTTCAAGGGGACCACAGAGGCAGAGGAGGCTCAACACAGCTGTGAGATAAAGAAAAACCTCAGGGAGGACAGGGGAGAGTGGAGGAGACCACCTTAGTGCAGGCAGGCGTCAGAGCTGGCTGGGCACACCTGTCACCTATCCAAGGGAGAAAGAGAAGAAAGGAGAGCAAGAGGGACCTCAGGGTTGAGAAACACACTCATGTAGTCTGTCTCCTTCCTCCACCACAGCACCTCCCTCCTGGAGCACCTGTTCCCACATAGAATCACGCCCGTCCCCTTCTGCCCGTCCCCAGAGCTCTGGGTGTTAAAGGCCAACACCAAGGAGGGGTAAAGGTTGCTCTAGTCTCGGTGACCTGGGGCAGGCACACTCCCAGCCCTTCCCTCCAGGAAGCCTGCTCAGCATCTCACCCATCGTCATGCACACTGGTCCAGCCAGGCGGCTCCCTGGACATTATCATCACCATTTACAGACAGCATCATTCTGCCTCTCTGCCCCAAGGGGCATCCAGCAACCGTGGTCAATCAGGAGGGAAGCCACACTTGGTTTATGTTCCTGGACATGCAGATAAGAGCCCTGGTTACCATGGAGAGCAACGCACTGGGGGCAGCATCTCATGGCAACAGACCAGAGGGCCTCTTCCGAGCCTTGACACACACACACACGCACCCAGGCACTGACCCACAGGGGCAACTGAGCCGTTTGGAGCAGCAGGCCCCCGGGTGGGCCTCCGAGGCCTTCCGAGAGACAGCTGGCCCTCACGCCAGGTCCCCTGCCACGCAGCTGCCACCAGCCCTCCAGGGCAGCGGCTCTTGAGATGCCACACAGACTTTCCACTCGGCCAGGCTTCTTAAGTGCCTCTGATAGACACCATGTGTCCCAACAGGAAAACACGCACTCATCAACTCTACAAAATGCGCCAGATGAGATCAAAGCCAGAGAGGCAAAAGAAACCAGAGATAGGCTGTTTGGAAAGGGGAGAGGTTGAGGGAGAGAAGAGAGGAATCCAGGGATGGGGGCAAGGGGGCGCCCCTGGGTGGGGTGAGTCCAATAGACAGAGACCAGAACTGGGGTCCAGGCTCCTAGGTTCCTACCCCAAAGCTGACCTGCCCCTTGGGGAGACCTTCGTCTCCAGACCAGCCTCAGGCTTGAGATGTTACCCTGTCCAGCCTAGAATGTTGGCCCCGGAAGGGTTGTTGCTGATCACCTGACCCGGCCCCCTTGTTAGGGGAGGGAAGCAGCAGGAAACTAGCTACAACCCTTCAAGGACACGCTCTTCTCTTTAGGTTAAAGCCCCAAATCTTCAAACAGCCACAACTAAATGGAGCTCTCGGTCATCTTCGGCCACGTGGTACCAGGGAAAACACATCCTTTCTGGAGTCCGCCAGGCCTGGGTTTGACTCAGATGGACTGGCTTGTGACTCTGGGAAGACCCTCCAGCAACTGGTCCCTGATGCACCCCAGCTGGCCCCCAAACCCTCCCCCAATGGCACACCAAATGCCAGGCACCCCAGGCCCCTTCTCCCTGCAGTGGGCAGTGTATCCTGCGGGGAAGAGAACCAACTCCAGCAGCCAACTTAGAAGCTCAAAGCCTGTGACAGTGGGCGACTTAACCAGCTCTGCATCTTCACTCCTCATCTATAAACTGAGGGTAACAGTACATCTCAAAGGGCTATTGAGAGATGGCAAATGCATGGGGCCTCATACCCAGCAGGCAGGCAGAAAGCACCATTACCATGAGCTGCCAGCCCTAGTGTCTTATCTCTGCCTGGCTCACTCATGCATCAGATCTTTCTGTAAATGTCACCTCCTCAGTTGGCCACCTCCAACAAGGCTGGACAACCCTGTAACTGGACCCCATTATACTCCACACCCACCTAATGCAACCCACGTCACACTCACAATTAATGTTACACAACTGGGAGTTTGGGATGAACAGATACTGCTATACATAAAACAGATTTAAAAAAAGAAAACAAGGACATACCACAGGGAACTATACTCAATATCCTGTAATAACCTACAATAGACAAGAGTACATATGTGTACACATATGGAGAAGGAAATGGTCACCACTCCAGTCTTCTTGCCTGGGAAATCCCATGGACAGAGAAGGTTGGTGACTATAGTCCACAGGGCCTCAAGACTGAGACATAGCTCAGCGACTAGACCAACACCACTGGGTCTGAGTAACTGAATCACTGTGTTGTACACTGACACCTAAAACTAACACTGTTAGTGTTGTTAAAACTAACAACACTCCAATCACAATTTTTAAAAATTAAAAACAAATTTAAAGCTATACATGATCTGTCATTCCTGCTAAATCATCAGCCCTTCAAGGACACGCTCTTTAGGTTAAAGCCCCAAATCTTCAAACAGCCACAACTAAATGGAGCTCTCGGTCATCTTCGCCACGTGGTACCAGGGAAAACACATCCTTTCTGGAGTCCGCCAGGCCTGGGTTTGACTCAGATGGACTGGCTTGTGACTCTGGGAAGACCCTCCAGCAACTGGTCCCTGATGCACCCCAGCTGGCCCCAAACCCTCCCCCAATGGCACACCAAATGCCAGGCACCCCAGGCCCCTTCTCCCTGCAGTGGGCAGTGTATCCTGCGGGGAAGAGAACCAACTCCAGCAGCCAACTTAGAAGCTCAAAGCCTGTGACAGTGGGCGACTTAACCAGCTCTGCATCTTCACTCCTCATCTATAAACTGAGGGTAACAGTACATCTCAAAGGGCTATTGAGAGATGGCAAATGCATGGGGCCTCATACCCAGCAGGCAGGCAGAAAGCACCATTACCATGAGCTGCCAGCCCTAGTGTCTTATCTCTGCCTGGCTCACTCATGCATCAGATCTTTCTGTAAATGTCACCTCCTCAGTTGGCCACCTCCAACAAGGCTGGACAACCCTGTAACTGGACCCCATTATACTCCACACCCACCTAATGCAACCCACGTCACACTCACAATTAATGTTACACAACTGGGAGTTTGGGATGAACAGATACTGCTATACATAAAACAGATTTAAAAAAAGAAAACAAGGACATACCACAGGGAACTATACTCAATATCCTGTAATAACCTACAATAGACAAGAGTACATATGTGTACACATATGGAGAAGGAAATGGTCACCACTCCAGTCTTCTTGCCTGGGAAATCCCATGGACAGAGAAGGTTGGTGACTATAGTCCACAGGGCCTCAAGACTGAGACATAGCTCAGCGACTAGACCAACACCACTGGGTCTGAGTAACTGAATCACTGTGTTGTACACTGACACCTAAAACTAACAACACTGTTAGTGTTGTTAAAACTAACAACACTCCAATCACAATTTTTAAAAATTAAAAAACAAATTTAAAGCTATACATGATCTGTCATTCCTGCTAAATCATCAGCTCCGTGAGACCAGACCAAACCTGGGACCGTTCAGCAAATATTGATTCCTCTCCCTTTAAGAAAGAGTATTCAGTTCAGTTCAGCTGCTCAGTCGTGTCCGACTCCTTGTGATCCCATGGACTGCAGCACGCCATGCTTCCTTGTCCTTCACCATCTCCCAGAGTTTGCTCAAACTCATGTCCAGTGATGCCCTCCAACCATCTTATCCTCTGTTGTCCCCTTCTCCTCTTGCGTTCTATTTTCCCCAACATCAGGGCCTTTTCCAATGAGCCGTCTCTTCACGTCAGGTGGCCAAAGCACTGGAGCTTCAGCTTCAGCATTTCTTTCCAAAAACATGGATTTGTGCTCGTCCACATGACTGCTTCAGCCTGGGAAGCACTAGCGGACATCATGTCAGCGATGCCTTAGGAGACACCCACCAGGTGTTCCCTTCCTTCCCTTGTGCTCTCCTGACTCACCATGAGAGGAACCTGCTCAGGCACCTTCTGATCCACACAGAGTGTGCAGACATGAGGAGACCTGAACACAGTCCGAAGTCTGGAGCCCAGCACAGCCAACTCTCAGCCTGAAGCAGATCGTTCCTCCTCAACCCACAGACACTTAAGCAAGAAACATAAACAACTGTTGTTGTATGCTGTTAATTTGGGGGCTGTTTGTTATATGGCATTATTGTGACAGGAGCTGACTGGTACACTCAACATAACTATTGATAAGGCTCCCTTTCACACTAGAGAGTGTCCCAGGTTAGATGGTGAATTACCTAATCACCCAGGGTCTGGCATCTAAAACAATAATCACAGTAGAGCAATGAGGCTCAATAAATATGCTGTATTAAACAGAACTGAATTATATTTTCTTTTAACTCTCTTTCCCAAAACATGGAGTCATTTTCTCAGATGGATGGTGAGAGGTCTGAGCTAGGAGACTCGCTTACTTCTTTCGTGATATGCCCTGAGAGATACTTCCAGCTGGCTGCTGGATTATCAGAGGGTTTAACCTCACCCTCAAAGTTAAACGTTCAGAGAGGGGCCAGGATGGCCATAAAGGGTGTGATCCCCAAGGGTTAGACAGAAAGGGACAACAGGCCAGAGGGTAAGCATGGAGAATGAGTGGCTTGCCTGCTTGCCCAAAGTCTGAGGATTAGGCCACATGTCAGCCTAAGGAAACAGCTATTTGTTGGAACTAAGAACAGCTGGGAACTATACTATTGCCCCTACCCTCTTTCAGACTACAATTCCAAATAAAAAGATCAAAATCCCAGTCCTCCAATCTCTCTCTTGACTGTATTCAGTTAATATGGATTTTATGAGAAAAGTCAGTGGGGCCAAGGCAACAACCCTGAGTCCTGAGTCCTCGAGCAGGGATTCCTAAGACTCTGAGACGGGTTGGATCATGAGGGCTGAGGACCACAGCCTCTCCACATTAGAGTCAGCCACTCAGCCAGGGCACTCAGCCACCCCTGGCAGTTACCCAAGGACCTCTATCTTTGGCTTTGTTGTTGCCATTTAGTTGCTCAGTCATGTCCAACTCTTTGTGACCCTATGGACTACAGCCCACCAGGTTCCCCTGTCCTTGGGATTTTCCAGGCAGGAATCCTGGAGTGGGTTGCTGTTTCCTCCTCCAAGGGAGCTTCCTGACCCAGGGCTCACGCCCATGTCACTTGCCACACCTTTGGCTACCTTGCGATATCTCGAGGAGGTACTGGAGGACAGCAGTCTGCCAGGCAAGGATCTCGAAGATTTCTGGATTTTTTTTCCCCATGCTTAATGCTTGTGACTTCCAGACCCACAAAATGCTGTGGTTTTCTGGGCTTGAAGGCAGAGGCCTGTGCCCATGTGAAGCGCCTGGGTGTGCCCGGCTGATTAAATGGAGCGATCTTGCGGTCACCACTGTAACATGTGCGCTGAGGATGTTGTTCAGTGTGTCAAGCTGCTTTCTGTTTGTGTTGGTTACATACCCATGCGGTGTGGGTGGAAAGCATCGCTCAGGGGAGTGTCACCGGCAGGAATGGGGAGCTCAGGGTTCCAGAGGTGTGCTCTGAAACAGCAGCTCAAGGGATCAAACAGCGTGGCCGCAGCCATGGTGACGTACCCCTGGGCCGGTCCCCTCCATCCTTCCAGGGCAAGAGCAGCCTCCTCCGATACACCTGAAGACCTTGCCTCCCATAGACAGACGGCACCTGCCATTGCGCCCTAGAGGGTTTGTGGAGGACACGCAAAGATTCCTCTTTCGCACCAGGTCCAAAGGCTGAATGACTTGCCCCAAGATTACCCAAGAGAGAATGGAAATCTGGCTTCCAACGGCTCCACTCCCACCTCACAGCTAGGAGCACTCAAGCTGGGAATCATTACAAGCCCTGCTGAGCCACCGGCCTAAACCCTAGACAAACCGCTCAGCAGCATTGTCTTTAGTTCCCTGTCATCAGGACCCTTCTGTCCTCGAGCAGGGATTCCTAAGACTCTGAGACGGGTTGGATCATGAGGGCTGAGGACCACAGCCTCTCCACATTAGAGTCAGCCACTCAGCCAGGGCACTCAGCCACCCCTGGCAGTTACCCAAGGACCTCTATCTTTGGCTTTGTTGTTGCCATTTAGTTGCTCAGTCATGTCCAACTCTTTGTGACCCTATGGACTACAGCCCACCAGGTTCCCCTGTCCTTGGGATTTTCCAGGCAGGAATCCTGGAGTGGGTTGCTGTTTCCTCCTCCAAGGGAGCTTCCTGACCCAGGGCTCACGCCCATGTCACTTGCCACACCTTTGGCTACCTTGCGATATCTCGAGGAGGTACTGGAGGACAGCAGTCTGCCAGGCAAGGATCTCGAAGATTTCTGGATTTTTTTTCCCCATGCTTAATGCTTGTGACTTCCAGACCCACAAAATGCTGTGGTTTTCTGGGCTTGAAGGCAGAGGCCTGTGCCCATGTGAAGCGCCTGGGTGTGCCCGGCTGATTAAATGGAGCGATCTTGCGGTCACCACTGTAACATGTGCGCTGAGGATGTTGTTCAGTGTGTCAAGCTGCTTTCTGTTTGTGTTGGTTACATACCCATGCGGTGTGGGTGGAAAGCATCGCTCAGGGGAGTGTCACCGGCAGGAATGGGGAGCTCAGGGTTCCAGAGGTGTGCTCTGAAACAGCAGCTCAAGGGATCAAACAGCGTGGCCGCAGCCATGGTGACGTACCCCTGGGCCGGTCCCCTCCATCCTTCCAGGGCAAGAGCAGCCTCCTCCGATACACCTGAAGACCTTGCCTCCCATAGACAGACGGCACCTGCCATTGCGCCCTAGAGGGTTTGTGGAGGACACGCAAAGATTCCTCTTTCGCACCAGGTCCAAAGGCTGAATGACTTGCCCCAAGATTACCCAAGAGAGAATGGAAATCTGGCTTCCAACGGCTCCACTCCCACCTCACAGCTAGGAGCACTCAAGCTGGGAATCATTACAAGCCCTGCTGAGCCACCGGCCTAAACCCTAGACAAACCGCTCAGCAGCATTGTCTTTAGTTCCCTGTCATCAGGACCCTTCTGTCCAGGCTTTCTTCCCCCTGCACCACCCCCGGGAGCCTGAGGGCTCTCCTTTCAGCTGTCGTTGAAAGCCTCAGCCCATTCTTAAGACTCCACTTTCATCAGCATCTCCAGATCAAGAATGCTTCAGTCTGAAAAGTGTAAATTTCCCACCCTGTTTCTTCTTTCCTTCAAATCTCTGCTTTCTACTCAAAACTCGACTGTCCCATCAGGTCCCATTTTTCACTCATCACCACACTAAAGCTAGTTATGAACCTCTTCAGAACCTCTGGCCCACCCCCTTGGCCACCGCCCAGCCCCCAGCCCCCGTGTGACAGCGCTATATGTGAGTTCCCTGATGGGTACCATTTGACCTTGATGGCCTCCATCAGATCTACTGTGAGCACCTGGGGCTCCATCATTTCACTGAACACTCTCTGCTTTGACACCACACAGGTCAAGGCTTGGCCAGTAGACCCTTGATATAAGGACCGACTTCTATGTCAACAGACCCTGATGAGTTCTGCTTTAAGAAACATTTTGGATGGCCTGGATTTCTGGTGACCTCCCAAAGCAATCAAGAAGAACAAAATGCAGCTCTTCACAGAAAAGGCACTTGCCTTACCATGTGACTCTGGTCCCATCTTGGAAATAGCATTTTACCCACTGGGAAATACCTGGACAACATTTCCATGACAATAGCACAGCCTCCCCACAGTGACCGGGAGGCAGATTCTGGCCAGGTTGCCTGAGAGGCTTCCCTGGTGCATGATAGCTACCTGCTGGGGGTCAGCTTAGTACACCAGCAACAGAGAAAAGAGCAGGGAGCTGGAGTCGGGAAAGAACCCACTCCACTGACAAAAGCAAGAAGCGGCAGCTGACAACCTGATGACACGGAAGAAGGCAGAGGGGAAAAAATGACTCTGAAAAGCAGAAATGAGAAACTAAAACCATTCTGGGGTCCCCTAACAAACCGCTCTGGCAGTGACAGGGACATTCATGAGGTTGGCCCATCACAGAGCAAGGGGTGACCAGGTCAGTGAGCCCCACCCCCTCCCCAAACCACACCAGGTGTCCCTTAGACATTACTGATCAGAAGCGTTAACTCGCAGAATCTGGAATCCCAGCTTGCCTGATGTCCAGCTACATGGAGCTCTGAGTCAACTTCATCCACATGGTACGAGGGCAAACACATAGCTTCTAGAGTCAGACAGGCCTGAACCCCAGATGGGCTGGCTTGTGGCTTCAGGAAGCTCCTATCTCCCTGAGACCAGTGTCTCTCTCTAACATGAGGTAAGAACAGCCTCTTGGCAGGGTTGCTGGGAGGCACAGAGCACACACATGCAAAGTGGATAATTCCAGTGCATTGATTTATAATACAAAATAAAGCATCCTACAATTATACAATATTTGTTAAGACTCTTGAGCTAAAGGACTGTATACAACTATAATTTTGCCCCAGGGAGCAGATAAAGAATTGCTTTACTTAGGCAGACCTATGTCCATCACCACGCTGTTTGCACAACTATATTGTAAGCCTCACAATACTACCATGAGGCAAGAAGGACAGGTCTTATGACCCCCATTTCATAGCTGAGGAAACAGAAGTTCGAGACAGTGTGGCTCCTCCAAGTACTACATCGCCTGCTGTGAAGGCTGGAGCCAAATTAGGTTCTTCTCATCCTTGACCCACTGCTCATGGTCCATAGGACCCTCTCCAGGCAGGTGCCTCGGGGTCTGATAAGCACGTGGACTCCAGCCATCTCATAGTAAGTGCAATCCTGCTCCCCCTCCACTTCTCCCTAGAGTGGGAGCTCTTCACACGGCTGACCCTCTCCATCTCCCATCACATGACTCTTCCTTCTCCGAAACAGTTCTGACCTGGATGGTTTCTCTTTAGGCAGGACGACCTGATTTGCACATGTCAGGTTTTGTCATGACTTGGTAAATTCCTAAATGACTTGATCCTAAAATGTTTCCTGAGATTTTCTGGGGCTCTGTAGGTGCTTCCATGCACCAATGGGTGTTTCTAGAAAGAGTTAAGAGTCATGCCTGAAAATCATTGCCCAAGGCACAGCTAACAACCCTGAGCACCCCATCACAGATGACTTGCTTGGGGGTCAGCTTCCCGCTAGGATCTTCTCTATATAACATTTTCCCACAACCTCACTGCTACTTTTTTAAAAATGTTCCCCACCTGTCTGTCCCTTGATTTCCCAGAAAAGCCGATTAGACATCTATAAGCTCTGAGATGTGACTTTGAGCCTAAGCGCCTTGATGATGGGGTCGTGCTTAATTCATCTCCATCCTGCCAGCATCAATGTGTGACACACAGTCAGTGCACATGCATGTCAGCTTAGCTACACCAGGTGAGGTGTGCAGGAGGGCCCTGCTCTGACCTTCCCAGGACGGTGGGTCCAAAGAGGACAGTAAGTGACGATGAGGCTGCTTAAAAACCCGGTGTCACAGGAGGACATGCAGCAAGGCCAGGCGTGTTTTGTTTGCAGGAAAGAAGGCATGAGAATTGTTAGGGACGCAAGAGCTATTTTCAGAGATTTAAAGGCTGGCCTACTCAACAGGAGGGCTTTCCTGGTAGCTCAGGATAAAGAATCCACCTGGAATGCAAGAGAGGCGGGTTCAATCCCTGGGTTGGGAAGATCCCCTAGAGAAGGAAAAGACAACCCACTCCAATATTCTTGCCTGGGAAGCCCCATGGACAGAGGAGCCTGGCAGGATACAGACCATAGGGCCACAATGAGTCTGACACAATTTGCAACTCAACGACAACCACCTAACAGGATGCTCATGTTCCACGAAATTCCAGGAGCAGAACCAGACTCAAATGGGGGAAATCAGCAACGCCGTGCTCTGGCTCCATGACCATCTAGAGTGGCTAAAATGCCCTGCAGAGAAACACGCTGTCCCCGAGGCCACACACCACCCCATGCAACTACAAAAACATCACACAGATGCAGGGTGTTCGCTCAATCAGTGTGCTGATAGCAGAACATCCTGCTCCCTCCACTTCTCCCTAGAGTGGGAGCTCTTCACACGGCTGACCCTCTACATCTCCCATCACATGACTCTTCCTTCTCCGAAACAGTTCTGACCTGGATGGTTTCTCTTTAGGCAGGACGACCTGATTTGCACATGTCAGGTTTTGTCATGACTTGGTAAATTCCTAAATGACTTGATCCTAAAATGTTTCCTGAGATTTTCTGGGGCTCTGTAGGTGCTTCCATGCACCAATGGGTGTTTCTAGAAAGAGTTAAGAGTCATGCCTGAAAATCATTGCCCAAGGCACAGCTAACAACCCTGAGCACCCCATCACAGATGACTTGCTTGGGGGTCAGCTTCCCGCTAGGATCTTCTCTATATAACATTTTCCCACAACCTCACTGCTACTTTTTTAAAAATGTTCCCCACCTGTCTGTCCCTTGATTTCCCAGAAAAGCCGATTAGACATCTATAAGCTCTGAGATGTGACTTTGAGCCTAAGCGCCTTGATGATGGGGTCGTGCTTAATTCATCTCCATCCTGCCAGCATCAATGTGTGACACACAGTCAGTGCACATGCATGTCAGCTTAGCTACACCAGGTGAGGTGTGCAGGAGGGCCCTGCTCTGACCTTCCCAGGACGGTGGGTCCAAAGAGGACAGTAAGTGACGATGAGGCTGCTTAAAAACCCGGTGTCACAGGAGGACATGCAGCAAGGCCAGGCGTGTTTTGTTTGCAGGAAAGAAGGCATGAGAATTGTTAGGGACGCAAGAGCTATTTTCAGAGATTTAAAGGCTGGCCTACTCAACAGGAGGGCTTTCCTGGTAGCTCAGGATAAAGAATCCACCTGGAATGCAAGAGAGGCGGGTTCAATCCCTGGGTTGGGAAGATCCCCTAGAGAAGGAAAAGACAACCCACTCCAATATTCTTGCCTGGGAAGCCCCATGGACAGAGGAGCCTGGCAGGATACAGACCATAGGGCCACAATGAGTCTGACACAATTTGCAACTCAACGACAACCACCTAACAGGATGCTCATGTTCCACGAAATTCCAGGAGCAGAACCAGACTCAAATGGGGGAAATCAGCAACGCTCGTGCTCTGGCTCCATGACCATCTAGAGTGGCTAAAAATGCCCTGCAGAGAAACACGCTGTCCCCGAGGCCACACACCCACCCCATGCAACTACAAAAAACATCACACAGATGCAGGGTGTTCGCTCAATCAGTGTGCTGATAGCAGAAGTCCTCCATCACCCATCCTACGGTCAGGCACCAAGGCCAGTCAGCCTCTAAGCTCCTCCCACCTCTGCAAAGCCATGGTCTAGTCCCAGAGTTCCAGATAACTGAGATTTAACTGCACACAAGGGCCAAGAGGACAGGCAACCTATGGTTTGTCCTATGTGCTAGTGCTAGTAAGTCAGTCATGTCTGACTCTGTGGGACCCCATGGACTGTAGCCCACCAGGCTCCCCTGTCCATGGGATTCTCCAGGCAAGAAGACTGGAGTGAGTTGCCATGCTCTTTCCCAGGGGATCTTCCAGATTCAGGGATCAAACCTGAGTCTCTTGTACCTCCTGCATTGGCAGCTGGGTTCTTTACCACCAGTACCACCCAGGAAGCCCGTTTGACCTGTATTTTCAGGCTAATACCAGCTTCTCTCCTCCTTGGGAAAGAGGATGTGCCCTGAGGGGGTCAAGGAAGCAGGGAGCTAGCGGACCAGATGCTCACCATGGGGAGGTTGTACAGCCTCCAGGTACCACATAGCTGGTCCTCCAGGAAGGAAGATTCAACATGATCTAAAACAGGAGCCACCACCTCACAGGACCAAGATGCCCTTTGGGTGATGTTGGGGGCACCGCATTCAGCCCCTGGTCCACTGCCAACTCCTGGCCGGGTCCTCCCCTCTGGCGGGTGCAGGACGGGAGGAGAGCAGCAGCTGGGGAGGAGCAGGAGGGAGGGGAAGGAGGAGGAGGACAGGCCTCGTTCACAGCTGCATCTCATAGCAGCCGACTTTTCTCCCCAACTATAAGACGGGCCAGAGTATAACAGCACAAAACATCATTACCCAGGTTTCTGCTGCTACCAGCTACTGTGTGCTCTTCTCTGTTGACTTGCTCCTACACCCTCAGAGGGCAAAGAATAACCTCCTTCAGGTTCATGAACTTCCTTCCAGCCTGCAGAGTGTTTCCTGGCTACGTCAAGTACTTCAAAGGCGGAGACTCGCAGATGCCAAGCGGCCGGCCCCACATGTCACCTCTCCTCAGCTCCCTCTCTTGGGTCCAGCCTCGTCTCCTTCTAACCCCGGATGCTCTGCTGACTCACTGGGCAGAGCCAAGGACGTGCGCCAGGTTGGCAATCCATGCAGGTGACTGGGCACTGCAAGTTCCGTTCTTGACCAGACCACTCCCAACCAAAAGGAAGGACCCAGCTCCTGGATACAGTGATTTGGGGCTATCAATATCAGGTTCAACAGCAAATCCATATTCAGGGCAGCCCAGGCCAGTGAGGAAGACACATTCAAGACCTTTAACATCAGTCCCTAAGCAATGTTTCTAATTGAAATGCCGTCTCTTCCAGGAAGTCTTCCCTAACTCTGCTGGTGGCAACTACTCTCCGTGCATCATCCCATCCTATCATGTTCATACTTAAAGTCCTTAGAGGCCTTCAGTTCATCCTGCCTCGCACAGGACTGTCTCTTTACTGTTAGATCTTCAAGGACATAAACTCCACTCTATTCCTCGCTGTACCTCCCTGTGTTGAGGACACATGGACATGCTCACCATGGGAGGTTGTACAGCCTCCAGGTACCACATAGCTGGTCCTCCAGGAAGGAAGATTCAACATGATCTAAAACAGGAGCCACCACCTCACAGGACCAAGATGCCCTTTGGGTGATGTTGGGGCACCGCATTCACCCCCTGGTCCACTGCCAACTCCTGGCCGGGTCCTCCCCTCTGGCGGGTGCAGGACGGGAGGAGAGCAGCAGCTGGGGAGGAGCAGGAGGGAGGGGAAGGAGGAGGAGGACAGGCCTCGTTCACAGCTGCATCTCATAGCAGCCGACTTTTCTCCCCAACTATAAGACGGGCCAGAGTATAACAGCACAAAACATCATTACCCAGGTTTCTGCTGCTACCAGCTACTGTGTGCTCTTCTCTGTTGACTTGCTCCTACACCCTCAGAGGGCAAAGAATAACCTCCTTCAGGTTCATGAACTTCCTTCCAGCCTGCAGAGTGTTTCCTGGCTACGTCAAGTACTTCAAAGGCGGAGACTGCAGATGCCAAGCGGCCGGCCCCACATGTCCCCTCTCCTCAGCTCCCTCTCTTGGGTCCAGCCTCGTCTCCTTCTAACCCCGGATGCTCTGCTGACTCACTGGGCAGAGCCAAGGACGTGCGCCAGGTTGGCAATCCATGCAGGTGACTGGGCACTGCAAGTTCCGTTCTTGACCAGACCACTCCCAACCAAAAGGAAGGACCCAGCTCCTGGATACAGTGATTTGGGGCTATCAATATCAGGTTCAACAGCAAATCCATATTCAGGGCAGCCCAGGCCAGTGAGGAAGACACATTCAAGACCTTTAACATCAGTCCCTAAGCAATGTTTCTAATTGAAATGCCGTCTCTTCCAGGAAGTCTTCCCTAACTCTGCTGGTGGCAACTACTCTCCGTGCATCATCCCATCCTATCATGTTCATACTTAAAGTCCTTAGAGGCCTTCAGTTCATCCTGCCTCGCACAGGACTGTCTCTTTACGTGACTGTTAGATCTTCAAGGACATAAACTCCACTCTATTCCTCGCTGTACCTCCCTGTGTTGAGGACACATGGACATGCTCACTGTGAACCTCAGTAAATACTTAATTGTGTTGAACTGAACTGTCTATATAAACCCCAGCGAAGGATCAAGAAGGAGGCAGCAGGCTCAGGAAATAATTCGTCATGGGCTGATCCACAGTTTTGTCCCTCTCTACCCTCTCCCCTAGACCTGCTGTGGTCAGTTCTTCTCCTGAGTCTGGCCTGCTGAGAAGCCTCCTAAGAAAGAACATGGCTTCCTCTCTCTCTCTCGAAGGGATGCAGGTGCATTTCAGGAGGGTGCGAGAGGGGTTCAGAGACACAGCAGGGTGGATTCATTTTCTAGTGGCTATTTTGGGGGGTCCTGGCAAGGACCAGGACCTCTGTCTAGTAACAGGAAGTGTGTGTGTGTACATACTAAGTTACTTCAGTCGTGTCTGACTCGTTGCGACCCAAAGGCTCCTCTGTCCATGGGCTTCTCCAGGTAAGAACACGGGAGTGGGTAGCCAAGCCCTCCTCCAGGGGATCTTCCCAGGACTGAACCTGCATCTCTCATGTCTGCTGCACTGGCAGGTGGGCTCTTTACCACTAGTGCCACCTGGGAAGCCCTTGTAAGAGGAGGAGGGAAAGTCAATTCCTGAGAAGCCGGTCGAGACAGGCTCTCCACCAGCGGGGCTGGAGTGGGCTGGGAGTCGGGGATGACAAAGACGGGTCCACAGGTGGAGTACGGCACCGTTCGGGCTGTCCACAGATGCTACCCAAAGGTGCCTGAGAGAGCACGGACATCACTCCTAGGTCTCAGGAAGAGTGACTGAGGAATCAGGACGCTTCTCAGAGGACTTCCGACAGCCCCACGGGGGGATGTTATTACGCCTCCCTGTGGAAATGTCACCCTTGGAAGAGGAGGGAACAAGGAAGAGCCACTCACCCCTCTCAAGACCGTACCCACAACTTGGTACAGTGGACACCTCCCAGGTACGCCACCCTCGGGGCATTCCCCAGCATCACCAGCTAAATGTCCCTGGGGCTGGCGGACGTCGGGTCCCCTCCCCTCCTCCACACGCCATCCGTAATTAACTGGAGAAGATGTTTTGAAATACAATGTTGTATATCAGCCTCAGTTAGTAGCTAAATCTAACTCAGATGTTCAGAGCCTATTGTTTTGTCTCATCCACAGCAAAACCTCCCAGCTAAGCAAAGCAGCCAGGGAGCAGACATTCACTTCCATGAAAAGACAGGGCAGGGCGCTAGCTGACGGGGGTCAGTCCTGTACACACCCGAAAGGCTCGGGCCCCCAGGTTTCCCAAAGAATGGAGACCGCTTCCCTCCGGGGATGTCAGGGCATGACCCTCAGGCGGTGAAGGCACAAACCCGCTCCTCCAGCTGTGAGGATGCTCGTGTGGCCTCGAAGGCAGCATTTCCTCACTGGCTCCATCACAAGCATCCAGGGCTGAGTGCTGCGGGCTGGGAGTTCCCAGAAGGAGCTATGTAGTGGGGGTGTCCCCACTGAATACCTCCCTGGGGACGTTCCCAGGCAACACTTACACACACACACATACACACATGTGCGTGCACACACTTACATATATACACAAACACACGCATATACATACACATGCAAGTGCACACATAGACACACATAAACACAGACATCCGTGCACAGACATACACGTACATGCACATGCACCCAAGCACACATATACACACTAACATACACACACACGCCCCACTCGGGCCTGCAGGCCCTGAGGTTTCCAGAGAAAAGGTAGAGTGCAGGGCCCGGCTGCGCTGGGACCCCCATCAGCAGCCTCACCACACAGCCTGCTGGACCCCTGATGCCCTGCAGATGCAAGAAGGGGCGCCTTGCCCTCCTTTGCCCACTCTCCACTCCTGGGAAAGAAGCCTTGAACCCCGCGTGGCCAGTTGAGGCTTGAAGGACTGTGGATGGGGAGGATAGCTGGTCCTGGGGCTTTAATGTGCAAGAGACCCCCAGACCCACCAGGCTTTCAGGTGCTCTGTGCTTTCTTATGTTCCAGACCAGAGGCATGGGTTGGGACAGAGCTCAGTGCGGACAAGAAGGAGCCGGGGCCAAGAGAAAACCCCAGAGCTTTCCGGACACCTTAACTGGAGAGCATGTTGTTGGGCTGGCGGACGCCGGGTCCCTCCTCCTCCACACGCCATCCGTAATTAACTGGAGAAGATGTTTTGAAATACAATGTTGTATATCAGCCTCAGTTAGTAGCTAAATCTAACTCAGATGTTCAGAGCCTATTGTTTTGTCTCATCCACAGCAAAACCTCCCAGCTAAGCAAAGCAGCCAGGGAGCAGACATTCACTTCCATGAAAAGACAGGGCAGGGCGCTAGCTGACGGGGGTCAGTCCTGTACACACCCGAAAGGCTCGGGCCCCCAGGTTTCCCAAAGAATGGAGACCGCTTCCCTCCGGGGATGTCAGGGCATGACCCTCAGGCGGTGAAGGCACAAACCCGCTCCTCCAGCTGTGAGGATGCTCGTGTGGCCTCGAAGGCAGCATTTCCTCACTGGCTCCATCACAAGCATCCAGGGCTGAGTGCTGCGGGCTGGGAGTTCCCAGAAGGAGCTATGTAGTGGGGGTGTCCCCACTGAATACCTCCCTGGGGACGTTCCCAGGCAACACTTACACACACACACATACACACATGTGCGTGCACACACTTACATATATACACAAACACACGCATATACATACACATGCAAGTGCACACATAGACACACATAAACACAGACATCCGTGCACAGACATACACGTACATGCACATGCACCCAAGCACACATATACACACTAACATACACACACACGCCCCACTCGGGCCTGCAGGCCCTGAGGTTTCCAGAGAAAAGGTAGAGTGCAGGGCCCGGCTGCGCTGGGACCCCCATCAGCAGCCTCACCACACAGCCTGCTGGACCCCTGATGCCCTGCAGATGCAAGAAGGGGCGCCTTGCCCTCCTTTGCCCACTCTCCACTCCTGGGAAAGAAGCCTTGAACCCCGCGTGGCCAGTTGAGGCTTGAAGGACTGTGGATGGGGAGGATAGCTGGTCCTGGGGCTTTAATGTGCAAGAGACCCCCAGACCCACCAGGCTTTCAGGTGCTCTGTGCTTTCTTATGTTCCAGACCAGAGGCATGGGTTGGGACAGAGCTCAGTGCGGACAAGAAGGAGCCGGGGGCCACAGACACGGGCGAGAAATACCTCTGCCAGCCTTTGCAAGAGATGCTTTCAACTGGGAGAGGACACCCTGCTTCTGAGCATGCTTCGGCCCTGACCACACGGGTGCAGTTCCCGGGTGAGCCTGCAGGGGCGTCGTTCACAGGCGTGAGCTGCTCTGGAACCACAGGCTCAGGGTGGCCTCGGGCTGCACCCCATGGAGCACTAGGTCCCCAGAGGTGGAGACCGGAAGGATGGAGGACAAGTGGCAAACAAGAAACATGGTGCTGAAGATACACTCCCAGGAGCTGGTGTCAGACTCGCAGTCTCCCACTCCCACCCCGCCTCTACCCTACCCCCGCTGCACACACTGCCACGCCTTCCCCTCCAGCCAGCACCCGAGAGAGGCTCCAGGCTCCAGGTATATCCAAGCACAAGCATCATGCAGTGGCTTCGGGCGCCCCTGACCCCTAGGATCTGAACGTCAGTGGACACTGGGCCCCGCCGCACACTGTCCCCTGCCTGGACAGCTTCATGCTCGGTGTCCTCGGGAATGCCTGGCCCCAGAGCAGGCTCTGTGCAGAGGCCTCTCTTCTCCAACAGATGAGGCCTCTTTGGTGGCCAAAACCGGGTGCACCCTGGAGCCTCTGCTGCCCACCTAGCTGGCGGCCGGTCACCTGAAATTTCCAGGGAAAAGACAAGGTTCTCCGGTAGGGAGAATTTTTATTTTTGGAATCATATTTTAAAAATGAGTTGGAGAAAACAGGCGACCGTGTGGGTGGGGGGCAACCCCCCGGGGGAGAGGTGATCACCTACATCCCCCTGGCCTGAGGCCCTAGTTCCAGAGAAAGGTAGAGTGCAGGGCCCGGCTGCCCTGGGACCCCCATCAGCAGCCTCACCACACAGCCTTGAATGCCCTGCAGATGCAAGAAGGCGCCTTGCCCTCCTTTGCCCACTCTCCACTCCTGGGAAAGAAGCCTTGAACCCGCGTGGCCAGTTGAGGCTTGAAGGACTGTGGATGGGGGGGATAGCTGGTCCTGGGGCTTTAATGTGCAAGAGACCCCCAGACCCACCAGGCTTTCAGGTGCTCTGTGCTTTCTTATGTTCCAGACCAGAGGCATGGGTTGGGACAGAGCTCAGTGCGGACAAGAAGGAGCCGGGGGCCACAGACACGGGCGAGAAATACCTCTGCCAGCCTTTGCAAGAGATGCTTTCAACTGGGAGAGGACACCCTGCTTCTGAGCATGCTTCGGCCCTGACCACACGGGTGCAGTTCCCGGGTGAGCCTGCAGGGGCGTCGTTCACAGGCGTGAGCTGCTCTGGAACCACAGGCTCAGGGTGGCCTCGGGCTGCACCCCATGGAGCACTAGGTCCCCAGAGGTGGAGACCGGAAGGATGGAGGACAAGTGGCAAACAAGAAACATGGTGCTGAAGATACACTCCCAGGAGCTGGTGTCAGACTCGCAGTCTCCCACTCCCACCCCGCCTCTACCCTACCCCCGCTGCACACACTGCCACGCCTTCCCCTCCAGCCAGCACCCGAGAGAGGCTCCAGGCTCCAGGTATATCCAAGCACAAGCATCATGCAGGGGCTGCGGGAGCCCCTGAACCCTAGGATCTGAACATCAGTGGATACTGGGACCCGCAGCACACTGTCCCCTGCCTGGACAGCTTCATGCTCGGTGTCCTCGGGAATGCCTGGCCCCAGAGCAGGCTCTGTGCAGAGGCCTCTCTTCTCCAACAGATGAGGCCTCTTTGGTGGCCAAAACCGGGTGCACCCTGGAGCCTCTGCTGCCCACCTAGCTGGCGGCCGGTCACCTGAAATTTCCAGGGAAAAGACAAGGTTCTCCGGTAGGGAGAATTTTTATTTTTTGGAATCATATTTTTAAAAATGAGTTGGAGAAAACAGGCGACCGTGTGGGTGGCCACTGGAGAGGCTGAGAGGAAGATCAAAGCCCTCCAGGCAAGGAGGAAGCGACCCGGAGAACAGTCTAGGTGGCCTGCCTCACAAAAGCAGCCAGGGGACGGGAGGTGCTGGGTGAGGGGCCACGGTTACCCGCATCCGTGGCCTGGCTCCCCGACCCCAGCGCCCGGCTAACGGCCTTCAGCTGGAGCAAACACCTGCCATCAAGAGACGTCCAGCGAGCTCTCAGTTGTTCCCCAGGAGGGCCATCCCCTCTCTGCATGGGAGGTGGGCCTGCCCAAACTCTGACTCCCAGCCTGCTGCCTTCTTCCAAGAAGGAGCTGGAATTCCTCCCCCTGGACCCAATCCTTCTGGCAGCTGCCCCTCTTGAGGTCCCAGCCCGGGGCGAGTGGCCAGGAACACTCTCTGAGTTTGCTGGCTGAATTAGCTCACGAGAATGAGCCACGGATGATCAAGTGGCAGTGAGTCCTCCATGTCAGGCATGGGGCTGAGGGTTCCCATCATTTTCAAATGAGCTTGCTGGACCAAATTTCCCCATAGAGCCTTTGGCTCAGCCTCCAGGCTTCGGACCAATGGGATGCTAAAGACCAAAGGAGGAGTGGGATTTGCCCAGGGAAACAGGCGCCCTCTAGTGGCCGGGCCCGGACACGACTCTTTCTCTGAAGTCAGCCCAGAGCTCTCCCACAGCAGAGTGGCCCCCCAAACACACCCCTTGCCAAGACTTGGGGTTATAACGGCCCGTGGCATTCCAAGAGCCCTCAATGTGCAGAGTTAGACCTATGACATTCTAGAAAGTTCTATCCAAAAGCTTTTCACCCATGTTCTGTAGAAGCTGCCCAAATTCACAAGGCGATGGGGCAGCACACTGGGGACCGCTCTAAAAGGGAGGGATTTAGGACCCAGTCTCTTCAACCCCCCCTCCCCGCGGTTATTTTCGAGAAGTCCTACAAAGCCTGCATTTCCTCTAAGACCAGCTGGCTTATTCTTTCTATGATTTGACAGGCCTCTCCTCTTGGTCAACACTGTGGCTGCTTGGGCGTGACCCAAGGATCTGCCGCCCTGAGATCCTTTCTAGGAAAACTGGAGAGATGAAAATGAAAGAGAGACCTCTACACACCCCTCTCCACCAAGCGCAGGCAGGGGAGACCACGTGCTGAGGACTCCAAGATGCAACTCACAGGACATCTGTCTGTGTTATCTGTTGCCTCACGGACACCGCTCTCTCCTACTCAGGAGCTGATCCCCATCCATAAGCCGCAAGGCAGGTGGTCACAGCCTAGGACAGCCCTCTGCTTGGCCAACAGACCTCCACGGGCCAAGAGGGTCACAGAGATCTAGGGTCCTCCCAAGAGTGCCCTCCCATGTCTTACCTGATGAGGTCGATGGGTTGAAACTTGTAAAACACGCCATAGCGCGCCCATTCTTGATACAGCAGCTGAACAAGAAAACAGGGAGCCAGGTTAGAGGGGAAGTGGACAACCAGTCACCTTTTTATCTAGCTTAGCAAGTCAAAATTAGATACCTCCCCCCATGCCATGGTGGCATGGGTGGTAAAGAACCTGCCTGCTGATGCAAAAAGATCCCCTTCAGGGGGTCTTCAGGGGGTAGGGATGACACCCTGGAGGAAGGCATGGCAACCCCCACCATGCCTGGAGAATCCCATGGACAGAGGAGCCTGGAGGGCTACAGTCCATGGGGTCACAAAGAGTTGGACACAACTGAAATGACTTAGCATGCACACACATACACACACACACACGTATAGTGCATGGAACTCTACTCACTATTCTGTAATGACTTAGATGAAAAAGAATCTAAAAAGAGTGGATATTATGTATAGGCATAACTGATTCACTTTGCTACACACCTGAGACTATACACAACATTGCAAATCACCTATCCTCCCATAAAAATCAACGTTAAAGTAATTGGGCTTCCCCTGGTGGTCCAGTGGGTAAGGACACCGCCTTGCAGTGCAAGGGGTGCCGGTTCGATCCCTGGCCTGGGAAGATCCCACGTGCCGCGGAGCGGCTGGACCGATGTGTCCAATTACCGATCCAGAGCTCTGGAGCGCATGCGCCCAGAGCCGGCGCTCTGCAATGACAGACGCCACCGCGATGGGAGGCCCACAGGAGCCAAAGAACAAAGACGGATGAAGATAGAGGAATGAAAGACCAATGGAAGTGGCCCGTCCGCTCCCCTCCCTCCCCAACCCAACCCCCGCCCAAAATAAATAAATAAATAAATCTTTAAAAATAAATAAATAAATAAAGTAATTATTGATAGACACGTTGGGCAAAATAGAAAGCAAAAGGAGAAGGGGATGACAGAGGACGAGACGGTTGGATGGCATCACTGAGTCAATTGACGTGAGTTTCAGCAAGCTCCAGGAGATGGTGAACGACAGGAAAGCCTGGTGAGCTGCAGTCCGTGGGGTTGCAGAGAGTCAGACATGACTGAGTGACCAAACTGACCGACTGGATGTGAAAAAGGATAGCAAGAGAAGGCCTCTCTGAGTAGGCGAATTTGGGTTGAGACCTGAAGGAGGTGGGGTGTAGCTTTCAGCTAGGAAAACTCTCCTTCTTCACCAAAGAGGGAACGTGCAGGTGACACGTCCTAGAAGGAAGCCCAGGGCTGAACAAGGGGCGAGTCCTGGGAGACAGTGTTAAGGACACATTCTGTATTCTCCTTCTGCATCACATCTTCTGACACATCATACATGACTCACAGGCAAGTCGAACAAGGAGAAGCGACCGTGATCAGGTATTTTGGACACATGGCTGGACACGAGTCCTACAAGAACTCCTCAAAGACATGACACTGAAGCTGAAATAAGAAGATCCCCTGGAGAAGGGAACAGCTATCCACTCCAACAGTCTTGCCTGGAGAAGCCCCACGGACAGAGGAGCCTGCCGGGCTCCAATCCACGGGGTCAGAGTCCAGGCAGGGGGCTCCAAACCGGATCATACTGTTATTATACCATCATCACACCTCTCCCTCCCTGTCATCCGGGTGTTTCTACTGCCCTGGGTTTTCATTCCCTCTCCCCAGTGCACACGCTGGGCTCCCTGGCACCTGGCCGTCACGGTGACATCACTGGTGGCCCACGGGGAGGCCAGCTTGCATCAGGAGATTCGGGCAAAGCTTCCCTCGAGGACGGTGAGACGTCAGTGCTCCCTCCTAGGCTCTGACCTCCAGGGCAAACTCCTCTCTAGTCACAAGTCCAGCCCTAACCTGACAACACCTGTCTGCACTGCCCTGGAGGGGAAAACGGAAAACGCTCCAGGAAGCCAGGCTGGCCCAGTCAGCTCAGGTCCAAAGTGAGAGCCAGGCCCCCAGGCCTTGCCCCTGGCTGGCTCCCGGATCTGCTGGAGCAAGCCTTCAGGAGTCCTTTCTCAAGGTCGTAACCCTAGCTGGTGGACACAGACGAGGCTGAGTCAAGAGAGCTGCCCGCGTCCCATGGAGACGAGCCAGATGGACACAGACGAGGACATCAACAGGCAGCCCCTACCGCAGCTGCAGCTCCAGGCCCCAGACCTGAGAGATGATGTGACAGTGACGCGTGGACACCCACGTGGTCTGCCCAGCTGGCCTGCATAGCCTCCTGCAGGCGATTGCTGTAGACCTCCTTGTCTTTACACATGTCCAACCACACACTTCCAGACGAGCTGCATCACGCTGAACTCTGAGTTACAGGCTCCCAGCACAGACCAGAGGTCAGGGTGCATGAAGCAGGCCAGAGCATCTGGCCCGCAGGGATGGGCATGAGTGCAGGAGGACAATCACAGAAACTTTCAACAGCACCTTTAAACCTTCAGAGTCTAGAACCTTCTAATGAGCTCCTAGCAAATCCACTCCTTCCCTTGGTCACACTGTGTCCTCTTAACTGACTGGTAAAGCCTGCAAATAGAGCTGGAGGGTCTGCAGCTCTTTCTCAGTGGACACAGCCTTATTTCAGATGTCATTCCAAGCATGTGGGCCTGACCCCAACCTTTCCTGCCATAAGCAACAAGCCACGGGGACCACCCCTAGGACAGGTCAGAGCATACAGCAGCCAGGTCAGCCCCAAGGGTCACAGCTGACAGTGGGTCAGTTTAAGTGTTTCATGAGACTGTCAAGGAGCTCACTATTAAAACCATTGCAAGGCCGGGGGTGGCAGGATGCGTGACACCTGTGGCCCTCCCCGAGGCCACAAGCTCCCAGCTGAGCCCATGGCAAAGGGCCCCTTCCCTCCTCGAGGACGGTGAGACGTCAGTGCTCCCTCCTAGGCTCTGACCTCCAGGGCAAACTCCTCTCTAGTCACAAGTCCAGCCCTAACCTGACAACACCTGTCTGCACTGCCCTGGAGGGGAAAACGGAAAACGCTCCAGGAAGCCAGGCTGGCCCAGTCAGCTCAGGTCCAAAGTGAGAGCCAGGCCCCCAGGCCTTGCCCCTGGCTGGCTCCCGGATCTGCTGGAGCAAGCCTTCAGGAGTCCTTTCTCAAGGTCGTAACCCTAGCTGGTGGACACAGACGAGGCTGAGTCAAGAGAGCTGCCCGCGTCCCATGGAGACGAGCCAGATGGACACAGACGAGGACATCAACAGGCAGCCCCTACCGCAGCTGCAGCTCCAGGCCCCAGACCTGAGAGATGATGTGACAGTGACGCGTGGACACCCACGTGGTCTGCCCAGCTGGCCTGCATAGCCTCCTGCAGGCGATTGCTGTAGACCTCCTTGTCTTTACACATGTCCAACCACACACTTCCAGACGAGCTGCATCACGCTGAACTCTGAGTTACAGGCTCCCAGCACAGACCAGAGGTCAGGGTGCATGAAGCAGGCCAGAGCATCTGGCCCGCAGGGATGGGCATGAGTGCAGGAGGACAATCACAGAAACTTTCAACAGCACCTTTAAACCTTCAGAGTCTAGAACCTTCTAATGAGCTCCTAGCAAATCCACTCCTTCCCTTGGTCACACTGTGTCCTCTTAACTGACTGGTAAAGCCTGCAAATAGAGCTGGAGGGTCTGCAGCTCTTTCTCAGTGGACACAGCCTTATTTCAGATGTCATTCCAAGCATGTGGGCCTGACCCCAACCTTTCCTGCCATAAGCAACAAGCCACGGGGACCACCCCTAGGACAGGTCAGAGCATACAGCAGCCAGGTCAGCCCCAAGGGTCACAGCTGACAGTGGGTCAGTTTAAGTGTTTCATGAGACTGTCAAGGAGCTCACTATTAAAACCATTGCAAGGCCGGGGGTGGCAGGATGCGTGACACCTGTGGCCCTCCCCGAGGCCACAAGCTCCCCAGCTGAGCCCATGGCAGACACAGAGATGCCAGTTGTAGCCATCTGAGAGGCATGATGGGACAGGAGGCACCCGGATGGAAGAGGAATTCTGCCCCCTGGATTGAGCTGTTTGAGTGGTTGGCAGGTCCCTTCCCCATAAATTCAATGGGACTTGTGCAAGATGGAGCTTCCCTGGTGGCTCAGGTGGTAAAGAATCCGCCTGCAACGCAGGAGACCTGGGTTCAGTCCCTGGGTTGGGAGGATCCTCTGAAGAAGGGAACCCACTCCCGTTTTCTTGGCTGGAGAATCCCCAAGAACAGGGAAAACTAGACCTCAAGTGAAACCAAGAAGAAAAGTCACTTTTCCATCAGAAAATAAGACTGACTCTCATCACACACCTTCTAGTGGGTCACTTTTGAAACATCCACCAAAGAATATAACCCTCTGCAAAGGCTGGAAAATCCAGGACCAATGATTTAAAAACTGCTGAAGGAACTCATCTTCCAAGGTTGTGCCCGGGGTTCCCTGTAAGTGGGCATGGAAGCCATGGGATGCTGGTCGGATGCCGGAGGTGGGAACAGTCCCTTCTCTGGAACGCCTCAAGCAGGTGAGGCTGGCGGAAGCAGACAGAGACGGAGCTGGCATGGGGAGGGGCCCGTCTCTAGAAAGGCAGGAATCGCCTGCCCTCCAGAGGGAGGGAGCCTCTCATGCATCACCCGCCTGGAGGGGCTGAGCCATGGAGACTGCAGACGACGCGAGGCACGCCCCGAGGACCAGAGCAAATCCACTCCTTCCCTTGGTCACACTCCCCTTAGAGCTGGAGGGTCTGCAGCTCTTTCTCAGTGGACACAGCCTTATTTCAGATGTCATTCCAAGCATGTGGGCCTGACCCCAACCTTTCCTGCCATAAGCAACAAGCCACGGGGACCACCCCTAGGACAGGTCAGAGCATACAGCAGCCAGGTCAGCCCCAAGGGTCACAGCTGACAGTGGGTCAGTTTAAGTGTTTCATGAGACTGTCAAGGAGCTCACTATTAAAACCATTGCAAGGCCGGGGGTGGCAGGATGCGTGACACCTGTGGCCCTCCCCGAGGCCACAAGCTCCCCAGCTGAGCCCATGGCAGACACAGAGATGCCAGTTGTAGCCATCTGAGAGGCATGATGGGACAGGAGGCACCCGGATGGAAGAGGAATTCTGCCCCCTGGATTGAGCTGTTTGAGTGGTTGGCAGGTCCCTTCCCCATAAATTCAATGGGACTTGTGCAAGATGGAGCTTCCCTGGTGGCTCAGGTGGTAAAGAATCCGCCTGCAACGCAGGAGACCTGGGTTCAGTCCCTGGGTTGGGAGGATCCTCTGAAGAAGGGAACCCACTCCCGTTTTCTTGGCTGGAGAATCCCCAAGAACAGGGAAAACTAGACCTCAAGTGAAACCAAGAAGAAAAGTCACTTTTCCATCAGAAAATAAGACTGACTCTCATCACACACCTTCTAGTGGGTCACTTTTGAAACATCCACCAAAGAATAAAACCCCTCTGCAAAGGCTGGAAAATCCAGGACCAATGTTTTAAAAAACTGCTGAAGGAACTCATCTTCCAAGGTTGTGCCCGGGGTTCCCTGTAAGTGGGCATGGAAGCCATGGGATGCTGGTCGGATGCCGGAGGTGGGAACAGTCCCTTCTCTGGAACGCCTCAAGCAGGTGAGGCTGGCGGAAGCAGACAGAGACGGAGCTGGCATGGGGAGGGGCCCGTCTCTAGAAAGGCAGGAATCGCCTGCCCTCCAGAGGGAGGGAGCCTCTCATGCATCACCCGCCTGGAGGGGCTGAGCCATGGAGACTGCAGACGACGCGAGGCAGCTGGGGAGGAGGCGAGCGTTCTCCACCTGTGAGGCAGATGACCAGGACGGCCACAGGTCACAGGGAAGAGGAGAGGCGAGCCCCGGGCACCAGGCAGATGCGTAGAACACCTTGAAAGGTCCCCCAGAAGCCATCTCCCATCAGTTCTCAGCCGTTCCGCACCTCCTCCAGCACCAAATTCAAAAGTTCTCTCTTGCGCCCAGCCAGAATCCTTTCCACAGCCCTCCCGAAGAAGGCTAGCCTATTACAACGTGATGAATACAAAGAAACGTGTGGCACATATTCAGAGGCCTCAGTTCTCTCTTTCAAGATATGCTTTACATCCCACCCATAAACCTCTGTGGCTCCAGGGAAGCCAGCCCTGCAGTGAGAGGGCCCCTGCCACACACAAGAGGCCACGTCCACATGGCTGTAGAGCCAGCTGGGATCTGGACACCAGGGTCAGTCCTGGCAGGGCGATTGTTTAATGCTGGGGTCCCTAGCCTCTGGAATCTAGTGCCTGAAGATCAGAGGTGGAACTGACGTAATGATGATACTTTGGCCACCTGATGCAAAGAGCCGACTCACTGGCAGAAGACCCTGACGCTGGGAAAGACTGAAGACAAAAGGAGAGGAGGGCAGCAGAGGATGAGATGGTTGGATGGCACCACTCAGTCCATGGACACGAGTTTCAGCTAGCTCTGGGAGATAGTGAAGGACAGAGAAGCCTGGCATGCCGCAGTTCACGGGGTCGCAAAGAGTCAGACACAACTTGGTGACTGAAAAATAACTCAGTGCACAGCAAACGTGCTGCACTTGTATCACGGTGAAACCACAACCCCCGACCTGGTCCATGGAAAAGTTGTCTTCCATGAAACTGGTCCCTGGTGTCCAAAAGGTTGGGGACCCCTGACTTAATGAACATCGGAACCAGTCTCCTGGCCTTTCTGAGTATCCATTTCCAACACAAATGGACAGAAAAAAATGTCAGTCTCATTCATGATCCCTCTTACCTCCCATCACAGCAAATTTTATTGCCCTAACAATGACCCAGGCAGAGGAAAATAAGAAGTCCAGGACTGGCTGGCAGATCCGAGGAAAAGCCACAAGAAATTGGCTCCTTGGGGCCTCCCTGATGGCTCCGTGGTAAAGAATCCGCCTACCGATGCAGGGGACATCAGTTTGATCCCTGCTCCAGGAAGATCCCACATGCCTCGGAGCAACGGAGCCCGTTCACAGCAATTACTGAAGCCAGAACCCTCTAGAGATTCACAACAAGAGAAGCCACAGCAATGAGAAGCCCGAGCACCACAGCTAGAGACTAGTTCCCGCTCACTGAGACCAGAGAAGAGCCCGTGCAGCAAAGAAGACCTAGCAGAGCCAAATAAATAAATAAAATTATTTATAAAGAAAATAAAAGGGATCCTTGTCTTCCAAAGACACATGTCCACCCTCACTGAGCATCCTTTATCAGCTTTGGGAATTATCCACGAACACGCAGTTGTGCCGTGGGGTCTGTCCCTGGCTACCAGGTTCCGCCCACTCCACCCAGTGGGGTGTGCACCCACCTAAGCTAAACAATTCCCAGGGGTACAGTTTTCTCTTACGGGTTTTTATGCTAATAATAATACAATATCATTCCAGACAAAGGCTCGTTGATTTCAGATAGCCTACACATTGCTTCTCTCTACCTCTGTGCAGATAACAGGGGGCTGGCTGATTTCTCCCAGGAGCCTGTGTGTTCCTGGTCTCTGGAATGTTCCTGCAAAGTGCTCTACCTTGACAGGGTGGGGTCACCACCCACCCAGCAAGAGGGCTCTTAGGTGGGCCTGGGGTGGTGATCACCCTTTAAAGGGGAGGAACGTGAAATGAGAAAATAGGAGGACAGAAAATGGCTGGGACCAGCAAGGTGAGATGCAGGGAGAAAGGCTTCTCCTTGCCTTTAAATCTGATCCGGGACTTTTCAGGAAATTAAACCCCGAGACTATGAGCATCAGATAGAAAACAGATGAGGTTAAAACATCGAAAAACTACAGCAGATTCCCCGGGCAGGCAAAAGGGGGACATGTGTAAGTAATCATACAGCTGTATTTCTGGGAAAGACCTTTTTATGTTTTTAATACTTAACACTTCATAACAGGGCCTAATAGGCAGGATAAAAAGAAGCCTGCTCCAAAGCAACCTGGGGGATGAACGGTTTTCCAGACAGCAGAGTGGGGGCAGGGAAGGGCGCCCAGGCTTCTCCTCCTCATCCCGCCCCCCCTCACCCACCCTCCACAGCCGGCTAGAGTCGCTGAAGCCTGGGAACCTGGGTGGGAGGATGGCCTGAGGGTGACGGCTGGAGGCACAGCCCCCATTAAAGAGGCGGCGAGATGCTTAGAGCAGCCTGCCCTGGAAGGGAGGGTGGTGCCCATGCTCCCAGGGGACCAGCAGACAGAAGGAACGGGATCTAGACGGAAGGCTGGAGACAGAGCTGTCCAGGCAGGAGCGGTGGCTCGCATAGGAGGGATTCTCCAAAGAAACCCCTTTCCCTTTCCTGGAAGTACGCTCTCCTTCCCAGCTGCCCATAAGGCACAGCAGGTTTCTCATCTGTAATCTGGGGATGCTGTACTCCACCTGTCTGCTAGAGGATAAGAAGAGTAACTCAAAGGTGACCCTCCCCAAACAAGCCACAGCGGCTCAGTGTGTTTTTAGCAGGAACACTGGATCTGAAGGTCAGAGGGGCTTTAGCCCCTTCTCAGCTGGTCTACTGTTAACATGGAAAAGTTGCACAATCACTCCGTGCCTCGGTTGCCCCATCAATAAATTAAGGCAGCGGTCCCCAACCTTTCTGACACCAGGGACCGGTTTTGTGGAAGACAATTTTTCCATAGTCTGGGGCAGGGAATGGTTGTGAGATGATTCTACAGCATATTGTGTACTTTATTTCTATTGGTAGCTCAGACAGTAAAGAATTGCTGGTGGGCCTGGGGTGGTGATCACCCTTTAAAGGGGAGGAACGTGAAATGAGAAAATAGGAGGACAGAAAATGGCTGGGACCAGCAAGGTGAGATGCAGGGAGAAAGGCTTCTCCTTGCCTTTAAATCTGATCCGGGACTTTTCAGGAAATTAAACCCCGAGACTATGAGCATCAGATAGAAAACAGATGAGGTTAAAACATCGAAAAACTACAGCAGATTCCCCGGGCAGGCAAAAGGGGGACATGTGTAAGTAATCATACAGCTGTATTTCTGGGAAAGACCTTTTTATGTTTTTAATACTTAACACTTCATAACAGGGCCTAATAGGCAGGATAAAAAGAAGCCTGCTCCAAAGCAACCTGGGGGATGAACGGTTTTCCAGACAGCAGAGTGGGGGCAGGGAAGGGCGCCCAGGCTTCTCCTCCTCATCCCGCCCCCCCTCACCCACCCTCCACAGCCGGCTAGAGTCGCTGAAGCCTGGGAACCTGGGTGGGAGGATGGCCTGAGGGTGACGGCTGGAGGCACAGCCCCCATTAAAGAGGCGGCGAGATGCTTAGAGCAGCCTGCCCTGGAAGGGAGGGTGGTGCCCATGCTCCCAGGGGACCAGCAGACAGAAGGAACGGGATCTAGACGGAAGGCTGGAGACAGAGCTGTCCAGGCAGGAGCGGTGGCTCGCATAGGAGGGATTCTCCAAAGAAACCCCTTTCCCTTTCCTGGAAGTACGCTCTCCTTCCCAGCTGCCCATAAGGCACAGCAGGTTTCTCATCTGTAATCTGGGGATGCTGTACTCCACCTGTCTGCTAGAGGATAAGAAGAGTAACTCAAAGGTGACCCTCCCCAAACAAGCCACAGCGGCTCAGTGTGTTTTTAGCAGGAACACTGGATCTGAAGGTCAGAGGGGCTTTAGCCCCTTCTCAGCTGGTCTACTGTTAACATGGAAAAGTTGCACAATCACTCCGTGCCTCGGTTGCCCCATCAATAAATTAAGGCAGCGGTCCCCAACCTTTCTGACACCAGGGACCGGTTTTGTGGAAGACAATTTTTCCATAGTCTGGGGCAGGGGAATGGTTGTGAGATGATTCTACAGCATATTGTGTACTTTATTTCTATTGGTAGCTCAGACAGTAAAGAATCTGCCTGCCAATACAGGAGACTCGGGTTCGATCCCTGGGTGGAGAACATCCCCTGGAGAAGCAAACGGCGACCCACTCCAGTATTCTTGCCTGGGAAATCCCACGGACAGAGGAGCCTGTCAGGCTACAGTCCATGGAGCTACAAAGAGTTGGACACGACCTGAGCTACTAGCACTTGATTTCTATTATTATGACATCAGTTCCACCTCAGATCATCAGTCATCCGATGCCAGAGGCGGGCACCCCTGTGTTAGGGGATCCGGATCCTCAGTGCTTCTGAGCAGAAGCTCTCTTGTCAACAGGGTGGGGATGCTGTCTTGGCATGCCACTGTTGGGGGTATTTCAGGATGGTGGGCATCGAGGCTCCACCAGGCAAAAAACACTGGTCAGCACCCCCAGACACCATCATGTCAGTGACCAGAAATGGTCCTCGCATCTCCAGACGCCTGGGAACAGGGGCTGTGGGAGAACAGCTGGACACAGATCAGCAACAAACAGAACACGCCAGATGCACTGACGCAGCCCCAGCCCACGCGCGGTCCCTGAGCCCAGAGCCCTCGGCACAGCGTCAGGCCGCTCACCTTCCTGTCGTTCATGTCGTCCCCCGGACTGTCGTATTCACCCTGTGGGAGGAGAAAGCCAAGGGAACGATCAGAAACGGGAAATGGGGTCTCTTTTCAATTTTCTAACGTCACTCCTTTCTTTCACTCCCATTTAAGGAAGGCCAAAGGCGTGACCCATAAGGAAACACTAGTTTGCTTCCTTGGTCACCAACACCTGCTGCGTGGCCCATGAGCATCCTCTCATGGGGGTGGCACCCCTCCCAGGCCTCGGAGCCCCCCTGCACCTGCACCTGCACCTGCTCAGAGCAAATGCAACAGCAGAGCGCGCCCTGGAAACAGGCTAGCACGTCCAGAAAACCTTCCTGCCCGCTGTCTGTAGCCAGCAGAACCTCATCTCTCTTGTGCTCACAGCAAGGATGTCGGTGAGGAGAAAAGGCCACCTGGGAAGCGCCTCTGGGCACTCAGGGTCTCATCTGGTACAGCTGTGTGGCAGATGCTAAAGCAAATGAAGGGATGGACAGGGTAGTCCAGGAGCCCTGAGCTCATGGGCAGTTAAGGTTCTCACAAGTCATCTTGAAGACCATGGCATCGGATCGTGAGATGTTTGTAACATCACTTTCAAAGGAATTAAAGGAATTAACAAAGGAATCCTTAATTACAGTCTCTCTGTTTCCTTTTTTTTTTTTTTTTTTTTTTCATCCATCTTTATTCTTCGGCCTGTGTGGGCCTCCCATCGCAATGGCCCCTCTCGCTGCAGAGCACCGGCTCTGGGTGCATGCTCTCCCAAGCACCGGCTCCCAGATGGACACATCGGTCCAGCCACTCCACGGCATGCGGGATCTTCCCGGGCCAGGGATCAAACCGATGTCCCCTACACTGCAAGGCAGACTCCTCACCCACTGGACCACCAGTGAAGCCCTCTCTTTTTTCTTCACCACACAATAGTATAAGGAATTTTGGGGGTTAAGCCTCGCATCTCCAGACGCCTGGGAACAGGGGCTGTGGGAGAACAGCTGGACACAGATCAGCAACAAACAGAACACGCCAGATGCACTGACGCAGCCCCAGCCCACGCGCGGTCCCTGAGCCCAGAGCCCTCGGCACAGCGTCAGGCCGCTCACCTTCCTGTCGTTCATGTCGTCCCCCGGACTGTCGTATTCACCCTGTGGGAGGAGAAAGCCAAGGGAACGATCAGAAACGGGAAATGGGGTCTCTTTTCAATTTTCTAACGTCACTCCTTTCTTTCACTCCCATTTAAGGAAGGCCAAAGGCGTGACCCATAAGGAAACACTAGTTTGCTTCCTTGGTCACCAACACCTGCTGCGTGGCCCATGAGCATCCTCTCATGGGGGTGGCACCCCTCCCAGGCCTCGGAGCCCCCCTGCACCTGCACCTGCACCTGCTCAGAGCAAATGCAACAGCAGAGCGCGCCCTGGAAACAGGCTAGCACGTCCAGAAAACCTTCCTGCCCGCTGTCTGTAGCCAGCAGAACCTCATCTCTCTTGTGCTCACAGCAAGGATGTCGGTGAGGAGAAAAGGCCACCTGGGAAGCGCCTCTGGGCACTCAGGGTCTCATCTGGTACAGCTGTGTGGCAGATGCTAAAGCAAATGAAGGGATGGACAGGGTAGTCCAGGAGCCCTGAGCTCATGGGCAGTTAAGGTTCTCACAAGTCATCTTGAAGACCATGGCATCGGATCGTGAGATGTTTGTAACATCACTTTCAAAGGAATTAAAGGAATTAACAAAGGAATCCTTAATTACAGTCTCTCTGTTTCCTTTTTTTTTTTTTTTTTTTTTCATCCATCTTTATTCTTCGGCCTGTGTGGGCCTCCCATCGCAATGGCCCCTCTCGCTGCAGAGCACCGGCTCTGGGTGCATGCTCTCCCAAGCACCGGCTCCCAGATGGACACATCGGTCCAGCCACTCCACGGCATGCGGGATCTTCCCGGGCCAGGGATCAAACCGATGTCCCCTACACTGCAAGGCAGACTCCTCACCCACTGGACCACCAGGGAAGCCCTCTCTGTTTTCTTCACCACACAATAGTATAAGGAATTTTGAGAGACGGTCTTCGAAACTGTCGAGACAGAGACGTGGTATGCGTGTGTATGTGTGCTGGCTGCTCAGTCCTGCCCGACTCCTTGACATCCCATGGACGGTAGCCCACCAGGCTTCTCTGTCCATGGATTTCTCCAGGCAAGAACACTGGAGTCAGTTACTATTCCCTTCTCCAGGAGATCTTCCCAACCCAGGAATCAAACTCTGGTCTCCTGCATTGGCAGGCAGATTCCTTACCATCTGAGCAACCTTGGAAGCCTGGAGACGCGGTACAATGGAATATTACTCAGCCATTAAAAAGAATGAAATCGGGGCTTCCCTGGTGATCCAGTGGATAAAGAGTCTGCCTTGCAGTGCAAGGGGGCACCGGTTTGATCCTTGGCCTGGGAAGATCCCACCAGCTGTGAAGCGGCTGGACCGGTGTGCCCAAGTACAAGCCAGCGCTCTGGAGCGCATGCACCCAGAGCCAGTGCTCTGCAGTGAGAGAGGCCACTGCAATGGGAGGCCCACCCAGGCCAAAGAATAAAAAAGATGGATGAAAATAAATATAAATAAAAGAGGCATGATGGGGAAAAAGAAAAAAAAGAAAGAATGAAATCACGCCATCTGCAGCAAAACGGATAGACCTGGAGGTTGTCATACTGCGCAAAGTTAAGTCAGAGAGAAAAGGAGAATATCAGACAGAATATCGTATGACATCCTTTATACGCGGAATCTAAAAAGAAATGACACAGATGAATTTACAAAACAGAAAGAGACTCACAGACTTAGTGAATCAACTTATGGTTGCCAGGGAGAAGGGATAGTTAGGGACTTGGGAGGGTCATGGACACACTGTTATATTTAAAATGATAACCAACAAAGACCTCCTGTGTAGAACGTGAACCTCTGCTCACTGTTAAGTGGCAGCCTGGACGGGAGGGGAGTTTGGTGGAGAATGGATACCTATGCACGTATGGCTGAGCCCCTTCCCTGTTCACCTGAAACTATCACAACACTGTTAATCAGCTATACCCCAATACAAAATAGGTTTGGTGTTAAAAAAAATTAAAATTAGAAAAAGAGTCAAGATAGAAAAAAAATCTAACACTGACTTTCAGTACGTGCTCACATGGAAAGATGAGGAATTTCACATCCAAACAAAACTATCACATCTAAAATATATATAACACTATCATAACTATCACATACAATATTACATCTATAATATCATATACCATGAGAGTGCCTGACGGTCCAGGCTGTGCATCATCCGAGTCTCGGACTTGCCTCCCCGCCATCCACCCACCTTCCCCATCTCCCTTTACACTGCATCCAGCTTTTCACACGTTCCCCTAAGTCTAGGCAGGGAGTGCAGAGGAGGCTCAGACAAACCCAGTTCATTCTGCCTTCGGGAAAGTGACTGAGACAGATGGAGACCACTGGCAAACATCGAACAGGGGATGACTGTCCTTCACAACTGCCCGGGAACCAGCCAAGGTGGTTCCACATCACGGTTCCCTCCCGTCTGGATATCCATCACCGTGTCGACTGCAGGGTTTCCACCTTTTGACAGATGGAGGTAGTACTCACATCGTGCAGGGGGTAGGCAGCCTCATAGATATTATTCGCTATCAGAGAGTTAATACCTGCAGAAGAAGTAAGATGAAAGCAGTCACTATAGGGCAGAGCTTTCTCACCCTGACTCTGGTCTTCTGAAAAATATGAATCCCCCAACCCCACCTCTCAGCTGAGAGCCCTCAGCCCTCTCCTCCACATCCTCCCAGGTGAGCAGTTTCTTCCGAAATTCTTAGTATAAGAACAATATTTTTTTCATTTCCCAAATGCAAGGTTATGATTAAAGATCAGGTAGGCTCTCTCAAAGGTCCATATAGTCAAAGCTATGGTTTTTCCAGAGGTCATATATGGATGTAAGAGTTGGGACCATAAAGAAGACTGAGCACCGAAGAATCGATGCCTTTGAATTGTGCTGCTGGAGAAGATTCTTGAGAGTCCCTTGAACAGCAAAGAGATTGAACCAGGCAATCCTAAAGGGAATCAACCCTGGATATTCATTGGAAGGACTGTTGCTGAAACTGAAGTTCCAATATTTTGACCACCCGATGCAAAGAGCCAACTCATTGGAAAAGAGCCTGATCCTGGGGAAGATTGAGATCAAGGAGAGAAGCGGGTGACACAGGATGAGGTTGTTGGATGGCATCTCCGACTCAGTGGATATGAACTTGGGCAAACTCTGGAAGACAGTGGTGGATAGGGAAGCCTTGCATGCTACAGTTCACGGGCTGCAAAGTTGGACATAACTTAGCAACTGAACAACAACAACAACAGGCTCTCTCAAATGTCACATCCACCCACCTTCCCCATCTCCCTTTACACTGCATCCAGCTTTTCACACGTTCCCCTAAGTCTAGGCAGGGAGTGCAGAGGAGGCTCAGACAAACCCAGTTCATTCTGCCTTCGGGAAAGTGACTGAGACAGATGGAGACCACTGGCAAACATCGAACAGGGGATGACTGTCCTTCACAACTGCCCGGGAACCAGCCAAGGTGGTTCCACATCACGGTTCCCTCCCGTCTGGATATCCATCACCGTGTCGACTGCAGGGTTTCCACCTTTTGACAGATGGAGGTAGTACTCACATCGTGCAGGGGGTAGGCAGCCTCATAGATATTATTCGCTATCAGAGAGTTAATACCTGCAGAAGAAGTAAGATGAAAGCAGTCACTATAGGGCAGAGCTTTCTCACCCTGACTCTGGTCTTCTGAAAAATATGAATCCCCCAACCCCACCTCTCAGCTGAGAGCCCTCAGCCCTCTCCTCCACATCCTCCCAGGTGAGCAGTTTCTTCCGAAATTCTTAGTATAAGAACAATATTTTTTTCATTTCCCAAATGCAAGGTTATGATTAAAGATCAGGTAGGCTCTCTCAAAGGTCCATATAGTCAAAGCTATGGTTTTTCCAGAGGTCATATATGGATGTAAGAGTTGGGACCATAAAGAAGACTGAGCACCGAAGAATCGATGCCTTTGAATTGTGCTGCTGGAGAAGATTCTTGAGAGTCCCTTGAACAGCAAAGAGATTGAACCAGGCAATCCTAAAGGGAATCAACCCTGGATATTCATTGGAAGGACTGTTGCTGAAACTGAAGTTCCAATATTTTGACCACCCGATGCAAAGAGCCAACTCATTGGAAAAGAGCCTGATCCTGGGGAAGATTGAGATCAAGGAGAGAAGCGGGTGACACAGGATGAGGTTGTTGGATGGCATCTCCGACTCAGTGGATATGAACTTGGGCAAACTCTGGAAGACAGTGGTGGATAGGGAAGCCTTGCATGCTACAGTTCACGGGGCTGCAAAGTTGGACATAACTTAGCAACTGAACAACAACAACAACAGGCTCTCTCAAATGTCACATCCATCCTGTCCTCACACCGTCTGATCCCTCCTGCGCCAGAACCCCCACCTCCTTCTCCCCCTCCGTGGCCACAGCCATGCCTCAGAATATCTATCTTCAGTGACAGCGTAAGGATGACCACGAGCATCACTGGCATTATCATCAATATACGCATGCATCAGCACATCCCACTTCACCTGAACTCATTTCTGGCCCCTCCCTGTTCCTTCAAACAACACATAAGTGACCCACCTGGACCATTAGGTCTCATAGTGTGTTCTAGGGAACTCTTGGTGTCCCCATGACCTTTTCAGGGGGAGGATTCATAAGGTGCACACTACCATCTTATTTATTTATTTGGCTGCATTGGGTCTTAATCACGGCACAAGGATTCTGGTTGCAGTATGAGAGCTCAGGAGTTGCCACATGCAGGATTAGACGCTCCAGGCACATGCGATCTTCGTTCCCTGATTAGGGATCAGATGGCAGTTCCCTGCATTGTAAGGTTGCCTCTTAACCACTGGAACCAGGGGAGTCCCCAGAACTATTTTTATAATAGCACTAAGATGTTCTGTGGGCTTCCCAGGGGGCGACCATGGTCAGGAACCCTGCAATGCAGGAGACACGAGAAACATGAGTTCAATCCCTGGGTCAAGAAGATCCCCTGGAGGCGGGCATGGCTACCCACTCCAGTGTTCTACTCAGGAGAATCCCATGGACAGAGGAGCCTGGAGGGCTACAGACTAGAGGGTCAAAGAGTCGGACATGACTGAAGTGATCAGCACACACATGCATAAGCCATTATTTGTTTTCCACGCCTACTCTCCCTGGAGTCTACAGCGGAGTTTTGTTGATCTGTGACGACATCAACCCTGGCAGCTAATGGAATGTGGACTTGTGGATCCTTATTTTTTAGACTCTTCTCGGTTTTACCTTCTCATACAGTCAGTGTTAACCAACACAACCCACCTAGATGAAAGCCCTGCGGGTGCTCTCGATAATCTCTGTTAAGTGTAAGGAGGTCCTGAGACCATAAAGTTGGGAAACCATATAACAAGGGTTCATTTTCTTTAGAAACCCCAACTGCCTTCCACAGCACCGGGCACCCAGCTGACCCTGCTAAACAGATGTTACCTGAAGGAGAGTCCGGTCTCTGTAACTCCAAAATGCTCACTGCAGGGAAGCTTCTACCAGCCCCTCGCTTCAATCATGGTGTGATTCAGAGACTATAAAGAGATCTGTACACGCTGTGACTCGGGACAGCCTGCCCTGGGTCGATGGCTCCCAGATGGGAAGGGTCGTATCTTGCCAGCTCAAGGGCCCTGCCACGCGGGCGGCACATTTGGTGAGGTGAGCAACCAGGCAGGGCGTTCTCTGGCACATGATCTCCCTCATCTCAAACATGCTTTCAGCCCTGAACCGTTCTTCCCAGAAACACTGCAGACAGCAGTGTGATGAGGAGATGATCAGTTTGGGCGGGACCTACGTGTGATGTCCAAATGCAAAGTCGTCTGCATTTATACAGCTCTGGAGAGAGGACAAGGTTGGGTGGCCAAACCCACACAACACTGACTCACTAAGGCTCATGGTTTCCCACCTCTTGGGCCGACTCAGCGCTCCACCACACGCTCAGGCCTCAGAGACTCTCCAACAATCCGCCCCAACCCCTCAGCCTCCCCTCCTTCCAATGACGCCCCTATTCATCTCGCATTTCAGAGGCCAGCCAGGGCCCACGTGGGCTCAGGAGCGGCAGGGGCCCCTGGCAGGAGTGGCCACTCTGGCCACAGGCTGAGAGCTGAGGCTCCATGCTGCAGCGCCACCCAAAGACCAGTCCTTTCCTGACTGTGCACTTCCTCTCTGGCGTGCACAGAAAACAGGAGAAATAATGGTGGGGGTGGGGCCGCTGGAGGTGGGGCAAAAGGAGCCGGTGGGGGAGGGCCGCCCTGGGCTGAATAAGATGCAGATCTGTCTTCCTCTCAAGACAATGATTTCCCTCAGAGCATCATTAATCAGTTCAAGAGCCTTAATCACAGCCATGTGAAGCCACCCTAGGATCGTCAAGGGGAGGGGTCCCAAGTCAGGAGCGGGCAGGGGTGTTCAAAGCGACAGAGGAGAGAGGCTGAAGTATCCCAGGCGGGCAGGGCTGCAGTCAGACAGCCCCACGCAATGTCCACTCACTCCCTGCAGCCACTCCCACCCCCTGGCTGCCAAGGCCACAGCCATAGCCTGCAGACAGTGCCAGAATGGCACGGAAACCTTCCGCAGGTGTGGAATTCTCCTGCTAATTCTCAGCTCTGCTCAGCACAGTGGGCCTGCATCTGAGAGCACTGGGCTCACGACCTGAACTCCTGGGTCCCGCTGCCAGAGCCTCAAAAGAGACCTTGAATTTTTGGAGGTCTAAAGCCCTGCACCCCACCTCCCAAAGGAAATAAAGCTCCTTGGCACTGAACACCAGGCTCACTACCAGAATGCTGTTTATTCCTTGTATTCTGCCCTGCAAGGTCTGCAAGGTGCCTGAGGCCAGGGAGCATGCCCATCTCCCTGGAGTCTCCCGTGGTGCCCAGGTCACCACAGGAAACACAGAAGGGGTCACAGCTGTTATCCAGAAGACTAAGCAGCCTTATGGTGGTAGTGATCTCTTCTCATTTTCAGACTTTACAGACATCCTCCTCCCTGCTTACTCCAATGTTCGTTGTCAACCCACCGCACGTGGCTCAATGGTAAAGAATCCGCCTGCCAAGAAGAAGATCTGTGTTCAATCCCTGGGTCAGGAAGATCCCCTGCAGAAGGAAATGGCTACCCACTCCAATATTCTTGCCTGGAAAATCCCAAGGACAGAGGAGCCTGGTGGACTACAGTCCATGAGGCTGTAAAAGAGGCGGAGACAACTGAGCGACTAAGCAGCAGCAGCAGCAGCAGATGAAGAAACCTTCACCTCTGACTAGTCAGCTTCCTAAGAGAGGAAGCCCAGACACAGTCTTCTCCGCCTCGGGGCTGAAGCTATTCAGGTCATCGAACCTAAATGGTCCTACCCCAGGGCACCAGAGAGCTCCAGGAGGCTGTCACAGACTGCGTCTCTGCCACATGGCTGTGGATCTCTTCATTTTCAGGTGGCATCACAAGAGCCGTCCCGTCAGTGGGTGCTGGGTGCAGGAAGAAATGGTATGTGGGAGAAGGAGGAATGGGGAGGGGGAAAGGCAGGCTAAAAAGTAACTGTGTATCCACAATTTCACCCAAGAACGGGAACGGCTGTGGCCTCTCCACCACAGACTTCAGACACCAAGATTCTACCCGCAAACAAGCATGGAAATCAGTTTGAAAGAAGAAAATAAACATTTCTGTTTTTTTACAAAAAAAAAGGTCTTTGCTTTGAAAATTGAAATTCTGAATTTTCCCTTTTCAGCTAATTGGTTCCATTGTGCATCATCTGGCCTAACTGCAAAACTTTCTTCTTCCGCGTGACATTCCAGCCTTTCTCTCTGCTCGATACCCAGGGACAGAGAGACCCAATCTGCAGAGGGGTCAGGCAGAAGGAGGGACACCTCGCTTTCCCTCTTGCCCCAGAGAGAAGCAGTGCCTCAGCTCGCGCAGAGCAGGGCCCGCCCTGGACCTCTTTACTGATCCTCCAAGGCCCTTCACGTCACCAGCTTCTTCACGCCTGTTGCTTAGAACCGTAACCCCCCAGGAACAAAGCTCACGGCTTCTCTCCGCTCAGGCTCTCCTGATCCTATCAAGACCTGCAACACCTCCACTCTGCATCCACAGGGTCAGGGTCAAGGACTCAAGCAGGGCAGGCTCAGACCCTGGGGGCTGATACCCGAAAACACCCTCTCAGCAGAAAAGACATCCCTCCACTCCAATGTTCGTTGTCAACCCACCGTGGCTCAATGGTAAAGAATCCCCAAGAAGAAGATCTGTGTTCAATCCCTGGGTCAGGAAGATCCCCTGCGGCAGGAAATGGCTACCCACTCCAATATTCTTGCCTGGAAAATCCCAAGGACAGAGGAGCCTGGTGGACTACAGTCCATGAGGCTGTAAAAGAGGCGGAGACAACTGAGCGACTAAGCAGCAGCAGCAGCAGCAGATGAAGAAACCTTCACCTCTGACTAGTCAGCTTCCTAAGAGAGGAAGCCCAGACACAGTCTTCTCCGCCTCGGGGCTGAAGCTATTCAGGTCATCGAACCTAAATGGTCCTACCCCAGGGCACCAGAGAGCTCCAGGAGGCTGTCACAGACTGCGTCTCTGCCACATGGCTGTGGATCTCTTCATTTTCAGGTGGCATCACAAGAGCCGTCCCGTCAGTGGGTGCTGGGTGCAGGGAAGAAATGGTATGTGGGAGAAGGAGGAATGGGGAGGGGGAAAGGCAGGCTAAAAAGTAACTGTGTATCCACAATTTCACCCAAGAACGGGAACGGCTGTGGCCTCTCCACCACAGACTTCAGACACCAAGATTCTACCCGCAAACAAGCATGGAAATCAGTTTGAAAGAAGAAAATAAACATTTCTGTTTTTTTACAAAAAAAAAGGTCTTTGCTTTGAAAATTGAAATTCTGAATTTTCCCTTTTCAGCTAATTGGTTCCATTGTGCATCATCTGGCCTAACTGCAAAACTTTCTTCTTCCGCGTGACATTCCAGCCTTTCTCTCTGCTCGATACCCAGGGACAGAGAGACCCAATCTGCAGAGGGGTCAGGCAGAAGGAGGGACACCTCGCTTTCCCTCTTGCCCCAGAGAGAAGCAGTGCCTCAGCTCGCGCAGAGCAGGGCCCGCCCTGGACCTCTTTACTGATCCTCCAAGGCCCTTCACGTCACCAGCTTCTTCACGCCTGTTGCTTAGAACCGTAACCCCCCAGGAACAAAGCTCACGGCTTCTCTCCGCTCAGGCTCTCCTGATCCTATCAAGACCTGCAACACCTCCACTCTGCATCCACAGGGTCAGGGTCAAGGACTCAAGCAGGGCAGGCTCAGACCCTGGGGGCTGATACCCGAAAACACCCTCTCAGCAGAAAACCTGAGGCTTTGCCTTTCGCTTCCAGGACATCTCATTTCCTGGACATGAAGCCCAGTGCATGGTCCATTTCCCAAAGCCAAAAACTCATGAAATCTACAAGTGCCAGCTGGTGACAAGGACTCCGGCTCTGTCCACTCCAGGCCGAACACCGGGACAGGTACTCAGCAGGACGGCGCTCAGGTCCCTACATCTCATTTGGTTTGGATTCCCTGCCCCCAGAACAGGGCCCAGTCCGCCCCAGCATTTTGCTTTCATCCCCGTACTCCAGTCGGACATAAATCTAAACCAGAGCCCCCAGACAGAGCATTTAACAGAAGACTATATTTACCCATCACCAAATCGTCTTGACGTGTGCTTAATTACTTAAATGCCTTTAATCCCAAAACTTTTCTTCTAACAAAATATAAACCAGCTCAGCTGGATGAATGATAAACCAGATGTTTACAGCACACAACGTGGTCTGGCTTCGGTCAAAATAATTAAGACATTGTCTCCTGAGTAGGGAGGGGAGATGCCCAAAGAATACATTTGCTTAAATGCTCTGACACCAGCACGTCTGTGAATATATGGCTCCATCAAGCTGTAACAGTCTGTCCTTAAAAGGCAACAACTTCCACATGAAGGGACAGAAGAGGTGCCAGTCAAGGAGGTGTGGGCTTCTCTCCATGGCAGAGTGCACTTGAAAGCCGTTCCAGGACGGCTGAACTTGCCCAGCCTTGACCCTGACTGCTGACCTTGCAGTATGTGGATTAGGAGGCACCACCTGGGCCAACTCTGTGATTAGGAGGAAGGCTGATACCCAGGGACAGAGAGACCCTTCAGGGTCAGGGAAAAGCAGGCCCCTGGACCTCTTTACTGATCCTCCAAGGCCCTTCACGTCACCAGCTTCTTCACGCCTGTTGCTTAGAACCGTAACCCCCCAGGAACAAAGCTCACGGCTTCTCTCCGCTCAGGCTCTCCTGATCCTATCAAGACCTGCAACACCTCCACTCTGCATCCACAGGGTCAGGGTCAAGGACTCAAGCAGGGCAGGCTCAGACCCTGGGGGCTGATACCCGAAAACACCCTCTCAGCAGAAAACCTGAGGCTTTGCCTTTCGCTTCCAGGACATCTCATTTCCTGGACATGAAGCCCAGTGCATGGTCCATTTCCCAAAGCCAAAAACTCATGAAATCTACAAGTGCCAGCTGGTGACAAGGACTCCGGCTCTGTCCACTCCAGGCCGAACACCGGGACAGGTACTCAGCAGGACGGCGCTCAGGTCCCTACATCTCATTTGGTTTGGATTCCCTGCCCCCAGAACAGGGCCCCTTCCCCCCAAGCATTTTGCGGTCACCCCCGTCCTTCAGTCGGACATAAATCTAAACCAGAGCCCCCAGACAGAGCATTTAACAGAAGACTATATTTACCCATCACCAAATCGTCTTGACGTGTGCTTAATTACTTAAATGCCTTTAATCCCAAAACTTTTCTTCTAACAAAATATAAACCAGCTCAGCTGGATGAATGATAAACCAGATGTTTACAGCACACAACGTGGTCTGGCTTCGGTCAAAATAATTAAGACATTGTCTCCTGAGTAGGGAGGGGAGATGCCCAAAGAATACATTTGCTTAAATGCTCTGACACCAGCACGTCTGTGAATATATGGCTCCATCAAGCTGTAACAGTCTGTCCTTAAAAGGCAACAACTTCCACATGAAGGGACAGAAGAGGTGCCAGTCAAGGAGGTGTGGGCTTCTCTCCATGGCAGAGTGCACTTGAAAGCCGTTCCAGGACGGCTGAACTTGCCCAGCCTTGACCCTGACTGCTGACCTTGCAGTATGTGGATTAGGAGGCACCACCGGGCTGGGCCAACTCTGTGATGGCTCACAGGCGGTCACCACCCTGGAAACTCCAGACTCTAAAGCACATCCAGGCTTTGGACCTGGTGGGTGCATCAACTTCACTCCATCCTGCACTTCTTGGGTGAAAAAGACACAAAGAGTGAGTTATCTCTCAGGGTGGTTACAGAAGTCGTTGTTCAGTTGTTCAGTTGTGTTCAACTCTTTGCGACCCCATGGACTGCGGCATGCCAGGCTCCCCTGTCAGTCACCATCTCCCAGAGCTTGCTCAAACTCATGTCTGTTGAGTTGGTGATGCCATCCAACCACCTCATCCTCTGTCGTCCCCTTCTCCTCTTGCCTTCAATCGTTCCCAGCATTGGTGTCTTTTCCACTGAGTTGGTTCTTCCCATCAGGTGGCCAAAGTATCGGAGCTTCAGCATCAGTCCTTCAAATGAATATCCAGGGTTGATTTCCTTTATGATTGACTGGTTTGATCTCCTTACAGTTCCCAAAAGACTCTCAAAGAGTCTTCTCCAGCACACAGTTCAGAATCAACCATACTTCGATAAAATTTCAAACAAAACAACCAAAAAAAAAAAGCAAGAAAAAATGCAGATGGTAGAGCCTTGCCCCTATTCTGATTCAGCAAACCCAGGCGGGGTCTGGACAGCCAGCCCTTCTCTGAAACCATTTCCTCCTGTCCTCTCTGAGACTCACAGAGACAGCATGGCCTTGAGTTCCAGCCAAGACTCTGGGCCTAGCGCTCTGTGCACCTGGAGGAAAGCTGGTGCCTCTCCGTCCTGATTAGCTCCCAGGGAAAGAAGACCATGTTGCTCCTTCCAATCAAAGCCTAGGGAATGTCAGCGTTTGAAAGAGAGTTCAAGAACACAGCGGGTCCCTCCTTGAATTCAAATGGGAAAAACAGGCAAAGGGAATGACAGATCTGTGAATATATGGCTCCATCAAGCTGTAACAGTCTGTCCTTAAAAGGCAACAACTTCCACATGAAGGGACAGAAGAGGTGCCAGTCAAGGAGGTGTGGGCTTCTCTCCATGGCAGAGTGCACTTGAAAGCCGTTCCAGGACGGCTGAACTTGCCCAGCCTTGACCCTGACTGCTGACCTTGCAGTATGTGGATTAGGAGGCACCACCGGGCTGGGCCAACTCTGTGATGGCTCACAGGCGGTCACCACCCTGGAAACTCCAGACTCTAAAGCACATCCAGGCTTTGGACCTGGTGGGTGCATCAACTTCACTCCATCCTGCACTTCTTGGGTGAAAAAGACACAAAGAGTGAGTTATCTCTCAGGGTGGTTACAGAAGTCGTTGTTCAGTTGTTCAGTTGTGTTCAACTCTTTGCGACCCCATGGACTGCGGCATGCCAGGCTCCCCTGTCAGTCACCATCTCCCAGAGCTTGCTCAAACTCATGTCTGTTGAGTTGGTGATGCCATCCAACCACCTCATCCTCTGTCGTCCCCTTCTCCTCTTGCCTTCAATCGTTCCCAGCATTGGTGTCTTTTCCACTGAGTTGGTTCTTCCCATCAGGTGGCCAAAGTATCGGAGCTTCAGCATCAGTCCTTCAAATGAATATCCAGGGTTGATTTCCTTTATGATTGACTGGTTTGATCTCCTTACAGTTCCCAAAAGACTCTCAAAGAGTCTTCTCCAGCACACAGTTCAGAATCAACCATACTTCGATAAAATTTCAAACAAAACAACCAAAAAAAAAAAGCAAGAAAAAATGCAGATGGTAGAGCCTTGCCCCTATTCTGATTCAGCAAACCCAGGCGGGGTCTGGACAGCCAGCCCTTCTCTGAAACCATTTCCTCCTGTCCTCTCTGAGACTCACAGAGACAGCATGGCCTTGAGTTCCAGCCAAGACTCTGGGCCTAGCGCTCTGTGCACCTGGAGGAAAGCTGGTGCCTCTCCGTCCTGATTAGCTCCCAGGGAAAGAAGACCATGTTGCTCCTTCCAATCAAAGCCTAGGGAATGTCAGCGTTTGAAAGAGAGTTCAAGAACACAGCGGGGTCCCTCCTTGAATTCAAATGGGAAAAACAGGCAAAGGGAAGGAATGAGACCTGACCAATGTCTCGTGGTTTGCTGGCCCCACAGCTGGAACTGGCGCTTCCCCAGCCTATCTCCCCTCTGCCTCCTGTAGAAAGGCACCCTCTCCCTGCTCTCTCTGACATGAGTGGGCTCCCAAGGTGCACAGGTCTATATTAGAAAGTGGGGTATTATATGAGAGACTTTAGAAATTTTTCTATATAGAACGATGTTGCTGAGGACCTTAAGTGCTTCATCACTGACTCTCTCACTTAGGTCTTCCTCTCTCACTTAGGCTCAAGATCAAATTTGCAACCCAAATGCAGAAACTAGAGGGCCGTATGGTTTGAATATGTGTATTCTATTTTTTTCCTCCAAGCTGCAACATTCTATTTTAATTTGGGTTTTTCCTGGTTCTTATTTTTTCATTTATTATTTACATTATGCTGTTTTATTGTTTTTCTTGTAAGCTACCTCTTAAGTTTTGTGGAACAAGACGGGAATATAAATAAATCAATACATACAACCTGTATGCAGTGAAAGGCTCTGAAAAAGTTGGCATTCAGAAAAATGTATATTCTATAAAGAAGAATGTGGTAACACCAAATGAATGGAAGTCTGTCTGAATTATTATCATTTTCAGTTTCATTTTTCAGCCTTATATTAATATTCCTAATGTTTATCATCTTTTTCATCTCTTAATCTCCACTGTAACCGAGGCCAATGGGGAAGGGACCCAAGCTTTGTAAATGGGTCACAAAGGTAATAGTTAATACCACATAAAAGGTAATTCTGCAGCTGAAGGATCCATGAAAATAACTCGGAAAACAATTCCACGCATGATCCTTCTCTTCCCTTTTCTTTTATTTTTATAAGGCAACCCTCCTCTGAGGGAAACCTAAGCCAGTTCTAGCCCATTTGTGTTTCTCTATAAAACCAGAGAGAAGGGCAATAAAATCAAAATTGACTCACAGCTCAAAGGTCCACATTAGCCTGAGGACTCACAATGTTATCACATGCCTCTTTCTTTCTGATCTTCTAAGGAAGAGGGTAAGTAGGCTAAAAAGCTGAAAGGGTGCTGGATTTTCCCAGGCAGAAGTCAAAGAACCTGAGCGTTGGCCTTGAGCATTCTCCTCTGCTGGGAAGCAGAGTTCAGTCATATGTCCCTTGTTAGGAGCTAATAAATCATCAGGAGCCACTGAGCAGCAGCAGCATGGGAAGACACAGCCCTGCTCCACGCCTGGTCTCTGCATCCCGCCTGCAGTGGAGGCAGGGGCAGAGCGAGGAGCCCAAGCTCCAGTCCCAGTTCAGACAGCATCTCAGGATGTGCCCTTGAATGAGCCATCCATTCTGTGTCTTGGGTAACTAGAGATGATCACTCCTGACTCACCTGCTTCCCCAGACAGCCATCAAACCAACACTTGGCAGGGTTTTTGGCCATGCCCATGGCATGTGGGAACTTAGTTCCCCAACCAGGGACTGAACCCACACCCCCTGCACTGGAAACTCCAAGTCTTTAACTGCTGGACCACCAGGGAAGTCCCCCAACTAGATAATTTATGATAAAATTTAAATGCATCCATGGAAGTAGCATGAAAACCTGTACTATCATATGTGAAGAAAATAGCTACCGTCATTGCATTGTGAGAAAAGGGGATCCTGCAGGGGTGCTGTATGGTGGTCTGAAGGGGTGGGACGGGGGGGATATACATATGACTAATCTGGGAACATACATATCTGTAAACAACAAAACTCTGTAAAAGTTAAAAATACAATAAAATTTAAAAAAAATGCATCCAAGGGAGTTGGCTGTTTCAAATCTGTGCTCCCTTCGCCCTCTCTGTATGGTTTTAATACCCAATCTACCCCAACATCTCAGAATTATCTGTCTACATGTCTGTCCACATGGTGAAACCAAGAGCCTCTTGAGGACAGAAATTAGGTCAAATTCATCTCGCCATCTCTTGGTTTCTATAACATCATATGACACTGAGCAGGCACTCAATAAATGATTTCTGAATGTCAAAAAGGAAAGAAATTGCTGGAAACTACTCAGCAACAAAATCCTTAAGATAACTCTGTGACATCACACACACACACACACACACACACACACATGCTCAAAGGAAAAAAAAATTGCTGTCTTAGAGCAGAACGTCTCTAAGGACTTTTCAACAAACTAGAGGCTGTCCCTTCAGTTTTTAAGGACTTTCCAGTTTGCAGGACAAATGGTTTCCTATTCGGTCTGTACAAAAATTCTGCAAGACAGATCATTCTTATTACCCTCACATCACCTAAAAGGGAAAACTGAGTTGGAGAGAAGCGACGTCATTTATCTACAAACACACATCACTGGGAACTCACCAGTTACTGCTGTGAAACCAGCCGGCTGGGCATGTTTAATTAATTCAATAAAGCAAATCAATGGAGTGGAACACTCAGGGCAGCCAGCCAGGTGCACTGGGGGATAAAAGATGACCCAGATACATCTCAAGGGCTGTCTTGGGAGTCTAAGCCACGGGCATAGATAATGGCCAGGAAGGATATGGAGCTTAAAGGGTGTTCCTAGGAGAGGGAGAACAGGGGGACAGAGACGTTCCACCTGGGGCTGAATGAGATGTGGGCCAGGGCATTCCAGCAAAGGGAATAGCAGAAGCAAAGCCAGAGGGTGGTCGTGTTAACAGGCAAGAGAGACAGAGTGGGTGAGAGAGGAAAGAAATGGACATGGACAGAGTGAGACACTGACTTCAAGGTTCTGGGAACATCTCAGAAGAGGTATCCAGCCGGCCTCTGTAAAGACTGGTGTGGAACGGGGGAGAGGAGAAATAGGAATCCAAGGGTGTAAGAAATTCTGTTCAGAGAGAGAGTGAGGAGGCCATGGGAATGTGGAGAAGACAACCGCAAAGATGGGGGAGAAGGAAGAGAAAGCAGAGAGAGTATGGTCCTGGAGGAAAAACAGAAGGACAACTCTTAGTGGACCAGCGGTCCCCCGGGATCCCCAATATCAGGACACAGAGGTTCAGGGAGCAGAGCTTCATTCAGTAAAAGATTCGGGAAGATGAACAGCGAGAAAAGGCCATGAAACACGGCAGTAAGAGGTCATTGTGACACCCAAGGGAGCAGCTTTGGCCCAACTATGGAGGGTGTGCGAGAATCAAAGGCAGATTCACACAACTGAAGAGTGAACTGGACCAGAAATGACAGTAAGTCCCAGGGCTTTGACAGAGGCCATGAGAAAACACAACATACATGCTCAGACCTCCTGTCACTTCGGGTGGGCCTCAGTTGTTGTCACTGTTGTTGTCACTAAGTCGTGCTAAGTTGCTGAATCTCCGCAACCCCATGGACGGCAGCAAGCCAGGCTTCCCTGTCCTTCAATATCTCCTGGAGCTTGCTCAAACTTTGTTCACTGAGTCAATGATGCCATCCAACCATCTCATCCTCTGTTGCCCCCTTCTCCTCCTGCCCTCAATCTTTCCCAGCATCAGGGTCTTTTCCAATGAGTTGACTCTTTGCATCAGGTGGCCAAAGTGTTGCAGCTTCAGCATCTGTTCTTCCAATGAATATTCAGCATTGATTTCCTTTAGGACTGAATGGTTTGATCGGACTGCCTACCTGATTATTCCCTAGACTTTTTTTTTTTCATTTTGGTCTCTTGGTTTTTCATTTATTTATTTTCATCCATCTTTATTCTTTGGCCTGTGTGGGCCTCCCATTGCAGTGGCCTCTCTCGTTACAGAGCACTGGCTCTGGGCGCATGCGCTCTAGAGAGCTGGCTCGTAATTGGGGCACACCGATCCAGGCACTCTGCAGTACATGGGATCTTCCCCAGCCAGGGACAGAACTGGCACCCCTTGCACTGCAAGGCGGACTCTTTACCCACTGGACCACCAGGGAAGTCCCTATTTCCTAGACTTTTATCTCAATGACTCTTCAACTCAAAGCTGCCTCGAAAGGGAAAGGTCTGCCACCCCAGAATGATGACTGTTCTGAGTGACAAGTGACAGCAGTCCTTTTGCAAAGAGCCTCCACCTGCAGGGAAGCCGTGCAGACAAGACACCTGCACATGGACGTAAGTTCACAGCGTCACCCTGGCCACCATCACCTCTGTCTCCTCCACCACCCACCAGGAGTCCGACTGCCTAGCAGATACCCAAAGGCTGAGGGTCCTGCTTCAAACACAAACACCCCCAAATTCAAAAACCAAATCACAAGGCAAACGGGGTGACTGAGATGCTGCACTCAGAAGAGGCTCCTTCAGACTGATCTGCCCTCCTCAGAGGTCAGTTTCTTTACACAACAAGGGAGGGTGTGTTTGCTACGATGCTTTTCTTCTTAAAAACACATGAATAAAAACTCGAGATGATTTAGGCAGTTACTAAAACATTTTGGAAATGGTAAAGACAGCAGCTAAATTTGGGGGATCAAGTGAAAGGTGGCGGGAGGGGTTCAGGGAAAGGAGAGGAAGGACAGGGACCTAGCGTGAATGTCGGGGAGCAGCCCCAGCCCCATGAGAAATGCGGCTCCCTCTGCCCCGTCTGCCTTGCTCTCTGTCCACTGAAAGGACGGCCCTGGCCCTGGCCCGCCCATCCGTCTGGCCCGTGGTGGGAGCTGCTCACCCATCGTGTTGTTGGCTCGAGAGCAGGCTGTGCGCTTCAGGATCTCGTGCACCTAAAACAGACAACAGCGAGGCTGTGAACACCTGGGCCGCGCGGCGTGTCCCCAGCCCAGGGGTTGGGGGAGGCACGTGCCAGCTCACAGACTGCAGGTCGAACCCATGCAAACAAAGCATCTAACCCCTCTCACACACTCCACCCCTTGCTCCCCCTCCTGAAAAATAAACAGAAAGCTATACATGGACTGCAATTACGAGATGGAAGGGGACCCTGGACCGACACCCCTCTGGAGGGCCCGGGAGAACTGTAGAGGAGAGAAGCAACCTTCCCACCAGCCCCAACAGTGCCTCGCTGCTGAGGGGCCCTGGGCAAGCTCCAGGCAGGTCTTGAGGGCCTGTGGTCAGCTCTGCAATGGAGCCATCTCTTGAGATGTCTGGGGAACCACAAAAGTGCTCTAGCAACTGGAAAAGGGCCCCTACATTTTGGTCATTGTCACTATCACTTCTCTGCTTTCTCCTGAGCAACTTGCCTCCCCAGTCCAGTCAGAGCAGGTGCCACAGGTCCTCAAGACACCTGTCACAGAGCATGCCTTGGGCACATGGCCAGTTGCTGTCCGACGACCACTAGGCATTAACAGGCCAACACCCACCGACTGTAGGGCTTTCAGGATGCTGTTGCTCACACGGGAGGACAGAGTGCTGAGAGCATCCAAGCCAAGGAAGCCCAGCGGGAGCATAAACCTGCTGGCCCACTGAGAGCTCCTCAGACTGATCTGCCCTCTAGGGTCAGTTTTCCCTTTTACGATGCTTTTCTTCTTAAAAACACATGAATAAAAACTCGAGATGATTTAGGCAGTTACTAAAACATTTTGGAAATGGTAAAGACAGCAGCTAAATTTGGGGGATCAAGTGAAAGGTGGCGGGAGGGGTTCAGGGAAAGGAGAGGAAGGACAGGGACCTAGCGTGAATGTCGGGGAGCAGCCCCAGCCCCATGAGAAATGCGGCTCCCTCTGCCCCGTCTGCCTTGCTCTCTGTCCACTGAAAGGACGGCCCTGGCCCTGGCCCGCCCATCCGTCTGGCCCGTGGTGGGAGCTGCTCACCCATCGTGTTGTTGGCTCGAGAGCAGGCTGTGCGCTTCAGGATCTCGTGCACCTAAAACAGACAACAGCGAGGCTGTGAACACCTGGGCCGCGCGGCGTGTCCCCAGCCCAGGGGTTGGGGGAGGCACGTGCCAGCTCACAGACTGCAGGTCGAACCCATGCAAACAAAGCATCTAACCCCTCTCACACACTCCACCCCTTGCTCCCCCTCCTGAAAAATAAACAGAAAGCTATACATGGACTGCAATTACGAGATGGAAGGGGACCCTGGACCGACACCCCTCTGGAGGGCCCGGGAGAACTGTAGAGGAGAGAAGCAACCTTCCCACCAGCCCCAACAGTGCCTCGCTGCTGAGGGGCCCTGGGCAAGCTCCAGGCAGGTCTTGAGGGCCTGTGGTCAGCTCTGCAATGGAGCCATCTCTTGGAGATGTCTGGGGGAACCACAAAAGTGCTCTAGCAACTGGAAAAGGGCCCCTACATTTTGGTCATTGTCACTATCACTTCTCTGCTTTCTCCTGAGCAACTTGCCTCCCCAGTCCAGTCAGAGCAGGTGCCACAGGTCCTCAAGACACCTGTCACAGAGCATGCCTTGGGCACATGGCCAGTTGCTGTCCGACGACCACTAGGCATTAACAGGCCAACACCCACCGACTGTAGGGCTTTCAGGGATGCTGTTGCTCACACGGGAGGACAGAGTGCTGAGAGCATCCAAGCCAAGGAAGCCCAGCGGGGAGCATAAACCTGCTGGCCCACCAGTGCCCTCCAAGGGGTCCCAAGCCTGCGCCAGCTCTAAGGAGATGCCCAGGAAAGGACATGCCCTGGAACAGATGGCCAGGCTGCCAAGACACTCACAGGGAAGAGGCCACAAGGAGACGGGCCTAAGGAGATGTGGGCAAGGTCCTCAGACCAAAGTCCGAGGCAGAGCAAACCCCAGGACAGAACTCAGGCCTCTTTCTCCCCGTGGCATGGTGTGGGGTAGGCTGGGGAAAGGGCAGAAGGGGAAGGAAGAAGCTTCCAGAATGAGAAGAGATGCCTTACTCCATCACCACCCACACTCCCACGTTTCTGCCCCAGACCAGAGGGAGTGGTGAATAAATGACCTCCAGCAGAATGGGCCCAAGAATACTTCATTCACCTACAACGCAGGGCCGTATTCAGCAGCAACAATAATTAGGAACAGCATTTAGAGGAACAAGCACTTTACAATTATTGGGTAATTTCCATACTGCCCCTAAGACATCGGACCCAAGCCGAGGAAAGAGTTGAATGGCTTATAACAGCATCAGCCAGAACAATGAGAAGTTTATGCTTTTTTTCCATGGGAAGATAAAAGAAAGCATATGCCCATGCTAAACCTTCCTAGAACACCAGGCCAGAGGACCTGGACGGTTTTTCTGTCCATTGCACAGGCAGAGTCAAGGCTGCTTTCAGCATGATGTGGAAATATTCTGTAGCGTCCTGCAATCTTCGGTGCCTCCTCACCCTGCTCATCACGCTGCTGACGTGGAAGTCCCTCCAAGTTGTTGCTGTTCAGCTCTGCAATGGAGCCATCTCTTGAGATGTCTGGGGAACCACAAAAGTGCTCTAGCAACTGGAAAAGGGCCCCTACATTTTGGTCATTGTCACTATCACTTCTCTGCTTTCTCCTGAGCAACTTGCCTCCCCAGTCCAGTCAGAGCAGGTGCCACAGGTCCTCAAGACACCTGTCACAGAGCATGCCTTGGGCACATGGCCAGTTGCTGTCCGACGACCACTAGGCATTAACAGGCCAACACCCACCGACTGTAGGGCTTTCAGGGATGCTGTTGCTCACACGGGAGGACAGAGTGCTGAGAGCATCCAAGCCAAGGAAGCCCAGCGGGGAGCATAAACCTGCTGGCCCACCAGTGCCCCCCAAAGGGGGTCCCAAGCCTGCGCCAGCTCTAAGGAGATGCCCAGGAAAGGACATGCCCTGGAACAGATGGCCAGGCTGCCAAGACACTCACAGGGAAGAGGCCACAAGGAGACGGGCCTAAGGAGATGTGGGCAAGGTCCTCAGACCAAAGTCCGAGGCAGAGCAAACCCCAGGACAGAACTCAGGCCTCTTTCTCCCCGTGGCATGGTGTGGGGTAGGCTGGGGAAAGGGCAGAAGGGGAAGGAAGAAGCTTCCAGAATGAGAAGAGATGCCTTACTCCATCACCACCCACACTCCCACGTTTCTGCCCCAGACCAGAGGGAGTGGTGAATAAATGACCTCCAGCAGAATGGGCCCAAGAATACTTCATTCACCTACAACGCAGGGCCGTATTCAGCAGCAACAATAATTAGGAACAGCATTTAGAGGAACAAGCACTTTACAATTATTGGGTAATTTCCATACTGCCCCTAAGACATCGGACCCAAGCCGAGGAAAGAGTTGAATGGCTTATAACAGCATCAGCCAGAACAATGAGAAGTTTATGCTTTTTTTCCATGGGAAGATAAAAGAAAGCATATGCCCATGCTAAACCTTCCTAGAACACCAGGCCAGAGGACCTGGACGGTTTTTCTGTCCATTGCACAGGCAGAGTCAAGGCTGCTTTCAGCATGATGTGGAAATATTCTGTAGCGTCCTGCAATCTTCGGTGCCTCCTCACCCTGCTCATCACGCTGCTGACGTGGAAGTCCCTCCAAGTTGTTGCTGTTCAGCTGCTCAGTTGTATCCACCTCTCTGTGACCCCATAGACTATAGCATACCAGGCTTCCCTGTCCTTCACCATCTTCCTGAGGTTGCTCAAATTCATGTTCATTGAGTCAGTGATGCCATTCAATCATCTTATCCTCTGTCATCGCCTTTTCTTCCTGTCCTCAATCTTTCCCAGCAGCAGGGTCTTTTCCAATGAGTTGGCTCTTTGCATCAGGTGGCCAGAGTGTTGAAGCTTCAGCATCAGTCGTTCCAATGAATATTCAGCATTGATTTTCTTTAGGACTGACTGATTTGATCTCCTTGCTGTCCAAGTGACTCCTGAGTCTTCTCCAGCACCACAATTCACCAGCATCAGTTCTTCAGCGCTGAGCCTTCCTTATGGTCCAACTCTCTCATCTGTACATGACTACTGGAAAAAGTATAGCTTTGACTATATGGACCTTGGTCAGCAAAGTGATGTCTCTGCTTTTTAATATGCTGTCTAGGTTTGTCATAGCTTTTCTTCCAAGGAGCAAGTGTCTTTTAATTTCGTGTCTTCAGTCAACATCTGCAGTGATTTTGGAATCGAAGCAAATAAAATCTGTCACTACTTCTACTTTTTCCCCTTCTGTTTGCCATGAAGTTATGGAACTGGATGCCATGATCTTTGTTTTTTGAATGTTGAGTTTTAAACCAGCATTTTCACTGTCCTCTTTCACCTTCATCAAGAGGCTCTTTAGTTCCTCTTCACTTTCTGCCATTAGAGTGGTATTATCTGCATATCTGAGGTTGTTGATATTTCTCCTGGCAATCTTGATTCCAGCTTTGTTATTCATCCAGCCCAGCATTTCTCATGATGTGCTCTGTAGAGAAGTTAAATAAGCAGGGTGACAATATGCAGTCTTGATGTACTCCTTTGATAATTCACACCATGTGTGTTTATGGTTTGGATGTATTTTACTTCAATGGATAGACTAGAAAATTTAAGCATCATTTTTGTAAGTAGAGGAAGTAAACTGACTTCTGTTGTTTATTAACATTTTCTGGTGGGTGGCTGTTTGTTGTTTAGTCACCAACTTGTGCCCAACTCTTTGCTACCCCACGGACTGCAGCACACCAGGCTTCTTCATTGGTTCCCTGTCCCTCACCTTCTCCCGGAGTTTGCCCAAGTTCATGTCCATTGACTCAGTGATGCCATCCAACCATCTCATCCTCTGTTGCCCTCTTCTCCTTCTGCCTTCAATCTTTCCCACTGTCAGGGTCTTTTCCAGTCAGTCAGCTATTGGTTGGTTGGTTGGCTGGTTTCGCCTGTTTCTGTGCAGCCTTGCCTGCCCTGTAGCTTCTGAGACTTTTAAAATATGTATTTCAAATACTGAGGTGGTTTAAAAAAAAACAACTTAAAAAAAAGACGGTGGAAGAATAACTACCAGCACGAATGTTGGCTTCTACTGAACAGGCTGGTAATTGTGTCCTTGGACAACATGATCAGCTCCAACATTTTCTGCCACATCAAAGCCCAGGAATCCTTTGAGGATGAAAGAAAGAATCTCCAAGGCCCAGTGATAAACCCTTGTTCAGACACAAACGATCTGCCTGAATTTTTTTTCAATTCATTGCATCTCAGAGCCCCAGTTTCCTCACCTGTCAAGCAGGGGGTCACCTGACCAGTTGAAAGCCCCTCCACCCACCCACTCCCAGCTCTGACATTCCCTGCTTTTTTGATTCTAGGAAGGGCCTGGGTGGGAGAACCATAAAGAGGAGACACCCTTCACAACCTTAGACTACTTGCTACTTAGGTTGGTACGTTCCTGGAAGCTCCTCCCAGTGGCTAGGCAACTCCAAGCAAAGGAGGATGGGAGGCAGCAGAGAGGGAGAGAGATACCCTGTCAAAGGGGATCAGGGTTCCCTCCCGAGCCCATCACACCTGGTCAAGCACCTGGTGAGCTGGTCTACTTACAATGCGGCTACGGGTGGCATTATCAAAGAAGGTGTCCTTGTCCTGGATGTTGTACCTGGAGACACCAAGAAAGCGGGTCAGTTTGTTACTGTCTCCTTGTCCCAGAACCACCTCAGGCCCTGGGCAAACGTCTAGAACCCAGCATAGCAAGATGGAGAGGACACACACACTCACACCTAAAATGTCTACATTCTTTCTGATCCACTAATTCTGAAAACTTGTCATAGAAATGTATCATCAGGAGAATAAACTCAACAGGAGAAAAAAAGTTTCCTACATTAAAATGTTCCTTACAAAGTCACTGATAAAAAATTATGGAGCGAATATGTAATTCTAAAACCTAAAGGATAGATTATCACGTAGCTGCTTGAAAATTATGAAAACTTTAGAAATACTGTAGAAATATTTAAGCCATGACAGAAAAACATTATATGATGGTAAGTTTCAAACACAAAAGTAGGTAAAATGGATTCTTGTGCATGGACAGAGACAGCTAAAAAGACCAGCAAAGAAGTATAGTTTCAGGATGTTGGGGTTATAACTGTTCTTCAGTTTTTCATTTAATATTGTCACTGTTGTCACACCAATCATAATAGATACTAAACTGCTAATTATGCAAGACCTGTATCTATTCTAAATGTCAAATGTTGATCTTTCACTCAAAAAAAAAAAAAAAATCCTTTGAGAGTGTGCTGGAAGGCACACAGACGTCTGGACCGTGCCCCCACCCAGGAGTCCAGCCAGTGACCTGGGGTCTGTATCCAAGTCACTGAGGCAGAACAGAACGTGACCACTCACAGACCGTTGTTATGAACACTTGGGGGATGGAGAGCCTATTTTGGTTGGGTGTTGAGAACTCGTCTTGAAGGATTCCAGAAACTGAGTGATGGCGATGTGTGGGAGGTAGCTGGTCAGATGGCAGACGTGGAGGAAGCGCCCAGGGAAGGGAGGATACCAAGTGCAAAAGAAAGGCTGGGGCTTCCCCTGGTGGTCCAGTGGATAAGGACACCGCCTTGCAGTGCAAGGGGCGCCAGTTCGATCCCTGGCCTGGGAAGATCCCACATGCCGCGGAGCGGCTGGACTGATGTGTCCAATCACCGAGCCGGAGCTCTGGAGCGCATGCGCCCAGAGCTGGAGCTCTGCGACAACAGACGCCACCGCGATGGGAGGCCCGCAGGAGCCAAAGAACAAAGACGGATGAAAATAGAGAAATGAAAGACCAATAGAAGTGGCCCGCCCACTCCCCTCCCTCCCCAACCTGACCCCCGCCCCCTGCCCAAAGTAAATAAAAAATAAATGTTAAAAAATTTAAAAAAAAAGAAAGGCCAGCCAGGAGGTGCACGTGCCAGTCCCAGTTCAGCCACTTAAGGCAGCGTGACCTCCTGCGAGGACCCCGGACCCCGGTTTCCTCTGTGTTACGGAAGGATGGTTACATCTGACGGCCACTTCACAGTCCCAGTACTCACAAGTACATTTTCTCCCTGGAGAATGGGTAGGAGAGGTTCTTCATCCGGCTGTTACTGTGCTCGGGCACCTGGGGCTTCAGGGGTGCACTCAGCTTCTGCAGGATCTTGTTAAATGTCTTCGCAATGCTGCCTTGTGACTTGATCTCATACATCTGCACAGGCAAGGGCATGGGTGAGACCAGGAAGCCACACACGACCCTCAGAGGGGCAGGATGCACAGTCAGAGCTACAGGGGATGCAAATCCCCCGTAAGGGACACTTGGGGGAAGGATGAGCCTGGGAAAAGCAGCGGAGAGTCCTGCCCTTCCTCTACTGCTCTCCCAAGGTGGCCAATGCCCTCAACTATTTGTGTGGACGAAGGTGACCCATGCAGGGAAGGAGGCGCAAAGTGAGGGGCTCAAACTTCCTATACAGCTTCGTTACATCATCACAGAAGACCTGCTCCGTGATGCCACCACGCGTGTGTGCGTTCAGTCACTTCAGTCATGTCTGATTCTTTAAGGCCCTATGGACCATAGCCCAGTAGGCCCCTCTCTCAATGAGATTCTCCAGGCAAGAATACTGGAGTGGATGGCTTTACCCTCCTCCAGGAGATCTTCCTGACGCAAGGATCAAACCTGAGTCTCCTGCATTGGAAGGCAAATTCTTTACCACTAGTGCCACCTGGGAAGTCCATGATATCCCCATACTAAGCGCCTTACAAAAGTGAGCTCCAACACACACTGCACCCAGATGAGCAGATAATCTTGGTCTCCTGCTATGAGGAGGAAATTAAGGCTCGATGGGAGGCCCGAGGAGCCAAAGAACAAAGACGGATGAAAATAGAGAAATGAAAGACCAATAGAAGTGGCCCGCCCAATTCCCTCCCTCCCCAACCTGCCCCCCGCCCCCTGCCCAAAGTAAATAAATAAATAAATCTTAAAAAAAAAAAAAAAAAGAAAGGCCAGCCAGGAGGTGCACGTGCCAGTCCCAGTTCAGCCACTTAAGGCAGCGTGACCTCCTGCGAGGACCCCGGACCCCGGTTTCCTCTGTGTTACGGAAGGATGGTTACATCTGACGGCCACTTCACAGTCCCAGTACTCACAAGTACATTTTCTCCCTGGAGAATGGGTAGGAGAGGTTCTTCATCCGGCTGTTACTGTGCTCGGGCACCTGGGGCTTCAGGGGTGCACTCAGCTTCTGCAGGATCTTGTTAAATGTCTTCGCAATGCTGCCTTGTGACTTGATCTCATACATCTGCACAGGCAAGGGCATGGGTGAGACCAGGAAGCCACACACGACCCTCAGAGGGGCAGGATGCACAGTCAGAGCTACAGGGGATGCAAATCCCCCGTAAGGGACACTTGGGGGAAGGATGAGCCTGGGAAAAGCAGCGGGAGAGTCCTGCCCTTCCTCTACTGCTCTCCCAAGGTGGCCAATGCCCTCAACTATTTGTGTGGACGAAGGTGACCCATGCAGGGAAGGAGGCGCAAAGTGAGGGGCTCAAACTTCCTATACAGCTTCGTTACATCATCACAGAAGACCTGCTCCGTGATGCCACCACGCGTGTGTGCGTTCAGTCACTTCAGTCATGTCTGATTCTTTAAGGCCCTATGGACCATAGCCCAGTAGGCCCCTCTCTCAATGAGATTCTCCAGGCAAGAATACTGGAGTGGATGGCTTTACCCTCCTCCAGGAGATCTTCCTGACGCAAGGATCAAACCTGAGTCTCCTGCATTGGAAGGCAAATTCTTTACCACTAGTGCCACCTGGGAAGTCCATGATATCCCCATACTAAGCGCCTTACAAAAGTGAGCTCCAACACACACTGCACCCAGATGAGCAGATAATCTTGGTCTCCTGCTATGAGGAGGAAATTAAGGCTCAGAAAGGTCAGATGAGTCAAGAAAGGTGACACACATAGTAACTTGGTGACTACTTAGACTTAACGCTGGTCAACCCCATCCCAAGACTGTACCCTACAGGGGCTTCCCTGGTGGTCCAGTGGGTAGAGTCCACCTTGCAGTGCAAGGGCTGCCAGTTCGATCCCTGGCCTGGGAGGATCCCACGTGCCGCGGAGGGGCTGGACCCATGTGTCCAACTACCAAGCCTGAGCTCTGGAGCGCATGCGCCCGGAGCCGGTGTTCTGCAACAACAGAGGCCGCCGCGATGGGAGGCCCACACGGGGCCGAAGAACAAAGATGGATGAAAATGGACAAATGAAAGACCAATAGAAGTGGCCAAAAAAAAAAAAAAAAAAAGATAGATGAAAATAAATAAATAAAATAAAAAAACCAATAAAAGAGGCCAAAATTAAAAAAAAAAAATTAAGACTGTACTCTACAACTAGACCGCACCCTAATGTGATCATCCAGCATCACTTCCCCTGTGCTCCTCTTAGTGAATAGCTGATAAACGAGTCAGCTTTCAAAGTACTGAACACCAAATGAGGATCTGCCTTGAGTAAAGCACAGCATTAGTGCCAAGATAATCCCTACAGAACCTACAGTTTCTCGTAATGCACAGAGTGTGTTTGCATACATTATAGTGTCTGGTCTTTCTAATTCACAGATGCTATCACTGAGGCACAGAAGTTGTACTCTTGGGCTTCCCTGGTGGTCCAGTGGGTAAAGAGTCCACCTTGCAGTGCAAGGGGCACCGGTGCAGTCCCTGACCCGGGAAGATTCCACATGCCACGGAGTGGCTGGAGCAGTGTGTCCAATTATGAGCCAGTGCTCTGGAGTGCATGCGCCCAGAGCTGGTGCTCTGCAATGAGAGAGGCCACTGCAATGACAGGTGCTCACAGGCCAAAGAATTAAGATGGATGAAAATAAATGAAGGACCAACTAAAGAGGCCAAAAAAAAAAAAAGAAGCAGTTGTACTCTTCACAGCAAAGCTCTGATTAATTAACAATGGCCACATATTTTGTTTTTACACAAGCTTTCCTTTCAAAGAGGCTTCACGGGAGGAGCTAGTGGTAAAGAACCCAGACTCGAGTTCAATCCCGGGGTCAGGAAAATCCGCTGGAGGAGGGCATGGCAACCTACTCCAATATTCTTGCCTGGTGAATCCCACGCACAGAGGAACCTGGGCAGGCTACAGTCCATAGGGTTGCAAAGAGTCAAACATGACTGAAGCAACTTACCATACACACACACTCCTTTCAAGGGGTATTCCTTCGAGAGATGGCACCTCTATTTCCACCCCCTTAAGTCTGAGTGGATTCTACAGCTGCTTGACCAGTGTAGCTGAAAGGACACTACGTCAGTTCTACCCTTTGAGAAAATGGGCATCGTCTGCCTTGGTCTTGTGAAGCTCTGAACCACCTGCAGGAAGTCCATAGAGAGGTGTTGAGAGGTCTCACAGGGAAAGGTCAAGGCTGATGCCAACCTTCTGGCTGCCTGCCAAACATCAAGTGTTCAACAGAGGCTTTCTTGGACCCTGCTGTCTAGCTTGACCCCAAGCCAAATATTCCCGAGTGACCCCAGTCAACAGCCCTTGGAGTAGGAGAAGCACCCAGTCTGGCTCTGCTTGAGATCCTGAGTAAAAACTTCAATATAGAGTACAATGACTGTGTCCTTCTAATTGACTAAGCTGGGGTGAATTTTTTCTGCTGCCGTAGATGGCCACACTCACATCCTCTGACCTCAAAGGAAGCCAGTTTGCCTTCTCTTTCATGACATCCTCAAGTTGCTTAAATCATAAGAGGCAGTAAAACCTGTAGGAAACACTTCTAAGGTCTACGGGGCCAAATGCCACAAAGGGGCACCGTGCAGTCCCTGACCGGGAAGTTCCACATGCCACGGAGTGGCTGGAGCAGTGTGTCCAATTATGAGCCAGTGCTCTGAGTGCATGCGCCCAGAGCTGGTGCTCTGCAATGAGAGAGGCCACTGCAATGACAGGTGCTCACAGGCCAAAGAATTAAGATGGATGAAAATAAATGAAGGACCAACTAAAGAGGCCAAAAAAAAAAAAAGAAGCAGTTGTACTCTTCACAGCAAAGCTCTGATTAATTAACAATGGCCACATATTTTGTTTTTACACAAGCTTTCCTTTCAAAGAGGCTTCACGGGAGGAGCTAGTGGTAAAGAACCCAGACTCGAGTTCAATCCCGGGGTCAGGAAAATCCGCTGGAGGAGGGCATGGCAACCTACTCCAATATTCTTGCCTGGTGAATCCCACGCACAGAGGAACCTGGGCAGGCTACAGTCCATAGGGTTGCAAAGAGTCAAACATGACTGAAGCAACTTACCATACACACACACTCCTTTCAAGGGGTATTCCTTCGAGAGATGGCACCTCTATTTCCACCCCCTTAAGTCTGAGTGGATTCTACAGCTGCTTGACCAGTGTAGCTGAAAGGACACTACGTCAGTTCTACCCTTTGAGAAAATGGGCATCGTCTGCCTTGGTCTTGTGAAGCTCTGAACCACCTGCAGGAAGTCCATAGAGAGGTGTTGAGAGGTCTCACAGGGAAAGGTCAAGGCTGATGCCAACCTTCTGGCTGCCTGCCAAACATCAAGTGTTCAACAGAGGCTTTCTTGGACCCTGCTGTCTAGCTTGACCCCAAGCCAAATATTCCCGAGTGACCCCAGTCAACAGCCCTTGGAGTAGGAGAAGCACCCAGTCTGGCTCTGCTTGAGATCCTGAGTAAAAACTTCAATATAGAGTACAATGACTGTGTCCTTCTAATTGACTAAGCTGGGGTGAATTTTTTCTGCTGCCGTAGATGGCCACACTCACATCCTCTGACCTCAAAGGAAGCCAGTTTGCCTTCTCTTTCATGACATCCTCAAGTTGCTTAAATCATAAGAGGCAGTAAAACCTGTAGGAAACACTTCTAAGATCTACGGGGCCAAATGCCACAGAAGAGGCACAAAATGCTCTGAGGGCTCAAAGAAAGGAGACAGCACGTCCAGCTGGAGAACGGGGACAGTGCTTCGTAGGCGGAGCAGCATTTCTGCTGGACTTGAACAGAAAAGTCACCTTCTTTCATCTGTCTTTCGTTCTTCAATGAAATCATGATAATTGGGGAGAAAGAAAACCTCCCCCATCTCACAACTGAAACATAAGCCCTATTTATTTATTTCTTCTAATACATTTTTCTGGGCATTTTGATTTCATTTCAATGACAACATTAACAAAGTTCTAGTAAACAAGGAAACCAAGACCAGGGACTTCCCTGGAGGTCCAGAGGGTAAGACCTTCCACTGCAGGGGCACAGGCTCAATCCTTTGCTAGGCAACTAAGATCCCTCATACCAAGAGGTAAAGCTAAAGGAAAACAAAAAACAGGAAAGAAAGAAAAAGAAAAAAGAAACAAAAACCATAAAGTATATTAACTAACGTTAACTGCTTCCTTTTACTTCCAACCCCACCCTGCCCTCCACCAGAAACCCCTATCAACAGTTTGGGGTATGTTTTATACTGACTCTTTCCACACATACATAAATGAATCCCTTCCTAAACACACCTGGGATGGTATTTCACTTATTATCCTACCATTCTCTTTTCCTGTGCAGCAATATATCTGAGACAGTTTCCATGAGACAGTCAGTCCATGTAGACCCTTCTTCAGGAAGGCACCATATTACACAGTAGACACATGTCCTAATTTGTTCAGTCCCTTCCCTCGTGATGGGCATTTACTGTAGCCTCTACACACGCTTTCTTTTCTTTGATCATAGTTTTATCAACCTCCCTTTACAAATCCTTTTAATGAATAAAGTTTGAACAGATATCAGCAAAGACATTGAATTGACTAAAGACTGTGTGCCTTCTAATTGACTAAGCTGGGGTGAATTTTTTCTGCTGCCGTAGATGGCCACACTCACATCCTCTGACCTCAAAGGAAGCCAGTTTGCCTTCTCTTTCATGACATCCTCAAGTTGCTTAAATCATAAGAGGCAGTAAAACCTGTAGGAAACACTTCTAAGATCTACGGGGCCAAATGCCACAGAAGAGGCACAAAATGCTCTGAGGGCTCAAAGAAAGGAGACAGCACGTCCAGCTGGAGAACGGGGACAGTGCTTCGTAGGCGGAGCAGCATTTCTGCTGGACTTGAACAGAAAAGTCACCTTCTTTCATCTGTCTTTCGTTCTTCAATGAAATCATGATAATTGGGGAGAAAGAAAACCTCCCCCATCTCACAACTGAAACATAAGCCCTATTTATTTATTTCTTCTAATACATTTTTCTGGGCATTTTGATTTCATTTCAATGACAACATTAACAAAGTTCTAGTAAACAAGGAAACCAAGACCAGGGACTTCCCTGGAGGTCCAGAGGGTAAGACCTTCCACTGCAGGGGCACAGGCTCAATCCTTTGCTAGGCAACTAAGATCCCTCATACCAAGAGGTAAAGCTAAAGGAAAACAAAAAACAGGAAAGAAAGAAAAAGAAAAAAGAAACAAAAACCATAAAGTATATTAACTAACGTTAACTGCTTCCTTTTACTTCCAACCCCACCCTGCCCTCCACCAGAAACCCCTATCAACAGTTTGGGGTATGTTTTATACTGACTCTTTCCACACATACATAAATGAATCCCTTCCTAAACACACCTGGGATGGTATTTCACTTATTATCCTACCATTCTCTTTTCCTGTGCAGCAATATATCTGAGACAGTTTCCATGAGACAGTCAGTCCATGTAGACCCTTCTTCAGGAAGGCACCATATTACACAGTAGACACATGTCCTAATTTGTTCAGTCCCTTCCCTCGTGATGGGCATTTACTGTAGCCTCTACACACGCTTTCTTTTCTTTGATCATAGTTTTATCAACCTCCCTTTACAAATCCTTTTAATGAATAAAGTTTGAACAGATATCAGCAAAGACATTCCAAGCAAACGCAAAAGCAGAAAAGTTCAAACTAGATTTAAGAAGGGTTAAAAACAGCCTGGGTCTTGGAAAAGTCCCTTGTGCTGGAAAAGATGGAAAGCAAAAGAAGAGAGCAGTGGAGGATGAGATGGTTGGGTGGCATCACAGACTCAATGAATTTGAGCAAACTCTGGGAAACGGTGAAGGACAGGGAAGCTTGGCATGCTGCAGTCCACGGGGTTGCAAAGAGTTGGACACGACCTTACAACGGAACAACAAAACAGCCTGGTGCTTGGGCACTCGGGGTGCTGGTGGAGGAACTGTGACAGTCACAGGAGAAAAGCACGTGGACACCAGTGTGGAGTGGAGGGTGGGGCGGGGATGGAAGTGAAAGTGTTAACCTTAGTTACTATGTCAACATTTTTCTGGTTGTGGTTTCGTTGCTTACTAGAACTCTGTTAATTTTGCTGCTGTTGTCTAGTGGCTAAGTTGCGTCCAACTCTTACAACCCCATGGACTGCAGCACACCAGGCTTCCGTGTTTCACTATCTCCCAGAGTTTGTTCAGATTGATGTTCATTGAGTCAGTGATGCCATCCAACCAGTTCATCTTCTGGCGCCCCCTTCTCCTCCTGCCCTCAATCTTTCCCAGCAGGAGGATCTTTTTCCAGTGAGTTGGCTCTTCGCATCAAGTGGCCAAAGTATTGGAGCTTCAGCTTCAACATCAGTCCTTTCAATGAATATTCAGGGATGATTTCCTTGAGGATTGACTAATTTGATCTCTTTAATTTTATAACTGAAATTAAATCAAAATATGTAGAAAAGCCAGATAGGGCATGAACAAGGACAACATCAGAGCTGTCAATCAAGAATTTCATTGGAAATCAAAACTGAAAGAAGTACCTGTACCCCAATGTTCATTTCAGCTCTCTATACAATAGTTAGAACATGGAAGCAACCTAGATGCCTGTTGATGAACGAATGGATAAAAAAACTCTGGTACAGGGTTTCCCTGGTGGTCCAGTGGGTAAGGACACTGCCTTGCAGCGCAAGGGGTGCCAGTTCGATCCCTGACCTGGGAGGGTCCCACGTGCCATGGAGCCACTGGATTGATGTGTCCAACTATTGAGTCGGAACTCTGGAGCACATGTGCCCAGAGCCAGTGCTCTGCAGTGACAGCCGCCACTGTGATGGGAGGTCCACATGGGCCAAAGAACAAAGATGGATGAAAATAGATAAACGAAAGACCAACAGAAGTGCTCCCGCAAAAAAACCTGGTACATATATACAATGGAGTACTTCTCAGCTGTAAAAAGAAATTCAGAAGAATCAGTCCTGATGAGGTGGATGGATCTAGAACTTATCATAAAAAGTGAAGTAAGTCAAAAAGAGAAAGACAAGTACAGTATACTAACAGCCTGGTGCTTGGGCACTCGGGGTGCTGGTGGAGGAACTGTGACAGTCACAGGAGAAAAGCACGTGGACACCAGTGTGGAGTGGAGGGTGGGGCGGGGATGGAAGTGAAAGTGTTAACCTTAGTTACTATGTCAACATTTTTCTGGTTGTGGTTTCGTTGCTTACTAGAACTCTGTTAATTTTGCTGCTGTTGTCTAGTGGCTAAGTTGCGTCCAACTCTTACAACCCCATGGACTGCAGCACACCAGGCTTCCGTGTTTCACTATCTCCCAGAGTTTGTTCAGATTGATGTTCATTGAGTCAGTGATGCCATCCAACCAGTTCATCTTCTGGCGCCCTTCTCTTCCTGGCCTCAGTTTTTCCCAGCAGGAGGATCTTTTTCCAGTGAGTTGGCTCTTCGCATCAAGTGGCCAAAGTATTGGAGCTTCAGCTTCAACATCAGTCCTTTCAATGAATATTCAGGGATGATTTCCTTGAGGATTGACTAATTTGATCTCTTTAATTTTATAACTGAAATTAAATCAAAATATGTAGAAAAGCCAGATAGGGCATGAACAAGGACAACATCAGAGCTGTCAATCAAGAATTTCATTGGAAATCAAAACTGAAAGAAGTACCTGTACCCCAATGTTCATTTCAGCTCTCTATACAATAGTTAGAACATGGAAGCAACCTAGATGCCTGTTGATGAACGAATGGATAAAAAAACTCTGGTACAGGGTTTCCCTGGTGGTCCAGTGGGTAAGGACACTGCCTTGCAGCGCAAGGGGTGCCAGTTCGATCCCTGACCTGGGAGGGTCCCACGTGCCATGGAGCCACTGGATTGATGTGTCCAACTATTGAGTCGGAACTCTGGAGCACATGTGCCCAGAGCCAGTGCTCTGCAGTGACAGCCGCCACTGTGATGGGAGGTCCACATGGGCCAAAGAACAAAGATGGATGAAAATAGATAAACGAAAGACCAACAGAAGTGCTCCCCCGCAAAAAAACCTGGTACATATATACAATGGAGTACTTCTCAGCTGTAAAAAGAAATTCAGAAGAATCAGTCCTGATGAGGTGGATGGATCTAGAACTTATCATAAAAAGTGAAGTAAGTCAAAAAGAGAAAGACAAGTACAGTATACTAACACATATGTATGGAATCTAGTAAGAGGGTAATGATAACACATGCAGTGAAGTGATGGAAAAACAGACATAGAGAACAAATCTACGGACATTGTGGGGAATGAACAGGGGGTGGGAGGCAGACAGGGAGTAACATGGAAACCTATACTATCATATGTGAAAAAGATACTTATTGTCATTGCGCTGAGGGAATAGGAAATCCTCAGGGGTGCTGTGCAATGACCTGGAGGGGTGGGATCGGGGGGACAGGGAGGGGGGAGGTTGCCAGGGATATGCATGACTGATCTGGAAACATACATGTCTATGAACAACAACACTCTGTAAAAATTCAAAAAATTAAAAATAAATCCATCAGACTTCCCTGGTAGCTCAGTGGTAAGGAGTTCACCTACCAATGCAGGAGACACAAGTTCGATCCCTGATCCGGGAAGATTCCACATGCTGCGGAGCATCTAAGCCTGTGAGCAACAACTATGGAGCCCGCGCTCTAGAGCCTCAGAGTTGCAACTATTGAACCCATGTGCTGCAACTACTGAAGCCCATGTGCCCTAGAGCCCGAGTTAACAACAAGAGAAGTCACCTGAACAAGAAGATTCCACATGCTGCAGAGCAACTAAGCCCGTGAGCCACAACTATGGAGCCTGTGCTCTAGAGCCCTGGAGCCAAAACTATTGAGCCCATGTGCTACAACTACTGAAGCCTGTGTGCCCGAGGGCCTGAGTTCCCCAACAAGAAAAGTCACCATAACAAGAAGCCTGCTCACCTCAACTAGAGAGTAGCTCCCACTCTCTGCAACTAGAGAAGAGCCTGTGGCAGCAGTGAAAACCCAGAATAGTCAAAAATGAATATTAAAAAAATTCAAAAAATAATACTGAGGGTATCTACATCACAAAGTCAGAAGTTAAAAATAAAAAGGAAATTCACTGATCGGGGGGTCTGCACAAAGAGGGAGGAGTCCACCTTCTGAAACGAGGGGACTGTTTACTTCTAGGCGCACAGACCATTCCTCAGCATCCCCTGCGCACCTGGCTTGATGTTCATCAGCACTCATCTTAAAGATGTGCTACAGGGCTTCCCTGGTGGTCCAGTGGGTAAGGACACCGCCTTGCACTGCAAGGGGCGCTGGTTCGATCCCTGGCCTGGGAAGATCCCACGTGCCGCGGAGCGGCTGGACCCATGTGTCCAATCACCGAGCCGGAGCTCTGGAGCGCATGCGCCCAGAGCTGGTGCTCTGCGACAACAGAAGCCACCGCGATGGGAGGCCCACATGGGCCAAAGAACAAAGATGGATGAAAACAGACAAATGAAAGACCAGTAGAAGTGGCCCACCCACCCCCTTCCCTCCCCAACCAGCCCCCCCAAAATAAATAAATAAATAAATAAATAAATGTTTTAAAAAAAAAAGATGTGCTACAAACTCAAAGGGATTAGGAACCTTGGTCAACCTCACACAGAGAGTGTCAGCCCGATAGGAAGTGGTGGAGCCTCGGAACCTTCTGGCAGAGCCTGCAACTCTGAGTTCTTTACTCTGCTGCTTCCTCGACCAAAGCATGAATGACCATCAGAGGGAAAACAGCATGCTGCTTACACTCCTGCCTTATTGTCATGAAGCTCCTGACCTGCCTGCCCCTAGTCACCGCAATGCCAAGAGCCCACCTCTGGGCCATCCTTGAGTCCAGAGGCAGAAAGATGGCCTCCTCACCCTGTCCTGAGGCATCTCATAGGTCCATTAGGGCAGGTGCCAACTGGGTATATGTCCTGCACTGAGATGCTGGGTGTTCATCACACCATACCCATGCATTTTAAATGGCATGTGACTGGAAATTCAAGTTTCAGAGCAGGAGCAAAGCTGATGCACTCTGTGTTCCGATGCCTTGGAACCAACTAAGGCTATTTCTCCTTTGTCCACTTCTCCCCACGCCCACCTCTAGTTTCCCAATCTAAGGAGCCTTCAACCATAGCAATAACTAGCCTCCCACTTCTCTTGCCTAGAGTTGCTGGATTCCACAAATAAGAACACAAAGTGTCTAGTGAATTGTGAATTTGAGGTAAGTGATAAATTTTAATCTTTAAAGAGAAAATCTTCCATTAAAAATGAAAATTTGAGGGTATACTCATATAAAAAATTAGACAAGAACCACAGTAATTCTTTCACACAAGTATGTCCCATGTGGTATTTAGGGCACACTTGTACTAAACAAAGTATTGACTGTTGATTTGAAATTTTGACTTAACTAGTCAACCTGTATTTTACCTGGCAACCTGACCCTTGACCACCTCTAATCCAGTCTCTACGCTGGAGCCAGAGTGATGCTTCTGAAGCAAAAATCCGACCATGTCAGCTGCCTGTGAGAAAGTCTTCAACAGTTTCCACTGCTCTTTCAATTGCTGTTGTTCGGTTTCTAAGTTGTGTCTGACTCTTGGCAACCCCGTGGACAGTCACACACCAGGCTTCCCTGCCCTTCACTGTCTCTCAGAGCTCACGCAAATTCATGTTCATCGGTGATGTTATCTAACCATCTCATCCTCTGCCACCCTCCTCTCCTTTTGCCTTGCTCTTACCATAAAACCAAAATTCCCACCACAGCCCAGGGTCCCTGGAGAAGCCTCCACGTTTTCCGTGCCCCACAGTCCTGTGCCCACCGCATCCAGCTGCTGGCCTCAGGCAGTATTTTTTAGCACTTTAGCACACCCTTCGTCTCCTCCCACCCCATCACCAACTTCTGTTCACACTTGCATTCTCACTCAATTGTCACTTCTCAGAGGATGTCTTTTCTGGCTTCCAGACAAGGTCAAGTTCCATTATCCTAGCATTTAAATTTCATGAGCCCAAATTCTCCCTCACAGTGCTTATCATGGTTCTGATTCTACACTTATTTGTATCTGATTTACATCCGGCTGCCCCACCAGACAATCTCTGTGAAGGCAGGACACTGTCTCAACCATTTCCTATGATTAAATAAACGAAGCAATGATAAAAGCTCCGAAAGCTCCGAGGACCCAGCAATGATTGCAGGCAGTTACTTAGCCTTACCAACCAATAGCAATAACTAGCCTCCCACTTCTCTTGCCGAGAGTTGCTGGATTCCACAAATAAGAACACAAAGTGTCTAGTGAATTGTGAATTTGAGGTAAGTGATAAATTTTAATCTTTAAAGAGAAAATCTTCCATTAAAAATGAAAATTTGAGGGTATACTCATATAAAAAATTAGACAAGAACCACAGTAATTCTTTCACACAAGTATGTCCCATGTGGTATTTAGGGCACACTTGTACTAAACAAAGTATTGACTGTTGATTTGAAATTTTGACTTAACTAGTCAACCTGTATTTTACCTGGCAACCTGACCCTTGACCACCTCTAATCCAGTCTCTACGCTGGAGCCAGAGTGATGCTTCTGAAGCAAAAATCCGACCATGTCAGCTGCCTGTGAGAAAGTCTTCAACAGTTTCCACTGCTCTTTCAATTGCTGTTGTTCGGTTTCTAAGTTGTGTCTGACTCTTGGCAACCCGTGGACAGTCACACACCAGGCTTCCCTGCCCTTCACTGTCTCTCAGAGCTCACGCAAATTCATGTTCATCGGTGATGTTATCTAACCATCTCATCCTCTGCCACCCTCCTCTCCTTTTGCCTTGCTCTTACCATAAAACCAAAATTCCCACCACAGCCCAGGGTCCCTGGAGAAGCCTCCACGTTTTCCGTGCCCCACAGTCCTGTGCCCACCGCATCCAGCTGCTGGCCTCAGGCAGTATTTTTTAGCACTTTAGCACACCCTTCGTCTCCTCCCACCCCATCACCAACTTCTGTTCACACTTGCATTCTCACTCAATTGTCACTTCTCAGAGGATGTCTTTTCTGGCTTCCAGACAAGGTCAAGTTCCATTATCCTAGCATTTAAATTTCATGAGCCCAAATTCTCCCTCACAGTGCTTATCATGGTTCTGATTCTACACTTATTTGTATCTGATTTACATCCGGCTGCCCCACCAGACAATCTCTGTGAAGGCAGGACACTGTCTCAACCATTTCCTATGATTAAATAAACGAAGCAATGATAAAAGCTCCGAAAGCTCCGAGGACCCAGCAATGATTGCAGGCAGTTACTGTCACTCTAGGAACCCAGATAAGGGACAGAACTGTTGTGAGGAAACAGGCCCGGTCAGAAGAAACCAGGTTGGAGAACAAACAAAGCCACAGCCCAAAGCCCCTGGCTGGCTGCAAGGTTCTGCACCAGCTGCAAAGGCTCATGGGAGCCCAATCCCAGCAGAGACCAGGATGGCCTATATTCAGTCCTCGGAGATTAATAACCCAGCACCTGCCCCAGGACTGTGTCCCGGCAGAAGGTTGGCTGGGCACCTCCAGGCTGGTCTCGACCCTCCTCTTGGCAGCAGATCTGGCAGAACTCCCTAGAGACATGGGCTAAGGGAATGTGGCCTGTGGCATGTCTTTGGAGGGACCAGGAATGGGCCTTGGATAAACTCTGCCTGCTCCTGGATGGGGGGAGCGGGAAGGGTGTTCCAAATAGCATCAATCACCTCCAGGGAAAATGTAAACGGTGCCGAGGGCCAGGGTGGAGCCCAGAGTTCCACCCCGGGACAGAAAGGTCAAGGCGACCTGCACCCTACAGCCCTGATGCAGGCCCTACACACACTGGGGTGGACACCATGGCCCACTTCCCAGACCACAGGGACTTTGACAGATCCAGCCCCGTACACGCCCACCGTCACACACAGCGGGCATGATACCTTGCGGGCCAAGCTTGGAGAACAAAGCACCTGCTTCCTGCCTTCGCGGTTCTGCAGGGTTGTCCCTGTTTTGGGAACGCTTCCCTTCCCACTCCACCTCATCACCCTCCTCCTTCTCCACTGGGCTCAAGCACCAGCTTTCCCAAGAAGCCTTCCTTAGCATCCTATAAATAAACACTGTGGTACTGTCTGCCACACTCTTCACCTGTCTCCAGCAGACTGTGGGCATCAGGGGAGCAGGGAGCTCGCCATGCACAGTAACAGGGCACTCTAGAGCTTCTCCAAAAAACCCTTCACAGTGCTTATCATGGTTCTGATTCTACACTTATTTGTATCTGATTTACATCCGGCTGCCCCACCAGACAATCTCTGTGAAGGCAGGACACTGTCTCAACCATTTCCTATGATTAAATAAACGAAGCAATGATAAAAGCTCCGAAAGCTCCGAGGACCCAGCAATGATTGCAGGCAGTTACTGTCACTCTAGGAACCCAGATAAGGGACAGAACTGTTGTGAGGAAACAGGCCCGGTCAGAAGAAACCAGGTTGGAGAACAAACAAAGCCACAGCCCAAAGCCCCTGGCTGGCTGCAAGGTTCTGCACCAGCTGCAAAGGCTCATGGGAGCCCAATCCCAGCAGAGACCAGGATGGCCTATATTCAGTCCTCGGAGATTAATAACCCAGCACCTGCCCCAGGACTGTGTCCCGGCAGAAGGTTGGCTGGGCACCTCCAGGCTGGTCTCGACCCTCCTCTTGGCAGCAGATCTGGCAGAACTCCCTAGAGACATGGGCTAAGGGAATGTGGCCTGTGGCATGTCTTTGGAGGGACCAGGAATGGGCCTTGGATAAACTCTGCCTGCTCCTGGATGGGGGGAGCGGGAAGGGTGTTCCAAATAGCATCAATCACCTCCAGGGAAAATGTAAACGGTGCCGAGGGCCAGGGTGGAGCCCAGAGTTCCACCCCGGGACAGAAAGGTCAAGGCGACCTGCACCCTACAGCCCTGATGCAGGCCCTACACACACTGGGGTGGACACCATGGCCCACTTCCCAGACCACAGGGACTTTGACAGATCCAGCCCCGTACACGCCCACCGTCACACACAGCGGGCATGATACCTTGCGGGCCAAGCTTGGAGAACAAAGCACCTGCTTCCTGCCTTCGCGGTTCTGCAGGGTTGTCCCTGTTTTGGGAACGCTTCCCTTCCCACTCCACCTCATCACCCTCCTCCTTCTCCACTGGGCTCAAGCACCAGCTTTCCCAAGAAGCCTTCCTTAGCATCCTATAAATAAACACTGTGGTACTGTCTGCCACACTCTTCACCTGTCTCCCCAGCAGACTGTGGGCATCAGGGGAGCAGGGAGCTCGCCATGCACAGTAACAGGGGCACATAATCTAGAGCGAGGACCCAGGTCCTGGTTGTTACTGATACTGATGAGCTGCGGGACCCTGGGAGAGCGGCTCTCCTTCTCCAATTTGGCATCTCTAGAGAGACAACTAGGGGACTTCCACTTCCCCTGTGACGGAGTAACAGGGACCAGATTTACTCGACCTCAGCCAACCAAAACACCCAGGCCAGAAAACATGAAACAATGCTTGCTGTAGTTGAAACGTCTGTGTCTTCACAAAATTCCTATCCGCCCAAAGTGACGGTTATTGGAGGTGGGGCCTTGGGGAGGTGATTAGGTCATGAGGGTGGACCCTCGTGAACCTGATTAGTGCCCTTCTAAAGAGACCCCGCGGAGCTCCAGCCGCTTCTTCCAAGGGAGGGCACAGTGAGGAAGCACCAGCCACACACCAGGAAGGAGGCTCTCAGGCTTCCAGCCTTCAGAATCGTGTGAAGTAAAGTCCTGTTGTTCATAAGTCCCCTAGTCTGTGATACTTTGTTTGTTGTTGTTGTTCAGTCACTCAGTCATGTCCAATGCTGCAACCCCATGGACTGTAGCACCTCAGGCTTCCCAACCATCTCCCGGAATTTGCCCAAACTCATGTCCATTGAGTCAGGGATGCCATCCAACCATCTTGTCCTCTGTCACCCGCTTATCCTCCTGCCCTCAATCTTTCCCACAGCAGGATCTTTTCCAATGAGTCATCTCTTTACATCAGGTGGCCAAAGTACTGCTTCGGCTTAAGCATCACTCCTTCCAATGAGTATTCAGGGCTGATTTCCTCTAGGATGGACTGATTTGCTCTCCTTGGGATTCTGTTGGAGCAGCCCAAATAGACTAAGAAAGCGGTTTTCAAGATACTGAACATCAGGCAGCAACAACTTCCTGAGAGAAGGAAACAAGATGACTCCTGGGCTTGCTCCAGCTCACTGCCCAGAGAGAGGTCCAGGGCTGCAGGGCAGGCAGGGGACACAGGAGGAGCCCACAACACTCCCTGTGCTGAGGAGCCTGAGCTGTACGTCAGGAGAGACCAGGGCCACCGACTCCCAGGACAGAAAAGCCAAGGGGAGAGAGCTTCACGAAGAATTCTCCAAACCATCCTCCTGAGGAAGCTGCCAGACACTGGGGAAAACCTGTCTGCCAGGCTTAGGAACAGCCCCTCTCCACATGAGCCCAGACGTAAAGCTCACCATTTGAGGGGGGTTGCATGGAGTCCTAGGGTCTGCGCAGCAGGCAGTATAATTAACCTGAGGCTGAACACCTCTCTAGACAGACTCCACAAAGCATAAAAGACAGAACTGGACTAAGTGGCTTTTAAAATACCATACAAGTCTAACCTTCTGTGGCTTCAGACAGTTCATGAAAAACATTCGTTCACAGCACAAACACATCTGGGCATCTCCCGGGTGCCAGCACTGAGTCTGGGGGGTTTACTGTTCCAAGAGTGGAAGAAACCCAGGAGTGAGGATGACCCCTCCACACACAGAATGCTCAGCAATGCGCCCAGCACTGGAATCCCACTACCTCCAGATCAGCAGGATCCACGAAGACTCTGCAAGCAGGTCCCGCTAGCTACGTTCACATCGCTGTGTTACAGACGGGAAACCGAGACTCAGAGGAGCAGAGAACTGCCAGCATCAGAAGAAACCCGCTCTCGGAACCCAGGCTTCCTGACCTCCCCAACCATCTTGTCCTCTGTCACCCGCTTATCCTCCTGCCCTCAATCTTTCCCACAGCAGGATCTTTTCCAATGAGTCATCTCTTTACATCAGGTGGCCAAAGTACTGCTTCGGCTTAAGCATCACTCCTTCCAATGAGTATTCAGGGCTGATTTCCTCTAGGATGGACTGATTTGCTCTCCTTGGGATTCTGTTGGAGCAGCCCAAATAGACTAAGAAAGCGGTTTTCAAGATACTGAACATCAGGCAGCAACAACTTCCTGAGAGAAGGAAACAAGATGACTCCTGGGCTTGCTCCAGCTCACTGCCCAGAGAGAGGTCCAGGGCTGCAGGGCAGGCAGGGGACACAGGAGGAGCCCACAACACTCCCTGTGCTGAGGAGCCTGAGCTGTACGTCAGGAGAGACCAGGGCCACCCGACTCCCAGGACAGAAAAGCCAAGGGGAGAGAGCTTCACGAAGAATTCTCCAAACCATCCTCCTGAGGAAGCTGCCAGACACTGGGGAAAACCTGTCTGCCAGGCTTAGGAACAGCCCCTCTCCACATGAGCCCAGACGTAAAGCTCACCATTTGAGGGGGGTTGCATGGAGTCCTAGGGTCTGCGCAGCAGGCAGTATAATTAACCTGAGGCTGAACACCTCTCTAGACAGACTCCACAAAGCATAAAAGACAGAACTGGACTAAGTGGCTTTTAAAATACCATACAAGTCTAACCTTCTGTGGCTTCAGACAGTTCATGAAAAACATTCGTTCACAGCACAAACACATCTGGGCATCTCCCGGGTGCCAGCACTGAGTCTGGGGGTTCACTGTTCCAAGAGTGGAAGAAACCCAGGAGTGAGGATGACCCCTCCACACACAGAATGCTCAGCAATGCGCCCAGCACTGGAATCCCACTACCTCCAGATCAGCAGGATCCACGAAGACTCTGCAAGCAGGTCCCGCTAGCTACGTTCACATCGCTGTGTTACAGACGGGAAACCGAGACTCAGAGGAGCAGAGAACTGCCAGCATCAGAAGAAACCCGCTCTCGGAACCCAGGCTTCCTGACCTCCCCAACCAGGCTCTCTTCTCAAACCTCTGTGAATTGAAAGGGCTCCATAGTCCCTGAGAAGGAAGAGAATTGGAGCTTCCTCTCAGCCCTCCCACCCCAAGCCCAGCTTATCCTGGATTCCACAGGGTCCAGGAAAGGCGCCCCAGTCCTCTTTAGTGTTATTAATACAATCAGTGGCAGCATCATTTTTACTGTTATCCTTGGACATCGGAGAAGGAAGAACATGCTCAGAAACGGCAAGACACATGTTGGCCAGCTGTTCCCCATTATGCCCTCCCTGAGTACAAGATACACCTTTCATGTGCTTAAAATCATAAATAATTTTTAAAGTATGTTGCTCTTATTTTTCATTCCAGGGCTCAAATGTGGTTCTCATAAAAGCCCGCTTTGGCCTCATTGTCAAAGGCTAAGAGGTTTGCAGAGAGGCCTTCTTCTCTTACTTCTTTCCGCCCCCCACCCCGTCTCCCCCAGCCTCTCCCCTCCAGAGGGCCATGGCAGTGTGGTCTGAGGGCTAATTTGTTTCCTTCCTGCCTTGGAATCATGTTCTTTCCCAGGATGCAAGGAACCGAGGCTATTAGGGATTGCCTATCATGATCAGTACAGGCTGCTGTTTCCATTTTACAGGTAAAGAAACTGAGGCCCAGAAAGTTTTATTCACATGCCCAATGTCATGCAAACATTAGGAGATCCAGTGGCAGCCAAAGATCAAGGGACGGGTACCACCATATGCTGCTACTGCTTGGTCACTCACTCATGCCTGACTCTCTGCAGACCCATGGACTGTAGCCCACTAGGCTCACGTCCATGGGATTCTCCAGGCAAGAATGTTGGAGCGGGTTGCCATTGCCTACTCCAGGGGATCTTACCCACCCAGGGATCGAACCCACATCTCTTGTATCTCCTTCATTGGTAGAGAGTTTCTCTATCACTAGTGTCACCTGGGAGGGCTTCCCTGCGGGGCTCAGTGGCAAAGACTTAGTCTGTAACACAGGACACCAAGATTTGATCCCTGGGTTGGGAAGATCCCCTGGAGGAGGGCATGGCAACCCCTCCAGTCTTCTTGCCTGGAGAATCCCATGGGCAGAGGAGCCTGGTGGGCTACAGTCCATGAGGTCACGAAGAGTCAGACACGACTGAAGCAATTGACATGTACATACTCAGTGCCACCTGGGAAGCCTATAGCCATATGAGATATAAGCAAAATCATCTTGATTATCCATGAGTCCCTCATCTACACTGACCTAAGAGGGCCTCTCTCTGCAACTCGTAGGACGAGTAGCAACTAGGCAAAAAGATGGAAAGTGAACTGGCTGTGAGCCCCTGTCTGCTTACACCCTGTGGTCCAACAGACACTAACTCAGACTGTCTCCCCTTTTCCAAGCATCTGAGTATTTCTCTGTGCCTCAGTCACTGGGTAACTGAGGGATGACTGGGCTGAAGATGGCCACCTGCTCACAGGGAAGCCAAACAGTATGGAAGGTGGCCATGCAGACTAGCCAGGGATGGACGCTGCCAGACTAAACAGACTATGAAAAAGAGGAGCTAAAGATGCAGCAGAATGCATCCATGGCTCTCTTCTCCACTGGTACTGGGGGCACTGACAGCAAGAGGGTTGCACGCAGACACACAGGCACTGAGCCCGGGCCTGACGGTTCCCTGCCCACGCCATTACCCACATGGGACGACCCGCCACCACCCACCAATCCAGACGCAGAGAGCACCAGGATTCACTCTGCTCGGCGGCATCCTAGAGCCCCAAGGAGCCCCCGTGCGTGTCGAGAACAGGAGCTCCCCCGTCCCTCCACCCCTCCCTGTGGCTACAGGTCTCTGTCTGGTCCACAGCCTTGCCGACGCAGACCACGGCGTATGTACAAAGTTCATGTTCTCTGAGACCCAACTCTGGGTTCACCTGGGGGTTTTAACTACATTTTCAGTCTGTCCTCTACACATGAATGAGTATTTGCTGACTTGAGAAGTGTGGGGGCTTCCGTGGTGGTCCAATGGGTAGAGAGTCCGCCTTGCAGTGCAGGGGGCACCAGTTCGATCCCTGGCCTGGGAAGATCCCACGTACCATGGAGCGGCTGAACCGGTGCATCCAATTATGAGCTAGGGCTCTGGAGTGCATGCACCCAGAGCCGGTGGTCTGCAACAGGAGAGGCCACTGAAGTGGGAGGCCCACACAGGCCAAAGAATAAAGATGGATGAAAATAAATAAATAAATAAATAAAAGAGGCCAATTTTTTTTTTTTTTTAAATGTGGGAGACAATCAAAACTACTGACATTGCTGACAAGCCCCTCCCAGCTACACCCCTGCCTCCTGCCTCTGCCTCAGCACCCCGCCCCCAGCCTCCATACTGTGCACACACTAGCCTCTTCCCAGCTTCCGGCACAGGCCAGGGTTTTTTTACCCTGGGGTGGGAAGACATGTCCATCCCTCTCCCAGGAAGGGCCTCACCTGCCCTCCCCACCTGGCAAACTCCTGCCCATCCCTTGGATCTCAGCTCCAATGGCCGCTTCTTGCATGCTACCCCCTGCCATCTGAACTGGTCTCCTCCAGTTAGCTCTCTATCTACCCTGATGTTTCTCTTCTGGGCCTCCCAGCTCATTGCCAGCTTTTTCACTTCTGAATCCTCCCCACACTGAAGCCACACGGGGCCAAGACGAGTGGCAGTGACCACAGCATCACCAGGCATCCGCGGAGTATCTCAGTCACAACGCTGACAACTAGTCACTGGGTGAATGAAAGGATGGATGGACGAAGAATGTGACCTTTCAAAGGTGTGTGTGTGTGCTCAGTCACTCAGTTGTGTCTGACTCTCTGAGACCCCGTGGACTATAGCCCGCCAGGCTCCTCTGTCCATGGAATTCTCCAGGCAAGAATACTGGAGTAACAGGTTGCCATTCCCTTCTCAGGGGGATCTTCCCAAACCAGGGATTGAACCTGGGCCACATTGTAGGCAGATTCTTCGCCATCTGAGGCATCCGGAAAGTGCTTTCTTAGGTCTAGGGCCTCTTATACACAGCCCAGCCCCATTCCAGATACAATTAGACTCTTTTTAAACTGTTTCAGTGACTGAAGGAGATATTGGAGACCCAGATCGTGGACATCCAGCCACTGTGGCCCATGTACACAGTTACGCCTCCCCAGGTGGCCTGGAGGGACCATACCACCCTTCCAATGCCCGTGGACAAAGCCTCCCTCTGCAGGGAGCCTCCACCCCTGGGGCCAGGCCTGGGACCTGCCATCCACCCCCTCGTTGACCAACCAATGCTGATTTCCTGCTTGCTCTGTACTCCGCCCTGTTCTGGGCACTGCTGCCGACAAGAGGAAACAATGTTCCTGCCCTCCTGGAGCTTCCAGTGCAGTGAGGATACAGACAATGAAACAAAGAGGCAAGTACACTACTCAGGATCCAGCAGTGCTGCCGTGTTAGAAGGAAACAACAACAACAAAAACAGAGAAGAGGATGGAGAGAAGAAAAGAGACAGGGGTCCTCTTTACCTAGAGTGGTCCGGGTTGTCTGTCCAGGCAGAGACCCCAGAGGAGTGGGGGAGTGCCTCCTGGTGTCACGGTCCGGAGGCCAAGGGAAGGGCAAGCAAAAGACCCCAGGAGGGAAACAGGCTTGGACAATCCATGCGGCCGGGGTGCAGTGAGCAAGTGGGCAGGGGTGGGATGTTCCTTTCCATATGAGTCCATTCCGAGTCCCACAGAGTCACTGCCACTTCCCACCCCTCTCTGACCAACGGCACTTTAATGTCCACAGCAGGGACCACGTGACACCCTCGGGTTCCAGCCTGGCCCCGCCCCAGGACAGCGCCAGTCCACGGTGGCACTCTGGCTGTGCACCCCGTCCTCATTCTCCCGGCTCTGATCCATGGTGCACTGGGCTGGATGGCTGATTTGTAGCTGTCACTGATTTCTATGGTATAAATATGTCCACCGTGGTCAGTTTCAATCATCAATGGTATAATGACCAGCCTGCAAATTTTCTGAAAATGTATCAGACCTTAAGAGCTATTATGAACCAGCACATCACTGACCCCAGTTCTTACTGAGTAAGAACAGTTCTGCCCATAAGCCCCAGGTGCCCGAAGCTGACTGCCCCCTCCTCCTCCACCTCTCTCCTCCCCGGCCCCTGCCACCCACCCACAGGGGCAGCCATGGCCATGCTGGGTCCCCTTCCTTTTTCCATCCTCACTGTGGCCCATGTACACAGTTACGCCTCCCCAGGTGGCCTGGAGGGACCATACCACCCTTCCAATGCCCGTGGACAAAGCCTCCCTCTGCAGGGAGCCTCCACCCCTGGGGCCAGGCCTGGGACCTGCCATCCACCCCCTCGTTGACCAACCAATGCTGATTTCCTGCTTGCTCTGTACCCCGCCCTGTTCTGGGCACTGCTGCCGACAAGAGGAAACAATGTTCCTGCCCTCCTGGAGCTTCCAGTGCAGTGAGGATACAGACAATGAAACAAAGAGGCAAGTACACTACTCAGGATCCAGCAGTGCTGCCGTGTTAGAAGGAAACAACAACAACAAAAACAGAGAAGAGGATGGAGAGAAGAAAAGAGACAGGGGTCCTCTTTACCTAGAGTGGTCCGGGTTGTCTGTCCAGGCAGAGACCCCAGAGGAGTGGGGGAGTGCCTCCTGGTGTCACGGTCCGGAGGCCAAGGGAAGGGCAAGCAAAAGACCCCAGGAGGGAAACAGGCTTGGACAATCCATGCGGCCGGGGTGCAGTGAGCAAGTGGGCAGGGGTGGGATGTTCCTTTCCATATGAGTCCATTCCGAGTCCCACAGAGTCACTGCCACTTCCCACCCCTCTCTGACCAACGGCACTTTAATGTCCACAGCAGGGACCACGTGACACCCTCGGGTTCCAGCCTGGCCCCGCCCCAGGACAGCGCCAGTCCACGGTGGCACTCTGGCTGTGCACCCCGTCCTCATTCTCCCGGCTCTGATCCATGGTGCACTGGGCTGGATGGCTGATTTGTAGCTGTCACTGATTTCTATGGTATAAATATGTCCACCGTGGTCAGTTTCAATCATCAATGGTATAATGACCAGCCTGCAAATTTTCTGAAAATGTATCAGACCTTAAGAGCTATTATGAACCAGCACATCACTGACCCCAGTTCTTACTGAGTAAGAACAGTTCTGCCCATAAGCCCCAGGTGCCCGAAGCTGACTGCCCCCTCCTCCTCCACCTCTCTCCTCCCCGGCCCCTGCCACCCACCCACAGGGGCAGCCATGGCCATGCTGGGTCCCCTCTCCCACATCTCCTATTAGGAGCGCGGCCACATTTTCCAGTTACTCAATCCTCTTTACTACAGTGGACACTGTCTTCCACTCTCAGCCCACCAGCATGGGGTCCAAGGTCCAGCTCCCAGACAGCCCATCTGGCACACGTTGCCCCCGTTCAGTTGGATATGACTTGAGGCTTTCAAAAGGCAAACCACCACTTCCCTTTCAATTTTTTTCAATCATGAGCCTGAAAACAAATGAATTTTAAAAAATGCAAATTCACTTTCCGTTACATGTTCGTGTTTGGGGCATCACTGTTGTTCAGTCCTGGGTCACGCCTGTGTGCTAACTGCCCATGGCCAGCAGGTATGCACATCCCAAAGGAGGCCCCGAGCCATCTCAAGTTCCATGCAGAAACCATGGCACAGAGGTGGCATCAATTCTTTTTTTCCTGATTTTTGAAGACGAGAAGCGTTACAGCAAACAAAAACAAGCAAGTAGAAGCGTTCTGCACTCTTTCCAGCCTATTTAAATAGGAGTCAAAGAGCCTGCACCCAAGAGCCCATAAAGATTTCAAATATAGGGCTTCCCCTGGTGGTCCAGTGGGTAAGGACACTGCCTTGCAGTGCAAGGGGCGCTGGTTCGATCCCTGGCCTGGGAAGATCCCACGTGCCGCGGAGCAGCTGGACCAATGTGTCCAATTACCGAGTTGGAGCTCTGGAGTGCATGCACCCGGAGCCAGTGCTCTGCAGCGACAGACGCCACCGCGATGGGAGGCCCACAGGAGACAGAGAACAAAGACAGATGAAAAATGGAGAAATGAAGGACCAACAGAAGTGGCCCACCCACTCCCCTCCCTCCCCAACCCGACCCCTGCCCAAAATAAATAAATAAATAAATCTTTATAAAAAAAAAAAAAGATTTCAAATATAAACCCAATCCTGCATCACTACTCAAAACACACGCATGGGCACAGGCAGAGGCAGTGAGGGGGGATCCCACCCACAGTCAATCGGTATGAACAGCTATTCAAGAACCATCAGCGAAGGCTTCCCTGGTGGTCCAGTGGGTAAGGACACCGCCTTGAAGTGCAAGGGGTGCTGGTTCGATTCCTAGCCTGGGAAGATCCCACGTGCTGCAGGGCAGCTGGACCGATGTGTCTAATTACCGAGCCGGAGCTCTGGGGCGCGTGCACCCAGAGCCGGTGCTCTGCGACAGCAGAGGCCACTGCGATGGGAGGCCCACACAGGCCAAAGAACAAAGATGGATGAAAATGAATAAATGAAAGACCAGTAGAAGCGGCCCGCCTGCCCTCCTCCTTCCACAACCTGCTCCTCCGCCCCCCCAAAAAAGAACCATCAGCAATACCTAAAATAACTGAAAGAACCGGTCCTGACAGACATCTTGAATGAAGACTGAGTAGCCGTGGCCCTTCTCCCAGGATCAAGGATCTCTAAGATCCCCATCTTTAACAAAGTTTCTCCTGCTTTTTACGGTCTAGTCATCAGGTAGGAATCACTAAATGATCAAATAACCCTGAAGAGGAATCAAATCATCACGCGATGAAGAAAGGAGATGGTCAAGGTGAGGCAAAAGAGTAAGACTCTGCTCTTGAATTTTGCAGGGGTCATACTGCAGCTGTGAGCTGAAGCCCGTGTCTATTGCCCTGTGGACCACAGCTCCCAAGTCCTGGGACCAGAGAAGCCAGAATGGTTTGGCCTCAGTCAGGATTTGCTGAGCCTCTACTGTGTATATAACACCATTCTGGAGTTTGCAGGGACTACACAGGTTACAAACTACAGTTCCTACTCTTGTGGGTGGGAGGCTTACGGCACACTTGGAGACACACGAGTAAGGCACCCAGAATAGTTCAAGAAAAACTAACAGGCAAGAAAAATATAACTGTAGGCTGACGAAGAGTCCAGAAAAGGTGAGATCAGTTCAACTGAAGGAATAATGGAGGGTCTATGAGAAAAGTGAGTTTTGTTATTATTTATTCAGGGCAGATGGGGACATCATTTCAGGATCAAAGGCAAACATTTACAGCATGTGAAAAAGTTCAGCCCCTGGAAGAGGGGGTAAAACACTCTCTTTTGGACAAAATTAGGGAACTCAGTGGGACTCCACAGAGAAGCATGTTTGGAGGAGACCAGTCCAGATGTGCAGAACTTGGAGAAAACCAGTGATGCTCCCAGGCTCAGGGACAAAGGGCGACCCAGATGAGGAGGAGGCACCCACAGGCTAAGCGTACAGCCTTGTTTAAAACACAACTTGCAGGGCATCCCTGGTGGCTCAGTGGCCAAGAATCTGTCTGCCAATGCAGGAGACACAGGTTTGATCCCTGATCTGGGAGGATTCCACATGCTGAGGAACAGCCAAGCCCGTGTGCCACAGCTACTGAGCTTGTGCTTTAGAGCCCAGAAGTCACAATTACTGAAGCCCAAAGGCTCTAGAGCTCAGGAGCCACAAGTACTGAAGCCCATGCACCGAGAGCCTGTGCTCCACAATGAGAGGAGCCACTGAAGTGAGAGAAGTCTGAGCACCACAGAGAGGCCGCCCCTTGCAACAAGAGGTTTTAAAAAAAAAAAACTCCGTGCCGTTTTGGCAAAACCAGAACGTCCAAGCAAATCACGCGATGAAGAAAGGAGATGGTCAAGGTGAGGCAAAAGAGTAAGACTCTGCTCTTGAATTTTGCAGGGTCATACTGCAGCTGTGAGCTGAAGCCCGTGTCTATTGCCCTGTGGACCACAGCTCCCAAGTCCTGGGACCAGAGAAGCCAGAATGGTTTGGCCTCAGTCAGGATTTGCTGAGCCTCTACTGTGTATATAACACCATTCTGGAGTTTGCAGGGACTACACAGGTTACAAACTACAGTTCCTACTCTTGTGGGTGGGAGGCTTACGGCACACTTGGAGACACACGAGTAAGGCACCCAGAATAGTTCAAGAAAAACTAACAGGCAAGAAAAATATAACTGTAGGCTGACGAAGAGTCCAGAAAAGGTGAGATCAGTTCAACTGAAGGAATAATGGAGGGTCTATGAGAAAAGTGAGTTTTGTTATTATTTATTCAGGGCAGATGGGGACATCATTTCAGGATCAAAGGCAAACATTTACAGCATGTGAAAAAGTTCAGCCCCTGGAAGAGGGGGTAAAACACTCTCTTTTGGACAAAATTAGGGAACTCAGTGGGACTCCACAGAGAAGCATGTTTGGAGGAGACCAGTCCAGATGTGCAGAACTTGGAGAAAACCAGTGATGCTCCCAGGCTCAGGGACAAAGGGCGACCCAGATGAGGAGGAGGCACCCACAGGCTAAGCGTACAGCCTTGTTTAAAACACAACTTGCAGGGCATCCCTGGTGGCTCAGTGGCCAAGAATCTGTCTGCCAATGCAGGAGACACAGGTTTGATCCCTGATCTGGGAGGATTCCACATGCTGAGGAACAGCCAAGCCCGTGTGCCACAGCTACTGAGCTTGTGCTTTAGAGCCCAGAAGTCACAATTACTGAAGCCCAAAGGCTCTAGAGCTCAGGAGCCACAAGTACTGAAGCCCATGCACCGAGAGCCTGTGCTCCACAATGAGAGGAGCCACTGAAGTGAGAGAAGTCTGAGCACCACAGAGAGAGCGCCGCCCCCCTTGCAACAAGAGAAAAGTCCGTGCGTGGCAACAAACGCCCAGGACAACCAAATAAATAAATACACAATTTTAAAAAACAGACAATATGGAGAGGCAGCAGATGTAGGACATTTTTACTCTTAGCTATTTGGATACAATCAGAGTGTGAATAACTCCAAGGGGTAACTGTCCAAGCAAACATCAAGGAGAACAGAACTAACAAATTCACAAATTGTCACTTGGCTTACACATGGGCCCCAGCATTTTAAAGCCATGACAGAGAATATAGGGTCCAAACTCTTTACAGATGAGAAAACTATAATCCAGGATGTGATCCAGACCCCTGTTGTTGCTCAGACACTAAAGTTGTGTTTGACTTTAAGACCCATGAACTGCAGCCCTCCTGGCTCCTCTGTCCACAGGATTCTCAATGCAAGAATACTGGAGTGGGTTGCCATTTCCTTCTCCAAGGGGTCTTCCTGGACCAGGGACTGAACCCATGTCTCCTGCATCGGCAGGCAGGTTCTTCACCACTGAGCCATCAGCAAAGCCCCCGATCTAGTCCATAGTAATGACAAAATAAACATTTTAATCTCTCTCCAGTTTAGGATTATTTAATCTAGGATGCAATTTCCCCAAGCACATTCTGTAGATGATGCCCCGAGATATTAACAGGCATTCAGCAGGAAAAGGATTGAATGAAATTGAACCACTATGGTGGGGCGGGGGGTGCTTCCCCAGTGGCTCAGACAATAAGGAATCTGCCTGCAATGCAGGAGACCCGGCTTCGATCCCTGGGTAAGAAAGATACCCTGGAGAGAGGAATGGCAACCTACTCCAGTGTTCTTGGCATGGACAGTGGACAACAATAAATACATATAATACATACATATACATAATAAATGTGTGTGTGTGTGTGTGTGTGTACACACATACCCTGTTAATTCCATTTCTCTAGAGAAAGCCTCAAATCTTGATAACTTAGAAGGCTAAGGTGCTTGGGTTCTGGCCTAGCTGAGTGTCCCCTGATGTGCAGTGGGCCTCAGGAGCCTGGGGAGGGTCTTCCCGTAGGACTTCTGCAGAAGTCATGATTATCAAATCAGTCGGTAATAAGTAACTAAGAACAACTCACTATAATTTATGAAGCTTAATGGAATTAATATTTTCCTCCTAAGGGGCCACTCAGGCTAATTAAAATGTCACATTCCTTTGCTTTTTAACTGGAACTATACTTAGTCCAATGTGGTAAAGCTGATTTTCTCAGACTCCTCAGAAAATTCTTAATGGCAGTGCTACATGATTTCAGTTCATGAAAATGAAAAGATCGGGCTTCCTGGTGGTTTAGTGGTTGAGAATCTGTCTGCCAAGGCAGGGGACAAGGGTTCAATCCCCGGTTCAGGAAGATCCTGCGTGCCTCAGGACAGCAAAGCCTGAGCGCCACAGCTCCAGAGCCTGTGCTCCGCAGCCAGGGGAGCCACCACAGAGAAAAGTCCACTCGCCACAGCTAGAGAAAGATCACATAAAGCTGCGAAGACCCAGCACAGTCAAAAATAAAATAAATAAAACTTCAGAGGAAAGAAAATGAGAATTGTTCCTTATTAAATGCGGTTTTATAGATGAAAAAATACTTCAGAACATGAATTGCACAGAGAGAAAGTCTAAATGGCGTTTCTGTTCCAGGCTTTATTCCTAAATCAAGCCAGTGCATCAAACATCAACCTACCTGACTCGGTAGCACGACTCTCCTTCCTGAACTACAGTTAAACATTACAGCTTCAGTTTTTACCCAGAACTGGTTGAAGAAATGGCCACAGGAAGAACATTCCAGCACCTTATATAAACTCAGCACTGAAAATATGTCCCTTATCGTGTCCATATCCTTGACGTATTTACTTCTGTTTTAGCAACAGGAAAAAAAGTTCGCCTCCTCTCCCCAAGATGCTTATTTCTGCAGATTACATAAGCTGTGGCCCTTTCTGCCTTGGCTACCAGGAAGCGCTGGGTGAATTTTCTTCATCTGGATCCATCCCCGCCTTTTTTTATTTCTACACTTCCCTCGTTTCCCCCACATGACATGATTCTCTCTCCCTTGTCCTCTTTCAATACGATCCACTCGGATTGATGCTTTCTGTTGTGAGCTGTCTCAAGCTCTGTTTGGCTGAGATGCGAATCCCATGGCTCAGACTGGTAGCGGTGGAGCCAGGAGGATTTCAAGGTCCCCACCTGGCACACCTGGCGGCCACTCTGTGAAACAGTCTAATAAGTAAACTAAGAACAACTCACTATAATTTATGAAGCTTAATGGAATTAATATTTTCCTCCTAAGGGCCACTCAGGCTAATTAAAATGTCACATTCCTTTGCTTTTTAACTGGAACTATACTTAGTCCAATGTGGTAAAGCTGATTTTCTCAGACTCCTCAGAAAATTCTTAATGGCAGTGCTACATGATTTCAGTTCATGAAAATGAAAAGATCGGGCTTCCTGGTGGTTTAGTGGTTGAGAATCTGTCTGCCAAGGCAGGGGACAAGGGTTCAATCCCCGGTTCAGGAAGATCCTGCGTGCCTCAGGACAGCAAAGCCTGAGCGCCACAGCTCCAGAGCCTGTGCTCCGCAGCCAGGGGAGCCACCACAGAGAAAAGTCCACTCGCCACAGCTAGAGAAAGATCACATAAAGCTGCGAAGACCCAGCACAGTCAAAAATAAAATAAATAAAACTTCAGAGGAAAGAAAATGAGAATTGTTCCTTATTAAATGCGGTTTTATAGATGAAAAAATACTTCAGAACATGAATTGCACAGAGAGAAAGTCTAAATGGCGTTTCTGTTCCAGGCTTTATTCCTAAATCAAGCCAGTGCATCAAACATCAACCTACCTGACTCGGTAGCACGACTCTCCTTCCTGAACTACAGTTAAACATTACAGCTTCAGTTTTTACCCAGAACTGGTTGAAGAAATGGCCACAGGAAGAACATTCCAGCACCTTATATAAACTCAGCACTGAAAATATGTCCCTTATCGTGTCCATATCCTTGACGTATTTACTTCTGTTTTAGCAACAGGAAAAAAAGTTCGCCTCCTCTCCCCAAGATGCTTATTTCTGCAGATTACATAAGCTGTGGCCCTTTCTGCCTTGGCTACCAGGAAGCGCTGGGTGAATTTTCTTCATCTGGATCCATCCCCGCCTTTTTTTATTTCTACACTTCCCTCGTTTCCCCCACATGACATGATTCTCTCTCCCTTGTCCTCTTTCAATACGATCCACTCGGATTGATGCTTTCTGTTGTGAGCTGTCTCAAGCTCTGTTTGGCTGAGATGCGAATCCCATGGCTCAGACTGGTAGCGGTGGAGCCAGGAGGGGATTTCAAGGTCCCCACCTGGCACACCTGGCGGCCACTCTGTGAAACAGGCACCTTCAAGCCCTCGCCCTGCGCCGAGAGGCCTGAGCCGTCTTCCGGCTGGCTTTCTGGTGACCGCATGTCAGACCCCCACGTGGAGCCCCTGTGCTTCCAGGTGCTCCCGGGACAACGCCCTAGGAAGTACGAGTCCCCCAGCACAGGGTCCAGAGGCCGTCTGTTCCTGCCTCCGGAGCGGCTCCACGTCTGGGCTGCTGGCTCCTGGGCAGATTTAAGGAACTGGACCCACCACGGCAGATGCTGCTGGAAGGAAACGAGCAGGAAGGGGTAGCCCAGATCCGGTATGCCTTACACACACCACACAGGAATGACACCACCAACGGCAGTAATACTACAGGCTATGCCTCTGCAACAGGCCCCTGACTACAGGGCCACTGCTCCTCACGACAGCCCTCTGAGACACTCACTACCCCTGTCTGGGAGATGAGTGGCACCTGGGTCTGCTTTCCTGAAAGGCTACCACTGCCTGGAGGTGCAGGGCACCTATGTGCAGGTGAAGGACTCTCAGCTGAAGTCCTCATGGGTTCCTGAGAACAGCCAACGAGACGCCTGTCACACCAGTCCCTCTACGAGCCAAGCTGGGGCTTCCCTGGTGGCTTAGTGGTAAATAAACCCCCTTGCCAATGCAGGAGACACAGGTTTGATCCCTGGATCAGGAAGATCCCCTGGAGAAGGTATATGGCAACCCATCCAGTGTTCGTGCCTGGAAAATCCCATGGACAGAGGAGCCTGGTGGGCCACAGTCCATGGGGTTACAAAAGAGTCAGACACAACTGAGCAACTGAGCACCACCATCCACAAATGAACAAACCTACAAAAGCTTTGACAGGTGGGACAAAAGCGATTGTGACCCACCCCAGGCATGTCCCTCCTTCCCAACCTAGTGGACTCTATCTGGATGAACGTGTGGCATGAACACAAGAACGGACTCCGTGCCCTTGTCCTCATCCACAGCTGGGAGGTGGCATGTGAGGGGTAAATGAACATCAGCAGGGATCGTGGCAGCGGGGGTTGGGGGAGCTGGTTCCTACATACATAGAAGTGTTGTATACCGACAGCTGATTCACTTTGCTGTCCAGCAGAAACTGATACCACACTGTGAAGCCACTATCCTGCAATATTTTTTTAAAATAAGGTGAGTAAGAAATAAATACAGACATTGACCGCAATCTAGACAGGCCACCTCGGTAAAGAGCAGAAGTGAGAAAGCACCCACTTCGAAACTTCCCGCTGCTTGGGGCCAAAAAGGCCAGGCCTCCCACCCACTTCCTGTGCAGGGACGCTGAGTGTCCCTCACAAAATACTGGCTCCTCTGTTGTTGTTTTTGGAAAACAAGCGCTTCCTTCCAAGATCCCCCTCCTGGTTAATATCTGTGCTCAGGACTTCGTGTCCCTGGACGCATTACTGTGGATTTGTCCAGGTTCGAGATCTCGATTCTGGGATTTCCTCCTCATCTTCCCAGTCTCTCCGGACCCTGCTGAGTTATGATCCAGACCTCCTCCGGCCTAGAGGATGCAAGGGGACCCCACCCCATGCCTTAGTCTTCCTCCTCGCTTCCCCGGCCGCCAAGACATGGCTCCCTGCCAATGTGGTTATGCACATTAGAGTCATTTACTGAGCCCAATAAAAGAGGGGAGGGGCTACCTTGCTGGTCCAATGGCTAAGAATCCACGCTTCCCCACGCAGAGGGCCCAGGTTCAATTCCCAGTCAGGGAACTAGAACCCAAATGCCTCAACTGAAAAAAAAAAAAAAAATCCACATGCCACAACTAACACAACTAACACCCAGCACAAATTTTTTAAAAAATTAAGAGAAAAGGAAACGCCCTTGGGGCCAACACCACCCCTGCAGAGACTGCCCTTTGTCATCCTCACCCTGTGCCCCGCTCTTGGTTAGGACATCTCCCTGGGAGGGCAGCTACAAGCCTCTGCACTCTGTGAACATGAAGGTCTGGAACCCTGAGGCTGAACCTGCAGAAGGATGCCAGAACGGCTCACTGGGGTGGGGTCTGGGGCCTCAAGGTTGCGGGGATAAATTCTTCCTGCTACACCTGCAGCCCCCTCAGGGCCACGCCCTGGCTCTGCTCTCCCAGGCTCCCTGGACTGGCACTCTCCCAGACAGAAGCTGTGCTGTGCTGAAGGGCTGCTATGCAGCACAGCATTGAATCTGTGCTGGGGTGTCTGGGCACGCATTTCCTCCTGCCATGCCTTGGGCTGTGCAGTCTGAAAACTCAGACTGTTTCTGAGTCCCTCGGGTCTCTCCATAGACCCCCTTCCACCAGGAGCTCCATCAGTGTTGGCTGCCTGATCCATCAGGAGGAAAGGTGATTAGGGAACAAGGAACTGAGAACATCCATGAAAACATTTGAGAGCACAGACAATAATAATAAACTCGTGCGTTTCCACAGCAGTGGTTAAGAGCTGGATTCTTACAACCACCTTCTAGGGAAAAGCAGGGCAGGTGTTACTTTGCCCATTTCACAGATGAGGAAATTGAGGCTGTGCAAGATGAAATTACATCCCCAAGTCACATAGCAAATTGGTGCAGGACCAAGGCTGGAAGGCTGGTCTCCCAAGGACTTGACTGATGCAGGGTCTACCATCCTAAGGCTCCAAAAGAGAAAGGAAGGAGGGGAGAAAACAACCTGAGGGTCCATCAGTGAGTGAATGGATAAAGAAGATTTTATATATTTATACATATCATATTGTATATAATACATATATATACATATACAATCTTATTTATCCATTCAGTATCCATTATGTTGGGGTTTTCCAGGGGGCACTAATGGTAAAGAATCCACCTACCAACACATGAGACACAAGAGATGTGAGTTGGATCCCTGGGTCAGGAAGATCCCCTGGAGAAGAGAATGGCAACCCACTCTAGTATTCTTGCCTGGAAAATCCCCTGGACAGAGGACCCTGGCTGGCTACAGTCCATGGGGTCACAAAGAGTCAGACATGACTGAGCGTGCACACACACACACACACACATCCATTATAGTAATATACCTGTATTCATTATTATAAGATTTTATATACCCACACATATACAATGGAATATTATTCAGCCATAAGAAAGAAGGAAATCCTGCCATTTGCAATTTGGCCCGGGAAACCTTTGGAAAGGTTGCGGGATAAATTCTTCCTGCTACACCTGCAGCCCCCTCAGGGCCACGCCCTGGCTCTGCTCTCCCAGGCTCCCTGGACTGGCACTCTCCCAGACAGAAGCTGTGCTGTGCTGAAGGGCTGCTATGCAGCACAGCATTGAATCTGTGCTGGGGTGTCTGGGCACGCATTTCCTCCTGCCATGCCTTGGGCTGTGCAGTCTGAAAACTCAGACTGTTTCTGAGTCCCTCGGGTCTCTCCATAGACCCCCTTCCACCAGGAGCTCCATCAGTGTTGGCTGCCTGATCCATCAGGAGGAAAGGTGATTAGGGAACAAGGAACTGAGAACATCCATGAAAACATTTGAGAGCACAGACAATAATAATAAACTCGTGCGTTTCCACAGCAGTGGTTAAGAGCTGGATTCTTACAACCACCTTCTAGGGAAAAGCAGGGCAGGTGTTACTTTGCCCATTTCACAGATGAGGAAATTGAGGCTGTGCAAGATGAAATTACATCCCCAAGTCACATAGCAAATTGGTGCAGGACCAAGGCTGGAAGGCTGGTCTCCCAAGGACTTGACTGATGCAGGGTCTACCATCCTAAGGCTCCAAAAGAGAAAGGAAGGAGGGGAGAAAACAACCTGAGGGTCCATCAGTGAGTGAATGGATAAAGAAGATTTTATATATTTATACATATCATATTGTATATAATACATATATATACATATACAATCTTATTTATCCATTCAGTATCCATTATGTTGGGGTTTTCCAGGGGGCACTAATGGTAAAGAATCCACCTACCAACACATGAGACACAAGAGATGTGAGTTGGATCCCTGGGTCAGGAAGATCCCCTGGAGAAGAGAATGGCAACCCACTCTAGTATTCTTGCCTGGAAAATCCCCTGGACAGAGGACCCTGGCTGGCTACAGTCCATGGGGTCACAAAGAGTCAGACATGACTGAGCGTGCACACACACACACACATCCATTATAGTAATATACCTGTATCCATTATTATAAGATTTTATATACCCACACATATACAATGGAATATTATTCAGCCATAAGAAAGAAGGAAATCCTGCCATTTGCAATGGCTGGACCTGGAGCACATTATGCCATGTGAGATAAGTCAGAGAAAGAAAAAATACTCTATGATATCACTCACATGTAAAACCTAAAACCCAAACTTGTTAAAGCAAGGGAGTCCCTCCGCAGGCCCCCTCCTTTCAGATTATATTAAACTCTGACTCTGTCTAAATGAGTTCATTTACAAATTTCGAGCAATCATCTTTTCAATGTGCAGATTGTATTTAGTAATCTTTTAACCAAGAATTTTATCACACTAATTTTTCAGTGTCATTTGTTGTCTGAAATAATATAATCATCCAAATATTCAGTTCAGTCGCTCAGTCGCATCCGACTCTTTGTGACCCCGTGGCCTGTAGCCCACCAGGCTTCCCTGTCCTCACCATCTCCCAGAGCTTGCTCAAACTAATGTCCATTGAGTCAAAATATCATTACACTACTATTAACTAGGTTTCAGTATATCGGTGTTTATTTCATTGTGTTAAATGTATACATTTATAGATAAATAAAATGCATGCACACCTTAGAAAAACAGGTGGTGATCAGGGGATGGGGCTGGAGGGATAAGGCGGATGTTGTTTAAGGGCACAGACTTGCAACACATTAACAAAGAAGCCCTAGAGATGCAATGCTCAGCCCAGTGAACACACACACATGTAATACACGCATGATAACCACCAAACTGGCTAAGAGACCAGAATGTAATGATTCTAGCCACTGAAAAGAAAGGTTACTTTTGTAACATGACAGAGATGCTAATTATCACTACAAGGGCAATCATGTGACAATCTATAAATGGATCAAATTAACATGTTGTACAGCTTACATGTATGCAACATTATCTGTCAAATGTATTTAAATTACAAAAAAAAAAGAAATGAAAAAAAGAAACGGACGGCAACTCGGAGATGGCTTCATCATAATACGTCCTTATTTAATCATCTTACCTGCAAATTCAAGTGCAGGTGCTTCCTACGTGACGGACGGTCAGTTCCACCAGGCTAAGGGTTTGGGGACCCGTAGGCTCTGAGGGCAGACATGGCCTATAAGGAGACCTCACCCTCGCAGCTCTCAGCTTAAAGAGGGGCCAGAGGCCAGCACTACTTGGGGGCTGAGACCAGGAATGAGGAGAAGGAGGAGGTGATAGAGAGGTGTGGACCAATGGTCAAGAACAGAGAGGGAGGCTGGGAGGGGGCACCAAGACAGACATGGAAGGGAAGAGGAGAGGAGGCTGAGGAGCCCGCACGAGGAGGAGGAATGGAAGAGAAGCAACAGAGAAGAGGTGAAGCAGGGACAGGAGAAGAAGGATGCACGCTTCTCCCAGGTCTCTGCATTTCCTGCTTAAAGAGACCATCCTGGGGCAGAGAAGCACTAGCCAGGGCATTAAAGTGTGCTCACCTTCTGTCCAAGTATCGGCCAGCAGACACAAAAACACAGGCAGCAAGATATAAATCGAAGAAATGAAGAGAATATTAGCTATTCAGATAAGCCAGAGAGAGGAGAAGAAATATATATATGCTTTGAAGTCAGAGGAAAGACCAAAGAAAAAGAGGCAGAAGGCAGGTTCGGTGAGGACACCCCCACAGGGAAGGGGACACCTCCGTCCGAGGCTGACTTGGGTCATATGAGCAGACCAGGAGCGAATCAGCCGCAGAGGGGCAGAGCCCAGATTTAAGATGGCGCCCGTGCCGGAGGACAGTGGTATGGGAATGAAGGGTCAGGAGACGGGGCAGAGCAGTGCAGCTGAAGCGGAGGAGGTCACAGCACGGTCCTTGTGGAGCCAAGACATTCCGGCGTGCAAGCCCATTTAAACAGGTACCTTTTCCTGGCAAGCTGTTTGGAGCTATGTGTGTACCCATTTGCTCACTGTTCAACAGTCATCTGTCCACCTGTCCTGGATGTGCTGTCCATCTTAGTAAGTCTATTAGAACAGAACCCATAGACCTCCTCCTTCCTGAGTAAGGGATGTGTGGTGAGGCATCCCACGGGATGATATGTGAGGATTGCTGGGGCCACAGATTTGGTGGTGGTGAGGATGGTGTAAACACAGCCCAAGGTGCTAATCCAAACATGCCGCTACTCTAACTGGGTCACAGACAGTGGAGAGGGCGATAGGAAGGCAGGGATGAGCATGCTTGTGCAGAAATCAGCAAACAGGAGCCTCCATTAATGACAGGGACGGGGGACGTGAAGGGAGAGGCAGTTAGAGTGGTGAAGTCGTGATCTTGGCAAAGCCCGGTCAATGCTTGGGAGATAAAGTATATGTGTGGAGAGAGGGGTGACAGACCACTCCCGGTACAACCAGCGAAGGGGAAACTGAGGAGCCAGGAGGAGGAATGGAAGAGAAGCAACAGAGAAGAGGTGAAGCAGGGACAGGAGAAGAAGGATGCACGCTTCTCCCAGGTTCTCTGCATTTCCTGCTTAAAGAGACCATCCTGGGGCAGAGAAGCACTAGCCAGGGCATTAAAGTGTGCTCACCTTCTGTCCAAGTATCGGCCAGCAGACACAAAAACACAGGCAGCAAGATACAAATCGAAGAAATGAAGAGAATATTAGCTATTCAGATAAGCCAGAAAGAGGAGAAGAAATATATACATGCTTTGAAGTCAGAGGGAAGACCAAAGAAAAAGAGGCAAAAGGCAGGTTCGGTGAGGACACCCCCACAGGGAAGGGGACGCCTCCGTCCGAGGCTGACTTGGGTCATATGAGCAGACCAGGAGCGAATCAGCCGCAGAGGGGCAGAGCCCAGATTTAAGATGGCGCCCGTGCCGGAGGACAGTGGTATGGGAATGAAGGGTCAGGAGACGGGGCAGAGCAGTGCAGCTGAAGCGGAGGAGGTCACAGCACGGTCCTTGTGGAGCCAAGACATTCCCGGGCCCAAGCCCATTTAAACAGGTACCTTTTCCTGGCAAGCTGTTTGGAGCTATGTGTGTACCCGTTTGCTCACTGTTCAACAGTCATCTGTCCACCTGTCCTGGATGTGCTGTCCATCTTAGTAAGTCTATTAGAACAGAACCCATAGACCTCCTCCTTCCTGAGTAAGGGATGTGTGGTGAGGCATCCCACAGGATGATATGTGAGGATTGCTGGGGCCACAGATTTGGTGGTGGTGAGGATGGTGTAAACACAGCCCAAGGTGCTAATCCAAACATGCCGCTACTCTAACTGGGTCACAGACAGTGGAGAGGGCGACAGGAAGGCAGGGATGAGCATGCTTGTGCAGAAATCAGCAAACAGGAGCCTCCATTAATGACGGGGACGGGGGACGTGAAGGGAGAGGCAGTTAGAGTGGTGAAGTCGTGATCTTGGCAAAGCCCGGTCAATGCTTGGGAGATAAAGTATATGTGTGTGTGAGAGAGAGGGGTCGCCCACAGACCACTCCCGGTACAACCAGAGAGTCACCTGCCCTGGGGCCCTTCCAGGAAACACCTCCGAAATCCAGTCACTACCCACCCCTTGACCCTAAAACACCTAATAAAAAAGAAGAGCCAATCTGCGGTGGAAATCTGTGGACATGCGCCCTTTCTCTTGGGAGGTGTTTGCTCGATTTCCTTATGCAAGGAAGCCATCACCCAGGAATTCTCCAGGAAATTTTTAAAAAGAATTATCTAATGACTGAAAAGCACTTCGAAAATGATCTCAACTATGGGGTTCTCCTGAGGATCTTTTTCCTCAAGGTGGCGCTAGTGGAAAAGAACCTGTCTGCCAATACAGGAGATGGAAGAGACCCTGGTTCAATCCCTGAGTCGGGAAGATCCCCTGGAGGAGCGCATGACAACTCACTCCAGTCTTCTGGCCTGGAGAAGCCCACGGACAGAGGAGCCTGGTGGGCCCCAGACCACAGGGTCGCACAAGGTCAGACTGAAGTGACTGAGCACACGCACACGCGCTGACGTCAGAGCCCCACTCCGCACAGCTGTCAAGGTCACAGTCCCCGCTGGGCCAGGGCGTGAGCACTGTGAACACACCTCCCAGATGATACTGGTCAGCCCACGTGAGAAAGAACCTTTGCTTTTACAAAAGCCACCCCACCCCACATTAGTGACAGCGTCCCAACCAGAGACAGCGTCTTCACAGCAAGCCCGGCACTCGTCTCCCTGCCTGCTGCCCGCTGCCCACTCTGTAGGCAAGGCTTGCTGTCTGTCTTGTTGCTGTGTGTCTGTGTGCGTGTGTGCTCAGTCATGTGTGACTCTGTGACCTCATGGACTGTAGCCCATCAAACTCCTCTGTCCACGGCATTTTCCAGGCAAGAATACTGGAACGGGTTGCCACTTCCTACTCCAAGGATCTTCCTGACCCAGGGATCGAACCCATATCCCCTTCATCTCCTGCTCTGGCAGGTGGATTCTATACCACTGCGCCGCTCTAAAGAAATCCCTGGGGCCTTTCTTGGTGGTCCAGTGGCTGGGGGTTCACCTTCCAATGCAGGAGGTACAGGTTCAATCTCTGGTCAAGGAGCTAAGATCTCACATGCCTCATGACCAAAAAACCAAAAGATAAAACAGAAGCAATATTGTAGCAAATTCAATAAAGACTTTCAGAAAAGAATTTCAGACCAGTTATTTGAAAAAGAAAAAAAGAAATGCCTGGCTGGGTTGGACGGAGGGAGAAGGGGCTATAAGGAGAAATTGAGAAGCTGGACCATGGCAATGTTCAGCTTCTTGTGGAGCCCCTCCCAGCGATGCTCTGAGCGGCACGGTCTTCCATACACCAACACTGGGCTCCCCAGGGAGGCAAGCACGATACAACTCCACAAAACCACGTCCCACCCAGCCCCATTCCCAACATTATTCACATCCATCCAGCCCTCCGGAGGCCCCAAACCGGGGAGAAACACGCTCTTACTTTCTTGGTGGGAACTTTGATCTTCAAGAATTCCGCCTCTCGAGCCAGCACCTGCCATGGGGCGTGGATCCGGACAAAGACAGAGCCCTGGCTTTTGCTCTGTAAGGGACAAAGAAGAAGAAACAGAAACACTCAGGAGGACATAGCTGAGATTCCTGGCTCCCCGGTTCTTCCAAACAAGAAGCCCAGACCTGTTATTCCTTCCGTCTCTGGTTTTTGTTCTCTTTATACCTCACTGGGGGCCAGCCCCCTCCCACCCCAGCCCCTCCCACCCAGACCCCATCCATCCACTCCGGTCCAGAAATCCTCTCAACCAGAGTGGGGAAGCGCTCCCAGAGAGCAGTCCCTGGGGGTCTGGTGACTTCAGAGGAGAAGAGGCATTAAAACAGTCGTGTTCACAGGTTTAAAATGTACGCAATCAGTCTTCACAGAAATCCCATTAACGTTTTAACAGAAGCAGAGCTGATTTATAACAGCGTGTTAGTTTCAGGTGCTCGGCACTGTGATTCGGTAGGCTTGCAGAGTCTGTGTCATCATGGGTTGTGACAAGATAATGGGAACGATCCGATGCTGCCCAGCGAGTCCTCATCATCTGTTTTCTATATGAGAGTGGCAGCAGCTCATCATCAGAGAACAGTCTGGAACCTGCCTCCGTACCGACACTTTCATTGTTCAGTTTGTATTTTTGTTCTACAATTTGTGCCTGAGCCCAACTCACAAAAGTGGTTCAGCTGGGCCTCCCTGGTGGTCCAGTGGGTAAAGAGTCCGCCTTGCAGTGCAAGAGGCACCTGTTTGATCCCTGGCCCAGGAAGATCCCACGTACTGCAGAGCGGCTGGACCAGTGTGCCCAATTATGAGCCAGCTCCCTAGAGCACACGCGCCTGGAGCCAGTGCTCTGCGATGTGAGAAGCCACTGCGATGGGAGGCCCACACAGGCCGAAGAGTAAAGACGGATGAAAACAAATTTAAATAAATAAATACACGAGTTCAAAATTTTTTTTTAAAATCTTTAAGTTAAAAAAAAGGTTCATCTAAGCCTATAATGGGCTTCCCTGGTGGCTCAGTGGTAAAGAACCCGCCTGCCAAGCAGGAGATGCAGGTTCGATTCCTGGGTGGGGAAGATCTCCTGGAGGAGGAAAGGGCAAACCACTCGTCTTCTTGCCTGGAGAATCCCACGGACAGAGGAGCCTGGAGGACTAGAGTCCATAGGGTCACAAAGAGTCGGACATGACTCAGCAACTAAACAACAACAGAATATGATGATATAAATAATAAATGTAAGCGGTACGACTCAATGTAATGTCCTAAACATAGATCATGGGCAGGGTCCACGTGTGAACATGGCTGTGGATCCAGGTCCCCTCTTAGTGGACAAATTTCACCCCAAAACTGGAAAGTAAGGAAAGGAAATGCAATGATGAATATCTGAAAATTAGGTTTTATTGACTCCGCAGCTCATTTGGCCCCAGACAGGGTCTACTATAAAAAATGGTTCAATTATTACAGTTTCTTCTCATCTACAAAGAAAACCTCAAATCTTTTTCAGAACAAGCACACAAAGGGGGAAAAAACCACTTTCTGATATTAATATAACTTGTCACTAAAAAATGAAAAAGACCCAAACAAGTAGGAAACCATGGGCAAAAGCCCCAGTATTGCTGTGGAGCTTCTAAAACTACCTGCAAAATCAAGCATGAACACTGTGCTCACAAAGATAGCAGCACAGGCTTCCCTTGTGGTCCAGTGGGTGGAGAGTCCGCCTTGCAGTGCAGCGGGCACGGGTTTGATCCCTGGCCCTGGGAGGATCCCTTGTGCCACAGAGCAGCTGGATCGGTGTGTCCAATTGTGAGCCAGCTCTCTGGAGCGTATGTGCCCAGAGCCGGTACTCTGCACCGACGGGGGCCACTGCGGTGGGAGACCCACACAGGCCAGAGAATGAGGATGGATGAAAATAAATGAATAGAAGACCAATGAAAGAAGCCAAACTTTAAAAAAGAGAAAGAAAGAAAGCGGCAAAAGCCAATAGCACGACTCCTCATCCAGGCACTGCTGGGAATCCCAGAGCCCCGCCTGATGCTGGCCTGCGTGTCACTGACAGTCAGGATAAAGCTACTGAGGACAGAGTGGGGACCAGCTCCTCGTCTGTGTGCTCTGCAGAGACGAGTTCCCAGTGTCCTGTCCCATTCGCCACTTCCCCCTGCCTCACCCCACATACCCACGCTATGGAGAAAGGAGGCTTTGGTGGTTTTCTAGGCGATTTGTGAAGCAGGAGGCACAGAGACCAGGACTGAGCAACAGCACTACGTGCAGTGGAAATGATGCTTCTCACAGAAAAGCAGCAACAACCCTCTGCAAAGTCATCCTCAAAGACCAGCCGATGTCCGCTGACAGAGGTCTCAGGCTAGCTCTGATGATTCTACCAAAGGCATCCTCACACACCCTCCCGTGTGCCAGGCGGAGAACTGGGTGGCTGGGAGAAGGCTGCTGACCCCACTGAAGTGACTGGCTATGATGGGGCTCACACAGGTTGTTGAGATGATAAGCAAGACAAGAAGACACTTGATGCTGCTCGTCATGAGAACGAAGACCATCTCTCTGACCCTGAATGGCACACTCCATGATCCCCACGATAATTCAGACATCCAGATGCTATGCCCACCTCAGGGTGAAAGCTGCTGACTTCTAAGGCAGGACAATGAAGAAGAAAGCAGGATTTCATAAGAAGATGAACTGTGGTCTAAAAGCCTTGGACAGTCTAGAATTGACAGGAAAAAAAAGCAAAAGCAAAAGTCAACTCGCTCAGTCATGTCCAACTCTTTGCAACCCCAAGGACGAGCCATGGTATTCTCCAGGCAAGAATACTGGAGTGGGTAGCCATTCCCTTCGCCAGGGGATCTTCCCAAACCAGGGATCGAACCCAGGTCTCCCACACTGCAAGCAGATTCTTTACCAATCCAGACACCCATCACCGCGACACATCTTCACTGAGTGAACTGTGTGCCTGGAGCGATGGCGGAGGTCGTGTGCTTCAGCTCACAGAATATCCATAGGGTACCGTCACCTCTCTACTGTACTGTGGAGGACGTCAAGGCAGGCAAAATTCAAACAATTTGTCCAACGTTACACAGATAGGATTTTTATAAAAACTAAATTGAGGGATGCCCTTGGTGGTTCCAAGGTTGATACTTTGAGCTTCCACTGCAGGGGGCTCGGGTTCAATCCCCAGCCTGGGAACTAAGATCCTACATGCTCCATAGCATGGTCAAAAAAATAAAGTTATATTTTTTAAAAAAGAGGATCTGAATTCAGGAAGTCTACCACAAAGGAGGAGATGGTTAGACGGCATCACCAGCTCAATGGGCATGAGTTTGAGCAAACTCCAGGAGATGCTGAAGGACAGGCAAGCCTGGCGTGCTGCAGCCCATGCAGTCACCAAGAGTCAGACACGACTGAGCAACTGAATTGAACTGAACATTCCACCTGGCAGTTTTATGCCCTAATCAGAGACAGACGGGACATTTACTACACATGGCTAAAAACCACATCCAAGGGCTGCAGAGAACACCAAGACATGCCTTTTAGAGTAAAGGTGACTCAGAAGGTGAGAGGAATCTAAGACGCTGTCCTAGGATGAGACTCTGAGTCTCTGGGACCCTAAGTGGGCACAGCTCCAAGGAAACCCTGAAAGTGTCTTTCAGTGGGAAATCGCTCCGATTTCTCTTCCACCTATGACAACGATCCCAGGACTGTCAGACAGAGTCATCGATCACGTGCTGCGGCTTTGAACAGTAATCTAAGCTCTTTTCATTTAGGAAAAGAAAGAGGAAGAAAGGAAATCAGCTGCAGAGCTGACCTGAAGCCCCAGAAATGATGTTTTCGGTGAAAGACAGCAATCGGTACCATCGCTCTTCCTAAGATGAAATCATGACCATTCCCGATCTTAAAATACCTGGTTTCATCTGTTTTTAAATTGCGGGTGAACCCCTTTTTCAGCTTTATCTGGAAGTGGTGGCTCACGAGTGCAGCAAAAGCCCATCACACAGCTTCAGGTGTCTGAGCACAGTTAGGAGGGCCAGCGTTCACTGGTGGCTTTTGTGGCAGACTGTGTGCTGTCCCCTAACAGCCGTTCTTCTTTTCTTTGTTTTTCTTTATTTATTTGGCTTCATCAGGTCTTAGTTGTGTCATGTGGGATCTTTCATTGTGGTTCATGGACTCTACAGTTGTGGTGCTCAGGCCTAGCTGCTCAGCAGCAGGTGGGATCTTCATTCCAGAACCACAGCATGAACCCGCATTTCCTGGTAGATTCTTAACCACTAGACCACCAGGGAAGGGAAGGGAAGTGCTAGTCACTCAGTGGTGTCTGACTCTTTGTGATCCCACAGACTGTAGCCCACCAGGCTCCTCTGTCCGTGGGATTCTCCAGGCAAGAACACTGGAGTGGGCTGCCATTCCCTTCTCCAGGGGCTGAACCCGGATCTCCCACATTGCAGGCAGCAAGTTCCACCAGAGAGGTCCCTCCTCTATTTTTTAACCAAGCACATGGCCTTCCAGAAGAAGACAGCATTCCCCTTGAAGTTAGGTGTGACTATAACACTAATTCCTGGCCAACAGTAGTATAGGTCGGGGGTGGAACAGCTCCTAGAAAACCCCTGCAAAGATGCAAGTGGGTGACTTCTGCCCCTCTCTCCTCTTCCCTATCCCTGGTTCTATGGCCTGAAATTCACACAGAGACATGTCAAAGCCACCTCAAGGTCAAAGTCAAGGCCCAAAGCAGCAAAATATCAAGAGAGAAGTTGTGTCTCAAGAGCCACCCCTCAAGGTCTAGGATGAGACTCTGAGTCTCTGGGACCCTAAGTGGGCACAGCTCCAAGGAAACCCTGAAAGTGTCTTTCAGTGGGAAATCGCTCCGATTTCTCTTCCACCTATGACAACGATCCCAGGACTGTCAGACAGAGTCATCGATCACGTGCTGCGGCTTTGAACAGTAATCTAAGCTCTTTTCATTTAGGAAAAGAAAGAGGAAGAAAGGAAATCAGCTGCAGAGCTGACCTGAAGCCCCAGAAATGATGTTTTCGGTGAAAGACAGCAATCGGTACCATCGCTCTTCCTAAGATGAAATCATGACCATTCCCGATCTTAAAATACCTGGTTTCATCTGTTTTTAAATTGCGGGTGAACCCCTTTTTCAGCTTTATCTGGAAGTGGTGGCTCACGAGTGCAGCAAAAGCCCATCACACAGCTTCAGGTGTCTGAGCACAGTTAGGAGGGCCAGCGTTCACTGGTGGCTTTTGTGGCAGACTGTGTGCTGTCCCCTAACAGCCGTTCTTCTTTTCTTTGTTTTTCTTTATTTATTTGGCTTCATCAGGTCTTAGTTGTGTCATGTGGGATCTTTCATTGTGGTTCATGGACTCTACAGTTGTGGTGCTCAGGCCTAGCTGCTCAGCAGCAGGTGGGATCTTCATTCCAGAACCACAGCATGAACCCGCATTTCCTGGTAGATTCTTAACCACTAGACCACCAGGGAAGGGAAGGGAAGTGCTAGTCACTCAGTGGTGTCTGACTCTTTGTGATCCCACAGACTGTAGCCCACCAGGCTCCTCTGTCCGTGGGATTCTCCAGGCAAGAACACTGGAGTGGGCTGCCATTCCCTTCTCCAGGGGCTGAACCCGGATCTCCCACATTGCAGGCAGCAAGTTCCACCAGAGAGGTCCCTCCTCTATTTTTTAACCAAGCACATGGCCTTCCAGAAGAAGACAGCATTCCCCTTGAAGTTAGGTGTGACTATAACACTAATTCCTGGCCAACAGTAGTATAGGTCGGGGGTGGAACAGCTCCTAGAAAACCCCTGCAAAGATGCAAGTGGGTGACTTCTGCCCCTCTCTCCTCTTCCCTATCCCTGGTTCTATGGCCTGAAATTCACACAGAGACATGTCAAAGCCACCTCAAGGTCAAAGTCAAGGCCCAAAGCAGCAAAATATCAAGAGAGAAGTTGTGTCTCGACTCAGGAGTGTCCCAGCCGTCCTGGGCTGCCTACAGGATTCTGATGTGAAAGGTACATTTCCACCTTGCTGAGTCCCTGTGGGTTTAGAGGCTCTATGAACTCCAAGCCAACCATATATTAACTGGTGCAAGATTGCTTCCCACTGTGGACGTCGTTGTCCCCTTCAGCAAAGCTCGCTGCTTCTCCATTCTGCTCAAATGGAAATGGTTTCTTCAAAGGAAAAGGGACAAGAACTGGAAGAATGGAGGGCTGTGTTCAGCTGGTTTATTAAAGCTGAAAGAAATCTGAAATGCAAGTGAGTTGGCCTATTTCAAAAAAAAAAAAAAGGAAAAGGGACACTGGAATGCAGCTGCACTGGTGCTGACATCTAGTCATCATGTGTCTTTGATGCTGCATGACATCGTCAGCTTCTCATGAAAAGAGCAACAGAGAGCTGATGCAAAACGCTAGCTGGTGTGACTGACTACATCTCCTGGAAAAATAATATGTGAAAATCCCTCAGCAGAACTGTCACCAAATGCAGAAGCTCTTTTCTACTAACCCAGGAGTCAAAAATTGGAGCTTAACATAGATTGAGTTAAAACAAACAAACAGGCCCCTGTTCTCCCAGCCCAGCTTACTTCCATTCTGCCCTCGATCTGGATTCTTTTAGGCCAGCGGTCCCCAGTCTTTTGGGCACTGAGGACTGGTTTCATGGAAGAAAATGTTTTTGTGGACTGGGGTCGGGGATTGTTTCAGGACACTTCAGGAGCATCACAGTTGTTGTGTGTTTTATTTCTACTGTTATTCCATCAGCTCCACCTCAGATCATCGGGTTTTCAGCATAGGCGCGTGTGCGAAGTTGCTTTAGTCGTCGTGTCCGATTCTTTGCAACCCTATGAACCGTACCCCACCAGGCTCCTCTGTCCATGAAATTCTCCAGGCAAGAATACCAGGGTGGGCATTCATGCCCTCCCAACCCAGGGATCAAACCTATATCTCTTAAGTTTCCTGCATTGGCAGGGGGGCTTCTTTACCACTGGGCCATCTGGAAAGCCTCCCGTCAGCACAGGATGGGACTAGAAAGAGCCTGGGTTTTGGATTCAAACAGATTAGAACCTGGGTACTGGATGTTAGAGCTGTAGGACACCGGTCAAGTCACTTAACCAAGGGAGCCACGGTGTCTTCATGTGAACGAGAAGGATGAGAAATACTGCAGAGGGACCTGAGGATGAGAGACAGCATGCGAGGTTCTTGCTGGGATGCTGAAATGTGGATCATTCGCTAGGTGTCAGCCACGGTGAAGACTGGGCTTCACTCTTCTCAGCCAACATGACAGCTTCCTGACCTCGGGGACAGTATCTGACACTACATGTGTGTTCCCGAGCACCTGGTACAAGCTGGACACAGAGCAGATCCTCAGGGAGCTCTTGCAAAGGGTAGAAGAGATTGGTGGCTCAGAGGGTAAAGAATCCTCCTCCAATGCAGGAGACTTGGGTTCAGTCCCTGGTCAGTCAGGAAGTTCCCCTGGAAAAGGGAGTGGCAACCCACCCCAGTATTCTAGCCTGGAGAATTCCTGCCACGGAGGAGCCTGGCAGGCTACAGTCCATGGGGTTGCAGAGAGTCGGACTGCACACATACAAGCAGGCACACGCTATTAGATTAAAATCTTGGTTTGTTTCCTGCCTAGAAGTTTCTGTGTGCTCAATCACTCAGTCATCATAGTCCTGGTATTGTTCAAGCTTCCACCTGGTCAGGAGCCTTGCAGAGACCTCGAGGGAGGACATCTCTGCTCCTCTCAGTGGCCCCAGGGACTCCCTGCACCTGCAGCCACTGCTCCCGTCCTTAGAGGCCTAGGGTGTCAGCACGAGCTTATCCAGATGCTCGCGAAACAGCCTGAACTGAACTGGAGCTGGGTATTCCTGGAACCTCTGTGCCTTATAGGCTTGTAAGCCTTAAGGAGAAGAATGGGGGGGTGCTGTGAGGATTAAAGGACACTGAGGACGTAGAGGTCTTGGGTCTCTACTTGCCAGGCATCAGTCGGCCACGAGCCCTTCCACGCTCCCATACTGACAGCTCAAAGCGGGGCCGGCTGACAGCCACGGTGTGCTTCAGAAGACAGAACTGACCTGGCCAGAGGACCCTGGAGGTGGACAGCCCTCCAGCCACGCTTCACGTCTTTTGAGAGCAGCAAATGAAGACCCGGAGTCGAGGAGGCTGCGTTGCTGGGTTATAGACACACAGCTACCTAGCAGCAGTGCCAGGAACGGAGTCCAGGTTTCCCCAGATCAGGGTCCATCCCTTGGTGCCGGTGAGGGACGACAGCACATGAGCCGAGGGTTCGCGAGCCAGCCAGGGCAGTCCCATGCTCGCCCCCTTCACGAGAAAGTAGGTAGATGGGGGACAGCGGGTTGCCGTGGAGGGAATCGTACCCCCAGCCACCTCTCTCTAGAGCTCCAGCCACTGCTCAAAGTCCTCGTTAAGGACTGGAGGCCAGGCACGCCTGGTGAGGTTATCCGCACTGTTTACGTCTCGTTGCTGTTTTCCAAAGATCGCATGTGGCTGCACTGGACCAAGTCCTCCCTCTGGAGAGACGAGAGTGAATGGGAGGCAGCCGTGGCCAAATGCTGGAAACTGATACTCCACAAGCTTCCTTCCCCCAAGCCAGGCCAAGCCACCCCGAAGCCAACCCTGGACGCCTGCATGTGCTCTCGGCCCGGCCCTGCCGTGGGAACGCCAGCTGCAGCGCACCAAGGCCCAGAGCAGGGCTGCCAGGGTGGGCGGAGGGGAGACGATGGAGAGGGACCCAGAGGGGCCGACACTTCCCCAGGTGTCACCAGCCTAGGTCACCTTGGATCCACAAGGACCTAGGGCATGTGGTCTCAAGGGGAGGGGGAGATGGCCCCCCAGGGTCCCAGGCATCCTGAGATCATGGCAGGGGCAGCCATCACCACAGAACGAGCAGAGGTGGCTGCAGGGAGCCCCAAGAGCAGGGAATCCCCACCCGTCCCAGAGGAACACCTGGTCCACCTGTGTCATCATTAAGACCAAAGTCTTAACCTCCTTCAGAAACTTCCAACCCCTGGGCCGGGGGCAAGCTCTGCCCAGGTGTTCCGCAGACACCGTGGTTTGGAATGAAGCCCAGGGAAGAAGTTCCTGACTGGTGGAGGAAAGGGGAGATCCTGCTTTGCTGGGAGGCCCAAGATGACTCTCCTCTCCAACCTCCTCCTCCTTAGGCTACAGGGAGGATGCATGTGATCAGCGAAGATGGAGGGATAGGACCCGATGCCCATGAATCCTGTCCCAGGAATCCCCCCAAATATCAGAAGCATGACTGCCCTTGTAGGAAAGTCTGCACTAGTCTGTAGACAGAGGCTGGGCACAATCCAGCCAGGGTCCTAAGGAGACGGAACCTCAGCCGCTCTTGTAATTTTGTCAAAGCCAAGTGCCATCCCCAGCCATTCCTGGAAGCAGGGGAGGGAGGGTGGCCTTCTGTGCTGGTGGGACCCATTGGATTGGCTACCAGAATGGACAGGCACCCAGAAGAGATGATCTCTGGACCTGGCAGCACTATCGTGCATACCTGGGTTGCCGTGGAGGGAATCGACCCCAGCCACCTCTCTAGAGCTCCAGCCACTGCTCAAAGTCCTCGTTAAGGACTGGAGGCCAGGCACGCCTGGTGAGGTTATCCGCACTGTTTACGTCTCGTTGCTGTTTTCCAAAGATCGCATGTGGCTGCACTGGACCAAGTCCTCCCTCTGGAGAGACGAGAGTGAATGGGAGGCAGCCGTGGCCAAATGCTGGAAACTGATACTCCACAAGCTTCCTTCCCCCAAGCCAGGCCAAGCCACCCCGAAGCCAACCCTGGACGCCTGCATGTGCTCTCGGCCCGGCCCTGCCGTGGGAACGCCAGCTGCAGCGCACCAAGGCCCAGAGCAGGGCTGCCAGGGTGGGCGGAGGGGAGACGATGGAGAGGGACCCAGAGGGGCCGACACTTCCCCAGGTGTCACCAGCCTAGGTCACCTTGGATCCACAAGGACCTAGGGCATGTGGTCTCAAGGGGAGGGGGAGATGGCCCCCCAGGGTCCCAGGCATCCTGAGATCATGGCAGGGGCAGCCATCACCACAGAACGAGCAGAGGTGGCTGCAGGGAGCCCCAAGAGCAGGGAATCCCCACCCGTCCCAGAGGAACACCTGGTCCACCTGTGTCATCATTAAGACCAAAGTCTTAACCTCCTTCAGAAACTTCCAACCCCTGGGCCGGGGGCAAGCTCTGCCCAGGTGTTCCGAGACACCGTGGTTTGGAATGAAGCCCAGGAAGAAGTTTCTGACTGGTGGAGGAAAGGGGAGATCCTGCTTTGCTGGGAGGCCCAAGATGACTCTCCTCTCCAACCTCCTCCTCCTTAGGCTACAGGGAGGATGCATGTGATCAGCGAAGATGGAGGGATAGGACCCGATGCCCATGAATCCTGTCCCAGGAATCCCCCCAAATATCAGAAGCATGACTGCCCTTGTAGGAAAGTCTGCACTAGTCTGTAGACAGAGGCTGGGCACAATCCAGCCAGGGTCCTAAGGAGACGGAACCTCAGCCGCTCTTGTAATTTTGTCAAAGCCAAGTGCCATCCCCAGCCATTCCTGGAAGCAGGGGAGGGAGGGTGGCCTTCTGTGCTGGTGGGACCCATTGGATTGGCTACCAGAATGGACAGGCACCCAGAAGAGATGATCTCTGGACCTGGCAGCACACTATTTAATCTGTGCATTGAGATCACTGTGTTACAGACAGAAGCCACCCAGGGAATGTCTGTTCAAGCCCAGGTGAGGATGAACGGGGAGAGGGGAAAGTGGGAAAAATTCAGGAGTCAGACCCTCTTTGACACCAAGGGCCAAGAGAGCCAGTTCCCCACCTAATCCCTGATCTGCAAGGGCCCCCAGGGCTGGAACCACAGAGAAATCCTACATATTATTGGTTTTTCATTAATAAATAGGTACTGGGCTTCCCAGGTGGCTCTGTGGTAAACAGTCCACACGCCAATGCAGGAGACGAAAGAGATGACGGTTTGATCCCTGGATCAGGAAGATGCCCTGAAGTCGGAAATGGCAACCCACTCCAGTGTCCTTGCCTGGAGAACCCCACAGACAGAGCCTGGTAAGCTACAGTCCATGGGGTCACAAAGAGTTGGACACGACTGAGCACACGTACACACACACACACACACACACACAAGGTATTCAAACGCTAATGCTGATTCTGTGGTACCTCAGAATCAAATGAGATTATACAGGAAAATGTGTGGCAAACTCCAAGGTATGTATTAACATAAAAAGATTTTTATGAGAAAGGTCAGGGACAGTCACTGCCAAATCTGTGCCCTGGGACTCAAAGTGCAGAGCATCCTCCTGCCCCTGACCTCCGCAGGGATGCCACCCCACTCCTCGGATCCCACTTGAGAGAAACCATGGCTGAGCCCACCCACCATGGCAATAGATCCTGGCTTACCTGAACACCCCCAAGTGAAGCTAAAGGAGAACGTTTCCCTGGGAGTTTAGAATGTGGGACTAACAGGCGCAATAGAATCCAGGAACCAGAGACCAGTTTCTACCAAAGAAGAGGATAAAAATCCACACGCCCCAAAGATGCTGGGAGAAAGGACAGGGCCTCTCCCAAAACCAGGCTCCCAGCACAGGGGCCCAGTCCCATACACAGGGGAAAAGGTCATGGATAAACCAGAGGAAAAGGCTGCCCTTTGCTATTTGTCACGGGAGAAGTATTTTGGACAGTCGACATCCCCCAAGTGGAATCAGATGCTGCAGACGCCAGCTCTCAGCAACCCTCACCCCGCCAGGCCACTGTGAGCGTGCCAAGGCCCAGAGAAATGGGAGGCAGCTGCTGGCAGGGGCAGAGGGTCCCTGAGCTAGGTGGCGGATACAGATAGATGCCTCGACCAAGGATGTCTGACAAGTCCTGATTGGGCTGGGACAGTGCCAGGTGATCTCCTCTGCCCCATCGTACTGTCCAGAGTAGCCTCTTAAGATTACCAGAAAAGTCCCAGTTTGGACACTAAGTCACAGAGTCGCCCTAGGGATCCCAGTTTGGACACTAAGTCACAGAGTCGCCCGAGGGATCAGCAATGAGCACCATGAAGCTCAACAGCCCTCACACCTTTGGGCAGGAAAGCCCAGGGTCTCCTCCCTGACCTGCATGTGATAAATGTCCCACTCAGAGAAAAGCATTTCCGGGCATTGAAAACCCATCCTGTTACCTCAAAAAGTACCCATCTCGCTCATTATTTCTCCTAACTCAAAACGTATGTGATTTCTTGATTTAGATTCTTGTCCTCCCTCCTCTGGACACTTCTATCGAATCCTTCAGGCCATCCGTCATCATCTCCCCTGGCCTCCCCTCCGAGAAGTGTGGCCTTGCCTTGTCTGAGCAGTGACTCACCCTGCCCCCAGGGAAGAGCTCCACTGTTTCCTACGAGTCAATCGTCCCAGCATATTTCAATTCAACAAGTATTTATTAGGCAACAACTGTGTGACCAGCAATGTGCTAAGAGTTAAGGACACACAAAAGAAATATAAGCCGTCATACGGCTTCCCATCTCCTTAGAAACCAGATAAATGATATCTAATACACACGACAGATGAATAACATTACAACTGGGGTGATTAATGCCCAAATGGACAGGACAACTAATGATCGCTCACTTGTTGGCCGTCTCCCCTTTCACTCATCAATAATTGCCAGGTTTTGCCAGATAAATATGCCTCCTGGATCTCAGCTATATGTCTGACCCCAACACCAATTCCAGGGTGAGTCCAATTAGCTTGAGCCAATAGGCAAAGCACCCCCCAGCCCCCATCACAACAACTCATTCTGGAATATGTTTGTAATGCAATCAGAACCCATAAAGATATGAGGAAATGCTGGCTAGGACAGGATTTCAGAATAAAGCGGCTTTCTCTTTCTGCCAGAGAGAAAGGGGAGAGCAGTGGTGGTCAAGGGGAGTACCTGGGGCAGCCAAGGGACCCCTGAGTAAGCAGAGCATGGGGTGGACCCTGCAAAAGGTTGAAAAGAAAGATGGAGAAGTAGAGGGTCCTTGGGGACATCCTCTGAGCTGCTGGATCAATCCTCAACAGACCTACTTTCTGATCACATGAGCTCATAAATTCCCTTTGTTGTTTAAACCAGTTGTGTTGGATTTTCCGTCGATGGAACCAAGAGTTCTCAATGATGTAAGAAACCAGTGAAGAGCTGACTCTGGGTTAGAGGGGCCGGAAAGGATGCCCCAGACGAGAAGGAGCCGACTTCAAACATCATCATGGGATTTACATGTGCAATAGGGTGTTGGAGTAGGGCGGGAGGAGGAGTGGGATGAGGCTGTCTGAGGCTGAATGCAGCTGGGAACCGAGAACCGAGACGTGGCCACAGCACCCACTATCTCATTGTTGCCCCTGAACCTCACAGTGGTGACCTTGCTGGGTCAGCCCTCAGCGTGCCCCTGGACTCACTGTATCTTCAACAGGATAAAGAATAACATCAGGGAACCCAGAGAGAATGCCTCCCTCCTCCTTCTCCATGGAGCTGGGAACTGCTTCCTATTTCCCAGCAAGACCGGACGTGCAGCAGACGGGTAGTGACTGTCCACCTGCTCCGGGGCTGGTCTAGGCCATGGTCAAGAGACGGAAGGAGAAGCCTCCCACCTGCGGCTGTGACCTCCTCCAGGTCAGGGGAGGTAGTCTTCTTGAAGGCACAGTTCTGACCATTCCTTCTAGGGGTCATGAACCCTTCATAACAGAGGTCTTATAAAGGGAGGCAGGTGCTACGCAAGTACAAAGAAGCTGTAACGTCTTCTACAACCTGGTCACAAGCATTCTTCAGTCAAAAAATGCTTTCTTCCAACCAAACATTGCACGGGCTGCCCGAGTTGACCTCTGGAAGCCACAGCTCTGCCTGCTCACCCCCGCTTGGCCCTGATATGTTTTTTGTGTCTCTGTTATACAACCCCCTTCAGAAACGAGTGGGAAAGTTTTGTCCCAACTGAGGAGCATCCCTACCATTTAGTGAATGGAGGAGCAAACCAGCTTTGAGGGCCCTCCCACCGTCAAGGGGAGTACCTGGGGCAGCAAGGGACCCCTGAGTAAGCAGAGCATGGGGTGGACCCTGCAAAAGGTTGAAAAGAAAGATGGAGAAGTAGAGGGTCCTTGGGGACATCCTCTGAGCTGCTGGATCAATCCTCAACAGACCTACTTTCTGATCACATGAGCTCATAAATTCCCTTTGTTGTTTAAACCAGTTGTGTTGGATTTTCCGTCGATGGAACCAAGAGTTCTCAATGATGTAAGAAACCAGTGAAGAGCTGACTCTGGGTTAGAGGGGCCGGAAAGGATGCCCCAGACGAGAAGGAGCCGACTTCAAACATCATCATGGGATTTACATGTGCAATAGGGTGTTGGAGTAGGGCGGGAGGAGGAGTGGGATGAGGCTGTCTGAGGCTGAATGCAGCTGGGAACCGAGAACCGAGACGTGGCCACAGCACCCACTATCTCATTGTTGCCCCTGAACCTCACAGTGGTGACCTTGCTGGGTCAGCCCTCAGCGTGCCCCTGGACTCACTGTATCTTCAACAGGATAAAGAATAACATCAGGGAACCCAGAGAGAATGCCTCCCTCCTCCTTCTCCATGGAGCTGGGAACTGCTTCCTATTTCCCAGCAAGACCGGACGTGCAGCAGACGGGTAGTGACTGTCCACCTGCTCCGGGGCTGGTCTAGGCCATGGTCAAGAGACGGAAGGAGAAGCCTCCCACCTGCGGCTGTGACCTCCTCCAGGTCAGGGGAGGTAGTCTTCTTGAAGGCACAGTTCTGACCATTCCTTCTAGGGGTCATGAACCCTTCATAACAGAGGTCTTATAAAGGGAGGCAGGTGCTACGCAAGTACAAAGAAGCTGTAACGTCTTCTACAACCTGGTCACAAGCATTCTTCAGTCAAAAAATGCTTTCTTCCAACCAAACATTGCACGGGCTGCCCGAGTTGACCTCTGGAAGCCACAGCTCTGCCTGCTCACCCCCGCTTGGCCCTGATATGTTTTTTGTGTCTCTGTTATACAAACCCCTTCAGAAACGAGTGGGAAAGTTTTTGTCCCAATGACTGAGGAGCATCCCTACCATTTAGTGAATGGAGAAGGATGGCAAACCAGCTTTGAGGGCCTGGGAAGTCTGACCCAAGAGAACACGGACCCTTCCTGAAATAGACAATGCTTCACCAAGAATCACTGTCCTGAAGCTCAGAGGACACCAAACCACCATCCTGCAGACAGAACACCAGACCTAACTAAAAGCTGGAGTCAGCAATGGTCACAGCCCCTCCTCCACCCTACCCCATCCCACCAGACACAGCCTTGAGAGAGATTAAGGCAGATCTTAGAGGAATGGGTTTAGGAGAACAGTGTGCCCAATGACTCAGCCATGTCTGACTCTTCGAGGCCCCGTGGACTGTACCAGGCTCCCCTGTCCATGGGATTCTCCAGGCAAGAAGACTGGAGTGGGTGGCCATTTTCCTCCTCCAGGGGATCTTCCTGACCCAGGGATTGAACCTGCATCTCCTGCCTTGGCAGCCAGACTCTTTACCACTAGAGACCCCTAGGAAGCCCTGGTTTATGGATAAAGTTTATTAATTTAACTAAAACCTAGATCCTGGCCTGCAGAGATGCACTGAACACTCAGGAAAAGTGAGAAAAAAGAACAGAGAAGTTGATCATTCTGCAGGCATCCAAAAATACCCAGAACTAGCCCATCTGCCAAGGGGATCATGAAAATAATCCGTCGGACCACCGTGAAGCAGATGGGCTCCCTGAGGGCACAAGGCATTCAAGGAAAGGCTCAGAGAGATTCAGCTTCAACCCCCGGCTCTACCATTGACTCCCCAGGTAACTATAGACACACGAGGAGGTCTCCATGAGACTCAGTTTCCTTTCTGGTAAAATATAAAAATACTAACCCAGAAGACCCAGTGCTAGTGAGCCCACAGCGTATTAGTGAAGATCAGCAAGACGACAAGCAAGGCGCCCTGACCAGTGCCCGGCACGGGACAGGCAGGTGCATGATTATACCTGGATTCTGCAGGCAGAGTCGTCTGGCTGGAGGGATCTGAATTGAGGGCTTGTGCAATCTGGTTTCCAGCATCCCCTCTTCTTTCCCAGAAAAACCTGGCTCCCAGGGCATTTTTTTCCCTATATGAGGCGAGAACCCGGTTTGGAACACATCCCCTCTACGCGGCCAAAATAGGCTTTTCCTCAGCACTGTCTCTGCACGCAAACACACACACACACCTCAGAGCTGGACCTGCCGGAGAACCCTCCCCACGGCCCCAGGTTGAGAAGAAAAGGGTCATCAACCACGCTAATTAAATCTGCAGATGATAACAAACCGGGCGGTGCTGCAAACAGCCCCAGAGAGGATGGGGGAATAAACGAGGAGGGACCCGGGGAGTTGAGGAAATATGGGACAGGAAATAACAAAATGAGAGTGGATGAGAAGAATGCAAGTGACGCTAACAGGGGGAATAATCAGAAACACGGACCCCGGCGGGGGAGAGGAGGCAGGCTGGGAAAGGGCTGAGGAGAGTAAGACTCGGGGAAGGACGAAAGATGGCAGGTGGGAGGGGGGAACAGGAAGGGAGCAGTAGCGAGCCGAGCTCCAAGCCTGGAAGCGAGACCAGATGGAGTGTGTGTGGTCATGGCTGACCTGGGTCAGGAGCCCAGGCAGCAGGGCAGAGACAGGAGGCCCTCTCCAAGGCTGGCCTCCATTCACATCTCCTCCAGGAAGCCCTCCTGGACTGCTCACTTGTCACTCATCTGTCTTGATCTCTACGCCCTTGATACTGGTTCAATGCTCAGAGCATGGTGCCCCAGAGCCAATGCCTGTTATCTGTTTAACCTTTCTCAGGCCAGAACACAAACTAGACGTTGCTCAGGGTAGGGGCCAGAGTACGAACGCGTGATATATCTGGGAAATATGACGGGGATGTGTGTGATGGGGAGGCTTCTGATGTCACCATGATGGAGGGATCCAGGCGGATCCAGTGGTCTCCCTGAGGCGCTCACTTGCTCTCAGAAGACTTCTAACTAATAACCACGATCAACAACAACAACCGGGAGAAGAAGGTAGAGCACTGGCCCCGCAGAGACCTCACGGCCACAGGGACCACCGCCAAGTCAAACTCCCTTAGAGAAGGGCAGGAGCCCCTCTAAACCCAGAACTCCAAGAACACATTCTCATCAAGTGCGTGTGTGTTAAGGGATGAAGGAAGCAAATGCCTGAACCTCAGTCTCCTTTGGTATCATGAGCACCAGGAGGGGAGGTAAATGCCAAACGTTCTGGAGGCCAGGACAAAGGCATTTTTCAAGTGCCTTCTGCATAAAGTGAGTCTCTTAGCACCCAAGCCCACGGGACCCTCCGTGATCCTGAGAGGCCCTGGAGAGGGAGCCCACAGCCTTTCCTGCTCCTCTGGAGCCACACTTCCCAGCATCACTCAGCCACCGTGGGTGGAGGGACCGACAAGGGGCAAGCGGATGAGACACAGACACCGGGCGCCATGCCAGCTCCCACTCCCTACTGTGCCTCCCTAGGCTCTGCTCACCTGAAAAATGATGGAATTCGGGCTTCCCTGGTGGTACAGTGGGTAGGGAGTCTGCCTTATAATGCAAGGGGCACCAGTTCAATCCCTGGCCTGGAAAGATCCCACATGCCACTGAGTGGCTGGATCGGTGTGTCCAATTACGAGTCGGCACTCTGGAGCGCATGCTCCCTGAGCTGGTGCTCTGCAATGAAGAGAAGCTGCAGCAATGGGAGGCCCACACAAGCCGAAGAATAAAGATGGATGAAAATAAATAAAGAAAAGTCGGAGGCCCTCTCCAGGGGCCCCCCTGGCCTCCAGTCACATCTCCTCCAGGAAGCCCTCCTGGACTGCTCACTTGTCACTCATCTGTCTTGATCTCTACGCCCTTGATACTGGTTCAATGCTCAGAGCATGGTGCCCCAGAGCCAATGCCTGTTATCTGTTTAACCTTTCTCAGGCCAGAACACAAACTAGACGTTGCTCAGGGTAGGGGCCAGAGTACGAACGCGTGATATATCTGGGAAATATGACGGGGATGTGTGTGATGGGGAGGCTTCTGATGTCACCATGATGGAGGGATCCAGGCGGATCCAGTGGTCTCCCTGAGGCGCTCACTTGCTCTCAGAAGACTTCTAACTAATAACCACGATCAACAACAACAACCGGGAGAAGAAGGTAGAGCACTGGCCCCGCAGAGACCTCACGGCCACAGGGACCACCGCCAAGTCAAACTCCCTTAGAGAAGGGCAGGAGCCCCTCTAAACCCAGAACTCCAAGAACACATTCTCATCAAGTGCGTGTGTGTTAAGGGATGAAGGAAGCAAATGCCTGAACCTCAGTCTCCTTTGGTATCATGAGCACCAGGAGGGGAGGTAAATGCCAAACGTTCTGGAGGCCAGGACAAAGGCATTTTTCAAGTGCCTTCTGCATAAAGTGAGTCTCTTAGCACCCAAGCCCACGGGACCCTCCGTGATCCTGAGAGGCCCTGGAGAGGGAGCCCACAGCCTTTCCTGCTCCTCTGGAGCCACACTTCCCAGCATCACTCAGCCACCGTGGGTGGAGGGACCGACAAGGGGCAAGCGGATGAGACACAGACACCGGGCGCCATGCCAGCTCCCACTCCCTACTGTGCCTCCCTAGGCTCTGCTCACCTGAAAAATGATGGAATTCGGGCTTCCCTGGTGGTACAGTGGGTAGGGAGTCTGCCTTATAATTCAAGGGGCACCAGTTCAATCCCTGGCCTGGAAAGATCCCACATGCCACTGAGTGGCTGGATCGGTGTGTCCAATTACGAGTCGGCACTCTGGAGCGCATGCTCCCTGAGCTGGTGCTCTGCAATGAAGAGAAGCTGCAGCAATGGGAGGCCCACACAAGCCGAAGAATAAAGATGGATGAAAATAAATAAAGAACAAGTCAATAAAAGAAGCCAAAATTGAAAAAAAAAAAAGGAGAGAAAGATCTTTAAAAAAAAAAAAAACGATGGGGTTGAGCACTCCCCTGGTGGTCCAGTGATTAAGAATCCACCGGCCAACGCAGGAGACACAGGTTCCATCCCTGGTCCGGGACTGTGGGGAAACAAACCAGAGGAGGTTTATGCAGCTTTGGCCGAGCCAGGAGAAAAACATCTTGGAAATGAAAGAGCTAAGACAAAAACATGCTGATTTGATCCACGTGGGCTCACTGGCTGGGGTCATACTGATCAGCAACAGGTGGGAGATCTGCTGTGGACTTTGGAGCGGGTCAGCGCACGTGAGAACGCTGCGTGCGCGCACAGAACAGACTCCTTAACTTCTTGCCGGTTTAGCTGCCCCCCAGCTACAGCACGCCCTTTCCATTCTTAGAGTCACGAGAGTAATGTATTGATCAGGGCTGTGACGGACTCTCAGCCCACATAAAACTCCCTGCAAACATTTGGATGTTTAAACTCTCAATAAAAGCGGACTGCGTGAACGTGTTTGGACTCTTGACCCAAGAGGTCTTGAGCCCCCGTTCCCATCCTTTCTCTCTGTCTGTGTGTGTGTATTTCTCAACGTCTCACCACACCTGCTATTCTCTATGCACCCGGCTGACGTGCCACAGCACTGGAGGAGCCCACGTGCTGCAGAGCAGCTAAGCTCCTGAGCTACAATGACCATGCCCGTGCTCTGGAGCCTGTGCGTTACCACAGGAGGCACCGGCGCAGCGCAAAGCCCACACCAAGGCAAGGAAGAGCAGGCCCCACCTGCCACAACCAGAGAGCACCTGCGAGCAGCAGCGACACCACGCAGCCCAAAATAAACCAATATTTTACAGTACTTCAGATGGCAGACTTAAAAATATATATATGATAGGGTTGAGTTCAGCAGGTCCAGCCCCGCTGAGAGATCCTTTGACTTCATGAAGGACAGGAATTCTCTTAGCACTTTAGCCTCAAAAACTGGCCTCTCCGTCTTCCTACTGCAAAGCTCCGAGCCTCACAGGAAAACCCAGGAGTGAGTTAAGAGCCCAGAGAGTCACAGAAACCTACACCATCCAGACAGAACCCTGTTTCTTCTAGTCGCCATTCCCGAAGCCTCCCATCCCTGGTTCTGTATTCTAACACCTGAAGGGATCAGGGACCTGCTCTGGAGGGGCCTTACCCTGCTGGATGAGAAATGCAGCAGGTACCAGCCGGAGAGGTGATCCTAACCACATGGCTTTCCGGACCCACGTGGCCATGTGCAGTTGTGCAGGTGACGCACCGCACAAAGATGCTACAGTCAGTGAGCACCAACCATAGGGAAGATACCGGAGACGTGTATCATTTACTAGGTCAGCTTTCTGGCGAGGGCAGTAAAGTCTTGATCAAACAAACTCATCAAGGCAATCTTCCAAAAATGGAAGGAAAGCATCTTGAGGAAGAAAGATGTCCTTTTAGATATTTTATTTGGCTGCCTCAGATCTTACTTGCAAGTGCACACCATCAGACTTCCCTGGTGGTGCTAGTGGTAAAAATTCCACCTGCCAATACAGGAGACCTAAGAAACGCGGGCTCAAATCCTGGATCAGGAAGATCTCATAGAGGAGGACGTGGCAACCCACTCCCGTATTCTTGGTTGGAGAATCCCATGGACAGAGGAGCCTGGAGGGCTACCATCCACAGGGTCACAAACAGTAGGACATGACTGAGCATATGAGCACAGGATCAGTAGTTGCGGCTCGCAGGCTTGGTTGCCTGTGGCATGTGGGATCTTGGTTCCCTGACCAGGGATTGAGGCCGCAGAGGCCGAGGAAGGTCCAAGTGCACCAGCTGAACTGAGATGCGTCTTTGAAGGCCTTACCCAACCAGAGACTCCCAGGAGACCTCAGCCCATGGGGAGGCTGATGGGGGCCAGGGGGAGGTTCTAAAGAGGCTCAAATCACGCCATCTGGGTGGTGCCTGCACAACTTTGTGATGACACTTGAGAAGGATGGACTCCACGGCACAAGGACTGTATCTCAACTCTCTGACAATCATGCTGCCCAAACCTCCATTTCTGCCCACACAGAAGGCCGTCCTTGCCAGGCTCTGGACAAGCTTCCTAGATAATTTTTTCCCCTGGTCCCAAGAGAAGGCTGGTATAGAGGACAAAAAGAACAAACAAACAGCCTCTGGGCCCTGACAGCCCTATCATTTTATAACCTTGGATGGCCTTGTGTGGAGGTTATTATCTCACCTCTCGAGTTCTAACCCATGGAATGGAGGCGAAGCCTCCCTTCAGAGGTGAGCAGGCACAGGGACACCATCCATGGGGCCTCCACGACAGGTGCAGTTCACGTGTTCCCTTCAGTAACAAGGTACTGTTTGCACTGGGCATTTTTTATTTCAATGTTTGGTAAGCCTGGCTGGACAGCGAGGCTCCTACAAGTGGTCTATTTGCATGCTACTGCACATACGGGAGGCTAGGGCCCAAGGGCTTGTGGGCTCAGTCACTCAATTGTGTGACTTTACAACCCCACGGGCTATAGCCCGCCAGGCTCCTCTGTCCATGGGATTCTCCAGGCAAGAATACTGGAGTGCATGGCCATTTCCTTCTCCAGAGGATCTTCCTGACCCAGGGATCGAATCCGCGTCTCTGGTGTTGGCAGGTGGATTCTTTACCACTGTGAAGCCCAAATGAGGCCACTAACAGGGGTAAGAGGAAGAGGAGGACTGGGGGAGGCCCTGTGGGCTCTGAATTGAGTAACTGTGCCCGGAAGCACCTAACACAGCCCTCCTCCTGCCTCGCCCTCAGGGCACCTGGTGTCTTTGGCTCCTGAACTCTTGCTTGTGTCACTGTCCAGTTCTCCTGCTAGACGGCTAAGCCTCTGGACAGCACTGGGGCTGCTGGTCAGATGGCAGACGGTGTCCACCATTTGCTGCACTCCGTGGGCTAATTCTGTCCATCTCTGCACTGAATATCCCTGCACTCCACTCCCGCGCCCGTGCCTGTCGTCCTGCCTCGCTGAGGGGATTTGGGCTGGAGCCGGCCCAGCACCTAAGGAAGCCAGGGAGCCCCTCAAAGGATGGAAGGAGGAAGAGTACGTCCCGTGGTCGGGGGTGGGGGCTGAGCTGCAGCATCTTCGCTGGCTGTTCGCCTGGCCTTTCTGTCAACACGTCGGGACAAATGAGGTGTTTCTGTCCATCACCAAAGATACATGGCATTCCGTATGACTCCTCCCTGAGCTGACGGGGCTGCATGGGAGACACGTGAAGAAGCTCCTTGCTCAGGGATGGTGGAGCATTCTGGAAGAAGCACTGCAGGTGGTTGGAGCGTGTGTGATAGACCACACCAGGAACAGCCTCTGGGCCTAACCCATTTTTGGATGGCCTTGTGTGGAGGTTATTATCTCACCTCTCGAGTTCTAACCCATGGAATGGAGGCGAAGCCTCCCTTCAGAGGTGAGCAGGCACAGGGACACCATCCATGGGGCCTCCACGACAGGTGCAGTTCACGTGTTCCCTTCAGTAACAAGGTACTGTTTGCACTGGGCATTTTTTATTTCAATGTTTGGTAAGCCTGGCTGGACAGCGAGGCTCCTACAAGTGGTCTATTTGCATGCTACTGCACATACGGGAGGCTAGGGCCCAAGGGCTTGTGGGCTCAGTCACTCAATTGTGTGACTTTACAACCCCACGGGCTATAGCCCGCCAGGCTCCTCTGTCCATGGGATTCTCCAGGCAAGAATACTGGAGTGCATGGCCATTTCCTTCTCCAGAGGATCTTCCTGACCCAGGGATCGAATCCGCGTCTCTGGTGTTGGCAGGTGGATTCTTTACCACTGTGAAGCCCAAATGAGGCCACTAACAGGGGTAAGAGGAAGAGGAGGACTGGGGGAGGCCCTGTGGGCTCTGAATTGAGTAACTGTGCCCGGAAGCACCTAACACAGCCCTCCTCCTGCCTCGCCCTCAGGGCACCTGGTGTCTTTGGCTCCTGAACTCTTGCTTGTGTCACTGTCCAGTTCTCCTGCTAGACGGCTAAGCCTCTGGACAGCACTGGGGCTGCTGGTCAGATGGCAGACGGTGTCCACCATTTGCTGCACTCCGTGGGCTAATTCTGTCCATCTCTGCACTGAATATCCCTGCACTCCACTCCCGCGCCCGTGCCTGTCGTCCTGCCTCGCTGAGGGGATTTGGGCTGGAGCCGGCCCAGCACCTAAGGAAGCCAGGGAGCCCCTCAAAGGATGGAAGGAGGAAGAGTACGTCCCGTGGTCGGGGGTGGGGGCTGAGCTGCAGCATCTTCGCTGGCTGTTCGCCTGGCCTTTCTGTCAACACGTCGGGACAAATGAGGTGTTTCTGTCCATCACCAAAGATACATGGCATTCCGTATGACTCCTCCCTGAGCTGACGGGGCTGCATGGGAGACACGTGAAGAAGCTCCTTGCTCAGGGATGGTGGAGCATTCTGGAAGAAGCACTGCAGGTGGTTGGAGCGTGTGTGATAGACCACACCAGGAGCAGGAAGCTGGACAGGGCTGGGGGCAGCCACTCAGCCTCACACCACCATCTGCTGTGAAGCCAGGACATGTCCCTACCCCACCCCAGTCAAGGCAGAGGGGGCAAGGGGTCAGTGCTCAGCGCTTCCCCATCCACCGGGTCCCAAGTGCAAACAAGGCGGGACAGGAACAAGGTGGAGAGGAACCAGACACAGACTAGGAGATCCTATGAGACACGAGGCAAAAAGACCAAAGTCTAGAGGACGCAGAATATTTGAAAGAGGGGCGCTATCAGGGAGGAACCTTGCTTCCAAGTCCTGTCCCCTAAGAGTCCGGTCACGGGGTCAGGGTCCCGGGGCTCAGCTCACCCCCAGGACGCCCACCTGAGCTGCTACCAACCCCTGGAGGAGCTCAGAGACCAGGTCTCCCTGCCCTCACTCCACTGACGCGGCGAAGGCTGTGGGGTCGGATGACCCGTGAGGACCCTTCAACACTTGGTCCTTGACATTGAATCCACGCCAGCCCTGTTCTCTCACAGCCTCCGGGGCAGGCTTGGCTGGCCTTGGCCTCTCTTTTTCTCTGACATGCTGTGAGCCTGTGAAAGTGCATCTCCAGGTGCCCAGCACCTCATGCCTCTTGCCTATCTGTGAGGTTTCTGACATCAGCTTCCCAGGCAAATCTCACAAGCATCTCCACAACTCCCCCAAGAAACACCTTCAGGTCCCCTTTCTCTGAGCTCATCTGCTAGCAGCACACACAAAACCCCAGAGAGCCCCCTGAGCATGGGGTCCCTGTCGTCCTGCCTCGCTGAGGGATTTGGGCTGGAGCCGGCCCAGCACCTGGAAGGAAAGGAAGAGGTACGTCCCGTGGTCGGGGGTGGGGGCTGAGCTGCAGCATCTTCGCTGGCTGTTCGCCTGGCCTTTCTGTCAACACGTCGGGACAAATGAGGTGTTTCTGTCCATCACCAAAGATACATGGCATTCCGTATGACTCCTCCCTGAGCTGACGGGGCTGCATGGGAGACACGTGAAGAAGCTCCTTGCTCAGGGATGGTGGAGCATTCTGGAAGAAGCACTGCAGGTGGTTGGAGCGTGTGTGATAGACCACACCAGGAGCAGGAAGCTGGACAGGGCTGGGGGCAGCCACTCAGCCTCACACCACCATCTGCTGTGAAGCCAGGACATGTCCCTACCCCACCCCAGTCAAGGCAGAGGGGGCAAGGGGTCAGTGCTCAGCGCTTCCCCATCCACCGGGTCCCAAGTGCAAACAAGGCGGGACAGGAACAAGGTGGAGAGGAACCAGACACAGACTAGGAGATCCTATGAGACACGAGGCAAAAAGACCAAAGTCTAGAGGACGCAGAATATTTGAAAGAGGGGCGCTATCAGGGAGGAACCTTGCTTCCAAGTCCTGTCCCCTAAGAGTCCGGTCAGGGGGTCAGGGTCCCGGGGCTCAGCTCACCCCCAGGACGCCCACCTGAGCTGCTACCAACCCCTGGAGGAGCTCAGAGACCAGGTCTCCCTGCCCTCACTCCACTGACGCGGCGAAGGCTGTGGGGTCGGATGACCCGTGAGGACCCTTCAACACTTGGTCCTTGACATTGAATCCACGCCAGCCCTGTTCTCTCACAGCCTCCGGGGCAGGCTTGGCTGGCCTTGGCCTCTCTTTTTCTCTGACATGCTGTGAGCCTGTGAAAGTGCATCTCCAGGTGCCCAGCACCTCATGCCTCTTGCCTATCTGTGAGGTTTCTGACATCAGCTTCCCAGGCAAATCTCACAAGCATCTCCACAACTCCCCCAAGAAACACCTTCAGGTCCCCTTTCTCTGAGCTCATCTGCTAGCAGCACACACAAAACCCCAGAGAGCCCCCTGAGCATGGGGTCCCTGTCTGTTTCTCACATGGAACTCTGACCCATGGCCTCAGACAGAGGTCAGAAAGCTTCTTCTCTAGAAGGGCAGAGGGTAAGCATCTCAGGCTTCACTAGTCTCGTGCCCTAGCCTCTCAACTGTCACAGAGGAAAAAGACAGACAGTGTATTTTACATACTGAATCCCCAGCACAATTTCATTTACCTACACAGGCAGCGGGCTGGCTCTGGCCTGCAGGCCCTAGCTCGCCAACCCTTGATCTCGGTCAGGCCTTACTGGGCAGTCACACCCCCACCTGGCCCTTCTCTCACTGCCGTGGTTGTTTTACATCTGTCTGCTACACTGGGCGACGAGCTGCTTCTTTTTTCTTGGCTGTGCCATTTGGCATGTGGAATCCTAGTTCCCCAACCAGGGATCAAACCTGCAGAGTTGGAAGCACAGAGTCTCAAGCCCTGAACCACCAGGGAAGTTCCAAGAGTGATCTTCTTTCTTTTTTTTTTTTTTTTTTTTTTTAAATTTTGGCCTCTTTTATTGGTCTTTATTTATTTTCATCCATCTTTGTTCTTTGTCCTTGTGTGGTCCCCCATTGCAGTGGCCTCTCTCATTTCAGAGCACCGGCTCTGGGCATATGTGCTCCAGAGTGCTAGCTCGTAATTGGACACTCTGGTCCAGGCACTCCGCGGAACATGGGATCTTCCCAGGCCAGGGATCGAACCGGTGTCCCTTGCACTGCAAGGTGGACTCTTTACCCGCTGGACCACCAGGGAAGCCCAAGAGTGATCTTCTTAAAGACTGGCTCTGTGTTTCTCCACTCTTGACCTCTGTCTAACACAGTGCCTTGTAATCAGTAGTGTGTGTGTGCTCAGTCATGCCTGATTCTTCGCAACCGCATGGACTGTAGCCCGCCAGCCTCCTCTGTCCATGGGATTCTCCAGGGAACGATACTCGAGGGAGTTGCCATTTCCTTCTCCAGGGGATCCTCCCCATCCAGGGATCGAACCCTTGTCTCCTGCTTTGTGAACAGTAGGTGTTCAATAAATGTTCCTATTAATGTTCTGATCTCAGGGTTCCTTTCAGACCCAGAGAGACTGTCACCAGGATGGACCACAAGACAGCAACCGGCAGATGGGTCCCTGCAGGAGTGTGGTTCTGGGCCGAAAGCCAGATGCAAAAGTCTGCACCGCATCTGCCAGAGAAAGGCAGGAGAGGTGAACTGCCGCCAGGGTAAGCATCTCAGGCTTCACTAGTCTCGTGCCCTAGCCTCTCAACTGTCACAGAGGAAAAGACAGACAGTGTATTTTACATACTGAATCCCCAGCACAATTTCATTTACCTACACAGGCAGCGGGCTGGCTCTGGCCTGCAGGCCCTAGCTCGCCAACCCTTGATCTCGGTCAGGCCTTACTGGGCAGTCACACCCCCACCTGGCCCTTCTCTCACTGCCGTGGTTGTTTTACATCTGTCTGCTACACTGGGCGACGAGCTGCTTCTTTTTTCTTGGCTGTGCCATTTGGCATGTGGAATCCTAGTTCCCCAACCAGGGATCAAACCTGCAGAGTTGGAAGCACAGAGTCTCAAGCCCTGAACCACCAGGGAAGTTCCAAGAGTGATCTTCTTTCTTTTTTTTTTTTTTTTTTTTTTTAAATTTTGGCCTCTTTTATTGGTCTTTATTTATTTTCATCCATCTTTGTTCTTTGTCCTTGTGTGGTCCCCCATTGCAGTGGCCTCTCTCATTTCAGAGCACCGGCTCTGGGCATATGTGCTCCAGAGTGCTAGCTCGTAATTGGACACTCTGGTCCAGGCACTCCGCGGAACATGGGATCTTCCCAGGCCAGGGATCGAACCGGTGTCCCTTGCACTGCAAGGTGGACTCTTTACCCGCTGGACCACCAGGGAAGCCCAAGAGTGATCTTCTTAAAGACTGGCTCTGTGTTTCTCCACTCTTGACCTCTGTCTAACACAGTGCCTTGTAATCAGTAGTGTGTGTGTGCTCAGTCATGCCTGATTCTTCGCAACCGCATGGACTGTAGCCCGCCAGCCTCCTCTGTCCATGGGATTCTCCAGGGAACGATACTCGAGGGAGTTGCCATTTCCTTCTCCAGGGGATCCTCCCCATCCAGGGATCGAACCCTTGTCTCCTGCTTTGTGAACAGTAGGTGTTCAATAAATGTTCCTATTAATGTTCTGATCTCAGGGTTCCTTTCAGACCCAGAGAGACTGTCACCAGGATGGACCACAAGACAGCAACCGGCAGATGGGTCCCTGCAGGAGTGTGGTTCTGGGCCGAAAGCCAGATGCAAAAGTCTGCACCGCATCTGCCAGAGAAAGGCAGGAGAGGTGAACTGGCCCGCCAGCCACAGCCTCGCTCTTGGAAGGAACTCCATTCTGCTACATCAAAGGGCGCATCTCCCGATCAAAAGTTTAGACCAGACACTCCACCTCCTGGACCTGTTCCTCCATCCCCTCCCACGCCAGCTATCCACACCTGACAGCCCTCTGGGGACCGGGATGGACCACGGAGGGCAGACGTCTGCGGGCGCTCAGACCCTTTGATCTGAGCCTGCTGCAGACACCCCGTCTTGACCCCAGTGTGTCCCCACACTACCAGTAAGAAAGCATCCAGACATGTTGGGCCACGGGACCCTCAACTCCCCTGTGATCACGTGACATGATTCCAGCCCTAAAGGGGATCTGACTGAGCACAGAGAGGCTCGAAATCACCGCAGTGAGAGGCAGAATCAGGCCTGGGGCTTCAGCACCATGTAGCCACCATGAGAAGCCCATGGGACCTTGGCCCTATCTACAGTGAGAGGAAACGTGCTCTATTCTCTGTTCTCAAGGATACATTTCAAAGGGGCCAACAAATCAGAGCCCAATCAGAGGAGAGAAACGAGAAAAGGAAAAGAACTCAAAGCCACATCAGATGGGAAATGCAGGAATATGTTTGACTCAAGGATAATCCAGGGTCAGGGTTGGAGGGGGTGTGAGGCTGAGGCTTCATGGCATCTGGCGTGGGCAAGGCCAGGGCCAGCAAGGAGGAAGAAGGGAGCCTCCAACCCACTGTCTCGCCAGGGCCCAAACCAATCAAAACTATGTTCCAATACATAATCAGATTCTTGGATATAATTAATAGTATTGATAACAATTTTAATTACTTCACTTGCTTTTTGGAATACCAATAAATAAATACTCCTCCCATTTTAAATTAAAGAGCCAATGATTATTATCATGAGTTAGATAATCTCTTTCTTCCCCAAAATTCACACCCATGTGGTAGCTCAAAAGTAAAAGATGCGTACTGCTTGGAAGAAGAAAAGCTACGACAAACCTAGACAGTGTATTCAAAAGTAGAGACAGTACTTTGCTGACAAAATTCCATACAGTCAAAGCTATGGTCTTTCCAGTAGTCAGGCATGGATGTGAGCGCTGGAGCATAAAGAAGGCTGAGCACTGAAGAAATGATGCTTTTGAACTGTGGTGCTAGAAAAGACTCCTGAAAGTCCCTTGGACTGCAAGGAGTTCAAACCAGCCCATTGTAAAGGAAATCAACCCTGAATATTCATTGGAAGGAATGATGCTGAAGTTGAAGCTCCAATACTTTGGCTGCCTAATGCGAAGAGCTGAGTCATTGGAAAAAGACCTGATGCTGGTAAAGACTGAAGGCAAAAGGAGAATGGGGGGCTTCCCTGGTGGTCCAGTGGGTAAGGACATCGCCTTTCAGTGCAAGGGGCGCCGGTTTGATCCCTGGCCTGGGAAGATCCCACGTGCCGCGGAGCGGCTGGACCAATATGTCCAATTAACGAACCGGAGCTCTGGAGCGCGTGCGCCCAGAGCCGGTGCTCTGTGACAACAGAGGCTGCCGCGATGGGAGGCCCACATGTGCCAAAGAACAAAGATGGATGAAAATGGACAAATGAAAGACCAACAGAAGTGGCCCGCCTGCTCCCCCCCCTCCCCACTCCCCCCCCACCAAAAAAAAAAAATAAATAAATCTTTAAAAAAAAAAAAAAAGGAGAATGGGGCGGCAGAGGAGGAGATAACTGGATGGCATCACCGACTCAATGGACATGAGTCTGTGCGAACTCCAGGAGATTGTGAAGAACAGGGAAGCCTGGTGTGCTGCAGTCCATGGGGCCGCAAATTGTCTGATGTGATGTAGTGAGTGAACAATAACAATGAATATTAGGTTTTTTTCATCCATGGCATGCAGAATCTTAGCTCCCAGACGAGGGCTCTAACCTATGTCCCCTGAAGTGGACGCGTAGAGTCTTAACCACAGGACCACCAGGAAGCCCACCTGAGGGTGGTCACAGATGTAATCAGCTACAATGACATCATCTGGACTAGGGTGTGTCCTTAAGGCACGAGGAAAGGACACATAGAGAAGAAGGCGTACTGCTTGGAAGAAGAAAAGCTACGACAAACCTAGACAGTGTATTCAAAAGTAGAGACAGTACTTTGCTGACAAAATTCCATACAGTCAAAGCTATGGTCTTTCCAGTAGTCAGGCATGGATGTGAGCGCTGGAGCATAAAGAAGGCTGAGCACTGAAGAAATGATGCTTTTGAACTGTGGTGCTAGAAAAGACTCCTGAAAGTCCCTTGGACTGCAAGGAGTTCAAACCAGCCCATTGTAAAGGAAATCAACCCTGAATATTCATTGGAAGGAATGATGCTGAAGTTGAAGCTCCAATACTTTGGCTGCCTAATGCGAAGAGCTGAGTCATTGGAAAAAGACCTGATGCTGGTAAAGACTGAAGGCAAAAGGAGAATGGGGGGCTTCCCTGGTGGTCCAGTGGGTAAGGACATCGCCTTTCAGTGCAAGGGGCGCCGGTTTGATCCCTGGCCTGGGAAGATCCCACGTGCCGCGGAGCGGCTGGACCAATGTGTCCAATCACCGAGCGGGAGCTCTGGAGCGCGTGCGCCCAGAGCCGGTGCTCTGCGACAACAGAGGCCACTGCGATGGGAGGCCCACATGTGCCAAAGAACAAAGATGGATGAAAATAGAGAAATGAAAGACCAATAGAAGTGGCCCGCCTGCTCCCCTCCCTCCCCAACCTGACCCCCACCAAAATAAATAAATAAATAAATCTTTAAAAAAAAAAAAAAAGGAGAATGGGGCGGCAGAGGAGGAGATAACTGGATGGCATCACCGACTCAATGGACATGAGTCTGTGCGAACTCCAGGAGATTGTGAAGAACAGGGAAGCCTGGTGTGCTGCAGTCCATGGGGCCGCAAATTGTCTGATGTGATGTAGTGAGTGAACAATAACAATGAATATTAGGTTTTTTTCATCCATGGCATGCAGAATCTTAGCTCCCAGACGAGGGCTCTAACCTATGTCCCCTGAAGTGGACGCGTAGAGTCTTAACCACCGGACCACCAGGGAAGCCACCTGAACTTATCTAAAAGAGGGTGGTCACAGATGTAATCAGCTACAATGACATCATCTGGACTAGGGTGTGTCCTTAAGGCACGAGGAAAGGACACATAGAGAAGAAGGCATGTGAACACAGGGGCAGAGGTTGGAGTGATGCGGCCATGAGCCAAGGAGCAGCACAGACTGGCATCGTCCCCCAGGAGTGACCACCCCAGCCGACAGCTAGAGTTTGGACTCTGCCCTCCAGAACTGGGAGCACATACACCTCTATTGTTTTCAGTCAGCTAGCTCAAGGTAATATTTTATGGCAGCCTTAGACAACAATTACAATTATTCATTTTATAACGCAATTACTCTGTGTTTCTAATAATGAAGCATTATTACAGTAAGATGGAAAGACAGGGTAATACCTCACATGCACGTAATACAAAGGAAAACTGCCAGAGGGCTTCCCTGGTGGTCCAGTGGGTAAAGAGTTCACCCTGCAGTACAAGGGGCACCGGTTCGATCCCTGGCCCGGGAAGATCCCACATAGCGCGGAACGGCTGGGCCGGTGTGTCCAATTTCGAGCCAGCGCTCTGGAGCATATGCGCCCAGAGCTGGTGCTCTGCAGCAAGAGAGGCCAATGCGATGGGAGGCCCACACAGGCAGAAGAATAAAGACGGATGAAAATAAATAAATAAATAACCAATAAAGGAGGCCAAAATTTAAAACAAACAAACAAACAAAAGAACTGCCTGAGTTCAATCCCCTGCCAACCATTCACCAAGTGTGTGACTTGGACTCATTATCTGACTTTCCTGTGCCTCAAGTTCCCTTCTACAAAACAACATCAAGGCTAACCTCTAAAGATGGCCGTAAGGATTCTGCGCATTAATACAGGGGAAGCCTGAACAGCAGAGTTTATATGAGGGAACACACGCTCTAAACTTTAACCACTACTATCGGTCACAGCAGACTAGAGAGCTTGGGTTTTTCCATTTGTTACAATCACTACTGTGAGAGTGAAGAGCAACTGCTATCTGTCTATGAAGTATACGGGCTTCCCAGGTGGCAGTCTTAACCACCGGACCACCAGGGAAGCCACCTGAACTTATCTAAAAGAGGGTGGTCACAGATGTAATCAGCTACAATGACATCATCTGGACTAGGGTGTGTCCTTAAGGCACGAGGAAAGGACACATAGAGAAGAAGGCATGTGAACACAGGGGCAGAGGTTGGAGTGATGCGGCCATGAGCCAAGGAGCAGCACAGACTGGCATCGTCCCCCAGGAGTGACCACCCCAGCCGACAGCTAGAGTTTGGACTCTGCCCTCCAGAACTGGGAGCACATACACCTCTATTGTTTTCAGTCAGCTAGCTCAAGGTAATATTTTATGGCAGCCTTAGACAACAATTACAATTATTCATTTTATAACGCAATTACTCTGTGTTTCTAATAATGAAGCATTATTACAGTAAGATGGAAAGACAGGGTAATACCTCACATGCACGTAATACAAAGGAAAACTGCCAGAGGGCTTCCCTGGTGGTCCAGTGGGTAAAGAGTTCACCCTGCAGTACAAGGGGCACCGGTTCGATCCCTGGCCCGGGAAGATCCCACATAGCGCGGAACGGCTGGGCCGGTGTGTCCAATTGCGAGCCAGCGCTCTGGAGCATATGCGCCCAGAGCTGGTGCTCTGCAGCAAGAGAGGCCAATGCGATGGGAGGCCCACACAGGCAGAAGAATAAAGACGGATGAAAATAAATAAATAAATAACCAATAAAGGAGGCCAAAATTTAAAACAAACAAACAAACAAAAGAACTGCCTGAGTTCAATCCCCTGCCAACCATTCACCAAGTGTGTGACTTGGACTCATTATCTGACTTTCCTGTGCCTCAAGTTCCCCTTCTACAAAACAACATCAAGGCTAACCTCTAAAGATGGCCGTAAGGATTCTGCGCATTAATACAGGGGAAGCCTGAACAGCAGAGTTTATATGAGGGAACACACGCTCTAAACTTTAACCACTACTATCGGTCACAGCAGACTAGAGAGCTTGGGTTTTTCCATTTGTTACAATCACTACTGTGAGAGTGAAGAGCAACTGCTATCTGTCTATGAAGTATACGGGCTTCCCAGGTGGCGCCACGGTAAAGAACCTGCCTACCAAGGCAGGAGAGGCAGGTTCCCTCCCTGGGGAGAATCCCCTGGAGGAGGACATGGCAACCCACTTCAGTACTGTTGCCTTGGAAATCCAGTGAACAGAGAGGTCCAGGGGGCTACCGTCCATGGCGTCACAAAGAGGCAAACACGACTTATCGACTAAACACCACCACCATGAGGTGTAAGGCACTACACTAACCAGATGATATTTGAGGTATTTCTGCTCTTACAATAAAAGAAGTCAAGTAGAATAATCCTTTCTAGATAAACAAACTGATTGTCAGAAAGGCTGAGTGCCTTGTTCAGGATCACACAGAGCGTGCTTTTTTGTGATACCACGCTGCCCCCTCCAGGGCAGGGCCCAGAGTGCTCCCCACAGACTCAGCAGAACTTCTACCACTATCTTGCAAGAATGCTTCAAATACTTGATGAGTTATTAATCCCCTGGGCTTCCCTGGCAGTTCAGTGGTAAAGAATTCTCCTGCAATGCAGAAGACCTGGGTTCGATCCCTGGGTGGGAAAGATTCCCCTGGAGAGGGAATGGCTACCCACTCTAGTACTTTTTTTTTCTTTTTGAGTTTTTTTAATTATTATCATTTTATTTTGGTTTTTTACAGAGTTGTGTTGTTCACTGCCACACGTCGACCTGAATCTTCCATAGGTATAAGAGATCCCGCGGACAGAGGAGCATGGCGGGCTACAGTCCACAGGGTGGCAAAGGCTCAGACACAACTAACGCTTTCTTTTACTTCACTTTTTTTCACTTCTTGAATTCACTTAATTTCCTAACTAGAATATAAATGCCCTGGATATCAACATTACTGACTTTCTATTAAGCTCAGTCCACACAGCATAGAAACAAAAACCTAAGACCAACAAAGCTACAGAGTCATCCCTAAACGAGCCCAGAGATTTGTAGATGCATCTCATTTCCTCACTGATTTTCGCAGCATCCCTTGGGGACAAACTTGTGAAGGGCCTGCAAGAAGACAGCAATGCTTTCCCGCCCTTCCCTGTTGAAAATATTGTTTGCTGTTGTCCAGTTTCTAAGTCGTATTCGACTCTTTGCAACCTCTAGGAGTGCAGCACAGAAGGCTTCCCTGTCCGTCACCATTTCCCAGAGTTTGCTCAAATTCACATCCACTGAGTTGGTGATGCTGTCCAGGCACCTCATCCTCTGCCTTGCCCTTCACCTTTGGTCTTCAGTCTTTCCCAGCATCAGGGTCTTTTCCAATGAGTCAGCTCTTCCCAACAGATGGCCAAGGTATTGGAGCTTCAGCTTCGACATGACCCAGCAGTAAACCTGTCTGCATCCCCTGCTCCCAGGAAGGAGGATGTGGGACAGGAGGGTGGGAGCAGCACCGCGTCTCATAGGTCTCCTGCACTGGCAGGCAGGTTCTTTACCACCAGTGCTACCCAAGAAGCCTGAGGCAGCTCCGTGTACACATATATCCCTTTCCTCTTGAGCGCCTGACGAGTAGCCCATCTTGAGTTTTAATATATGCAATACTTTACCCTTCTTGCAAGAATGCTTCAAATACTTGAGTTATTAATCCCTGGGCTACCCTGGCAGTTCAGTGGTAAAGAATTCTCCTGCAATGCAGAAGACCTGGATACGATCCCTGGGTGGGAAAGATTCCCCTGGAGAGGAATGGCTACCCACTCTAGTACTTTTTTTCTTTTGAGTTTTTAATTATTATCATTTTATTTTGGTTTTTACAGAGTTGTGTTGTTCACTGCCACGCGACCTGAATCTTCCATAGGTATAAGAGATCCCGCGGACAGAGGAGCATGGCGGGCTACAGTCCACAGGGTGGCAAAGGCTCAGACACAACTAACGCTTTCTTTTACTTCACTTTTTTTCACTTCTTGAATTCACTTAATTTCCTAACTAGAATATAAATGCCCTGGATATCAACATTACTGACTTTCTATTAAGCTCAGTCCACACAGCATAGAAACAAAAACCTAAGACCAACAAAGCTACAGAGTCATCCCTAAACGAGCCCAGAGATTTGTAGATGCATCTCATTTCCTCACTGATTTTCGCAGCATCCCTTGGGGACAAACTTGTGAAGGGCCTGCAAGAAGACAGCAATGCTTTCCCGCCCTTCCCTGTTGAAAATATTGTTTGCTGTTGTCCAGTTTCTAAGTCGATTCGACTCTTTGCAACCTCTAGGAGTGCAGCACAGAAGGCTTCCCTGTCCGTCACCATTTCCCAGAGTTTGCTCAAATTCACATCCACTGAGTTGGTGATGCTGTCCAGGCACCTCATCCTCTGCCTTGCCCTTCACCTTTGGTCTTCAGTCTTTCCCAGCATCAGGGTCTTTTCCAATGAGTCAGCTCTTCCCAACAGATGGCCAAGGTATTGGAGCTTCAGCTTCGACATGACCCAGCAGTAAACCTGTCTGCATCCCCTGCTCCCAGGAAGGAGGATGTGGGACAGGAGGGTGGGAGCAGCACCGCGTCTCATAGGTCTCCTGCACTGGCAGGCAGGTTCTTTACCACCAGTGCTACCCAAGAAGCCTGAGGCAGCTCCGTGTACACATATATCCCTTTCCTCTTGAGCCTGCCGGCCCCTCTCACAGAGCACCGAGCTGAGCCCACTGGGTTGTATGCCAGCTTCCCACTGGCTTGCTGTTTTACACGTGGTCGTGTCTCTAGGTCCGTGCCGCTCTCTCCATGTGCCCCACCCCCTCCATCCCCGCTCCGTCCACAGGTCTGTTCTGTACGTCTGTGTCTATTCCTGCGAATACGGAATAGCCATGGTCAGATCTGCACCGAGGAAGACGGCCCTGACACAGCAACAGAGGGCTGTGGGGGCAGATCGGGGGACCCCTTAAGAGACCCTTCTGGGATGCGAGGTGGGATGGGGAGTGCTGGAGCCGCAGTGGTGGCAACGGGCACAGCGTGGAGGGAAGAGACGGGACCCTGGGACGGTGGGACTGACGGTTCAGCACCCACAGACGCAACGGAGGGAGAGCCTCAACACAGGCCTGCAAATTCTGGCATCGTGAGGGAGGAGAATGGTTAGGACAAACCCCACGACAGGGAATCATGACAGCACGGGGATGACAGAGAAGATGCCACTTCCTCTATGAGCACACTGAATTTGCCGTTTCTGGACAAATAAACATTTGCAGTAACAGGCTTCCTAGGTGGCTCAGCTGTAAAGAATCCACCTGCCAAGCAGGAGACCCAGGTTCAATCCCTGGGTCGGGAAGAACCCCTGAAGGGAATGGCCACCCACTCCAGGATTCTTGACTGGAGAAGCCCATGGACAGAGGAACCTGGTGGGCTACAGTCCATAGGGTCCAAGGACTCAGGCATGACTGAGCAACTACAGCAACAGGCATTTGTGGTCAGGAGACAATGCACAAACAGGGAGCACGTGGCAGAAATGCAGGTTAAGTCAGCATGCAGGAAGGTCATCACACGCAGGCAGATCACAACTTAGGATGGCTGACATTGTCCAGAGTGTTTGAAGAGCAGGGGAAGGGGACAAGGAGAAAAGAAGGCTGAAGACAGAACACTGATACGCCAACAGTGGGTAAGCGAAAAAGAACACACGGAAGAGAGTAAGAAGGAACAGACATGCAGGGACAGGCCATGTCACAGACTCTTGAACCCTTAGCAAGAAAAACATGTAGGAAGAAGGGGTCAACTGTGTCAAATGCAAAAAGAGAGATCAAGTTAAAAAAAAGAAAGGAGGGACTCCCCTAGTGGTCCATTGGTTAAGAATCCACCTTTCAATGCAGGAGGCATGGGTTCCATCACTAGTTGGGGAACTAAGATTCCACATGCCCCACAGTTACTAAGCCCATGTCTCTCAACTAGAGAGAAGCCCCCACGCCACGACTAAGACATGATGCAACCAAAAATAAACACATATTAAAAAAAATGGATTGGAATGGTCTTCTCTTCTCATTGAATAGAAACACCAAAAGAAATTAAATAATAAGGGGCTTCCCTGGTGGTCCAGTGGGTAAGAACACCACCTTGCAGTGCAAGGGGTGCCAGTTCGATCCCTGGCCTGGGAAGATCCCATGTGCTGTGGAACAGCTGGACCAATGTGTCCAACTACCGAGCCAGAGCTCTGGAGCGCATGCACCCAGAGCCAGTGCTCTGCAGCAAAAGAGGCCACTGCAATGGGAGGCCCACACAGAGCAAAGAATAAAAAATGGATAAAAATTAATAAATGAAAGACCAATAGAAGTGGCTAATAAAAAAAAGTTTTAAAAAAATTAAATAATAGGGAGTAGGTTACCATTTTCTAGATTTCTACCAGTTTCTAGACTTTAACAGTTATTTGATAAATGACAAATGAATATATGGATGGATGGATGGCCACATGGAAGGACAGGTGGATATATGGATGGATGGGTGGGTGGATAGGTGGATGGACAGACGGACTGATGGAAGGATGGGTGGATATATGGATGGATGAGTGGATATATGGATGGATTTATGGACAGATGGTGGATGGATGGATATTGACTACCCCCAACTGAACCCACTGTCTACACCATGGATTGTACTTGCAATGGTTCTATCCAGACACAGGTGACCTCAGGTCATCCCTTGAGGTTACGTCACATAGTATTCTACCTATATCTCATGAAAAAAAAAATGAAAGAACCATATGATCCACAGAATAACAAGAATAAAAAAAACTCATAGCTTTTTTACCAAGAAGGGTCTTCCAAAGGTCATTCCATCTATCCCCCTGCCTCTGTCAAAAGCCATCTCTAAAACACACCATCAGTAACACAAAGAAACCCACATACGCCTGCATCCCAAGCAGCCTTTCCAGGAGGAAGCGAGGAGTGAGCGTGCGTCTACCCTACCAGCTCTCGCATCTGGCGGGAGGAACGGAAAACCCGTCATCGGCGTGGCTGCTGCCCCTGCAGCCAACAGCACAACCGCGGAGCCAAGTATCTGGGAAAGGCATCAGATCAAACTCAATGATCGATAATAAAATCAACAGCCTTCTCCAAGCCAAAGGGGCTGAAATTCAGAAGGGGCAATCCTGTCATTTCTCCTGGGGCCATACAGAACACTCATTTTTGCAAGATTTACAGCTTTAACCGGTTCTTCAATGGAGGACAACGTGACAAAAGGCAAAGCTTTTGACTGGATACGAGGTCAGGGTCAAGAGAGTAGTAACAGACCCACCGGAGGGGCCCCTGGACCCTTAACACCACTCCTCCCCAGTTCCACCAGCTCCAACAAGAGAAATCCAAACCACTGCCAAAGGTTAACCCATCACACCAGAAAATCCAGCCACCACGCAGTTCAGCTGGAGGAATGTTCCTTTATTAAACAATGTGTCTGGAACACTTCTGGTCTCATTGTTCCATTCCAGGCTGGAGACTGAAGCTATAGAAAATAAAGTAGTGATTTCAACAAGGCTCATCCCAGGCTGACTCCACTAGTAAAGAGAGACTTCCTGGCGGGGCTGAGGATGAAATTAACTCTTTCAGACTACGGTTGGGGGTGACAGCGGGCTGGAGTGGGTGGCAGTGGAAGGCAGAGAAAGATTTCCAAATGGAAACCGCCACTGAAAGAACTGAACAAACGTGGAGTCTCTTTCTTCAAGGGTCTTTAAGAAAAGGAAGCAAAGCCTCAGGCAAAAACATCTCGAGGTTCATACTGGGGTTTTATGATGGCCATCCTAGTTGACCCTGACCTGTGTCAGGGGCTGTCACTGCCTCTCTGATGGTCTGAAAGAAATAATTCCACCCCCATCCCCTGGCCCCAAGCTTCCGTCAGGGTCCCAGATGTGCCAGGCAGAGGCAGATATAAGCTGGCAATCAAAAAGGGAAACTCGAGTTTGGGATGAGACCCGGGACCACTTGACTTCAGACCCTTCTACACTGCTCTATCTTCTCCATTTCTCGGGGAAGGGAATTTGGAAGGCCGTGGCCTTTGATGACACCTTCAGACAGAAAGGCCCGGCTCCGCAGGCCTCCCCACAGGCAGGGAGTCGGGACTGCGCCAACTTCAGGTCCTCGCCCGCTGGCTGGACCGAGGACGTGCGCAGCTTGGTCAGACATCAGAGGGACTGGTGGCCGAAGGACCAGCGCCATGTGACAGGTCTTCTTTCCAAGGTTCAGAGGAAGCCGACATCAAAGATGGGTCAGCCGTGAGCTGGGTGGTCTGGGCGGGCCATCTGGGAGGCGCAGAGGAACGGAGGAGACAGAGCGCCCATCGCCCACATGCCCACACAGAGCCGGCTTTGTTTTCCTGATCCAAAGCCCAGCAGCCAATGAAAGTGCCAAGAGACACAGGCTGAGTCAAACCTTGCTCACACTGAGGTCAGGGGCACTGCTGAGTGCTCTCCAGGAAGACCCATCTGCTGGGCATGTTCTGGGCAGGAGGGCAGGAGCGGAGGAGACAGAAGAGCTATCTTCAAGCAGAGGATGCAGCTGAGAGCTGGCTGGGAAAGAAGGACGCCAACAGGTGCACTGGACAGAACCAGCCCTGTGGCTTCCCCGCTCGGGTTCCACATGAGACCCATCCTTAGGGAGGATGAGCCCTCATCACACACCCTAGTGGAAACCCCTAAGGCCACTGGCCCAAACAGCTTTTCTAGCCTGAAGTCCTACAGAAGCTCAGTCTCCCTCTCCTGGCTTCCTGTCCCTCCCCAGCTAGGGAGTGGGGTGGAACCTGAGGTCAGTTAGACACTGAGGCTCAGGTACAGAGCCTCTGTGGAGCACAGCAGAGCGAAGGCCACCCCGAGAGGGAGACGTCCAACCGCAGGGCCAGGGCCAGGGCCAGCCACTCGGCCGCTGCCCCAGAGCTGACTCACAGATGCGCCGCCACTCTGCTCACAGGCTCACAGAGGTTAGTGGTCCGTCTGACACACAGCCCGAGGCCTTTCTCTCGCTCCATCACCGGTGCCATCGACTAAAAGCACACACAGCACAGACCCCTGGGGTGGGTTTGTATGCACGTCTGCTTGAGGTGGGCTCAGGTGTCAGGTCTCCGTCTGTCCAGCAGGCCTCTCTCCCAGCTCCAAGGAGAGGCCCGGGGGATGCAGTGCGAGTGCCTAGCGGGGGAGTCAGGCCATCAAGGGCCTGCCTGCCCACTGCCTTGAATCCGGGCCTCGGCCAGACCCACCTTCCTGGGCCTTGCTTCTCTGTGAAATCCCAAGTCCAGATGAGTTAACTGATGTCATAGGTCATTGCTAGCTCTGACATTTTCTGGGGTAACTGAATGCACTTTAAACAGGGCCAGGCATGTATAATTACTAATTTGAATAGCTAATGTCGATGGACTGTGGCCTTTTCCCCTAGCCAAAAGGTCTGAGTTACCTAACATTGTGCCTACACCCAAGGAGCTGGCTAAGGCTGTAAATCGCACAAAGACTGGTGCCTTGTTAACTCACCAGGAGAAACAACAGGATGGTATGTCCTGAATTTCAACCCTGCCAGGTGGCAGGTTCGTCTCTAACCCCATCCCACGCATCCCAATGCCGACCCTGGTAAGCCTGTACTATCACCCCATTTTACAGAGAAAGAAACTGAGGCACAGAAAGGCTGAAAATGTGATCCAAGACCCAGCAGGTAGTAAAAAATGGAGATGGGAAACCTGGTTGCCCACCCCCAGGCCCTGACCTCTTAACACTGACATCACATGGCCCAGTCAGTGATAAATCAAGAGCAGGGCATTTGGAATCTGGGCCTGTCCCCCGTCACGATGCCTGGGGACACTAGGTCACAGCTAGTGTGGGCAGTGACTCCCATTGCTGCCACAGGACCTTGTAAAATTTATGAGAGAAAAGGATGGAATGACTGCCGTCTGCTCAGAGGGGCAGCTTGGGTTTCAGACACGTTACTCTTGCCCACTGGACCTGCCTCGTGTGCAGACCGCCTCCTTTTGCCCCCGTTCCCACTCGTTCCAGCTGCTGGGGCCGCAAGCATCTCCTGATTTAGAGCACTTGCTGCGGGGGTGGGGGTGACTTGAGGGCCAGGTCATCTCTGTGCAGGCCCAGGATGGCCAACACTTCCTGCACCATTCCTGCTGGGTCTTGTCTGTGGAGAGCAGACAAGAGCAACGCCAGCACCAGGAAACTGCTCTGGGGGCCTCGGTGAAGGTATCCAGTCCCTCCTTCCAGAAGGTGCCTTGAAAGGAAACTACATTTATTTAGGACCTTGTTAACAACCTGTGATAAGGACAACATGCTGGGCCCACTGGTGGCTCTCAGTCTTTTGGACAGAAAACGAACTGAAGAGGAACAGCAGAAAGCCAGCTGGAAGGTGCACAAGTCCACTCTCTCCCCAGGCTGGTGAAGGAAAGAAGGACCAGGGCAGGGCCGCGAGCGCGGGGCAGAGGGCACCTGAAGGCATGACCACCGCCCCCCTACCCGCCACCATCAGGGCCGTGTTCAAAAATCTGGTTCTGATTTGCCGCAGTCAGCCGCTGCCGGATCCCACCAAGAAAGCCCTGCATTCCTGCTCCACTATTTCATCTCCCTCTGGTCCAGCCTGCGCTGGCCTCCTGTCAGATTAATATTCTTATTCCGTGGAAGCCGGACGAAATTTCCTTTGGTGGGGTCAACCTCTCCAGTTGGCCCTGGCCGCCTGGAAGCTTACAAAGGCAGTGGCAGCCACCACCCCTTCCCTGCTCCTGGGGTCCGGAAGCGTAAACACTCAGGGTGGCCCCTGACTCACAGAGAACGTTATTAGGAAGGAGTAAGGCTTTACAAGGCATCAGAGCTTTCACCAAGCAGAAAGAGAGTAACGAACGGAAAACGCATGACAGGCAGAGACCAGGCTCGGTCTGAGGTTCTACTCACAGAGTCCTGACCAAGGCTGGATGAAGAGACGTGGCTGGAACAGAATGAAGAGATCCGGTTTTATGAGAGAAAGGGATGGAATGACTGCCGTCTGCTCAGAGGGGCAGCTTGGGTTTCAGACACGTTACTCTTGCCCACTGGACCTGCCTCGTGTGCAGACCGCCTCCTTTTGCCCCCGTTCCCACTCGTTCCAGCTGCTGGGGCCGCAAGCATCTCCTGATTTAGAGCACTTGCTGCGGGGGTGGGGGTGACTTGAGGGCCAGGTCATCTCTGTGCAGGCCCAGGATGGCCAACACTTCCTGCACCATTCCTGCTGGGTCTTGTCTGTGGAGAGCAGACAAGAGCAACGCCAGCACCAGGAAACTGCTCTGGGGGCCTCGGTGAAGGTATCCAGTCCCTCCTTCCAGAAGGTGCCTTGAAAGGAAACTACATTTATTTAGGACCTTGTTAACAACCTGTGATAAGGACAACATGCTGGGCCCACTGGTGGCTCTCAGTCTTTTGGACAGAAAACGAACTGAAGAGGAACAGCAGAAAGCCAGCTGGAAGGTGCACAAGTCCACTCTCTCCCCAGGCTGGTGAAGGAAAGAAGGACCAGGGCAGGGCCGCGAGCGCGGGGCAGAGGGCACCTGAAGGCATGACCACCGCCCCCCTACCCGCCACCATCAGGGCCGTGTTCAAAAATCTGGTTCTGATTTGCCGCAGTCAGCCGCTGCCGGATCCCACCAAGAAAGCCCTGCATTCCTGCTCCACTATCTCACCTCACTCTGGTCCAGCCTGCGCTGGCCTCCTGTCAGATTAATATTCTTATTCCGTGGAAGCCGGACGAAATTTCCTTTGGTGGGGTCAACCTCTCCAGTTGGCCCTGGCCGCCTGGAAGCTTACAAAGGCAGTGGCAGCCACCACCCCTTCCCTGCTCCTGGGGTCCGGAAGCGTAAACACTCAGGGTGGCCCCTGACTCACAGAGAACGTTATTAGGAAGGAGTAAGGCTTTACAAGGCATCAGAGCTTTCACCAAGCAGAAAGAGAGTAACGAACGGAAAACGCATGACAGGCAGAGACCAGGCTCGGTCTGAGGTTCTACTCACAGAGTCCTGACCAAGGCTGGATGAAGAGACGTGGCTGGAACAGTAAAAGTGGAGATGATGACGGCAGTCATTAGCATTTCAGGCGGTGGCTCAGGCAGTAAAGAATCTGCCTGCAGTGCAGGAGATCTGGGTTCGATCCCCAGGTCAGGAAGATCCCCTGGATTAGGAAATGGCAACCCACTCCAGAAGTCTTGCCTTGGAGCCTGGCCGGCTACAGTCCAGGGCATCACAAAGAGTCAGACATGACTGAGTGACTAACATTTTCACTTTCTAACTACATCAGACGCTGTACTGGAGCTCTGAATGTATTATCCCATTTAACTCTCCCAACAAACCCAGCCAGTAGACATTATTCTCTTTCCCATTTTAAGCGATTAAAAAAAAAAAACGGGCATGACTGAGAAAGACCTGGTACCATCCCAGGGCAGCAGTAAGTGGCAGAGCTGAGACTCAGCCCTGCACAGTCGATATCCAGGGTTCAGTCAAGTCCCGAACTCCTGAGCAACACCCCAGCATGGTCTGAGCTCTCTGGAACATCCCTGGGAACCCTGCGATCCTTAGGGAGTGACAAGGAGGAGGATTCTGAGGACTGTTCACAGCCAGCTAAGAGCCCTGACTAGTACAGTCCTGCCTCCAACTGGATGATGGCCCCTGGCTGACACAAATCGACACATTCTCAGGAAATGGAATGCTTCCATCAAGGCTAATTCCATCCAAAGCCAAACCAGACTTCTTGTCTCTTCCTGGCACTCTGTGCCCCTGCCCTCCCCATGGAAGGGAAAACCAGGAGCAGCTGCAGGGACTGCCTTGGGGGGTCCAGCGGTTAAGGCTCTGTGCTTCCAATAAAGGGGTGTGGGTTCAAGCCCTGGTCAGGAAACTAGCCATATGGCACAGTGGGAAAAAAATGTTTTAATTAAACTTAAAAAAAAAAAATAACTGCAGATTCTGTCAGCACTGGGGCTCTGGAGAAGCTTGCAGTGGGTGAAGAGGACTCTGAACAGAGTCCTGACCTGGGACTCAGGACCTGCAATTTAGGAGGAGGAGTCCTAGACAGCCAAGTCCTCTCAGATCCTTCCCAGCCAACAAATCTAAGCTGCCTTGACCCTCCAATATGTCTCAGCAACCCCATGCTCATAGCCACATTACTCCCATGAGCACAATGTTGGCAGAAAGCCAACTGTCCTATGACAGGTGCATGCACAGGTGCTCAGCCCCTCAGTCCTGTCCAACTCTTCGCAACCCCATGGGCTATAGCCCCCCAGGCTCCTCTGTCCATGGGATTTCTCAGGCAAGAATCCTGGAGTGGGTTGTCAATTCCTCCTTCAGGGGATCTTCCTGACCCAGGGATGGAACTTGTGTCTGCTGAATTGGCAGGCATATTCCTTACCATTAGCACCACCTAGGAAGCCCAAATGAAGTGTGATATGTACCCAGAATAATATGCATAGCTCTAGACAAGGAAGGGAATTCAGACACAAGTTGCAACGTGGATGAACCCTGAAGACATCATGCTAAGTGAAATAACAGGACACAAAAGGACAGTCAGGACAGGACATACATAGTATGATTCTACTTCTCTGAGGTGCCCAGAGCAGTCAAATTCCTAGAGGTAGAAAGCAGATGGTGGTTGCCATGGGCTAGAAAGAAGGGTGGGTGAGGAGTTACTGTTTAACAGGGACAGGATTTCCGTGGAGGACAATGACGAAGGTCCAGGGACGGAGGGCGGCAAGGGGAGCACTTCATACCATCACACTGTTCACTTAGAAATGGTTAGAATGATACACTGTATGTGCTTTTAAATTGCACATATAGGGGCTTCCCTGGTAGCTCAGTGGTGAAGAGTTCACCTGCCAATGCAGGAGACACGGGCTCAATCCCTGATCCGGGAAGATCCCACATGCTGCAAAGCAACTAAGCCCGTGAGCCACACCTATGGAGCCTGTGCTCTAGAGCCTCGGAGCCGCAACTACTGAAGCCCATGTGCCCTAGAGCCCAAGTTCCACAAGAGAAGTCACCGCAACAGGAAGCCTGCTCACCTCCACTAGAGAGTAACGTTTACTCCCTGCAACTAGAGAAGAGCCCACAGCAGCAGTGAAAACCCAGAAGAGCCAAAAATTTAAAAAAATAGAAAGTAAAATAAAAACAAAATAAATTGCACATATGTTATGTGTGTCTCTTATTCAAAATTTATTTTATTTATTTAACTGCAATAGAATTCACAGTGAATGTTGAATCTACTCATATTTAAGAATTAGGCTTTACTCCTGAAAAAATAAAGCAGAGAGGAATAAGAAATTAATAAAATTCACAGATGGAAAAGAGCTGTGGTCACGAGCCTCAAACCCCAGTGAAACATCATGATGGATTCACTGAAATATGGGAAAGTGGAAGTTAAATCTTCCAATATTAAATTATTTACGTGCGTAACCCTACCTGACAGAGCAGCACCCTCAGTAAAAATGTATGACTGAAGGTAGATCCGTCACGAGGGGCCCTGAGAAGCCACTGCTTCCTTGACAGGGCTTGTGCCCCCAGGGGCGCCACTCTGCAGACACTGCCCCCCGCCCAGTATCCGGGGTGGGAGGGGCGATGACCCTGGGACGTCCAGGAGCCATACTGCTGAGTCTCACTTGGTTTCATCTTCAGTCACTTTCATCTTTTAGATGCTACTTCTCTGAAAGGGTGCCCAGAGCAGGTCCAAATTCCTAGAGGTAGAAAGCAGATGGTGGTTGCCATGGGCTAGAAAGAAGGGTGGGTGAGGAGTTACTGTTTAACAGGGACAGGATTTCCGTGGAGGACAATGACGAAGGTCCAGGGACGGAGGCGGCAAGGGAGCACTTCATACCATCACACTGTTCACTTAGAAATGGTTAGAATGATACACTGTATGTGCTTTTAAATTGCACATATAGGGGCTTCCCTGGTAGCTCAGTGGTGAAGAGTTCACCTGCCAATGCAGGAGACACGGGCTCAATCCCTGATCCGGGAAGATCCCACATGCTGCAAAGCAACTAAGCCCGTGAGCCACACCTATGGAGCCTGTGCTCTAGAGCCTCGGAGCCGCAACTACTGAAGCCCATGTGCCCTAGAGCCCAAGTTCCACAAGAGAAGTCACCGCAACAGGAAGCCTGCTCACCTCCACTAGAGAGTAACGTTTACTCCCTGCAACTAGAGAAGAGCCCACAGCAGCAGTGAAAACCCAGAAGAGCCAAAAATTTAAAAAAATAGAAAGTAAAATAAAAACAAAATAAATTGCACATATGTTATGTGTGTCTCTTATTCAAAATTTATTTTATTTATTTAACTGCAATAGAATTCACAGTGAATGTTGAATCTACTCATATTTAAGAATTAGGCTTTACTCCTGAAAAAATAAAGCAGAGAGGAATAAGAAATTAATAAAATTCACAGATGGAAAAGAGCTGTGGTCACGAGCCTCAAACCCCAGTGAAACATCATGATGGATTCACTGAAATATGGGAAAGTGGAAGTTAAATCTTCCAATATTAAATTATTTACGTCGTAACCCTACCTGACAGAGCAGCACCCTCAGTAAAAATGTATGACTGAAGGTAGATCCGTCACGAGGGGCCCTGAGAAGCCACTGCTTCCTTGACAGGGCTTGTGCCCCCAGGGGCGCCACTCTGCAGACACTGCCCCCCGCCCAGTATCCGGGGTGGGAGGGGCGATGACCCTGGGACGTCCAGGAGCCATACTGCTGAGTCTCACTTGGTTTCATCTTCAGTCACTTTCTTAGTCATTCAGCTGATATTTCATGACCTTCTCTGTGCCAAGCCCTGTGTGACGCTCTAGAGGGAAGGGATGGGAGGAAGAAGAGGCAAAGCACCTAATGTTTTCGAGGCCCTGCAGTTGGTCAAGCACGGCTGAAGCCCTTCTTGAGCATCACCTCCTAGAACCTCACAGAAGCTCTGTGGTACAGCTCCACACACTGCTGGTATGTCCACTGTCTTATCTTTCATGAACAGGCTTAATAAGGGAGATAAAGAAAACACGTGGCAGATATTGATTTCAGAGAAGTCAATCTAGGTTGGCCTGGCCCCAAAGCAGCGGGCTCATGCACTACTCTACGATGCTCGAGCCTGGAGAGGCAGAGATGGGCTCTGCATGTGTGGTGGAGCTTGCACGTGGCCAGGGCAGTAGGAGAAATGAACAGTCACATTCCAAGAAGAGACTTGCTAAGATCTGGGCTCAGGTAGGAGTGCCCAGAAACCCAGGCAGGAGGACTCAGGACAGCTCCAAAAGATGAAAGAACTGCAAGTGTCTCATTTTGTTTCTGAACTTTTTATTTTGTATTGGGGTAGAGCCAGTTAACAATGTTGTGGCAGTTTCAGGTGAACAGCGAAGGGACTCAACCACACGGTACATGGATCCATCTTCTGCCAAACTCCCTCCCATCGAGCCTACCACATCATCTTAAGCGGAGTTCCTTGTGCTCTACAGTAGGTCCTTGTTGGTTACCCACTTTAAATACAGCAGTGTGGGGCTTCCCTGGTGGTCCAGTGGGTAAGAACACTGCCTTGCAGTGCAAAGGGCGCCAGTTCGATCCCTGGCCTGGGAATACCCCACATGCCGCGGAGTGGCTGAACCCATGTGTCCAATGACCGAACCAGAGTTCTGGAGCGCATGCGCCCAGAGCCGGTGCTCTGTGACAACAGAGGCCACCGCGATGGGAGGCCCGCACGGGCCAAAGAACAAAGATGGATGAAAACAGACAAATGAAAGACCAATAGAAGTAGCCCGCCTGCTCCCCTCCCTCCCCACCCCACCCGCTCCCCAAAATAAATAAATAAATAAATAAATAAATCTTAAAAAAAAAAAATACAGCAGTGTCCACATGTCCACCCCATACTCCCTAACTGTCCCTTCCCCTGTCAGGCTCTTCACCACCTTCCCCAGGAGACTGCAGCTTTCCTGGGAGCCAGGACCACATCCCCACTTGTCCACACAGGCCTGTTGTCACGCTGAGAGGGCTGCAGTGGGCTGGGCATGCTGGCCACCAGACAGACCATCAACCCAAGAATAACAAACTGGGGCTCCCAAGCAGAGACAACATAGAGGTATATTCTTCTTTAAATAAGCCATTCTCTCTTAAGGGCTTATAGAATTTCCCTTGACAGAATGTCTGCTCCAAGGCTCTTTACTGACACCTGGTGGCCTGGAGGACTCATGGCAAGTGTGCAAATAACGCAGGCTCGTAGGGCTACAAGTTCAGAAATGAAAGACAATCACAGGCAATCTGTCTGTGGACAACCACATGCTCAGATGGAAAATAGGGCTCAGAGGGTCCGTGGCTCCTTGGGCTTAAAATTCCACTCATTTTTTTTTTCTGCCCAGACCTGCAGCTTGGGGAAACCAGTTCTGCCCAGAGGTGACAATTCCCACCAGCACTGAGTCCTTGGCAGCATGGAAAATGCCCCCCAGGGCCTGGGGTAAGTGGCAAGGTCTCTTGTGGCTACAGAGCTCATTCCTCCAGTCTGGGAGCTGCTCTGGGATGCCGGCAGTTTTGGAACAGGCCACAGGCCAAGCAGAATGTGCTCCACAGGGGTCACTCTAGAGTCTCCATGGTGGAAGAAGACCCCATCAGAAGCCCTGGGGGCCCCCAGAAGAGGACCTTCCACCCACAGCCCAAGGCAGAGGCGCACACCCCGAACGGTTCAACAGACTGCTCTGTCTTTATGAATACTCTAATCTGAAGGTATTCTTGAGCAGCTCTGTCTTCTAGGGTTTTACACATTAAAGTGTGAGATGGGGACTTCCCTGGTCCAGTGGTTAAGAATCCACCTTGCAATACAGAGGATGTAGGTTTGATCCCTGGTCAGGGAACTATGTCCCTCATCATACGTAGCAACTAAGGCCACACAGCACAACCACCAAGCCCGTCCATACACTCTGGGGTCCATGTGCCACAGACAGACAGCCTGGGGGCCACAACTAGAGAGTCCATGCACAACCCCACAGAATACAACGAAGATCCTGCCTGTCACAACTAAAACATGACACAGTCAAAGAGGTTAGCTTTTTAAGTGAGACAGAATTCAACCACCTACCAAGCCCTGTGTTGGGGACATGAAAGTTGGAGAAATTTCTTTTCCCCAAAATTCAGAATTCTGTGATACCCATTCAGACAATATCTACCTTTTCTTTAATGTAAAAAGTACCTGAAAAGACCACACCTGATGTTCTGTTCTTTCATCACTGCCACAACGGCAGGGACAACCGGGTCGGTTCTTCTGTCAACCAGTTTTTTTAAAAACCTAGCCCCTGGTGGCCTGGAGGACTCATGGCAAGTGTGCAAATAGCATGGCTCGTGGGCTACAAGTTCAGAAATGAAAGACAATCACAGGCAATCTGTCTGTGGACAACCACATGCTCAGATGGAAAATAGGGCTCAGAGGGTCCGTGGCTCCTTGGGCTTAAAATTCCACTCATTTTTTTTTTCTGCCCAGACCTGCAGCTTGGGGAAACCAGTTCTGCCCAGAGGTGACAATTCCCACCAGCACTGAGTCCTTGGCAGCATGGAAAATGCCCCCCAGGGCCTGGGGTAAGTGGCAAGGTCTCTTGTGGCTACAGAGCTCATTCCTCCAGTCTGGGAGCTGCTCTGGGATGCCGGCAGTTTTGGAACAGGCCACAGGCCAAGCAGAATGTGCTCCACAGGGGTCACTCTAGAGTCTCCATGGTGGAAGAAGACCCCATCAGAAGCCCTGGGGGCCCCCAGAAGAGGACCTTCCACCCACAGCCCAAGGCAGAGGCGCACACCCCGAACGGTTCAACAGACTGCTCTGTCTTTATGAATACTCTAATCTGAAGGTATTCTTGAGCAGCTCTGTCTTCTAGGGTTTTACACATTAAAGTGTGAGATGGGGACTTCCCTGGTCCAGTGGTTAAGAATCCACCTTGCAATACAGAGGATGTAGGTTTGATCCCTGGTCAGGGAACTATGTCCCTCATCATACGTAGCAACTAAGGCCACACAGCACAACCACCAAGCCCGTCCATACACTCTGGGGTCCATGTGCCACAGACAGACAGCCTGGGGGCCACAACTAGAGAGTCCATGCACAACCCCACAGAATACAACGAAGATCCTGCCTGTCACAACTAAAACATGACACAGTCAAAGAGGTTAGCTTTTTAAGTGAGACAGAATTCAACCACCTACCAAGCCCTGTGTTGGGGACATGAAAGTTGGAGAAATTTCTTTTCCCCAAAATTCAGAATTCTGTGATACCCATTCAGACAATATCTACCTTTTCTTTAATGTAAAAAGTACCTGAAAAGACCACACCTGATGTTCTGTTCTTTCATCACTGCCACAACGGCAGGGACAACCGGGTCGGTTCTTCTGTCAACCAGTTTTTCTTTGCTTTTCAGAACTGAGATGAAAATGTGGTTCCTCTTAGTGTCTCTCTCATATCCAAAGACACAGCCCACAAAGACATTCAAGAGTTACTTGTTTCCTGATCTTTTACTTTAAAAATTATATTTAAAGCCAGTACCTTAATAACAGAAATTCCCTATCACAGTATGTGCACAAGTTTTAAGTTCTCTATTAGTAAAGCTTAGTTCCTCTTTGGCCAAGTAGTCCATAATAAACTGTTGTTCTTTTTCAGTCACTAAGTCACATCTGATTCTCTGCAACCCCATGAACTGCAGCACACCAGCTCCTCTGTCCTCCACCATCTCCCGGAGTTTGCTCAAATTCTCATCCATTGAGTGGGTGATGCCATCCAACCATCTCATCCTCTGCCGCCCCTTTCTCCTCCTGCCTTCTATCTTCCCCAGCAACTGGGTGTTTCCCAATGAGTCGTCTCTTCACATCAGGTGGCCAACGTATTGGGGTTTCAACTTCAGCATGAGTCTTTCCAATAAATATTCAGGTTGATTTCCTTTAGGATTGACTGGTTTGATCTCCTTGCTGACCAAGCAACTCTCAGGAGTCTTCACCAGCACCACAGTTTGAAAGCATCAATTCTTAAGCACTTAGCCTTCTTCATGGTCCAGCTCTCACATTTATACATGACTACTGGAAAAGGCCACAGCTTTGACTAAGTTGTACAATGCTGTATTTATTTTACTCTCCATACTGCTCAACCAAACAACTTCCACTGTCCTTTAACCCTAAGCTTATGAAATAATAAAGCAGCAGGCACTTAATCTTATTAAAATGAAGGAACTTGACTTTTATTCTACTCTGGATGAAGAGTTTTCCCATCCTTACTGAAGGACAGACTACATCAGTGTTTCTTAAGGTGTGGTTCTGAAACAAGCAGCATTAGTCTCACCTGAGGATGTGTTAGGAATACAGATTCCCAGGCCTCAGCTGAGACTCACTGAATCGGCAAATCTCAGGGAGGGAACTGGCACTCCGTGTTTTCAGCAAGCCCTCCAGGAATTCGAGTTCTGGGCAAGATGAAGTAATAAGCACACACCTTGGTCTTTCCTTCCGAATGTAGCTACAAAACCTGAACAGCCAGCACAGAGTGGGTATCTGAGAATTCTGAAAAGTAAACAGTCATGGGCATTTGGGGGAAGGAGAATGTAATCTGAACTAATATCAAACTGGTGGGGGGTTTTCTCTAGTATTCCTCCTAAGGCAGTTCAAACCCAGAAGTGAGGGTCAGCAGAGTCAATCGAAAGAGCTCCAGGAGAAGGCTTCAATTTCTAGCTGGAGAATTCAGAAGAGTCTCTTAACACTCAGAGAGAGTGGAATCAAGTCCCCCTTTTTTGTTTTCTCCAGTCTTTTGTACCCTAACTCACTAGTCCCTGAAATTATAACATAAAAGAACCTCCTCCTCTGAGCAGGAGAGCTGTGCCAGCACGATGGAGAGCATGCCCTATTTCTTTCTCTCTCTCTCCAGTCTCCCAGCTCTGAGCACCACACACACAGGGGCAATTGTGGGGAGCGTGTGGCAGAGGAGAGTAAATGAGCCTAAGGTTGGCTGGAGGATGGCCAAGCAGGTCCTGGCAAACTGGGTGTTTCCCAATGAGTCGTCTCTTCACATCAGGTGGCCAACGTATTGGGGTTTCAACTTCAGCATGAGTCTTTCCAATAAATATTCAGGTTGATTTCCTTTAGGATTGACTGGTTTGATCTCCTTGCTGACCAAGCAACTCTCAGGAGTCTTCACCAGCACCACAGTTTGAAAGCATCAATTCTTAAGCACTTAGCCTTCTTCATGGTCCAGCTCTCACATTTATACATGACTACTGGAAAAGGCCACAGCTTTGACTAAGTTGTACAATGCTGTATTTATTTTACTCTCCATACTGCTCAACCAAACAACTTCCACTGTCCTTTAACCCTAAGCTTATGAAATAATAAAGCAGCAGGCACTTAATCTTATTAAAATGAAGGAACTTGACTTTTATTCTACTCTGGATGAAGAGTTTTCCCATCCTTACTGAAGGACAGACTACATCAGTGTTTCTTAAGGTGTGGTTCTGAAACAAGCAGCATTAGTCTCACCTGAGGATGTGTTAGGAATACAGATTCCCAGGCCTCAGCTGAGACTCACTGAATCGGCAAATCTCAGGGAGGGAACTGGCACTCCGTGTTTTCAGCAAGCCCTCCAGGAATTCGAGTTCTGGGCAAGATGAAGTAATAAGCACACACCTTGGTCTTTCCTTCCGAATGTAGCTACAAAACCTGAACAGCCAGCACAGAGTGGGTATCTGAGAATTCTGAAAAGTAAACAGTCATGGGCATTTGGGGGAAGGAGAATGTAATCTGAACTAATATCAAACTGGTGGGGGGTTTTCTCTAGTATTCCTCCTAAGGCAGTTCAAACCCAGAAGTGAGGGTCAGCAGAGTCAATCGAAAGAGCTCCAGGAGAAGGCTTCAATTTCTAGCTGGAGAATTCAGAAGAGTCTCTTAACACTCAGAGAGAGTGGAATCAAGTCCCCCTTTTTTGTTTTCTCCAGTCTTTTGTACCCTAACTCACTAGTCCCTGAAATTATAACATAAAAGAACCTCCTCCTCTGAGCAGGAGAGCTGTGCCAGCACGATGGAGAGCATGCCCTATTTCTTTCTCTCTCTCTCTCTCCAGTCTCCCAGCTCTGAGCACCACACACACAGGGGCAATTGTGGGGAGCGTGTGGCAGAGGAGAGTAAATGAGCCTAAGGTTGGCTGGAGGATGGCCAAGCAGGTCCTGGCAAACTAGATGGTCCTAGGAAGACCATGGAGAGTGAGGGGCTTAGCCAAGTGACCTCATAAAACTCTCCATGAATCCGTGGCTGGCCCTGAACCCCACATGCACAGATCTGGCCCCCCATGGCATACTACACCCTTTAAAACTCAACTCTGGGGTGGACCACTGCCCATGTCCCTCTAGGCCACTCAGAAGCTTCTGCGGGACAAAGTCAAGTGGCACACGGCTTTGATAATGACTCTGATACTGAAACCACAACCCACTTCTGGCAGGTCAGAACTTGCAGCCTGAATCCAACTAGACCAATTGCCTGCAAAAACACACATAGGACTGAAATAAGACCCAGAGTCTCATCACACTGAAAAATGTCCAGGATACAATCCAAAATCGTGGCGCATTCAAAGACACAGGAAATGTCTTTACGGGAAAAGACAATCCACAGATGTCCACTCTGAGATGACAAAGATATTTGAAATATCTGACAAACACTTTAAAAGTAGTGTAAAAAAAAAAAATGCTTCAAGAAGTAAGGGGCAGACAGATTAAAAAAAAAAAAAAAAAAAGACAGAAATTCTCATTCAAGAAAGAGAAGACATCAAACGGGCCAATCAGGAACTTGAAAGCTGAAAACTGAATACAGTAACAAATTAAAACTCACTGATAGGGCTTCCCTGGTGGTCCAGTGGGTAAGGACACCGCCTTGCAGTGCAAGGGGCGCTGGTTTGATCCCTGACCTGGGAAGATCTCACGTGCCGCAGAGCGGCTGGACCCATGTGTCAAATTACCGAGCCAGAGCTCTGGAGCGCATGAGCCCAGAGCCGGTGCTCTGCAACAACAGAGGCCACCGGGATGGGAGGCCCACACGGGCCAAAGAACAAAGATGGATGAAAATAGACAAATGGAAGACGAATAGAAGTGGCCCGCCTGCTCCCCTCTCTCCCCACCCCACCCCCACCTAAATAAATAAATAAATCTTTAAAATAAAATAAAATAAAATAAAACTCACTGATAGACTCAGTAGCAAATGTGGTGACAATGGAGTCAGTGAACTTGAAGAAATCAGTAGAAATTACCCAATCTGAACTACACAAATTTAAAAAGATTGAACCTCAGACATCTGTGCAACAATCCCAGAAAGGCCCAAAAGAAATGCACCGCGCCTCCAGAGAAACAGAAGAATCGGTCCAGTGCAAGGGAAAAAATTGAAAATATATTAACTGAAAACACTCTCCCAAATTCTACGAAATATATAAATCTACAGACTCAATAAGCTCAGTAAATCCCAAATGAAATAAACCCAAAGAAATCCATGTCCCAATACATCATCATCAAACCTGTTGAAAATAAGGACAAAAATAAAAACATCTTGAAAGTCACCAAAAATAAATAGGAAATCATGAAACTCCTTATCAGGAATCACAAGACCATAAGGTAGCAGAACAACATTCTGAAAATGCTACAAGAAAGGAATGGTTAACCCAGGATTCCACATCTTGTGAAAATATCATTCAGCAATGAAGGTAAAACAAAGGCTTCTCAGATAAAGGAAAACTAAGACCATTTATTGCCAACAAACTTGCTCCAAAAGAATTGCTAAAGGAAATTCTTCAGACAAAGGAAAACGACACCAAAAGGGAAGTCAGACCATCAGGAATGAAGAAAGCACCACAGAAATGGTAAATACATGGGTAAATACACTGCTATTCTATTTCCGAGTACTTTAAAATAGGCTTAACAGTTTCAGGTAAAAACAGTAACATTTCTGGGACTTTCTCTGGTGATCCATTGGTAGGCAGAAGAATCCACCTTCAGATGCAGGGGACACAAGTTCTATCCCTCGTGTGTGTGTGTGTGTGTGTGTGCTCAGTCATGTTCAACTCTTTGCGACCTCACAGACTAGCCTGGCAGGCTTCTCTATCCAGGCAAGAATACTGGAGTGAGTTGCCATCTCTTCCTCCATCGGATCTGCCCGACTCAGGAATGGAATCTGTGTCTCCAGCATTGGCAGGCAGATTCTTTACTACTAGCACTGCCTGGGAAGTCCAAGATCTCACATGCTGTGGGGTAACTAAGCCCGCAAGCAGCAACTGGAGAGTAGCTCCCAAGAGTCACAACTAGAGAAAGCCTGTGCACTGCAATGATGACCCAGCTCCACCAAAAATAAAATAAATACATAAACTTTAAAAAATGATAACATTTCTGATGGATTTTTCAATTATGTAGCAACAATATATTTAGAAAATATGTTATATATTTCCGTGTTATATAAGACTGGATTTAGAAAAGCCAGAGGAATCAGAAATCAAATTGTCAACATCCGTTGGATCATAGAAAAAGCAAGGGAATGCCAGGAAAACACCTACTTCTGCTTCATTAACTACGCTAAAGCCTTTGTGTAGATCACAACAAACTGTGGAAAACTGTGAAAGAGATGGGAATAGCAGACCAACTTACCTGCCCCCTGCAAAACCTGGATGCAGGACAAGAAGCAACAGTTAGAACTGGACATGGAACAACAAACTGGTTCCAAACTGGGAAAGGGGTACTTCAAGGCTGTACATTGTCACCCTGCTTATTTAATTTATACGCAGAGTACATCATGCAAAACCCTGGGCTGAATGGAGCACAAGCTGGAGCCAAAATTGCTGGAAGAAATACCAATAAATTCAGGTTATAGAGATGACACCATCTTTATGGCAGAAAGCAAAGAGGAACTAAAGAGCCTCTTGATGAAGGTGAAAGAGGAGAGTGAAAAAGCTGGCCTAAAACTCAACATTCAGAAAACAAAGATCATGGCATCCGGTCCCATCACTTCATGGCAAATAGATGGGCAAATAATGGAAACAGTGACAGATTTTATTTTCTTGGGCTCCCAAGTCACTGTGGATGTTGACTGCAGCCATGAAATTAAAAGGCGCTCTCTCCTTGGGCAAAAAGCTATGACAAACCTAGACTACGTATTCAAAAGTAGAGACATCAATTTGCCAACAAAAGTCCATACAGTTAAAGCTATGGTTTTCACAGTAATCATGTTCAGATGTGAGAGTTGGACCATAAAGAAGGCTGAGTGCTGAAGAATTGATGCCTTTGAACTGTGGTGCTGGAGAAGTCACTTGAGAGTCTACTGGACAGTAAGGAGATCAAGCCAGTCAATCCTAAAGGAAACCAACCCTGAATATTCATTGGATGCGGAAGCTGAAGCTCCAATACTTTCGCCACCTGATGCAAAGAGACAACTCATTGGAAAAGAGCCTGACGTGGGGGAAAATAGAAGGCAGAAGGAGAAGGGGACGACAGAGGACGAGATGGCTGGAAGGACGGGAGCACGCAGGCTTCCCTGTCCTTCACCACCTCCCGGAGCTTGCTCAAACTCGTGTCCATTGACTCAGCGATGCCATCCAAAACAAAGACATTTTCAGAAATTATGCAGGGAATTCTCTCAACTCTCTTATGAAGGTAAACAGTTTCCGCCAGTTAGTGATTTGGGGCAACTGAATCTCAAGAGAAATTAAACCTCAGGTCTGAATCCCCAGCTGATGTGGGTGCAGAGAGAGGAGGCAGCACGGTCAGCTGCTGAACCTGTGCTCTAGAGTCCAGGAGGGGCAGCTACGGAGGCCCACGCGCCCTAGAGCCTGAGCTCGGCAACAAGAGAAGCCACCACTATGAGAAGCCCGCTCACCACAACTAGAGAAAAGCCCACACGGCAACGAACACCCAGCACAGCCAAAAACAAATAAAATCAGATTTTTTTGTTTACTTAAAGTGAGAGAAACAGGAAAGACTCTCAAAGGTCCCTTCCAGCTCTGACATTCTGAGTCATTAGGGCCAAACATAAGATCAGATAGAAAAAAATTTTTTAAATAAACTCTTCCTTTTCCCAAAGATTTGGGGGGTCATCCACGCTCACTCTGCATATAACTTGTGGCCCCTGCCATCCTGGCCCGGCCCTCTCCCGGACAGGAAATGGCCCCGACCCCCTCATCAGGGGCTCACTGCTTCCTCTGCTGAGTATTTCATTAGCACTGGCAACGGCTGTTTGGAAAGAGCCAAGGCCAAGAGGGCAGGAAGGCTTCTCCTTGTTCCTGGCCCAGAAGACGTGAGCAGGCTGGACAGCTGCAAAGAGCGTGGTCTCGGTTGGCCCCCTGCTGGCAGCGCCTGACGGCTTCCGGGCTCATCAACCCAGAGGGGCTCCTGGGGAATCTTTGACTTCACACTGGGAGGGGTCCCTCTCTGCAGGAGAACTGGCTCTCCCCAGCCCACTGCCTTCAGCGTCTGCTTTCCTAAGGCTGGAAACCCACGATTCAAGGTCCAGTGAGCCTGCAGCCGTGGCTGCAAAAGGGACCTGGAGATGTTAGCAAAGCCGGGCAGGAAGTGACAACAAGTCGATTCAACCTGGAAAAATGCAGTCGTTGCATCTGGGGATAAATAACCAGAAACACAAATGCTCAGGTGGGAGGGAGAAGCCTGGAACAGGAAGCGGCCAGACAGCACTTGGACAGGAGCTTGCAATGTGATCTAGTGACAGAGAAATTGCTAGGGGACTCATGGACTGGATGCACGGAGGTGCTACCCCAGCAAGAACAAGGAAGGAACAGGGGCGGCGCCAGGCAGCTGTTCTCTGCCTCCCTCCCTGGAGGTCGGGCTGCGTGGACCACAGGGTGGAGCTGGCAGCAGAAGAGGGTCAAGTCAGACTCTAGAAAGAATGTTGTCACCACAAAGGCTAGGGAGAGATTGTCCAAGGAGATAGAGAAATTCCTGGGAAGATGTTTGACGCACGAGAGCACCCAGCCCAAAAAGGCCCACACGGCAACGAACACCCAGCACAGCCAAAAACAAATAAAATCAGATTTTTTTGTTTACTTAAAGTGAGAGAAACAGGAAAGACTCTCAAAGGTCCCTTCCAGCTCTGACATTCTGAGTCATTAGGGCCAAACATAAGATCAGATAGAAAAAAATTTTTTAAATAAACTCTTCCTTTTCCCAAAGATTTGGGGGGTCATCCACGCTCACTCTGCATATAACTTGTGGCCCCTGCCATCCTGGCCCGGCCCTCTCCCGGACAGGAAATGGCCCCGACCCCCTCATCAGGGCTCACTGCTTCCTCTGCTGAGTATTTCATTAGCACTGGCAACGGCTGTTTGGAAAGAGCCAAGGCCAAGAGGGCAGGAAGGCTTCTCCTTGTTCCTGGCCCAGAAGACGTGAGCAGGCTGGACAGCTGCAAAGAGCGTGGTCTCGGTTGGCCCCCTGCTGGCAGCGCCTGACGGCTTCCGGGCTCATCAACCCAGAGGGGCTCCTGGGGAATCTTTGACTTCACACTGGGAGGGGTCCCTCTCTGCAGGAGAACTGGCTCTCCCCAGCCCACTGCCTTCAGCGTCTGCTTTCCTAAGGCTGGAAACCCACGATTCAAGGTCCAGTGAGCCTGCAGCCGTGGCTGCAAAAGGGACCTGGAGATGTTAGCAAAGCCGGGCAGGAAGTGACAACAAGTCGATTCAACCTGGAAAAATGCAGTCGTTGCATCTGGGGATAAATAACCAGAAACACAAATGCTCAGGTGGGAGGGAGAAGCCTGGAACAGGAAGCGGCCAGACAGCACTTGGACAGGAGCTTGCAATGTGATCTAGTGACAGAGAAATTGCTAGGGGACTCATGGACTGGATGCACGGAGGTGCTACCCCAGCAAGAACAAGGAAGGAACAGGGGCGGCGCCAGGCAGCTGTTCTCTGCCTCCCTCCCTGGAGGTCGGGCTGCGTGGACCACAGGGTGGAGCTGGCAGCAGAAGAGGGTCAAGTCAGACTCTAGAAAGAATGTTGTCACCACAAAGGCTAGGGAGAGATTGTCCAAGGAGATAGAGAAATTCCTGGGAAGATGTTTGAAGCACAAGGACATGAAAAGCCTGTCCCAGAGACAGGGGCATGGGCCTGGATGACCTTCAGAAACCACCCCCCGCGGTTCACCGAGGAACACGTGATTCTCCAGAAAACGGGGAGCTGGCCTGCCCATGGTGCCACAGGAGACAGGAGATGGAGGAACCCAAACCAAGTGAAAATAATGAAATTTAAGAGCTGAGGACAGTCACATGGCGTGAGTCAGACCAAGCGGGGGAAAGAGCTGCGGACAGACCAGCGTCTGCAGCCAGCCAGACGCCCTGCTTCTTGGGCTCACAAGGAGGATGCTTTTCAACCCTCCACTGACTCCACTGCCTAGGACATGGGAGGCTCAAAGAAGGCTCCCGAGACAAGTCTTCACGCACTTCAGACCCAGTGGGGCCAATCAAACGCACGCCATCTGACCTGTTCCTTCAACAATGTATGGTTGCTCTGGAGGGAGTTAGGTTAGATCTCAAGAAGAACTTCCCTCCTGAGCTTTGAGATACTGCGCAAGCAGGTGAAAGAGGCGGTTTCTCTCCTCTCTTCCTCTGGCCAGGCCATGGGCTAGAGGGTGCTTCGGGTTATACAGAGCATCACATGCCTCACTGAAGTGCAGTGCGAAAGGTACGGGTGTGACTCACTTCCAGCAAACTTAAGATGTGGAAGTTCAGGTTTAGACAACAGATACATTAAGCTGATTATGGACTTTAAAAAGAAAAAAGGGCTCTCTGCAACAAGCTACAGTAATGCACTTACAACATAATGAGAATTTTAAAAGAGGTTCAGTACAGCAGGTGAGACTTCTAGCTCAGATCAGGGCACAAGACAGATGACCTACCCGTGCAAAGGTCCCTGTGACTCCAGGTGAGTTCTCCTGGGGACCGGTCAGCTGCCTACTGAGGTATTTGAGATTGGGTGTTAGCCTCTGGCTTCCCAAGTAGTGCTAGTATTAAAGAACCCGTCCGCCAACGCAGGAGGCATAAGAGAGGCAGGCTCAATCCCTGGGTCTGGAAGATCCCCTGGAGGAGGGTATGGCAACCCACTCCAGTACTCTCGCCTAGAGAATCCCATAGACAAAGAAGCATGGTGGGCTACAGTCCACGGGGTCGCACAGAGTCAGATCCGACTGATGCAACTTAGCATGCACACATGCACGTTAGCCCTTAGGTGAGATTTCCAGAGACTCCAGAAAGAAGAAAAGAACAAAGCTTGTTGGAGGAGTTTTTCTCCAGGGCATCTGGACCACTGGCAGGTGTGAGAGCCTGAGGGGTCTATGAAGCCAGGTCACAAGAGGACAGGGAATAATTAAGATGGGAGAGTCCGGCTCACTCGCAGACAGGTCAGCCTGGAGGAAAAGACAGGAGTCTTGGAGGGGCCTCAGGACCTGAGAGGCAGGAGCTAGAAGAGTAGCCCCACTGAGCATCTAACACACCCAGGCACCGCTCCGGACACTCGGCGGAACATTCCCTCACTTAACTATGTGTTTCCTTGACAACTATCAAGTAGTCTCTGACGGACAGCTTATCTTCAAAACAACTCAAACAGACCAGACGAGAAAAGCCAAGCGACAGGTGGCACCGCACCATCTGCCCAAGGGTATGCCTCACTTGGTTGAGCTACAATTCCAAGCTCACTTGACACAAGAGCTTTCTCCTTTAAAAAAAAAAAAAAAAAAGAATGAAAGGAACCTTCTAGCCCTGCCCCTCCTAGTCCCAGTCCCTGTAGCAAGTCATCTCTGCTGTGTGCAGACACAACAGGGTCTCTTCAGACTAATGTGCTCCCAAGCCAGTGGAGGCAGGCGGGACACCAGTCAACCACAGCCCTTCCGTCCTGGAGGGTCTCGGGGAGGAAGATCCCAGTATGTCTGACTGGTTCTGCTAGGCTCCAGCCAAGATGAATGACTGAATTCTCCTCCACTTCCTAAGCATCCTAACAGCAGGAGGGAATGACCCAGAAAGCAATGGGCCGTGAACAGGCTAACCACCCGTCCACCACACGTGCCCACACATGGAATACCTGCATGACCCTGGGAAGCTGCCCGAGTGGCCTTCATTAAGCACTGACCCTCCAACACCCTCCTCTTTGTCTCGCACCAGCACGTGTCCTGGCACACAAGGGATTCTCCATCCCAAATGCTGCCCGGCTGTGTGGGCATTAGGCTCTGATATACACGGCTCGTGAAAGCAGGGCTAAAGGAAGGAGGTAGGCCTGTCTGGGGCCGTGGTCCTTGAAAAAGGAAAAGGTCACAGTGATGGGATTTCCAGAGTCCTTCTCCATTTGCTGGGACCCAGTCCAGCACCATCAGTTATGGCTTCAATCCCTGCTAAACATGCAGGGCTGAAAAGCCAGGCTGTCCCCAGAAGTCTGCAGGAAAGGCCTGAGTGGGGACATGCAGGAGGCCCAAGGCACGTGGGTCCTGCCCCCATCTCTCCTGATGCCCTCGGGCAGGAAGGGGCAGAGCATACCCATGGGCATCCTCCCTGCTCGGCTCCTGGCACTAGATGAGGGCTTCCCTGGCACTAACTCTCTGACCTTGACCATGTAACCTCAGCTTTCTTATTTGAAAAATAAAGGCAGTGGTAGTTCATCTTTTACCGGGTTGTTACCGGATGCAATGAGTTGCTTTCTGTGCCTAGCAGAGCAGAAGCATTTGTTGTTGCGACTCTTATTTTCAAAAGCAGCATCAAGATAGTCAAGGAGGGACTTCCCTGGTGGCTCAGACAGTAAAGAATCTGCCTGCCAATGTAGGAGACCTGGGTTCAATCCCTGGGAAAGATCCCCCAGAAGGGAGCATGGCAACCCATTCCAGTATTCGTGCCTGGAGAATCTTGGGCTCCAGTCCATGGGGTCACAAAGAGTTGGACACGACTGAGTGACTACGCACATATGCATATATTTGGTCAAATGGATTTTGACAAGGGTGCCAAGACCATGCAAAGGGGAAAAGACGGTCTTTTCAACAAATGGTTCTAGCAAAACTGAAAATCCACATGCCAAAGAACAATGCTGAGCCCTTACCTAATTGTATGCGAAAAAAAGAAAGACACTCAGGGAGGGAAGGGTCCAGATTCCTGCAGCCCCCACGGCAGGAAGAGGAGACAGACACTCCTGGCAACTCAGAGCAAGAGACTTCTGGTGCCTGGGCGGACGCGAGGCCCCAGGGCCAGAGCAGCCTTTGGGACAGAGCCCTGGTCACACAGACAGTTCCTGATGTACAGCCCATAGGAAATTGTGTCTGTGTGTGCTTCTGAAGGATTTCATAATCGCATCGTGGAGACGAGCCTGGCCTAAACACAGACATCAACAAGCCCACAGCAACAGAAATGATCCTGGGCTGTGGGATTCGCCGAGTGCAGAGCTGGAGCGCGTGGAGAGGAAGAAAGAGGGAGGAGCTGGAGGCGGAGGGAGGAGACCCCCAGGGCTCAGCCTCTTCCCCAGGTGGGTCACCAAAACCTTCTCAATGTGGGCGTCGCCAAGGGCAGCCTGGACGGGCTCAGGTTTACTGTCTGTCTGTCCGTCCATGTCTCCTCCCACTCCCTCCTCTCGTCTTTGCTGCCCCTCGACTCCCCTCTGGGTGGGGCTTGAGGGGGATGCAGATGGCTGTGGCATTTTCTTCCCCTTGGAAGCTGCTGCAGAGAAGCAGGAAGGGGAGAGAGCTCAGGTGGGGAGGGGGAGAGGACATCTGGGCAGAGTTCCAGACTGCTGAGAGTGGAGGCAGGGCTGGGGGGAGGGAGGGGGCCCTCTTCTTGGAAAAGCCTCCCCTGCCAACAGCCGCTCTTGGGGACCACACTCTCCCCTGAACAACTGGGCAGTGTGCCGTCCTTGTTACACACGTTCGAATCAGTTCAGCACACGAGTCTCCGCTGTATGTCAGACACTGTGCAAATAGAAAAGGAATAAGACACAGGCCCGGCTCTCCAAGTCTTCAACCTCCCAGGGGACGCGTGACACTCCAGGGGATGCACTGAGTGTTTTGGTCATTCTGCTCAAGTAAAAGAGCATTGAGGGGTGTCAGCTGCTCAGTCGTGTCCAGCTCTGCGACCCCATGAACAGCCATCCGCCAGGCTCTTCCATCCATGGGATTCTCCAGGCAAGAATACTGGAGTAGGCAGCCATTCCCTTCTCCAGGGATCTTCCCCACCCAGGGATCGAACCCAGGTCTCCTGCACTGTAGGAGTAAATTCTTTACTGTCGGCACTGACACCAGAGCCCATGGAATCTCAAAAGAGTCAGACATGACTGAGCAACTGAACCCACACACAATCCACCCATTAGCATGTTTATTCACTGAGAAAATGGGAAAGAAATTCGACTCAGCTCATTGGGAGGGTAAAAATACTGTAAATCAAATCAAAACACAGCAGGTGGGAGAGCCAACTTGGCTTCACAGGCAACAGGGAAGCCCCAGGCAAGAAGCAAGCCCACCCCGTTCCTACAAGGACCCTGGGGTGGGGGAGGGGGTGATGAGCCTTCGTTCCACACATGCTGCAGCCTGGAAGTGTCTTCAGAACAGTTGCCCTGAGGCTCCGATGAGGAGATGCTCAAAAGCCATGCCAGAGATCCCTGCTTGTCACCCTCTGTACTCAGGGTTCTTTCCATGACCGACTGCTGCCACGCAAGGCTAGGTGCCCGCAGGAGACAGCGCCCACCGAGAGCCACCGGTCTTCCCAGGCCCTGGCCCGTGTCCGTCTGAACCCATCCCCTTCGACTGCACGGGCAGCACAGGGCCAGGCCAGGCACACAGGGCTGTGGCCGTGACTGCAGACGGCCAGGCCAGGGCCCCAGGCTTCAGCTCTGAAGACTTCAGGATTCCCATGTCCGCACATGTAAAGACAGCACCACAGAACAGCGCACCCTCCACATCCTACCCTTCTGCTTCCAGGTCCTGAAAAGGTACTAACTCCACCCCCAGGGGTGGCTTCTGAGACCCAGGAAGCCTCTAGCCTCCCAGGGCCGGTGGATGAGCTGTGGGTAAGCCTGCGGGGCTAGCAGAGCCCAGAGAGGAGGGAGGAACATCCACAGGCAGCCATCCCCACCCCGACCCGTGCTGGCCACAGAAACTCAACAAGATAGTTAGAAGAACACCAGTGGTCACCTCGTCTGGGCCCCCAGTCTGGCCCTGAACTGGGAAGCTGGACAGAGAGGCCGGCTGCTGGTCGTCAGAGGCGGGAGGCTGCCAGAGCGACTCTGAACCCACCAACACCCAAGGGATGGTGATGTCACGCAGGAAGACGTGGGGACGCACCAGCGTTCCTGAGTAGCCCCAACGCCATCCACAGCCATTTCTGTAAAACTTGCAGGGCGGTCACACAGCCCGGCCCCAGCTGAGCTCCAGGGCCAGGAGGAGGGAGGGAGGGCCGAGGACGGGTGGGGTCTCCGCTGTGCGCTGTCCACTTCAGAAGGCACAGACACGGCTGGCAGAGGGCTGGCCACCCTGCCCACTCTTTGGCCCTCGTTCCACTGGACCCTCGGCTTGTCCTCCCGACAGTCCCAGTGCTCAGAACAGGGGCAACGGGGAGCACGTCGGGGGCCCTGTCACGTCTGTCTGTGGCCTGGATATAACGGACGTGTTGTCTCCCCTGGACAAAGGCCACCTCCCTAACTGACCTGCCGTCCTTTCACCCCTTGCTCACATGAGACCAAAGATGGGCTTCTCAGCATGACATCCCGTGAAGAGCTGCCTGTTCCTGACAGCGCCAGGGGCCCCTCGGGAGTTGCGACAGCGTGCCAGGTCACAATGCTCCCTACTGAGTCCTCCACAAAAGCTCTTAAAATACCAACATGCTTAACTCCAACATTCAAACCAGAAACAATTTTAGTAGAAAACCTCAGGTGTGTGCACGCTCAGTCATTCAGTGGTGTCCCACTGTGTGCAGCCCCATGGACTGTAGCCCACCAGGCTCCCCTGCCCATGGTTCTCCAGGCAAAACTACGGGAGCCAGTTGCCACTTCCTACTCCAGGGGATCTTCCGGACCCAGGGATCAAACCCAGCTCTCCCACACTGCAGGCCAAGTCTTTACCCTCTGAGCCACCAGGGAAAGGTGTGAGGCCATCATACACTTACTACTTTAACATCACACCCACCAGCAAGCCCTAGCAGCGCGTCTAAACCTTGTCATTTGGTGACAAGCATCAGTGCTGGTGGAGACCTGTGCGGCCACCACACGGGGATATGAAGCTCCGTGTGGCTTCCACTGGTGACAAGCTCCCAGGGGCTCACAGCAAGGTCGGTTTGTGCCTATGTCCTTAACGCCAGGAAATGCTATGTTTCAACTAAATGTGGGGGCTTCCCAGATGGCGCTGGTTGTAAAGAACTCATCTGCCTAGCCATAAAAGGAAATGCATTTGAATCAGTTCTAAGGAGGTGGTTGAATCTAGAACCTATCATACAGAGTGAAGTATATCAGACAGAGGAAGATACATATTGTCTACTGACACATATATATGGAATCTAGAAAGGTGGTGCTGATAAATGAGTGTGCAGAGCAGCAATGGAGAGACAGACATGAAGAACAGTCTTACAGACATTGGGGTGAAGGAGGGGAATACACTGTGGGACTAGGGGATCTCAAACAGGGCCTCTGCGGTGACCTGGAGGGGTGGGATGGGGAGGGAGATGAAGGGGAGGTTCAGGCGGACGTGTGTATACCTGTGGAGGATTCAGGGTGATGTGTGGCAGAAGACAACAAAATTCTGTAAAAAATAAAAGAATTCATCTGCCAATGCAGGAGAGGCCTGAAACAATGGCTCGATCCTTGGGTCAGGAAGATCCCCTGGAGATGGAAATACTCCAGTATTCTTGCCTGGAGAATCCCATGAACAGAGGACCTGACGGGCCACCATCCGTGGGGTCATAAAGAGTCGGACACAACTTAAGCGACTTACCACGCATGCATGCAGCTAAATGTTGGTGAAAGTAAGTGCAGTCTGTCCAAGGCAATGAATCCTAGTCACAAAATCCCAAGGTTTAAGAACTCCTGAGGCTGCCACACAGCCCCAGGGGTCATCAGGGAGAGTGTGGCGGAGCGGCGTAAGGAACTGACCAGGAGTGGCAGGGCAGCCCCGTCTGCAGTGAAGAGAGGGGACACTTAAGGCTAGTGGCCCAGAACCATCCTCCCCACCCGTCAAACCCCAGTTCCAACCACTGGGCGTCTCCAGACCCCAAAGGCTCAAAGAAGACTCCACCACATACAACAGCCACGCCTCCACTTGCACTGTCCTCCCCAGCATTGCAGCTTACAGGGTGAATGCCCCCTAGACATCTGGTAAGAGCAGCAGACACGGCCCATTCACGTCTGCCAGGCCCCGAGCATCTGGGGGCGGGTGGGGGGGGCAACTCCCCTAAGCTTCCAGGCAGGAGTGCAACTTCTCCCATCATCAGACCACTGGTCACACTCCACACTCCCGCACGCCCTCCCTGCTCGGTAACTGCGAGTTCAGACCTGACCGTGTGACTCTCTGTGGTCAGGACCACTTCCCCTAACAGACCAGAGGCCTTCACGGCATCAGCTTCAGCCCAGGATGTGCCACCTCGTGGGTAAGCGTCTGCTGAAGGAGAGGCAGGAGAGAGCGGCCCGAGACTGAGCCGGATGGGTCTCCTCTGGTTACTGCTTCCCTTTGGGGCATCTCCCTCAAGCTGTCTCTGTTCATGAATGTTCATTTTTAATTACAGACTCTGAAAGAGGAAGTTGCTGTTCACCCAGGTTGGGGCCCTTGACTTGCCCTCCTTGCTTCTGTCTGAACCCCTGCCCCCAGGTTGCTTGGAGTCCTCCCCCAGGAGATCCCATCCACCCAGCCCTCTCTGCTCTGCTCAGCTGTGCCATCCCAGAGGGGCAGGGCTTCTGGGGCTGTTGTGTTCCCTGAGGCTCCCTAAGGGCAAGAAAGAGGCAGGTGAGACACCTGGGCTCCCGCACGCTGCTTCAGGGTTGGGTGAGTGGAACAGGAACACATCCAAAGCCAGGGGGAAATCAGTGCGTGTTCCCCAGTCATTTGAGCAAGTGACTTGGGATGGCCGCCCACAACGGTGCGAACGAGGCAGCCTCACCAAGGAACCGTATGGCCTGCGGCATCACTAAATGCCATGTTCACATCTGCCCTGAGAGCCCTTCTTAAGAATGCCAACCCCTACCCCACTCCTGAGGAGGAAACAGACTAATCTCACAATGGTGTCAATAAGGGGGCAGGGACTATCCTACTTCCTCACACCAACGCCCAACAGCCTGCTTGAGGCCTGGAGGCAGAGCAGTGGACAGGAAGACCTCCAAGCAACCTGGAGGTCACCCTAGAAAAGCAAACCCAGGAAGACCTCCAAGCAACCGTGTCAACCAGCCACGCCTCCACTTGCACTGTCCTCCCAGCATTGCAGCTTACAGGGTGAATGCCCCTAGACATCTGGTAAGAGCAGCAGACACGGCCCATTCACGTCTGCCAGGCCCCGAGCATCTGGGGGCGGGTGGGGGGGGCAACTCCCCTAAGCTTCCAGGCAGGAGTGCAACTTCTCCCATCATCAGACCACTGGTCACACTCCACACTCCCGCACGCCCTCCCTGCTCGGTAACTGCGAGTTCAGACCTGACCGTGTGACTCTCTGTGGTCAGGACCACTTCCCCTAACAGACCAGAGGCCTTCACGGCATCAGCTTCAGCCCAGGATGTGCCACCTCGTGGGTAAGCGTCTGCTGAAGGAGAGGCAGGAGAGAGCGGCCCGAGACTGAGCCGGATGGGTCTCCTCTGGTTACTGCTTCCCTTTGGGGCATCTCCCTCAAGCTGTCTCTGTTCATGAATGTTCATTTTTAATTACAGACTCTGAAAGAGGAAGTTGCTGTTCACCCAGGTTGGGGCCCTTGACTTGCCCTCCTTGCTTCTGTCTGAACCCCTGCCCCCAGGTTGCTTGGAGTCCTCCCCCAGGAGATCCCATCCACCCAGCCCTCTCTGCTCTGCTCAGCTGTGCCATCCCAGAGGGGCAGGGCTTCTGGGGCTGTTGTGTTCCCTGAGGCTCCCTAAGGGCAAGAAAGAGGCAGGTGAGACACCTGGGCTCCCGCACGCTGCTTCAGGGTTGGGTGAGTGGAACAGGAACACATCCAAAGCCAGGGGGAAATCAGTGCGTGTTCCCCAGTCATTTGAGCAAGTGACTTGGGATGGCCGCCCACAACGGTGCGAACGAGGCAGCCTCACCAAGGAACCGTATGGCCTGCGGCATCACTAAATGCCATGTTCACATCTGCCCTGAGAGCCCTTCTTAAGAATGCCAACCCCTACCCCACTCCTGAGGAGGAAACAGACTAATCTCACAATGGTGTCAATAAGGGGGCAGGGACTATCCTACTTCCTCACACCAACGCCCAACAGCCTGCTTGAGGCCTGGAGGCAGAGCAGTGGACAGGAAGACCTCCAAGCAACCTGGAGGTCACCCTAGAAAAGCAAGCAGCAAGGGGTTTTCCTAAGAGTCAGAGAATCTCCATCCCAGTTCTCCCAGCAAACCAAGATGATACAGGTAAGGGAGAAGAAAATGCAGGTCTGAGGGTCTCATCTGCGGGCCTGCAGACGGTTACCACACGAGGAGAAATGGTCACCGGGGTTGGCCTGCTGCTTCCAGGAGGCCATAGCAGGCTCCAGGAGAGCTAAAGGCCAGACTGGCTGTGGTCTCACTGCTCTGGCCCCCACCCTGGCACCCCTATAAAGTGCCCCCTAAAGTCAGTTCCCTTTTTTGGCTCAGTATCTCCTGGCTGCTGCAGAGAACCTCTGTGAACTGTGGGGAAGGAAGAATAGGAAGCTGCCATCAAGGGCGTGCTCCTTTTCCCTGGGAAGGCAGAGCCCCAGAAAGTCTGAAGCTCAGCAGGGGGGTTCCAATCCCAGCCAGATCACATGGCAAATGTCCTCGTGGCTGAATCACTCGCTAGCCTCTCCCAGCTTGTTTCCTCATCACCTGAAAAGACTGGACTTCTTCCCTGGTGGTCCAGTGGTTAAGACTCCGCACTTCCACGGCAGAGGACCCGGCTTCAATCCCTGGTCGGGGAAGGTCCACACAGTGCGCAGTGTGGACTCACACCCACCTCGTGGGATAGTCATGGCGACTCAATGAGGGTGCACAGGTGGAAGCAAGATTCCACGTAGTGAGACGTACGCAAGGGCCTCGGGGGGGTTAGTGTGCTTCCTTATAGTCACAGACCAGGCTTCCGTGGGGGTACAGTGGATAGGACCCTGCCTGACCACACAGGGGACTCAGGTTCGATCCCTGCTCCGGGAACATTCCACATGCCAGTGGCGATATTAAGCCTATGCACCACAACTACCGAGCCCGCAGACTGCAACCACTGAAGCCATGTGCCTAGAGCCTGTGCTCTGCAACTAGACAAGCCTCCACAATAAGAAGCCTGCAAACCGCAACGAAGACCAAGCATGGTCGAAGAAAATAATTAATTAATTAATTAGTTTAAAAGCCACAGGATAAATCACACTCTAAAGTAATTTCCCAAAGTTGCCCCACCATTGTCCAAAGGTCTAGGAGGACAGGGCTCTCCATCAGTTACTTAATCAGATGTATAAAAACTCTTCCCGGAAAAGGTCATGGTTTCGTCACTAAGTTGTGCCTGATGCTTGCATTCCCTTGGGCTACAGCCCACCAGGTTCCTCTGTCCATGGGATTCTCCAGGCAAGAATACTGGAGTGGGCTGCCATTGCCTTCTGCAGGGGATCTTCCCGCCCGGGGATCAAACTTGGGCCTCCAGCATTGCAGGCAGTTTCCTGCATTGCATGGATTCTTCATGCAAAAAAAAAGGGTGATGACAAAGGTCAGGTCAAGAAACAGTGGTTTCTGGTTTGAAGAGAATGAGGCAGCATTTGATTTTCCCAGCTCACCAGCTTCTCCCCTAAATAAGTCCCACTGGGAGGTCCCCATGTCCCACACCCCAGAGGTTCCCTAGACAACTCCTTCTAACTCGGCACAATAATCCAGGTCAAAACGCCAGGCATCAGGCCCACAGCGTGAAGAGTCGGGGGTCAGAGACACCCTTTGCCTTGAGGGGAGGGGTTCTCCTCTCTGCAGAGAGAGGAATTTGGTCAATTCCTGGGTTCCCATCCAGCACCAGGTCAGAGAGGACAGCTCGGCCTCCTGAGTGAACCCGCGGGCCTCCAGCGCCTCCCGGCTGCACTCTGCCCCTTCCATGCCCGACCCTGCCAAAAGCAGTCCACGGACCCGCTGGAGACACCAGACCATTCGGATTGAAGGCGGCTTCTGCTAGGGTTCCTAGTGGTGCCAGGAAAACCGGCGCCGAGCAAAACCCTGGTCTCCCTGTCCATGCCCCCTCTCCATTCCTGATTGGGATGATCAGCTGCCCACGGATATGAGGTTTATAGCCATGCCTGCTGGAATTTCAGGGTCTGCAGACTGGGAGAAAGTCCTTGCACCCTCACGCAAGCATGCCCTCTGGGCCCATCGACAGCATCACATGCTGTCCCGGCTCTGGGGCTCGACCACCCCCTAGATGCCCCTTGGTGCCACCCAAGCATCCGAGTCTCTGCCTCTGCCCCTCTGGCTCGGGAGCACAGGACGAGGGCCTGGGTCACAGGAGGCCCTGCTCAGCCCAACCTCTCCAGAGCCCATCTGGAGGCTCAAGGCTGGGTAAGTCCCTTAACGACTGGCATTCGCCTCCCACTCACCAGTGAAGCTCAACTTCAAATGGGAGCCGTCATTTATCAGAATCGGTAGTGAGGACACAGGGGTCTCTGTCATTCAGAGGCACCTCCAGCGATGTCTTTAGATGAAATTTTAATCAAATGGCCAAATGTAAGAAAACATGGAGTGAACTGTGGCCCAGTCATCCAATAAAGACCAAATAGTCTTTAAAACAGAAGCATGGACCATGTTAATACATGGCAATATGTACACAAAAAGAAAGGTGAAACTCCACACCAGAAGGTACATCCCAGTTCTCCTCCTGTCTGAAGCACACCTAGGTGGGTCAAAACGAATTCCATGATACTCATCCATTCCAGTTTGGTGGCTGCAAAGTTCTTCTGATCTGTAAGGCTAAGTGAGTATTTTTTCAAGGGTCTCCGATAGAAAGCCACTTCCTCTCCACCTGTCTTAGAATCAAAATGAAGCTAAAGCCGAAGAGGTCATGCAGCCCAGAAGAAGGGGGACAGCCCAGAAGGCGGGGCCACTGCACCTGCTCTCCAAACAGCCACCAGGTGCAGTCGAGCAGCGTCCCCACCCTGTGAGGGTCCAGTTCCAGGCTGCTGCTCACCGCCAAAAGCAGTCCACGGACCCGCTGGAGACACCAGACCATTCGGATTGAAGGCGGCTTCTGCTAGGGTTCCTAGTGGTGCCAGGAAAACCGGCGCGAGCAAAACCCTGGTCTCCCTGTCCATGCCCCCTCTCCATTCCTGATTGGGATGATCAGCTGCCCACGGATATGAGGTTTATAGCCATGCCTGCTGGAATTTCAGGGTCTGCAGACTGGGAGAAAGTCCTTGCACCCTCACGCAAGCATGCCCTCTGGGCCCATCGACAGCATCACATGCTGTCCCGGCTCTGGGGCTCGACCACCCCCTAGATGCCCCTTGGTGCCACCCAAGCATCCGAGTCTCTGCCTCTGCCCCTCTGGCTCGGGAGCACAGGACGAGGGCCTGGGTCACAGGAGGCCCTGCTCAGCCCAACCTCTCCAGAGCCCATCTGGAGGCTCAAGGCTGGGTAAGTCCCTTAACGACTGGCATTCGCCTCCCACTCACCAGTGAAGCTCAACTTCAAATGGGAGCCGTCATTTATCAGAATCGGTAGTGAGGACACAGGGGTCTCTGTCATTCAGAGGCACCTCCAGCGATGTCTTTAGATGAAATTTTAATCAAATGGCCAAATGTAAGAAAACATGGAGTGAACTGTGGCCCAGTCATCCAATAAAGACCAAATAGTCTTTAAAACAGAAGCATGGACCATGTTAATACATGGCAATATGTACACAAAAAGAAAGGTGAAACTCCACACCAGAAGGTACATCCCAGTTCTCCTCCTGTCTGAAGCACACCTAGGTGGGTCAAAACGAATTCCATGATACTCATCCATTCCAGTTTGGTGGCTGCAAAGTTCTTCTGATCTGTAAGGCTAAGTGAGTATTTTTTCAAGGGTCTCCGATAGAAAGCCACTTCCTCTCCACCTGTCTTAGAATCAAAATGAAGCTAAAGCCGAAGAGGTCATGCAGCCCAGAAGAAGGGGGACAGCCCAGAAGGCGGGGCCACTGCACCTGCTCTCCAAACAGCCACCAGGTGCAGTCGAGCAGCGTCCCCACCCTGTGAGGGTCCAGTTCCAGGCTGCTGCTCACCGCCAGAGGCTGGGCATCCTGACACGGAAGACAGTTCAGATCCCAACAGGCCCCCAGAAACTGGTTCAGACCCTCACGGTCTCCAGTTCTAACCAGGTTTAGCACCAACTTGACAGAGGGGTGAGGGAGGGGCGGAGAAGAGCACGGGACATGGGCCATGAAGGAGGGGACAATTCATTTACAACCTTGTTGGGTGACAACCCGGGCGCCCATTACCATCAGGGAAGCAACTAGGTAAACAAGCACTCCTCTGTTGGGAAAAAAAGGGGTGAGAGGTATGCGCAGCAGTGAACACTTTGGCCACCTGATGCGAAGGGTGGATGCACTGGGAAAGACCTGGTGCGGGGTAAGATGGAGGGCAGGAGGAGAAGAGGGCGGCAGAGCATAAGACGGCTGGATGGCCTCTCCGACTCAATGGACATGCGTTTGAACAAGCTCTGGGAGACACTGAAGGTCAGGGAAGCCTGGCATGCTGCAGCCCATGGGGTCGCAGAGTCGGACACGACTCAGCAACTGGACAGCAGTGAATGGCCTTAAAACTACAGCACTGGGGCTTCCCTGGTGGTCCAGTGGGTAAGGACACCACCTTGCAGTGCAAGGGGCGCTGGTTCGATCCCTGGCCTGGGAGGATCCCATGTGCTGCAGAGCAGCTGGACCGATGTGTCCAACTACCAAGCCTGAGCTCTAGAGCACATGCACCCAGAGCCGGTGCTCTGCAACAACAGAGCCAATAGACCAAATAGTCAACGAGATAAGAAAGGTAAAAAAAACTCCACACCAGAAGGTACATCCCAGTTCTCCTCCTGTCTGAAGCACACCTAGGTGGGTCAAAACGAATTCCATGATACTCATCCATTCCAGTTTGGTGGCTGCAAAGTTCTTCTGATCTGTAAGGCTAAGTGAGTATTTTTTCAAGGGTCTCCGATAGAAAGCCACTTCCTCTCCACCTGTCTTAGAATCAAAATGAAGCTAAAGCCGAAGAGGTCATGCAGCCCAGAAGAAGGGGGACAGCCCAGAAGGCGGGGCCACTGCACCTGCTCTCCAAACAGCCACCAGGTGCAGTCGAGCAGCGTCCCCACCCTGTGAGGGTCCAGTTCCAGGCTGCTGCTCACCGCCAGAGGCTGGGCATCCTGACACGGAAGACAGTTCAGATCCCAACAGGCCCCCAGAAACTGGTTCAGACCCTCACGGTCTCCAGTTCTAACCAGGTTTAGCACCAACTTGACAGAGGGGTGAGGGAGGGGCGGAGAAGAGCACGGGACATGGGCCATGAAGGAGGGGACAATTCATTTACAACCTTGTTGGGTGACAACCCGGGCGCCCATTACCATCAGGGAAGCAACTAGGTAAACAAGCACTCCTCTGTTGGGAAAAAAAGGGGTGAGAGGTATGCGCAGCAGTGAACACTTTGGCCACCTGATGCGAAGGGTGGATGCACTGGGAAAGACCTGGTGCGGGGTAAGATGGAGGGCAGGAGGAGAAGAGGGCGGCAGAGCATAAGACGGCTGGATGGCCTCTCCGACTCAATGGACATGCGTTTGAACAAGCTCTGGGAGACACTGAAGGTCAGGGAAGCCTGGCATGCTGCAGCCCATGGGGTCGCAGAGTCGGACACGACTCAGCAACTGGACAGCAGTGAATGGCCTTAAAACTACAGCACTGGGGCTTCCCTGGTGGTCCAGTGGGTAAGGACACCACCTTGCAGTGCAAGGGGCGCTGGTTCGATCCCTGGCCTGGGAGGATCCCATGTGCTGCAGAGCAGCTGGACCGATGTGTCCAACTACCAAGCCTGAGCTCTAGAGCACATGCACCCAGAGCCGGTGCTCTGCAACAACAGAGGCCACTGCGATGGGAGGCCCACACGGGCCAAAGAACAAAGATGGATGAAAACAGATAAATGAAAGACCAATGGAAGTGGCCCGCCCACTCCCTTCCCCCACCAACCCGCTTTCCCCACCCAAAGAAAAACTATAGTGCTAAAAGAAAATAGAAACAGAACGAGTTATAAAACAGTGCCTCTATGTCAACTAAAAATGCAGTCAGTTCAGAGAAGCTGCCACCACCAAGAGGCGCCTAAGGAGGCACGATACTAAATATGATGTGGGATCCTGGAGGACAAAGAGACAGAAGGCAAAACCAGGGGAAAGTAAACAGAGCAGGGATCTGAGTTAATGCCAATGTATCAATAGTAGCTCATTCATTGTGACAAATGTACTGCGTTAACAACAGAGAAAATTGGGTATATGGATGGGAAATTCTCTAACTTCTCTGAAAATTTAAAACCATTCTATACACTATTGATACTATGCATAAAATAAACAACTGAGGAGAACCTACTGTGCAGCCCAGGGAACTCTACTCGGTGCTCTGTGGTGACCCAAACGGAAAGGAAATCCAGAAAAAGAGGGGATATATGTATACTCACAGCTGATTCACTTCGCTGTGCAGCAGAAACTAACACAACATTGTCAAGCAACTATGTGTGCTAAGTTGCTTCAGTTATGACTGATTGTTTTCGACCACATGGACAACAGACCATCAGACTCCCCAGTCCATGGGATTCTCCAGGCAAGAACACTGGAGTGGGTAGTCATGCCCTCCTCCGGGGGATCTTCCCAACCCGGGGATCAAATCCACGTCTCTGTGTCTCCTGCATTGGTAGGTGGGTTCTTTACCACTGGCACCACCTGGCAACTATCCTTCGACATAAATTAACTTTAAAAAATAGTTCTAACCAATAATGTCTACTTTTAATGAAAAAAAAGTTGCATAAAGCAAAAACGACACTATACATTTCCCAGAAACGCCAGGCATTGGTGGAAGAAGCAGGTGGTGAAGAACAAAAGGTTGGGGGATTTAAAGAAGTCACAAGGACTATACTTCAAAGCTACCATCATCAAGACAGTGTGATACTGGCATAAAAATAGAAATATAGATCAATGGAACAGGATAGGAAGCCCAGAAATAAGCCCACGCACCCACAGTCAATTAATCTATGACAAAGGAGGCAAGACGATACAATGTTGGAAAGACAGTCTCTTCAACAAATGACACTAGAAAAACTGGACAGCCACGTGTAAAAGAATGAAATTAGATCATTCATTAACTCCATACACAAAAATAAGCTCAAAATGGATTAGAGACCTAAGTGTAAGACCAGACACAATAAAACTCTTAGAGGAAAACATAGGCAGAACACTCTATGACATACCTCAGCAAGATCTTTCTTAATCCATCTCCCAGAATAACAGAAATAAAAGCAAAAGTAAACAAATGGGACCTACTTAAACTCAAAAGCTTTTGCACAGCATAGGAAACAATAAATAAGACAAAAAGGCAACCCACAGACTGGAAGAAAATATTTCCAAATAATATGACTGATAAGGGACTAGTCTCCAAAATTTATGAATGGCTTATGACACTCAACAGCATCAAATCAAGCAACCCGCTCAAAAAGTGGGCAGAAGACCTGAATAGACATTTAGCTAAAGAGGACATGCAGATGGCCAACAGGCACATGAAAAGATGCTCAAAATCACTAGTTATTAGAGAAATACAAATTAAAACTACAACGAGATACCGCCTCACACCAGTCAAGATGGCTATCAAAAATTCCACAAACACTAATCTGGGATCATACATATCTGTAAACAACAAGACTCTGTAAAAGTGAAAAGTAAAAGAAAAAAAAATCCATAAACAACAAATGCTGGAGAGGGTGGAGAGAAGGGACCCCTCCTGCACTGCTGGTGGGAATGTAAATTGGTACAGACACTGTGGGGAACTGTGTAGAGTTTCCTTAAAACACCAAGCATAGGGACTTCCCTGGTGGTCCAGTGGCTAAGACTCTAGCTTCCAATGCAGGGGGCCTGGGTTCAATTCCTGGTTGGGGAACTAGATCCCACATGCCACAGCTAAGACCCAGTTCAGCCAAATAAATCAATAAAATACATTATTTGAAATATATATTTTAAGAAAAAACAAAAAACACTAAGCATAGAGCTACCATATGATCCTGCAATCCCATTCCTGGGCATATATCCAGAGAAATGGCCTGAAGAGATACATACTCCCTAATGTTCATTGTAGCACTGTTTACAATAGCCAAGACATGGAAACAACCTAAATGTCCATTGACAGAGGAGTGAATAAAGAAGATGCGGGTGTGTGTGTGTAATGGAATATTACTCGGCCATTAAAAAAAAATGAAATAAGGCCATTAACAGTGATATGGATAGACGTACAAAGTGTCATACTGAGTGAAGTAGGTCAGACAGAATGAGAACTATCATATGACATCCCTTTTAAGTGGATTCTAAAAAGAAATGATACAAATGAGCTTAGTTACAAAAGAGAAAGAGACTCACAAACTTAAAAAAGGAACTTATGGTTGCAGTGGGGCGGGGATGCTTCAGGATTTGGGGAAACTCATGTATACGCTGCCATGTTTGAAATGGATAACCCACAAAAATCTATTGTATAGCACACGGAACTCTGCTTAACGCCATGTACCAGCCTGGATGGGAGGGGGTTTGGGGGACAATGCATATGTATGGCTGAGTCCCGTCACTGTTCACCTGAAATTATCACAAAATTGTTAATTAGCAATACCCCCCAAAAAAATGTTAATTAAAAAAAGAAGAAGTCACAAGGAACACAGGCACCGGGTGACTGCAGGGCCCCTCCCCCACCCCGGCCTGAGGCAGGGCTGCCCTCAGGGGTCAGGGAACAGGTGACATGAAACCCCTCTGCCACCCACAGCGAGGGAGGAAAGGCACTGGTGGCACCCCACCCCGTTCCCAGACTGGGGAGGCTTCAGGACTGTTCCTCCCTTGTCTCGGTGTCTAGAAACAGGCTACTTATGGGACAGGGGCCAAAAGGCCAGGGTACCCCGTCTGCACTGGCAGTGTTATGACCATCGACTCTGGGTTTTACCTTTGAATAAATAAATAAGTCACAAGAAGGACCTCTTCAGACCAATGTAATAATGCGCCATGACTGGGAACTGGGATGCACTCAACCCTGCCTCAATACTCCCAAATTAATTTTAGAAAAGAGAAGGAGGGAAGTGAAAAAAAGCAATAAACTGCAAAACAGTAGGTCACAATGGCCACAGGAGAGGTAAGAGGCTCTAATGACAGAAGGGATGGGGGAGGTGGAGGAGCTTGGAAAGGCCCCAAGAAAGAAGAGTTAAACAGACCTTGAAGCCAGGGGTGGGGCCGGGAGGGAGGTTCTCTTGGTGGGTACATAGCAGGGACCACAGTCCAGGGCACACGCCGCACCCTCACCAAACACGAGTCAGTCCTAACAGCTAGCTCTGGGTCCTCCTAATTCCCAGCCAAAGCCAGGAAAATCCAGCAGCAACCACACACAGAAAAAAATCACGCTGAGAGGCGGCAAAGATGGTGGCTACGCTAGGAGCAGTGCTGTTATATATGGATCTCAGGTTAGCAGCAAATGGTATTTTAGTATAAATATGTCTCCAATGGGGCTCAGTTGTAAAGAATCTGCCTGCCAATGCGGGAGACACAGGTTCGATCCCCAGGTCTGGAAGATCCCTTGGAGAAGGGAATATCAATCCACTCTAGTATTCTGGCCTGGGAAATCCCATGGACAGAGGAGCCAGGCAGGCTGGGTCACAAAAGAGTCAGACACGACATAATGATTACATAACAACAGCAACAAATGTCCCCAAAATCACATGGGATACACTTATGCTTGAAGAATTATTTGTTGTCAATCTAAATTCAAATTTAACCAGGCATCTTAAATCTTTATTTGCTGGACCTGGCAATTCTCAGTAATAACAACAGCAGTTGACAATTGCTGCTACTCCTTCATATACTTTTATTTATTTATTTTTTTGGCCACTTCTATTGGTCTTTCATTTATTTATTGTCATCCATCTTTGTTCTTTGGCCCGTGTAGGCCTCCCATCGCAGTGGCCTCTGTTGTTGCAGAGCACCGGCTCTGGGCATATGTGCTCCAGAGCTCAGGCTTGGTAGTTGGACACATCGGTCCAGCCGCTCCGCGGCACGTGGGATCTTCCCAGACCAGGGATCGAACCAGCGCCCCTTGCACTGCAAGGCGGTGTCCTTACCCACTGGACCACCAGGGAAGCCCTCACATACTTTTAGTTGTCACGTTTCGCCTTCATCACAACCCAGAGAAGAATGCATTGTTGTTCCCTTTGTACAGTCAAGGTAACTGGGATTCAAAAGGGTCGAGTCACTTGCCCAAGGTTGTGAGGCTGGCAGACACCAGGTTGGGGATGTGGACATCTGTATTCAGACTTCAGAGGCCACCACTTCTGGGGCAGGCTGCTGTCTCCCAACTCAGCATAAGGTCCAGGCCTCCGCTCCCTGAGCCCTCCTGACTCCCAGAGAGGGTGAAGCCCCCACAGTGGTGATGCCGAGGGCGCCATGGACAGCTCTCAGAACACACAGCTGCCTGGAGAAACCTTCCTACCAGACCCCCGTCAGAGGTACCAAGCCAGCCCTGGATTCCAAAGCTGAAGGTCAGCAGGCCCACAGCAAGGGAGACCCCAGGGGCCCTAAACGAGCCCACCCTCCCCACAATGATGCAAAAATCCCGCAAGATGGGGCTCCTGGTTCAAAAGTCTGGACAAACAGCAAGGTCAGCACAGCCAGGGTCAGAGCCGGGCCACACGCCATTCTGGCCTGGGAAATCCCATGGACAGAGGAGCCAGGCAGGCTGGGTCACAAAAGAGTCAGACACGACATAATGATTACATAACAACAGCAACAAATGTCCCCAAAATCACATGGGATACACTTATGCTTGAAGAATTATTTGTTGTCAATCTAAATTCAAATTTAACCAGGCATCTTAAATCTTTATTTGCTGGACCTGGCAATTCTCAGTAATAACAACAGCAGTTGACAATTGCTGCTACTCCTTCATATACTTTTATTTATTTATTTTTTTGGCCACTTCTATTGGTCTTTCATTTATTTATTGTCATCCATCTTTGTTCTTTGGCCCGTGTAGGCCTCCCATCGCAGTGGCCTCTGTTGTTGCAGAGCACCGGCTCTGGGCATATGTGCTCCAGAGCTCAGGCTTGGTAGTTGGACACATCGGTCCAGCCGCTCCGCGGCACGTGGGATCTTCCCAGACCAGGGATCGAACCAGCGCCCCTTGCACTGCAAGGCGGTGTCCTTACCCACTGGACCACCAGGGAAGCCCTCACATACTTTTAGTTGTCACGTTTCGCCTTCATCACAACCCAGAGAAGAATGCATTGTTGTTCCCTTTGTACAGTCAAGGTAACTGGGATTCAAAAGGGTCGAGTCACTTGCCCAAGGTTGTGAGGCTGGCAGACACCAGGTTGGGGATGTGGACATCTGTATTCAGACTTCAGAGGCCACCACTTCTGGGGCAGGCTGCTGTCTCCCAACTCAGCATAAGGTCCAGGCCTCCGCTCCCTGAGCCCTCCTGACTCCCAGAGAGGGTGAAGCCCCCACAGTGGTGATGCCGAGGGCGCCATGGACAGCTCTCAGAACACACAGCTGCCTGGAGAAACCTTCCTACCAGACCCCCGTCAGAGGTACCAAGCCAGCCCTGGATTCCAAAGCTGAAGGTCAGCAGGCCCACAGCAAGGGAGACCCCAGGGGCCCTAAACGAGCCCACCCTCCCCACAATGATGCAAAAATCCCGCAAGATGGGGCTCCTGGTTCAAAAGTCTGGACAAACAGCAAGGTCAGCACAGCCAGGGTCAGAGCCGGGCCACACGCCATTCTGCCTGGGGACAGCCAAATGCATGAATGACTCGGAGGGTGTCCCTTCCCGTCTGGGGATGGTGTTAGGGTGAAGCTTAAAATACAGATATTCAATGGGAATGTCACCCTACTCCTCAGCATGACACCGTTTTCTATGATCATAATGAGTATTTATTGAGCACCTACTGTGTACCAGACACTGTGCTCGATGTTTTCATTGTTCTGTCTTGTGATGAAGGACATAAAGCCACAATCCTGCAGGGTGTCTACTTATCCAACTAACACTGGTTAAGTTGCTCCTACGTGCCAGACCCTGTCTTAGGCGCTGGGGATACAGCAGTGAACCAAACACAACCCCTGCCTTCATGGAGCAGGAGGGAGGAGCACAGATAAAGAATACATCTACCGTGTTTCAGGTGCCAAGTGTGACGATGAAAAGTGAAGCAGGGTCAAGGAACAGAGCAACAGGGGTGGGCATACTTTATGTAAGACATTCAGGGAAGATGTCTAGAAAGAGGTAACGCTCGAGCAGAGGTCTGAAGTGAGGCGCTGAGCATGTGTGGGTCTGAGGAAGGGGGACCAAAGAAAAGGGGCGACCCACGCAAAGGCCCTGAGCCAGTGGCCAACACAACTGAGATAAGGCCAGTGGTCTGGAGCCAGCGCTGGTGGGCAGAAGGGGTAGGAGGTGAGTTTGGAGGGGAAGGCAAGGGGCAGTCCTCTTTAGAGGGTCCTGTGCTATAAAGAAATGGATGGATGGATGGCTGGATAGAGGGACGGACAGAGAGACAAATATGCAGATAAATGGATTTCCATATGCTGGCTACTGCTCAGATGTCAGAATACACACAGCTCACAAGTTTATAAAATATACCTGATGCTCAGTTCCCAAATAACCACTGAGTGTCCCAGGGAGATACTTCTTAACCATGTAAGTCTCCTACACAGAAATATTAATCCAAAATTCAGCAGGCAAACCAGGCCTACATTCCAAGGAAAGCATCACAAATGCCCCAGGATGGCAAGTCAGGAAGACACGTCTTGCCTTCTACCTCTAAGGTCTATCTCTATCTCTAAGACAACTTCCAAGAACAGATGGGCATCCCACCAGCACCTGGGATCCCAAAACTCTTCCTCAAGCCCTTGCACAAGAAAATCTGGTTTGCCTACTAGAAAAAAAACATGCCAGATCCCAGAACAGAGCCAAAGGCTTCCTGCCAATGACGCCAACGGCCAGGAGCCCAGCCCAGCGCGTCCATCCCACCCCAGACCCTCGGCCACCTGCCGACCTCACCTCCAAGTCCTTCTCCAGCTCCAGCCCGGCCTCCACCAGGTTGTGCTCGAACTCCTCCCGCTGCTCCCTCCTCTCCTCCTCCAGGGCGTCCAGCGGCCCCAGCTCGACGTCGCCGGGGGCCCCCGCGTGGGGGTCCTTGCCCGTCTCACCATTGGAGATGACAGCCAGCGAGTGGCCTGGGGAGCCGTGGCCGGGGTGCGCCCCGCGTTTCCGGTAGTGGTAAGCCAGCACGTAGTCCACCTTCCTCTGGTTGTCGTGGAAGTGCATGCGGCTCACACGCGCCTCCGAGGACACTGGCTCGCTGGCCTCCAGGTAGTTGTTGATGACCTGGCCGGAGAAGACGGACACGAGTGGCGAAGTCCAGTGAGGAAGGGAGAGAGGGGCGGGAGGCTGACCTGGCACTCTAGGAGAGGGACTAGGAAGCCAGGCCCTCCCCGCCGCAGGGAAAGGGCGGAGGGGCCAAGTTCATGCGCCACAGCCGCCACTCCTCACCCTGCTCCAGGCCCAGCCAGCAGCGACGGCGCACACGCACGCTCACATACATAGATGCATCCGCAGCGCAAACTCAGGGCATCCCCCCACCCCGCCGGCCGCCCTCCGTGTCCGGAGTGTCCCCCCAGTACATGCGCACAGCCAGGCACTGGGTCTCACCCTGGCGCACACTGTGCACACCCGCATCACCGGGAGTGCGCTCTGACACGCAGGCCCCCGCAGGCACCCCAACACCCCTGCCTCCTCCTCGCAGAGCCGCGGTCCTGCCTGCAAACACGCAGTACTCACAGGCAGATTCTCTGGATCCATTGGAACAAAGGCCGATTTCTAGCCAACTGGCCCACGCCACTCCCACCTCACGGGGAGTCACTGTACACTCTGCCCCTCAAAGCCCCGCATCCTCCTCTGCCCCCTCCTCCTCCTCGGCCACTGGCGAGGACCCTGCCCAAGAGGTGGCGGTCCACTCCCTTCAGCTGCCAGTGATGATGGGAGGTTGAGAAGAGGAGGAGAAAGGAGGTGGAGCAGGGGAGGGACCTGCCTCCCGCTTTGGGTGTTTCCCTGTTTGTTACTGATTTGATACCCAGCTGCCTCGGCAGCCACCTGAGAGGTCACCTGGGCAACCAAAGGAGGCGCCAGGCACAGGGGAGAGCCTTGAGCCGCCCCAGCTAAGGCTGGCTCCTCAGGCCTGAGGGGCCTCAGGTGGGGCCTGCAGACCAACAGGTGGGGCCTCGCAGCCTCTCCCACCTCCATCCTCCCCACTCTCCTCCTCCGACCAGGGGACCCTCCGCCACTGGGACGGTGTGCCATTCAGACTTGGAAAGGCCAGAGAGGAAGCGGTCCTAGCAGAAACCACGCTCGCCACATGCACAACCACAACCCACACACGTGTCTCCAAGTGGAGGGGGTCCCACAGGCCTGCCCATGCACACCCCCAGTACTCACAGAGCTGTTGGGGGAGCTCCCTCTGCCAGACACCTGGCCAGAACTTCGGGCGACAGTGCCCTGCAGACTCCGGGCCCTGGTCGCTGGCACCTGGAGGCATTGCTGTCGATGTTTGGAGCCTGGGCCCCCTCTGACCACTGCCCGTGGGCTTAGGCGGCGTGGAGAGCCAGGGAGCAGGGGGATGTCTGTGAGAGGCAAGGAAAGAGAGGGACAGTGGCTTCAAGGCACAGGAAACTGGGGACTCGGGGCCCAGAGAAGCTGAGGCGCTGCATCGGAGACCCCAGGGCAGCCCTAAGAACAAGGCCACTCCTCCTACAGCTGCTCCCACCCTGGGCGGTCCTCACAGGCTTAGTTAGCCACGCGCACACTGGCCGTGGGGGTGGGGGAAGGGGTGTCCCCATCAGACACATCAGAAGGAGCCTGGAGCTCCTTCTCATGATGGCTGTCGTAATCTCTTGTTATTCCCAGACAGGAAGAAGGGGGGCCGGGCACTGCCAGAGAGACACCCGAATTACTGCCAAGGGTTTAGCATTAGGGTCCCTCCCGGGCAGCAGGGGGCACCTGCTGGCAACCCCCACAACCCTGGAGGAGAAAGCAACAATGACAGACCAAGAGTGGCCTCAGGGCAGGGGTGACCTCTGACCAAAGGGCCACCTCTGAGGCCTTAAGGGGGTCTCCACTGTCCTGCTGCCCCCACCATGGCCTCCAAGCCCCCTGCCTCTCTCTGCCCACCCCTGTGCCCCAGAGCAGCCCTTCAGGGCACCTGGGCCACGTCAGCCCTGCCCTGTGCTGACTCTGAGGGGCTTCCGCCTGCCCCTTCAACTGTAAAAAGAGGAGATTCCCCAACCGGCAGAATTGTAGTGAGAATGAGAGACACACAGAGAACACCCGGGCAGTCTTAGCCTATGGGTATGCAGTAAAAAGTGGTTGTGATCATTGTTCTTATTGTTTTCATATTACACTTTGCAGAAATCACACACTGTACATCTAGCTTAGCCTGAATGAATGAACCAAAGGCAGCTCTTCCCAGCCTCTTAGAGCTTCTGGTCAATTACTGGATGGAGGAGCAGTCCCCTACATGCCCAGTTCTCTGTTGGGCAGTTTCAAGAGGAGTGGAATGCGGGTCCCTGTGCTTAAGAAATGTATCAATATCATCACTCTGTGAAGATACTGCTGACATGCAGGAAAGGGACTTACAATCAGCAAGTAAAGACTGCATAATCTATTCTAGACTGCGGGCTTTCTATTGAGGGAACCAGAAAGGTGGAAAGTCAGAATAGCTCTGGGTAGAACAAGCCTGATGCTGAGTCTTGAAGTATCCGCAAGCCAGAGGCAAAACACGGAGGGGCAGCAGTGGGCATGCATGCCGGTGGGGCAATGGGAGGCCTCCAGCGCAGGATATCAGAGGAGGGGCTCCCTTCCTCGGTGCCCAGTCTTGCCCTTCCCTCTCCCATTGTGCCTTTCTGCCCAGGGCTGAACTGAGAGCAAGACCGCACACCCCAGGGAAGGCCTGGAAACCTCTGTGTGTGTGTCTAAACAGCCAAAGACGGTCCTGATGCTACCTGGGCAGGATGCTCACTCAAGGTCCACCCTTCCTAGACAGCAATTCACAACTGTGACTCAGACAGCTCAGATTCCGCGTCAGCCCAAAGCTTGAGTCACACCATTATCTGGGAGCCACCATCCCCCAAGGGTGCAAGGGAATTTGAGGCTGGCCTCCAGGGCCCCGCTGGCCACCCTGGCAGCCCTCCTCTGCTTGCCCTCTGAGGCGTGCGTCACCACTGCCTGGGGCCTTGCCTTCATGCCCACCTTCTACAACCAGCAATTAAAGCACAGCATGTGGTCGAGCCTTTTCCCTCTAGAAAGACACTCCAGGTGATAATGGCATTTTAGAGAGCTCTCTTGGGCTTCCCTGGTGACTCAGACAGTGAAGAATCTGCCTGAAATGCAGGAAACCCAGGCTCAACCCCTGCAGCAGGCAGATCCCCTGCAGAAGGGAATGGCTACCCATTCTTGCCTGGAGAATCCCATGGACAGAGGAGCCTTGTGGGCTACAGTCCATGGGGTCGAAGAGCCGGACATGACTGAATGACTAACACACAGCAGTACAGACTCCATTTGGATTTCCTTTTTCACACCATTCCCTTGGCTCCAGCACAAGCTGCCCAGAACAGGATATCCCTGGGGGTTTGTCACGTAGCCACCCCCCTGGGCTCTGAGGGTGAGATATTGTGATTTATTGTAAGAAACAGGTAATTTGGCCTTTGTTCCTTACCAGGTACAGAGCTCCTAAAACCCTCAGAATTTCCTAAGTGTGGAGAGCAATCAAGGTGTCTTTTGTTATGTTGATGAGGTAACTCTTGGGAAGCCCCCTGGGAGCCTAAGAATGCAGGCCGGTTGCTAAGGGAACCATTCTTGTGCCCAAAGGGTGAACCTCTCCGTCCTCCCCTCCCCCTTCCCCCTGCTGACCTCTTAGGAGGCGTGTGGGCTGGAGATTGAGCTCAGTCAGCACCAGTGGCCAGAAATATATTCAATCTTGCTTGTGTAACAAAGTGCCCCCAAAAGGATGTATTACAATCAATCATGCCCATATAATGGAGCCCCCCAAAAGATGGGGTTCACGGAGCTTCCAGGCTGAGGAACACATGGAGATGTGGGGAGAACAGCACCCCCAGAGAGCATGGGATTTCAGGTTCTTCCCATGCCTCTGGCTCTTCCCTGCGTCTGGCTCTTCCTGAGTTGTATCCTTTCATAATAAACCAGTGACCTAGTGAATAATGCTTCTCAGGTGGCTCAGTGGTAAAGAACCTGCCTGCAAATTCAGGAGACGCAAGAGTCACAGGTTCCATTCCCGTGTCAGGAAGATTCCCAGGCATGACAACCCACTCCAGTTTTCTTGCCTGGAGAATTCCCATGAACAGAGGAGCCCAGCGGGCTACAGTCCATGGGGTCGCAAAGAGTCAGACACCGGTAAGCAATTGAGCACACACACATTCATTTCATAAAGGTGTGTGCTTAAATTCTGCAAAGGACTGAGCTCCCTGAGGAGAGCTCAGATTCAAAGTCTGAGTCTCAAAAAATCAAGCTGCTTGGAGCTCATGGACAAGTGAAACATGTATTTCACACTTAAAGGAAGACTCACAATGCCTTCACTTGTCTTCTTTAACTCATGCAAGCCAGATAGCACTTTGTAATTTTTTCAAATGCTATTTTAAAAGAAGCTACTTTCTTTTTCAAAGCTACAGTGCGGTACCACCTCACACCGGTCAGAATGGCCATCATTAAAAGTCTACAAGCGAGATTTCCCTGGTAGCTCAGTGGTAGAGTTCACATGCGGGGCTTCCCTGGTGGTCCAGTGGGTTAAGGACACCATCTTGCAGTGCAAGGGGCACCAGTTCGATCCCTGGCCTGGGAAGATCCCACGTGCCGCGGAGCAGCTGGACTGATGTGTCCAACTACTGAGCCGGAGCTCTGGAGCGCATGCGCCCAGAGCTGGTGCTCTGCAACAACAGAGGTCACTGCGATGAGAGGCCTACACGGGCCAAGGCCGGTTGCTAAGGGAACCATTCTTGTGCCCAAAGGGTGAACCTCTCCGTCCTCCTCCCCTTCCCCTGCTGACCTCTTAGGAGGCGTGTGGGCTGGAGATTGAGCTCAGTCAGCACCAGTGGCCAGAAATATATTCAATCTTGCTTGTGTAACAAAGTGCCCCCAAAAGGATGTATTACAATCAATCATGCCCATATAATGGAGCCCCCCAAAAGATGGGGTTCACGGAGCTTCCAGGCTGAGGAACACATGGAGATGTGGGGAGAACAGCACCCCCAGAGAGCATGGGATTTCAGGTTCTTCCCATGCCTCTGGCTCTTCCCTGCGTCTGGCTCTTCCTGAGTTGTATCCTTTCATAATAAACCAGTGACCTAGTGAATAATGCTTCTCAGGTGGCTCAGTGGTAAAGAACCTGCCTGCAAATTCAGGAGACGCAAGAGTCACAGGTTCCATTCCCGTGTCAGGAAGATTCCCAGGCATGACAACCCACTCCAGTTTTCTTGCCTGGAGAATTCCCATGAACAGAGGAGCCCAGCGGGCTACAGTCCATGGGGTCGCAAAGAGTCAGACACCGGTAAGCAATTGAGCACACACACATTCATTTCATAAAGGTGTGTGCTTAAATTCTGCAAAGGACTGAGCTCCCTGAGGAGAGCTCAGATTCAAAGTCTGAGTCTCAAAAAATCAAGCTGCTTGGAGCTCATGGACAAGTGAAACATGTATTTCACACTTAAAGGAAGACTCACAATGCCTTCACTTGTCTTCTTTAACTCATGCAAGCCAGATAGCACTTTGTAATTTTTTCAAATGCTATTTTAAAAGAAGCTACTTTCTTTTTCAAAGCTACAGTGCGGTACCACCTCACACCGGTCAGAATGGCCATCATTAAAAGTCTACAAGCGAGATTTCCCTGGTAGCTCAGTGGTAGAGTTCACATGCGGGGCTTCCCTGGTGGTCCAGTGGGTTAAGGACACCATCTTGCAGTGCAAGGGGCACCAGTTCGATCCCTGGCCTGGGAAGATCCCACGTGCCGCGGAGCAGCTGGACTGATGTGTCCAACTACTGAGCCGGAGCTCTGGAGCGCATGCGCCCAGAGCTGGTGCTCTGCAACAACAGAGGTCACTGCGATGAGAGGCCTACACGGGCCAAAGAACAAAGATGGATGAAAATAGATAAATGAAAGACCAATAGAAGTGGCCAAAAAAAGAAGAAAAAAAAAAACAAGAGTTCACATGCCAATGCAGGAGACACCAGTTCAATTCCTGATCCGGGAAGATCCCACATGCTGCGGAGCAACTAAGTCCATGAGCCACAACTACTAAGCCTGTGCTCTAGAGCCTTAAAACCAAAACTATTGAGCCCATGTGCTGCAACTGCTGAAGCTCACGTGCCCTAGCACCCGAGTTCCACAACAAGAGAAGTCACTGCAACAGGAAGCCTGCTCACCTCATCTAGAGAGTAGCCCCTACTCCCTGCAACTAGAGAAGAGCCTGTGGCAGCAGTGAAAACCCAGAATAGCCAAAAATAAATAAATAAACAAATAAATAATTTTTTTTTAAAGTCTACAAGTAACAAATGCTGGAGAGGGTGTGGGGGAAAGGGAGTCCTTCTACACGGTTGATGCAAATGTATGCTGGTGCACAGTGTTTCTATGGAGAAAAGTATGGAGGTTCCTTAAATGCCTAAAAATAGAACTTCTCTGTGACCCAGCAGCCCCACTCCTGGGCATCTATCCAGGGAACATCATAATTCAAAAAGATACATGCACCCCAAAGTTCACAGCAGCACTATTTACTATAGCCAAGACATAGAAGCAACCTAAATGTCTATCAACCAATGAATGGATAAAGATGTGGTATATGGGTATACAAATGCCATAAAATTATTAGTCATAAAAAAGGTGAAGCAATGCAATTAGCATCAACATGGATGGACCTCGAGATTATCATACTAAGTGAAGTAAATCAGACAATAAAAGACAAATATCATGTGATATCACTTACATGTAGAATCTTTTAAAATGAGATAAATGAACTTATTTACAAAATTGAAGAAGATAAATGAACTTATTTACAAACTGGGCTTCCCAGGTGGCTCCATGGGGAAAGACTCTTCCTGAAATGCAGGAGACACAGAAGACAAGGGTTTGATCCCCGGTCAGGAAGATAGAAACAGACTCACAGACATAGAAAACAAACCTATGGTTACCAAAAGGGAAATGGGCTGGGGAAGGATAAATTAGGAATTTGGGATTAGCATATATACACTACTATATAGAAAATGAACAATAAGGTCCTTCTGTAGAGCACAGGGACCTATATTCAATGTCCTGTGGAATAAACCAGAATGGAAAAGAAGACAAAAAAGAACATGTATAGGGCTTCCCTGGTGGTCCAGTGGGTAAGGACACCGCCTTGCAGTGCAAGGGGCGCGGTTCGATCCCTGGCCTGGGAAGATCCCATGTGCCGCAGAGCGGCTGGACCCATGTGTCCAACTACCAAGCCAGAGCTCTGGAGTGCATGCGCCCAGAACCCATGCTCTGCAGCAAGAGAGGCCACTGCGATGGGAGGCCCACACAGGCCAAAGAACAAAAGATAAATAAATGAAAGATCAATAGAAGTGGCCAAAAAAAAAAAAAGAACATGCATGTCTAGATAGAACTGAATCACTTTACAGTACATTTGAAACTAACACAGCATTGTTAATCAACTGTACTTCCAGATTAACAAAAAAGGACAAGAAGCAGCTGAATCTGTTGGCCAGCTACCATCACCCCAGCTCACCATTCATTCATTCATACATTGAAAATCATTTAATAATCATTTACCACAGACCCTATCCTGTTCTTGTTGCTGAAACTTGAAGATTTCAGAGCCTACATGGGAGACAAATGGTCTAAATCTGTAATTTTAATACAGCATAATAAAAGCACTGCATCACACCAAACTTACCATTTTTGATAGGTCCCCATGACAGAGACTGGGGCTTCCCCTGTGGCTCAGCCAGTAAAGAATCCACCTACAAAGCAGGAGACCCTGGTTTGACCCCTGGATCAGGAAGATCCCCTGGAGAGGGGAATGGCTACCCACTCCAGTATCCTTGCCTGAAGAATCCCCTGGACAGAGGAGCCTAGCAGGCTACAGTCCACAGGGTCGCAAAGAGTCAGACACGACTGAGCAACTAACGCCTCACTTCGTGACAGAGACTACAAGCTGCTTACCAAAATCCATGCTCTCCTTCCTCTTCTCCCTGAACACCCAGCTAGAGCATATGCCCGAGCCTCCCTGACGTGGCCACGAGACTGAATTCCAGCCGGAGGAATGCGAGCAGAGTGCTGTGTGCTATTTCTAGGTCTGACCCACAGAAACCTTCCATGACTGCTTTTGTGTGCTCCTGCCTGCTCTTTCCCTGCTCCCTGATAACTGGAGTGGCAACCCTCAGCGCCACCTCGGAAGTCACCATTGAAGTTGGCTCAGCTCCCCTTACCCCGGGCCCCTGAAAAGCTTTCCAAAAAAGAAGCACCTTACCAACATGTTCACCCACCCAGGCCTGTCTCTTTAGCAAGAAGGACACTGTTGTTGTTCTTTACTTCTTAGTCTATTCATTAGAGCAACTGCTGAGCATTACCTTAATAGTGGAGTGTCCTTCACTATCAATGTGGGTACTAAGAAATAATTCCACGTACCAAGGCAGTAACTCAGCCCCCACAGATATCACCCATGTCAAGTACTCCTACTTCAGAGCCTTGCTCACACTTCCCCCAACCTGACAGGCAGGACAAGACCCTCACACCTGCACACCCTAACCGGGAGAGACACAGAGGTAGGAACTGGATATCATCTTTGACCCTCACTGCTGCCTGGCACATAGTAGGTGCTTATCACCACAGCTCACCATTCATTCATTCATACATTGAAAATCATTTAATAATCATTTACCACAGACCCTATCCTGTTCTTGTTGCTGAAACTTGAAGATTTCAGAGCCTACATGGGAGACAAATGGTCTAAATCTGTAATTTTAATACAGCATAATAAAAGCACTGCATCACACCAAACTTACCATTTTTGATAGGTCCCCATGACAGAGACTGGGGCTTCCCCTGTGGCTCAGCCAGTAAAGAATCCACCTACAAAGCAGGAGACCCTGGTTTGACCCCTGGATCAGGAAGATCCCCTGGAGAGGGGAATGGCTACCCACTCCAGTATCCTTGCCTGAAGAATCCCCTGGACAGAGGAGCCTAGCAGGCTACAGTCCACAGGGTCGCAAAGAGTCAGACACGACTGAGCAACTAACGCCTCACTTCGTGACAGAGACTACAAGCTGCTTACCAAAATCCATGCTCTCCTTCCTCTTCTCCCTGAACACCCAGCTAGAGCATATGCCCGAGCCTCCTGACGTGGCCACGAGACTGAATTCCAGCCGGAGGAATGCGAGCAGAGTGCTGTGTGCTATTTCTAGGTCTGACCCACAGAAACCTTCCATGACTGCTTTTGTGTGCTCCTGCCTGCTCTTTCCCTGCTCCCTGATAACTGGAGTGGCAACCCTCAGCGCCACCTCGGAAGTCACCATTGAAGTTGGCTCAGCTCCCCTTACCCCGGGCCCCTGAAAAGCTTTCCAAAAAAGAAGCACCTTACCAACATGTTCACCCACCCAGGCCTGTCTCTTTAGCAAGAAGGACACTGTTGTTGTTCTTTACTTCTTAGTCTATTCATTAGAGCAACTGCTGAGCATTACCTTAATAGTGGAGTGTCCTTCACTATCAATGTGGGTACTAAGAAATAATTCCACGTACCAAGGCAGTAACTCAGCCCCCACAGATATCACCCATGTCAAGTACTCCTACTTCAGAGCCTTGCTCACACTTCCCCCAACCTGACAGGCAGGACAAGACCCTCACACCTGCACACCCTAACCGGGGAGAGACACGCAGAGGTAGGAACTGGATATCATCTTTGACCCTCACTGCTGCCTGGCACATAGTAGGTGCTTGAGGAAAGAGTGGATAAAAGACTGAGACCCAGAAAAGAAGAGCAGAGAGGGATTTCTGCTTGGTCATCTTTTCTGTGCATCATGGTGTAGAATTCTGGAGCTTTTGCAGGGTAAATCAATTGAGAGGATTTGTCCCCAGCAGAACCACACTTCAAGGAATGAAAAAGAATGGCTATATGTGTGTGTATACATAAATCACTTTGCTGTATACCTGAAACTAATGCAGCATCATAAATCAACTACACTCCAAAATAAAATAAAATAAAATAACACTAAAGGATGTTCTTCCTAATGAAGGGAAGAGACAATAGATAGACACTTGGGTAAGAATTCCTCCTGATGGAAGACACTTGCATTCCTTTCTTAAATAGGCGAGGAAAAGAGATTGTGAACCATCAGTCAAAACAGACAACTAGCCACTCAATTTTCTAAATGCTGTAAGCCACTGTGCGCCCGTGCTCAGTCATGTCTGACTCTTTGTGACCACAGATTGTAGTTCACCAGGCTCCTCTGTCCATGGGATTTTCCAAGCTAGAATACTGGAGTTGGTTGCCATTTCCTATTTCAGGGGATCGTCCTGACCCCGGGATCGAACATGCGTCTCCTGCATTGGCAGGTAGACTCTTTACCACTGAGTCATCTAGGACATCCATAAGCCACTACTTTTCAAATTAGAGTTTGATTCTCTAATGGTTTGAAAATAGCACCTTACCAACATGTTCACCCACCCCGGCCTGTCTCTTTAGCAAGAAGGACACTGTTGTTGTTCTTTACTTCTTAGTCTATTCATTAGAGCAACTGCTGAGCATTACCTTAATAGTGGAGTGTCCTTCACTATCAATGTGGGTACTAAGAAATAATTCCACGTACCAAGGCAGTAACTCAGCCCCCACAGATATCACCCATGTCAAGTACTCCTACTTCAGAGCCTTGCTCACACTTCCCCCAACCTGACAGGCAGGACAAGACCCTCACACCTGCACACCCTAACCGGGGAGAGACACGCAGAGGTAGGAACTGGATATCATCTTTGACCCTCACTGCTGCCTGGCACATAGTAGGTGCTTGAGGAAAGAGTGGATAAAAGACTGAGACCCAGAAAAGAAGAGCAGAGAGGGATTTCTGCTTGGTCATCTTTTCTGTGCATCATGGTGTAGAATTCTGGAGCTTTTGCAGGGTAAATCAATTGAGAGGATTTGTCCCCAGCAGAACCACACTTCAAGGAATGAAAAAGAATGGCTATATGTGTGTGTATACATAAATCACTTTGCTGTATACCTGAAACTAATGCAGCATCATAAATCAACTACACTCCAAAATAAAATAAAATAAAATAACACTAAAGGATGTTCTTCCTAATGAAGGGAAGAGACAATAGATAGACACTTGGGTAAGAATTCCTCCTGATGGAAGACACTTGCATTCCTTTCTTAAATAGGCGAGGAAAAGAGATTGTGAACCATCAGTCAAAACAGACAACTAGCCACTCAATTTTCTAAATGCTGTAAGCCACTGTGCGCCCGTGCTCAGTCATGTCTGACTCTTTGTGACCACAGATTGTAGTTCACCAGGCTCCTCTGTCCATGGGATTTTCCAAGCTAGAATACTGGAGTTGGTTGCCATTTCCTATTTCAGGGGATCGTCCTGACCCCGGGATCGAACATGCGTCTCCTGCATTGGCAGGTAGACTCTTTACCACTGAGTCATCTAGGACATCCATAAGCCACTACTTTTCAAATTAGAGTTTGATTCTCTAATGGTTTGAAAATAGCACTTTTTTCAGTATAATAGAGTAGAATGCACCTGAAAAGAGTAAAACAGAAACACCTCTTTAAACAAAGAAAGGATAAAACAGAAACAATACAATAAATGCCCACACAAAAAATAATACTCTTTCTAAAAAGCTACTAATGAAACTACACCTCATTATGCTAGGCAATGTTTTATATGTCACATAAATACCGCTCTGACATTCTTCTTAAAGTTTAATGCTGGTGAACTAGTCTTTTTTTCTTAGGCAATGAGATTCACGTAAAGTATTATATCTCTTTTCTGATCTGCCTGTCAGTAGGTTCATAGATAAGCTTTTGCTCAATTATAGTACCTATTCTTATCTAGATTTGGGTGATCTAATAGTATGTTCCCACTCTTTCATTCTTTGGCATTTGCTCATTTATCCTTGATTTAAGTTTTATTGTATCTAGGTTTTACTTTCTTATAATCTGCTTGAAGGTTAAGAAATAAGAAGTACAAGTAGCTACTTCAATAATAATTTTAAAAAAGGATAATAAGAAGCAAAAATTAAAAACAGATTAAAAAGGAGTTAAGAGTGAAGATTACCAAAATATTACAAACAAGCGGGTTTTTTGTATTTAATTATTTTCAACAGGCATTTATCATTCCTTTTTAATTCTTAAAGCTATGTATAATTAGTTTATGATGAATAACAGGCATCAATAACTGCTAAAAACGTGTCACTTTTCCCATTTTTCTAGAACTCCGTGAACCAGTCCTAGGATTCGAGGGTGGGACTGCCCTGGTGGTCCAGTAGTTAAGACTGCAAACTCTGCAATCCCCTTCACCATTGCAACTAAAAGAATAAAATATCTAGGAATAAACCTACCCAAAGAAACAAAAGAACTGTACACAGAAAATTACAAGACACTCATGAGAGAAATCAAAGAAGACTTAAACAGATGGAGAGATATTCCATGTTCCTGGATCGGAAGAATCAATATTGTGAAAATGACCATACTACCAAATATCAGCTACAGATTCAATGTGATCCCTATCAAACTACCAAATTAGAGTTTGATTCTCTAATGGTTTGAAAATAGCACTTTTTTCAGTATAATAGAGTAGAATGCACCTGAAAAGAGTAAAACAGAAACACCTCTTTAAACAAAGAAAGGATAAAACAGAAACAATACAATAAATGCCCACACAAAAAATAATACTCTTTCTAAAAAGCTACTAATGAAACTACACCTCATTATGCTAGGCAATGTTTTATATGTCACATAAATACCGCTCTGACATTCTTCTTAAAGTTTAATGCTGGTGAACTAGTCTTTTTTTCTTAGGCAATGAGATTCACGTAAAGTATTATATCTCTTTTCTGATCTGCCTGTCAGTAGGTTCATAGATAAGCTTTTGCTCAATTATAGTACCTATTCTTATCTAGATTTGGGTGATCTAATAGTATGTTCCCACTCTTTCATTCTTTGGCATTTGCTCATTTATCCTTGATTTAAGTTTTATTGTATCTAGGTTTTACTTTCTTATAATCTGCTTGAAGGTTAAGAAATAAGAAGTACAAGTAGCTACTTCAATAATAATTTTAAAAAAGGATAATAAGAAGCAAAAATTAAAAACAGATTAAAAGGAGTTAAGAGTGAAGATTACCAAAATATTACAAACAAGCGGGTTTTTTGTATTTAATTATTTTCAACAGGCATTTATCATTCCTTTTTAATTCTTAAAGCTATGTATAATTAGTTTATGATGAATAACAGGCATCAATAACTGCTAAAAACGTGTCACTTTTCCCATTTTTCTAGAACTCCGTGAACCAGTCCTAGGATTCGAGGGTGGGACTGCCCTGGTGGTCCAGTAGTTAAGACTGCAAACTCTGCAATCCCCTTCACCATTGCAACTAAAAGAATAAAATATCTAGGAATAAACCTACCCAAAGAAACAAAAGAACTGTACACAGAAAATTACAAGACACTCATGAGAGAAATCAAAGAAGACTTAAACAGATGGAGAGATATTCCATGTTCCTGGATCGGAAGAATCAATATTGTGAAAATGACCATACTACCAAATATCAGCTACAGATTCAATGTGATCCCTATCAAACTACCAATGACATTCTTCACAGAACTAGACCAAATAATAACACAGTTCATATGGAAACACAGAAGACCTCGAATAGCCATAGCAATCCTGAGAAAGAAGAATGGAGCTGGAGGGATCAGCCTCTCCAACTTCAGACTCTACTACAAAGCAACAGGCATCAAGACAGTATGGGACTGGCACAAAAACAGAAATATCAACCAATGCAACAAGATAGAGAACCCAGAGATAAACCCATGCACCTATGAGTACCTTATTTTTGACAAAGGAGGTAAACATATAAAATGGGACAAAGACAGCCTCTTCCACAAATGGTGCTGGGACTATTGGACGGCTACATGCAAAAAAATGAAGTTGGAACATTCCCTGACACCATACACTAAGATCAACTCAAAATGGATTAAAGACCTAAATGGAAGATCAAAAACCATCAAACTCTTAGAGGAGAATATAGGCAAAACACTCAAGGACATAAATCAAAGCAAGATTTTCTATGACCCGCCTACTAGAATAGCGGAACTAAAAACAAAAATTAATATGTGGGACCTAATGAAACTTAAAAACTTTTGTACAGCAAAAGAAACTAAAAAAGGCTGAACAGACAACCCACAGAATGGGAGAAAATAACAGACAAAAAATTAATCTCCAAAATCTACAAGCAACTCAGACAACTCAGCACTGGAAAAATGAGCAACCCAATCAAAAAACGGGAAAAGGACCTAAACAGACACCTCTCCAAAGAGGACATACAGATGGCCAAAAAGCACATGAAATAATGCTTAACTTCGCTTATTATTAGAGAAATGTAAATCAAAACTACAATGAGATATCAGCTCACACCCATCAGAATGGCCCTCATCAACAAGTCAACAGACAATAACAGGCTGGAGAGGGTGCAGAGAAAAGGGAACCCTCTTGCATTGCTGGTGGGAATGTCAATTGATACAGCCTCTATGGAAGACAGTATGGAGATTTCTTTAAAAACTAAAAATGGAAGCACCATATGGCCCAGCAATCCCACTCTTAGGCTTATACCCTGATGAAATCAAAACTGAAAGAGGCACCTGTACCCCAATGTTCATTGCAGCCCTCTATACAATACCTAGAACATGGAAGCAACCTAGATGTCCATCGATGAATGAATGGATAAAAACTCTGATACATATATTCAACTAGACCAAAAAAGCAATCCCTAAAAGATAGAGAAAAAATGGAGCTGGAGGGATCAGCCTCTCCAACTTCAGACTCTACTACAAAGCAACAGGCATCAAGACAGTATGGGACTGGCACAAAAACAGAAATATCAACCAATGCAACAAGATAGAGAACCCAGAGATAAACCCATGCACCTATGAGTACCTTATTTTTGACAAAGGAGGTAAACATATAAAATGGGACAAAGACAGCCTCTTCCACAAATGGTGCTGGGACTATTGGACGGCTACATGCAAAAAAATGAAGTTGGAACATTCCCTGACACCATACACTAAGATCAACTCAAAATGGATTAAAGACCTAAATGGAAGATCAAAAACCATCAAACTCTTAGAGGAGAATATAGGCAAAACACTCAAGGACATAAATCAAAGCAAGATTTTCTATGACCCGCCTACTAGAATAGCGGAACTAAAAACAAAAATTAATATGTGGGACCTAATGAAACTTAAAAACTTTTGTACAGCAAAAGAAACTAAAAAAGGCTGAACAGACAACCCACAGAATGGGAGAAAATAACAGACAAAAAATTAATCTCCAAAATCTACAAGCAACTCAGACAACTCAGCACTGGAAAAATGAGCAACCCAATCAAAAAACGGGAAAAGGACCTAAACAGACACCTCTCCAAAGAGGACATACAGATGGCCAAAAAGCACATGAAATAATGCTTAACTTCGCTTATTATTAGAGAAATGTAAATCAAAACTACAATGAGATATCAGCTCACACCCATCAGAATGGCCCTCATCAACAAGTCAACAGACAATAACAGGCTGGAGAGGGTGCAGAGAAAAGGGAACCCTCTTGCATTGCTGGTGGGAATGTCAATTGATACAGCCTCTATGGAAGACAGTATGGAGATTTCTTTAAAAACTAAAAATGGAAGCACCATATGGCCCAGCAATCCCACTCTTAGGCTTATACCCTGATGAAATCAAAACTGAAAGAGGCACCTGTACCCCAATGTTCATTGCAGCCCTCTATACAATACCTAGAACATGGAAGCAACCTAGATGTCCATCGATGAATGAATGGATAAAAAAACTCTGATACATATATTCAATGGAATACTACACAGCTGTAAAAAGAAATGCAGAAGAATCAGTCCTAATGAGGTGGCTGGATCTAGAACCTATCATAAAAAGTGAAGTAAGTCAAAAAGAGAAGGACGAGTACAATATACTAACACATATATATGGAATCTAGTAGGCTGGTAATGATAATACACACAGTGAAGCGATGGGAAAACAGGCATAGAGAATAGAAATATGGACATTGTGGGGAATGAAGAGTGGGTGGAAGGCGTAAAGGAAGTGGCATGAAAACCTATACTATCATATATGAAAAAAATAGCTATTGTCATTGTGCTATGAGAAAAGGGGATCCTGCAGGGGCACTGTGTGACAGCCTGGAGGGGTGGGACGGGAGGGATATACATATGACTAATCTGGGATCATACATATCTGTAAACAACAAAAAACTGTAAAAGTAAAAGTGAAAAAAAAAAAAAGACTGCAAGCTCCCAATGCACGGGGCCCAGGTGCAGTCCTGGTTAGGAATGAAAGATCCCACATGCTGCACAGCACAGCATGAATAAATAAAAATACATATATTTTTTAAAAGGAGAAAATACAAGGATGGTGTGCTTTTGGTGTTCGCTACACACAGGGGAGGAGGATCTCACCCGCTCCTTGTGAAAACTGCCATTTTTTCATAACTTCAGCATGAGTTACCTTAGACAGACAGCTGGACTTAATGTTAGCCGGGTGCACTCATAAATAAACGTTTCTAGAGGGAGGGTAGGATTCTCAGTAGGAGCCAAAGAAAGACCTCTAGTACATCTGGGAATGTATTAAGGCTACAAAGTATGAAAGTGTTAGGTGTCCGACTCTTTGCTTCCCCATGGACTGTAGCCCACCAGGCTCTTCGGACCATGGATTCTCCAGGCAAGAACACTGGAGTGAGTAGCCATTCTCTTCCCCAGGGAATCTTCCCTACCCAGGGACTGAACCCAGGTCTTCTGCATTGCAGGCGGATTCTTTACCATCTGAGTCATCAGGGAGATTATGAAGTATGGACGGGGCTGACTTCATTGGTGTGGCCTGAAGAAGCCTCAGTTGACCCCGCTTCCTCCTTCTCATGTCCAACAGTGAAGGCATGGTCGCTACACTACCAGGGTCACCTTAGGGCACCCAGAGTGCAGAATGTAAGGTCCTCGAGGGGTGGTGTGTGTCCTGTTGATCCTTGTAGCTCCAGCACTGAGCACTGGTTCCACAGGTGTGCTCTGAACTGGTGTGGGCTGTCCACACAGATGCGTGGCATGCAGATCCACACAAGGGATCGTGAGCTGGGTTTGCTAGAGCTCATTAGACACTGGGCACGTCCTCTGCCCGCAGTGGGTCCGTCTCCCATGGGCTGATGAACCATAAACGTGGAAAGCAGGTAGCCCGCACTCATTAAAGTGTGTCCCCAACGTGACCCACAGTGGCACATTGTCTTAGGAGTTCAGGGATGGCCACTGGCCTTCTTGAGCTTCATGCCACTCAGTAAACTAACCAGGATGAGTCCAGACTGGAAGTCGTGTCAAGGCAAGCCTTACCTGGACTGTGCCCACAGCATCGCCAACCAGCCTTGCCAAATCAGCGTCTCCCTAAAGGCTCCACTTCCACATGCACGTCCCACCCACCTCTTCCGTGCCAGCACCTATACTGCCTTCTAATGGCTTCTAAAGCACAGGACAAAAGCAGCAAGGTGAGGTGGTGGGAGCGAGTTTGAATTCCCTCTTTATCCTCTGGTGATACGAAAGTTAACTCAATGTAACAGGGTATTTCTTAATCTCTCTCAACCTCAGGCTCCTCTTCAATGACATGGGCTTAATACTGACCCCAAAATTGTTGGGGGAGCCGAGCATGTGTCTAGTGTGTCGGAGGTGCTTGATAAATGTTAGCCTTCCTTTTCTTTTTGAAAGTCAAAACCATACAGCCTGAGCCCAGGCCTTGGGTTTCCCCCTATTTTTGAACAGCCCAAGCACATTGCTGCCACAGGATCTTTTGCACATGGCTTTGCTAGATCATTCTCCAGGTGTCCACAAGGCTGGGTCCTTCACTGGATGGACTCTCTGTTCAAACTCCTCCTCCCCAACCACCTGATTACAAAAGTTCTACTTTGTAGCTAGAGGCAGATTCTCATCTCTAGCAGTCAAGTTTCTGTTCTCTGGGGAACAGAATGCCAGGTATAGACAGGCTCCAGCAGAGGGGTCCAGAAGATGAGCGGATCTCCAGGAAACCAGGTCTCCATTAGAGAAAATGAAAGGCAAGCTCCACTTGAGCCCCCAGCGCCTTTGGCCCCACAGCCCTGCCTCACGGTGGGGCAGAGAGAAACTGGACCAGAGCCTGGGACTGACGTTTAGAGCCCATCCTCATGCCTCACACAACCTCCTCCATCAGCCAGCAGAGGCCCAGGGCCCACCAGTACAGGTGTCCGGAAAGGGCCTCTCAGGTCCCCGGCTCCCAAAATGCTGGTGCGTGGCAGAACACAGCAGCTGGGCAGGACTTGGGTGTCCTTAACAAGAGCAAAGCCCAGGAAAGCTGCCTTGTCATCCCCCAGGCCCCTACCTTGTCTAAGATCCTCCCTCACCTGCCACCTGCCTTTGGGCTGAGACCTAACCTTGCTCAGCAAGCCCTTCTGTCCTGGACCAGTGTCCACATGGTCCCAGGGTGCCCCCCCACACCTGCTCACGCAGTCTCAGGAGTATGGCTAACACCTACCTTCCAGTCCCTCTGCCCACTGGTCGTGCCAAAGAAGTGAGAAGCTCCCCGGCCCCACCGCTCCACACCTCTCTCACACAACACCAGAAACCAGACACCCAACAAAATCCCTTCCTAGGCTAGGTCAACCCTACGGATCATGTCCCGTTCCCTAAACGCTGCCTCAGTTCACTTTTCCTCTGGAATAAGCCCCCAGGAAAGACACGCCTGTGCTTCCCTGGGTATAAATGCCCCTTCTGGGCTGGGTTTGGGCAAGGGCTGGAGAAGACTTCCTGAAACTGTGAGGATGCTCCAAGATGCTCAAGTCAAATTGCAGGGGGTGAATCTGAACGTCTGTCATCAGCAGACTTTCTGAGTTAAACCTCAGTTGTTTGCTCACCATTCAGATGAGCTAAACTTAACATCCCTTGACTTGTAACAAGAATATAAAGAAATAGGAACTGGTAATTCAACACCAAAAACCAGCTGCACCAATCCCCTGCCTCTTGTCCTACCTCTTCTTTCCTTGGTAAGAAACGAGTCTCCAGGAAACCGCTTAGGCGTCCCACGCCTTCCTTACCCAGGAGGCAGGGATCATCAGCTCCCACACCTCCCCCCTCTCCCCCCAGGTTCACCCGGGGTCACCAATCCCAAGGAGTAGGAGTTAGAATGCCTGCGGCTTCCCTCCCAGCCCCTTTCCGTCCTACAAGTTTCTAAATGCTCAGGACCAAGTCTCAGGCAGGGGAGACTCACCATGCAGCCCGGGGGTGGTGGTCATGGCGGGGACGCACGGGACGCAAAGCCCCGACTGCCCAGCGGCTGCACTGGCGGCTGCAGTGGCTTATTCAGCTGCGGGGCTAATTCCATCGCGGCTCAGCCCAGTCTGGACGTGCCCGCCCCTGCCTGCTGCTGCTGTCTCCTCCCCCATCCCTCGCTGGGCCATCGGGCCTCCGGCTGCTGCGCCCTAGGCGCACTGGCGCTAGTCGCGCCTCGTGGAGGAAGGAGCGCGCTCTCAAGGAAGGGTTGAGTCGGGGACACACTCTCGCGTTAATGAAGCTGAGGGGCGAGACAATCAGACTGCTGCTCTCCCCGCCCCAGGAGCTGCCTCCTAACCTGGTTCGGGTGTGAGCATTCAGCCGGATTACCTCGCGAACCGTCTGGCTGATTAGTTTCCAATCCCGCCTGGAAACCCTGCTCCCGCCGCCCTGTCCCTGATCGCCTGGGTTGGGGTGAATAGGCTGCCCCCCCCCCACCCCCGCCCGACACACACACCTGCCTGCACTCTACCGGCACCAGCTGTCCTCACCTTTCTCTAGACTAAAAGGAACATGTAGCGATCTCACCCCAGGGACAGGAAGAGGGGCTGCAAGTGGTAAAGGGATGGGCAGGTTTTAGAAAGGCTTTCCAGGGAGAGCCTGGGACCAGTTGAGGCGGCAGATGGTAAATCTCCATCCTGGGAAAAACAGGAGCTCCGTCTCTCTGGAACGGCTTTGGGTACCTAGCCATGGGCAGAGGGGCTGGACAAGAAGCCCTCCAAAGGGCCCGGGCCCCGATGGTAAATCTTCCTCTGGATGAGAAAACAGATGGCTCCCCAGTGCCTTAACACCCTTACTTGACAGGGAAAAAAGGCAAAAAGGGACCCCCAAAACCCAGGAAACCGCTTAGGCGTCCCACGCCTTCCTTACCCAGGAGGCAGGGATCATCAGCTCCCACACCTCCCCCCTCTCCCCCCAGGTTCACCCGGGGTCACCAATCCCAAGGAGTAGGAGTTAGAATGCCTGCGGCTTCCCTCCCAGCCCCTTTCCGTCCTACAAGTTTCTAAATGCTCAGGACCAAGTCTCAGGCAGGGGAGACTCACCATGCAGCCAGGGGTGGTGGTCATGGCGGGACGCACGGGACGCAAAGCCCCGACTGCCCAGCGGCTGCACTGGCGGCTGCAGTGGCTTATTCAGCTGCGGGGCTAATTCCATCGCGGCTCAGCCCAGTCTGGACGTGCCCGCCCCTGCCTGCTGCTGCTGTCTCCTCCCCCATCCCTCGCTGGGCCATCGGGCCTCCGGCTGCTGCGCCCTAGGCGCACTGGCGCTAGTCGCGCCTCGTGGAGGAAGGAGCGCGCTCTCAAGGAAGGGTTGAGTCGGGGACACACTCTCGCGTTAATGAAGCTGAGGGGCGAGACAATCAGACTGCTGCTCTCCCCGCCCCAGGAGCTGCCTCCTAACCTGGTTCGGGTGTGAGCATTCAGCCGGATTACCTCGCGAACCGTCTGGCTGATTAGTTTCCAATCCCGCCTGGAAACCCTGCTCCCGCCGCCCTGTCCCTGATCGCCTGGGTTGGGGTGAATAGGCTGCCCCCCCCCCACCCCCGCCCGACACACACACCTGCCTGCACTCTACCGGCACCAGCTGTCCTCACCTTTCTCTAGACTAAAAGGAACATGTAGCGATCTCACCCCAGGGACAGGAAGAGGGGCTGCAAGTGGTAAAGGGATGGGCAGGTTTTAGAAAGGCTTTCCAGGGAGAGCCTGGGACCAGTTGAGGCGGCAGATGGTAAATCTCCATCCTGGGAAAAACAGGAGCTCCGTCTCTCTGGAACGGCTTTGGGTACCTAGCCATGGGCAGAGGGGCTGGACAAGAAGCCCTCCAAAGGGCCATTCTGGATGATGAAATCTACAATTCCAAGATGCCTCCAAGCTACACGAGTGCCTTAATACCAGGGAGCCCGAAAATGAAAGGGTATTATGTTAATATGTCAAGTAGGCTCGGTATGACCATAGACTTTCCATCTCCCATGCTGACAAGGTAGGCTGCTGGGACTCTTCCCACTTTATGCATGTGTGTTCAGTCGCTCAGCCATCTCCAATTCTTTGTGACCCCAAGGACTGCAGCCCGCCAGGCTCCTCTGTCCATAGGATTCTTCAAGCAAGAATACTGGAGTGGGTTACCATTTCCTCCTCCAAGGGATCTTCCCAACCCAGGGATAGAACCACATCTCCTGCACTGGCAGGTGGATTCTCTACCATTGAGCTATTGGGGAAACCCCCTCCTCACTTCAGATGTCAATTGATGATGAACCTGAAGCAGTAAAGGGGAGTCGGGGGCTGAGCAGAAGGAAAACCAAAAGCAGCCTGTGCCAGCCCAGGGCTATGCTCTGGCTGCCAGGAATAGTCAAGGCCGATGTGGATATGGACTTCCGCTCCCTGGGCACCCTTCTCTGAGCCTCCCCTAGAGGAATGAAGTCTAGTAACAGTTCTATATTATCACTGCCTGTGGCCGCTTCACAGACGAGGAGACGGCAGTGTCAAGGGTCAGGCCCCGTGCCTCTGAGTGCTGAGCCTGCTCCAGAGGCTGCACCCTAACACGTGGCTCCTGCTTCCTGTCTCTCCCAGAGGCACCCTTCTCCACTCAATTCCAGGAACCCCTGCCTACCAAGAGGACTGGAAACCTTTCCACCTCAGTCCATCTCTTCTCTCCATCCAGCACTTTCTCAGTCCCCTCGTCCCTCTTGAGGCTCTCCTCTAAGACTCTCACTTTGGGGAACCTTTCTCTAGACTAAAAGGAACATGTAGCGATCTCACCCCAGGGAGGGGGCTGCAAGTGGTAAAGGGATGGGCAGGTTTTAGAAAGGCTTTCCAGGGAGAGCCTGGGACCAGTTGAGGCGGCAGATGGTAAATCTCCATCCTGGGAAAAACAGGAGCTCCGTCTCTCTGGAACGGCTTTGGGTACCTAGCCATGGGCAGAGGGGCTGGACAAGAAGCCCTCCAAAGGGCCATTCTGGATGATGAAATCTACAATTCCAAGATGCCTCCAAGCTACACGAGTGCCTTAATACCAGGGAGCCCGAAAATGAAAGGGTATTATGTTAATATGTCAAGTAGGCTCGGTATGACCATAGACTTTCCATCTCCCATGCTGACAAGGTAGGCTGCTGGGACTCTTCCCACTTTATGCATGTGTGTTCAGTCGCTCAGCCATCTCCAATTCTTTGTGACCCCAAGGACTGCAGCCCGCCAGGCTCCTCTGTCCATAGGATTCTTCAAGCAAGAATACTGGAGTGGGTTACCATTTCCTCCTCCAAGGGATCTTCCCAACCCAGGGATAGAACCACATCTCCTGCACTGGCAGGTGGATTCTCTACCATTGAGCTATTGGGGAAACCCCCTCCTCACTTCAGATGTCAATTGATGATGAACCTGAAGCAGTAAAGGGGAGTCGGGGGCTGAGCAGAAGGAAAACCAAAAGCAGCCTGTGCCAGCCCAGGGCTATGCTCTGGCTGCCAGGAATAGTCAAGGCCGATGTGGATATGGACTTCCGCTCCCTGGGCACCCTTCTCTGAGCCTCCCCTAGAGGAATGAAGTCTAGTAACAGTTCTATATTATCACTGCCTGTGGCCGCTTCACAGACGAGGAGACGGCAGTGTCAAGGGTCAGGCCCCGTGCCTCTGAGTGCTGAGCCTGCTCCAGAGGCTGCACCCTAACACGTGGCTCCTGCTTCCTGTCTCTCCCAGAGGCACCCTTCTCCACTCAATTCCAGGAACCCCTGCCTACCAAGAGGACTGGAAACCTTTCCACCTCAGTCCATCTCTTCTCTCCATCCAGCACTTTCTCAGTCCCCTCGTCCCTCTTGAGGCTCTCCCTCTAAGACTCTCACTTTGGGGAACTGTCCCACCTGCTCTGAGGGTGACAAAAGAGTCCTGAGAAAAGACTCCTGAGAGTCCTTTGGACAGCCAGGAGATCAAACCAGTCAATCCTAAAGGAAAGCAAGCCTGACTACTCATTGGAAGGAGTGATGCTGAAGCTGAAGCTTCAGTACTTTGACCACTTGATGAGAAGATCTGACTCACTGGAAAAGACCCTGATGGTGGGAAAGGTTGAAGGCAGGAGGAGAAGGGGATAACAGAGGAGGAGATGGCTGGACGGCATCCCTGACTCAATGGATATGAGCTTGAGCAAGCTCCGGGAGATAGTGAAGGACAGGGAAGCCTGGGGTGCTGCATGCAGTTGCCAAAAGTTGGGCACAACTGAGTAACAATAGCTGGGACCAGAAGCAGACCCCGCCTGGGATACCTACAGAGTGGGAGAGCTTCTGGTTCACATCCCCAACTCCCTGCTTCTCCTTCGGCATCCTTTTTACCCCGCCTCTTGCTGTTTTTTTTTTTTTTTTTTAAACATGCAGTTTTTCAGGTTCATCTTTTTTCTTGGTAGTGAATTGTCCCTTGAGTAAATACAGGAGAACTCGGGCTACGGAAGCGTTGGGAAAGTAACACCTTCTGCTGAAGAGGCAGCCTCTCCACTGAGTTGCTCTGAGGCCAATGCCTCCAGTAGCACCTCGTCCCCAGGCGGAGTGTCAGACGATCAGTCAGAAGAGAGACAGGTATTAATAATTCTCCAGCCCTGGGTCTGGTTTCCACAGACACCTTAGAGGCTACTCAAGCTTGGAGGCAGGGTGATGGATGGAAGGTGACAGCCTTTGAATTATTAAGCAGTTTTTTGACTGATGCCTATATTATCACTGCCTGTGGCCGCTTCACAGACGAGGAGACGGCAGTGTCAAGGGTCAGGCCCGTGCCTCTGAGTGCTGAGCCTGCTCCAGAGGCTGCACCTAACACGTGGCTCCTGCTTCCTGTCTCTCCCAGAGGCACCCTTCTACCCTAAATTCCAGGAACCCCTGCCTACCAAGAGGACTGGAAACCTTTCCACCTCAGTCCATCTCTTCTCTCCATCCAGCACTTTCTCAGTCCCCTCGTCCCTCTTGAGGCTCTCCCTCTAAGACTCTCACTTTGGGGAACTGTCCCACCTGCTCTGAGGGTGACAAAAGAGTCCTGAGAAAAGACTCCTGAGAGTCCTTTGGACAGCCAGGAGATCAAACCAGTCAATCCTAAAGGAAAGCAAGCCTGACTACTCATTGGAAGGAGTGATGCTGAAGCTGAAGCTTCAGTACTTTGACCACTTGATGAGAAGATCTGACTCACTGGAAAAGACCCTGATGGTGGGAAAGGTTGAAGGCAGGAGGAGAAGGGGATAACAGAGGAGGAGATGGCTGGACGGCATCCCTGACTCAATGGATATGAGCTTGAGCAAGCTCCGGGAGATAGTGAAGGACAGGGAAGCCTGGGGTGCTGCATGCAGTTGCCAAAAGTTGGGCACAACTGAGTAACAATAGCTGGGACCAGAAGCAGACCCCGCCTGGGATACCTACAGAGTGGGAGAGCTTCTGGTTCACATCCCCAACTCCCTGCTTCTCCTTCGGCATCCTTTTTACCCCGCCTCTTGCTGTTTTTTTTTTTTTTTTTAAACATGCAGTTTTTCAGGTTCATCTTTTTTCTTGGTAGTGAATTGTCCCTTGAGTAAATACAGGAGAACTCGGGCTACGGAAGCGTTGGGAAAGTAACACCTTCTGCTGAAGAGGCAGCCTCTCCACTGAGTTGCTCTGAGGCCAATGCCTCCAGTAGCACCTCGTCCCCAGGCGGAGTGTCAGACGATCAGTCAGAAGAGAGACAGGTATTAATAATTCTCCAGCCCTGGGTCTGGTTTCCACAGACACCTTAGAGGCTACTCAAGCTTGGAGGCAGGGTGATGGATGGAAGGTGACAGCCTTTGAATTATTAAGCAGTTACATAAAACTTCTATCCATTCTTCCTTCCCTCTACCCAGAGAAACTAACCACCAAAGCGACTCAACGCCACCCATGGTGTTTGCCTGCCATGCATCTTCCCTGGAGGTTCACCACTAGCAGAAGCAGAGAGACCTAAAAATGCAGCCATCAGTGGTTTCCGTGACAGCAGAGCCGAATCTGTCAGCATTAGGGACACACGACTCTGCTGGAACGGCCCAAGGGCTCTTACCCAGGTGTCCAAGCACTTGTGTGCTGAACCTGGCCTTGCCACCTAGCAGCTGTGTGACCTCTGGCAAGTCACTCGAGTTCTCTGAGCTACTTTCATCCTCGGGGAAGGGGCTAGAGGGGGCAGTGTATGAGCTGCTGCTTAGCTGTTTTAGTCGTGTCTGACTCTGTGCGACCCTGTGGACTGTAGCCCACCAGACTCCTCTATCTATGGAATTCTCCAGGCAAGAATATTGGAGTGGGTAGCCATTTCTTCCTCCAGGGGATCTTCCCCACCCAGGGATCAAACTCAGGCCTCCTGCATTGCAGGCAGATTCTTTACCACTGAACCACCAGGGAAGCCCACAGTGTTATGCGACCAGTGTCTAAACCCTTGCCAACTCCACCGTCCAGTGTGCGCAATGAGCTGAATCTCTCCTGGGAGAAAAGGATCTGGGGTGAAAGCCTGGGCTCTCCCCACTCCCTACCCCGCACCTCGGCACACACTCAGAGCGCCCTGGCCATCTCATCCTGGATGAACCATGAAGGAGCCTTTGACACAGTGACAGGTTGACCTTTATTGTGCGCCACCCCATGCGCCGAGCGGGGGTCACCACCTCAAGCAGGTGGCAGCGGATGTCGGGCGGGGGGGAGCGGGCCTGAGTCGGTAATTGGGAAAGTAACACTTCTCCAGCCTCTCCACTGAGTTGCTCTGAGGCCAATGCCTCCAGTAGCACCTCGTCCCCAGGCGGAGTGTCAGACGATCAGTCAGAAGAGAGACAGGTATTAATAATTCTCCAGCCCTGGGTCTGGTTTCCACAGACACCTTAGAGGCTACTCAAGCTTGGAGGCAGGGTGATGGATGGAAGGTGACAGCCTTTGAATTATTAAGCAGTTACATAAAACTTCTATCCATTCTTCCTTCCCTCTACCCAGAGAAACTAACCACCAAAGCGACTCAACGCCACCCATGGTGTTTGCCTGCCATGCATCTTCCCTGGAGGTTCACCACTAGCAGAAGCAGAAAACCTAAAAATGCAGCCATCAGTGGTTTCCGTGACAGCAGAGCCGAATCTGTCAGCATTAGGGACACACGACTCTGCTGGAACGGCCCAAGGGCTCTTACCCAGGTGTCCAAGCACTTGTGTGCTGAACCTGGCCTTGCCACCTAGCAGCTGTGTGACCTCTGGCAAGTCACTCGAGTTCTCTGAGCTACTTTCATCCTCGGGGAAGGGGCTAGAGGGGGCAGTGTATGAGCTGCTGCTTAGCTGTTTTAGTCGTGTCTGACTCTGTGCGACCCTGTGGACTGTAGCCCACCAGACTCCTCTATCTATGGAATTCTCCAGGCAAGAATATTGGAGTGGGTAGCCATTTCTTCCTCCAGGGGATCTTCCCCACCCAGGGATCAAACTCAGGCCTCCTGCATTGCAGGCAGATTCTTTACCACTGAACCACCAGGGAAGCCCACAGTGTTATGCGACCAGTGTCTAAACCCTTGCCAACTCCACCGTCCAGTGTGCGCAATGAGCTGAATCTCTCCTGGGAGAAAAGGATCTGGGGTGAAAGCCTGGGCTCTCCCCACTCCCTACCCCGCACCTCGGCACACACTCAGAGCGCCCTGGCCATCTCATCCTGGATGAACCATGAAGGAGCCTTTGACACAGTGACAGGTTGACCTTTATTGTGCGCCCAGGAAGGTCCGGGAGCGCAGTGTGCATGCACCGAGCAGGGGTCACCAAGTCAAGCAGGTGGCAGCGGATGTCCGCGGTGGGCAGCGCCTCACGGGCTGCATTTTCTGGGGGAGCATGTGCACTGCAGGGCGTTGAGGACCACGTGGTGGACGACGGAGCCATTGGTACAGCGCAGGGGCACCGGCATGGGCTCCGTGCGCGTGGGCGAGCAGCAGGAGCACTGGTCCTGCACGTCCTCCGTGTCGATGGAGTACATGGCTTTGCTGGAGCATCTTCCCTGCAGTGGGGCAGAGACAGGCGGCGTTGCGGGTGGTGAGAGAGGCCCAGGGTGGGGAGGGCTCTGGGGCAGCCTGCTTCCTCCACCTGCCTTCTCCAGGCCTGGTATCACCCAATCACCCAGGGAAACCCCGGACAGCCAGGCGATGTGCCTGAAAGGCCTGCCCTAATGGAGCTCTCACACCCAGCCTGTAGCTGCAATGTCTAGGCATGTGTGATTGATCTCCAGGAAACACAGATCCCACGTTCCATCAGTAACTCTCCATTCTCTTCAAAGGACATGTTGAATCATTGCTCTTTTTTGCTTCTGGGGTTAAAAATTCTCAGTTACTTCAGTAAAACACTTGTTTTCAAGACAAAGAAAGCTCCCGGTTTCCTTTCACTTCTCTCTGTGAATTTCCGAGATCTTTCCACAAAGTACCTAAAGAGACGTATTCAGATGAGGAGATCCGCCCCTCCAGACCGAGGACCCCTCACCTGGCAGTAGTGAACGTCCACTTGGTTTTCAGACGTGCAGTCTCCCACCTTGACGTACTTCAGCCTGGTCACGATGTCCTTGCACTCGCGTTCCTCACCTACAGGGCAGGCAGGAGGCAGGGCCTGTCCTCCCACTGGACACTGTCCACCCCAGTTCCCTCATTCACAAGACATAGGTCACTTTCACAGCAACCAGGTCACCTCCGTCAGCCATGGGGAGGACAAGTCAAGGGCCCTGGTCCCCTCAGCTGCTCCTGGCCCTTCATAGTCAGAGATCTAGTGATCGCTGGGTTTGACTCAATGGCATGACTGTAACTGTGGGAGGAGCCTAGATTTACCGGGCTTTAGTGATATCAATGGAAGAGACTTAGTTTTACTTAACTGTAGACTCTAAACCCATAATGATCGTAGCAATCCTCTTGAGCTTATAACCATGCATGCATGCTCAGTTGTGTCCAACTCCACGACTGTAGTCTGCCAGGCTCGTCTGTTCATGGAGTTTTCCAGGCAAGAATACTGGAGGAGGTTACCAGTTCCTTGTCCTGGGGATCTTTCCCACTCAGGGATTGAACCCATGTCTCCTGTGTCTCCTGCACTGGCAGGTGGATTTTTTTTACCTACTGAGCCACCTTGGAAGCCCACTTATAAAATCCCGAGGGATGTGCTCTCGAAAGGCCTGCCCTAATGGGGGCTCTCCCCCCACCCCAGGCCTGGTATCACCCAATCACCCAGGGAAACCCCGGACAGCCAGGCGATGTGCCTGAAAGGCCTGCCCTAATGGAGCTCTCACACCCAGCCTGTAGCTGCAATGTCTAGGCATGTGTGATTGATCTCCAGGAAACACAGATCCCACGTTCCATCAGTAACTCTCCATTCTCTTCAAAGGACATGTTGAATCATTGCTCTTTTTTGCTTCTGGGGTTAAAAATTCTCAGTTACTTCAGTAAAACACTTGTTTTCAAGACAAAGAAAGCTCCCGGTTTCCTTTCACTTCTCTCTGTGAATTTCCGAGATCTTTCCACAAAGTACCTAAAGAGACGTATTCAGATGAGGAGATCCGCCCCTCCAGACCGAGGACCCCTCACCTGGCAGTAGTGAACGTCCACTTGGTTTTCAGACGTGCAGTCTCCCACCTTGACGTACTTCAGCCTGGTCACGATGTCCTTGCACTCGCGTTCCTCACCTACAGGGCAGGCAGGAGGCAGGGCCTGTCCTCCCACTGGACACTGTCCACCCCAGTTCCCTCATTCACAAGACATAGGTCACTTTCACAGCAACCAGGTCACCTCCGTCAGCCATGGGGAGGACAAGTCAAGGGCCCTGGTCCCCTCAGCTGCTCCTGGCCCTTCATAGTCAGAGATCTAGTGATCGCTGGGTTTGACTCAATGGCATGACTGTAACTGTGGGAGGAGCCTAGATTTACCGGGCTTTAGTGATATCAATGGAAGAGACTTAGTTTTACTTAACTGTAGACTCTAAACCCATAATGATCGTAGCAATCCTCTTGAGCTTATAACCATGCATGCATGCTCAGTTGTGTCCAACTCCACGACTGTAGTCTGCCAGGCTCGTCTGTTCATGGAGTTTTCCAGGCAAGAATACTGGAGGAGGTTACCAGTTCCTTGTCCTGGGGATCTTTCCCACTCAGGGATTGAACCCATGTCTCCTGTGTCTCCTGCACTGGCAGGTGGATTTTTTTTACCACTGTGCCACCTGGGAAGCCCACTTATAACTATACCCCGAAGCTAATGGGCAATGAAGTAGCCAATAAGTACAGTTAATACATATCCATCCCTGCCAACGTCATTGTCTCCCTGGGGACTGAGAAGATCCAGCAGCCCTTATGGAGTCTTCCCTTGGGTACAGCTGCCTCCACGTTGCAGGCTTGCGTTTCCTTACATACAAGGGTTAACAGCCTTCAGCTCTGGATCTCTTCTTGGCCCACTGATAATTCTAGCATTTAATGCCAGCTCACCATCGCCCGTCCAAACACTGGGAGTTTTCCATTCCTGGATGGCTCCAAATCTAATTCAACCTTAACTATATATGAGTTGGCCTCCTAGCTCCCAAATAATTTCATTTTAAAGGGAAAGCCTGCCAACCACATTAAGAGGGTGAATAAGGAAAACATTTTGAAGCCAACACACTATAGATTTAAAGCCCTGAGCCTGGCTTATGTTCCTTGTGGAGGGTCCCCATCTCCTGAAAGCATGGAAGCCCCCTTTGCCTTGCTACTGGTCTTGCAGATAACAGCCTCAGCCAGCTTCCCCAGGCAACACACCTAAAGAGAATGCATCTTCCCAGGTGGTTGCCTGACTTCAACCATGCAGACAGGAACCACAGAAAGAGAGGCTCTCAAGAGTCTGTCTCCTCAATCTGCAACGTGGTTACAGCAACTCCAGGGACTGTCAGAGGGGGCCATCAGGAGAATAACAAATGACTGAATGCTGAAGGTATTCATGTTTTCACGCTTGCTTTCTCTACCCCAGGGTCTCCCCTGGTGGGTCAGATGGTAAAGAATCCACCTGCAATGCAGGAGACTTGGGTTCGATCGATCCCTGGGTCAGGAAGATGCCTTGGAGAAGGGAATGGCTACCCACTCCAGTATTCTTGCCTGGAGAGTATCATGGACAGAGGAGTCTGGAGGGCTATCATCCACGGAATCACAAAGAGTCAGACATGACTGAGCAACTAACACTTTCTTTATATACCCCAGAATAAACATGAGAACGCAGGCTCAGGCACCCCAAAACAAACAAGCACAAATGCTAAGTAACTAAACTAAAAAACAGAAAGTATTAGTCCAAACAAGTAATTCTATATCCAGAGAATTCAGGACTATCACTGGGATTCTGAAAGTTACACGTGCTCATGGAAACAAGAACACGTGGTGAGATGTGTCTGTTGGGAAGACAGCAGCTCCATCTCCAAAGCCACTGCCGTGACAACCGGGACCAACCAGCCTGAAACAAGTGCAAGGTCAAGAGAAGCCGAGGACTTCCCTGGTGGTCCAGGAGTAAAGAATCTGCCTTTCAACACAGGGGACACAGGTTTGATCACTGGTCCAGGAAGATCCCACAAGCCACGGGGCAACAAAGCCCGTGCACCACAACTACTGAGCCTGTGTTCTAGAACCCGTGCTCCACAAGAGAGGCCCCCACAGTGACATGCCTGAGCACCACAGTTAGAAAGCAGCCCCCGCTCTCCACTAGAGAAAGCCTGCGGGCAACAATGAAGACCCAGCACCGCCAAAAGTAAAATCAGTTAAGTATTCTAAAAAAAGAAGAGCAGAGAGTGAAGGAGAGGAATGAGGTTAATAAAACTGGTTCATGAGACCAGCCTTATAAATCCTCGAGAAGCCTGTGTTTCTCTGCAGCCCCACGGCCAACTTCTCGCTTCCCCTTCTCTCTGGGATACCCCAAGAAGAGAGGCATGTTGTGTGTCTGCTCTGTCGAGATCCTGAATCAAGGTGTCTGTCTTCAAGGAGCTTCGACAGCAGGGAAAAGACATTCTATCATGACTTGGGTCTCGATCGACCGTGGGTCCAGGAAGATCAGGAGAATAACAAATGACTGAATGCTGAAGGTATTCATGTTTTCACGCTTGCTTTCTCTACCCCAGGGTCTCCTGGTGGGTCAGATGGTAAAGAATCCACCTGCAATGCAGGAGACTTGGGTTCGATCGATCCCTGGGTCAGGAAGATGCCTTGGAGAAGGGAATGGCTACCACTCCAGTATTCTTGCCTGGAGAGTATCATGGACAGAGGAGTCTGGAGGGCTATCATCCACGGAATCACAAAGAGTCAGACATGACTGAGCAACTAACACTTTCTTTATATACCCCAGAATAAACATGAGAACGCAGGCTCAGGCACCCCAAAACAAACAAGCACAAATGCTAAGTAACTAAACTAAAAAACAGAAAGTATTAGTCCAAACAAGTAATTCTATATCCAGAGAATTCAGGACTATCACTGGGATTCTGAAAGTTACACGTGCTCATGGAAACAAGAACACGTGGTGAGATGTGTCTGTTGGGAAGACAGCAGCTCCATCTCCAAAGCCACTGCCGTGACAACCGGGACCAACCAGCCTGAAACAAGTGCAAGGTCAAGAGAAGCCGAGGACTTCCCTGGTGGTCCAGGAGTAAAGAATCTGCCTTTCAACACAGGGGACACAGGTTTGATCACTGGTCCAGGAAGATCCCACAAGCCACGGGGCAACAAAGCCCGTGCACCACAACTACTGAGCCTGTGTTCTAGAACCCGTGCTCCACAAGAGAGGCCCCCACAGTGACATGCCTGAGCACCACAGTTAGAAAGCAGCCCCCGCTCTCCACTAGAGAAAGCCTGCGGGCAACAATGAAGACCCAGCACCGCCAAAAGTAAAATCAGTTAAGTATTCTAAAAAAAGAAGAGCAGAGAGTGAAGGAGAGGAATGAGGTTAATAAAACTGGTTCATGAGACCAGCCTTATAAATCCTCGAGAAGCCTGTGTTTCTCTGCAGCCCCACGGCCAACTTCTCGCTTCCCCTTCTCTCTGGGATACCCCAAGAAGAGAGGCATGTTGTGTGTCTGCTCTGTCGAGATCCTGAATCAAGGTGTCTGTCTTCAAGGAGCTTCGACAGCAGGGAAAAGACATTCTATCATGATAGAACTATGACCAACCCAAGACTTGGCAGGGGGAAAGGCAAGTGGGAGGCTAGGGGTTGTCAGGAGTGTGGAAGAAGGAGAAAGAGCCTGCTTTACAGGCTTGTGCAGGGGGCCGGAGCAGGGGGCATGCAGGATGGGCTGGCAGTCCCCTGCAGAACGGAACGCAAGGACTGCAACACCCTTCTAGAATCAAGTTCGCTCCAAGAAACATCCTCTGGGCTCGGTCAGGCAGGTGTCAAGGGATAGTCTGTTGGTAACATACTTACATGTGTCACAACACGTGCCTGGAATTTTCACGATTTTCCCCTACGAAAAGAGCAGAGTCCCACATTAGACACCAAGAGTAAATGGTGGACAATTTCCGTCACTCCAGGCCAAGTCCTGCCTCTGGACTCACAGCCCGGAGCCTAAGTCCCCAGAGGTGAGGAGACTTTCCCATCACAAATGTGAGCAGCCTGACCACACCACCCAGCCAGGCCAAAATGATCCTGGTAATTCCGGATTCTCTTCCAGTTGAGTCACCAGGGCTCATCATTCCCAGGGGAGACTGGAAACCAGTTTGGTCTCTCACCTTCCCATTCAAGGATCACAGATCCAGTCTCCCCGAAGGGAACGTAATTTCTTAAAGCATTATAGAGTTTCATCTCTCCACTGGGCTTCGACTTTATAATTTTGTTGATTTTTAAACTAGGCCAAGGTTCTCCTTGGACACTGGGAATCACGGTAGGGCTGGACTGCTGTTCAGAAGAACCTTCTTTTTCAGAGTCAAAGACAAAAACAGTCGAGAGGAAAGCAGGGCCCAGGCTCTGACTACTCACCCCCTCAGCCAGACATTTGCTTTCACTGAAGGGTGGGCATCCCGTGACCCTCTTCTCCCAGATGAACTCTCCTCTCTTGTTGACTCTGCAGAGGTGACTGTCGCAGCCGTCCTGGAGCATCTCATCACGCTGACAGGAGAGAGGGGAGGTGGGGAGAACAACTCTGAAGACAGCGTTTGGGTTACAAAGTCACTTCAAACCATGGCCTTGACTCCTTGGCATTGCTGAGACCATTTGGGGGACCATGCAACAAGAATGAGGAAGGTGGAGTCCAGTTTTACAACCTGCTTCCTGGAAACAGGACTGTACAAATGGAGGGAATCCCTAACTCTTCTGACCACTTCATGGCTTACAGAATTAAGATGCAAAGGAGGTAAACTGGCCAATCGATAACCAAACTACAGATGAACCAGGTATAGCCCCACCAGCCCATCTGGCTTTTGAAGATCAGCATGCGTGTCACCTGCTTACCTACTCAGTCAATCATGGGGTCCTCCACCAACTAGACCCTTACCTGAAGCAGCGCGATCATCCTAGATCAAGTCACCACAATCACACTGTGTTTCTCTCCTACTCAGAGCCCCTGAGTACTGCCGCTGTGCTAATGATGAAGTCCCACCCTAGACCATCACTCCTCAGTCTCAGGGGACTGAATGCAGGCCTCAATAATTTTTTAAATGCTCCCTGGGTGATTCTAATATGCAACCTTCATTTAGAAGTATTGGTTACCTTGTTTACATATACATATTCTTTAACTGATAGAATTCACATACCATAAAATTGATAGAATTCACAACTAAATCATAGAGAAAGTGCTGTTTATAGAATCTTTTCTTTATAAAATCAGAACGAGGTATGAAAAGAAGTTAATGTTGACCCAAACTTGGTCCCCTCTTTCTTGAAGGAAAGGTCCCCGAGGAGGGAAGCGGAGGGTGGAGTGCGGGGACTCATGAGTTCCACTCGTCCCTACCTTCAGCATCACGGTCTGTCCCCCTCGCAGCTGAATGGTGCAGGCCGTGGGCAGGCACCTCCCGCAGCACTCGCCCTCCAGCTTCTCTTCCACGTAGCCCTGGAAGAGGAGGAGAAACAGCTTCCGTGAGCCTCCCCCAGAGATCCCCTTCGCAAGTACACCTAACAGTAAATGATTCTGTTACCCAGTTGCTCCAACCAGAAATCCGGGGGTAATCCTTGTCTCTGCTCTTTTTCTCACCCCCTGTCTTCAGTAGATCTTGCCAAAAAATGCATTTTGACCTCATCCCCTGCTGGTCGTCCCAGGGCCCCTGTCGACAGCTAGTCCACACAGCTGTCAGCCACCGCTGGACTGGGTCACAGTCCTTTCTTTTCCAGACCGCACGATTTCTCTGTTTTTCAAAGACACCCTAAGTCTGGGACACCCCACAGGGCAACCAACTTTCTCTTTGGCAAGTATTTTAAAACACACTAACCAAAGACAAACCCAAAAGCGATCATGAGCTGGGTCATCACTGCATTAAACTTAAACCTCTTCTAACTCTTCCCACCACACCAAAAGAGAGGAAGACAGGACAGGAAGAGCAAGAGTTAGTGGAATTTTTAAAAGAATAAATTTGGTTATGTGAAAACCAACTATGGTGGGGTGGTTTTTTTTGCTCATTTTGCTACATTTAGTAATGACCATTTCAGAGATGCCTTCCTTGGGGTCCTGAGGTTTTTCTGCTATGAATCTTTGTGTGGGTGCTCTATCATATCCAACTCTTTCGATCCCGGGGATGGTAACCTGACAGGCTTCTCTGTCCATAGGATTTTCAGGCAAGAATACTAGAGTAGGTAGCCATTTCCTTCTCCAGGGCATCTTCCTGACCCAGACATCGAACCCCCATCACCATCTCCAGCACTGCACACGGATACTCTACCACTGAGCCACCAAACTGACACCTCTAGCAGGTCCGTCCAGAGTCCCAGACAGAAGACCCGGTTCTCGCACATGGCTCCCGGGTTCATTGCACGTGGACTGAAGGCTCCTAACCAGCAGGGAGGTTGGGAGTCTGTGCTCGTGCAGTGAACTCAGCACAGAGGCCAGAGAGAAAGCCAGTGAGGACTGAGCTCCCAGTGAACAGGGCGCCGGGATGGGCCCAGGCCACACACTCATGCCTGGAAGGACACTGGTGACACTTGAGGCCACTGGGTGAGCTTTAGCTGTGTTTTCAAAATCACACGATTCCTAAAGGTGTGGACTGAGGTGGGTGGAGAGGGAGAAGGAAATGGGAGAGCAGCATGAGCTCCTGTGAGTGGTTACTGTCCCAAAGAGGAAAGAAAATGAGGTTTTCGTCAAGCAGGATCTCATGAAAGCCCAGACTGCACATCTTCTAGGAAGTGCTAGGAGACAGGAAACACCCTCTACTGGGCAGGCTCAAGGCAAGAGAAGTGCCCAGAACCTTACAGGAGAAGCGAGGGGTGGGCAATAATCAGAGGAGGGCAGGCAAGTGAAGGGACGGGCTGAAGCAGAGGCCCCCCACAGCCAGAGAGGCGAGGCACACGGAAGCCAAGGATGGGGAGGATTGGGGGTGCGGTGGGAGGGGAAAAGGGGCCCGGAGGAGGTAAAAGCGGAGAAAGCGGTGAGAGGTGGGCAGTGGACTGCGGAAGGAGGGAGCAGGCAACCTCATCTGCAGGAGGAAAGAGAGCAGATCCTGCGAGAACACAGGTGCTCGAGCAGGTATGCACCCTGCTGGGATTCCAGCCCACGCTGCAAGGCCACCGGATGCGCAGGAGGAGGGCAGTGCTGACCCAGTACTCGCTGGAGCATACACTCCGGAAGGGCCCGGTGCCAGCAGCCCCAGAACTCACAGGTCTGAGCGGAACTCCGCTCCCCCCGTCCAGGGCTGCCCCCAGCCTCTCCTCCTGGCCTCTCCCCGCGCCTGTCATAAACATCGTCAGTCGCTCAAGGCCTCAGTCTTATCTTCCCACTGCCCTTACTCTTCTCTCACTCTTCTCCAGACATCGAACCCCCATCACCATCTCCAGCACTGCACACGGATACTCTACCACTGAGCCACCAAACTGACACCTCTAGCAGGTCCGTCCAGAGTCCCAGACAGAAGACCCGGTTCTCGCACATGGCTCCCGGGTTCATTGCACGTGGACTGAAGGCTCCTAACCAGCAGGGAGGTTGGGAGTCTGTGCTCGTGCAGTGAACTCAGCACAGAGGCCAGAGAGAAAGCCAGTGAGGACTGAGCTCCCAGTGAACAGGGCGCCGGGATGGGCCCAGGCCACACACTCATGCCTGGAAGGACACTGGTGACACTTGAGGCCACTGGGTGAGCTTTAGCTGTGTTTTCAAAATCACACGATTCCTAAAGGTGTGGACTGAGGTGGGTGGAGAGGGAGAAGGAAATGGGAGAGCAGCATGAGCTCCTGTGAGTGGTTACTGTCCCAAAGAGGAAAGAAAATGAGGTTTTCGTCAAGCAGGATCTCATGAAAGCCCAGACTGCACATCTTCTAGGAAGTGCTAGGAGACAGGAAACACCCTCTACTGGGCAGGCTCAAGGCAAGAGAAGTGCCCAGAACCTTACAGGAGAAGCGAGGGGTGGGCAATAATCAGAGGAGGGCAGGCAAGTGAAGGGACGGGCTGAAGCAGAGGCCCCCCACAGCCAGAGAGGCGAGGCACACGGAAGCCAAGGATGGGGAGGATTGGGGGTGCGGTGGGAGGGAAAGGGCCAGGAGGAGGTAAAAGCGGAGAAAGCGGTGAGAGGTGGGCAGTGGACTGCGGAAGGAGGGAGCAGGCAACCTCATCTGCAGGAGGAAAGAGAGCAGATCCTGCGAGAACACAGGTGCTCGAGCAGGTATGCACCCTGCTGGGATTCCAGCCCACGCTGCAAGGCCACCGGATGCGCAGGAGGAGGGCAGTGCTGACCCAGTACTCGCTGGAGCATACACTCCGGAAGGGCCCGGTGCCAGCAGCCCCAGAACTCACAGGTCTGAGCGGAACTCCGCTCCCCCCGTCCAGGGCTGCCCCCAGCCTCTCCTCCCTGGCCTCTCCCAGCGCCTGTCATAAACATCGTCAGTCGCTCAAGGCCTCAGTCTTATCTTCCCACTGCCCTTACTCTTCTCTCACTCTTCTCTTGTTTAAACTTTTTCCTCTTGTGAATACATTTACTAACATTAGTGATGTGTACGGTTTACAACTGATAATGAACAGTGAACACGGGCTTCCCAGGTGGGGCTAGTGGTTCAGTCGTATCTGACTCTTTGTGACTCCATGGCCTGCAGCCCACCAAGCTCTCTGCCCATGGGATTCTCCAGGCAAGAATGCTGGTGTGGGTTGCCATTCCCTTCTCCCAGGGATCTTCCAGATGCAGTAACTGAACCCGTGTCTGCACTAGAAGGTGGGTTCTTTACCATCTGAGCCACCAGGGAAACCCACCCTTCCCTGAGGAGACTCAATTTGAGGGAAGAAGAGGAGGAGTCCACAGATCAAAAGGGGCTGTGGATTTAAAACTATTTAGAAACCTATGTCTAAACTGAAAACTAAAGCTGGATTTCTATGGATGCACAGGAGGTGGCTGTGCCACTCTCTGACCACCAGAGGGCACTGGGAGAGAGCGTGCTCATCCCCACCCCTGCTGAACGCTTTCCTGCAGGACAGCCTGGTGTGTACTGCTCCCTGTCCACTGTGGTTCCCTGGACATCCAGGTGAAGGGTGCCACCGGCTCCAGACAGCATCAGTCCTTCCCATATTCAAACCCAGATGTATCTAGGGAAGTTGTCTCTCTCTCACACACACACACACACACACACACTTGCACTAGAAATCTTAAAACAACTGGCATTTTAAATTTTAAAAAAGCGGGCTTCCCTGGTGGTCCAGTGGGTAAGGACACAGCCTTCCAGTGCAAGGGGCGCCGGTTCGATCCCCGGCCTGGGAAGATCCCATGTGCCGCAGAGCGGCTGGACCGATGTGCCCAATTACCAAGCCCGAGCTCTGGAGCGCATGCGCCCAGAGCCTGTGCTCTGCAGCAAGAGAGGCCGCTGCGATGGGAGGCCCACAGGAGTCAAAGAACAAAGATGGATGAAAATGGACAAATGACAGACCAATAGCAGTGGCCCGCCTGCTCCCCTCCCTCCCCACCCCACCCCCACCAAAATAAGTAAATAAATAAATCTTTAAATTTTAAAAAAGCAAAACCATGCACTTCACTCCCTTCTTTCTAACTGAAGCACGAATGTTCTCCTTGAGCCATTCTAGCAGGAACAACTGTCTCTTCTACAGACCCCTCCATTCTCTATGGATGTTACTAAGCCCCTACTTGGAGCATCAAGCAGTGCCAAGTGCCAGGAAGGGCGCAGGTGCAGAACATGCCCTGTCCTTAAGAATACGGACGGCAGCCCCTCATCCCTGCCGCCACCAATGCCCCTCCCCTCTGTGCTGCTTCTCTGATGAAGGATTCTTCCAGGACCCACCCAGATGCCGCTCACTGCCCGACCATCTAAAACAGTGATTACTATCTTCCGTGCATCCAGCTCACAAGAAACTCATCCGACCAACGGTATCTTTTAAGACAGCAAGAGCCCCAAATGCAGAGGGGGAAGCAGGGGGAAGAACCCGAGGCGTCCTCATCACTGGATGTAGCTCTGGGGGGAGGCAGGGCGGGGTTGCTAAGAGCTGTGATTAGATCATTGAAGTGCCCTCTCTCCTCTGTCCAGCTAGAAATGACGACTCCCCTTTCCACAGATCCCACCTGTGCGAGCGGTTCAGAGCAAACACAGTCATCCTGACCCAGCAAGAATGGGCTTAACTATTTTAAACCACCCCAAGGTCCCATAGGGCTTCCCTGGTGGCTCAGTGGTAAAGAAGGAATCCATCTGACAATGTAGGAGACATGCGTTTGATCCCTGAGTCGGGAAGATCCCCTGGAGAAGCAAATGGCACCCCACTCCAGTATTCTTGCCTGGAAAATCCCAAGGACATAGGTGCCTATCAGGCTACAGTCCATGGGGCTGCAGACTCAGACACAACCTAGTGATTAAACAGTAACATAATAATAAAACAACAGAATAATAAACAACAACAACATAATAAAAGTATACAGAAAGGCAGGTCCACTGCAGAAAATGCGTGGAACTCTGCACAGAGCAGGTGTCTGATAAGTAACTGTGGACTCACTGGTTTTCAAAGAACAGTAGTGATGTTACTAAAAATGCGGCATAAAAAACAATACAGAATTGTGAATATGGTCTCACAGCAAATACAGTAAGAAAGTAAACGTTTAAAATTTACAAAACAAATTACAAAATTTACAAAACAATCTATAATTCTTACTTTATAATTCTCAAATTATGATTTCTGAGAAATGCAATTTGGGTAGATGTCTTTTAGTCCCTTCCTGACAGCTGTCAGATATTGCCCATAGCGAGAAAGTCATGAGAGCTCTTATTTAAAGATCCCGGTGATGTCCCATAATTTGAGTCCCGTAAGCACCCGGCTGATGCCCTGGTGGTCTCTGCACCAGCCTCTCTTACCTCGGGGCAGGCCTGGCAGGTGGTCTTCCTGCACTCCAGCTTGAACCCAGAGACGACCCCCGCCTGGACGGTGCAGCGGCAGGTCATGCACGGGTCAACCATCACTGTCTTCCCGGGCTGGAACCAGGGAACCAGGGTCAGGCCACCTGCCACCCAGACCCCAACCCTCCACTGCCCTCAGCCCCATAAGCCATCTGCCTTAGGTCTGGGGCCTGGCTGCCCAAAGCCGCCAGGAGCCATCACCCCAACTCTCCTGCAGTCCCCAGAAGCTGCTCCCTGCCCTGCCCTCCGGGCTCAAGGATGGCACTGGCAAGAGTGACAGCTTTCCCTGAGACAGAGCGAGAGGAGACAGACAGACAGTGTGGCTGGAGGAGGGGAGGAAGGGGGCGCTAGCAGGTGGGGCCAGGCCCTGGGGAGCTGGGGAATTGGTCCAGGATGCCTGGAAAGCCCTGGGGGCAAGGGGAGTGAGGGTGGGGCAGGTCTCCCCGGTTCCTGTCATTTGCACTCTCAGAGAGCTGAACTGCCCACGCTCCCCACAGCCCCCATCCCTGCCACCCAGCACCCCGGGGAGGAGGCAGCAGCTCACCCCAATGATGGTGCTGTTGAGCACGCAGGCCTGCACGGGCTCTGGGGAGAAACAGGGCAGGGCGGACATGGTTGGAACACACCTCGTGCAGCCCTCGACTGGCTGCACCTCCCACTGGAACAGTGATTGCAGAAAATGCGGGAACTCTGCACAGACAGGTGTCTGATAAGTACTGTGGCTCACTGGTTTTCAAAGAACAGTAGTGATGTTACTAAAAATGCGGATAAAAACAATACAGAATTGTGAATATGGTCTCACAGCAAATACAGTAAGAAAGTAAACGTTTAAAATTTACAAAACAAATTACAAAATTTACAAAACAATCTATAATTCTTACTTTATAATTCTCAAATTATGATTTCTGAGAAATGCAATTTGGGTAGATGTCTTTTAGTCCCTTCCTGACAGCTGTCAGATATTGCCCATAGCGAGAAAGTCATGAGAGCTCTTATTTAAAGATCCCGGTGATGTCCCATAATTTGAGTCCCGTAAGCACCCGGCTGATGCCCTGGTGGTCTCTGCACCAGCCTCTCTTACCTCGGGGCAGGCCTGGCAGGTGGTCTTCCTGCACTCCAGCTTGAACCCAGAGACGACCCCCGCCTGGACGGTGCAGCGGCAGGTCATGCACGGGTCAACCATCACTGTCTTCCCGGGCTGGAACCAGGGGAACCAGGGTCAGGCCACCTGCCACCCAGACCCCAACCCTCCACTGCCCTCAGCCCCATAAGCCATCTGCCTTAGGTCTGGGGCCTGGCTGCCCAAAGCCGCCAGGAGCCATCACCCCAACTCTCCTGCAGTCCCCAGAAGCTGCTCCCTGCCCTGCCCTCCGGGCTCAAGGATGGCACTGGCAAGAGTGACAGCTTTCCCTGAGACAGAGCGAGAGGAGACAGACAGACAGTGTGGCTGGAGGAGGGGAGGAAGGGAGCGCTAGAAGGTGGGGCCAGGCCCTGGGGAGCTGGGGAATTGGTCCAGGATGCCTGGAAAGCCCTGGGGGCAAGGGGAGTGAGGGTGGGGCAGGTCTCCCCGGTTCCTGTCATTTGCACTCTCAGAGAGCTGAACTGCCCACGCTCCCCACAGCCCCCATCCCTGCCACCCAGCACCCCGGGGAGGAGGCAGCAGCTCACCCCAATGATGGTGCTGTTGAGCACGCAGGCCTGCACGGGCTCTGGGGAGAAACAGGGCAGGGCGGACATGGTTGGAACACACCTCGTGCAGCCCCTCGACTGGCTGCACCTCCCCACTGGGCCTCTCCCCTCCACCTGTGGGTCCTTCTCCCCATCCCGCCCACCCAGGTGGTCCTCCTGCCGATGTGGCCATGCTAATCCCAAGAATGGGCAGCTGCCAGCTCTCCACCACCAGCCCAGAGGGAGAGGATCTCCGGAGTCCTGGAGGGGAAGGTGCTCATCTAAGAGACGTATGCTGATGGGGCAAGAGAGAGGGTACTTGGGCTTGAGACAGAATGGAGGTCTTCTCCAGGAGCTTCAAGTCCAAGATGAAACCACACAAAGAATTCAGGGCAGGTGGTGCTCTGTTGTTGTTGCTGCTGTTGGTTGCTTGCTTGGTTATTTGTTTGCTTGTTTGGTTGGCTAGTTGGTTGGTTGGCCGGTTACTTGTTTAGTTGTTAGTTGGCTAACTGATTACTCGGTTGGTTGGCTAATTCACTGGGTAGTTGGTTGGTTGGTTGTTTACTTGGTTGGCTGGTTAGTTGACTGCTTGGTTAGCTGGTTGGTTTGTTAGTTGTTTGGTTACTTGGTTGGTTGGTTAGTTTATTGGTTAGTTGTTTCCTTGGTTGGTTGGTGAGCTGGTTGGTTGGTTGGTTAGTTGTTTGGTTGCTTAGTTGACTGGTTGGTTGTTGGGTCAGGAGATGAGAAGTTGGAATACTTTTTTTTTTTTAATTTATTTATTTATCTTTTGGAGGGTGCGGTGGGGAGGGAGGGGGATGGGCAGGCCACTTCCACTGGTCTTTCACTTCTCCATTTTCATCCGTCTTTGTTCTTTGGCTCCTGTGGGCCTCCTATCGCGGTGGCCACTGTCGTCGCAGAGCACCGGCTCTGGGCGCACGCGCACCAGAGCTCGGGTTCGGCAATTAGACACATCGGTCCAGCCACTCCGTGGCATGTGGGATCTTCCCAGGCCAGGGATCGAACCGGCGCCCCTTGCACTGCAAGGCGGTGTCTTTACCCACTGGACCACCAGGGGAAGCCCCAGAGAAGTTGGAATACTTTATCCAGCAAAATGATTGAGATGGCATCTTTATAATCAGAGAAGCCAGGGTCCGATCCCAGTTCTACTATTCAGGTGAGCCAATGAGGTATAATGGTACTCGCGTCACCCTTGGGACGGTCATGAGGATGACATGAGACACAGTATGAAGCCAGCACTGAGCACAGTGATAACTTCAGGAACTGTCCTTCTCTTCTCATCTGCTTTCCCCTCAGAGCGTTAGGAACGGATGGGAAGATCTGATCCTTCCCATTCCCCTGAGCTGCTCAAAAGGCAAGGATTCGGGAGCCCTGAGAGGAGAGAGAGGTCTAAAGGCAGATGGCGGCACGTCTTACCACAGTGACAGGTGGGGCAACAGCCCGAGTTCTGACAGTTCAGCTGGAAGCCCAGGGGGCAGAGGGGGGCGTTCAGCTCAGGGCAGGAGACGTTCCTCTGCTGCACGAAGATCTCCTCCTTGATGCGGACACACTCGTGGATGAGGCAGGGGTTCTCAGGGGAGACCCAGTGAGAGCCAACCTGGGGCAGAGCACCGCGCGGGTCAGGGGGCTGAGGTCCCGCTGGGGGTGGGCCCGGGAGGGAAGCCCAGCTCGACAGCTAAGCCCCACTCACAGGGTGAAGCCTGAGGAGGATGGGACAGCTCATCGGGGTCCTTCAGTGAGTCTGGGTCAGAGTCACCCCAACCAAGAGCCCAGCTCAGAGCCACGTGTGCTCCCAGGACAGTCGAGAGCCAGGAGGAAGCACCTGGGGACACCTGAGCGTGCTCCCTCCACCCTCAGCTCAGCTGGGAGCTGAGGACCAGGAACAGCTGCGTGGAGAGATGGTGGAGGGGAGATGTTGGGGGAAACGCTGCCCATCAACCAGCCCTGTGCTGCCTCCCTCTCGTACAGGAGAGGGCCTAGGCTCACTAGGGATGCCGGTGTCCTGCCCTCGCCTCTGCCATCTGCCCCTGAGCCTCCAGGTTGCACACGGGTGGCCCGTCCCCAAGGGCCGTCTCCATCATCCAGAAGCACTGAGTGTCCAGAAGATGGTTCAGTCACTCCCCGGGAGGTTCTGCCTGTGGATGGTGACACATCCACAGTCTGGATGACCCTCTCCCAGACACACGAGCAGGGACACCTGACCAGACCGCTCCAAGTCCAGCGACTTCCCTCAGGCCCTGTTCCCCTTCTTCTCTCTCCAGAGGAGGAGCAGAAAGCGCCTCGACTGCAGCCTCTGTCTCGACCCTCTCGTGACTCTCCCTCAACACAGCCTCGTGCTGCAGGCTACACCCCACTCTGATCAACCACCTGCCGAGCCTTGGACATCAGATGCATTCGGAGGACCTGTCCGCACCACTCCCACTGGTCCCAGAGCCGCTGCCGACCCCCAAGTCTTGTAGGTAGAGGGAGACTTTACACTCCTCTGTGAACACTAACACAGGTCAGAGCTGAGCGAGCCCTGCAGGGACCTGGTGTGGGGCGTGCAGGCAGGATGCGGAGCCTCAAAGGCACCAGCGGTCAACTCCCCTCCCCCAGGATGCAGCAACCCCTGACCCTGGGGACGAGGTACAAAACCAGCCCAAGTCCAGGGTGGATGGAGAGCAGGCAGGTGACAGGTGGGGAGGAGGTTCAGGGCAGGGGCATCCCAGGGACCAGGACTAGCCCCGCGGGGAACTCGGTGAGTCCCTCTGTCACCACCGAGGAGGAGGAGGAGGCAGTGGCCAGTAGGCCAGGGCAGGAGATGGGCTCAGCCTGGGCAGCACAGTTAACCCTTTGTCTCCTTCTAAACAGAGTGTTTTGGTTTCCCTGGAGACTCAGAAGGGACAGGCCCCTTGGTGCCCCCCACCCCAGCACCTGCCTCCTGAGGATCCCAAGGCTCAGCACCCCCACTTCATCCATCACAACCAGAAGAAAGGTCTGTTCGCATCCTGGCGTCTGGGCTAAGATTCCCCGGGATCCTGTGTGTTGACGAGCATCCAGAGCCAACACGAGAGCCTCTGGTTTGGGGGAGGGGATGTGGCTGGGGTCAGGGGCCAGCCAGCAGAAGACAAGGGAGGGGAGAGGCGCGGCCGCCAGCATGGTCAGGGTCCACAGCCAGAGCTGCATAAGTAGCCTGCAGGGTCTGGGGAGAGAAACACTGCTTTTCTGCTTTATAAACTTCTCCAACGGAAACCAGTGACAAGGTCAGAGGACCCTGCCTGGGCCACAACACAGCCCAGCACCAACCACCAGGGTCCTCAGGCTCCCAGGTGAACAGGAGAATACAACCCCGACCCCGGGAGCTCACAGAAGACATGGGAGGGCACTGGGCTTCTCCCCAGATGCACATGATGGGAAGACTGGGACAAACTGTAACCAGCTCCCCAGGAGCAGGGTAACACAATTGGACACCCAGATAAGCCAACAGCCACGTTAAACCACATGGGGAAGCAAAAGGCAAGTGAGCTTCCATTCCAGGGAATGGTCCAAGGCCAGCCCTGGACCCCAGACGCAGCTGGCGAGGCCCCCACCCTCCTTCCCACCCCCTGCCCCAGACCTACGCTCTTCCACTGGGACTGGAAATCCCCCCGTGGGGAGCCGGTCACCACCTCGCAGGCTGACGGCAGGCACTTCCCACAGCACTCGCCCTCGGGCAGGACGTAGGTGAAGCCCTGACGACACACAAAGCAGGGAGTCTCAGAAAAAGGAAGAGACAGGGAAAAACCCAAGCCCTGTTTTCTAGGCTGTTAGTCCATCTCTCTACTTAAACCGACTTCCTGGCCCTCTGGACTCAAGACCCCTCGAGAGAGACGCCCGTCAGCTGAGAGCTGGTCGCACAGGGATCCTTCTGTCCAGCTTTCTTCCATTACCCAGCCCCACGCCCCTCCTCGCCTCTCCCCTCCAGCTTTCCACCAGGGGTTCCCAAAGCAGCTTCCCGCCCACACCTGGGGCGCCTCCCCTGCTGCCCCGTACCGGCTTGCAGCTGTCCGCGCAGGGCTTCTGGGAGCACTGGGCCACACGCAGGCCCATCACCGGGTCCTCCAGGTCCGTGCAGGTGCACGTATCGCAGCCCTCCTCCCAGAACTGGCCCATAGGGTAGATGGTGCCCCGGTGGACACACACCTGTAGACACGAGGATTCTGTGAGTGAGCTCACCTGCGTCGTCTTTAAATAAGAGGTGAGCATCTACGATGTGTTGGAAGAGACCTCGGTGCCCAGACTACAGCAGTGAGTGAAACAACATGGTCTCCACTCACAGTCGAGTGTCCCTCTTCCCTGCCCAGCCCACCTGCCTTAGGAAGGTACGCCCCCGGAGGGGCCCTGGGAGTCCTCCCCCGCCCTCAGGAGGAGACAGAATACGACGGCTGCCCTGACCCACTACCGCCGCTGCCTTCACTGCATTTGACTCCTTCCTGTGTCACACAGAAAGCTGTATCCCACTTCTCAGACCCTGCGATGTCCTTGGACTTGGAACCCACCCATGACGAGCCCTCTGTCCCGTGAGGAGTGACTGCAAGTGAGGGAGCAGTGGGCAGGGGCTATGACTGAGTGCTCCCTTGAGGCCCCCAAGCGACAGGTCAAACGAGGGCTCTGTACAGAGCATGGGCTATGCTGGAGACTCAAGGACCCTATTTGGAAGAATTGTAGTCTATGGAAGGAATGTGGGACGTGAGATCCCAGGGGCTGGTTAGGATTAGAAAAGCAAGGCCTGGAGTGCATGTGCAGAAAAGGCTCAGACTTTATTCTCTAGGAATGAGGTGCTCAAGGAAGCCCTGTGATCATGAGGCTTAAAGACAGGATCTAACTTACCCCAGTGTGTCCTCCAAAGCTCCTGACCGTCTCTAGGTTCACTCACATGACAACAGTACAAATTATTTTAAAAACCATTTTCCTATACCTGCTCTAAAGAATCTGCCTGCAATGCGGAAGACCGGAGTTCAATCCTTGGGTGGGGAAGATCGTCTGGAGCCCCGGCTACCCACTCCAGTAGTCCTGCCTGAAGAATCCCATGGACAGAGGAGCCTGGCGGGCTACAGTCTAGGGTCACCAAGAGCCACACACGACTGAGTGACTAACACTTTCACCTTCACTGTACCTGCTCGGTCTTCCAGCTTCTGTACAAGGCGCTCTTCAGAGAAGAACCGGGCCTTACACCTCAGCACACAGCCATGCTAAGTCACGAGTCTCTCTGAGCAGCCCCCGAGCTAACGAGACCCAGGCTGAGACAGAATGCTGATCCCTCACCCCATCCTACACCAAGCCACACCACACCCGTGTGGGGAGGAAGGCAAGTCTTCTGCAGGGACCACGCGTCTGGCCACCGCCCCACCTGGAGCCGAGCAGCCCCTACCTTGTCGGGGAGGCAGGTGGTGGTGGTGCAGCCGCAGTCGTTGGTGACGGTGGAGGCCAGGTACCCCAGCGGGCAGCTCACGGTGGAGTTGGTGCAGTTGCAAGCACACTCGTACTTATCACAGCAGCGGGTCTTCCGAAGGGTGGGCGTCCGGTGCGGGGGGCAGGTGGGCGGGAACTCCCTCGGGCACTCCTCCCTCCTGCAGGCTGAGGGGCAGCACACAGGATACCCTGGTCCTGCTGCCCTGAGCACGGCTCTCAGCCCAGGCTCCTAAGCATTCAGCTAGAACACAGGCCCCCGAGACTATTAAGTCAGAAACACACGCGGGCCCCGCTCAGGAGCCCTGAGACAGTCCGTCACACCCCAAAGCAGTCCGTCTGCAGACCAGTAAGGACACTGACCCCAGAAGGGATGCTATTTTCATGGGAGGCGAAGAAAAACACCAGGGGCTGGTTAGGATTAGAAAAGCAAGGCCTGGAGTGCATGTGCAGAAAAGGCTCAGACTTTATTCTCTAGGAATGAGGTGCTCAAGGAAGCCCTGTGATCATGAGGCTTAAAGACAGGATCTAACTTACCCCAGTGTGTCCTCCAAAGCTCCTGACCGTCTCTAGGTTCACTCACATGACAACAGTACAAATTATTTTAAAAACCATTTTCCTATACCTGCTCTAAAGAATCTGCCTGCAATGCGGAAGACCGGAGTTCAATCCTTGGGTGGGGAAGATCGTCTGGAGCCCCGGCTACCCACTCCAGTAGTCCTGCCTGAAGAATCCCATGGACAGAGGAGCCTGGCGGGCTACAGTCTAGGGTCACCAAGAGCCACACACGACTGAGTGACTAACACTTTCACCTTCACTGTACCTGCTCGGTCTTCCAGCTTCTGTACAAGGCGCTCTTCAGAGAAGAACCGGGCCTTACACCTCAGCACACAGCCATGCTAAGTCACGAGTCTCTCTGAGCAGCCCCCGAGCTAACGAGACCCAGGCTGAGACAGAATGCTGATCCCTCACCCCATCCTACACCAAGCCACACCACACCCGTGTGGGGAGGAAGGCAAGTCTTCTGCAGGGACCACGCGTCTGGCCACCGCCCCACCTGGAGCCGAGCAGCCCCTACCTTGTCGGGGAGGCAGGTGGTGGTGGTGCAGCCGCAGTCGTTGGTGACGGTGGAGGCCAGGTACCCCAGCGGGCAGCTCACGGTGGAGTTGGTGCAGTTGCAAGCACACTCGTACTTATCACAGCAGCGGGTCTTCCGAAGGGTGGGCGTCCGGTGCGGGGGGCAGGTGGGCGGGAACTCCCTCGGGCACTCCTCCCTCCTGCAGGCTGAGGGGCAGCACACAGGATACCCTGGTCCTGCTGCCCTGAGCACGGCTCTCAGCCCAGGCTCCTAAGCATTCAGCTAGAACACAGGCCCCCGAGACTATTAAGTCAGAAACACACGCGGGCCCCGCTCAGGAGCCCTGAGACAGTCCGTCACACCCCAAAGCAGTCCGTCTGCAGACCAGTAAGGACACTGACCCCCAGGGGAAATGGGATGCTATTTTCATGGAGGAGAAGGGAAGGTCACAAGGCGTCGAGTTCATCACCCTCCCAGGCACATCTGGAAGGGGTGGGGTCCTTCCGGGGCAGATCTCAGAGGCGACAGGTGCAGGATCTCTAAGCCAAGGTAGCCCTGGGTACACTGGCACTGGCTAGCATTTTTATAAGCTGGTTGCTTCTGAGACCCTATGTCTGTCTCAGTACCTGGAATAATAAACATCCCACGCTTTTAGGTCCTCCAACTGTGACAAATGAAAAATGACAGTAACCTTGTCAAATCTACAATGTCATTTTATCAAAGCTAAATCCCACCCTGTGCCTCTGCGGGTCCTCGGCTTCCTTCAGATACAATACGCTCCCTCACCCTCGAGGGCTTTGATCAACAAACTTGAGTGAGATTCCAAATCAACAGGACAGTGCGTATCCCCTTCAGGTGGTTATTCTCAGTAACTAAACACAGAATTTGGTTGCTTGGAATATCCAGGAACTTTCTTTAGGTCAATCTACACTTAAATTGTAGTACTTAGAAATTAATAGATAAACATACAGGGAGTGAAAAATCGATCCATTGGTTTGGGAATAAGCTCCAGTACTTTGAGGCAAAGATCCAACTCATTGGAAAAGACCCTGATGCTAGGAAAGTTTGAAAGCAAAAGGAGAAGGGGGCAGCAGAGGATGAGATGGTTGGATGGCATCACCGACTCAGTGGACATGAGTCTGAGCAGGCTCTGGGAGCCTGAAGGACAGGACCGCCTGGTGGGCTGCAGTCCATGGGGTCACAAAGAGTCAGATGCAAATTAGCAACTAAACAACAACAGAGATCCTGGTGAGAAGAAGCTAAAGGTACATTCCTTCCCCTCCACAGTTTATGGGAGGATGGGAGTAAACAGAAATGAGATCTGGAGGCTTCTTCCTCTCTGGTCCAACTGCCTCCTAAAAAACCCAAGAGGGGTGCCTGCAGCCGTGCCCACGCCTGGTGCCCAGCCACAGCCTACGCCTGGGAGGAGTCTTAGAAGATTCAGTCCAGGTGTGACCCTGACCCATCTGTTCAAACACACCCCAGGCCCAGACTCAGCTCACTACAACACAGGATGCCTTCCCAGGCCAGGGCACAGTGACTGCGCCGCCCCCTCCTCACCCCCAGGGGGAGGACTTACCACAGGCGAAGCTGGGTCTGCACTCGCCGGGATTGGTCAGTAGCAGCTGGAGGCCATCTTCGCAGTGAGGCATTGGGGGCAGGTCACAGCTCGTCCGGTCACACACTGAGGGCCAGGAAAGAGACGCCCCGGGTTCAGCAAGCCTGCTCTGGCGCTAGTAAGGGTCTCCCACCCGCCTTCCGACCCGTGAGGCCCACCGTCCACACACAGGACGTCTCGTTTCTCTTCTGAGTCCTCCTGATGCCTGGATTTATCTGCTCTCCCTCAAAGCTTTCATCGTTGTGGACTTCACAGCCCTGGGCTTTATGTTCTCACCCGTACAATTAATACGCAGGGGAGACACGATGGGGACAGGGCACGAGAGATTCCCCATCGTGCTAACCCAAATTCCAACAGCTCCAAGTTCATTTAATTACACCGTTATTCAGCCCATTATTCGCGAGGAGTCTGAAACTCTCCGACAAATGACGTGCTGAAATCAAGATGCCATCCCTCGCGGCCTTCTCTGCAATTGCCCTGGCTTACCTGGTACGGCAGGAAACCCCGTGCGTCCCTCCTCCAGTGAGGAGCTCACTCTTTTATTTGTGAGGCATAGTTGATAATACTGTGATATGTTACATGTATACAACATGGCTGTTCACAGTTTTTAAAGGTTATATTCCACTTACGTATTGTTAAAGTGTTAGTCACTCAGTTGTCTGACTCTCTGTGACCCCATGGATGGTAGCCTGGCAGAACCCCTGTCCATGGAATTCTCCAGGCAAAAATACTGGAGTGGGTGGCCATTCCCCTCTCCAGGAGGTTTTCCTGACCCGAGGACGGAACTGGGGTCTCCTACCCTGCAGGCGTTTTGGAGGATTTCTTCCTCTCTGGTCCAACTGCCTCCTAAAAAACCCAAGAGGGGTGCCTGCAGCCGTGCCCACGCCTGGTGCCCAGCCACAGCCTACGCCTGGGAGGAGTCTTAGAAGATTCAGTCCAGGTGTGACCCTGACCCATCTGTTCAAACACACCCCAGGCCCAGACTCAGCTCACTACAACACAGGATGCCTTCCCAGGCCAGGGCACAGTGACTGCGCCGCCCCCTCCTCACCCCCAGGGGGAGGACTTACCACAGGCGAAGCTGGGTCTGCACTCGCCGGGATTGGTCAGTAGCAGCTGGAGGCCATCTTCGCAGTGAGGCATTGGGGGCAGGTCACAGCTCGTCCGGTCACACACTGAGGGCCAGGAAAGAGACGCCCCGGGTTCAGCAAGCCTGCTCTGGCGCTAGTAAGGGTCTCCCACCCGCCTTCCGACCCGTGAGGCCCACCGTCCACACACAGGACGTCTCGTTTCTCTTCTGAGTCCTCCTGATGCCTGGATTTATCTGCTCTCCCTCAAAGCTTTCATCGTTGTGGACTTCACAGCCCTGGGCTTTATGTTCTCACCCGTACAATTAATACGCAGGGGAGACACGATGGGGACAGGGCACGAGAGATTCCCCATCGTGCTAACCCAAATTCCAACAGCTCCAAGTTCATTTAATTACACCGTTATTCAGCCCATTATTCGCGAGGAGTCTGAAACTCTCCGACAAATGACGTGCTGAAATCAAGATGCCATCCCTGCGCGGCCTTCTCTGCAATTGCCCTGGCTTACCTGGTACGGCAGGAAACCCCGTGCGTCCCTCCTCCAGTGAGGAGCTCACTCTTTTATTTGTGAGGCATAGTTGATAATACTGTGATATGTTACATGTATACAACATGGCTGTTCACAGTTTTTAAAGGTTATATTCCACTTACGTATTGTTAAAGTGTTAGTCACTCAGTTGTCTGACTCTCTGTGACCCCATGGATGGTAGCCTGGCAGAACCCCTGTCCATGGAATTCTCCAGGCAAAAATACTGGAGTGGGTGGCCATTCCCCTCTCCAGGAGGTTTTCCTGACCCGAGGACGGAACTGGGGTCTCCTACCCTGCAGGCGTGTTCTTCACCAGTGAGCCACCAGGGACGCCCTTGCTCCACTTACAGGTATTAAAACACTGGGTGCATTTCCCGTGCTGCACGATAGATCCTTGTAGCTTATTTACTGTATACACAGTAGTCTGTATCTTTCAATCCCTGTCTGACCCTCCTCCTGCCCCTCCCCACTGGGAACCACTAGGTTGGTCTCCGCATCTGCGTCTGCTTCTCTTTCATTATAGTCACTCATTTGTTGCCGTTTTTTATCTTCCACATGTAAGTGATACCATACAGTAGTTGTCTTTCTCTGACTCATTTCACTCAGCACAATGCCCTCCAAGTCTATCTGTGTGACTGCCAATGTCAAAATGTGATGCTTTTCAGGGCTGAGGAGTATTCTACTGGGGTTTCCCTGCATGTACATAGCACATCCTCTTTATCCACTCAACTGTTCCATTTTTTTTTCTTTTTTTTTTTTTGGCCACAGCGGGAGATACCTGGGATATAGTTTCCCAAGTTCCCCAACCAGGGATTGAACCCGTGCCCCTGCAGTGGAAGCGTAGTCTTAACCACTGGACCACAAGGGAGGTCCCAATCCATTGCACTTGGGTGGCTTCCCTGTCTTGGTTACTGCAGACAATGCCTCTGTGAACTCTGCGCCTTGGTCTTTCTTAATGCTCTCAAGCCTTACATTTGATGAATCGCTGCAGGATCTCTTGAGAAAGCAAAGCCTACGTTCCAGAGGTCACTCTTCCCAGGCTTTGGAAAATCTACCCCCTGCCCTCCAACCATGGTCCCCTTCGGCACCAGCGCCTCGCCCTCCAGGGCTGGGCTGGGCTGAACCCCACGGGCAACACGTACCACACTTGTACTGGGGGCAGCACTGCTGCGCGCTCTTCTGGAGCCGGGCCACCTCACACGGGCTGCACACGGGCACTGGGGGGCAAGAGGCCACAGAGGTCAGAGGAGGTGATGGTCCCCACTGCAGCCTTGGGGCCATGGCATGCAGCCGGACTGCAGACAAATGAGTCTCCCCAGTGTGTCCTGCCATCCCGCTCAGAGGTGCCCTGGGGAGACCAGGGCTGAGAACCGAGGTGGTGAGAGCGCAGCAGGGCCCCCGGGCCCCCAGCCCGAGAGCTCTACTCACGGGCAGAGAGGGGACCCCAGCCCCAAGAAGCGAGGAGGGGGCTGGCACGGGCAATCCACAGATGGAGCTGGCAGTGCTGGGGGACCTTGGGGCTGGAGGGAGCCCTCGGGGAGGGGCCTACCTTCTGTAGAGGGGCAGGGCTGTGTTGTGCAGTTGACTCTCCGCCCGCTGAGGCACATGCAGATCTGGCATGGCTGGTGGTTCGGGACCCACGTTTCCAGGAGCTGAAGGAGAATGAGGTTCAGAGAATCCAGGAGTTCCTAGAAGTTGGGGGCCCCCACCCCTGGCTCTGTCTCCCCAGGTGGGGCCCTGGGGTCAGAGCGCACGGATGAACCGAGGAAGACGGACAGGTGCTGTGGCGTCCTGAAAATGAGGAGCCCCAGGGCCGGCCCACACCACTCTGCACCCTCAGGGGGAGGACAATCCAGGTGTCAGAGAACACAGAACGTTCACTGCAGCCTCTGACAGTGATGCTGTAATGAAGCAGGGTGAGAAAACAGGGACTCCGGTGTCACCCCTGTCTGCAGCCTCTGACAAAGTGACTGAATCCATTGCACTTGGGTGGCTTCCCTGTCTTGGTTACTGCAGACAATGCCTCTGTGAACTCTGCGCCTTGGTCTTTCTTAATGCTCTCAAGCCTTACATTTGATGAATCGCTGCAGGATCTCTTGAGAAAGCAAAGCCTACGTTCCAGAGGTCACTCTTCCCAGGCTTTGGAAAATCTACCCCCTGCCCTCCAACCATGGTCCCCTTCGGCACCAGCGCCTCGCCCTCCAGGGCTGGGCTGGGCTGAACCCCACGGGCAACACGTACCACACTTGTACTGGGGGCAGCACTGCTGCGCGCTCTTCTGGAGCCGGGCCACCTCACACGGGCTGCACACGGGCACTGGGGGGCAAGAGGCCACAGAGGTCAGAGGAGGTGATGGTCCCCACTGCAGCCTTGGGGCCATGGCATGCAGCCGGACTGCAGACAAATGAGTCTCCCCAGTGTGTCCTGCCATCCCGCTCAGAGGTGCCCTGGGGAGACCAGGGCTGAGAACCGAGGTGGTGAGAGCGCAGCAGGGCCCCCGGGCCCCCAGCCCGAGAGCTCTACTCACGGGCAGAGAGGGGACCCCAGCCCCAAGAAGCGAGGAGGGGGCTGGCACGGGCAATCCACAGATGGAGCTGGCAGTGCTGGGGGACCTTGGGGCTGGAGGGAGCCCTCGGGGAGGGGCCTACCTTCTGTAGAGGGGCAGGGCTGTGTTGTGCAGTTGACTCTCCGCCCGCTGAGGCACATGCAGATCTGGCATGGCTGGTGGTTCGGGACCCACGTTTCCAGGAGCTGAAGGAGAATGAGGTTCAGAGAATCCAGGAGTTCCTAGAAGTTGGGGGCCCCCACCCCTGGCTCTGTCTCCCCAGGTGGGGCCCTGGGGTCAGAGCGCACGGATGAACCGAGGAAGACGGACAGGTGCTGTGGCGTCCTGAAAATGAGGAGCCCCAGGGCCGGCCCACACCACTCTGCACCCTCAGGGGGAGGACAATCCAGGTGTCAGAGAACACAGAACGTTCACTGCAGCCTCTGACAGTGATGCTGTAATGAAGCAGGGTGAGAAAACAGGGACTCCGGTGTCACCCCTGTCTGCTTCCCAAGCCAGAGGAGAAGCTGGGCTGCCACCTGAGAAAGGTTTCGTTCATTTCTGGAACAAAGCTCAGACTATGCAGCAGGAAGAGCTGGTGCCAGGACAGCAAAACTGGGAACCATCCCATGGTTGGGTCTGGGAGTGACCCTGGAGACCAGGGTGCAGTTAGCAGATAAGGGGTCACCCCGGGGGGTTAACACAGCATCCTCAGGGCTGCAGGCACTCGCGATGCACAAGGGCTTTCAGTTGGGGCCCCTCACTCCTATGCTGGCTTCATCGCTGGGTGCCGATGCCTGGCTTCCTCCCCTGTGAGGCCAGGTGCCCCCAGCCTGCCTCCAAGGACGGTGCAAGGAGCAGGGGCCTGTGAACTGCATAAATGGATGACCGAGCCAGAACTGGGTCCTTTTAGACTTGGCCTTCCAGGGAAATTCCATGAAATTGCCCCCAGAATAAAGCACATTCTTATCCAGCAGCTAAAAGGTGTCTGTAAAGCTCCCAGGTCAGAAGGATCTTATCCCTTCTGCTTCCGTGGTCCTCGGTCAGTATCAGCCACTGAAAGGAAGGGTATGGGAGCACTCCAGGCAACGTCTACCTGCTCGGCTGCCCTCCTCCTGCAGAATTAAGCCCCGGAGGCTTTCCCAGACGCTGTCCGCTCACTGCACACGTGTAACAGCCCACCTCAGAGGAGCAGGTGTCATATGGTGCGGCTTTATATAAACTACTCATTTAATCCTGTTTTAATCCTCACTGCAGCCCCATGGCCAGGACCTGCTTATGGTCATCCCCACTCATCCAAGGAGACAGCGGAGGCACTTGCTCAGGTCAGGGATCTGCACACAGAATCCACGTTTCAGCACTGTGCTCAGCTGCCTTCCAGGAGCAAGTAGCATTCGATACGCTCAAGGTAACTCCCCGAAGGCTTCACACGGACTCCCTCAGAGCTCCTTCTCCTAACCCTGTCGGGTAACTACAGCCATCCTCTAAGCTGGCAAGCGATCACACGGTGACACCGACCAGGAGCTTGATCAAGGGGGAGTGACAAGCGCTGTACACGCCATCCCAGCCCTCAAATGGCTGACGGTCAAGCCGAGGAAAGAGGACTGGCCCGTGAGGAACTGAATGAGGTCACCCAGGTGTGACGCAGTCACACCAGGGAAGACAACTCAGGCATAAACAACAACCTAGGGAAAACACAACGTGGATGGGTCTCGAGAGTACCATGCTGAAAGAAGCCAGGCCCAAAGGGAGTAAATCCTGCATGAATCCATGAATATAAAATTCCAGAAAACAGAAACGAGTCTACAGTGACATGAAGAAGACCAGGGCCTGCGGCTATGGGAGGTGAATTAGAAAGAAGCCTCAGGAAACTCCTGGAGGTGATGGGCTTTTCATCATCTTGATTGTGATGGGCGGTTTTACAGGTGCCTGCACGTGTCAAAACTCACCAGACTGCGCATTTATCTTTGGTGCTGTTTACTGTCTGTGAACTCTCAATAAAGCTGATTTTTAAAGTAAAAATCCTAGAATAAAGCACATTCTTATCCAGCAGCTAAAAGGTGTCTGTAAAGCTCCCAGGTCAGAAGGATCTTATCCCTTCTGCTTCCGTGGTCCTCGGTCAGTATCAGCCACTGAAAGGAAGGGTATGGGAGCACTCCAGGCAACGTCTACCTGCTCGGCTGCCCTCCTCCTGCAGAATTAAGCCCCGGAGGCTTTCCCAGACGCTGTCCGCTCACTGCACACGTGTAACAGCCCACCTCAGAGGAGCAGGTGTCATATGGTGCGGCTTTATATAAACTACTCATTTAATCCTGTTTTAATCCTCACTGCAGCCCCATGGCCAGGACCTGCTTATGGTCATCCCCACTCATCCAAGGAGACAGCGGAGGCACTTGCTCAGGTCAGGGATCTGCACACAGAATCCACGTTTCAGCACTGTGCTCAGCTGCCTTCCAGGAGCAAGTAGCATTCGATACGCTCAAGGTAACTCCCCGAAGGCTTCACACGGACTCCCTCAGAGCTCCTTCTCCTAACCCTGTCGGGTAACTACAGCCATCCTCTAAGCTGGCAAGCGATCACACGGTGACACCGACCAGGAGCTTGATCAAGGGGGAGTGACAAGCGCTGTACACGCCATCCCAGCCCTCAAATGGCTGACGGTCAAGCCGAGGAAAGAGGACTGGCCCGTGAGGAACTGAATGAGGTCACCCAGGTGTGACGCAGTCACACCAGGGAAGACAACTCAGGCATAAACAACAACCTAGGGAAAACACAACGTGGATGGGTCTCGAGAGTACCATGCTGAAAGAAGCCAGGCCCAAAGGGAGTAAATCCTGCATGAATCCATGAATATAAAATTCCAGAAAACAGAAACGAGTCTACAGTGACATGAAGAAGACCAGGGCCTGCGGCTATGGGAGGTGAATTAGAAAGAAGCCTCAGGAAACTCCTGGAGGTGATGGGCTTTTCATCATCTTGATTGTGATGGGCGGTTTTACAGGTGCCTGCACGTGTCAAAACTCACCAGACTGCGCATTTATCTTTGGTGCTGTTTACTGTCTGTGAACTCTCAATAAAGCTGATTTTTAAAGTAAAAATCCTAGAGTCTCTGAAGTGCAAAAAAGAAAGAGTTCACCAGGGTTGGGGGCTCCAGAAAGGCCCCACATCCTTGGGGATCTAACCACTGTGGGAGATAATGCTTAAGCTGGCGATCAAGATGCAACCCTGAGGCTTTGCGAGCAGGACCCGCCTCAAAGGGAAGAGAGTTCAACAAGGACCAGTCTGGTGTCATCGAGCAGGAGGAGAGGGAGGGGCGAGGACCAGGAGACAGAGGCTGCAGCAACTGCTCCTCTAGCTTCTCCAAGGGCGTGGGAAGACCTGGGCAGGGACATGGGGCCTGCCTCAGGGGCCCTGAAAACAGGACACGGGAGCCTGGGCGGAGGCGAAGAGGGAGGGGAGACAGGTGTCTCCCAAGGCCTCTCTGTGTCCTGCCTCTCCCTGCTCTTTAACACTGACGGTGAGGCCAAGAAACCGAGCCCTGAGGAATCTTTAGATACCTACAGAGCAAAAGTGATGAGACAAGAAAGGAAATACATACAGAAATACAGACACAGGTAGAAAAGAAACATATGAATACCAAAGGGGGAGAGGAGCGTGGGAGGTACTGGGAGATTGTTCCTGACACTCACACACTACTATGTACAAAGCAGATATTCAGTGAGGACCTCCTCATACAGCGAACTCTCTACTCAGTGCTCTGTGACGACCTAAATGGGAAGAAAATACAACGAAAGAGAGGATATGCGTAGATGGACAGGACTCACGTCTGGCATAAACAACAACCTAGGGAAAACACAACGTGGATGGGTCTCGAGAGTACCATGCTGAAAGAAGCCAGGCCCAAAGGGAGTAAATCCTGCATGAATCCATGAATATAAAATTCCAGAAAACAGAAACGAGTCTACAGTGACATGAAGAAGACCAGGGCCTGCGGCTATGGGAGGTGAATTAGAAAGAAGCCTCAGGAAACTCCTGGAGGTGATGGGCTTTTCATCATCTTGATTGTGATGGGCGGTTTTACAGGTGCCTGCACGTGTCAAAACTCACCAGACTGCGCATTTATCTTTGGTGCTGTTTACTGTCTGTGAACTCTCAATAAAGCTGATTTTTAAAGTAAAAATCCTAGAGTCTCTGAAGTGCAAAAAAGAAAGAGTTCACCAGGGTTGGGGGCTCCAGAAAGGCCCCACATCCTTGGGGATCTAACCACTGTGGGAGATAATGCTTAAGCTGGCGATCAAGATGCAACCCTGAGGCTTTGCGAGCAGGACCCGCCTCAAAGGGAAGAGAGTTCAACAAGGACCAGTCTGGTGTCATCGAGCAGGAGGAGAGGGAGGGGCGAGGACCAGGAGACAGAGGCTGCAGCAACTGCTCCTCTAGCTTCTCCAAGGGCGTGGGAAGACCTGGGCAGGGACATGGGGCCTGCCTCAGGGGCCCTGAAAACAGGACACGGGAGCCTGGGCGGAGGCGAAGAGGGAGGGGAGACAGGTGTCTCCCAAGGCCTCTCTGTGTCCTGCCTCTCCCTGCTCTTTAACACTGACGGTGAGGCCAAGAAACCGAGCCCTGAGGAATCTTTAGATACCTACAGAGCAAAAGTGATGAGACAAGAAAGGAAATACATACAGAAATACAGACACAGGTAGAAAAGAAACATATGAATACCAAAGGGGGAGAGGAGCGTGGGAGGTACTGGGAGATTGTTCCTGACACTCACACACTACTATGTACAAAGCAGATATTCAGTGAGGACCTCCTCATACAGCGAACTCTCTACTCAGTGCTCTGTGACGACCTAAATGGGAAGAAAATACAACGAAAGAGAGGATATGCGTAGATGGACAGCTGACTCACTTTGTTGTATAGTAGAAACTAACACACCGTTGTAAGCCACTCAGGCTGTTTAGCCACTAAGTCATGTCCAACTCTTTGAGGCCCCGTGGACTGCCGCCTGCCTCTGCCCGTGAATTTCTCCAGGCGAGAACACCGGAGTGGGTGGTCACGCCTTTCTCCACGAGGTCTTCCCACCCAGGGATCACAGAGGCAGGCAGATTCTTGACCACTGAGCCACCAGGGAAGCCCATAAAAAACCAACTATTCTCCAATAAAAATTGATTAAAAATAAAAGGAAATAAACATTTATAATATTAGCGATTTTTCCCCTCCTTCTATTTTTTTTTTAATTTTTTATCCTCTTTTATTGGTCCTTCATTCATTCATTTTTCATCCATCTTAATTCTCTGGCCTGTATGGGCCTCCCATCGCAGTGACCTCTCTCGTTGCAGAGCACCGGCTCTGGGTGCATGCGCTCTACAGCGCTGGCTCGTAATTGGACACATCGGTCCAGCGCATGTGGGATTTTCCCATGCCAGGGACTGAACCGGTGCCCTTTGCATTGCAAGGCAGACTCTTAACCCACTGGACCACCAGGGAAGCCCTCCCCTCTTTTAAAATGAACTCCGGACATCTAAAATTCAAGAATGACTAATCCAGCTTTCCAACTCTCCTGGGTCACATCATAACAGATGACCAAAATCAGGTGTTAACCTCCTCTCCAAAGGGTTTCCATTATCCCACCAGAGAATCTATGGTCCCTGGAAAAGAGCCCTTTCTGGCGGCCAAGGCTGAGCTCTAAGTGCCCACGGCTGCACCTGGCAGAGTATGCCACCAACAGACCAGCAGAGGGCACTCCTGGCCATCCCGGTCCAGGGGGACTCCTGGCACACAGGTAGAAAAGAAACATATGAATACCAAAGGGGGAGAGGAGCGTGGGAGGTACTGGGAGATTGTTCCTGACACTCACACACTACTATGTACAAAGCAGATATTCAGTGAGGACCTCCTCATACAGCGAACTCTCTACTCAGTGCTCTGTGACGACCTAAATGGGAAGAAAATACAACGAAAGAGAGGATATGCGTAGATGGACAGCTGACTCACTTTGTTGTATAGTAGAAACTAACACACCGTTGTAAGCCACTCAGGCTGTTTAGCCACTAAGTCATGTCCAACTCTTTGAGGCCCCGTGGACTGCCGCCTGCCTCTGCCCGTGAATTTCTCCAGGCGAGAACACCGGAGTGGGTGGTCACGCCTTTCTCCACGAGGTCTTCCCACCCAGGGATCACAGAGGCAGGCAGATTCTTGACCACTGAGCCACCAGGGAAGCCCATAAAAAACCAACTATTCTCCAATAAAAATTGATTAAAAATAAAAGGAAATAAACATTTATAATATTAGCGATTTTTCCCCTCCTTCTATTTTTTTTTTAATTTTTTATCCTCTTTTATTGGTCCTTCATTCATTCATTTTTCATCCATCTTAATTCTCTGGCCTGTATGGGCCTCCCATCGCAGTGACCTCTCTCGTTGCAGAGCACCGGCTCTGGGTGCATGCGCTCTACAGCGCTGGCTCGTAATTGGACACATCGGTCCAGCGCATGTGGGATTTTCCCATGCCAGGGACTGAACCGGTGCCCTTTGCATTGCAAGGCAGACTCTTAACCCACTGGACCACCAGGGAAGCCCTCCCCTCTTTTTAAAAATGAACTCCGGACATCTAAAATTCAAGAATGACTAATCCAGCTTTCCAACTCTCCTGGGTCACATCATAACAGATGACCAAAATCAGGTGTTAACCTCCTCTCCAAAGGGTTTCCATTATCCCACCAGAGAATCTATGGTCCCTGGAAAAGAGCCCTTTCTGGCGGCCAAGGCTGAGCTCTAAGTGCCCACGGCTGCACCTGGCAGAGTATGCCACCAACAGACCAGCAGAGGGCACTCCTGCATCAGGTCCAGCGGACTCCTGGCAGCCCTAGTTCCCAGGTTCCAGGGCGTAGGACTGCTACCTGGACAGAACAGGTAGGCAGGCTGGAGTTAAAGATTAAATAAAGATGACAGAAGAGCAGCCTACAGAGAACACAGCAAGCAGAAACGGAAGTCGTCAGAGGCCAGGGTCAGAGCAGAGGCTCAGCAAGTCACCAAGCACCGTCCACCACAGCCAGGATTTGAAGAAAAGATGCAAATGAAATGTGAGTGCTGAGCAGAACGCCAGGGACCAGGGAGGAAGTGGGGCTCAGGGCAGACCATCCAGGAAGCGGAGGCAGTCCCTGCCCAGCACAGCGGGGTGGGGGACCCCAACACGATGGGAGGACAGCCCACACAGCAGCGCTGGACTCCTCTAGAGCCAGCTACAAAGGCAGAGTGCGTCTGTAGAATAAACAAGAGCTATGGAAACTGGTAAATATTTTGCCCTTCCGACATTACCACAGGGGGTTTCTACTCTGGATTATTTCCCCAAAGAAAAGGTTTCTAGGCTTTACTTTTCAGTTTAAAGAAAATTCATTTAATGAGAATGTTCTTCCTATTGGATTTTTAATTCCTTCTCTGCTATGAGAGGAATGACACTGCAGGTGGCTGTATATTTGTTTTTATCCATTTAAACTGTACTTTCTGAAATAATGAACAGCGGCTGTGTTCCCTTCAGTGTTTTATTAACTGATTTTATGTGGATTGGTTTGAAAACGTCTTTTTAAGACTCAGGCTTCCCTGGTGGTCCAGTGGTTAAAGAGTCTGCCTTGCAGTACAAAGGGCACCGGTTCAATCCCTGGCCCAGGAAGATCCCAGGTGCCACAGAGTGGCTGGAATGGTGTGTCCAATTACGAGCCAGTGCTCTGGAGCGCATGCACCCAGAGCCAGTGCTCTGCAGCGAGAGAGGCCACTGAGACGGAAGGCCCACGCAGGCCAAAGAATAAAAGATGGATAAAAAATAAATGTAATAAAAAAGAGGCATGATGGGGGGAAAATTTTAAAAAGAAATAGGCTGTTTCTATATCAAAATATCACACTCTTCCTACAACTTGCACGCATACCCCAGTGTGTGGGACTAAAGGGTGGGTGCTGTGCCAGGGGGAAATGGGTCAGAGAGGAGGAGGGGGAAGGGGCTGCGGACTCTAAGATACAGTTCACAAGCCTCCTGCTTTCAGGATTCTGCAGACATCTGACTCATGGAATCAGAAAAGGAAAGTCAAGCTTCCCTCCAGTCTCAGGATGTCAAGAAAGGGGATAAAGGCCATCTCTGGCCCCCTCTGTGAAGACTGCCACCACCAAACTGGCCTGGAATGACCCCTGGGTGTTAGCACCCTGGCAATGGTACACATCATCTCTGCCCAGCAGGAGCCCAGGACCCTGCAAGTCAGGGCAAGCAATGGAAGGCTCTGTCAACTTCTTGGGAGAATATTACAGTATCATAATGTATTGTGCTCAGTCGCTAACATATCTGACTCTTGAACAGCCCACACAGCGCTGGACTCCTCTAGAGGCAGCTACAAAGGCAGAGTGCGTCTGTAGAATAAACAAGAGCTATGGAAACTGGTAAATATTTTGCCCTTCCGACATTACCACAGGGGGTTTCTACTCTGGATTATTTCCCCAAAGAAAAGGTTTCTAGGCTTTACTTTTCAGTTTAAAGAAAATTCATTTAATGAGAATGTTCTTCCTATTGGATTTTTAATTCCTTCTCTGCTATGAGAGGAATGACACTGCAGGTGGCTGTATATTTGTTTTTATCCATTTAAACTGTACTTTCTGAAATAATGAACAGCGGCTGTGTTCCCTTCAGTGTTTTATTAACTGATTTTATGTGGATTGGTTTGAAAACGTCTTTTTAAGACTCAGGCTTCCCTGGTGGTCCAGTGGTTAAAGAGTCTGCCTTGCAGTACAAAGGGCACCGGTTCAATCCCTGGCCCAGGAAGATCCCAGGTGCCACAGAGTGGCTGGAATGGTGTGTCCAATTACGAGCCAGTGCTCTGGAGCGCATGCACCCAGAGCCAGTGCTCTGCAGCGAGAGAGGCCACTGAGACGGAAGGCCCACGCAGGCCAAAGAATAAAAGATGGATAAAAAATAAATGTAATAAAAAAGAGGCATGATGGTCGGAAAATTTTAAAAAGAAATAGGCTGTTTCTATATCAAAATATCACACTCTTCCTACAACTTGCACGCATACCCCAGTGTGTGGGACTAAAGGGTGGGTGCTGTGCCAGGGGGAAATGGGTCAGAGAGGAGGAGGGGGAAGGGGCTGCGGACTCTAAGATACAGTTCACAAGCCTCCTGCTTTCAGGATTCTGCAGACATCTGACTCATGGAATCAGAAAAGGAAAGTCAAGCTTCCCTCCAGTCTCAGGATGTCAAGAAAGGGGATAAAGGCCATCTCTGGCCCCCTCTGTGAAGACTGCCACCACCAAACTGGCCTGGAATGACCCCTGGGTGTTAGCACCCTGGCAATGGTACACATCATCTCTGCCCAGCAGGAGCCCAGGACCCTGCAAGTCAGGGCAAGCAATGGAAGGCTCTGTCAACTTCTTGGGAGAATATTACAGTATCATAATGTATTGTGCTCAGTCGCTAAATCATATCTGACTCTTTGCAACCCCATGGACTGTAGCCCGCCAGGCTCCTCTGTCCATGGGATTCTCCAGGCAAGAATACTGGAGGGGGTTGCCATTTCCTTCTCCAGGGGATCTTCCCCACCCAGGAATCAAGCCTGGGTCTCCCGCACTGCAGGCAGATCCTTTACCATCTGAGCCACCAGGGAAGGCCCTAACAATGGTAGACACTACTATACAGAATATTATTTTCCCACCCCTTCCTGGGGTCTCAGCATCCTACTTACATGAATATAATCATAAAACCAGTGCTAACGGTAGCAATGTGGTGTTACACTCTGGGGTGGGACCCCACAGCAAGCCCACAGCAGAGTGGCATCTGTACCAAGGTGTGGCTGACTCTAAAGCCTTCAGGCCCTGCTGCTTCCCATCCCGCAGGGACAGCTGCCGCCAAGACTAGAAAGGGCCAGTCATGGGTGAATGCTTACCCTATTTTACCAGAGAGCAGCAGCCCCATGGACGGGGGCGGGGGCGGGGCTCTACCTGGTGCTGGGTGCCATCATCACTGATGCACTGGGTGCAGGCCTCCTCAGGGACACAGCGGCCTTCCAGCAGGACTTGGGTTGGGGGACAGAAGCAGCCTTCCGAGGGGTGGTCCCCGCAGGAGCTTGAGTTGCCCTCACAGAGCCTGGGGCAGCCGCGCTCACAGTGGTTGTAGACCAGGGAAGGCGAGCAGGACACAGCTGCAGACAGAGAACAGGGTCATTGTCAGGGCCTGTGGCAACCAGAGGGAGGCAGGCATCCCTGATTCAAGAAAGCTGATCATCCGACATGTTTGCTGCGATAGAGACTAGCAGAAAGGGCTAGTTTCAACCAATTTTCATTCTCTGCATCTTCCATAGAAATAGACCTTCAAGCTGGGCCCATGACCACCCAGAATAAAGAGTACATTTCCCAGCATCCTGTGCATCACAGTGTAGTCATGTGACTATGTCCTGACCAGAGAACTGTAAGAACAAGTATACACTCTCCAAGCAGCTCCTAGTAATTTTTTCTTGAAAAATAGCTGTGCCTCTGGCCTTTCTCCTTCCTTCCTTTCATCCTGCTGCTTGGAACCTGGGTGTGACAGCCAGAGCTCCATCTTAAACCACGAGAAAAAAATACACCCACATGAGGATGGAGCAAAGGACTAGAATCTCTTTCTGAGACCCAGAAAGAGCTGGAGCTAACCCCTCTGATGAGCTGTGTGACAGAGGATTTTACTTCTTCCTCACTTCCAGCCAAATTTAATCCCAACAGACAATGTGAACCTGTGATCCTTAGGAAGTCCTGTGGTTCTATTTTGAATACAGGTATATTTAATGCTTTGAAAATCCTCTTAAATAAAGGAATCCATAGTCAGGGAGGGCTTCCCGGGGAGAGAAGCTACAAAGTGACCCACTTCTCCCACTCTGGCCCTACTCAACCCCTTTCTCACGTTTTCACGGTGCCAAAGCAGGTGGGAGAGAAGATTCCCAAGGATTTAGAGCACCAAAGACTTTCCCAGGCATGCATGCTAAGTCACTTCAGTCATGTCTGATGCTTTGTGACCCCACGGACTGTAGCCCGCCAGGCTCCTCTGTCCATGGGATTCTCCAGGCAAGAACACTGGAGCGTGTTGCCATGCTCTCCCCCAGGGGATCTTCCCCACCCAGGAATCGAACCCAAGTCTCTTATGTCTCCTGCACTGGCAGGCTGGTTCTTTACCACTAGTACCACCTGGGACTCCTGATTGCCAAGCAAAAATCAATAAGCAGAGAAGGTGTTATCGGTAACTCAAACACTGACATTTTCCTCTTGATCTGCAGGAAGGTCGAAAAGAGGCAGTGTCCTCCCCAGGGACTCATAAAACCAGGGTCCCAGCGCACCTAGGGCTTTGATAGGGACGGTGTAAATCAACAAAGCAGGTGATTAGATAGTTAACCCCACTAGGGGATTATAAGGAGAAAAAATCTGGGAGACCCCTATAAATTAACTCAAGGAAGCAGGTTTGCTTAACCACAGAAGCAAGCAGGCTTGCTTAGCAACAAAGCCATGGAACGGAAGCATGAGACATGCCCAAAAATGGTGGCCTGGGCCCCATGCCCTTCCCATTGAACGTCATGTGACCTGCCCTGTAAGAACAAGTATACACTCTCCAAGCAGCTCCTAGTAATTTTTTCTTGAAAAATAGCTGTGCCTCTGGCCTTTCTCCTTCCTTCCTTTCATCCTGCTGCTTGGAACCTGGGTGTGACAGCCAGAGCTCCATCTTAAACCACGAGAAAAAAATACACCCACATGAGGATGGAGCAAAGGACTAGAATCTCTTTCTGAGACCCAGAAAGAGCTGGAGCTAACCCCTCTGATGAGCTGTGTGACAGAGGATTTTACTTCTTCCTCACTTCCAGCCAAATTTAATCCCAACAGACAATGTGAACCTGTGATCCTTAGGAAGTCCTGTGGTTCTATTTTGAATACAGGTATATTTAATGCTTTGAAAATCCTCTTAAATAAAGGAATCCATAGTCAGGGAGGGCTTCCCGGGGAGAGAAGCTACAAAGTGACCCACTTCTCCCACTCTGGCCCTACTCAACCCCTTTCTCACGTTTTCACGGTGCCAAAGCAGGTGGGAGAGAAGATTCCCAAGGATTTAGAGCACCAAAGACTTTCCCAGGCATGCATGCTAAGTCACTTCAGTCATGTCTGATGCTTTGTGACCCCACGGACTGTAGCCCGCCAGGCTCCTCTGTCCATGGGATTCTCCAGGCAAGAACACTGGAGCGTGTTGCCATGCTCTCCCCCAGGGGATCTTCCCCACCCAGGAATCGAACCCAAGTCTCTTATGTCTCCTGCACTGGCAGGCTGGTTCTTTACCACTAGTACCACCTGGGACTCCTGATTGCCAAGCAAAAATCAATAAGCAGAGAAGGTGTTATCGGTAACTCAAAAACTGACATTTTCCTCTTGATCTGCAGGAAGGTCGAAAAGAGGCAGTGTCCTCCCCAGGGACTCATAAAACCAGGGTCCCAGCGCACCTAGGGCTTTGATAGGGACGGTGTAAATCAACAAAGCAGGTGATTAGATAGTTAACCCCACTAGGGGATTATAAGGAGAAAAAATCTGGGAGACCCCTATAAATTAACTCAAGGAAGCAGGTTTGCTTAACCACAGAAGCAAGCAGGCTTGCTTAGCAACAAAGCCATGGAACGGAAGCATGAGACATGCCCCCAAACAATGAAACAATGGTGGCCTGAGCCCCATGCCCTTCCCATTGAACTCAGTAAGTTAATGATCCCTAGGACCTGTTCTCTGTATACATAAAAAAGAAAAAAAAAGAAAAAAATTTGTGGACCTAGCTTGACCACACAAGGACGAGAAACTCCCCCACCCAACCTGGAGCAGGAGCTGAAGATGGAAGCATGACGTGTACTCAAGGAAACAGAGATGGTCTTCTCGCCCTGCCCACCTCTCCTTTGATTACAGAACTGTAGCCCAGTAAGTTCTCAGGGTGGGCACCCCCTGGACAAACTGCCGGTCAGCCTCACAAGCATCCTACTCTAAGAAATTCCTTCTCGTCTACCACGTGGCCTCTCGCTGAATTCTTCCTGGCTGAGACACCAAGAACTTCGGTGCTGGAGCTCTTCAGAGCCCCCAAACGACACCCAACCGTTTCAGGTTATCTCGTCCAACTATCTCATTTCAAGACGCAGAAGCTGATGTCCAACAAGACCGAGGAAACAGTTGGTCACCTGGCTGAGCTGAGCTAGGATGGCCGCGTCCTCTGGCCCCAGTTAAAGCTGTGACAGCGTATTCAGTAATAAACTCAGAGACTCCAAGATGCTTGTACACCTGCACTTTCCTCAAAGTAAAAGTTCAGCGATTACATGAGAAACTGAGGACGTTGAAGTTCGGTGTTTTTGTCACTCCAGCACGCCCCTGAGGGCAGGTGCCATATCTGAGTCACTGTGGTACCCCTGACATGTTATATAATAAACATGTGCCAAGTCCAAGTGAGGAAGCTGACCCTGGGGAGGTGTCTACAGGAGCAATCCCGTGCTATCTCTAGTGAAGAAGCTTCTCGACATTCAAATGGTAAAATTCCACTCACACTTCTGACTGCTGCTCAGGCACAGGTTGCTCTGGGAGCCTTTGCGTGGTCCTGCAAGCCCAAGTCCAAAGGGCCTGCCTATTCTGAATGGCACTCATGTCTAGATGCGTCTCTGTTGTTGACCAGTCGCTCAGTCATGTCCGACTCTGCAAGCCCGTGACTGCAGCACGTCATGCTTCCCTGTCCTGCACCATCTCCGGAGCCTGCTCAGACTCATGTCCGTGGAGGCCGTGATGCCATCAGTGTGCCTAATACCTTAAATCATGTGTGTAGAAACTCCAGGAAGACTGACAGAAGGATCGTGCTTTCATTTACCCAGAAACTCATTACACAGGAATTCTACGTTCAGATTCCTTAAATGTCTGCCATCTTACTTGACCTTGAATGGAATCCTAGGGAACAGGAAATGCAGAGATTTTGATCTCCTATACCTAGACAAAAAATATGAGGCCCAGAGAGATTGAGCAGGCCCCCCATTCCTTGTTCTCCACAGTGTTTGGGGGTGCCTACGGAGACTCACCACAGAAATCAGGGGTCCTCCAGTCGACGCACACCCCCTTGGTCCGACAGAGGTGGGCGTAAGAGGCAATGGCTTCGCACACTTGCTCCTGATGGCAACTGTCCTGTTGGCACATGGTGTGAAACGTGGCTGGAGAAAGGACCTTGTGGCACTCAGCAAACAGAGCTGAGAGGAGGACCTCGCAGTGGGAGCCCCCGGAGACGGGACACGGCTCCTCAGGACCCAGCAGGCACGTCTGCCCTGGCTGCTGCACCGTCCACTCCTGGACCAGCGTCTTCCAGTCCGTGGTGACCGTGCCGTCCCTCAGCGTGAAGTCATTGGCCCCATTCTCATCACAGATCCCTAGAGAAACGAGGAGAGACGCGGCTGGGAGCCCGGAGCCAGCCCTGGATGCTGGAGACTTGGCCACCTCCATTCCCACCAGCGTCTGAGCCGCGCCACTGGACCAGGAACAGCAGCAGCCTCCGGGCCGGAGGTTAGCACAGGGACAGTCAGATTATAGCCTTACCACAGAGACCGTACGTCTTTGCGACAGAGATCTTGGGGCTCAGCTGCAGCTGGAACTCGTTGTTTTGTGGGGTGAAGGAGAGGATGTGGCCGAGAAGGTGGAACCTGACCTCAAACATGATGGTACCATAGACTCTGACCTCCATGTCCCCGCCCACGAAAGGGACAGAGACCGGTCGCCCATTCACCATCACCTGTCAAGAGAGTAAACCACCACCGGTAATCATGGCAACAAGGAATCTCAGGACTGCACCTGTAGCCTCTTTCCAAAGTTCCCAACAGCCCCTACACACCCCACTCCACTCCACTGTTATCCACGAGCCCGGCCATGCCAGCAGCTCCTCGAAGCCAAAGGGGCTCTGCAGAGCCTGGCAGGAGAGTGGACTCTTCCAGTGCTGAACAGCCAGCCATGCATCTGGATCCCAAAAGCCCAGGGGCTAAGGGGAATCCTGAGTCTGCGTACTCTCCACAGGGAAGAATGGCTCCGCAAGACAGGCTGCGGAAGCTGCCATTTTGCCAGCTCACTCCAGGGGCCTCTTAACAGGATTGTTTTCATTTTATTATTTGTGTTACCTGATCTATGGAAGCCCCGTGATCCATCCCATCAAATCTGTTAAACTGTACTCCCATCTCACGAGGACCTCACTTTTCCTGTGAAAACTTCAGAAGGCTTTTTATCCTTTTGAATTTTAAAATGTCTGGCTATGAACTCATCATTCAACGTGTGATGAGCTGTGACTTTTTTCAGCAATTACTGTGCGTGTTCAAGAACTCTTGCAAGAAGACCCAACCCTTCAGTCGCTTGCACGTAATGAAATAGTTAGGCTTTCTAAATGAGCATGTAAACAAGCTGGCAGGACACGATCTCCTGTAAACATTGAATCAAATTTATTTTGGTCCGTTTTGCAGTTTTCTTCTTGTATATTGAGGCCACACATTTCACTTGGGACCTAAACATTTTAAAAGACCTTCATCTAGGCCCTAAATATTTTCCTCTTAGAAGGTTCACAGGCTCTAGGTAAGGGCACATAATGCCTGCTGGACAGACAGCCTAGTGTCAACCCCAATCTTCTCCTTGTGCAAAAAGCTGACACCACATTCACAATGTAATGCTACTGAAAATGGACCCTTCTGGGACTGCCCTGGTGGTCCACTGGCTAAGACTCTATGCTCCCAGGGCGGGGGCCCAGGTTCAATCCCTGGTCAGGGAACTAAATCCCACATGCCACAGCTAAATATTCCACCTGCCACAACCAAGAGCTCAGTGAACCCAAATAAATAAATATTTTTTTACAAAAAGAAAGAAAGAAAATGGACACTTTCTTCCAAATCTGGGGCCAGAACAAGCAATTCCATGAGGAGGGACATGGATAAGCCCTCCTCCTGAGGCGGCCCTCTGCTTATCAGGCAGAAGGTCGAGTCGCCACACGGGAGCACCGGCTAAAACCCACCACCACCAGGTCCACGTGGCCTCCCCAAGGGTCCACTGCTACCCTGCCACGGGACCACAGAAAGCACCTCTTACCTCCATGTCACTGTGGAGCGCAACCGAGAGGCCATTATGCCTCACCTCCACGGATTTCATGCAGGCCTGCCTCGCCCCGACGCTGCAGACTCCATTATGGAGAATCACCTCCAGGTCCTGCTCCTTGTTGTGAAACAGGACGTATGAGCAGCTGCCAGTCAGCTTGAAATTCTGTCCATCAAAGGTCACGATGTGTCGCGTGGAGCTGCCCGTGCACACGCCTGGACAGGAGAGCAAAGGAAGGGTGTGACCCGTGCAGACTGGCATCTGCGGAAAGAGGCGGCTGCACCCCGGTAACCGGAGCTGAGCAGAACAGCCTTTTGAAGCCACAGAGGCAAATTTTTTTCTTTTTACAGATTAGGAAACTGACTCTGAGAGGTAGATGGGCTTAGGTGTTGTAAGTAACGCTTGGCCTTTAAATATTTTCCTGGAGAAGGTTTAATTAATAGAAAGTTAAGGATGCCATTAAAATGTAGCACATTTTAGAGCTACACTTTCAAAAAAAAGTAAGCATACCACGTGAATACTCTCCTCCAGAAGATGTCTGAGCCCAGAAAACAAAGGCAGGTTCCAGACGTGTTAGGACGCACTGAAACCACAAGTAGCTAAGCAAACCCTGCGCTCATGACCTCACTGTAAAGGAAAGGTCCTTCAGCAGCCACGTGACCAATGGTACAAGGGCCACGTTGACTAGATCCTCAAGACATTCCAAGACAAGTATTTCCAAAGCCAAAACAAATCTTCAGAAAGAAAGACATGGACACTGCTTCTTCCCAGGGCGGGGCCCAGGTTCAATCCCTGGTCAGGAACTAAATCCCACATGCCACAGCTAAATATTCCACCTGCCACAACCAAGAGCTCAGTGAACCCAAATAAATAAATATTTTTTTACAAAAAGAAAGAAAGAAAATGGACACTTTCTTCCAAATCTGGGGCCAGAACAAGCAATTCCATGAGGAGGGACATGGATAAGCCCTCCTCCTGAGGCGGCCCTCTGCTTATCAGGCAGAAGGTCGAGTCGCCACACGGGAGCACCGGCTAAAACCCACCACCACCAGGTCCACGTGGCCTCCCCAAGGGTCCACTGCTACCCTGCCACGGGACCACAGAAAGCACCTCTTACCTCCATGTCACTGTGGAGCGCAACCGAGAGGCCATTATGCCTCACCTCCACGGATTTCATGCAGGCCTGCCTCGCCCCGACGCTGCAGACTCCATTATGGAGAATCACCTCCAGGTCCTGCTCCTTGTTGTGAAACAGGACGTATGAGCAGCTGCCAGTCAGCTTGAAATTCTGTCCATCAAAGGTCACGATGTGTCGCGTGGAGCTGCCCGTGCACACGCCTGGACAGGAGAGCAAAGGAAGGGTGTGACCCGTGCAGACTGGCATCTGCGGAAAGAGGCGGCTGCACCCCGGTAACCGGAGCTGAGCAGAACAGCCTTTTGAAGCCACAGAGGCAAATTTTTTTCTTTTTACAGATTAGGAAACTGACTCTGAGAGGTAGATGGGCTTAGGTGTTGTAAGTAACGCTTGGCCTTTAAATATTTTCCTGGAGAAGGTTTAATTAATAGAAAGTTAAGGATGCCATTAAAATGTAGCACATTTTAGAGCTACACTTTCAAAAAAAAGTAAGCATACCACGTGAATACTCTCCTCCAGAAGATGTCTGAGCCCAGAAAACAAAGGCAGGTTCCAGACGTGTTAGGACGCACTGAAACCACAAGTAGCTAAGCAAACCCTGAGCTCATGACCTCACTGTAAAGGAAGTTCCCCTAAATACACGCGTGTCCCTTCAGCAGCCACGTGACCAATGGTACAAGGGGCCACGTTGACTAGATCCCTCAAGACATTCCACAAGACAAGTATTTCCAAAGCCAAAACAAACGGTGGGGTCTTGGCATGCCCTCGTCTGCCACTCATTCATCTACACCATCAGCAAGCTTTCGGGGGCTCCATTTATACTCCACTTAGGAAGACTATAATCATCTTGCATCTATGTCAGATGATTCCATAAAAATCCCACCACAGGCCACAGTCATATATGATCTGAAAACTAATCTTGGATTCAGTAAAGTTGGAGATGAGCTTTCCAGACACACCATGACCACATCTATGGTGGAGAACAAACGGAAACCGGGAACCGAGAGGCAGATCCAGGGGGTTGGCGAGGCTTCACTAACACAGCCTTGCTCTCCGCCAGGCCCGGGAGACCTCCATCCAACCAGTAACCCGTATGCCAAGGCAGCGCAGCCCCGGTAAACAACACACCACCGGGCAGGGCTGAGCGGCTCCCAGACGCTCTTCCACTCCAAGTGGCCATGGCCTGAGCAGTCGGTCACTTCCGAGCGGCAGTCCTGGATGCTGCCACCCCACTGACAGCCACACTGCTAGGGATTCCGGACACTCCCGCTGCGGACAGTCAAGGGTGTGGTTGTTTAGAATTTATTCGGTCTCAGGTGCAGCATGAGGGATCTAGGTCCTGAACCAGGGATTGATCCCAGGGCCGCTGCTTTGGGAGCATGGAGCCTGAGCCACTGGACCACCAGGGAAGTCCCTCTGGCCAAGTCTCAAGGAGTCCAGACCCAGCTTCCACAAGAATGTAGCAAGTCCCAAGGCGGGTTAAGGGATGTGGCTTCGCTCACCTGAGATAAGGTGCAGCAGTGAAACGGGCTCTATAGGACTGAATTTTCTTCCCTCACTGCCTTGCCCTGAGCCTTCTGACCCTGAGAGTCACATGAATGCCTCGTACACAGAGAGTCGACAAATGGACACAGCTAGGATGGTGGAGAGGAAAACTCAAGTAAGCATAGTAACTCTCCTCCAGAAGATGTCTGAGCCCAGAAACAAAGGCAGGTTCCAGACGTGTTAGGCGCACTGAAACCACAAGTAGCTAAGCAAACCCTGAGCTCATGACCTCACTGTAAAGGAAGTTCCCCTAAATACACGCGTGTCCCTTCAGCAGCCACGTGACCAATGGTACAAGGGGCCACGTTGACTAGATCCCTCAAGACATTCCACAAGACAAGTATTTCCAAAGCCAAAACAAACGGTGGGGTCTTGGCATGCCCTCGTCTGCCACTCATTCATCTACACCATCAGCAAGCTTTCGGGGTCTCCATTTATACTCCACTTAGGAAGACTATAATCATCTTGCATCTATGTCAGATGATTCCATAAAAATCCCACCACAGGCCACAGTCATATATGATCTGAAAACTAATCTTGGATTCAGTAAAGTTGGAGATGAGCTTTCCAGACACACCATGACCACATCTATGGTGGAGAACAAACGGAAACCGGGAACCGAGAGGCAGATCCAGGGGGTTGGCGAGGCTTCACTAACACAGCCTTGCTCTCCGCCAGGCCCGGGAGACCTCCATCCAACCAGTAACCCGTATGCCAAGGCAGCGCAGCCCCGGTAAACAACACACCACCGGGCAGGGCTGAGCGGCTCCCAGACGCTCTTCCACTCCAAGTGGCCATGGCCTGAGCAGTCGGTCACTTCCGAGCGGCAGTCCTGGATGCTGCCACCCCACTGACAGCCACACTGCTAGGGATTCCGGACACTCCCGCTGCGGACAGTCAAGGGTGTGGTTGTTTAGAATTTATTCGGTCTCAGGTGCAGCATGAGGGATCTAGGTCCTGAACCAGGGATTGATCCCAGGGCCGCTGCTTTGGGAGCATGGAGCCTGAGCCACTGGACCACCAGGGAAGTCCCTCTGGCCAAGTCTCAAGGAGTCCAGACCCAGCTTCCACAAGAATGTAGCAAGTCCCAAGGCGGGTTAAGGGATGTGGCTTCGCTCACCTGAGATAAGGTGCAGCAGTGAAACGGGCTCTATAGGACTGAATTTTCTTCCCTCACTGCCTTGCCCTGAGCCTTCTGACCCTGAGAGTCACATGAATGCCTCGTACACAGAGAGTCGACAAATGGACACAGCTAGGATGGTGGAGAGGAAAACTCAAGATGGAACACGAACAGGTACAAACTGAGTGAATGGTCATGGATAATGTATGTACACAGCAGCAAAGGGAGAAACTAACCTAAATAACCGGGGGGAAATTTTACTCTGAAAACTAAAGGCTAAAGGCAAAAAGAGGGATTCTCCTGGTGGTCCAGTGGGTAAGGACACCGCCTTGCACTGCAAGGGGCGCCGGTTCGATTCCTGGCCTGGGAAGATCCCACGTGCTGCGGAGCTGCTGGACCAATGTGTCCAATCACCGAGCTGGAGCTCTGGAGCGCGTGCGCCCAGAGCCGGCGCTCTGAGACAACAGACGCCACCACGATGGGAGGCCCACAGGAGCCAAAGAACAAAGACAGATGAAAATAGAGAAAGACCAACAGAAGTGGCCCGCCCGCTCCCCTCCCTCCCCAACCTGACCCCCACCCAAAAAAAATACAAATTGTGTACAAATGTGTACTCTAGTTAGTAGATTTGGTTTTCAGAAAGGTATTGGTTAGCATTCTGCTTCTGTGGGTTTTCTTTTCTTTTTGGCTGCAAACCCATGTCCCCCGCATTAGAAGCACGGAGTCTTAACCACTGGACAGCCAAGGAAGTTTCCTGCTTAGCAATTTTGAAACGACTTTGTGTGTATTGTGTATAGGATCTACAGAGGAACGATGGCTGTTCTAAAGGTGACCCTATGAGAACTTCTGCCACACAGTGAGGACGACGCCAAAGGAAAGACAGAGAGAGAACCAGAAAGGCGTTGAATGCAAAAAGTAAATAAACACATAAAAATAACAAAGCAAATCAACAGAAGGACAGCAGGGTGAAGAAGCAGGCAGGCAAAGAGCATAAAATATGCAGGTGCCACCAGAGGAACTCTTCAGAGAGCTGGCAAGAAAAGGTGCCTGCCTCAACACCTGGCAGCCAGAGCACAGGGCCCTCCCACGGAAGCCCAGCCAAGAAACAACTAAAAAATCCACTTCCAGCCCCCGTCTCTCCCAGCGCCAAGCTGAAGGGAGATGGACCAGACCCCTCCCAAGGCAGGCGGCTTACACTGGGATCAGAGAGGTGTTTCAACCGGAACTCAAGTTCAAAGTCTTGCTTACCACCCATGAGCAGGCTTCTAATTACTAAACTGAGACTGTGTTTTATGGCTTAGAACAACCATAGTGCTCTTTATAAATAAACAGAGACGACATGAGGTCTGGTAGAGTTCTCATTCAGGCAAAAAAAAAAAAAGAAAAAAAAATACACCCTCAATTAATTCTAAAGGGAGAGCAAGACACAGCATATAGTTTTGATCTCAGCCCACAAGATTGTATCTGTTCAGCACAATAATTCTGACCCATCTACTGCTGAGCAGGATTACCATAAGCAACCATTTCTCCCAGCCATGAGACAGGGGGCCAACCCACCCCACGGAAGACAGTGCCCTCCACAGGTCTGCATGAGATGCAGTTGACCAAATCCTCCTCTTGAACCAGCCACCACGAGGGTACTCCCTGCATCCCGCACTCAGACAGCTACAGGTGTGACAGGGGGATCCTGGGGCGCCTCTCTCACTGCTGTATCTGCACTGGATAAAACCCAAATGTGGGCTCATCAACAGACTAGCCCACAGGCAAGCCACAGGCTTCCCAGGAGGCTCAGATGGTAAATCCACCTGCCAGTGCAGGGGACTTGGGTTCAATCCCTGGGTGGGGAAGATCCCCTGGCGGAGGGCATGGCAACCCACTCCAGTATTCCCGCCTGGGAAATCCCATGGACAAGGAGCCTGGTGGGCTACAGTCCATGGAGTCACAAAAGAGTCCACCACGACTGAGGGACTGAGCGCCAGTACAAGACAGAGCACAGACCTCAGAAAATCAAGTCTTCCTCTGCTTATGCATTTTCTGAGGATGTGCCCTCCAAAAGGCATAGGAAGGGGACAGTGAGTCCTGGGACAGAATGAAAATATGGAGGAACAAAAGGGAGAGAACATGAATGAAGGGGAGAGATGGCCTTCTGGTCTACCTCTCTGCATAGACAAGTGAAAAGCACAACCCACTGAACACCATCTAGGCCGAACAAGCAGAGGACTCACAGGGGCAGGTCCAGCGGCAGCCACAGGTCTCCTCCACCCTGATCGGGGACTGGCTGTTGGGGCACGAAGGCTGTGGCCCCTGGTCACAGTTGACCCGGTGGCTCCTCAGCAAGGTCTGGCCATCTGGCAGGCAAGTCACAGTGTGGCACTGATCCAGCAAGTTCCAGACATCCCCAGACTGCAGAAAAAGAACGAGGTACAGGCAGTGACTGCAGTGAGGCACCTCAGCATCCAGCAGGCCACTGACCCCGCAGGACTTGGGTTGAAGGCCGAGGAGATGGGATACAGAACACAGGATTTACAGCTGGATCCACTCTCATTCTCAGCCAAATTTTAAAAATTATTTTTATTTATTTAGGCTCTGCTGGGTCTTTCCTTGCTGCTGAGTGGGCTTTCTCTAGTTGCGGCCAGTGGGGAGCACTGTCTAGTTGTGGTGCACGCGCTTCTCAGGGCAGTGACTTCCGTTGCAGAGCGCAGGCTCTAGGTTGCAGAGGCTTCAGGAGCTGCGGTATGTGGGTTCAGGAGTTGCAGCTCCCAGGCTTCAGAGCACAGGGCCTCAACAGTGTGGTCCACGGGCTGAGATGCTCCATGGCATCTGGGATTTTCCCAGATCAGGGATTGAGCCCGTGTCTCCTGCATTGGCAGGTGGATTCTTTACCACTGAGCCACAAGGGAAGACCCCAATTTAAAAATCAAAGTAAAGGCTATAAAGGTAAGAAGGGAAAACTGGACCCAAACAAAAGGAGGAAAAGTGAATTGGGGAAGAGGGTGAGGGCCTCAAATATACATTCCTAATTTTTCCTTCCAAGTCAACAGAAAGGAACTTACCTGCCTCTCTTTCCGTCCTCATCCACACAAATGCTGCCGAACCCTGAAACACACACAAGTCAGACCTCCGTCCCCACCCATCACCCAGAAATGCTGAGCCATTTGCTCAGCTACCTGGCTGGTCCTTGAAGCCAGATGAGCTCTGAAAAGAATGTGAGTGGGGTGAGCAGTAAGGATGCAGTATGAGACAGCAGAGGGCAGTCATCCTGTGGTTCTTCAGGCAAACTTTGCCGGTCTTGTTTCTTGCTTCTATTGCTTTTTGTCCTTGTTTTTGCTGGCTGCATCTTGTGGCTTCCAAGATCTTAGTTCCCTGACTAGAGAGTGAGTCCATGCCCCCAGGAGTGGAAGCATGGAGTTCTAACCACTGGATTGCTAGAGAATTCCATAAGCTTTATGGTTATTAGTCATTATGGTGATACAACAGTAATAACATGGCAACAGCTACAATCAACATCTCCTTGTGCTATTCTCTGTGTACTGATATTAACAGACCCACACCTAGTGAGAGAAGGGAAATGAGACATGATCCTGAGAAGGTAAAAGAGATCTTCAAAACTTGGGGCCCTCTAGCAAGACAGGAAGTAGCTCCTATTAGGTTCAGAACACAGGATTTACAGCTGGATCCACTCTCATTCTCAGCCAAATTTTAAAAATTATTTTTATTTATTTAGGCTCTGCTGGGTCTTTCCTTGCTGCTGAGTGGGCTTTCTCTAGTTGCGGCCAGTGGGGAGCACTGTCTAGTTGTGGTGCACGCGCTTCTCAGGGCAGTGACTTCCGTTGCAGAGCGCAGGCTCTAGGTTGCAGAGGCTTCAGGAGCTGCGGTATGTGGGTTCAGGAGTTGCAGCTCCCAGGCTTCAGAGCACAGGGCCTCAACAGTGTGGTCCACGGGCTGAGATGCTCCATGGCATCTGGGATTTTCCCAGATCAGGGATTGAGCCCGTGTCTCCTGCATTGGCAGGTGGATTCTTTACCACTGAGCCACAAGGGAAGACCCCAATTTAAAAATCAAAGTAAAGGCTATAAAGGTAAGAAGGGAAAACTGGACCCAAACAAAAGGAGGAAAAGTGAATTGGGGAAGAGGGTGAGGGCCTCAAATATACATTCCTAATTTTTCCTTCCAAGTCAACAGAAAGGAACTTACCTGCCTCTCTTTCCCGTCCTCATCCACACAAATGCTGCCGAACCCTGAAACACACACAAGTCAGACCTCCGTCCCCACCCATCACCCAGAAATGCTGAGCCATTTGCTCAGCTACCTGGCTGGTCCTTGAAGCCAGATGAGCTCTGAAAAGAATGTGAGTGGGGTGAGCAGTAAGGATGCAGTATGAGACAGCAGAGGGCAGTCATCCTGTGGTTCTTCAGGCAAACTTTGCCGGTCTTGTTTCTTGCTTCTATTGCTTTTTGTCCTTGTTTTTGCTGGCTGCATCTTGTGGCTTCCAAGATCTTAGTTCCCTGACTAGAGAGTGAGTCCATGCCCCCAGGAGTGGAAGCATGGAGTTCTAACCACTGGATTGCTAGAGAATTCCATAAGCTTTATGGTTATTAGTCATTATGGTGATACAACAGTAATAACATGGCAACAGCTACAATCAACATCTCCTTGTGCTATTCTCTGTGTACTGATATTAACAGACCCACACCTAGTGAGAGAAGGGAAATGAGACATGATCCTGAGAAGGTAAAAGAGATCTTCAAAACTTGCAAGAGCAGGGCTCTCATCTAGCAAGACAGGGAAGTAGCTCCTATTAGGTTTTAACTCACACCTCATTACATTAGGAAAATACAAAAAAAAAAAAAAAAAGCAAAAAAACCCAGGTTTTATAAAAATCATGTATGGTAAAAAAAAAAAAAAAAAAAAAATAGATCAAACCAGTCAATCCTAAAGGAAATCAACCTTGAATATTCACTGGAAGGACTGGAGCTGAAGCTGAAGCTCGAGTACTTTGGCCACCTGATGCGAAGAGCCGACTCACTGCAAAAGACCCTGATGCTGGGAAAGACTGAAGGCAAAAGAGAAAGGGGACGGCAGAGGATGAGATGGTTAAATAGCATCACTGACTCAATGGACACAAACTTCAGCAAACTCCAGGAGAGAGTGGAGGACAGGGAAGCCTGGCGTTCTGTAGTCCGTGGGGTCACAGACATGACTTAAAGACTGAACAACAACTGTGGTTAAGACAAAAAGCTTCTAACGTTAAACTGTGGTACTTTGACGTTCGATTCCATGTTACTGTGCTTCTTTTTCTTAATCGTTACGTTTTCATTTTTTATTGAAGTACAATTCACTCACAATATTGTGCTTGTTTCAGGTGTACCGCAAAGGGATTGCTATATTTTTTCAGATTAGCTAAATGGTAAACCTGTATTGCTTTTCTAAAGCCTCTTACACCCATGCTGAGGGTGAGTGCAGGGCCTAGGGAAGACACCCACGACCTGAGACCTTGGACCTCCCCGCCCCGCGCCTGTCCCTGCCTCTTCGTCCAGGAGCCCCGTCCACAGTGGGCAGGGACAGTAAGGCGGGAAGGAGGTCTGCACACAGAGAACTTTCTGGCAGCCCCACGGAGGTCTGTCTTACCATCTCCCACGAGGTCAGATCTATAGATCATGGCCTATAAAACAGCCCCAGGTCAAGGCCAGATCTCCTGTACGGGGACCTTCTGGTCTCTCGATGGACTTCCCTGCCCTTTCTTATGTTTTGAGAAGATAAGACAGACATCATGTGACTCACCAGAGCACAGCCTCTGCAGGAAGGAGCTCCGGAGGCCAACCATGCTAGGGAGGTCTTCGATCCGCTGGAGCTGCGCCACGTTGGAGCTGGCCCCTGGGCCTGCCAAGACCCTCAGCTGGGCCGCATCATACTGATCCCCAATGCCAATGGGGAACACAGCCACTCCTAGGGTTACAGGGGACAAGAGAGGGTCTGTGTCAACCTCTGGTTGGAAAGATTCAAAATGCTCTGCCCTAGCCTCAATAGCTTAAAGCAATTATCCTCCAGTTAAAAATAAATACAATTTCTAAAAACAAACAAACATAAAAAAGAGCTATTCTCCAGACAGCATAAGGAGATGCTATGTCATTCCAGTCACCCAGGACACCCCACTCTCCCAGGGCAACACTGCCTGCCGCGGCTCACAGCACAAGCTCTCAGGGAGCCCCCAGGCTGGGGCACATTGGTCTCCTGTCTATCCAGCCCGCCTGAGCCCCTAGGCGGGTACTGCACAGGCCGAGAATACAGGAAGGTCCCTGATGGTCCTCTGGGCCCCAGCATGAATCACTCGAGCCTCAGACACACGGGAGTCGGGAGAGGCCCAGGAGGCCGCAGGTGCAGGGGTACAACCCAGCCCGAGACACAGGGCAAGTCTGGCAGAACCAAAGTTGTGGTCAAAAGCATGCAAATGAAGGATGTGTGCGTGCTCAGTCACTTCAGTCATGTCCAACTGAGTGCAACCCTATGCCCACCAGGCTCCTCTGTCCGTGGGGTTCTCCAGGCAAGAAGACTGGAGAGGGTTGGCATATATATAGCGGGTGATACACACACACACACACATCACTGCTTCATTTCCAAACAACACAGGGACTGGTTTCCAGATGTTCGAAACCAGGCCACAGGTGGGCATTAAGCATTCAAAATCAGCACACCATCAGAAAGTAACCACCAGCCACGATGGCCCAGGAGCAGGCTGCGGGGTGAGGCCTGGGGTCTCAGGACTGGGCTCTGGACACTTACGGTTGGATCTGGCAGCGGCAGCAGCCGCGTCCACGGAGTCCGTGGAGGAGCTGGTGACCAGGATCACCACCGCCTTCGAGGCCCCAGGCCTGGCACCATGGACCTGAGATGTGAGGTAGCGCACGGCAAAGCCGAGCGCCTCCCCTGAGAACAGAGAGCACACCGCACAGTCAGTCCTGGTGTGGGACGGCGGGCCTGAGGCTGGCTGAGCACCCCGTCCTCCCTGTGGAGCCTCGGGTCACCCAGACAGAGGGACTCAGAACCTCGGAGAGCTCACACGGGCAAGAGCGGGAGGAGTTTCTCGGCCCTCGGCTTGCAGGAAGGGAAACAAAGGCCGAGGAGGGAAGCGGCCGGCCGGGGGCAGGCGGCCACTGGCCAAAAGTTGGGACGGAATGTGGCCCCTGCACCTGAGCCCCCATTACCGACTTGGCTGGGGCCTCCCTCGGGCTGCATGAGGTCCACCAAGCTCAGCGGGTGGGCCTCCTCCATGAGCGCGTTCCAGGGCACGTCAATGGTGGTGATGCTTCCGTACTGCAGGACCGACACCTGGGTGAGCTGAGGGCCTGACGGGAGAGGGGCACACAGTCATGCTCCGAATCAGCGGCGGCCCCCGAAACACCCCCTTCGGGCACCTCACTCACCAAGGTTGGCTTTTGAGATGAAAGTCTTGGCGAAACTCTTCATTTCATCAAAGTAAGATGCTGAAGAGCTGGAGGAGCCGTCCAGGAGGAGGACCACATCCAGGGGCTGGCTGAGCATGCAAATGAAGGATGTGTGCGTGCTCAGTCACTTCAGTCATGTCCAACTGAGTGCAACCCTATGCCCACCAGGCTCCTCTGTCCGTGGGGTTCTCCAGGCAAGAAGACTGGAGAGGGTTGGCATATATATAGCGGGTGATACACACACACACACACATCACTGCTTCATTTCCAAACAACACAGGGACTGGTTTCCAGATGTTCGAAACCAGGCCACAGGTGGGCATTAAGCATTCAAAATCAGCACACCATCAGAAAGTAACCACCAGCCACGATGGCCCAGGAGCAGGCTGCGGGGTGAGGCCTGGGGTCTCAGGACTGGGCTCTGGACACTTACGGTTGGATCTGGCAGCGGCAGCAGCCGCGTCCACGGAGTCCGTGGAGGAGCTGGTGACCAGGATCACCACCGCCTTCGAGGCCCCAGGCCTGGCACCATGGACCTGAGATGTGAGGTAGCGCACGGCAAAGCCGAGCGCCTCCCCTGAGAACAGAGAGCACACCGCACAGTCAGTCCTGGTGTGGGACGGCGGGCCTGAGGCTGGCTGAGCACCCCGTCCTCCCTGTGGAGCCTCGGGTCACCCAGACAGAGGGACTCAGAACCTCGGAGAGCTCACACGGGCAAGAGCGGGAGGAGTTTCTCGGCCCTCGGCTTGCAGGAAGGGAAACAAAGGCCGAGGAGGGAAGCGGCCGGCCGGGGGCAGGCGGCCACTGGCCAAAAGTTGGGACGGAATGTGGCCCCTGCACCTGAGCCCCCATTACCGACTTGGCTGGGGCCTCCCTCGGGCTGCATGAGGTCCACCAAGCTCAGCGGGTGGGCCTCCTCCATGAGCGCGTTCCAGGGCACGTCAATGGTGGTGATGCTTCCGTACTGCAGGACCGACACCTGGGTGAGCTGAGGGCCTGACGGGAGAGGGGCACACAGTCATGCTCCGAATCAGCGGCGGCCCCCGAAACACCCCCTTCGGGCACCTCACTCACCAAGGTTGGCTTTTGAGATGAAAGTCTTGGCGAAACTCTTCATTTCATCAAAGTAAGATGCTGAAGAGCTGGAGGAGCCGTCCAGGAGGAGGACCACATCCAGGGGCTGGCTGCAGTCTGAAGAGACCAGAGCGGCATGACCAGGGGCAGCAGGGGACGGGCATCAGGCCCCTGCAGCAGACACGCCCTCGACAGGTGAGCAGGGCGCTGGACCAAAGGGGAGGCCTGTCCCCCCGTCCCACACAGGGGAGACAGCTGGCCCCAGGCAGCAGGAAGGGCTGCGAGATCCTGTGTCTGGAGGCATTGGGGAGAGGCCAACACCACCCAAGGGCAGTTTAAACGCCACAGGTGGAAGCAAGAGGCATCTTCTCCCTCTGTTTTGAGGGCTGTAGCTCATCTAGAACTGGATGAAATACTGGAGCAGAAAACAGGCAGACAGAAACAGAGCAGCACATCCCAGGAAGGTGGGCTGATACATCCTCAGGTCTCAGGGGTCAGGCAAGAAGCAAGAAGGCGATCCAGTTACAAATGTCTACAGCTCGTGTTAATCTCAGGACCAGGCTCATGATCACAGTGAGGAAACAGACTCTGACCCAAGTGCCTTTCTGAGACTGGATGATGCTATAAGTGAAAGATCACATCAGTTTAGTACATCTGTAGCCCTGGTGAATATAAAAACAAAGAAACAGAGGCAAGGACAAGTGTGAGGATCAAAAGACAGTGAAAGTAGGCTAGTGAAACCCACCAAAGAAAGACGCTTCGGAACTAAGAACTGGGCTTCCCTGCTGGCTCAGTGGGGAAGAGTCCACCTCCCAATCCAGGAGATGTGGGTTTGATCCCTCATCCGGGAAGGTTCCCCATGCCACAGAGTAACGAAGCCTGTGCTCCACAACTACTGAGCCCGTGCAGCCTAAAGCCTGTGCTCCACGGCAAGGGAAGTCACCACAATGAGAAGCCTGTGCACTGCAACGAAGAATAACCCCCGCTCGCTGCAACTAGAGAGACGCCCATGAGTCAACAGAGACCCAGCACCGTCAGAAATAAATAAATAAGAACTAGAAGTTGATTAGTCATCTGTATCATTTTAAAAAGTAGTAATAACAGCAGGAGAGTTATAAGCCATTTTGAGTGCTTGCTATGTGCTCCATACCGTTCTAAGCATTTGACAGGTAAGCACTATTATCATCAACATTTCACAGAGGGCTTCCCTGCCAGTCAAGTGGGAGAGGAGTCTGCCTTGCAGTGCAGGAGGCAGCGGTTCAATCCCTGGCCCGGGAAGATCCCACGTGCCGTGGAGCGGCTGAGCCAGTGTGTCCAATTATGAGGCAGTGCTCTGGAGCGCATGCACTCAGAGCTGGTGCTCTGCAACAAGAGAGGCCACTGAGATGGGAGGTCCACAAAAGCCAAAGAATAAAGAAGGATAAAAGTAAATACGTTAAAAAAATAAGACGCCAAAATGTAAAAAAAAAAAACAAAAAACACCACACACACACCAAAAACTATAACAATAATAAAATAGTTAAAAAAAAAAAAAAAACATTTCACAGATGCACGCGTGCTTAGTTGCTAAGCTGTGTCCGACTCTTTGCGACCCCATCAACTGCAGCCCACCAGGTTTCTCTGTCCACGGGACTTCCCAGGCAAGGATACTGGAGTGGGTTGCCATGCCCTCCTCCAGGGGATCTTCCTGACCCAGGGATCAGAACCTGAGTCTACCACGTTGCAGGCAGATTCTTTACTACTTAGCCACCAGGGAAACCCATAAGAAAAGATCCTTTCTCACAAACCACAGATCACAGATGCCTCTCCCTGAATGCAGAGTCTGACTGAAAGCACAGAGCGAGGAACCCAGATTCTAGCCTGAGCACAGCATCTCCACCAAAGCAGCCCCACGTCCCCCAAGTCCTCGCTCCCACACAAGCTGCCTGCATACCTGGGGCGGGGGCGAGGGTGGGGAGGTGCAGGCCCTCTCCGGAGCAGCACTGCTGCAGCACCAGGTCAGGAGCTTCCCGGGGGAGCCTCTCGAAGTCCTGGATGAAGATGGGGGTCTGGGGCTGGGCGATCCTCTCCAGCTCCTGCACGTCTACGAGAGGCCCCACACCGATGGGCACCACCTGGATGTCTCCCGGCATCCGCCGGATCTCGTCCGAGGCCGGGCTGCCCGTGACCATGTAGACCAGGTTGGGCGCCTGCTCCCGGTCCCCCAGGCCGGCCGAGAAGCTGTGCTCCGACAGGTACTGCAGGGCCAACCCCGTGTTGGTGCGGTTGCCGCCCCGGTAGCGGACCTCGCGCAGCCGCTGCAGGACAGCCTCCCGGGACTGGGGCTCCCTGAAGGAGTGCTCCACGGTCACTATGTACAGTACTGAAGCACCGTGGCGTGGACACCGTCGTGGCCACGGCCATGCGACTCCACGGTCACTACCAGTGTGTCCAATTATGAGGCAGTGCTCTGGAGCGCATGCACTCAGAGCTGGTGCTCTGCAACAAGAGAGGCCACTGAGATGGGAGGTCCACAAAAGCCAAAGAATAAAGAAGGATAAAAGTAAATACGTTAAAAAAATAAGACGCCAAAATGTAAAAAAAAAAAACAAAAAACACCACACACACACCAAAAACTATAACAATAATAAAATAGTTAAAAAAAAAAAAAAAACATTTCACAGATGCACGCGTGCTTAGTTGCTAAGCTGTGTCCGACTCTTTGCGACCCCATCAACTGCAGCCCACCAGGTTTCTCTGTCCACGGGACTTCCCAGGCAAGGATACTGGAGTGGGTTGCCATGCCCTCCTCCAGGGGATCTTCCTGACCCAGGGATCAGAACCTGAGTCTACCACGTTGCAGGCAGATTCTTTACTACTTAGCCACCAGGGAAACCCATAAGAAAAGATCCTTTCTCACAAACCACAGATCACAGATGCCTCTCCCTGAATGCAGAGTCTGACTGAAAGCACAGAGCGAGGAACCCAGATTCTAGCCTGAGCACAGCATCTCCACCAAAGCAGCCCCACGTCCCCCAAGTCCTCGCTCCCACACAAGCTGCCTGCATACCTGGGGCGGGGGCGAGGGTGGGGAGGTGCAGGCCCTCTCCGGAGCAGCACTGCTGCAGCACCAGGTCAGGAGCTTCCCGGGGGAGCCTCTCGAAGTCCTGGATGAAGATGGGGGTCTGGGGCTGGGCGATCCTCTCCAGCTCCTGCACGTCTACGAGAGGCCCCACACCGATGGGCACCACCTGGATGTCTCCCGGCATCCGCCGGATCTCGTCCGAGGCCGGGCTGCCCGTGACCATGTAGACCAGGTTGGGCGCCTGCTCCCGGTCCCCCAGGCCGGCCGAGAAGCTGTGCTCCGACAGGTACTGCAGGGCCAACCCCGTGTTGGTGCGGTTGCCGCCCCGGTAGCGGACCTCGCGCAGCCGCTGCAGGACAGCCTCCCGGGACTGGGGCTCCCTGAAGGAGTGCTCCACGGTCACTATGTACGAGTACTGAAGCACCGTGACGTGGACACCGTCGTGGCCCACGGCCATGCGCCGGACCACCTCCTCCACAAACTCTGTGCTCCTGTTGAAGTTGGCCTCGCCCACCTTGTCCGACCCTTCCAGGAGGAAGACCACGTCCAGCACCATGGAGTGCCTCGTGGCTCCTGACGTCGGAAGCCCCAGAAGCTCAGGCGCCACAGAGACCTGGGCCATCGGGGGCCGCTGCGTTGGGCTGGGTGCTTCAGGGGCAAGGTCGCAGAGGTAGCTAACGATCTCATCCATCCGCTGGTCCAGCTCGTCCACGCCGCTGAGCACAAAGGCTTTGTTCTCGGGGGCCTGCTTCTCGATGAGGCGGACCTGCTTGAGGCTGGCGTGAGGGCCGATGCCCACAGGGACCACGGAAACCTTCTTCTTCTTCAGGGCCTGGAGGTAGCGGACCAAGTTCCGGACCAGCCTTTGGTGCTCCTGGCTGGCCATGAGCAGCAGGACCACACGAGAGGCCTCGGGCCGGTCGATCCTGCCGAAGATCTGGAAGAGCGTGTATTTCAAGACCTCGCTGGTGGAGGCCACCTCGCTGCCCGCGTACCTCACCTGCCCGGCGATGCGCCGCAGCTCGGACGGCCGCTTCCGGTCCTGCAGCGCGAGGTAGGCGTGGGAGCCCTCGTGGTACTGCACCACGGCCACACGGATGCGCTTCTGGGAAATGTGCAGGCGCTCCATCAGGCCCACCACGAACGCCTTCAGCTTCTCGAAGTCGGCCTCGGACAGCTTGGAGGAGCCGTCCAGCAGGAGGACCAGGTCCAGAAGCTTGCTGCAGAAGAAGTCGTGCAGGGGCGGCTCCGGGATGCTCTCCACGTACGCGGTGGTGGGGCTGAATGGGGCTTCGGTAGGGGGTGCGGGCAGGCCTCCGGGCTCCCCGCAGGCTTCACAAGTGAGGTTGACACCATCACAGTGACTGCAGGAGAGAGACCAAAACGGTTCAGGAAGAAGCTCTGAGCACGTCTCAGCCAGCTGGACCCACGCCCCCCAGGACCATTGCCCACTGGAGAGAGACACCATGTCTAACACACATCCCCAAGCAACCCCCTACACACACACACAGACACACACACACACACACAGATTTATTTTCAACCTAAGTCTCTAGCAACATAAATATTTAATTATAATCCAAGCCTTCTCCCACATATCTCCAAAGACAGATACAGCTCTGTCATGCTGACGCTGACCAGGACTTGTAAATGTTCTGCTCAAGACAAACGCTTTTCAGCATTTATTAAACAGCATCCAGGCTGTGTGAATCCTGTAGCGTGTTTAACAGGTCGGGCCTTGAAGAAGAGAGGACAACTAGAGCCAAGTCACTTTGGAGAAATGAAGAAAGATTCAAAGTCCTGGCTTTATTTGGCAGAACAAAGTACTGGGAGTGATATCCAGGGCTCTCCAAGATGTTAGATGGCGAAAGACAGTGACTTATTCTTTCGTATAATGGACAGTTTACACCCACCGTGTGCCAGGCGCTGGCTTTGCCCAGTGCTCAGCCCCAAGCCCCACAGTTGAGGTAGCGGACCAACCTTCTTCTTCTTCAGGGCCTGGAGGTAGCGGACCAAGTTCCGGACCAGCCTTTGGTGCTCCTGGCTGGCCATGAGCAGCAGGACCACGAGGCCTCGGGCGGTCGATCCTGCCGAAGATCTGGAAGAGCGTGTATTTCAAGACCTCGCTGGTGGAGGCCACCTCGCTGCCCGCGACCTCACCTGCCCGGCGATGCGCCGCAGCTCGGACGGCCGCTTCCGGTCCTGCAGCGCGAGGTAGGCGTGGGAGCCCTCGTGGTACTGCACCACGGCCACACGGATGCGCTTCTGGGAAATGTGCAGGCGCTCCATCAGGCCCACCACGAACGCCTTCAGCTTCTCGAAGTCGGCCTCGGACAGCTTGGAGGAGCCGTCCAGCAGGAGGACCAGGTCCAGAAGCTTGCTGCAGAAGAAGTCGTGCAGGGGCGGCTCCGGGATGCTCTCCACGTACGCGGTGGTGGGGCTGAATGGGGCTTCGGTAGGGGGTGCGGGCAGGCCTCCGGGCTCCCCGCAGGCTTCACAAGTGAGGTTGACACCATCACAGTGACTGCAGGAGAGAGACCAAAACGGTTCAGGAAGAAGCTCTGAGCACGTCTCAGCCAGCTGGACCCACGCCCCCCAGGACCATTGCCCACTGGAGAGAGACACCATGTCTAACACACATCCCCAAGCAACCCCCTACACACACACACAGACACACACACACACACACAGATTTATTTTCAACCTAAGTCTCTAGCAACATAAATATTTAATTATAATCCAAGCCTTCTCCCACATATCTCCAAAGACAGATACAGCTCTGTCATGCTGACGCTGACCAGGACTTGTAAATGTTCTGCTCAAGACAAACGCTTTTCAGCATTTATTAAACAGCATCCAGGCTGTGTGAATCCTGTAGCGTGTTTAACAGGTCGGGCCTTGAAGAAGAGAGGACAACTAGAGCCAAGTCACTTTGGAGAAATGAAGAAAGATTCAAAGTCCTGGCTTTATTTGGCAGAACAAAGTACTGGGAGTGATATCCAGGGCTCTCCAAGATGTTAGATGGCGAAAGACAGTGACTTATTCTTTCGTATAATGGACAGTTTACACCCACCGTGTGCCAGGCGCTGGCTTTGCCCAGTGCTCAGCCCCAAGCCCCCACAGGCTCACCCCACCAGGCCAAGTTTCCAGCCGCTGGTCACTTCTCTCTTTTTCACCAGCACCCAGGAAAGTGGCAGGGTCTGCCAGACCACAGGAGAAGCCGCCCGCAGGGAGACCCACGCAGGTTAGAACCTTCTCCTGCAGGTACTCTCAGCCTTTGAGGCCTCCTGTTCTCAGCATCACCGTAGAGCAAGGGGGCGGCCGTGCCTGAGCCCGGGGCGGCATCCCTGTGGAGTGCCTCCCACCAGGGTCCCCCGCCTGCTCTGAGGCCGCTGTCCACACCTGTGTGCAGCTGCAGCGTGCGCTCTGGTGACCACACTGCCACACTGCCCACATGCCCCGACATCTCCGCGCAGCGAGGGGGCAGGCAGGTCTTACAGGGAAGCCAATCTGACTTCCTCACACTCCCCATGATTCAGGGCCTCCCTGCTTGGTTAACAGAGCGTGAATGACACACTCTTGAGTTTCCTGTGCTCTTGTCTGCACAGACGGCGGTGGTAGCGTCTGACCCTGGCAGCCGTGGCCACGGCCCCTTCCTTCCACAGCGAGTTCAAGTTCCCCAGTTCAGGATCCCATAAGAAATGGTGTTGAGCATATCAACTTTGGAACGCACGTTCTCGACTTATGAGCAAGGCTTCAGGGAGCTCAGAGCTCACCCCTCAACAGATTCTCACCTTCCCAGGGCCAGATGCCAGAGGCCATCCAAATGGGTGCCCAGAGGGCGAGGACCCATATCCTCGTCCCAGTTATGAGAGCTGCATCCTGGGGCCCTGGCCAGGGCCCGAGGTGTCTGAGCCCTACTGTGGGGTCAGGGGCTCCACCTCACCTTTTCCCCACCTGAATTTCCATTTCCAATAAAAAAAAAAAATCTGCCTTCCATAGATGCCTATCCCAGGACTAGAATGCCACCTCCAGGGACAAGAAGAGGCCAGGCCCTTCTTTCAGCAACAAGAGATAAAAACCTCTGGACAGGTATTTCCTGGGGAAAAAGTCTTGTCTGTCCTCAACAACAGAGAAGGAAACTGAACAAGAACAGGACGACTGTCCTTCCCCAAACTGACACTTCCGAGCAGGTCCTCGGGGCAGGACGAGCCCTGCAGACAGCGGGGTGGGGTGCTTTCTTACCAGGTCTGGCAGTGCTCAGGGTCCCCGGGATTCAAGGTGACTTTCTTCCCAGGGGCTAAGCGCCGGCCATCCACCGGGCACACGGGACAATCTTCAGGGTTGACACAGGTCTGCAAAAGCTCATCCAAGATTTTCCCTGCAGGACAAGCCTCTCGTTAGGAGCCAAAGTTCCCACCTGGCCCGCGAGGAAGACTCTGCTGGCACCAAAGGGCCTGTCCCAGCTCCGCCTGCCCCCCCCACCCCCGAGGGCCACCTCCTCATTTAGGGGGCATCCTTCCTTCTGTACAATGAAAAGGGAGTGTTCCTTCTCCCACCTTGCCTCCTCCAAACCCAAGGGCAAGACAGGTCTTAACACCGGGGGCCTTTTTGTTCCTCCACAGAAAACGATACCTGGTAACTCTCAATCTGGGCTACCCCCCGCAGTAGCCAGCGACCACGTGTGGCTGGCTACATTTGAATTTATATTAAGTAATATCAGTAAAACTGAACATTCAATCACAAGTCACATGTGAATAGAACTCTTCCAGCATCGCAGAAAGTCCTATCGAGATGTGAACCCACACACGGGCCCCCAGAAGCATCACACGGGAGTTCGGCCTGACGAAAAGGCCAGCTGGCTTGGCTCTGGTGGAAGGATGTGGAAACGGGACCCAGGGTGATGGGGGCCGCCAGGCGAGGCTGAGATGCACAGGTCGGGGAGGCACCTTCCTGAGGACCCGTCCCTACCCCCTACCGCGTGCCCACACCGGCCAGGGCCTCACCAGGGGGGCAGTGGGCGTGACATCCCTCCACACACTGCACGGGGCAGGCCAGCGGCTCCGGGTGCTGGCACGTGACTGGACAGGCGGGGGCACAGCTGTTGTAGCGCCACTCACACTGGTACCCGCTCTCCCTCAGGTTCCGCTCCTCACAGTTCTGGGCTGTGCGGACCCCAAACAGGCAGGATCGTTATTAAAGCGCCAGGCAACCCCGCGCAGCCCCAGGCAGACGGCAGGAGACCCGAGGAGGTAACGGCCCCGGGAAGCGGACGATGGCGCTGGGGAGCAACGGAGTCACCCGCAACGGAGGCGCCTGGGCTTTGAACCAGAAGCCTGGTGGTTCTGCATCTGTTTTCTTATGTAAACAATCAGCTGCTTTCCCCAGGGGCTAAGCGCCGGCCATCCACCGGGCACACGGGACAATCTTCAGGGTTGACACAGGTCTGCAAAAGCTCATCCAAGATTTTCCCTGCAGGACAAGCCTCTCGTTAGGAGCCAAAGTTCCCACCTGGCCCGCGAGGAAGACTCTGCTGGCACCAAAGGGCCTGTCCCAGCTCCGCCTGCCCCCCCCACCCCCGAGGGCCACCTCCTCATTTAGGGGGCATCCTTCCTTCTGTACAATGAAAAGGGAGTGTTCCTTCTCCCACCTTGCCTCCTCCAAACCCAAGGGCAAGACAGGTCTTAACACCGGGGGCCTTTTTGTTCCTCCACAGAAAACGATACCTGGTAACTCTCAATCTGGGCTACCCCCCGCAGTAGCCAGCGACCACGTGTGGCTGGCTACATTTGAATTTATATTAAGTAATATCAGTAAAACTGAACATTCAATCACAAGTCACATGTGAATAGAACTCTTCCAGCATCGCAGAAAGTCCTATCGAGATGTGAACCCACACACGGGCCCCAGAAGCATCACACGGGAGTTCGGCCTGACGAAAAGGCCAGCTGGCTTGGCTCTGGTGGAAGGATGTGGAAACGGGACCCAGGGTGATGGGGGCCGCCAGGCGAGGCTGAGATGCACAGGTCGGGGAGGCACCTTCCTGAGGACCCGTCCCTACCCCCTACCGCGTGCCCACACCGGCCAGGGCCTCACCAGGGGGGCAGTGGGCGTGACATCCCTCCACACACTGCACGGGGCAGGCCAGCGGCTCCGGGTGCTGGCACGTGACTGGACAGGCGGGGGCACAGCTGTTGTAGCGCCACTCACACTGGTACCCGCTCTCCCTCAGGTTCCGCTCCTCACAGTTCTGGGCTGTGCGGACCCCAAACAGGCAGGATCGTTATTAAAGCGCCAGGCAACCCCGCGCAGCCCCAGGCAGACGGCAGGAGACCCGAGGAGGTAACGGCCCCGGGAAGCGGACGATGGCGCTGGGGAGCAACGGAGTCACCCGCAACGGAGGCGCCTGGGCTTTGAACCAGAAGCCTGGTGGTTCTGCATCTGTTTTCTTATGTAAACAATCAGCTGCTTAACGCAGGAGAGGTAACATAAATGTCTGCGCTGTGCAGTCACGATGGCGTGGCACGAGTGACTGTCGCTCAGTCGTGTCTGACTCTCTGTGACCCCATGGACTGCAACCCGCCAGGCTCCTCGGTCCAAGGGATTCTCCAGGCAAGCATACTGGAGTGGGTTGCCACCGCCTTCTCCAGGGGATCTTCCCAACCCAGGGATCAAACCCGGGTCTTCTGCATTGCAGGCAGATTCCTTCCGTCTTCTCCACCAGCGAAGTGATCATGGTAGTAAATTACGGTCACGCTGACCCCTTTCACCATTGCTCCCTCTCCTCCTCCTCCCAGAATCTCCCCAGAAGAGGCTCTCCTTCTTCCTCTGCTCAGTCCTGACCCCCCACGCACAGCCACGTCCTGGGCCCTCCACCTCAGCCTTCCCCAACCTGCAGCTTCCTCCCCCACCCAGAGGGTCTCCAGGCCCAGAAGCGTGAGGCGGAGGGGGCGTGCCCGAACGGCGAGGGGCTGTGGGACTCACGGCACAGAGTGGCCGTCCTCCAGGCCACCACCTCGCCGTGCCGGGCGCACTCGTGGGCGTAGGCAGCAATGGTGTCACAGAAGCAGGCGCAGTCCCCTATGGACTCGCAGGAGCAGGTGTCGTAGATGCAAATGTCCAGGTACGGCTCGGGGTCCACCTGCAAGGGAGGCATGGGTGGCAGGGACCCCGGGCTACACGTGGGGACTCTGGCCCTGGGTCCAGGCGGGAATGTCCTGGTGGTCAGAGGAGGGGCAGGGGCTCCAGGCAAAAGAAGAGACACGAGGCAACGGTCCCCAAGAGCAGGTGGGCAAACAGGCAGCCATAAAATGTGGGCTCAAAATCTGGCTTTAAATGGATTTCTCTGGTGGTCCAGTAGTTGGGATTCTGTGCTTCCAATGCAGTGGGTGATCCCTGTGTGGGGAACTCACATCCCAGAGGCCACAGAGTGTGACCAAAAATAATTTTTTTAATCTAGCTTTAAGACCAGAAAAGAGCTTCTGTGAGATAAGACCTGAGAACCCGGGCGTGGGTGGATGCCTGGGGCCAGAGACAGGCAGAGACAAGAGAAGGGACCCACACACACTCTGATGTGAGAGGTAAGATAACCTGTGGGAGACAAGCCCCACGACTGAGGCCAGAGCGGCAGGGTTGGCAGAGGCACAGAGTCATGCACTGCACAGAAGAAAAGTGATTTGCCAAGCACTGCTTTCCTTGTAAGCCACCAATTACTCTTTCTGTTTCCCAGACCGAAGCCACAAGGTGCGAGCGACTGCGAATCATTTCCGAAGCTCCTCAAAGCATCCACAGCTAGAACCCTGCCCTGCCCCCTCCACCAGGGTGCCCTGCCGCCCTCACCAGCCTGTTGCACTTCTGGAAAACTTCACTGGTGAGGATCCTGCAGGAGGAATCCACCATGGTCTGCTTCAAGACGTTGCCATGGCAGATGGCAGGAGGTGAGTCCAGCGGCACCTGGGGAACCGAGCAGAACACAGATGGACCCAGAGGACCCAGGACAGTCAACACAGAAGCAGCCAAGAAACCCTCTCAAAGAGCCCTCCCCCCAGCCCCGACCCCTGCACACCCTCACCCCCCCAGCCCCACCCCTGCAGGCCCTCACTCTCCCAGCCCCACCCCCTGCAGGCCCTCCCCCCAAGCCGCCCTGCAGGCCACACCACCCACCTCACAGGGTGAGACCCCGACCTACTTTCTGGGTGTCAGCGCACTGTGAGCTCACTTTCCAGGAATTCCCAAAGTCCACGGGGTCTTCCTCCACTTGGAGGCTGCTGCTGGTGAGGTCGTTGTTCTGGACGCCATCAAAATTCCCACACAGGCCACACACCTGCTCCTGAGGGACAAGTTGGGGCATGAGCTTTGCAAATCTTGGAGCGAACTCTCTGAGTCAGGAGAAAGAAAGTTAGCCAGAAGAGACACGAGGCAACGGTCCCCAAGAGCAGGTGGGCAAACAGGCAGCCATAAAATGTGGGCTCAAAATCTGGCTTTAAATGGATTTCTCTGGTGGTCCAGTAGTTGGGATTCTGTGCTTCCAATGCAGTGGGTGATCCCTGTGTGGGGAACTCACATCCCAGAGGCCACAGAGTGTGACCAAAAATAATTTTTTTAATCTAGCTTTAAGACCAGAAAAGAGCTTCTGTGAGATAAGACCTGAGAACCCGGGCGTGGGTGGATGCCTGGGGCCAGAGACAGGCAGAGACAAGAGAAGGGACCCACACACACTCTGATGTGAGAGGTAAGATAACCTGTGGGAGACAAGCCCCACGACTGAGGCCAGAGCGGCAGGGTTGGCAGAGGCACAGAGTCATGCACTGCACAGAAGAAAAGTGATTTGCCAAGCACTGCTTTCCTTGTAAGCCACCAATTACTCTTTCTGTTTCCCAGACCGAAGCCACAAGGTGCGAGCGACTGCGAATCATTTCCGAAGCTCCTCAAAGCATCCACAGCTAGAACCCTGCCCTGCCCCCTCCACCAGGGTGCCCTGCCGCCCTCACCAGCCTGTTGCACTTCTGGAAAACTTCACTGGTGAGGATCCTGCAGGAGGAATCCACCATGGTCTGCTTCAAGACGTTGCCATGGCAGATGGCAGGAGGTGAGTCCAGCGGCACCTGGGGAACCGAGCAGAACACAGATGGACCCAGAGGACCCAGGACAGTCAACACAGAAGCAGCCAAGAAACCCTCTCAAAGAGCCCTCCCCCCAGCCCCGACCCCTGCACACCCTCACCCCCAGCCCCACCCCTGCAGGCCCTCACTCTCCCAGCCCCACCCCTGCAGGCCCTCCCCCCAAGCCGCCCTGCAGGCCACACCACCCACCTCACAGGGTGAGACCCCGACCTACTTTCTGGGTGTCAGCGCACTGTGAGCTCACTTTCCAGGAATTCCCAAAGTCCACGGGGTCTTCCTCCACTTGGAGGCTGCTGCTGGTGAGGTCGTTGTTCTGGACGCCATCAAAATTCCCACACAGGCCACACACCTGCTCCTGAGGGACAAGTTGGGGCATGAGCTTTGCAAATCTTGGAGCGAACTCTCTGAGTCAGGAGAAAGAAAGTTCCAGCCAATAGGGGAGGCAGGTTCACCTGAGGAAGAGAAGGAGAGGAAGGTACCGGAGGGTGGCTCAGAGGGAGACCAAGGTGGTCAGAGAAGCCTTGACCTCTCCAAGGCCTTTCCCAGCTTCTACACTGACCCCATGTTGTTGCTGTTGTTTAGTCGCTCAGTCATGTCTGACTCTTTGCAACCCCATGGACTGCAGCACATCAGGCTTCCCTGGCCTTCACCATGTCCCAGAGCCTGCTCAAACTCAGGTCCATTGAGCTGGTGATTCCACCCAACCATCTCATCCTCTGTTGCCTCCTTCTCAGTATGAACAGTATATGACCCGACGTTAAGGTTAAGGAAACTAAGATCACTCACAAAGAGAAGCAGCTCACCCATGTCCCTTGGATGGCCAGGGAGGCAGCCTGGACCCTGGTACCTGCATTAACCACCCCAGAAGGGCTTCCCAGGTGGCACTAGTGGGTAAAGAACCCAACTGCAAATACAGGAGACCTGACACACAGCGGTTCAACTCCTGGGTCGGGAAGATCCCCTGGAGAAGGGAATGGCTACTCACTCCAGTATTCTTGCCTGGAGAATCTCATGGACAGAGGAACCTGGCGGGCTATAATCCATGGGGTCACAATCGAGCTACAAATGATTGAAGTGACTTAATACACACACACCCCAGTAAGGGTCTGAGCAGAAGAAAACGTGGTTCAACATTAAATCAATGAGAGTGACAGGTCTGAGGAGAGAGTCCTCTAGTCTGCTTGAGTGTGAACAGGTGCGTCCCTTATCTGGACAACTGCAGTCTGTTCAGAGCACGCTGGCCAGGATCCTGCTGTATACTAAATGCCACCAAGGCTGGCACAATCCCTTACTTCTCTCCATGTTTCCCCGGGCGCAGGAGACCTACTTTCTGGGTGTCAGCGCACTGTGAGCTCACTTTCCAGGAATTCCCAAAGTCCACGGGGTCTTCCTCCACTTGGAGGCTGCTGCTGGTGAGGTCGTTGTTCTGGACGCCATCAAAATTCCCACACAGGCCACACACCTGCTCCTGAGGGACAAGTTGGGGCATGAGCTTTGCAAATCTTGGAGCGAACTCTCTGAGTCAGGAGAAAGAAAGTTCCAGCCAATAGGGAGGCAGGTTCACCTGAGGAAGAGAAGGAGAGGAAGGTACCGGAGGGTGGCTCAGAGGGAGACCAAGGTGGTCAGAGAAGCCTTGACCTCTCCAAGGCCTTTCCCAGCTTCTACACTGACCCCATGTTGTTGCTGTTGTTTAGTCGCTCAGTCATGTCTGACTCTTTGCAACCCCATGGACTGCAGCACATCAGGCTTCCCTGGCCTTCACCATGTCCCAGAGCCTGCTCAAACTCAGGTCCATTGAGCTGGTGATTCCACCCAACCATCTCATCCTCTGTTGCCTCCTTCTCAGTATGAACAGTATATGACCCGACGTTAAGGTTAAGGAAACTAAGATCACTCACAAAGAGAAGCAGCTCACCCATGTCCCTTGGATGGCCAGGGAGGCAGCCTGGACCCTGGTACCTGCATTAACCACCCCAGAAGGGCTTCCCAGGTGGCACTAGTGGGTAAAGAACCCAACTGCAAATACAGGAGACCTGACACACAGCGGTTCAACTCCTGGGTCGGGAAGATCCCCTGGAGAAGGGAATGGCTACTCACTCCAGTATTCTTGCCTGGAGAATCTCATGGACAGAGGAACCTGGCGGGCTATAATCCATGGGGTCACAATCGAGCTACAAATGATTGAAGTGACTTAATACACACACACCCCAGTAAGGGTCTGAGCAGAAGAAAACGTGGTTCAACATTAAATCAATGAGAGAGTGACAGGTCTGAGGAGAGAGTCCTCTAGTCTGCTTGAGTGTGAACAGGTGCGTCCCTTATCTGGACAACTGCAGTCTGTTCAGAGCACGCTGGCCAGGATCCTGCTGTATACTAAATGCCACCAAGGCTGGCACAATCCCTTACTTCTCTCCATGTTCACCTATCATGGGGCGCAGGAGACAAGAAGTCCTGACCACCTAATAAATGAATGGATGGAAACCATCCCAAACAAACAATTAGAACCTCCCCAGAGGTCCACTAAAGAGTCTGTGAGCAGCACTGAAGGAGCCCACATGTGTAACCAAGAGTTCACCTACTGCAACTAAAGAGCCAGCAAGCTGCAACAAAGATCAAAGATCCTGCATGCCACAACTAAGACCCAGAGCAGACAAATAAACATATACGTGTGTGTGTGTGTGTGTGTGTATGTGTGTGTGTGTGTATATATGTATGTATATACATATATCTTTAAAAAATAAAACACAGAATATCCCCACTAGAACAGGATTTCCACCAGACCTCCCAGATGGTTCAGAGGGTAAAGAATCTGCCTGCCAATGCAGGAGACACAGGAGACGCGGGTTCGAACTCTGGGTCAGGAAGATCCTTTAAAAAAGAAAATGGCAACCAACTCCAATATTCTTGCCTAGGAAATCCCATGGACAGAGGAGCCTGGCGGGCCACAATCCATGGGGTTTCAAAGAGCTGGACATGACTGAGCGACTAAGTAAGCAGGTAGGGTTGTGACAGGCAAAACTATACCTGCCCCCAAAGATGGCCACGTCCTAATTTCCTTGAGTCTTATTTGTGTGGGCAGGGGAAGGGGGGGAGGCGGAACCAGGTGACCACCTGCCTTCCCCCGAAGACTGCGGGCAGGGTCCCAGCTGGTGCTCAGGAAGCTGAAGATGCAAAGACAGGATGAGGAGAAAGGGAGAAAGCCCCTGCTGCTTCAGGAACACAGAGACGGCCATACTCACTTCAGTATTCTTGCCTGGAGAATCTCATGGACAGAGGAACCTGGCGGGCTATAATCCATGGGGTCACAATCGAGCTACAAATGATTGAAGTGACTTAATACACACACACCCCAGTAAGGGTCTGAGCAGAAGAAAACGTGGTTCAACATTAAATCAATGAGAGTGACAGGTCTGAGGAGAGAGTCCTCTAGTCTGCTTGAGTGTGAACAGGTGCGTCCCTTATCTGGACAACTGCAGTCTGTTCAGAGCACGCTGGCCAGGATCCTGCTGTATACTAAATGCCACCAAGGCTGGCACAATCCCTTACTTCTCTCCATGTTCACCTATCATGGGCGCAGGAGACAAGAAGTCCTGACCACCTAATAAATGAATGGATGGAAACCATCCCAAACAAACAATTAGAACCTCCCCAGAGGTCCACTAAAGAGTCTGTGAGCAGCACTGAAGGAGCCCACATGTGTAACCAAGAGTTCACCTACTGCAACTAAAGAGCCAGCAAGCTGCAACAAAGATCAAAGATCCTGCATGCCACAACTAAGACCCAGAGCAGACAAATAAACATATACGTGTGTGTGTGTGTGTGTGTGTATGTGTGTGTGTGTGTATATATGTATGTATATACATATATCTTTAAAAAATAAAACACAGAATATCCCCACTAGAACAGGATTTCCACCAGACCTCCCAGATGGTTCAGAGGGTAAAGAATCTGCCTGCCAATGCAGGAGACACAGGAGACGCGGGTTCGAACTCTGGGTCAGGAAGATCCTTTAAAAAAGAAAATGGCAACCAACTCCAATATTCTTGCCTAGGAAATCCCATGGACAGAGGAGCCTGGCGGGCCACAATCCATGGGGTTTCAAAGAGCTGGACATGACTGAGCGACTAAGTAAGCAGGTAGGGTTGTGACAGGCAAAACTATACCTGCCCCCAAAGATGGCCACGTCCTAATTTCCTTGAGTCTTATTTGTGTGGGCAGGGGAAGGGGGGGAGGCGGAACCAGGTGACCACCTGCCTTCCCCCGAAGACTGCGGGCAGGGGTCCCAGCTGGTGCTCAGGAAGCTGAAGATGCAAATAGACAGGATGAGGAGAAAGGGAGAAAGGCCACCCACCTGGTACGTCTGCTTCAGGAACACAGAGACGGCCAGGCGCCCGTCCCAGACCACGGAGAGGCCCCTGCCCAGCAGCACCGTGATGTACCGGCCAGACTCCACCACCTCAAAGTATGTCTCATCCTTCATAGGCTTCCTCACGCTGACCTGAGTGAGAGACCAGCATGGCGAGGGACAGTGTATGTGTGTATATACACGTATATATGTGGATGTATCTGTAACGTATGGATGGATATCTGTGCGTATATATCTGTGTGGATAATACAAGTATATATGTGTAGAACACATCTGCATGTATAATGTATGTGTATACATGTGTGCATACATCTGTATATATTATATATGTGGGTGTGTAATATGTGTGTGTATATGTGTGTGCATACATTTGCGTATGTTTTATATATGTGTGTGGGATACAATATGTGTGTGTATGTGTATATATTTGTGTGTATATTTGTGTATACATTTGTATATGCAATACATATGCATGTGTATGTATTTGTATGTATATTTACCTGTGATACATACACTTGTAGGTATAATACATATAATTGAGTATGTAATATATGTGTATAACGTATGTGTATATGTGTGTGCATACATCCATGTATATATGTGTACACACGTCCACATGTATATATGTACACGTACACATGTATATATGTGTACATACACGTCCATATGTGTGTATACATGTATATATATAATATATAGACCCACTGTTGCATAGCATACATGTGTGTCTATCTGTGTGTGCTTCATGTGAATTCATACCTGTGTATTATAATACACACGAACACACATGACCATGGGTATATAACAGACATGTGTGTGTATGCATGTATTCCTATAGGAAAGTCCTCCCGCCCTCTGCCTTCCACCCCCCCTGGAGATCAGCCCAGGCTCTTCCTACACCCTCCTTGGGTCTGCATTTCCTTTACTAAAATCCACCAGGGTTCCTGCATTTCCTTTACGCGGACAGGTGAAACAGAAAAGGGAAACGGAACCAGGTGACCACCTGCCTTCCCAGACTGCGGCAGNGGTCCCAGCTGGTGCTCAGGAAGCTGAAGATGCAAATAGACAGGATGAGGAGAAAGGGAGAAAGGCCACCCACCTGGTACGTCTGCTTCAGGAACACAGAGACGGCCAGGCGCCCGTCCCAGACCACGGAGAGGCCCCTGCCCAGCAGCACCGTGATGTACCGGCCAGACTCCACCACCTCAAAGTATGTCTCATCCTTCATAGGCTTCCTCACGCTGACCTGAGTGAGAGACCAGCATGGCGAGGGACAGTGTATGTGTGTATATACACGTATATATGTGGATGTATCTGTAACGTATGGATGGATATCTGTGCGTATATATCTGTGTGGATAATACAAGTATATATGTAGAACACATCTGCATGTATAATGTATGTGTATACATGTGTGCATACATCTGTATATATTATATATGTGGGTGTGTAATATGTGTGTGTATATGTGTGTGCATACATTTGCGTATGTTTTATATATGTGTGTGGGATACAATATGTGTGTGTATGTGTATATATTTGTGTGTATATTTGTGTATACATTTGTATATGCAATACATATGCATGTGTATGTATTTGTATGTATATTTACCTGTGATACATACACTTGTAGGTATAATACATATAATTGAGTATGTAATATATGTGTATAACGTATGTGTATATGTGTGTGCATACATCCATGTATATATGTGTACACACGTCCACATGTATATATGTACACGTACACATGTATATATGTGTACATACACGTCCATATGTGTGTATACATGTATATATATAATATATAGACCCACTGTTGCATAGCATACATGTGTGTCTATCTGTGTGTGCTTCATGTGAATTCATACCTGTGTATTATAATACACACGAACACACATGACCATGGGTATATAACAGACATGTGTGTGTATGCATGTATTCCTATAGGAAAGTCCTCCCGCCCTCTGCCTTCCACTCCCCCTGGAGATCAGCCCAGGCTCTTCCTACACCCTCCTTGGGTCTGCATTTCCTTTACTAAAATCCACCAGTTTGCACCTGCCTCCCTCGCAGGACATGGCAAGGTCTCTCCACTGGTTGCACCATGCTCTGCCGCACATGTTCTGACCAAGGTAGGGCTCCTCACCCGCTGGCAGGGGCTGAAGGTGGAGGGGCCTGCCCACACTCACCTCCCGGTCCATCAGCTCAATCTCTCCTCCTTCCACCAGGATGGTGATGCGCTTCCTGCACTTCAGGGAGGGGATGCTGCACCCCTCGTTCTCCACCAGGACCCGGAAGGTCCCGGGGTTACTGCCACAGGAGTCCTGGAGAAAGAGGGTGTCAGGAGAGAAACACGATCCTTCCACCCCTCACCAGACCAGCAGATGGGTGGCCGGGCCTTCCAGGCCTTTAAAAGCCGTGTTACAGGAGACGGCCATGTCTACACGCACACACACACGTGTGGAGTGTTCACGAGCCAGAGGACCTTCACAGGTGTGCCCTTCTCAGCCGTGGCCCATGAGCCAGGGACCGACAGTCAGGTAGGAGGAAGCACTGAGGGGCAGGAGAGAGGAAAGAGGGAGACGGGAGCGGGAGCGCTGACACATCAGCCCGAAGCCCCCGACCCTGGAGACTGCTGGTCCAGCCTCAGCCGGGGACTCGTGTTGTCAGGCACGTGACAAGTCCAGTGGAGTCCCCTGGAACACTGACCACGACTGCAGACCCAGCAGCACCGGCTGAGCTACCCCCTCTGAAAGGGAAGAGAGGGCAAGCGAGCGCTGGTCCTTGCTGGGAACTTCACAGAAAGGAAGCAGAGGGGGACACGCTTCCGGCAAATACCTCCCATCGTGGCTGTTCCTGCGGCGTGACGGGAAAACACCACTCAACCTTGAAAAGCTCGCTGCAGGTGTGCCTCTGCCACATGCGGAACGACGCTGAGTGGGTCGCTTACCTTCCTGACACCCCCCCACACACATGGGCACGCACACAGAGCACACACACAATACACTCATGCACGCATACAATATACATACACATGCACACACACAGACACACATTCACAGACATACATCCATAATACACACATACAATACACACACAGACACACACATATGCGTGCATACAGACACATGCATAACATACACAGCACACACTCGATACACACTCACATACCTAGGCATTCTCACGCACACACACATACACAGGCCCACATCCATATACACAAAGACAGGCACATACACACAACACACTCTGCACATACAGAGACAAACTCATACACACACATACATGCCACACACACGATGTGCCCCTCTGTTAGATGGAATCAGCCAATTTAATAGGACTCAGGTTAAGCGGGTTTGTCTCCGGCTAATGGGGTTGTCAGTTTAATGAGTCTGCGTTGGGTTAGTGGGACTGTTGGGTTAAACGGGTTAGTGTCCGGTTAATGAGATTGTGAAAGTTGAAAGAGGGAACAAAGGTGTGAGCGCTGTGTCACCAGCTGAGGTCCTGCTGAAGGAGAGAGAGTTCAGTCCTGAGAGCAGCCCCCAAAGGAGGAAGGGGGACAGGGAGGGGGACCAGGAAGAGCATCGGGGGGGACATCAGCACCGGCTGTGAGGCAGGACCTGTGGGTCCTGTGGGTCCTGCCCCACAGCCAGCGCTGTGCACAGCTGCCCACCGGGCAGCCTCGCTGGTCCGGAAGAGCCGGGAGGGGCATCTGACCACCCCCTCACTGCACTGAACTGTCATGATCTGAACCTGGCTGCAGGATGGAGCCCCAGAGCAGGGGTCACCCCATCTTTCACTACCAACACGGGGAGACACACAGGTAATAAAGGCAGGCTTCCACATATGACCTGTGGGAAGGTCCCAGAGGGCTCCTGGATGCAGGTAACAGGGGGCCCACAGAAAGGAAGCAGAGGGGGACACGCTTCCGGCAAATACCTCCCATCGTGGCTGTTCCTGCGGCGTGACGGGAAAACACCACTCAACCTTGAAAAGCTTGCTGCAGGTGTGCCTCTGCCACATGCGGAACGACGCTGAGTGGGTCGCTTACCTTCCTGACACCCCCCCACACACATGGGCACGCACACAGAGCACACACACAATACACTCATGCACGCATACAATATACATACACATGCACACACACAGACACACATTCACAGACATACATCCATAATACACACATACAATACACACACAGACACACACACATATGCGTGCATACAGACACATGCATAACATACACAGCACACACTCGATACACACTCACATACCTAGGCATTCTCACGCACACACACATACACAGGCCCACATCCATATACACAAAGACAGGCACATACACACAACACACTCTGCACATACAGAGACAAACTCATACACACACATACATGCCACACACACGATGTGCCCCTCTGTTAGATGGAATCAGCCAATTTAATAGGACTCAGGTTAAGCGGGTTTGTCTCCGGCTAATGGGGTTGTCAGTTTAATGAGTCTGCGTTGGGTTAGTGGGACTGTTGGGTTAAACGGGTTAGTGTCCGGTTAATGAGATTGTGAAAGTTGAAAGAGGGAACAAAGGTGTGAGCGCTGTGTCACCAGCTGAGGTCCTGCTGAAGGAGAGAGAGTTCAGTCCTGAGAGCAGCCCCCAAAGGAGGAAGGGGGACAGGGAGGGGGACCAGGAAGAGCATCGGGGGGGACATCAGCACCGGCTGTGAGGCAGGACCTGTGGGTCCTGTGGGTCCTGCCCCACAGCCAGCGCTGTGCACAGCTGCCCACCGGGCAGCCTCGCTGGTCCGGAAGAGCCGGGAGGGGCATCTGACCACCCCCTCACTGCACTGAACTGTCATGATCTGAACCTGGCTGCAGGATGGAGCCCCAGAGCAGGGGTCACCCCATCTTTCACTACCAACACGGGGAGACACACAGGTAATAAAGGCAGGCTTCCACATATGACCTGTGGGAAGGTCCCAGAGGGCTCCTGGATGCAGGTAACACCATTTCATGGGGCGCATGCCCATCTCCCCAACATGCCCCCGCCTCTCTGGAGACAGCCCAGGGTGGGGACAGAGGCCGGGGGCTCACTGCCCTCACGCCTGGCAGGCGTCACGCTCCGTCTCCATCAACGCCCGACTCCTGCCTGCAGTTCTGTCCCAGGGCTGAGGCTCCTATGCGTCTGCGGTCCTCCCTCCAGACCACACCAAGCCTCCTCCAACCGCTGCCCCACTCCAGAGAGTGGAGATGGACAGACGACATTTGTTCAAGCTGCAGCGTGTCCAGCCGCCTCGTCCTCACGGTTAAAGTGCGCAGCCCTCCTTGCTCACTCACATGGTGTGAGCCAGCAAGAGAAACGCCGGGAGTCCATGCGGCAGGAGAGGGGAAAAGCGGCCCTCAGTCCCCAGCCAGGGCTCCCGGGGCTTCTTCCCACCTCGTGGGCAGTAGGGCCTGCTGGACCCCACACCCCTCTGTTCTGAGCGGCAATGGACTAGAAACGAAAATGGCAGCGAATGGGACAGGACAGGACAGCCTAGCAAAGTGCAGAGCAGGAGCCCTCTACACGCAAACCTTCAATCTGAGAACTTTCAAAGATGCTAACATGCATCTTGTTCCAGCAAGGAACCTGAACCCGGGCCGTCCGTGGTGGGCCCGAGAGTAGCGCCTGCTGGCCCTCCGTCTCCTGTCGCTGGTGACCACCTCCCACCTGCTCGCCCTCGTCCAGGCGGCAACTCCTCCTGCCTGTTCGCTGGACGGTAGCGGTTAATAGAGGAACAAAGGTGTGACGCTGTGCACCAGGGCCAGGGGAAGCAGCCTCCCCCCGTGGGACATCAGCACCGGCTGTGAGGCAGGACCTGTGGGTCCTGTGGGTCCTGCCACAGCCAGCTGTGCACAGCTGCCCACCGGGCAGCCTCGCTGGTCCGGAAGAGCCGGGAGGGCATCTGACCACCCCTCACTGCACTGAACTGTCATGATCTGAACCTGGCTGCAGGATGGAGCCCCAGAGCAGGGTCACCCCATCTTTCACTACCAACACGGGGAGACACACAGGTAATAAAGGCAGGCTTCCACATATGACCTGTGGGAAGGTCCCAGAGGGCTCCTGGATGCAGGTAACACCATTTCATGGGGCGCATGCCCATCTCCCCAACATGCCCCCGCCTCTCTGGAGACAGCCCAGGGTGGGGACAGAGGCCGGGGGCTCACTGCCCTCACGCCTGGCAGGCGTCACGCTCCGTCTCCATCAACGCCCGACTCCTGCCTGCAGTTCTGTCCCAGGGCTGAGGCTCCTATGCGTCTGCGGTCCTCCTCCAGCCCACCCCAAGCCTCCTCCAACCGCTGCCCCACTCCAGAGAGTGGAGATGGACAGACGACATTTGTTCAAGCTGCAGCGTGTCCAGCCGCCTCGTCCTCACGGTTAAAGTGCGCAGCCCTCCTTGCTCACTCACATGGTGTGAGCCAGCAAGAGAAACGCCGGGAGTCCATGCGGCAGGAGAGGGGAAAAGCGGCCCTCAGTCCCCAGCCAGGGCTCCCGGGGCTTCTTCCCACCTCGTGGGCAGTAGGGCCTGCTGGACCCCACACCCCTCTGTTCTGAGCGGCAATGGACTAGAAACGAAAATGGCAGCGAATGGGACAGGACAGGACAGCCTAGCAAAGTGCAGAGCAGGAGCCCTCTACACGCAAACCTTCAATCTGAGAACTTTCAAAGATGCTAACATGCATCTTGTTCCAGCAAGGAACCTGAACCCGGGCCGTCCGTGGTGGGCCCGAGAGAGACGCCTGCTGGCCCTCCGTCTCCTGTCGCTGGTGACCACCTCCCACCTGCTCGCCCTCGTCCAGGCGGCAACTCCTCCTGCCTGTTCGCTGGATGCCAGCCCGAGGGCCCGCTGGTGTGCTGTGCTACCGTACGCTTCAAGGCACTGTACTGCGAGATTAAAAAGGTCTTCTTTATCTTTGTTTTTCATGTATTATTTGTGTGAAAAGCACTGTAATCCTATTACAATACTGTACAGAATATAGCCAATTGCATTAGTTGGGTACCGAGGCTAACTTTGGTGGACTTAGGAACAAACTGGGCTCACAAACGTGCTCTCAGAATAGAACTTGTTCCTACGTAGGGGACAGCGCGTACACCAGAGCAGAGGAGATGGAATGCAATGGAATGGAAGCACAGGATGAGAAGGAAACTCCAGAGTCATCTCAGCCTTCCCCGGGGGCTGTCCACCGCACAGGGAGGCCAGCAAGGAGGGTGCTGGGCTCCACTCTGCACGGGGACCGTGGGGACACTGACCAGGCTGTCTGTCAGCAGGCATGGGGGCCCTCCTCTCACTCCTTGTGCTGGGACTGGGGTGCCGGAAGCCTGTCAACTGACGAGCTTCCACCTGTACCCGGAGGCCTACAGGGGGCAACTTGCAGTCACTCAAGCCCCCGCCTCTCCAGGGCTGGGAAACCACGCCCGTAGAAACCAGCCCCCAGAGCTGTGTCCACAGGCGGCTCCAGCCCGGGACTCCCTCCCCGACCCGCTCCCGCTCTCACCTGCACCAGGACGTACTGACACTCCCCTGGGAACAGGTACTTGAGCCCGTCGAAGGTGAGGTAGTGAGCCAGGCCCAGCGAGGCGCACCTGGCGTCACACACGTGGCCCGTGCAGTTCCACTTCCGGTCCCGACAGACACTGGGGATGGGAGGCGGGGGTGAGGGTGGGGCCTTCGGATGTCAGGGCTGGTCCACTGGTCCAGCATGGGGGGACAGCGAGGGCAGCGAGGGCTCCGCCCACCCCCAGGAGGCCGCAGGGGTTGCCGGTGGGGCAGCTAGGGGGTCCTTGAGTCACGAAGAACCGACAAATTTCTAGAAAAACGGTCCCAGGAGGAGAGGGAAGCCAAGTTTCCTCCCATCACAGGGGGAAACGGACAAAGAGCCTTGGCTGGCAGAGGTCACTGCCTGCTTGGAACATGCTGAAGCCAAGCCTCCCTGGACATCGTCTGGGAGGGGCCGCCGGGTCTCTACAGAGCAGACCCCAAAGTCGAGAGCCTCTCTGAGGCTAAGGGAACACACAGTAGAGCAGGCAATTGCTGAGTCAGGGAAATGTCGACCAGCCGTGAACGTCTGCCGGGAGACGCTCTGTGTGGCAGCCATCTGTGTGAACCCACAGCGACTTACGGGCTGCCCACCCCGGACCAGAGCCGACATCAGGAAGCCTGCTCTGGGCATCAGCCGTGGGAAGCTCAGCCTCCAGCCGCTGACAGCGAGCCCCTTCCCGATTGGCCCCATGGTCTTTCCCGAAAGTCAGGCATAGCCCCAGAGAAAGGCAGGGTGATGAGCAGAGTCAGGGGCTGGGAGAAGGGCGGTCCCTTTCCAAGCAAGCACACTGGCAACATGCCTCTGCGGGGGCCAGGACGAGGCCAGAGAAGGAGCCCCAGCCTGGTGCCCTGGGGCGGCTTGGTCACCTGTGCACTGATGGACATGATTCTTATCTTTCCCAGGCCCCTCTCCCTGCGAGAAAACGCTGCTCTCCAGAGACCATCACCCAGGGTGAGCCAACGGGATGATCAAGAGTCTCCCATTTGACAGATGGAGAAACAGAGGCACAGGGAAAAGGAAAGGGGCAGCCATGTTTCTATGGGTGGTGGCGGATAGGTGCCAGAGCCCCCACCCCCGACCTGCCCCCAGTGCCCCCGGGTCCCCTCCCAGCCTCACCAGAGACCCCAGCCTGCACCCAGTGCCCCCGGGTCCTCTCCTATCATCACCAGAGCCCCCCACCTGCCCCCAGGGCCCCTGGGGCCCCTCCCGGCCTCACCAGGTGTTGCAGTCCACCTTCACCGTGTCTCCGGGGGCATACTCTCTGCCCTGATGGAAACAGGGGCACCTCTCCAGGGCCACACACCTGTTTTCGTGCCGGACCTGAGGAAAGCCATCCAAAAGTCTTGAGGCTGCAGTGAGGGAAGACAGCGGCGAGAGGAGCCGGGGAGCCCACATCCAACCCGGGGCTGGAGACCTGGCTCCAGTCCACGCTGGTCCTCTCAGCTCAGCGGAAGGCACTCCGACCCCGCTGCCCTCATACGCTGCTGGGGCAGGAGCCCTGGGACCCAGTGGAGACCCTGGTAACACCTGCCCCTTTACCCCTGCGGCTCCTGAGACCCAGTAATTCCTCCAGGGGATTCCTCAGAAGGGAACAGCGTGTGGGCACAGATTGATGTGCAATCATGTATCAGTCCAAAAAACAATGGCAGCAATGAAGTGTTCAATAGGAAAATGATTAAGCCCAAAACCCCAGGACCCCACCCCGGACCAGAGCCGACATCAGGAAGCCTGCTCTGGGCATCAGCCGTGGGAAGCTCAGCCTCCAGCCGCTGACAGCGAGCCCCTTCCGATTGGCCCCATGGTCTTTCCCGAAAGTCAGGCATAGCCCCAGAGAAAGGCAGGGTGATGAGCAGAGTCAGGGGCTGGGAGAAGGCGGTCCCTTTCCAAGCAAGCACACTGGCAACATGCCTCTGCGGGGGCCAGGACGAGGCCAGAGAAGGAGCCCCAGCCTGGTGCCCTGGGGCGGCTTGGTCACCTGTGCACTGATGGACATGATTCTTATCTTTCCCAGGCCCCTCTCCCTGCGAGAAAACGCTGCTCTCCAGAGACCATCACCCAGGGTGAGCCAACGGGATGATCAAGAGTCTCCCATTTGACAGATGGAGAAACAGAGGCACAGGGAAAAGGAAAGGGGCAGCCATGTTTCTATGGGTGGTGGCGGATAGGTGCCAGAGCCCCCACCCCCGACCTGCCCCCAGTGCCCCGGGTCCCCTCCCAGCCTCACCAGAGCCCCCCACCTGCCCCCAGTGCCCCCGGGTCCCCTCCTGACCTCACCAGAGCCCCCCACCTGCCCCCAGTGCCCCTGGGTCCCCTCCCGGCCTCACCAGGTGTTGCAGTCCACCTTCACCGTGTCTCCGGGGGCATACTCTCTGCCCTGATGGAAACAGGGGCACCTCTCCAGGGCCACACACCTGTTTTCGTGCCGGACCTGAGGAAAGCCATCCAAAAGTCTTGAGGCTGCAGTGAGGGAAGACAGCGCGGCGAGAGGAGCCGGGGGAGCCCACATCCAACCCGGGGCTGGAGACCTGGCTCCAGTCCACGCTGGTCCTCTCAGCTCAGCGGAAGGCACTCCGACCCCCGCTGCCCTCATACGCTGCTGGGGGCAGGAGCCCTGGGACCCGGTGGAGACCCTGGTAACACCTGCCCCTTGACCCCTGCGGCTCCTGAGACCCAGTAATTCCTCCAGGGGATTCCTCAGAAGGGAACAGCGTGTGGGCACAGATTGATGTGCAATCATGTATCAGTCCAAAAAACAATGGCAGCAATGAAGTGTTCAATAGGAAAATGATTAAGCCCATTGAAGAAATCTCCAGGCGACGATGTCCAATGGAAATATTAAAATTTTAAAATTTTGAAAACTACTTATTCTGTGAAAACAAGAGAGAAATAACTATACACACATATAGTCTCAATTAGGATAAAAACAATGAAGTGGGGAAAAATCAGCTGTGTTACTTTTCTCTGAAAAAGCCCTTCTTCCCTCCACACTGACCCACATGAGGCAAAACAAAAAAAGGCTTTGCTTTCCAACAACTGTGCTGTGCCCTGTCTGCCAATACCTCCCGCTCAGGGCATGTTCACTACCCAGAAAGAGCTAGATGAAGTAACTCACACTAAAGCGTGAGTGACTTCCTATGACAATTTATACCGTACGCTTTTTTAAAGTTCTGTTCTGCTAACCAAACTAAATACATACCTATGATATTTTAGTCAACCTGATGAGGTGACAAGTTGTAGGACATGTATCAGATAGCTTTGAGACAGCCCCCCAGGAGGGCTTTCTGGAACCTTTTAGGATTCCATCTTACAGGATTTGCAATGTACTATGGGAGGTCCTCTGCAGATGGGCCCCTGAGCCCAAGCTCTAGCTTGGAAAGGAGGAAAGGGAATGGAGATATAAATCAGGAGATTGGGACTGACACATACACCCCACTATACAGAACTAATAAAAAACTAGTGCACCACCCACAGAGCTCTCCTCGGTACTCTGTAATGACCTATATGAGAAAAGAATCTAAGGAAGAGTGGATACACGTGGAACTGATTCACTCTCTTGTGCAGGAGAAATGAATACAACATTGTAAATCAACTATATACTAATAAAAATTAATTTAAAACAATACAAACCCAAAAAAAGCAGCATCAAAGTTTTTTCAGGCTTCCCAGTGGGCCAGTGAGAAGACTGGGCCTCAAAGCATCAGGGAAATGAACTCCCTTTGCAGCTGCCGAGAGGTTCCGGATACCGGAGAACTGGGACCCAGTGGAGACCCTGGTAACACCTGCCCCTTGACCCCTGCGGCTCCTGAGACCCAGTAATTCCTCCAGGGGATTCCTCAGAAGGGAACAGCGTGTGGGCACAGATTGATGTGCAATCATGTATCAGTCCAAAAAACAATGGCAGCAATGAAGTGTTCAATAGGAAAATGATTAAGCCCATTGAAGAAATCTCCAGGCGACGATGTCCAATGGAAATATTAAAATTTTAAAATTTTGAAAACTACTTATTCTGTGAAAACAAGAGAGAAATAACTATACACACATATAGTCTCAATTAGGATAAAAACAATGAAGTGGGGAAAAATCAGCTGTGTTACTTTTCTCTGAAAAAGCCCTTCTTCCCTCCACACTGACCCACATGAGGCAAAACAAAAAAAGGCTTTGCTTTCCAACAACTGTGCTGTGCCCTGTCTGCCAATACCTCCCGCTCAGGGCATGTTCACTACCCAGAAAGAGCTAGATGAAGTAACTCACACTAAAGCGTGAGTGACTTCCTATGACAATTTATACCGTACGCTTTTTTAAAGTTCTGTTCTGCTAACCAAACTAAATACATACCTATGATATTTTAGTCAACCTGATGAGGTGACAAGTTGTAGGACATGTATCAGATAGCTTTGAGACAGCCCCCCAGGAGGGCTTTCTGGAACCTTTTAGGATTCCATCTTACAGGATTTGCAATGTACTATGGGAGGTCCTCTGCAGATGGGCCCCTGAGCCCAAGCTCTAGCTTGGAAAGGAGGAAAGGGAATGGAGATATAAATCAGGAGATTGGGACTGACACATACACCCCACTATACAGAACTAATAAAAAACTAGTGCACCACCCACAGAGCTCTCCTCGGTACTCTGTAATGACCTATATGAGAAAAGAATCTAAGGAAGAGTGGATACACGTGGAACTGATTCACTCTCTTGTGCAGGAGAAATGAATACAACATTGTAAATCAACTATATACTAATAAAAATTAATTTAAAACAATACAAACCCAAAAAAAGCAGCATCAAAGTTTTTTCAGGCTTCCCAGTGGGCCAGTGAGAAGACTGGGCCTCAAAGCATCAGGGAAATGAACTCCCTTTGCAGCTGCCGAGAGGTTCCGGATACCCGGAGAACTGGGGACCGGTCTGGAAAGTGTGACCACTAGACCTGAGAGGGGAAGTGAGCGTCTCACAGACAGTGGTATGGCACCAGCGTCTGGGAGTCAGGAGGCCAGGGCTTCCACTACACAGTGTATCCTTGAATGGGTCCGGGTCCTTTCTCCTTGCAGTCTCCTCTCCCGCTGTGTGGCTGCGTGTGAGCCTTTGGGAGCTGCCTGGAGACTATTACAGCCCCGGCTGAAGGGCATGAGCCACGCATGGGACTGTGCTTTGCTGCCACCTCGTGGTGGAATCAGGTAATAGTCTAATTTAAACTCGGGTGGTCTGCTCAAGAAAATGAACTGTAGAAACAGACTGGGGACTTTTCTAGAACTACCTCATAATGCTGAACCTTCATAGGGAAAAAAGGTCACTGAAAGCGTCTCTGAGGCTGCCTATCTTTTGAATGGTGTCCCTCTTTCTGCCAGTGTCTTCCCTCCTGTTCAGAGCATTTCTCCTCCAGGCGCAAGAAGGGAGAGTCAAAAGGCCCTCAAAAAAACTCTGAGGGCTTCCCTGATGGTCCAGTGGGTAAGGACACCGCCTTGCAGTGCAAGGGGCGCCGGTTCGATTCCTGGCCTGGGAGGATTCCACGTGCCGCGGAGCGGCTAGACCGATGTGCCCAACTATGGTGCTGAAGCTCTGGAGTGCATGCACCCAGAGCGGGTGCTCTGTGACGAGAGAGGCCACTGAGATGGGAGGCCCACACGGGCCAAAGAACAAATATAAATAAATGAAAGACCAATAGAAGTGGGCAAAAAAAAAAACCTCCGTAAGTTTTCCTTCCAGGTTCCTATTTTTTGTCTGTTTTCCCCCTACTTTATACCTTCTCCTGCTAATGCACCAAACAACACCTTCCGGGCTGGAGGTGTTCCCTGGCCAATCTCTAGCTCCGCATTAGAAGAGAGAGTTCTAGAATCCTCGGAGCCTAAGACACAGGGGAGCACCCAGGGAGAATGGACAACTGCTAGCCTGTCCAGCTCGTAGGAGGGTCAGAGGGAGAGCCAGAGCCCTTCTGCCCTACACACCCTCCAGTCTTCGGACTTCCAGAGGACGCTGGCTGTGGGTCAGCGCGCCCTCTACAGGACATCGGCAGCTATGACGGCCCCAGACACTGCCGCGCCAGCCAAGACTTAGGCACAGGAGCGCCATCCTGCCACCCCCCCAGCTGCCAGTGTGGCCTCACAACCACTGCCCCAGTCCTCACCACTCATGCTGGGGTGGGGGAACTGGAGTCAAAGAAAGGAGTGGACTTGGAAGAGAAACATCAGAAGTTGCATCCCTGAGGGAGGCGGGAAGAGCCTGTATAGAATCAATACACAAATGCTTCCAGGTTAGACCTGGGAGGGCGCTCACGGGACTGGGTGTGCTCAGGCCCCTGCTGCCACCAGGAGGCCGGAAGAGCCGGTCACAGACCAGCAGCCGAGGCGCCAGGAGGGCCCCCGGAAGCGGAAGCGCTGGAGAGGGTGCATGCAGTCCCAGCCCCAGAGGGTGTGAGGAGCTGGCGCAGACCCCACGGCCGGCTCCACGGACAGGGAACGCCAGGCTCGGTGCGGGGAAGGGGCTGGTGGACTCAGAGCTTGCTGATAAGAGAGTTATCCACACAGATGCAAGTCACATACAAACATGTGTGCATGTGTGTGCACATGTGCACGTGCATGTGTGTCTTCTCATCTTCATAAACCAGGAGCGCAGGCCTCGGTAAAAGTCTAGAGGAAAGGCCTGTTTGCACTTCAAAGCATTCTCTGGAAATTCTCGCCTTGCTCCCTAGGGCCCTGTGAAGTTCTTGTGTCTCTGTCGGCTCTCACGATTCACCCGACTCTCCCATCAGCTCCCTCCCGCCTTCAGAGGCTGACTTGGCCACAAAGGACCGGCCCACGGCCCGCACCACCGCGTGGCCCCACGGCCGTCCTCGTGCAGCTCTGGCTTCCTCCTCTCTGGCCCCGCAGCCCGCCTCCCTGCCCGCAGGACCCCGGCAGGCGGCCTCCCTGCTGAGACGCGGGCTCTCACCATGCCCGGGGGGCAGAGGCAGCCGGACACGCAGCCCGTGCTCATGCACTCCAAGTCGTAATTCTGGCAGGTCTTGGCGCATTCGAGCCCCTCGGCCCTTGGGTTGTCAGCAGGACACACCAGCTTGACCATGGGGGCCCGGCAGGAAAGGCTCCTTTTGCCTGGGGTTCAGGAAGGCCACAGATCAGCGAAGGGGCGACGAAGTCTTCCATCCACCCTGTCTTTCATCTGCTGTGTGCGTCACTCCACCCCGGAGGCTCAGGCTGCCCACGCCCCAGGACAGGGCACCGCTGGACCTCCAGCCCGGCCCCAGGTGGCAGCCTCATCTCCTCATCTGACCTCTACCTACACCGAACTCAACATCCATCTGACAGCCTGTGGTCCTACCAGAGTTGCCCCTGGGGAGGCGGGAGGCCTCCAAAAAGCCCCAGGGGACTGGGTGTGCTCAGGCCCCTGCTGCCACCAGGAGGCCGGAAGAGCCGGTCACAGACCAGCAGCCGAGGCGCCAGGAGGGCCCCCGGAAGCGGAAGCGCTGGAGAGGGTGCATGCAGTCCCAGCCCCAGAGGGTGTGAGGAGCTGGCGCAGACCCCACGGCCGGCTCCACGGACAGGGAACGCCAGGCTCGGTGCGGGGAAGGGGCTGGTGGACTCAGAGCTTGCTGATAAGAGAGTTATCCACACAGATGCAAGTCACATACAAACATGTGTGCATGTGTGTGCACATGTGCACGTGCATGTGTGTCTTCTCATCTTCATAAACCAGGAGCGCAGGCCTCGGTAAAAGTCTAGAGGAAAGGCCTGTTTGCACTTCAAAGCATTCTCTGGAAATTCTCGCCTTGCTCCCTAGGGCCCTGTGAAGTTCTTGTGTCTCTGTCGGCTCTCACGATTCACCCGACTCTCCCATCAGCTCCCTCCCGCCTTCAGAGGCTGACTTGGCCACAAAGGACCGGCCCACGGCCCGCACCACCGCGTGGCCCCACGGCCGTCCTCGTGCAGCTCTGGCTTCCTCCTCTCTGGCCCCGCAGCCCGCCTCCCTGCCCGCAGGACCCCGGCAGGCGGCCTCCCTGCTGAGACGCGGGCTCTCACCATGCCCGGGGGGCAGAGGCAGCCGGACACGCAGCCCGTGCTCATGCACTCCAAGTCGTAATTCTGGCAGGTCTTGGCGCATTCGAGCCCCTCGGCCCTTGGGTTGTCAGCAGGACACACCAGCTTGATCATGGGGGCCCGGCAGGAAAGGCTCCTTTTGCCTGGGGTTCAGGAAGGCCACAGATCAGCGAAGGGGCGACGAAGTCTTCCATCCACCCTGTCTTTCATCTGCTGTGTGCGTCACTCCACCCCGGAGGCTCAGGCTGCCCACGCCCCAGGACAGGGCACCGCTGGACCTCCAGCCCGGCCCCAGGTGGCAGCCTCATCTCCTCATCTGACCTCTACCTACACCGAACTCAACATCCATCTGACAGCCTGTGGTCCTCACCCACCCCAAGCCAGCTGTGGCCCACTGCACTGGACCAGGATGCCCTGCAGAGACGCCAGAGCCAGGCTTTAGAGGTACCTGAGCTTAGATGCCAAAGATGAACCTCTGCCCCAACACAGCCATTCCTAAAATTAGTGTAATCATAAGAACTTTTAGGGGGCTCGGCTCACAGGCCCTCCTCTGCCCACCCCTGGCCGTCCCAGCCACTCTCTTTACACCCGTAACACCCCATCCCTGGACCCTGCTACCTGCCCCTCCCCCAGGCCTGGGCCTGTCACTCTCACCAATCCGCGCCTGCCAGTACCATCTGAGGCTGCGTGTGTTTTACATTGTTGTGGATTGCTGACACCCACCCCACCCACAGGCCAAAACATCCACTCCATGAAGGCAGGGGCTTCTATACTTTGTTCGCAAATATGTTTCCTGGCAGCTGGTAGGTATCGCTGCCTGATTGAGTAAATCATGGCAAGAGATGACTGATGCAGCACCTGTCTTTCCAAAACCCTGACTGATACTCTGATCGGCATTTGTATCTTACCTACTCCACATTTACTTTCTCTCCTGCCTAAGAAAGTCAGAATTTCCAGTCTCATTTTAATATGGAAACATCTGTTTGGAAACTAAAACCCTAAGAGGTTAAATACCTTTTCCAAAACGCACAAAATTCTAAGAGTTTCCTGACTGAGAAAAGATACCTTCAAGTGACTAGGCTAGAAGACTCTGGCCAAGAGAGGCATGGAAGACAGACCAAAGAGGCAGGGGGCAGCAGACAGGGGTGAAGGGTGTGGAGGTGCTACCATGAGAGAGAGCGGGAGGAAGAAATAGGCAGAGGGACGCACTAACCTGGGGTCTGCTATGGAGTGAATGCTTGTGTCCCCCAAGTTCACATACTGAATTCCTAACCCTCAGAGGTAAGGAGGTTAAGAGGCAAGGGCTGGGGGAGGTGATTGGTCATGAGGGTGGAGCCCTCATGAATGGCACTAGCACCCTTAGGAGGTCCTGACAGCTCACCAGAGAGACCCCTGTGTTTCCGATCCTGCCCCAGCTCCAGGCTGAGACGCTCCCCAATCAGCCACCCACACAGAGGGTGAGGGCAGATTTCCTACCAGGGCCCTTGGGAAACCAATGTAGGGACAGAGCTGAGTCAGAGGCAGGGGTCTGGGGGAAAGAGGCAGAAAGAAGAGGTCAAGCTGGAGGCTGAAAATAGCCCGTGCAAGACAGTGTATTCAAAAGCAGAGACATCACTTTGCTGACAAAGGTCTGTATAGTCAAAGCTATGGTCTTCCCAGTAGTCATGTATGGATGCGAGAGCTGGACCATAAAGAAGGCTGAGCGCTGAAAATGTGATGTTTTCAAACTGTGATGCTGGAGAAGCCTCTTGAGAGTCCCTTGGACAGCAAAGAGATCAAACCAGTCAACCCGAAAGGAAATCAACTCTGAATAGTCTTTGGAAGGACTGATGCTGAAGCTCCAATATTTTGGTCACCTGATGTGAAGAGCCAACCTCGGGCTGGGGAAATCGAACGTTCGCAAATATGTTTCCTGGCAGCTGGTAGGTATCGCTGCCTGATTGAGTAAATCATGGCAAGAGATGACTGATGCAGCACCTGTCTTTCCAAAACCCTGACTGATACTCTGATCGGCATTTGTATCTTACCTACTCCACATTTACTTTCTCTCCTGCCTAAGAAAGTCAGAATTTCCAGTCTCATTTTAATATGGAAACATCTGTTTGGAAACTAAAACCCTAAGAGGTTAAATACCTTTTCCAAAACGCACAAAATTCTAAGAGTTTCCTGACTGAGAAAAGATACCTTCAAGTGACTAGGCTAGAAGACTCTGGCCAAGAGAGGCATGGAAGACAGACCAAAGAGGCAGGGGGCAGCAGACAGGGGTGAAGGGTGTGGAGGTGCTACCATGAGAGAGAGCGGGAGGAAGAAATAGGCAGAGGGACGCACTAACCTGGGGTCTGCTATGGAGTGAATGCTTGTGTCCCCCAAGTTCACATACTGAATTCCTAACCCTCAGAGGTAAGGAGGTTAAGAGGCAAGGGCTGGGGGAGGTGATTGGTCATGAGGGTGGAGCCCTCATGAATGGCACTAGCACCCTTAGGAGGTCCTGACAGCTCACCAGAGAGACCCCTGTGTTTCCGATCCTGCCCCAGCTCCAGGCTGAGACGCTCCCCAATCAGCCACCCACACAGAGGGTGAGGGCAGATTTCCTACCAGGGCCCTTGGGAAACCAATGTAGGGACAGAGCTGAGTCAGAGGCAGGGGTCTGGGGGAAAGAGGCAGAAAGAAGAGGTCAAGCTGGAGGCTGAAAATAGCCCGTGCAAGACAGTGTATTCAAAAGCAGAGACATCACTTTGCTGACAAAGGTCTGTATAGTCAAAGCTATGGTCTTCCCAGTAGTCATGTATGGATGCGAGAGCTGGACCATAAAGAAGGCTGAGCGCTGAAAATGTGATGTTTTCAAACTGTGATGCTGGAGAAGCCTCTTGAGAGTCCCTTGGACAGCAAAGAGATCAAACCAGTCAACCCGAAAGGAAATCAACTCTGAATAGTCTTTGGAAGGACTGATGCTGAAGCTCCAATATTTTGGTCACCTGATGTGAAGAGCCAACTCACTGGAAAAGACTGGGACGCTGGGAAAGGTGGAAGGCACCAAGAGAAGGAGACGGCAGAGGACAAGCTGGCTGAATGGTGTCACCAACTCAATGGACAAGAATTTGAGCAAACTCCCAGAGATGATGGAGGACAGAGGAACCTGGCACGCTGCAGTCCATGGGATCGCAAAGACTCCCACACGACTTGGTGACTGAACACCAATACAGTTTGCCTAAAGGTATCCCACGCCCTCATCCTAGGAGGGTCCTTTCTAAGCAAGGATGACAATCCATCTGGAAGCCCATGAGGCCCCTGCTCCATAAATATGAACGTGGTCCCACCAGCCCCGGGTCAGCCTCTTCTCTCGCCTGTGTCTCACCCTAAATAGCACAGCATCAGTGAGGGCCTTCACACCCATGTACCAGGTGCAAACTCCCCTCTCTCAAATCCATCTGAGAAGCTTTCTAAAGAGGTGTCCAGGTCAGCATGTCCCTCAGCAGAGAGAGGCCAGTGGAGGACGGTGGTGCGGACCACAGTCAAGGTAGCCAACGCACCCACAGCTGCTTCCTGGGTTACGGTCCCCGTAGGCAAAGGAGAGACCTGGCTAGTCCATCCTGCACGCAACTCAGTCTTTTCCCATTGCAAAATCCAGCTCTTCCTGCCTCCATAACTGGGATATCCACATGCCGAGGCCTGGAGGTCACCCACTCAGACACATGCCTGAGGCAGCTAGCTCCCTGGCCCACCCCGTCCGGGCAGGCGGAGGCGGTACTCACTGCGGTGGGACAGGGGGCTGCTGAGGACCGGGGCGGGCAACAGGCTCCCTGGGGCTCCGCTCGTGGAGCAGTGCATGAAGCCATCTTCGCAGTAGCTGCAGAGACAAAGGCCACAGCCTCGCTTAGAAGGACTCCCCACCTCCCACAAGGTGCTCTGTCCCATAACCCACCCGAAATGCAGCTGTGCAGCACGCTACAAAACAAAGGGGCCACCAGGGCCGTCTGACTGCCCAGCTCAACAGTGAAGACCGAGGAAATCTGAATAGTCTTTGGAAGGACTGACAAGCTCCAATATTTTGGTCACCTGATGTGAAGAGCCAACTCACTGGAAAAGACTGGGACGCTGGGAAAGGTGGAAGGCACCAAGAGAAGGAGACGGCAGAGGACAAGCTGGCTGAATGGTGTCACCAACTCAATGGACAAGAATTTGAGCAAACTCCCAGAGATGATGGAGGACAGAGGAACCTGGCACGCTGCAGTCCATGGGATCGCAAAGACTCCTACACGACTTGGTGACTGAACACCAATACAGTTTGCCTAAAGGTATCCCACGCCCTCATCCTAGGAGGGTCCTTTCTAAGCAAGGATGACAATCCATCTGGAAGCCCATGAGGCCCCTGCTCCATAAATATGAACGTGGTCCCACCAGCCCCGGGTCAGCCTCTTCTCTCGCCTGTGTCTCACCCTAAATAGCACAGCATCAGTGAGGGCCTTCACACCCATGTACCAGGTGCAAACTCCCCTCTCTCAAATCCATCTGAGAAGCTTTCTAAAGAGGTGTCCAGGTCAGCATGTCCCTCAGCAGAGAGAGGCCAGTGGAGGACGGTGGTGCGGACCACAGTCAAGGTAGCCAACGCACCCACAGCTGCTTCCTGGGTTACGGTCCCCGTAGGCAAAGGAGAGACCTGGCTAGTCCATCCTGCACGCAACTCAGTCTTTTCCCATTGCAAAATCCAGCTCTTCCTGCCTCCATAACTGGGATATCCACATGCCGAGGCCTGGAGGTCACCCACTCAGACACATGCCTGAGGCAGCTAGCTCCCTGGCCCACCCCGTCCGGGCAGGCGGAGGCGGTACTCACTGCGGTGGGACAGGGGGCTGCTGAGGACCGGGGCGGGCAACAGGCTCCCTGGGGCTCCGCTCGTGGAGCAGTGCATGAAGCCATCTTCGCAGTAGCTGCAGAGACAAAGGCCACAGCCTCGCTTAGAAGGACTCCCCACCTCCCACAAGGTGCTCTGTCCCATAACCCACCCGAAATGCAGCTGTGCAGCACGCTACAAAACAAAGGGGCCACCAGGGCCGTCTGACTGCCCAGCTCAACAGCCCCTTCTCCACGTCACATGAAGAGCTCAAGGCCCCCTGGGTGCCAGCCACTTGCTGGGTGTCTCGGGAAACTGATCATGTCTCTAAGCCTCGAATTTCTGGTGAAAAAGAGTCCTGCCTGCCTAACACAGTCATTTTGAAGTCCCGGGGAGGAACACCTTGATTATTACAGCCCCATTGTTCAATTGTGTCCGACCCTTTGTGACCCCATGGACTGTAGCCCACCAGGCTCCTCTGTCCATGGGATTCTCCAGGAAAGAATATCGGAGTGGGTAGCCATTCCCTTTTCCAGGGCGTCTTCCCTAGCCAGGGATCAAACCTGGGTCTCCTGCACTGCTGGCAGATTTTTTATCATCTGAGTCACCAGGGAAACCCAGACGGTGAGTAAAGGATCAACTGGAAAAGTGCAAAGAAGAATCTGGGGGGTGATGAAAACATTCTGTATCTTGAGTGTGGCAGTAGTTACACAATGGACACATTTGTAAAAAGTCACAGTTCTGTATACATACACGGGGAAATTTTCTTGTGTGAGAATTCTATAAACAATAAATAAAATGTTAAAATTTATTTTTAATCAGAATGGCAAAGTGGTCATCATCAGGGAAGCCGGGGCTGGCGCCATTACAGCTCCTGACCCTAGTCTCCCCACTTTGATGTCTGAAATCTTCCATCACCGGGACATTTCAGCTGGTTTCCCTCGTAGACCGTCAGCTTCTCTGGGGGCCCACCCTGTGCCTGGTCCATCTTTAGGTCACCTCCCACCCAGTGCCCAGGAGGTGTTTATAAATGTAGTTACAAACTTCCTCTGTGCCCGTGACTGCTCCGCTAACAGGACCGAGGGCCTGGGGGAAGGACGTCAGGGAGCAGGTGTGACCTGGGGGTTTTTTTTCAAGAAAAGCATGAAGCAAGTGGGTTCAGCGAGGCGCCCTGGAGGCGACGCTGCTAGGGTCCCTGTTCTTCTGGCTCAAATTCTTTGGTCCAAGAACACTGACGGGAGTCAGGAGGGCGGGTGAAGGGAGCATCCCATCTCCTGCCCTGGAAAGGGGAACCTGAGGCCTCGTGCAGGGAAGCCGGGCTCCACCAGTGACCACAGCCTTACTGTCCCTGACTTCCTCCCACCACCAGCCTGACGCTCCAAGGCCCGGCACAAGAAGGAAGTCAAAAGACCTGGGGACCCTCCAGCTTAGCTCCCCACGCGCTGTGCAGCGCTAGGCGGGCACTTCCTGCCTTCAGCCTCAGTGTGCCCATCTATGAAACGGAGGACTTGGAGGACCATTTCCTGGCCCTGCCGTTCCCAAGGTCCCTGTCCCGCTGCTCGACTCACCACATGGTGTGATGGTCCGAGAAGACGTCTCCGGGCTGGAAGACCTCACCGTCGTAGTAGCAGGGGCACCGGGCCTTGGGCACGCAGGACCCCGCCTCGTCCAGGAAGAGCCCCGGGGGGCAGAAGCAGCCCTCAAGACAGGCCTCGCTGCACTCCTCGTCCGGGTGTGAGAGGGAGCGGCAGGTGAGGTTGCAGGGGGTCCCACACTGCAGGTACACCTGGCTGTGTGGGCAGCTCAGGGCTAGGAGAGAGGGCGGGGGAAGGACAGACTCAGGGGAAACATTAGGATGACCAGGACCAGCAGTCCCACCCCTTGCCTCGGGGACCCCCAGTTATATCTACATGGTCACGACCTTCTCTCCCTACCATGAGCAAAAGTGTGTTTTTATGCTCACTAACACCTGTTCTTTGTTTTCTCTATTTTCCTGGCTGCACTACTGAGCATACAGGATCTTAGTTCCCCAAAGGAGATGGAACCTGCACCCTGCACTGGAAGGGAAGTCCCACACATGACCGTTCTAATTAGGGAGATACATGTCTTCCCCTCTGTTTAACCAGAACAGTTGCTCCTAAGGGCTAAAGAATATTCCAGTAAACCCTCAGCATCCTGGAGGACTGGCCCAAATGAGGAAATCCCTTAGATGCTATCCAGAGATAATGCACAGTGTCAGTGGACCACCAAAGTGATAGGGACAGAGTGAAGAGGCGAAACAGTTAAACAGTTAACCCCACTAGGGAATGGTAAGCTGAAAAAATACAAGAGGCCCCTATAAGTAAACGATGACTCAAGAAAGCAGGTTTGGGGCTTCCCTGGTGGTCCAGTGGGTAAAGACACCACCTTGCAGTGCAAGGGGCACTGATTCGATCCCTGGCCTGGGAGGATCCCACACGCCGCGGAGTGGCTGGACCCAACTACCGAGCCAGAGCTTTGGAGCGCGTGTGCTCAGAGCCGGTGCTCTGTGACGAGAGAGGCCACTGCAATGGGACGCCCGCGCAAGCCAAAGAACAAGGATGGATGAAAATAAATAAATGAAAGATCAATAGAAGTGGCCAGGAAAGAAAAAAAAAGAAGAAGAAAGCATGTTTACTTAACCACAGAACCAAGCAGGCTTGCTTAGCAACAAAACTATGGGACAGAAGCACAAGACAGGCCCCCCAAAAAGGAAACATGGGTGGCCTGAGCCCCACACCCTGGCCAGTGAACTCAGTAGGTTATTGATCCCTAGGACATGCTCTCTGAACACATCAAAACAGTGCTTTGGGGGAAAAAAAAAAAAAACAGTGCTGTGTGGACCCAACTTGACCAGGTAGGCTCAAGAAAACTCCCCCACCTAACCTGGAGGAGTTGATGATGGAAGCCTAAGAGACAGAGAAGGTCTTCTCCCCCTCCCCACTTCTACTTTGATTATAAACCTGTAGCCCATTTAGTTCTCCAGGCATGGCATTTCTTGCCCACTTGCTTATAAAGCCTTCTAATGAATCACATCTAATCTACCACTCTGCCCTCACTGAATCCTTTTCTGTGCTGAGACGTGAACAGCTGCTGGAGCTCTGTGTAGTCCCGGAAAGGACACCAACAGGTTCAAACGCCTGTTCACAAATACCACCTGTTCCAATTAGGGAGATACATGTCTTCCCCTCTGTTTAACCAGAACAGTTGCTCCTAAGGGCTAAAGAATATTCCAGTAAACCCTCAGCATCCTGGAGGACTGGCCCAAATGAGGAAATCCCTTAGATGCTATCCAGAGATAATGCACAGTGTCAGTGGACCACCAAAGTGATAGGGACAGAGTGAAGAGGCGAAACAGTTAAACAGTTAACCCCACTAGGGAATGGTAAGCTGAAAAAATACAAGAGGCCCCTATAAGTAAACGATGACTCAAGAAAGCAGGTTTGGGGCTTCCCTGGTGGTCCAGTGGGTAAAGACACCACCTTGCAGTGCAAGGGGCACTGATTCGATCCCTGGCCTGGGAGGATCCCACACGCCGCGGAGTGGCTGGACCCAACTACCGAGCCAGAGCTTTGGAGCGCGTGTGCTCAGAGCCGGTGCTCTGTGACGAGAGAGGCCACTGCAATGGGACGCCCGCGCAAGCCAAAGAACAAGGATGGATGAAAATAAATAAATGAAAGATCAATAGAAGTGGCCAGGAAAGAAAAAAAAAAAAGAAGAAAGCATGTTTACTTAACCACAGAACCAAGCAGGCTTGCTTAGCAACAAAACTATGGGACAGAAGCACAAGACAGGCCCCCCAAAAAGGAAACATGGGTGGCCTGAGCCCCACACCCTGGCCAGTGAACTCAGTAGGTTATTGATCCCTAGGACATGCTCTCTGCACACATCAAAACAGTGCTTTGGGGGGAAAAAAAAAAACCAGTGCTGTGTGGACCCAACTTGACCAGGTAGGCTCAAGAAAACTCCCCCACCTAACCTGGAGGAGTTGATGATGGAAGCCTAAGAGACAGAGAAGGTCTTCTCCCCCTCCCCACTTCTACTTTGATTATAAACCTGTAGCCCATTTAGTTCTCCAGGCATGGCATTTCTTGCCCACTTGCTTATAAAGCCTTCTAATGAATCACATCTAATCTACCACTCTGCCCTCACTGAATCCTTTTCTGTGCTGAGACGTGAACAGCTGCTGGAGCTCTGTGTAGTCCCGGAAAGGACACCAACAGGTTCAAACGCCTGTTCACAAATACCACCTGTTCCAAACCATGTCCCCCAATTTCTGAACAGCAAAGGTTATAAGGGTTTTGGAGTGTGAAGTGACATGCTTGAAGCAAGCTGCCAAGGAGGCCCCAGCCTCAGTTCTCCTGGCTGCTGGCCTGTGACCCCGTGACAGCCCAGGGATCGAGGGACAAGGGCACACGACACACATCTAAATCTTTGTTCCTTTTTGCCCTCGCTTTGTCTCTGCTACTTGTTTTCATGAGGTCACTTAAATTTAAATCACGCTTAAACTCATTTTTATAAAACTTGGCTCATTTGACCCCAAATAGTGACACGTGAAGAGCCCCTAAACCTGAACTTCCCTTCAAATATGTGACACAAACCCTTTTACTTTTTCTTGTAGTTCCTATTTTTCTCATTTCTGTAAGAACCACTGAGATGTTCATCTCCAATACATCTCCGTGCGTGTGGACATGCTAAGTTACTTCAGTCAAGTCCGACTCTTTTTGACCCACGGACTGCAGCCCTCCAGGCTCCTCTGTGCATGGATTCTCCAGGCAAGGATACTGGAGCAGGCTGCTGTGCCCCCTTCCAGGGGATCTTCCCGACCCAGGGATCAAACCCACGTCTCTTGCATTTCCTGCACTGGCAGGCAGTTCTTCACCTCTAGCACCACGTGGGAAGCCCAGCTACATCTACCTCACCCTCTCAATCAGTGTCCCCCAGAGCCTGTCCTCCTTCAGTACCTTCACTTGTACATCACTACTGTTGTTCCACCGTCAGAAACAGCCTTGTTTAAGGGCTGGTCAAGTACACCACCTGTGTGGACCCAACTTGACCAGGTAGGCTCAAGAAAACTCCCCCACCTAACCTGGAGGAGTTGATGATGGAAGCCTAAGAGACAGAGAAGGTCTTCTCCCCCTCCCCACTTCTACTTTGATTATAAACCTGTAGCCCATTTAGTTCTCCAGGCATGGCATTTCTTGCCCACTTGCTTATAAAGCCTTCTAATGAATCACATCTAATCTACCACTCTGCCCTCACTGAATCCTTTTCTGTGCTGAGACGTGAACAGCTGCTGGAGCTCTGTGTAGTCCCGGAAAGGACACCAACAGGTTCAAACGCCTGTTCACAAATACCACCTGTTCCAAACCATGTCCCCCAATTTCTGAACAGCAAAGGTTATAAGGGTTTTGGAGTGTGAAGTGACATGCTTGAAGCAAGCTGCCAAGGAGGCCCCAGCCTCAGTTCTCCTGGCTGCTGGCCTGTGACCCCGTGACAGCCCAGGGATCGAGGGACAAGGGCACACGACACACATCTAAATCTTTGTTCCTTTTTGCCCTCGCTTTGTCTCTGCTACTTGTTTTCATGAGGTCACTTAAATTTAAATCACGCTTAAACTCATTTTTATAAAACTTGGCTCATTTGACCCCAAATAGTGACACGTGAAGAGCCCCTAAACCTGAACTTCCCTTCAAATATGTGACACAAACCCTTTTACTTTTTCTTGTAGTTCCTATTTTTCTCATTTCTGTAAGAACCACTGAGATGTTCATCTCCAATACATCTCCGTGCGTGTGGACATGCTAAGTTACTTCAGTCAAGTCCGACTCTTTTTGACCCACGGACTGCAGCCCTCCAGGCTCCTCTGTGCATGGATTCTCCAGGCAAGGATACTGGAGCAGGCTGCTGTGCCCCCTTCCAGGGGATCTTCCCGACCCAGGGATCAAACCCACGTCTCTTGCATTTCCTGCACTGGCAGGCAGTTCTTCACCTCTAGCACCACGTGGGAAGCCCAGCTACATCTACCTCACCCTCTCAATCAGTGTCCCCCAGAGCCTGTCCTCCTTCAGTACCTTCACTTGTACATCACTACTGTTGTTCCACCGTCAGAAACAGCCTTGTTTAAGGGCTGGTCAAGTACACCACCTGCAGAAAGCTTTCCTTGGTGGCCCCTGCCTTAATCTAACTCAGCGTGTGCTCAGTCTGACAGGCACCTAGTAAGGACGGCAGTTTCCATCTCTGCCTTGAAAAGGAAGGTCCAGGCGCCACCGCACAGGGACTGCCAGGCCACGAGGGGCACCAACCAACCAGGGCACACACCAGCCCAGGCGCCCGGCATTTACCAGTGTGGGGCGAGGCTCTCGGATCATCTGTGGATGAGACCTTATTCTACTTTACACAGCACCAGAGTTGGGGGGGGGGGGCGGCGGTGGGCAGGGGGAGGAAGCCTTCCCTCAGGTTTGCCTGAAGTCAGAAGCAGAAGACCGGCTTCCAGGTGGCGCTAGTGGCAAAGACTCTGTCTACCATGCAGGAGACACAGGAGAGGCGGGTTCCATCCCTGCGTGGGAAAAATCCCCTAGAGGAGACCATGGCAACCCCCTCCAGTATTCTTGCCTGGAGAATTCCACCAACAGAGGAGCCTGGTGGGCTACAGTCCATAAGGGTCACAAAGAGTCAGACACGACTGAGCTGAGCGAAGAATATATCCACAATTATCTCAGAAAGCTATTAAAATACTCCTTTTCCCAGTTACACATCTCTAAGGCCAGACGTTCTTGCATAGGGTTGCAAAGAGTCAGACACTGAAGCGACTTAGCACCCGCACAGCATAAGCAGAGGACTGGGGCCTCCCTCTCCTTCATGAGACCGGCCAGCGATGCAGGAAGCCATCCTTACCTGGGACCCACTCCAGCCTCACCCCGCCCTACACGTATCCTACGGGAGATGGCGGCAGGCTTAGAAGTCTCGATCAGACAGGGACACCAAGGTCCTAGGCCCCCAGGAAAGGGGTCAGTTGCCCTCCAGGTACAAGTCCGTCCCCACTGTCCCGCCCTTCCAAGAGACGGGAAGGGAGGGAGCTGGAAGGATGCAGGCCCTGGGCCCGAAGGCAGGGAAACAGAGCCAGTGACCCAAACTGGACCAGCCCGGTGGCCGCAGGGCATCGAGAGGATCCGGCTGGGGATCTGGGGGGGCTGGGGGCAGAAGGGACTCTCACCACAGAAGCTGGGCTCCCGCCATCCGACGTGCACGCCCCTCCGGGCGCAGGCCGCTGCATAGTTGGCCACCGCGTCGCACAGGCAGTCTCGGCCGTCAAGGCAGGAACATACGTCGTAGCGGCAGTTTTGCAGGTAGGGCAGCGGGCCCACGGCGCTGTGGCAGGCCTCGAACTTGGGGGAGGTCAGGATGGCGCAGGCCTCTTCCGCGAACCTGGCTGCGGGGAGAGGGAGGGCGTGGCCAGGACTGCGCACCGTAGACGCGCATGCGCATGGGCGGGGCCAGGACCCCTGACCACCTGCTCCTGCTCAAAATCCTGGTCCCCGTCCCCTTAAAATGAACCAACAGCTCCCAGGTCTGAAAATCAGGGAGATTTTTCTTCCTCACCCAATATTGTTTCCTGATTGGCTGAAACATAATTGCATTTCCCATAATCAACTGACTTGGGTAAGACAGCGCGGTTGATGCAGTCCTGAGAGGCTGCCGCAGAACCACAGATGGCCAGCCCCACGCATCCATCTTTCGGTAATTAACTGCTGCTCTGACAGACTGACAACGTCCTGGGAAGAACTGCAGACTATTCTTTCCTTTCCCAGAGTGTGGCCTACAAGGGGGTGCTCAATAAAGAGACTTTGAAGAATGAATGATCCAGAGGCAGGTAATCAAATGCCTGTGGAGAAAACAAAGACCTCCGCACCCCTATTCCTGCACCTGGGGCGCACCGGCCCTGAAATGCTGCGGAACCGGGTGGGCGGGGGAGCGAATGTTGGGAGTCGAGGGACCCCTCTCCTATAGTGGGTGGGCGCTCCGTCCACGGAGTGCACTGGAAGTGGGGGATTTCGGGGTTATGGGTGCCCCTCGCCCTTCCCCACGGTGGGTGTACAGTCCACGGAATGCACTGGAGCCCGGGGGTATGGAGGCTTGGGCCCGCTCTGGGGCTCACGTACTCAGGCGCGGGTTGAGGCTGCAGGGGTCGCTGGGCTGCTGGCGCAGGTCCTCGCAGTCGGCGCGCAGCTTCCAGGCGTTGCCGAAGTGCTCCACCAGTGGCTCCACCAGGCCCGCGGGCGTCAGGAAGTCGTCCCCCTGGTTGCCATTGTAATTCCCGCACAGGCCACAGGTCCTCCCCGCATAAACCGGGGACAGCTGCGGGGGAGAGACCGCCAATGCAGCAACCACAGCTTCTGCGCCCTCGTGAGATGGTTGTCATCAAAAAAGGTCCCCAAAGGGGCTTCCCTGGTGATCCAGTGTGTAAAGAGTCCACCTTGCGGTGCAAGGGGCACCAGTTCCATCCCTGGCCCGGGAAGATCCTGCATGCCGCGAAGTGGCTGGGCCAGTGTGTCCAATTACTAGCCAGCGCTCTGGAGTACATGCTCCCGGAGCCAGTGCTCTGCAACGAGCGAGGCCACTACGATGGGAGGCCCACACAGGCCAAAGAATAAAGATAGATGAAAATAAATACATTTTTAAAAGGTCAAAATTTTAAAAAAAAAAGAAATAGCGTCAGAGATATGTCCTTTAAGGAGGAATTTAGAGATGAAACCTTCATTTAAAGAGCAGACACTGAGACCCAGAGAGGGACAGAGACTCACCTGAGACCACAGAGCTGGACCCACAGCTCAGCCACCACCCTGCCTGTCAGAGGACACGTCTAAGGGAAGGGACTGCAAAGCCAGCATCCCTTTCTTACACACTTACCTGTCACTCGTGGGTGAAGCAGGCTGAGCATTTATGGCCCAAGTTTTCTCAGAACATACACTGAGTGACCAAAAAAAAAAAAAAAGCACCTTCCTAACGTCTTGATTTTGACGCAGAATCTGTGCATCATTGAGGAAAAAAGGCCATGAGCCCAAGAGGCTCCCGGGGTTGTGGTCACAACCAGAGGAGGTGGGGGTCAGCGAGGACCCCAGGGGGCAGCCTGCGAGGGACCAGGAGGGGTGCAAGCCACTGGCACGGGGCTTGTCCTCCGTGCTTCTGAGCCAGGGATGATGTAGGGAGTCCACCCTGCTTCTCACACGATACAGCTGGGGCCCCTTCCCACCTCTGTTGGGCAATCCTGGTTCAAATTGGAACAGAGGCTGGGACCCCTGACCCTGATCCCTGCTCTGCAATGTACCAGTGTTAAATCGTGGCCTCGGGCCTCCCTGTGCTCTGACACCTGGACAGGCCGGCTCTGCACACAGCCCCTTCCAGCTTCCAGCTCCAACCCAACAAGACCCAGAAAGAACAATCTATCCATGGTTCCAGACCCATATATATATATATATAATGGACCAAGAAATATCATTCACAAAAGGGAGGATGGAGTAACATTTCCTTGTCTGCTCTACAAAGAGCAGGTGTTGGCTCGTCAGCCAGCCGCCCCGCCCTGTCTTCCCGCTGAACATGTCGGCCCTGCCCACCCGGCACGCCATCCCTCCCTGCTACATCTCTCTTCCCCAGGACGTGTCACCTTCTAACATGGGACACAGTTCCTCTGTCAGTTCTGCTTATGTCCGTCCCCCTCCATTAGAATTTAAACTAAACAGAGCCAGGATGCAGGTCTGTTTTGTTCCACCGTTGTAACCTCGGCAGCATGTTCCAGAAGCGCACAGTGCCTGGACAGATTCCCAGGGCCCCGCTGCCTGGGCGGTGGGATTCGTACCTTACCCGGGGGGCGTCTGGCAGCTCCCCTTCCCACCTCACCTCATCCCGCTACCCTGGTGGAGAGGGGAGGTGTCCCCTGCCATTCCCCAGTGTCCAGCCACCAGCTGGTGTCCTTCCTCTCGGCAGTCCCCACAAACTCAGGATCGGCATGGGGACATGTTCCCTCTGACCCGCCCACAAACGTTCCCCTTCCTCCTCCGACCAAAACACTTAGGATATTCCCCAGGCCCAGGGTCATCAGCCCCGTCCTGAGTCCTGACCAAGGAAGGCCTCTTCTCTTTAGTCAAATCCAGCCCCAGGGATAACCCTGCACCCCCTCCCCTCAGAAGCAAGTCCTCCTCCTCTCCTCAGAGGGGTCATGGGACAGAGGACCCCAGGCTGAGCAGGCCAATTGCCAAAGACAAGTCATTGTGGGCCTGCTGAAGGGGGTGCACCTCACAGATCAAGAGAACCCACAGTGTGGTGAGAGGTGCCTGAGAAAGCGGGATAGCTAACGGGGGTCCCTCCCTTGAAGACGAGGGTGTGGAAGACCTGCGTTCTGCTCTCGCTCCGTAACCAAATGACTGTGAGTGACCTTCCTGCCCCAGAAATGAGGGCATCTGTATTTCCAGCTGTTTCTGAGGGTTTGATAAGATACTCAATGACTTTCATATTCTTTTTCTTTTTAAGTTGTTGGGTGAAGCCCAACTTTTATTTTTTATTTATTTCACTATGTGTGTGCTCAGTCAGTCAGTCATATTCAACTCCTGGCAACCCCATGGACTGTAGCCCGCCAGGTTCCTCTGCCCATGGAATTCCCCAGGCAAGAATACTGGAGTGGGTAGCCACTTCCTTCTCCAGGGCATCTTCCTGACCCAGGAATTGTCCGCCTGACAATGCAGGAGACACGGGAGACCTGGGTTCAATCCCTGGGTCGGGAAGATCCGCTGGAGGAGGAAATGGCAACCCACTCCAGTATTCCTGCCTGGGGAGTTCCACGGGCAGAGGAGCCTGGCGGGCTACAGTCCACAGGGTCTTAAAGAATCGGACACAACTGAAGCGACAGAGCACAGCATCCAAGAGCGACTCCAGAACCACAGGGAGCCAGGAGAGAGGCCCCTGGGCCACAAAGCCCCTGGGATGGGGTGAGAGCGGCGACTTGGCAGTTCCCAGGACAGCGGATACACAACCCGGGTCTTGGCTGCGAGTCCGTGGGCGCCCACAGAACACCCCCTGATTCCAGGCCTCGCTGCAGCCAGGATCCCGAGCAGCACACCAACCACCTCCCCAACCGGGCAGGCGCCCCTCCTGGCCGGAGGGCCTTGGGGCACCATAGCCCCGCACCCGGAACTCCCGGGTTGAACACAGGGCGTCCAGACAGCAAACAGAAGCCTCTCGTACACAGAGAGGCCTGTTCCTCACTCTGGGGGTGCAGAGCGGCGGGGAGAAAGGAATTCCCCTCCCACCCTCAAGCTCTCCCATCGGAGCACAACGGGAACTGTGCACGGTCAGGTGGCTGGGAGGACACCCACCTTCACCAGCAGCCTCCCGCGGCCGTCCCAGTCTATCTGCAGGTCCTCCCCGTAGCTGAGCTGCACGGAGGCCATCACAGTGTGCTGGATGCGCAGGTCACCTGGAATGAGGGGGGAATTTAGGTTCGGCTCTGGAGAGGGAGGGGGCGGCAGGCAGAATGGAATGCAGGGAGAGGCGGGTTATCTCACAAAGGACTACAGCAATGAAACCAGTGAACCATGGGGCAGCTGGGCGATGTTCATGAGGCTCACAGAGGACCTCAGAGGAAAGGTGGACCAGAGTGGGCGTAGTGGAATTGGGCTCCCCAAGAAGGTATCCCTCTGTATTGCTATGGTAGCCTGCCATTCCCCATACTGCCACAAGGGGGCGGAAGAGGCCCCTGCATCCTTCACTTATGCAGGGGTCCTGAGCTTGGATGGGTTTTCCATTGAACCTTTAATCCCTGGGCAGTCCCTGGGCTGTTTCACACGCTTCCAGGCTGGGAATCCATCCTCACGGCTGAGCAATGCCGTGTGCAAGGCTGGGGACCCTTTGACGTTCAGACGGAAAAAACCTCAGGGGGCCACAAAGCCTACAGTCCACAGGGTCTTAAAGAATCGGACACAACTGAAGCGACAGAGCACAGCATCCAAGAGCGACTCCAGAACCACAGGGAGCCAGGAGAGGCCCCTGGGCCACAAAGCCCCTGGGATGGGGTGAGAGCGGCGACTTGGCAGTTCCCAGGACAGCGGATACACAACCCGGGTCTTGGCTGCGAGTCCGTGGGCGCCCACAGAACACCCCCTGATTCCAGGCCTCGCTGCAGCCAGGATCCCGAGCAGCACACCAACCACCTCCCCAACCGGGCAGGCGCCCCTCCTGGCCGGAGGGCCTTGGGGCACCATAGCCCCGCACCCGGAACTCCCGGGTTGAACACAGGGCGTCCAGACAGCAAACAGAAGCCTCTCGTACACAGAGAGGCCTGTTCCTCACTCTGGGGGTGCAGAGCGGCGGGGAGAAAGGAATTCCCCTCCCACCCTCAAGCTCTCCCATCGGAGCACAACGGGAACTGTGCACGGTCAGGTGGCTGGGAGGACACCCACCTTCACCAGCAGCCTCCCGCGGCCGTCCCAGTCTATCTGCAGGTCCTCCCCGTAGCTGAGCTGCACGGAGGCCATCACAGTGTGCTGGATGCGCAGGTCACCTGGAATGAGGGGGGAATTTAGGTTCGGCTCTGGAGAGGGAGGGGGCGGCAGGCAGAATGGAATGCAGGGAGAGGCGGGTTATCTCACAAAGGACTACAGCAATGAAACCAGTGAACCATGGGGCAGCTGGGCGATGTTCATGAGGCTCACAGAGGACCTCAGAGGAAAGGTGGACCAGAGTGGGCGTAGTGGAATTGGGCTCCCCAAGAAGGTATCCCTCTGTATTGCTATGGTAGCCTGCCATTCCCCATACTGCCACAAGGGGGCGGAAGAGGCCCCTGCATCCTTCACTTATGCAGGGGTCCTGAGCTTGGATGGGTTTTCCATTGAACCTTTAATCCCTGGGCAGTCCCTGGGCTGTTTCACACGCTTCCAGGCTGAGGAAATCCATCCTCACGGCTGAGCAATGCCGTGTGCAAGGCTGGGGGACCCTTTGACGTTCAGAATCGTGCTTTGCCTAATGGTACATTGCAGCCTGGCAAAGTCACCGAGTGGGTCAGTTTTCCCAGTGGTCCTGGGGTCACCTGGCTTTGCCCCATGATGTCTGGCAGGTCCGACCTATCACAAGCCACCGCGCTCCTAGCCAGCTCCTCCTCCTCTTCCAGGAAGCCTTCCTTTCCTGCAGCATACAGGAGAGGACGCCCAGGACATCTCCAATGATAGCTCTCCACATTCCCACAGAAGAAGGGGCAGTGGGGGGTGGGTGCTGAGAGCTAGCTGGGCAGGGGGCTCTGGGGGACGAGGGCAGCCACCTTGCAGGAGAGGAATCTGGACATCCTGGCCGTCCACAGCGACTCCGCCCCCATGCTTCAGCTTCACGAGGCCGCTGTGCGGGCTGGGCAGGCGGAGGGTGACGGAGCGGGTGCAGACGGCGTCGGGGTCGTGGGCACACTGGCAGGAGGGGCGAGCAGAGGGGCCTCACCACACTCCCCCCAGCCCAGCAGCCCAGACCCCAACCCATTCACTCAGGGCAAGACCCCAACCCGGGCAGCCTTGGCTTTTCTCACTTGGAGCCACAGCCTTTTCAAGATGCCAGGCCCTGCTTGTCCTTGTTCCTCAGGCCTGCTGTCCCAAAGGGAATCAGGGGCCTGGCCCTCGGGAGAGCCCTGGGTGCCCGGTCTGTCCCCCCCTCTGCTGAGTGGTCCAGGGGAAAGAAGAGCACGGGGGCCTCCTTGCCCGTCGTGCCCACCACCCCAACGCCGGGCGGGCTCACCTGGACAGTCTCTACGACGATGGAGAAGGAGTGGTCCTGGCAGTCCTGGGCCAGCAGGTACTGGCAGACCGCAGGTGAGTGCCTGTCTCCCCAAGAAGGTATCCTCTGTATTGCTATGGTAGCCTGCCATTCCCCATACTGCCACAAGGGGGCGGAAGAGGCCCCTGCATCCTTCACTTATGCAGGGGTCCTGAGCTTGGATGGGTTTTCCATTGAACCTTTAATCCCTGGGCAGTCCCTGGGCTGTTTCACACGCTTCCAGGCTGAGGAAATCCATCCTCACGGCTGAGCAATGCCGTGTGCAAGGCTGGGGGACCCTTTGACGTTCAGAATCGTGCTTTGCCTAATGGTACATTGCAGCCTGGCAAAGTCACCGAGTGGGTCAGTTTTCCCAGTGGTCCTGGGGTCACCTGGCTTTGCCCCATGATGTCTGGCAGGTCCGACCTATCACAAGCCACCGCGCTCCTAGCCAGCTCCTCCTCCTCTTCCAGGAAGCCTTCCTTTCCTGCAGCATACAGGAGAGGACGCCCAGGACATCTCCAATGATAGCTCTCCACATTCCCACAGAAGAAGGGGCAGTGGGGGGTGGGTGCTGAGAGCTAGCTGGGCAGGGGGCTCTGGGGGACGAGGGCAGCCACCTTGCAGGAGAGGAATCTGGACATCCTGGCCGTCCACAGCGACTCCGCCCCCATGCTTCAGCTTCACGAGGCCGCTGTGCGGGCTGGGCAGGCGGAGGGTGACGGAGCGGGTGCAGACGGCGTCGGGGTCGTGGGCACACTGGCAGGAGGGGCGAGCAGAGGGGCCTCACCACACTCCCCCCAGCCCAGCAGCCCAGACCCCAACCCATTCACTCAGGGCAAGACCCCAACCCGGGCAGCCTTGGCTTTTCTCACTTGGAGCCACAGCCTTTTCAAGATGCCAGGCCCTGCTTGTCCTTGTTCCTCAGGCCTGCTGTCCCAAAGGGAATCAGGGGCCTGGCCCTCGGGAGAGCCCTGGGTGCCCGGTCTGTCCCCCCCTCTGCTGAGTGGTCCAGGGGAAAGAAGAGCACGGGGGCCTCCTTGCCCGTCGTGTCCACCACCCCAACGCCGGGCGGGCTCACCTGGACAGTCTCTACGACGATGGAGAAGGAGTGGTCCTGGCAGTCCTGGGCCAGCAGGTACTGGCAGACCCCGCTGAAGGTGAAGTGCCTGTCGTCAAAGCTCTTAAAGTGGGATTGTCCTGTGATGAGACACTCGCCTGGGGGACACGGGGGAGGAGGGAATGGGTGTCCCAGCGGGCACGCCCTGGGTTGCTTGTCACCTCCGTCAAGAAAGGGCTCCCCCAGGAGGCCTCTAATCCGGCCCACTCCTCTGGCCCAGGAGGTCAGGGCCTGTGGGCCAGTTCCACGCCTCAGGAACGACAGCCACACCCAGGGAGTGGCGGGCTGGACCAGAACCCACAGTTAGTTCTGGCTCGCGGCTCCCTGCAGCTGCCTGCCCTTCCTCCTGGCTCTCCGGCTCCGCTCGGCTGGGGTCAGAGTCTCCGGCCTGCAGAGGCCTTTCTCTGCACTGCCACTATGGGGGCCACCCCCAGGAGAGTCCTTCACGGCAGGAGGGCAGAGAGCCAGCCAAGAACGGTGATGGGAGGAGGGGGAGACGGGCAGTTCAGGGGCCAGGGCCCTATCCTCACCCCTTCCCAGGCTGAGAGGCGACCCTCAGGCCTCCTCATGGACAAATCTCTGCTGTGACCTGACTGCACCCAGTGTGGGGCCAGGACGCCATCTGCCCACCATCTCACCACTAGCTCAGGGCAGGCTGACACATCTGGGGGTAGGAACAAGGGCTCCATGGCCTCACGCTGCGGCCCCAGCCCTCGACTTGCCCCCACCCAAACGCTACTCTGTCCTCCCCTGGCCTCACTGCACCCCATGTGCTGGCACGAGGCACCTCAAACCTCAGACCATCTGTGTAGGGGAGGGGGACTCTGCCGTCACCTCCAGTGATTCCCTGCCGGCCCCGCCCCCTCGGGGCAGCCCCATCTCAGGCCCACAGTGGACCCACTGCAGCCCAAGCCGCAGCTGGAGCCCTCCCCAGCTTCCCTCTTCATGTTTCCTCTCCACCTCCTCCACCAAGAAATAACCCAAGGCCATTCTATAATGCAGGGACCTCCTTCCCCAGCCTGCAAACAGCAGAGCCTCTTCCTCCCTGGCACAGACTTGTTCTGCACCCTACGTTTCCGTAAGCGGGTCTGACAGCCCATCCCAGCTCCAGGGGCTGATGCTGGGACCTGTGGCACAGGCGGGGGTCCCCAAAGGCCTCAGGGGGATTCTGGCTGCCCACCTGTCAAAGATGAGCTCCATCAGCCCCTGTCCGCTGCCTTGTGCCCAGATCTGCCCTGAAAGGCACAGAAGGCACGGAGCGGGAAGGGGAGCAGGGTCAGCTTCGGGTCCAGGTGTGGTCCTGCCCTTGGAAGGCAGGGAGAGGCGAGTAGCCCCAGTCACTGGTGAGCGTCCCTCTGCTTGGCCCCCGAGCAGCTGACCCCTTCCAGGATGGAGTGGGCCAGAGGGCACACTCAGCCCAGGGAAATCAGGAGCCCCCAGAGCATCCTCATCAGCTCACCCTCATCATCCTCACCAGTGCCCCCTTTTGCAATAAGAAGATGACACAGAGTTTGATTGACACAGAGCTTCTAGAACCCTTACGGGGCTTCCCTGGCAGTCCAGTTGGTTAAGAATCTGCCTGCCAATGCAGGGGATGGGGGTTTGATCCCAGATTGGGGAACTAAGATCCCACATGTCATGGGGCAACTAAGCCTGTGTGCTGCAGTAAAGAGGCCATGAAGCCAAAATAGTTTGAAAAAACAGAACAATAACCAAAAGAAACCCTTGAGCAAGAGGACCATCTTTTGTTCTAACAAAGCCACTCTCATTGGGTTCCTAGAGAGCTCCAGGATGAGAACTGGGTACAGGAAGACCAAGGGATGGCCTTTACCAGGGAGGAGAAAGGGGCTGGAGACGGAGTTAATAATCAACCCCACTTATACTGCAAAATCTGTGTGTGTGTGTGTGTGTGTGTGTATGTGTTAGTCACTCAGTTGTGTTCCAACTCTTTGTGACCCCATGGATTATAGCCCACCAGGCTCCTCTGTCTATGAGATTCTCCACATAAGGGATTGAATCTACGTTCCCTGCATTGCAAGACAGATCCCTAACCACTGGACCGCCATGGAAGGCCTAAGAAAGTCTTTTAGAAATGCGCATTTTTCAGAGGTCATTGTCATTTTGGCTGTGTATCACAGGCCTCAACCCTATTGCAGGGAAATGGGAGGGAAGTCTTCCCCCGCCTCCCTCTGTTTTCTCAAGAACGCTCTTATCTGAGTAAGAAATTGGACCTGCTTTATCTCTGACAATGCTCAGGAAAAGAGGGGTCAATGAGAAAATTCGCATGTATTCAAAAGCGAAACTTTGCAGCCAGAATCTACTCCTCTGATCTGATTTCCTGCTGTGACCTCTCTGATGGCCATTCTGAAGTTTTCCAGGAATCAGAGGTCTAAATATTGTATTTAGCTTATCTCGTTGGCACAAGTGTTTTGGTCACCTGATGGGAAGAACTGACTCACTGGGAAAGCCCCTGATGCTGGGAAAGACTGAAGAAGGCAGGAGGAGTAGGGGTTCACGGAGGATGAGAAGGAAGGCTGGAACCATCGAGTCAATGGTCATGCTTCTGATCAAGCGCTGGGAGACAGTGAAGCACAGGCAGGTTGGGCCTGCGGCAGGTCATGGGGTCAGACACGAGAGTTGGCCACGACTGAGCGACTGAACAACAGCACCCGAGGGACGGGGCTGCTGCCCAGGAAACCCAGGAACACAGCTGTGCTGGGGAGCTGTGAGCCCGGGGCCTGGAAGAGCAACCAGAAGGATGGGCCGCACAGTGACACCCAAGCTCTGCCCAGAGGTCCCTGAGGTGACCAAGTTCTGCCAAGAGGACACCCAAGACATTCCCAGCCAGCTGGTCAACAAGAGGCAGCAGGACAAGCCACTGGCCACCACCACAGCAGGTGAACAATAAAGGTTTGGACCGTCTCCTGCAGTTTCCATCAGCTGGATCTCACGGGGACCCTGGACACATGTGGCAGGCACCAAATAGAAGCCAGGCAGTTGTGAGTTTGAGTCTTGTCTCTGCCTTATAGCAGCTGTGTTCCAACTCTTTGTGACCCCATGGATTATAGCCCACCAGGCTCCTCTGTCTATGAGATTCTCCACATAAGGGATTGAATCTCGTTCCCTGCATTGCAAGACAGATCCCTAACCACTGGACCGCCATGGAAGGCCTAAGAAAGTCTTTTAGAAATGCGCATTTTCAGAGGTCATTGTCATTTTGGCTGTGTATCACAGGCCTCAACCCTATTGCAGGAAATGGGAGGGAAGTCTTCCCCCGCCTCCCTCTGTTTTCTCAAGAACGCTCTTATCTGAGTAAGAAATTGGACCTGCTTTATCTCTGACAATGCTCAGGAAAAGAGGGGTCAATGAGAAAATTCGCATGTATTCAAAAGCGAAACTTTGCAGCCAGAATCTACTCCTCTGATCTGATTTCCTGCTGTGACCTCTCTGATGGCCATTCTGAAGTTTTCCAGGAATCAGAGGTCTAAATATTGTATTTAGCTTATCTCGTTGGCACAAGTGTTTTGGTCACCTGATGGGAAGAACTGACTCACTGGGAAAGCCCCTGATGCTGGGAAAGACTGAAGAAGGCAGGAGGAGTAGGGGTTCACGGAGGATGAGAAGGAAGGCTGGAACCATCGAGTCAATGGTCATGCTTCTGATCAAGCGCTGGGAGACAGTGAAGCACAGGCAGGTTGGGCCTGCGGCAGGTCATGGGGTCAGACACGAGAGTTGGCCACGACTGAGCGACTGAACAACAGCACCCGAGGGACGGGGCTGCTGCCCAGGAAACCCAGGAACACAGCTGTGCTGGGGAGCTGTGAGCCCGGGGCCTGGAAGAGCAACCAGAAGGATGGGCCGCACAGTGACACCCAAGCTCTGCCCAGAGGTCCCTGAGGTGACCAAGTTCTGCCAAGAGGACACCCAAGACATTCCCAGCCAGCTGGTCAACAAGAGGCAGCAGGACAAGCCACTGGCCACCACCACAGCAGGTGAACAATAAAGGTTTGGACCGTCTCCTGCAGTTTCCATCAGCTGGATCTCACGGGGACCCTGGACACATGTGGCAGGCACCAAATAGAAGCCAGGCAGTTGTGAGTTTGAGTCTTGTCTCTGCCTTATAGCAGCTGTGTGACTCTGGATGAGTTACTTAACCTCTCTGAATCTGTTTCCTCTTTTGCAAAATGAGAATAAATTGCACTTGCCTCCTAATGCATAGCAAACATCACATGACAGACCAAAAAGGGAGGCACATGGGAAAAGAGTCAGGGTTATGGTGGGTGGCAACAGGAGGGGAGGAGGGAGCGGAAGATTTGAACAAACAAAATTTGCAGTAGATGGAGTTGGGGCTAAACAGAGGATGAAGTAAAGAGCAAAAATTACAAGAAAACTTTTCCTAAATAGATATACCAGAATGGAGACAGGGTGGGGGGGGCATGGGATGGGCTGATTTTTCCCGCTCTTGTGCTGTGCTCTGTCCATGGAGTTCCCCAGGCAAGAACACTGGAGTGGGTGCCATTTCCTCCTCCAGAGGGTCCTCCCGACCCAGGGGTCAAACCTGTGTCTCTTGCACTGCAGGCGGGTTCATTACCACTGAGCCCACTAGGAAGCTCCTGGATCCTGCCAAGGTCTTTGGCTCAGGCATTCCGGAAAATTCCAGAAGTCTCTTACTTCGAGTTTAAAGAATTACCAGGCCCTTCTTCCTCTTAAGTTTCCAAGGAATCTGCGTCATCTGTGTTTAGTCACCTGTGGCCTTGCAGGTTTCACAGCTCACTCAACCGTAAGTTGACTCCCCTGAGCACACGGTGGGGGAAAGGACAACGAGAGGAACGCGCAGGCGCAGCCTCTGTGTCCCTGCCGGAGTCCCCCGCGGTTGGCCCCACATGAGCAGGTGAGCCGAGCCGACTCTGCACCCGAGCTGCGGAGGGGGTCGCGTCCAGCCTGTGCCGAGGCCACCTTCCCCCCGCCTGGCCACAGGGTGCTCCCCAGCTGGGAAGGGAGGCTGTTCCTCCCCATAGGAGTAGAACAGTGGGGAAGCTTCCTACCTGGACAATCCTCGTTGCTGCAGACCCACTGGCTGTTTCTGCAGATGCTGGTGGGGAGAGGAGCACGGGTTATGCGGGGGCGATCTGGAAACGCAGGCACCTGGGAACGGATCTAGAGGGGCCACCACCCACCCCGCGGCCCCAGAGAGCAGGAAGGCGCTCAAACCGCAGGGGGCTTCAGGAGGCTGGGGGTGTCCCAGCCGGGGCTTCAGCCACGGAGGAACCGTGGAGACAGAGCCGAGGGGAAGAGGCCCCACCAGACAGACAGAAGAGAGGCACCTAGGGGGTCTACCCAGGCCTGAAGGAGCCACATTTCTACCCTCCCAACACACATACACACACACACACAAATATACATATACACGTACACACATACACCACACACATACAAATACACACGTGTGCACATGCACACATATACATATTTGCATATATACCTGCATAAACATACAGACGCATACACACACAGTGCAGGTGGAGGACAGGGAGGAGGACTTGGACAGGGCAGCACCCTGACGGTGGGGGCAGCCCTCCTGCTGTGGAGGGAAGGCGGCCAGGGAAGATGCCCTGAGGCAGTCTCCTCCCCGTCTGGCAGACACTTCTAGAAGAAACAGCCCGGAGAGAAGCAGAGGCACCAGAGAGAGAGAGGCTTATTAAAGCGTGTCTGGGCTCAGTTAGAGATGCTGTTTGCATGTGAAGGGCCTTCCTGTCAACCCTCTTCCTCCAGGCAGATCTACATACAATCCTGGAGCCCCAGGTGGACCTCCACGCCCTTCCCCAAGCCACCCCCAGCCCAGTCACGTCCTGTTCCACCTGCTGGCCCAGCTGCCCTGCCCACAGCCCCTGTCAGCTCCCCAGACCACACAGCTCAGCCCCAGTTACCAGGTGTTGCAGTCTCGTGAGAGGGAGGCGCCTGGAGGGTACCGCTTCCCAGAATGCACACAGGGACACTCGGAGGTTTCCACACAGCGGCCTTCATCCAGAAGCTGTCCCCCTGGGTCAAAGGCATCGAGGCAAAGATTCAGCCTCATCCTCATCATTGCTCATCGCCCACCCACAGCAGCCCCGGGGTGGTCCTCCGCTCAGGCCCTCTTGCAGGAAGCGCACAGGACTCCTGGGATGCTGATCTCTCACAGTTTGCAATGTGGTGGGAGGGGGGTGCTATTTATCTCCACTCTAGAGACGAAGAAACGGGGAAAGAGCTTTGCTCAAGGCCTTCCAACAAGGAGGCCGTGAGTCTAGGCTGACGGCTTCTTCCGGGAAACTCAAAGAACTGTGCTCTGTTTATCTTTTATGGCAGTGCACTGGGAGAGGCAAAGGAAGAGCAATCCTCTCCATCCTATCAGATGAAGAAATGGAGGCAAAGTTCTGTTCAGGGTCCTCCCGTAGACAAGTCGTGAGTCGAAACACACAGGACTCACTCTCAGTAATGAACTGGGACTTCTCATAAGGTCTCTCCTGAGAAAGACTGTTTTTCAGCTGAGCTTACAGGAAAGTTTAGACTGCCTCTCTCTTAGACCATTCCCTGACTTTTAACTGAGAAAACACAGCAGCTCAGACAGGGCCACGTGCTCCCCAGACAGAGCCCCAGCTGGAGCCCGGGCCATCCCCCTCCCCAGACACGCGTGCTTCCGTGGATACGGTACAGCAGCAAAGCACGAGCTAAAAATAAACGCCAGCTCAACCCTGGTCTCTCTGTACCACAACTTTTCAAAAATAAACAAAAGGCGTCTGAATTCGGCCACAGGGAGCAAACACAAGTGGCCTTCGTCTGGCTCCCTGCGCCCAGGGCACTGGCGAGGTCTGGGTTTGTGAGCCTCGAGGGTCGTCTGTTACCAGGGCAGCTGCAGCCATCCACACACGGCTCCCCACACGCTTCGCTGACGCGCAGGCTCTGGCAGGTCCTGGCGCACGGGGACACGCACTCCTGGTACTCCATGCCCACGGGGCAGTCCGGTCCTGAAATGGAAACCTCGCAAGTCTCCTGGAGTTGCTCCCCACTAAGCAGCATCTCACAGGCCGTGGGAGGCTCAGATCCCCTGGGGCCCTTCTGTCCTCAGGGCCCCAGGGGTGATCTCCATGTCAGCGGTCAGCCTCACTGCCCGCCTCCTGCCCTGAAGGAGCGGCTTCCACCTTGGGGGGCCTGGCTAAGGCTCAGCGGGGTCCCCCGCCCCACCACATCCCCTGCCTCTTCCCATCGCCATGAACAACTGGCCATCCTTTTGATTCTCTGCGCTGTCCCTTCTACCCAAACCCTCTCAGGGGGATGCCAAACGCCTCTAAGCTGAAATGCAAGGCCCCCAAGGCCACACAAGCTGGAAATGGTAACCTCCATCCCATCCCTCCACGGAGGGCTCCTCTTCCTCAAGAAACTGGGTTCAGGACTTCCCTGATGGTCCAGTGGTTTACACTTTGCCTTTCAATGCAGGGGGGCAGGTTCCATCCCTGTTTGGGAGCTAAGATCCTACACCTGTGACCAAAAACAAAACCTAAACACAAACAATATTATAATAAATTCACATCAGACTAATGGCACTGCAGCTCAGAAAAGGGCCACGTGCTCTTCTCTCCCAAAAACTTTGGGAGCTTACAGGAAAGTTTAGACTGCCTCTCTTAGACCATTCCCTGACTTTTAACTGAGAAAACACAGCAGCTCAGACAGGGCCACGTGCTCCCCAGACAGAGCCCCAGCTGGAGCCCGGGCCATCCCCCTCCCCAGACACGCGTGCTTCCGTGGATACGGTACAGCAGCAAAGCACGAGCTAAAAATAAACGCCAGCTCAACCCTGGTCTCTCTGTACCACAACTTTTCAAAAATAAACAAAAGGCGTCTGAATTCGGCCACAGGGAGCAAACACAAGTGGCCTTCGTCTGGCTCCCTGCGCCCAGGGCACTGGCGAGGTCTGGGTTTGTGAGCCTCGAGGGTCGTCTGTTACCAGGGCAGCTGCAGCCATCCACACACGGCTCCCCACACGCTTCGCTGACGCGCAGGCTCTGGCAGGTCCTGGCGCACGGGGACACGCACTCCTGGTACTCCATGCCCACGGGGCAGTCCGGTCCTGAAATGGAAACCTCGCAAGTCTCCTGGAGTTGCTCCCCACTAAGCAGCATCTCACAGGCCGTGGGAGGCTCAGATCCCCTGGGGCCCTTCTGTCCTCAGGGCCCCAGGGGTGATCTCCATGTCAGCGGTCAGCCTCACTGCCCGCCTCCTGCCCTGAAGGAGCGGCTTCCACCTTGGGGGGCCTGGCTAAGGCTCAGCGGGGTCCCCCGCCCCACCACACTCCCCCTCCCTCTTCCCATCGCCATGAACAACTGGCCATCCTTTTGATTCTCTGCGCTGTCCCTTCTACCCAAACCCTCTCAGGGGGATGCCAAACGCCTCTAAGCTGAAATGCAAGGCCCCCAAGGCCACACAAGCTGGAAATGGTAACCTCCATCCCATCCCTCCACGGAGGGCTCCTCTTCCTCAAGAAACTGGGTTCAGGACTTCCCTGATGGTCCAGTGGTTTACACTTTGCCTTTCAATGCAGGGGGGCAGGTTCCATCCCTGTTTGGGGAGCTAAGATCCTACACGCCTTGTGACCAAAAAACAAAACCTAAAACACAAACAATATTATAATAAATTCAATAAAGACTTTTAAAATGGTTCATACCAATAAGACCAAAAAAAAAAAAAAATGGTTCACATCAAAAAAATCTTACAAAAAAATAAGAAAGAAAGAAATTGGGGTCCAATCAGACTCCCCACCCAGAAACGGGCACACCGCATCTTCCTGGCACTGGGAATGGGCGTGCCTACCTATGTCCACTGAGCCAAAGGAAGGCCCTCAGAGCCTCATCAGCTAAGCCTCTGTTCCCGCTGCACCCAGCCCTTCACGGACAAGGACGGCTCTCCTTTCTCTCTCTACTCGCCGCTGACTGAGGCTCAGACGGTGGGACCAGGAGGACTGGAGCATCCCAAACTGCCTCTCCTCCAAGACACCCAGGTCATCTGCCCATCCCGCCTTCAAAGACCTGAGAAAACAGCCTCTCCCGCCTTCCAGAGGAGAGCCCAGCTGCTATCAACCACCCTTCTCACACCCCCACAGCAAAGGTGAAAAGCTCTCATTTAGAAGCTGAAAACACGCGCAGAAAGGCACGTGTGTGTTTAGTGCAGACAGGCAGGCCTCTGCCCTGCAAGTCAGCCGGGGGACCTGTGGGAAGCCTGGGGGAGAGGAGAGCGTGGCAGCTTGTAGGTCCTCCTGAGACCTTGGGAGTGGTGACGACGACGCGGGACCCAGTGAGATCAGGCCACCAGGTGACAGGCAGGGATGGCACACACCGGCCAGAGGAGAGCAGGGATAGAATGAAGGGACCCAAGCTCTCTCTCTCTCTCTCTTTTTTTTTAAGAGTTTTTGATTTTTTTTTTTTAAAGATTTTTAAAGTCTTTATTGAATTTGTTACAATATTGGTCCTGTTTTGCTTTTTGTTGTTGTTTTTGTTGTTTTGTCCCCAAGATCACCCGGGGACACTTCGGTCACTGCCCTGCTCCTGGTCAGTTTAGACTGGAACTAATGAGCTCCCCTCAGACCGAGGGACAGTTTTGAGTCCAGAGGATGGATTTTCTCAGGAGGAAGCAGGAGGCCGGGTATGAGAACTGAGGCAGGAGAAACGGTATAGGGACTTTTGGGGGAAGCCCAGTTGTGACCAAAAAACAAAACCTAAAACACAAACAATATTATAATAAATTCAATAAAGACTTTTAAAATGGTTCATACCAATAAGACCAAAAAAAAAAAAAAAAATGGTTCACATCAAAAAAATCTTACAAAAAAATAAGAAAGAAAGAAATTGGGGTCCAATCAGACTCCCCACCCAGAAACGGGCACACCGCATCTTCCTGGCACTGGGAATGGGCGTGCCTACCTATGTCCACTGAGCCAAAGGAAGGCCCTCAGAGCCTCATCAGCTAAGCCTCTGTTCCCGCTGCACCCAGCCCTTCACGGACAAGGACGGCTCTCCTTTCTCTCTCTACTCGCCGCTGACTGAGGCTCAGACGGTGGGACCAGGAGGACTGGAGCATCCCAAACTGCCTCTCCTCCAAGACACCCAGGTCATCTGCCCATCCCGCCTTCAAAGACCTGAGAAAACAGCCTCTCCCGCCTTCCAGAGGAGAGCCCAGCTGCTATCAACCACCCTTCTCACACCCCCACAGCAAAGGTGAAAAGCTCTCATTTAGAAGCTGAAAACACGCGCAGAAAGGCACGTGTGTGTTTAGTGCAGACAGGCAGGCCTCTGCCCTGCAAGTCAGCCGGGGGACCTGTGGGAAGCCTGGGGGAGAGGAGAGCGTGGCAGCTTGTAGGTCCTCCTGAGACCTTGGGAGTGGTGACGACGACGCGGGACCCAGTGAGATCAGGCCACCAGGTGACAGGCAGGGATGGCACACACCGGCCAGAGGAGAGCAGGGATAGAATGAAGGGACCCAAGCTCTCTCTCTCTCTCTCTTTTTTTTTAAGAGTTTTTGATTTTTTTTTTTTAAAGATTTTTAAAGTCTTTATTGAATTTGTTACAATATTGGTCCTGTTTTGCTTTTTGTTGTTGTTTTTGTTGTTTTGTCCCCAAGATCACCCGGGGACACTTCGGTCACTGCCCTGCTCCTGGTCAGTTTAGACTGGAACTAATGAGCTCCCCCCTCAGACCGAGGGGACAGTTTTGAGTCCAGAGGATGGATTTTCTCAGGAGGAAGCAGGGAGGCCGGGTATGAGAACTGAGGCAGGAGAAACGGTATAGGGACTTTTGGGGGGACTTTTCAAGCCTCCTTGAATCTGTTAGAGAGGGACTCACAAGGGGCTTCCCTTGTAGCTCAGTTGGTAAAGAAAGGGGACATCCCTCGCTCTATGACCTGGGGACAGAGGCCAGGGATCCGGCAGAACTGGGCCCCAGGACACGGGTCTTGGTCAGCACTGGCTGACTGGGGTGGGACATTGAGGACAGGCCCCACCCTCCCCAGCGCTGGGGGTCCCGCACTGACTCACGGCAGGAGGTGTGGTCCGCCCAGCCGAACAGCACCACCCCCTGCTGGGCACAGGTGCGGGCATACTCCAGGAGCGCAGGGCAGGGGCACCGCAGCCCCTGGGCACAGGTGCACAGCATCCGCTCACACAGGGCCACGAAAGGCTCGGGGTCCACCAGCGGGTGGCAGCGGGCGAACACAGAGGCCGTCTTCAGAAGCTGGCACTGCTCCCACAGGCCCTACAGAAAGGAGAGGCCACCTGGGTGAGGCCTCCACCCACCCAGCCTAGCGTCCCCGACCTCAGTGCCTGGAGACCCGCCCTTCCTGGAAACCTCAAGCGCCCTCGCTCACACCCAGTAGGTGATTATCAATGTCCACCAGATGAAACGTTCCAGTGGGCACTGGATGCTCTCAGACCCTTGCTTGGTGGGGTGCCCTGAGACCGGGGCAGCCTCGTGGACTGAGCCCTGGAAACACAGATGCCACAAGACCACAGTGTCTTCTGATGGGCAAGAGCAGAGGCTCGTGAAAAGAGCAGAACTTGAAGTTTTTGTGGAAATCCACGAAAGGCTGTGTGACTCCGCGTCCAGGAAGGCCGTGCATCTGTTCCACACCTACCTGGTCACCTCCCCTCCCTCCACAACAGATGAGGAGGTGTGACAGGAAGTTTTATAAAGTAGATCTTCCAGGCTTCATCCCCAGAGACTTCAACTCAGTGTGTTGGAGAGGGAGTTGAGCAAACCATGCTCCAGATGGGTTTCCTCCGGAAAAGGACCCTGATGGTATCGTTTTCGCTCCCCTCATACCGAGGGGACAGTTTTGAGTCCAGAGGATGGATTTTCTCAGGAGGAAGCAGGGAGGCCGGGTATGAGAACTGAGGCAGGAGAAACGGTATAGGGACTTTTGGGGGGACTTTTCAAGCCTCCTTGAATCTGTTAGAGAGGGACTCACAAGGGGCTTCCCTTGTAGCTCAGTTGGTAAAGAAAGGGGACATCCCTCGCTCTATGACCTGGGGACAGAGGCCAGGGATCCGGCAGAACTGGGCCCCAGGACACGGGTCTTGGTCAGCACTGGCTGACTGGGGTGGGACATTGAGGACAGGCCCCACCCTCCCCAGCGCTGGGGGTCCCGCACTGACTCACGGCAGGAGGTGTGGTCCGCCCAGCCGAACAGCACCACCCCCTGCTGGGCACAGGTGCGGGCATACTCCAGGAGCGCAGGGCAGGGGCACCGCAGCCCCTGGGCACAGGTGCACAGCATCCGCTCACACAGGGCCACGAAAGGCTCGGGGTCCACCAGCGGGTGGCAGCGGGCGAACACAGAGGCCGTCTTCAGAAGCTGGCACTGCTCCCACAGGCCCTACAGAAAGGAGAGGCCACCTGGGTGAGGCCTCCACCCACCCAGCCTAGCGTCCCCGACCTCAGTGCCTGGAGACCCGCCCTTCCTGGAAACCTCAAGCGCCCTCGCTCACACCCAGTAGGTGATTATCAATGTCCACCAGATGAAACGTTCCAGTGGGCACTGGATGCTCTCAGACCCTTGCTTGGTGGGGTGCCCTGAGACCGGGGCAGCCTCGTGGACTGAGTCCTGGAAACACAGATGCCACAAGACCACAGTGTCTTCTGATGGGCAAGAGCAGAGGCTCGTGAAAAGAGCAGAACTTGAAGTTTTTGTGGAAATCCACGAAAGGCTGTGTGACTCCGCGTCCAGGAAGGCCGTGCATCTGTTCCACACCTACCTGGTCACCTCCCCTCCCTCCACAACAGATGAGGAGGTGTGACAGGAAGTTTTATAAAGTAGATCTTCCAGGCTTCATCCCCAGAGACTTCAACTCAGTGTGTTGGAGAGGGAGTTGAGCAAACATGCTCCAGATGGTTCTCGGGACGGACCCGATGGGACCGGTTCTCATCAGCAGAAACATGCCAGGACTCTACAGAATGACCCGGGGTGCTGCCAGGTTAGGGATATGCCTAGACTTTATCACTTTGTTGACAACCTAAACCCCAAAACACAGGCAGGCTCGGAACTGTTCTCGCTAATGATTTCTGGACACCTTAGTATAAACACCCCTCCCTGTCGACTGTATTTGCCAGCGTCTCTGCATTCTGTGCTTTGGTAATTTAAATGCGCATCTTAAAATTTCACATCTCTGAAATTAGACCGCATCATACAATCCACATCACACTCTGTCTTCGATCTGACGTGAAGCAGTATTATTGCTCTAACTGATCCCCGCAGAGGGCACCACGATTCCTTTCCTGCACAGGCATGCTCTCGGAGTGAAGGGAAGCCAGCCGCTGGTGGAAGGACTTCAGCTAAAATGAAGGGCGTGCAAGAGCATCTGAAGGAAGAGCTGAGTCCTGGAGGGTCACTCAGGGCAAATCAGTGTGTGTAAAGGGGGCCGTGAAAACGAGCAAACAAGGGACCTGTTTTCAGGAGAGGGAAATTCGACCTGCTCCAAGTGTACAAGGAGGATCAGAACAAGGCTGTGTACCTCAAGCCCCAGGAGCCAGGCGGGTGGCCTCTGGAGGAGCAGACACCTGACCCTGTGCTTCTTACCACCCAGGAGGGCCACCTGAGGAGGCACCAGGGCTGTGCTGCCGTCCTGGGGAAATGCGTGTCCTGCCCTCAGCGTCCTGCCCCCCGCCCACAGCCTGCACAGTCGCCACCAGAGCCAGGCCCCTGATGGCTCCAGACCCCCAGGGGGGTCCAAAGAGCTCTGAGACCAGCCGGTCCAAGCAGTTGGGCAGAGCTGGTTCCCTCTGTACCTGAGAAAAGCAGCAGTTGCATGGACTGCTGAATTGCAAAGCTGCACTAGGAAGGCTTGTGTAAGGACGGTTAGCGGCTCTGCACCTCGGGAGCCACGGTTGAGAGCAGCCTCCCTCCCTCCTCAGCCCTACCCTCCTGAGTTCTCCCCACCCCCCACCCCTGCGTGGCAGAGAAAAGGCAGAGGCATAAGTCCAGCTCTGCCTCTGCCAGGCAGGGCCATGGGGGCAAGGCTCATTCCAGTGTGAAAAAGGGCATCCTGGAGTACGATGGAGTAATACGCAGACACGGCCTCGCAGGTGGACACACAGAGCAGGCGGCTGGTGAACAAAGACGGCCGTCCGGGCCTGCGTCATCGAGCCCTTGGGTGGTGACACACATCCTTCCTTTACCACCTGAGCGCTTCACATGGGGAAGCTAAGGTTTCTGAAGCTAATGCCAGGAAGAGTCCTGCCCTGGGCTTGAGACGATGCCACAGCCCTGGGCCCAGCTTCTGCCTCTTCCACGTGCTGGCTGTGTGACCCCAGCTGCTTACGATCCCTACCGCCTTTATGGATGCAATAAAGACCATGTCAAACTATGACTCCATCGAACTGTGCTTATGACCATGAAAAAGCATAGAGCTATGGTTTTCCAATGTACGGATGTGAGCATTAGATCATTAGGAAAGCGGAGCACAAACGAATTGATGCCTTTGAACTGTGGTGCTGGAGAAGACTCTTGAGAGCCCCTTGGACAGCAAGGCAATCAGACCTGTCAATCTTAAAGGAAAATCAACCCTGAATATTCATTGGAAGAACTGCTGCTAAAGCTGAAGCTCCAATCCTTTGGCCACCTGATGCAAAGAGACAACTCGCTGGGAAAGACCCTGATGCGGGGAAAGATCAAGGGCACGAGGAGAAAGGGGCGACAGAGGATGAGATGGCTGGATGGCACTGACTCAATAGACATGAATTTGAACAAATTTGGGGAGACAGTGGAGGACACGGGAACCTGGTGTGCTGCAGTCCATGGGGTCGCAACGAGTCGGACATGAATTAGCAAGTGAATAACAACACCAGTCTTAAAAGACAAATGAAAACTGAATGGCACAGTGAACACAAAAAGTTTAGCCTAAAAAACGGTGACCCATATTGCCATTATCACTGCCATTGACATCGATATCCTGGCCACCAGAGAGAGCCCTTCCACCATCCTTCCTGCCATTAGGCTTATCTTCAGAATAGTGAGCAGGTCACCAGCAGGGCAGAAGGACATCTTTGTTCTTTTTCCCTTCTCCATCAGCCTAGGTTGATTAGGGAAGAATGGTTGTTATGGCAACACTATCACTTCACTGGTATCTTGAGGGTTCCCTGGTGAACAGAGGGCTGCTCTTGTGGATCTCTCATCTTAGGGTCTGTCTCGCTCCTCCAGAGCTATGGGGGTTTCTTTCAGGGGAGGGGGCTGAGGGAGGGACCCACTGACACCTGAGACCCAGGAGGGAGGCTGAGGCTTGCCTTCCCCCCCCCCAAAATGGGGAAGCTAAGGTTTCTGAAGCTAATGCCAGGAAGAGTCCTGCCCTGGGCTTGAGCGATGCCACAGCCCTGGGCCCAGCTTCTGCCTCTTCCACGTGCTGGCTGTGTGACCCCAGCTGCTTACGATCCCTACCGCCTTTATGGATGCAATAAAGACCATGTCAAACTATGACTCCATCGAACTGTGCTTATGACCATGAAAAAGCATAGAGCTATGGTTTTCCAATGTACGGATGTGAGCGTTAGATCATTAGGAAAGCGGAGCACAAACGAATTGATGCCTTTGAACTGTGGTGCTGGAGAAGACTCTTGAGAGCCCCTTGGACAGCAAGGCAATCAGACCTGTCAATCTTAAAGGAAAATCAACCCTGAATATTCATTGGAAGAACTGCTGCTAAAGCTGAAGCTCCAATCCTTTGGCCACCTGATGCAAAGAGACAACTCGCTGGGAAAGACCCTGATGCGGGGAAAGATCAAGGGCACGAGGAGAAAGGGGCGACAGAGGATGAGATGGCTGGATGGCACTGACTCAATAGACATGAATTTGAACAAATTTGGGGAGACAGTGGAGGACACGGGAACCTGGTGTGCTGCAGTCCATGGGGTCGCAACGAGTCGGACATGAATTAGCAAGTGAATAACAACACCAGTCTTAAAAGACAAATGAAAACTGAATGGCACAGTGAACACAAAAAGTTTAGCCTAAAAAACGGTGACCCATATTGCCATTATCACTGCCATTGACATCGATATCCTGGCCACCAGAGAGAGCCCTTCCACCATCCTTCCTGCCATTAGGCTTATCTTCAGAATAGTGAGCAGGTCACCAGCAGGGCAGAAGGACATCTTTGTTCTTTTTCCCTTCTCCATCAGCCTAGGTTGATTAGGGAAGAATGGTTGTTATGGCAACACTATCACTTCACTGGTATCTTGAGGGTTCCCTGGTGAACAGAGGGCTGCTCTTGTGGATCTCTCATCTTAGGGTCTGTCTCGCTCCTCCAGAGCTATGGGGGTTTCTTTCAGGGGAGGGGGCTGAGGGAGGGACCCACTGACACCTGAGACCCAGGAGGGAGGCTGAGGCTTGTGTCTGCCTCCTTCCATTCTGTCTCACTGCCGACCCATCAGAAATGCCACTCAGGGCTTCCCCTGGTGGTCCAGTGGATAAGGACACCGCCTTGCAATGCAAGGGGCACCGGTTCCATCCCTGGCCTGGGAAGATCCCACGTGCCGTGGAGCGGCTGGACTGATGTGTCCAATCAGCGAGCCGGAGCTCTGGAGCGCATGCGCACAGATCTGGCGCTCTGCGACAACAGACGCCACCGCGATGGGAGGCCCACAGGAGCCGAAGAACAAAGATGGATGAAAATAGAGAAATGAAAGACCAATAGAAGTGGCCCACCCGCTCCCCTCCCTCCCCAACACGACCCCTGCTCAAACTAAATAAATAAATAAATCTTTAAAAAAAAAAAAAAAAAGAAATGCCACTCAGAGGAACTTCCCTGGTGGTCCAGGGGTTAAGACTTCACCTTCCAATGCAGGGGGTGCGGGCTCGATCCCTTGGTGGGGAAACTAAAGTCCCCCATGCTTTGCAGCCAAAGAATGAAAACATAAAACAAGCAAATATTGTGACAAATTCAACAGAAACGTTTAAAAAATGATCCACATCCAAAAAGTAAATGTGGAGGAGGTTACTGGTCTCTTACTGAGGCTTTGGCCCTCCTCTTGCCTTCCACAGAATTTGGAACCAGATAAAAATGGTTGCTGCCACCCATCACCTGAGATGCAGGACAGGAATTTGGGGGGAAAAGTACCCATATTGCCATTATCACTGCCATTGACATCGATATCCTGGCCACCAGAGAGCCCTTCCACCATCCTTCCTGCCATTAGGCTTATCTTCAGAATAGTGAGCAGGTCACCAGCAGGGCAGAAGGACATCTTTGTTCTTTTTCCCTTCTCCATCAGCCTAGGTTGATTAGGGAAGAATGGTTGTTATGGCAACACTATCACTTCACTGGTATCTTGAGGGTTCCCTGGTGAACAGAGGGCTGCTCTTGTGGATCTCTCATCTTAGGGTCTGTCTCGCTCCTCCAGAGCTATGGGGGTTTCTTTCAGGGGAGGGGGCTGAGGGAGGGACCCACTGACACCTGAGACCCAGGAGGGAGGCTGAGGCTTGTGTCTGCCTCCTTCCATTCTGTCTCACTGCCGACCCATCAGAAATGCCACTCAGGGCTTCCCCTGGTGGTCCAGTGGATAAGGACACCGCCTTGCAATGCAAGGGGCACCGGTTCCATCCCTGGCCTGGGAAGATCCCACGTGCCGTGGAGCGGCTGGACTGATGTGTCCAATCAGCGAGCCGGAGCTCTGGAGCGCATGCGCACAGATCTGGCGCTCTGCGACAACAGACGCCACCGCGATGGGAGGCCCACAGGAGCCGAAGAACAAAGATGGATGAAAATAGAGAAATGAAAGACCAATAGAAGTGGCCCACCCGCTCCCCTCCCTCCCCAACACGACCCCTGCTCAAACTAAATAAATAAATAAATCTTTAAAAAAAAAAAAAAAAAGAAATGCCACTCAGAGGAACTTCCCTGGTGGTCCAGGGGTTAAGACTTCACCTTCCAATGCAGGGGGTGCGGGCTCGATCCCTTGGTGGGGAAACTAAAGTCCCCCATGCTTTGCAGCCAAAGAATGAAAACATAAAACAAGCAAATATTGTGACAAATTCAACAGAAACGTTTAAAAAATGATCCACATCCAAAAAGTAAATGTGGAGGAGGTTACTGGTCTCTTACTGAGGCTTTGGCCCTCCTCTTGCCTTCCACAGAATTTGGAACCAGATAAAAATGGTTGCTGCCACCCATCACCTGAGATGCAGGACAGTGGCTTCAAGCAGTCCCTGCCCCGCACGACCAGCTCCCAGGCATACCAACCAGGCATCTCGGTAGATACAGAACCAGCCAGAGGAAGGAAGAAGCCCAGGAGTCTAGGCATCCCCTGCCCACTTTCAGAACCCAGAGTCAGGGCGGGCAGAGTCCAGGGTGGCTCATCTCCAGCTGGCCCACCTTCCTCTTTTCCCTGCTCAAAGGAAAAGTGGGAACAGTCTCCAGCACATTTCCCGGGAGGTCCCTGGAGGTAGTAAATGATTTACAGAAAGTCTTAGGAAGAAGGGTAGCTTCTGATCACTTGCCTGCTGGAGGTAGTGGACTTCTACAGACATGGCCACTTCCCTTAGAAAAATTCCCGACCATCTGCATCTGAAACCCACCTAGGGTTTCTTTCTCAGTCAGGAAAAGAAGTCTGTCCTCCCATCTTTCCTCTGGTCAGCCCTGGATTGAGCTTGGTCACTAGAATGACCACAGTGCGAGGGTCGGGGAGGATTCCCTGACACCTGCCAGCCCCTGAAGCCCATCTGGCCGCATCCCACAGTGGTGGCACAGTGGCACACCTGGCGTGCCCTCTCTGCCTCCCAGGTTCCCCCGCTCCACCACCCCAATCCTGATTCATCCCAGGGCACTCCATCCACTGTAGGATTTGGTGAGCTGGCCTGGGTTCCCATGCTGGTTGCCATGTGTCTTCATGGAACCCAAGCCATGTGTGATGCAGGCAATGTGTCTCCTTGTTCATGGGAGCTGAACGTAGTCATGCACAGCAGCAGTGGGTGGGTCAGTGATGGGTGGGTCACCCTTGTCCTGAGCAGCTAGGCACCCCTGCCAGGCCAGGCCCCGAAACAGGACCCTTCCACGGACCCAAGTCCAAGATGGCGCTATCCTGTCCTCTGAGCGCCATGGAGAGACAGGGACCAGTAGGAGGTAGCTATACAGTCGCTCAGCAAGCACTGACTGTGTGGTCAGTAAAAAAGGCAAGCCTAAGTCCCAGCCCCTTTTGGAGGGCAGAGTGCCGGCATATAAGGAAGGCCTGGCCTTCCGTGGTCTGAGTCCAGCCTCCTTCTCTCACTCACCCCTCCCTCTTCCCACATTCTAGGTTACTGACAGTTTTCTGAACTCACTCCCGATGCCTTGTTCAATTTCTTGCACATCTACTATGTCCAGGCACTGTGCCAGGCAAGGCCCACAATAAAAAGCTAGTTAGATGCTCCCACCGGGCCCTGGGTGCATATACTCTGGTCTCCATCTCCCCACTTCCCTGCAGGCTTTTCAAAGACAGAAGCTGAAGTCCTAAAACACCCATGAAAGTGAAGGTGTTAGTTACTCAGTTGTCTCTGACTCTTCGTGACCCCATGGACTGTAGCCCACCAGGCTCTTCTGTCCATGGAATTCTTCAGCATAGAACACTGGAGTGGCAAGCCATTCCCTTCTCCAGGGGATCTTCCTGACCCAGGGATCAAATCCAGGTCTCCCGCATTGTGGGCAGATTCTTTACTATCTGAGCCACCAGGGAAGCTCAAGACACACATGGCATCTACACGAAAGTGCTGGATCACGAGCACCAATGAGCCAGTCATACCCTCCAGTTTTCAGGGAGGTTTTGATCTACCTGCACCAGGTGTTTCCACTGGGATGGTTTCCATAACAGCCTGAAGACCTGGTCTCAGTGTAAGTGTGTCTTTCCAAGGGGGCAGCCAATTGCAGCAGGAAGGAACCTATGGCCGAGCTGCCAGGAAAAGAGGTACAGTATAAACCAGGCTCTGGACGCTACACAGGACTTAGGTCTCAAGCCACACTAGGCAAGGCTCACGGTCAAATTCAGGCAGGAGGAGAAACAGAGTAATTACAGTTGAGCCAAACCCTGCGTTGCTAACATACACCCTGGAAAGGCACAGCCGCCGCTGGGAGACTGCTTTAATAGGTTAGTGCCCCAGCTCCTAGCAGCTAATTCTGACCCCCTTGTCATGGTCCAAACCTTATGGCTCCTGGGTAACTGGACGGCTTCCTCTGCTTGCTCCTCACCCGCCCAAGGCCACTGACCTTTGGAGTCCCAGGCTGGACAGCCCTGCACAGAGTCTCCGCCCATCTCCTGCTTTAAGGACAGACAGACCACACCCCTCCTCTCCTCAGCAGTGGTCTTCATTCTCAGTAACCCAACAGATAGAGCTGCTTCCAAGACCCACCAAGTCACCAGCCCCTACACACAGGCCCTTCAGAGCCCTGAAGACTCCTTCAAAAAATGCAGACCTTGGGATTTGCCTGGTGGTCCAATGGCTAAGACTCCACACTCCCAATGCAGGCGGCCAGGGTTCAACCCATGGTCAGGGAACTAGAACCTACCTGCCACAACTAAGATCCAGTGCAACCAAATAAAAAATAAAATGTTTTAAAATAAATAATTAAAAAAAAAAAAAAGAAAGAACACAAACCTCAGAGGCTGAATACAGTCTTTCCAATTTAGAAACTGAGGCAGGAGAGAGTAAAGAATTCATTAGGTCAGTAGTTCTCAAAGTGTGGTCCAGGGTCCCCCAGCAAACTCCCAAGATCCTTCCAGGAATCCACAAGGTCAAAACTAGTTTCATAATAAAACCAAGATGTCATCTGACCTTTACGGCCTCGTTCTTTCACAAAGGCACAGTGGAATTTTCCAGAGGCTACACGATGTGTGGAATCACAACAGGCTGGCTGCAGACACAGATGTAAGAACCCAGCTGCTTTCTCCCAAGCCAGACAGCAAGGAGGTTTAAAGGTCAGTGAACAAATACCATCTTCCTCCCCAACTCTGTTTTTGGTTTAGAATGTATAGTTATTTTTTTATTATAAAGATGGTATTCGTGTTAAATGGGAAAAGGAAATGGCAACCCACTCTGGTATTCTTGCCTGAAAAATCCCATGGACAGCCTGATGGGCTACAATCCATAGGGTCGCAAAGAGTTGGACACAATTGAGTGATGAAACCACCACCAAAAACAGGGTAAATACTGACAGATATAAGCCATATAAACAAACACTCTGGGATGTCTCTGGTGGTCCAGTAGCTAAGACTGCGCTCCCAATGCAGGAAATCTGGGTTCAATCCCTGGTCACAGAACTAGACTCCACATGCCACAACTACCAGTTGGAATACTGCAACTAGAAGTTCCCATGCTGAAAAGAAGGTCACAGATCTCCCTTCTGCAACTAAGACCCAACTCAGCCAAATGAATAAATAAAAATAAATACTAAACAAAATCAGAGACTCTTTGGCATCCTCAATAATTCTCAAGAGTGTCAGGAGTCCTCAGCTGTTTGGCTTGCCAACAGCTGGACCGGTGAGAGTCACAGAGCTGGATTCAAGCGCTGACTCCACCCCACAGGCCAGGCACCTGCCTCCCAACCACAGCTCACCTGGTTTTCCATGAGTCCCACCCCCTAGCCTCCCCACCTTGTTTCCTATCGGTCAGATTAGAAGACAGGGTAGTCCAGAGGAGATAGCACCGGATTTAGAAGCACCAAGTCCCGAAGATTCTCTCCCCTCTCTGCACCTTTATTTCCTCACCCTTAAAAGTAGAAGACTGTGGAAAGAGATTGAAAGTTGTCTAAGATCTGTCCTTCCCTTCTCTCTCAGTTGTATCCCCTAGGCACGGAGCCACTGGGAACAAAGATCCAATTTCTCAGCCTCCTTTGCAGCTGGGAGAGGCCATAAAACCAAGCTCTGCGCCCCACCACCACATCTCAACATAAGCAGGAAGGTCGTATGCAACTCCCTGGAAGCAGCCTCCAGTGGAAGGGACGCTTCTTCCAATCCTTCTCTTCCTACAGCTGGAATGCAGTCCTGATGTCCCTTAAGCTGCCATTTTGAGCCATGAGGCTGAGGACAACAGAGAAGCAAGACAGAAGGACCCTTCCCCTGACACCACAGCACCAGAGCTGGACATCCCACCCTGAACGCCTTCTCCATGAGAGAGACACGCGCTGCTCTACTGTGGAAGCTCTTTCTACTCTAGGCGACCTGGCACTGTAAGACCTAGTCCTAACTAATGCAGAGAGCAATGACTGCCTTCACCTAAATGGCAAAATAAAACCAGATGACATGACACAGGGAGGCAGTCGAGTGCTTGGAAGTGTTGTCACCAGCCTGCTGTCGGTACCGGCCAAACAGCTCGAAAATGGCTCGCCTGGGCTCTGCTCAACCACCCTGGCAGGGAGACCAAAGAGGGTCAGCTAATTCACTTCCAGCATCTCCCTGGCTCCAATGCCCAACATTAGCTCCTTCTCTCTTCCTGCATCTCTCGTCTGTGGTGCCAGCGGCTGGCGAGAGTGCACCGGCCCCCCCTCATCAAGCCATGACCTCACCCTGCCTGGGTGGGTGTGCAGACCCAATTGGATCCAACTTAATCACATTTTCAGCTCATTAAAGAGGACCAGGCCTCCTCCCTGGAGATGCCAAGCCAGCTGGAGGGAGAGGGAGAGGAAAGTACCTCTCCCCAGGGGCAGACCAGGGTGGGAATGGGGGAGGAGAAAAGGAAATGACAGAGAGAAATGTGGAGCTTAGCTCTTGTGTTGGTCCTCAAACAGTTGACAAAGGAGAAGGCGTGGGGGCATTCCTAAGTGTGGTGTGAGCAAAGGGGAGACTAGGTTACAAGGTGCAAGATTGTTCAGTCCAGCCCTGGGGTGGGTGTGCAGCGGCTGCTGGCTGGGGGAGGCCTGAAGGAGCCTGAGCCTGAACTGGTCCAAAGCCATGGGCTCAGGAATTCACTCCCCTCCCCGGGGCAGGGCCCAGTTTCTCACTGCTCAGCCTGCAAGGATAGTGGGGGAGGGTGGCTGGTTCCATTTATAACTTCTGCCTGGCCTGGGATCCCCTCTCGCATTCCAAGATCTGACTCCAAAGGACCCCATGAAACTGGCTGATAGATTTCCTCTAAACAGATGCTTCCTGTGGAGCTGGATGTTGCTCTCTCTGAGCTGGTCAGGGTGCAGCCCTCAGGAGACGTAGGGTAACTGGATATGTCACTGAAGTCCCCAGTGCCAAGGGAGATGGCCATGGCGTCCTCCAAAGGACCCAGCTCTCCCTCTGTGCTCCTGGGTGGCGTCTGCGCAGGGATCGGGCAGGGTCAGCTGGCCGGGAGGACAAGGGCCTGGCACCAGTCCTGAGGTCCCAATTTGAGGTCTGTCCAAGCGCTTAGGGGGACCTTTCCACCCACCCTGCTCTCAGTCAGGAAGGGTCATTGCTCTGTAATAAGAGCTGCTGCACCATGTCCCCCTTAACTGACCCAAGATGGCCTCCATGTGTTTTTTATCACGGCTGTTCAGTGTCTCCTATGTGTCTCGTCCCTGAGAGAAACTGCAAATACAATCTCAATACAAAGCATCTCAGTAAGTCTGTGCTGACAGGCACCTGCAGCTTCCTGTCATTGCCAGCGGGGAGGAAGGGAAAGAGAGCCACTCAGGGAAAATCTCGTGGAAGGGTTCTGAGGGTGCTGGGTAAGGAACGCATTTGCATCTGTTTACCTTGAGGGAAAACATAAAACCGGGTGGCAGCCCCTGATCTCTGCCATGAGGCTAGACCACCACAGGCAGTGTGGCCAAGGGACTGTCCCACCCCCAGCCCACAGGCTGCCTGCCCTCCTGCCGCCCTGCACTCAGGTGGGAGAGGGCATCTGATGGAAAGGGAAAGGGTGCTTCATCTCTCAGTGGTCAGTGTCGCGCAGAGCTCTGCTGGTCTGCAGAGGGGAGACTGCCCTGCAGAGCGAGGGTGCCCCTGTGTGAGGACACAGCCCAGCGAGCGAACCCAGGGCCTGCAGCCCCAATTCTGGCATTTCAGCAAAGCACCCAAGATGAATCCTCACTCCCCAGTCTCCAGATGACTTGAGAGAGCGGTTCTCAATCCACACAAAAGGGAAGGTGTACGTGTGTCTATGTGCGTGTGTGTTCCGGTGTGTGCGTGTATACATGTGTATGCGTGTGTCTGCATGCATACGTGTGTGTGCACATGTGTGTACCTGTGTGTCTGTACATCTGTATAAAATGGCAACCTATGCCAGTCTTCTTCCCTGGAGAATCCCACAGACAGAGGAGCCTGGCAGGCGACAGAGTCAGACACGACTGAACAACTAAACTACCACTATGTGTGTGCTTGTGCTCAAAACCCACCTCAGACTAAGCATCCCTGAGACCCAGCGGGTGGCCCCCTCCGTAGAACCAGGCCAGGTCCCCTGATAACTAACTCCCCTGGGCTCCTGGGCTACAAAGATCTCTTCTTCCAATATACTGACGTCCCCTGGACCAGACTCTCTGCCACAAATGCTGTCTCTATGGATTCCAACTATTCCACCAAACAAACAGAGGTAACAAAATTCTTCCCAATCTCTACAAAAAGTCAATTCCGGGCCACGACACCCAGTTCGACGAATAGAAGAGGCCAGGAGAGGAAGCAAGGAGGCCAGGAGTGGGCATGGCCAGTGAGCCTCAGCCCTGCCGGGGCACCCCGCCCCTACCCCACCAGCCTGTGAGCCTCTCTCCAGGCCTGTGAGCTTCCTCCCAGGGCAGTTATGGGCAGAAACAGGAGAAGGAACTGGGTACACACTTTGTGAATAAAAGGCGTGGGCGAGGATTTGAAGAGCGAATTGCATTGTCCCCAACAGAACGGGTGCCTCCTTTTGTAGTAGAGGGACCTGTTACGGTCATTCAAAGTAAACACGAGGGCTTCCCCTGGTGGTCCAGTGGGTAAGGACACCGCCTTGCAGTGCAAGGGGCACCGGTTCAATCCCTGGCCTGGGAAGATCCCACGTGCCGCGGAGCGGCTGGACCAGTGTGTCCAATCACCGAGCTGGAGCTCTGGAGCGCATGCGCCCAGAGCCGGTGCTCTGTGACGACAGGGGCCACTGAGATGGGAGGCCACACAGGCCAAAGAACAAAGATAAATAAATGAAAGATCAATATAAGTGGCCGGGAAAAAAAAAAAAGTAAACACAGTATTTACAAATGTTAGCCCCAGCGAAGACAGGTGACTTCCTGGTGTGTTGGGGGGATTTACAGGTGAACAGCAGGCTCTTTCAGAGGAGGAGATAAAGGGGAGAAGACGTGTAGATGTGAACCGCGACAGAACAAAAGGAGTAAGGATTGTTTTCACCGAAAACATGCTAAATTCAGAGCCTGTGGAAAACAGGCAATGTGGGACAGCTAGATGGTTGATACAAGCCCAGCCGGAAGTGAAGTCCTGAATAAGATTTGAAGAAAGCAGACTGCGAGGATCTTGCTTCCCACTATTCATGGGCTGGGGCGGAGTCCCTTGTGGCTCAAGTGGTGAAGAATCAGCCTTCAGTGTAGGAGACCCGGGTTCGATCCTGAGTTGGGAAGATCCCTGGAGGAGGAAATGGTCCAGCCAGTTTTGGGCTAAGCTAAGACGCCTGGACCAGACTCTCTGCCACAAATGCTGTCTCTATGGATTCCAACTATTCCACCAAACAAACAGAGGTAACAAAATTCTTCCCAATCTCTACAAAAAGTCAATTCCGGGCCACGACACCCAGTTCGACGAATAGAAGAGGCCAGGAGAGGAAGCAAGGAGGCCAGGAGTGGGCATGGCCAGTGAGCCTCAGCCCTGCCGGGGCACCCCGCCCCTACCCCACCAGCCTGTGAGCCTCTCTCCAGGCCTGTGAGCTTCCTCCCAGGGCAGTTATGGGCAGAAACAGGAGAAGGAACTGGGTACACACTTTGTGAATAAAAGGCGTGGGCGAGGATTTGAAGAGCGAATTGCATTGTCCCCAACAGAACGGGTGCCTCCTTTTGTAGTAGAGGGACCTGTTACGGTCATTCAAAGTAAACACGAGGGCTTCCCCTGGTGGTCCAGTGGGTAAGGACACCGCCTTGCAGTGCAAGGGGCACCGGTTCAATCCCTGGCCTGGGAAGATCCCACGTGCCGCGGAGCGGCTGGACCAGTGTGTCCAATCACCGAGCTGGAGCTCTGGAGCGCATGCGCCCAGAGCCGGTGCTCTGTGACGACAGGGGCCACTGAGATGGGAGGCCACACAGGCCAAAGAACAAAGATAAATAAATGAAAGATCAATATAAGTGGCCGGGAAAAAAAAAAAAAAAGTAAACACGAGTATTTACAAATGTTAGCCCCAGCGAAGACAGGTGACTTCCTGGTGTGTTGGGGGGATTTACAGGTGAACAGCAGGCTCTTTCAGAGGAGGAGATAAAGGGGAGAAGACGTGTAGATGTGAACCGCGACAGAACAAAAGGAGTAAGGATTGTTTTCACCGAAAACATGCTAAATTCAGAGCCTGTGGAAAACAGGCAATGTGGGACAGCTAGATGGTTGATACAAGCCCAGCCGGAAGTGAAGTCCTGAATAAGATTTGAAGAAAGCAGACTGCGAGGATCTTGCTTCCCCACTATTCATGGGCTGGGGCGGGAGTCCCCTTGTGGCTCAAGTGGTGAAGAATCAGCCTTCAGTGTAGGAGACCCGGGTTCGATCCCTGAGTTGGGAAGATCCCCTGGAGGAGGAAATGGCAACCCACTCCAGTATTCTTGCCTGGAGAATCCCATGAACAGAGGAGCCTGGTGGGCTACAGTCCACAGGGTCACACAGAGTCAGACAGGACTAAGCAACTGACACTCATCTTCACCTGATGATAAAAGAAAGGGCAGGCTTCTCAGGGAGCTAAGAGGGGCTAGAGAGGGCGGAGCTCCGCACAATGGCTGGAAAGAGCAGGTTTGTCCCAAAGACTCGACTCATGATCCGGGCTGCGTACCCCCGTCTACCCACATATACATGGGCAGGGGGCTGAACTAGAAAGCTTCTGGAATCTCATCTCACTCCGAGTTATTCTGAGCCAGAGATTCCTAACACTGGTGATGAGGCAGACTAGTCCTCTGGAGCACCAACTCAAGGAAAGGTGTAGAGAGAACCCTCTGAGCCGTGGGCGGAAAAGTGGCCTCACACTTAGAAGGCAGCGACACTTGTGGTAAAGAACCATGTACCAACGCAGAAGACATGAGAGACACAGGTTCTATCCCTGGGAAGATCTCCTGGAGAAAGCAATGGCAGCCCACTCCAGGATTCTTGCCTGGAGCCTCCCATGGACAGAGGAGGCTAGAGGGCCACAGTCCATGGGGTCGTGAAGAGTCGGACACAACTGAGGGAATCACACTCCTTAAACTCCTTAAAACAGAAGGCAATACTAAAGTATCTTGAGAAAGGGATGCCTTCTTCTAATTGGAAAGAGCATCTCACTGACCAGCTGCAGCTTCCATCCAGACTCCCAGACCTGTGGGCTTCACACTGCAGACAGGACTGCAGGACAAAAGCAAGATCCCTGTTCAACCCTTGCTGATATTCCTCAGATTGCCAGACTTCTTTTTAATGTTAAGAACATTAAAAAAAACTAAGAACTAAGAGTGACCTAAAAATCTAAAACGTTCATTGTGTAGTAGAGTTACCTGCAAATTAACTCCAGTTATTTGAGCATCTATAGGCTGGCTCTTTTTATTACTAGGTCTGCACCTGGAGCCCCGGATGCCAACAGCCCTGCCCTCTGAGAAACTGAACAGAACTGCAAATCTGTATGCAATCAAACAAGCCATTGTCCCTCCCAGCAGAGAGGCTCTGGGTTTTGTTGGCATAACAAGGAAGCATTCATACCCCGGGGTAGAAGTAATATGACCTGGTTGTCAATGAGCTGACTCCTTGCTGCCACCTTAGAAAGACAGGAAGCTCCCTTAGAAAGACAGAGAAGTGGGAGAATAGATTATGGGGCTTGGTCAGCTCAGTGGTCTCCCCCATGGAGCCCTTGGCCACTGAATATGGCTCTTGGAGCCACAGGGGCAGACCCTGTAAGTGCGTAAACCAGGCCCAACTTCCGTCTGAATCCAGGGACCCAGCAGGACTGAACAGGTTGTGGACAAGTCCAGAGACGGCATTAATCATTTCCCGGGAGATGGTTTTGTACTTCCAAGCCAATGAGGGCAAACATGGAGCCCCATCCTTCTTCTCAGGTAAACAGCCTGAAACTGGAGGTGGAGCTAGAAGGAACTTGTGCCTTGGGAGGTCTGAGTGTTTGGGGGCCTTGGCCCAGCTCTGAGAACTTAGTAACCAGTTTCTTCAGCTGCTCCCAGGGCACTGGTTAGTAAGAACCTCAACGCACCCAGGAGACAAAGTGAGTAGCGAGTGTACAGCTGGAGCCTTCAAAGGCCCACAGGGGACTAACAGGGCCTCCCTGGACTCTCTACCCCCACCCCTCCACCCAGCCTGTCCCCAGGAGACAAAGTGCCCAGCTCCTCCTCCACTTGGCCTCTGTATCAGGTTCCTGTTTGAAATCTCTTACCCCTTGATTCTTAGGGGTAAAGGAGAGTACTCCTTGTACTCAGGTGGTTTTACATGGAACGATGCAGGACAAAAGCAAGATTGTTCAACCCTTGCTGATATTCCTCAGATTGCCAGACTTCTTTTAATGTTAAGAACATTAAAAAAAACTAAGAACTAAGAGTGACCTAAAAATCTAAAACGTTCATTGTGTAGTAGAGTTACCTGCAAATTAACTCCAGTTATTTGAGCATCTATAGGCTGGCTCTTTTTATTACTAGGTCTGCACCTGGAGCCCCGGATGCCAACAGCCCTGCCCTCTGAGAAACTGAACAGAACTGCAAATCTGTATGCAATCAAACAAGCCATTGTCCCTCCCAGCAGAGAGGCTCTGGGTTTTGTTGGCATAACAAGGAAGCATTCATACCCCGGGGTAGAAGTAATATGACCTGGTTGTCAATGAGCTGACTCCTTGCTGCCACCTTAGAAAGACAGGAAGCTCCCTTAGAAAGACAGAGAAGTGGGAGAATAGATTATGGGGCTTGGTCAGCTCAGTGGTCTCCCCCATGGAGCCCTTGGCCACTGAATATGGCTCTTGGAGCCACAGGGGCAGACCCTGTAAGTGCGTAAACCAGGCCCAACTTCCGTCTGAATCCAGGGACCCAGCAGGACTGAACAGGTTGTGGACAAGTCCAGAGACGGCATTAATCATTTCCCGGGAGATGGTTTTGTACTTCCAAGCCAATGAGGGCAAACATGGAGCCCCATCCTTCTTCTCAGGTAAACAGCCTGAAACTGGAGGTGGAGCTAGAAGGAACTTGTGCCTTGGGAGGTCTGAGTGTTTGGGGGCCTTGGCCCAGCTCTGAGAACTTAGTAACCAGTTTCTTCAGCTGCTCCCAGGGCACTGGTTAGTAAGAACCTCAACGCACCCAGGAGACAAAGTGAGTAGCGAGTGTACAGCTGGAGCCTTCAAAGGCCCACAGGGGACTAACAGGGCCTCCCTGGACTCTCTACCCCCACCCCTCCACCCAGCCTGTCTCCAGGAGACAAAGTGCCCAGCTCCCTCCTCCACTTGGCCTCTGTATCAGGTTCCCTGTTTGGAAATCCCCTCTTACCCCTTGATTCTTAGGGGTAAAGGAGAGTACTCCTTTGTACTCAAGGATGGGAACATTTTTCTTGCACTCATTTGGTGATGCTTGTGTTTTAAAAACTAAAGTGAGACAAAGCCTATGCTCTAGTTATCAGACTTACCTACGGGGCCCCCATCAAGCTCATCAACTAATCCCCCTCCCACACGCCTCAGTCCTACCCCCACCTAGAGAAGACTGGAAAGGCTGGAAGACAGTTAACCACAATCATCAATAAAAGTGTAAGTCTGGAAATAAAAGGAAGAGATGATAAAATCCCTCCTCCTTTGCTCCTCACTGCTCAGGGCTCTGGAGTGCCCTTGGCCAGAAATTCCCCTAGGCTACCAGCAGCCGCAGAAGAAAAGCTGGCTTCTGCTCTTTCCCCATCCCTCCGAGTCCATGTATCTCTGCACCTTGCTCTCCTAATCCCACACTGTGCTCAGCGCTCCCCGCCCCAGAAGACGGAATCAGTTTTGAGAGTACTGTGTGTGTTTGATCTGCTTCACCCACTCCCACTCTCAGTGCGGCCACTCCACGGGCAAATGCAGACACAGAAGTAATAATACACGTATCATAATTGAGCGCCGGTGAGCTAAGCACTCCACACAATGCCCTTACCCCTACAGCGGCCTGTGGAGCAGCCACTTGTCCTGCGTCTGTTTTACACGTGTGGAAACCGAGGCTTGGAGAAGGCGAAGGCGAGTGATTTGCCCAGAGTTACCAAACGGGTAAGTGGTCCGGGGTGGGAGCACTCGAGGGGCTACAAGAGCAAGCATCGGCTATTTCAAAGTTCTCTCAAAAAGAAGAAGAAACGACCCCTTCCTCCAGAAAATGCCCCTGCCCCGCAGCGGCTGCCAGCACTGGGCTGTGTTCCAGGCCAGAGAGATGTTTAGGGAGTAGCTGGGAAAGTCCGCCACGGCTGAAACACTTTCAAGAAGAAACAGCATTGGGGATGTACTTGCTGATAAATTAGAAACTGTGTTTAAAGTCTAGACAACTGGATGGAGCACAACCCAGAGCATTTTCCTGGTTCAGAAGATCAAACTGTTCTTTGAAAGTGGAAAGACTGAATAACTAATGATGAGGCTTTCTCCTGCTAAGGTAAAGGTGTGTGTGTATGTGGTGTTTTTTTATTTAGGTTCTGGAGTAGGATTTGGTTCTAAAAGGAAGGATCTGGGGTTATGACTGTGGGGATGTCCCCGTTCCTGGATAAATTACATGACCTAATTTGCATCCATCCATCCATCCATTCACTGAATATTTTTTGAGTGAAAGTGTTAGTTGCTCCAGTTGTGCCCAACTCTTTACGAGCCCACTGACTGTAGCCCTCCGTGCTCATCTGTCCGTGGAATTCTCCAGGTTCCGAAGGGGATCTTCCTCACCCCGGGTCAAACTCAGGTCTCCTGCATTATGGCCAGATTCCTCCCCATCGGAGCCACCAGGAAAGCTTTATTCTCTTTAGCCCCACAAAGAGTTTTAGAGCTGAAAGGAGCCTCAAGATTCTTGGAGCCCAACTCCTGAAGGAAAACACCAGGCTGGGGTCGCCTGAGGTGGTGCAGCTAGAAAGCCCAGGAGGGGCGGGGCGGGATGTGGACTCTTCTGCAGTGTTCCCTGGTGACTCAGGGCCACTCCTTCACCTCCCAGCTCTGGTTTCCTCTTCGCTCTGCAGAACCACACAGGCCAAGGCAAGGGGCTTATTTGGCCTATCAAGTCCCATCCAGGCAATGGTTCCAGGGATAAGCAGGCCACCTCTCCCTGCACGGCTGTGGGTGGGAACATCTTGGCTGCTCCCGGACAGGAGGCAGGAGGCTTGGAGAAGGCGGGCAGTGATTTGCCCAGAGTTACCAAACGGGTAAGTGGTCCGGGTGGGAGCACTCGAGGGCTACAAGAGCAAGCATCGGCTATTTCAAAGTTCTCTCAAAAGAAGAAGAAACGACCCTTCCTCCAGAAAATGCCCCTGCCCCGCAGCGGCTGCCAGCACTGGGCTGTGTTCCAGGCCAGAGAGATGTTTAGGAGTAGCTGGGAAAGTCCGCCACGGCTGAAACACTTTCAAGAAGAAACAGCATTGGGGATGTACTTGCTGATAAATTAGAAACTGTGTTTAAAGTCTAGACAACTGGATGGAGCACAACCCAGAGCATTTTCCTGGTTCAGAAGATCAAACTGTTCTTTGAAAGTGGAAAGACTGAATAACTAATGATGAGGCTTTCTCCTGCTAAGGTAAAGGTGTGTGTGTATGTGGTGTTTTTTTATTTAGGTTCTGGAGTAGGATTTGGTTCTAAAAGGAAGGATCTGGGGTTATGACTGTGGGGATGTCCCCGTTCCTGGATAAATTACATGACCTAATTTGCATCCATCCATCCATCCATTCACTGAATATTTTTTGAGTGAAAGTGTTAGTTGCTCCAGTTGTGCCCAACTCTTTACGAGCCCACTGACTGTAGCCCTCCGTGCTCATCTGTCCGTGGAATTCTCCAGGTTCCGAAGGGGATCTTCCTCACCCCGGGTCAAACTCAGGTCTCCTGCATTATGGCCAGATTCCTCCCCATCGGAGCCACCAGGAAAGCTTTATTCTCTTTAGCCCCACAAAGAGTTTTAGAGCTGAAAGGAGCCTCAAGATTCTTGGAGCCCAACTCCTGAAGGAAAACACCAGGCTGGGGTCGCCTGAGGTGGTGCAGCTAGAAAGCCCAGGAGGGGCGGGGCGGGATGTGGACTCTTCTGCAGTGTTCCCTGGTGACTCAGGGCCACTCCTTCACCTCCCAGCTCTGGTTTCCTCTTCGCTCTGCAGAACCACACAGGCCAAGGCAAGGGGCTTATTTGGCCTATCAAGTCCCATCCAGGCAATGGTTCCAGGGATAAGCAGGGGCCACCCTCTCCCTGCACGGCTGTGGGTGGGAACATCTTGGCTGCTCCCCGGACAGGAGGCAGGGAGGTGATGCTGTCAGGTAGCCAGTGCTAGCGGGGAGGTCAGGGGTGGTGTCAATGTCCAGGCAGGATCTACCCAACAGAAGCGGAGAATGCTGGCTGCTGATGGCTCACAGCCAATCACTCTGCGGGCACGGACCACAGTCCAGGGGAGCCATCCCACCTCCTGGCCCATAGGCAGCCTCTCTCTAATGACCGACTGGTCTGTGTGGCTCCCTTGCCCCATGGGGCCACCCAGCTTCCAGAGCTCTCTGAAGGGCCAGCTGAGGCCCCAGTTGTAACTCCCGTGTTCAGCTTCTCCTCCTGCCCAGCCCTGCCTCTCTCACTCCCTGCTCACAAACATCCGCTTCCCAGGAACCTGACTTATAAGGAACCTGTTCCCCAGAGGCTGAGCACAGCCTTTTCAGGGCCCTGTGTCCCGACAGGGCTCGGCCGCACCGGGCCGTGCAGGTTCTCCTCCCTCAGCCCAGGCAAGCCACCACCATGAGAGGCCTGCGCCCACAACCAGAGACCAACTCCCGCTCGCCACAGCTAGAAAAGCCCACACGAAGCAACCAAGACCCAGAGCAGCCACAAATAAAGTAATTTTTAAAAAGGAATGGTTTTCTGCGGCAGAATTTCAGACAGGTGGCAGGTGACGATGGGGATATTTGGGGCCGAGAAGGCACTGGAATGTAAGACAGGAAAGTATAGTCCCTGGCTGTACTGGCTCACTGGACCAGGCCCATTCTCTAGAGTTCCAGGCCCAGGATGGGATTCTTGGAGCCAACTCCTGAAGGTTTTAGAGCTGAAGGAGCCTCAAGATTCTTGGAGCCCAACTCCTGAAGGAAAACACCAGGCTGGGGTCGCCTGAGGTGGTGCAGCTAGAAAGCCCAGGAGGGGCGGGGCGGGATGTGGACTCTTCTGCAGTGTTCCCTGGTGACTCAGGGCCACTCCTTCACCTCCCAGCTCTGGTTTCCTCTTCGCTCTGCAGAACCACACAGGCCAAGGCAAGGGGCTTATTTGGCCTATCAAGTCCCATCCAGGCAATGGTTCCAGGGATAAGCAGGGGCCACCCTCTCCCTGCACGGCTGTGGGTGGGAACATCTTGGCTGCTCCCCGGACAGGAGGCAGGGAGGTGATGCTGTCAGGTAGCCAGTGCTAGCGGGGAGGTCAGGGGTGGTGTCAATGTCCAGGCAGGATCTACCCAACAGAAGCGGAGAATGCTGGCTGCTGATGGCTCACAGCCAATCACTCTGCGGGCACGGACCACAGTCCAGGGGAGCCATCCCACCTCCTGGCCCATAGGCAGCCTCTCTCTAATGACCGACTGGTCTGTGTGGCTCCCTTGCCCCATGGGGCCACCCAGCTTCCAGAGCTCTCTGAAGGGCCAGCTGAGGCCCCAGTTGTAACTCCCGTGTTCAGCTTCTCCTCCTGCCCAGCCCTGCCTCTCTCACTCCCTGCTCACAAACATCCGCTTCCCAGGAACCTGACTTATAAGGAACCTGTTCCCCAGAGGCTGAGCACAGCCTTTTCAGGGCCCTGTGTCCCGACAGGGCTCGGCCGCACCCCGGGGCCGTGCAGGTTCTCCTCCCTCAGCCCAGGCAAGCCACCACCATGAGAGGCCTGCGCCCCACAACCAGAGACCAACTCCCGCTCGCCACAGCTAGAAAAGCCCACACGAAGCAACCAAGACCCAGAGCAGCCACAAATAAAGTAATTTTTAAAAAGGAATGGTTTTCTGCGGCAGAATTTCAGACAGGTGGCAGGTGACGATGGGGATATTTGGGGCCGAGAAGGCACTGGAATGTAAGACAGGAAAGTATAGTCCCTGGCTGTACTGGCTCACTGGACCAGGCCCATTCTCTAGAGTTCCAGGCCCAGGATGGGGTTATTAACAGGATTAGGGTCCACTCGACTCAAGCCGCAGCTGGTGTTCAGGAGGAAAGGGGCACACGGGACACAGAGCAGCCAGGTGGACCCGCTCCTCCCCAGGACGGAGGTCCTGGAAAGGGACCTTGTTCTGCATCTTGACTCCAGAAGCAGCCCCTCTACCCAGATCACGCCCAGCTGGGTGACCCACCTTCTGCAGCTCAGAGGAGACGTTGCAGGACCTGCTGGGAGGGGACGCCCGTGGGCATCGCTGCTCCTCACTGCTCAGGGCCCAGGAGTTGGCAAAGTCGTAGGGGTCAGAGGTCAGAGTCCCTGTGGAGAAAGGTTCAGGAGGATGGCGCCACGGTCTTGAGACCCAGGACTGCTGAGTGAGAGCGCTGGTCTGTCCTCACCTGAATCACCTTTCTTTAGGTTTGAACACAGGCCTCTGGGGCAAGGGTTTTGTCATTACTTAGTCACTAAGTCTTGTTTGACTCTTTGTGACCCCGTGAACTGTAGCCCACAGGCTCCTCTGCCCATGCGATTTCCCAGGAAAGAATCCTGGAGTGGGTTGCCATTTCCTCCTCCAGGGGATATTCCTAACCCAGGGATCAAACCCACATTTCTTACATTGGCAGGCAGGATCTTTACCACCAGAATTCTTTTCTGAGTCACCAGGGAAGCCCACATAAATGTTTATGTGACGGAAATTATCAGAAGAAGAATGAAATTAGCAGTGAATTTCACATTGTCCATATTATTATACTTCCTATCGCTTTTGGGAAAACACGTGCCCACACATAGGCAGTGAGATGGAACACTCAGAGATAAAGTTCATGGGGAAGGGGGACCGGGCCGTGCAGGTTCTCCTCCCTCAGCCCAGGCAAGCCACCACCATGAGAGGCCTGCGCCACAACCAGAAATCCCCGCCACAGCTAGAAAAGCTCACACGAAGCAACCAAGACCCAGAGCAGCCACAAATAAAGTAATTTTTAAAAAGGAATGGTTTTCTGCGGCAGAATTTCAGACAGGTGGCAGGTGACGATGGGGATATTTGGGGCCGAGAAGGCACTGGAATGTAAGACAGGAAAGTATAGTCCCTGGCTGTACTGGCTCACTGGACCAGGCCCATTCTCTAGAGTTCCAGGCCCAGGATGGGGTTATTAACAGGATTAGGGTCCACTCGACTCAAGCCGCAGCTGGTGTTCAGGAGGAAAGGGCACACGGGACACAGAGCAGCCAGGTGGACCCGCTCCTCCCCAGGACGGAGGTCCTGGAAAGGGACCTTGTTCTGCATCTTGACTCCAGAAGCAGCCCCTCTACCCAGATCACGCCCAGCTGGGTGACCCACCTTCTGCAGCTCAGAGGAGACGTTGCAGGACCTGCTGGGAGGGGACGCCCGTGGGCATCGCTGCTCCTCACTGCTCAGGGCCCAGGAGTTGGCAAAGTCGTAGGGGTCAGAGGTCAGAGTCCCTGTGGAGAAAGGTTCAGGAGGATGGCGCCACGGTCTTGAGACCCAGGACTGCTGAGTGAGAGCGCTGGTCTGTCCTCACCTGAATCACCTTTCTTTAGGTTTGAACACAGGCCTCTGGGGCAAGGGTTTTGTCATTACTTAGTCACTAAGTCTTGTTTGACTCTTTGTGACCCCGTGAACTGTAGCCCACAGGCTCCTCTGCCCATGCGATTTCCCAGGAAAGAATCCTGGAGTGGGTTGCCATTTCCTCCTCCAGGGGATATTCCTAACCCAGGGATCAAACCCACATTTCTTACATTGGCAGGCAGGATCTTTACCACCAGAATTCTTTTCTGAGTCACCAGGGAAGCCCACATAAATGTTTATGTGACGGAAATTATCAGAAGAAGAATGAAATTAGCAGTGAATTTCACATTGTCCATATTATTATACTTCCTATCGCTTGTGAACACACGTGCCCACACATAGGCAGTGAGATGGAACACTCAGAGATAAAGTTCATGGGATAGACTGAGGTGAGGACTCGGGTTGGGTAGAATGCCAGGGGAGGAGTCCTAGTGAAGGTTGGTGAGCAGGGCAACACAGCCACGTCTTTGGGAAACACAGTCAGCCCCAGAAAGTCTGACCTTCTTGAGTCCTGAAGTCATCTTCGGCGAAGACGTTGAAGTCACCACACAGCCCACAGGTCTTATTGAAGTGTCTGTCTGACAGCAGGACTTGGAAGTTCCCACTGCCATCGATCCTGACCATGAAGCCATAAGCCTCGCTGGACAGCTTGTGGTACCCAGCCTCGACTTCCAGGTACAGCCCTCTGGTGGCATAGGACATGGAGACGCTGGGGAGACGGGAGGAGCTCAGAAAGGGGCCGTTTTCTGGGAGTCCCTCTCCGTGCCAACCTGGCCCCGTGCTGCAGGGTTCAGACAGCCACGCGGAGGCTGAGAGGCTGGGCCCAGAGTCAGTATGCCCCCACCACCACCCGCCCTGCCACCTCCTCTGCCCACGGCGACTTCCTCTCTCCAGGCTTCACTCCTTTGTCTGAACGATGAGGTGGGAGTCCGAGGGGGACCCTCAGGGCCCCTCCTAATTGAACTTTCTGGGCTCCGTCTTACCTCTGGCCCCCCTGCAGCACGGTACCGTTGACAAACACGTGGATATCGAAAAATTCCCCAAGGTACACGGAGAGACTCAATCTTCTGCCATCTTGGAAGTCCCCTGAAAGAGGAAAGAATTATTTAAACTGGGTAGAAATTATTAGTTACCCCACAAAAAAGTGAATATATTTATTTATAACCATCATCACTGTAATTGTATCTCAGTGGAACACTCCCCTCAACCAAATGGGCAACAAAAATCTCCCTAAAAATCTCATTTGCTCTTTTCATTCATCTAGAATGAGTGAATCTTTTCATTCATCTACAAATATTTATCTCTGTATACAAGGCTCTCTAGTAGACTCCTTTTTTTTTTTTTAAAGCCATTTCTATCAGTCTTTCACTTATTCCCATCTTTGTTCTTTGGCCTGTGTGGGCCTCCCATCTCAATGGCCTCTCTATGGGTAGAATGCCAGGAAGGAGTCCTAGTAAAGTTCATGGGATAGACTGAGGTGAGGACTCGGGTTGGGTAGAATGCCAGGGGAGGAGTCCTAGTGAAGGTTGGTGAGCAGGGCAACACAGCCACGTCTTTGGGAAACACAGTCAGCCCCAGAAAGTCTGACCTTCTTGAGTCCTGAAGTCATCTTCGGCGAAGACGTTGAAGTCACCACACAGCCCACAGGTCTTATTGAAGTGTCTGTCTGACAGCAGGACTTGGAAGTTCCCACTGCCATCGATCCTGACCATGAAGCCATAAGCCTCGCTGGACAGCTTGTGGTACCCAGCCTCGACTTCCAGGTACAGCCCTCTGGTGGCATAGGACATGGAGACGCTGGGGAGACGGGAGGAGCTCAAAAAGGGGGCCGTTTTCTGGGAGTCCCTCTCCGTGCCAACCTGGCCCCGTGCTGCAGGGTTCAGACAGCCACGCGGAGGCTGAGAGGCTGGGCCCAGAGTCAGTATGCCCCCACCACCACCCGCCCTGCCACCTCCTCTGCCCACGGCGACTTCCTCTCTCAGGCTTCACTCCTTTGTCTGAACGATGAGGTGGGAGTCCGAGGGGGACCCTCAGGGCCCCTCCTAATTGAACTTTCTGGGCTCCGTCTTACCTCTGGCCCCCCTGCAGCACGGTACCGTTGACAAACACGTGGATATCGAAAAATTCCCCAAGGTACACGGAGAGACTCAATCTTCTGCCATCTTGGAAGTCCCCTGAAAGAGGAAAGAATTATTTAAACTGGGTAGAAATTATTAGTTACCCCACAAAAAAGTGAATATATTTATTTATAACCATCATCACTGTAATTGTATCTCAGTGGAACACTCCCCTCAACCAAATGGGCAACAAAAATCTCCCTAAAAATCTCATTTGCTCTTTTCATTCATCTAGAATGAGTGAATCTTTTCATTCATCTACAAATATTTATCTCTGTATACAAGGCTCTCTAGTAGACTCCTTTTTTTTTTTTTAAAGCCATTTCTATCAGTCTTTCACTTATTCCCATCTTTGTTCTTTGGCCTGTGTGGGCCTCCCATCGCAATGGCCTCTCTCGCTCCAGAGCTCCGGCTCAGTAGTTGGACACATCGGTCCAGCTGCTCTGTGGCACGTGGGATCTTCCTAGGCCAGGGACTGAACTGGCACCCCTTGCACTGCAAGGCAGTGTCCTTACCCACTGGACCACTGGGGAAGCCCCTCTAGTAGACTCATATTTCTTCATCTGAAAATGTAAAACTCTGGACTCCTTCAGGGAGTTTATGATCAAAGTATAAAGATAAATTTAAGTATGAGTCAAATAAACTGTAAAGCCTGTGAATCAAACTATGAGGTGAGTTATTGGAGACAGGCATGCTGGGATGTGTTATTTTAAATATTCTCTTAGAAAAGGGACCCTCCTGCTGTTGGTGGGAATGTAGACTGGTGCAACCACTATGGAAAGTAGTATGGAGATTGCTCAAAAATGCAAGACAGAGCTGCCATATGATCCAGGTGATGCCACCCTTAGGCCTATATCCAGATACAACAGCAACTCAAAAAAGATTCCTACACACCTACGTTCACAGCAGCCCTATTCACAATGGCCAAGACACAGAAACAACCTAAATGTCCATTCGCAGAGGGGTGGATAAAGAAGCTGTGCGGCACACACACACTATAGAATACTATTCAGCCGTAAAAAAATTGAAATAATGTCCTTTGCAGCAACATGGAGGGACCTAGAGATGATCATACTAAGCAAAGTAAGTCAGAAAGAGGAAGACAAATACCACATATCACTTATGTGCGGAATCTAAAATAGGACCCAAATGAACATGTCTATCAAACAGAAATGAAATCAGGGACACAGGGATTAGGCTGGCCGTTGTTCAAGTTGGAGGAGGGTAGGACTGGGTTGGATTGGGAGTTTCAGGTTCACAGATGCCAACTGGTATATACAGGATGGATGAACAACAAGGTCCTACCATAGAGCATATGGGAACTAGACTCAATATCCTGTGATAAATTAAAATAGAAAAGAATATGAAAAATAATGCATATATGCATGTATAACTGGGTCATTTTCCCGTACAGCGGTAATTAGAACAGCATTGTAATTCGAAAAAAAGTGCAAGTGTTAGTCCCTCAGTCATGTCTGACTCTGCCACCCTGAGAATTCCATGGAGTTCCCCTCTGTCCATGGGATTCTCCAGGTGAGAATACTGGAGTGGGTTGGCATTTCCTTCTCCAGGGGATCTTCTCCACCCAGGGATCGAACCTAGGTCTCCTGCATTGCAGGCAGATTCTTTACCATCTGAGAAAATAAATCTTAAAAAAGTTTTTGTCCAGAAAACAGAGTGAAAATGCGAATGGCTTCCTGATCCAGTGTGCACGACACACACACTTCCCATGACCTTCCTCCCCTTATCAGAGCCATGAGCTCTGGCTCTTACTTATGTCGTGTATTCTTCCCATTTTAAATTTTTGAATGCTGGTGACAACAATGACATTCATTTTATGAGCCATAGTTTGTGACTCAGTTTGCACAACAGTGACCTAGACTGACGCCATTTTACAGATGGAGAAACTGAGACCCAAGTGTACTATAAGGCTTTCTCCACCTCAACGCTGTTGACACAGGGGACCAGTTACTTCTTTGTGGGGGGGCCACTGTGCATGTAGAGTCATTAGCAGCATCTCTGGCTTCTACCCTTCAGATGCCACTAACATCCACCCCCTGTTGTGACAACCCCAAAATGCCTCCAGACATCATGTTCTCTGCAGGGAAATTACCCTCGTTGAGAAGTACTGGTTTACAACACTGTGTGTGTGTGCTATGCTCAGTTGTGTGCAATACGTTGTGACCCACACACTGTAGCCCACCAGACTCCTCTTTCCACGGAATTCTCCGGTCAAGCATACTGGAATGGGTTACATTTTCTTCTCCAGGGGATCATTGCGACCAGGAATGGAATCCACATTTACTATGTCTCTTGCATTGCCAGGCAAACTCCGTACCACTGAGCCACTAGGGAAGCCCAGTTTATACTACTAACACAGGGCAGAGCTCCAAGCTTTCTAAATCCAAGTCCAAATCACCCTCTGTAACACAGAGCCGCCTAATGGGGCATCTGAGCACTCTGGACTCAATGAACCAATAATGCATGGGAGAACTCTCCATCGGCCCTATGCATTATTTGCCTCCTTCTCTCCCCATAGAGCTTGGGCGGGACTCTGATGATGGGCAGCCATTAGGAAGTTGAGCCATTGGAAACTGCTAAGGAAGCCCAGGGTGGAGGGACACTCCCAGGCTCACAGAACTGCAGGTCCGCACTTCCTATACCTGTCAGAAGACAGGCAAGGAGTCCCGCTCAGAGGCGACACAGAGAAGCTCCCCATGCACCTCGTCTCCTTTCTTTCCTCTTGAACTGAGGGACCGAGGCGCTAAGTGATGGAGCAAGACCTCCCCTGGGTGAAGGAGGAGACCCTGGGAAGCAGGTGGTGGCTGGAAGCCGAGTCAGATCCCAGTGGTGTCGCTCTGACTTTCTAATGTGGGACTCCCCGATCTGCATTTCTAACCAGCCCTGTGACTCTGACGCAGGGGGGCATCATCCAAAACCTGCACCACGGCGATCTGGTCTGGCCTGGTCACAACGTACTGATGTAGAGACAGAATCTCGGGCTGGACATGCATTCAGAACCTTACGGATCGTCCGTCGCTTTCGGGGCTGTTGTGGGAGCCAAATCCTGCAGCCAAACTCCAGGGCCACCAGGACTCCAGAGTCTCTCCTGGGTCCCGGTGCTGGCCAACCAGGAGCCTTGACCTGCGATGGAGCCTGCTGGCTGAGAGCCAACAGCAGATCAAGGAGCCTCCTCTTTGCACCAGCTGGCCTTTCATGCTCAAACACAACCACTTTACCCAGGATGTGAACAAGGTCCTCAGGAGAGGAACGGGAATTCTTGATTTGGAAGCGAGCAAACAGGATGTCATTGGAGAACAATGGAGCACGGGTGTCGGGGAGGGCATAGCTGTGCCACAAGACAGAGCAGCAGCGTCCAGCACTGCTGGACTCCTGCCTCGACCCAGCACCCACCCCCATCCCCGGAGCACCCGTGCCAGCCCACCTTACCCAGTCCAGTTCTTCAGGTTACCCATGTCCTGGGGTGTGGACCCCATTCCCGCCACTCAAAACAGATAAAGTGGCCGCCCATGCTCTCTGATGTTATAATAGCAGCACAATTTGGGGGTGGGAATTAAACCAGTCTACACTGAAATGTAATTGATCCATAGCCTGACTCAGGCCAGTTACCTGCCAGAAAATTGCCACTTGACAAGAGCAAGTTGGCTGTAAGAAATAAAGGACACAGAGAGGGTATCCCACAGAGATGCTCTGAACTAGAGAGGCCTAGCTCGGCCTGTCCATTCCTCCTAGGCCCCTGAAACCCAGAAAAGAACAGCCGAAGAGGCCAGACATCTGATACCACCCCACATAGATGCATGGAAGAGGTGTCAGCCTTCCCCTGACCTTGATAGACACACCCTTAAGCGCTCACAGGGCATTTTTGACAACATGGGTGGAACTCAAGGGTGCTGTACTAAATGAAACAAGGCCGACGGGGAGACAAATGCCGTACCATCTCACATGTGGACACTTAAAGCAAGTGCACCATGATTTTAAGGTGGACAAAGCTACTCCAATAAACACTGGGACCACTCGAGGAAGAAGGACCTGGGTCTTTAGCTTCCTAGGGAATGTAAGGGGCTGCTTTACTCTTTGCTGCTGCCTCAGAAGCAAGGTGGGTCCTCAGAGTTCAGCATCCAGGATGATTTCCTCTATTTGTCATCCCCTGGGGCATCTCCAGCCCTTCTCACCACCTGTCTGGTGACCAAGGCCAAGGCCACCATGCCTTCTACCTCACTCCCTTCCAGGACCATCTTGACAAAGAACTGATTTCCTCCTGACCCTCCGTGCACTAGCCCATCATTGCCTGCTGAATCGAGAAGCAGACTCTGCCATCAGATCTACTTGATGGCATCAGACAGATGCCATCCCCCATCAGCGCCCCCCTCACCCCATCTTGCACCCCACTCTTCCATAGGCCTCTACTTCTCAAAGTGGGGCCCAAACCAGCAGCAGCAGCAGCAGCTAGGAGCTTGTTAGGAGCAAACATTTCAGGCCATACTCAGGATCCACTGACTTAGATGCTACCCCAGGCCAGGGCTGGGCGGGATCCCAGTGATCATTTTAACCAGCCTCCGGGTGAGGCTGAGGGGGACCACAGCTCTCGCCACACTAACCCCCACCACTGGGCTGCACGGCACCAACACACGCCCCCTCCAGACGGTCCCCTGTGCTGCTGCCGTCCCACCACGTAGGACACTTCCCTGTTCTGTCTCCGAGCAAACCCCCTCCCCAAGGCCTCACACGCCTGATGGTCACAAAACCAGCTCTTTAGTACCACAGAGCTCTGGGCTTTGGGATCTAAGGAAACAAGGATGAGTGTGATGTGCTCCGTGCCCTAAACAGGTCCATGCAGCAGTAAGGAAAATGGCTTGCAGGGACATTCAGACCACCGAGGCCACACTGGGGTAGGTGGGGAAGAGGCAGGGCCAGAAGGGAGGAGCCAGAGAAGCAGGAGAACCCATGGGATGTTCCTGATTGTCTGGTGGCTGGGACTCTGCACTTCCACTGCAGGGGGCGAGGGTTCAACCCCTGGCGGGATCCCACAAGCTGAGTTATTGTTGTTTAGTTGCTAAGTCATGTCCAAATCTTTGCGACCCCAAGCCCTACAGCACGCCAGGCTTCCCTGTCCTTCACCATCTCCTGGTGTTTGCTCAGCCTCATGTCCATTGAGTCGGTGATGCCATCCAACCATCTCATCCTCTGCAACCCCCCTCTCCTTCTGCCTTCAATCTTTCCCTGCATCAGGGTCTTTCCCAATGAGTCAGCTCTTTGCCTCAGGTGGCCAAAGCATTGGAGTTTCAGCTTCAGCATCAGTCCTTCCAGTGGATATTTAGAGCTGATTTCCTTTAGGATTGAATAATTCGATCTCCTTGCTGTCCAAGGGACTCTCAAGAGTCTTCACCAACACTATGGCTTGAAAGCATCAGTTGTTTGGTGCTCAGCCTTCTTTATGGCCCAGCTCTCACAGCTATACATGACCATTGGCAAAACCATAGCTTTGACCATAGGGACCTTTGTCAGCAAAGTGATATCACTGCTTTTTAGTACACTGCATAGGTTTGCCATAGCTTTCCTTTCAAGGAGCAAGCATTTTCATTTCATAGCTGCAGCCACCCTTCTCCAGGGGATCTTCCCGACCCAGGGACCAAACCTGGGTCTCCCGCAATGCAGGCAGATTCTTTACCATCTGAGCCACCAGGGAAGCCCACATGCCATGTAGAGCAGCCAAAATCTAATTAATTAATTGTTTAAAAAAGCAAACAGGAGAGCCCAGAGCTAAGGCCAGCTGTCAGTTCGCTCCGCAGCCAGGCTGAGCCGTAACCAGCGCTGGGCACACAGAGCTGCCACTGCCATCGTCCTAAATGACGGAGCAACAGCCCGGCAGCCCCGAGCCTGCATCTTACGTGAGGGTGTGCGCATTGACCGAGACGCTCTCCTGGACCACAGCTCCTTCACCACACCTGAGTCAGGCTTTTCTGAGCCCTCTGCTCATTTAGGTCTCCACCTGGGTGCTGTCCTTGGCCTGCTTGGTCCAGTTTTAGCAAGAATTCTGTAGGCTAGTTTAGCAGACATTCCCTACCCCCAGTATCTGATTAGATTCCTCGTAACCCACTCTAGGGGTTTCCCAGGTGACTCAGATAGTAAAGAGTATGCCTGCAGTGCGGGAGACCTGCGTTCAATCCCTGGGTTGGGAAGATCCTTTGAAGGAGGGCATGGCAAGCCACTCTAGTATTCTTGCCTGGAGAATCCCATGGACAAAGCAGCCTGGAGGGCTACAGTCCATGGGGTTGTAAAGAGTCAGACACAACTGAGCAAGTAAACACACACAATCGGCCCACACAACCCACTCTGGACATTGCATCACCCTGGCCCACCTTCAGCAAGAATTCTCTCAGGGTGGTTTAGCCAGACTCCTCCAGACCTCTGACGTCTCCACTCAGTAATTTCCCCTCCTAGGACTTCCCTGTCAGTTCAGTGGTTACAAATCCAGTCCAAGGGACTCTCAAGAGTCTTCACCAACACTATGGCTTGAAAGCATCAGTTGTTTGGTGCTCAGCCTTCTTTATGGCCCAGCTCTCACAGCTATACATGACCATTGGCAAAACCATAGCTTTGACCATAGGGACCTTTGTCAGCAAAGTGATATCACTGCTTTTTAGTACACTGCATAGGTTTGCCATAGCTTTCCTTTCAAGGAGCAAGCATTTTCATTTCATAGCTGCAGCCACCCTTCTCCAGGGGATCTTCCCGACCCAGGGACCAAACCTGGGTCTCCCGCAATGCAGGCAGATTCTTTACCATCTGAGCCACCAGGGAAGCCCACATGCCATGTAGAGCAGCCAAAATCTAATTAATTAATTGTTTAAAAAAGCAAACAGGAGAGCCCAGAGCTAAGGCCAGCTGTCAGTTCGCTCCGCAGCCAGGCTGAGCCGTAACCAGCGCTGGGCACACAGAGCTGCCACTGCCATCGTCCTAAATGACGGAGCAACAGCCCGGCAGCCCCGAGCCTGCATCTTACGTGAGGGTGTGCGCATTGACCGAGACGCTCTCCTGGACCACAGCTCCTTCACCACACCTGAGTCAGGCTTTTCTGAGCCCTCTGCTCATTTAGGTCTCCACCTGGGTGCTGTCCTTGGCCTGCTTGGTCCAGTTTTAGCAAGAATTCTGTAGGCTAGTTTAGCAGACATTCCCTACCCCCAGTATCTGATTAGATTCCTCGTAACCCACTCTAGGGGTTTCCCAGGTGACTCAGATAGTAAAGAGTATGCCTGCAGTGCGGGAGACCTGCGTTCAATCCCTGGGTTGGGAAGATCCTTTGAAGGAGGGCATGGCAAGCCACTCTAGTATTCTTGCCTGGAGAATCCCATGGACAAAGCAGCCTGGAGGGCTACAGTCCATGGGGTTGTAAAGAGTCAGACACAACTGAGCAAGTAAACACACACAATCGGCCCACACAACCCACTCTGGACATTGCATCACCCTGGCCCACCTTCAGCAAGAATTCTCTCAGGGTGGTTTAGCCAGACTCCTCCAGACCTCTGACGTCTCCACTCAGTAATTTCCCTCCTAGGACTCCCCTGTCAGTTCAGTGGTTACAAATCCACCTTCCAATGCAGCAACATGGGTTCAATCTCTGATATGGGACTAAGATCCCACATGCCATGGAGTAACTAAGCCCGCGTATCATAACTGGAGAGGGGCCTGCACGCCACAGCGATGATCCCACATGTCACAACTAAGACTCAGCACAGCCAAATAAATAATTTAAATGAATAAATATTTTTTAAATTCCTGGCTCCTTGGCTATAATTCCCCACTTGTCTTTGTTATATTCTTTCCTCTACTGCAAAACCCTCAGGGCAGTGGTCCTTCCTAAGCAAAGTCTTCCTCGCTGTCCTTATAACAATTGCCACAAAAATCCTGCTCTAACAGTGTGGATCTATCCACTGGCATCTCCCCCTCCACCCGCCCCGCCCTGCCCCACCAAGCCTGAGGACTCAGCCTTTGCTGGGCTTCGCGGCATTCCTCACTCACACACCACGCATCTCATGACTTCTTAGAGTGTGAAGGTCACCAAACCACAGTGTTGCATCACTGCCGCCGGCCCACTCCCAGCCCTGGGAGGCGCCCTCTCTCCTTAATACAGAAGCCAGGTCCTTCTTCCTGGCCAGCCCAGGATCAAAATCCAGCTCTCCCTTTCATATCTGTCAGCCCTTGGGAGGATCATCAACCTCCTTGGGCTTCAGCTCTTTATGTGTGAAGCCGGGGTGACTGCTTGCTCCCACACCTCAGAACTGCTGCGGAGAACAGAGGTAACTAAGGCATAACATGAGTACCAGCCCTTTGCCAGGAACACAGAAGATGGTCCACATCAGCTGATACTCTGAACTTTCCCCCCACAGCTGGCTGAACCACCTTCTGGATGCCTGCGTTCAATCCCTGGGTTGGGAAGATCCGAAGGAGGGCATGGCAAGCCACTCTAGTATTCTTGCCTGGAGAATCCCATGGACAAAGCAGCCTGGAGGGCTACAGTCCATGGGGTTGTAAAGAGTCAGACACAACTGAGCAAGTAAACACACACAATCGGCCCACACAACCCACTCTGGACATTGCATCACCCTGGCCCACCTTCAGCAAGAATTCTCTCAGGGTGGTTTAGCCAGACTCCTCCAGACCTCTGACGTCTCCACTCAGTAATTTCCCCTCCTAGGACTTCCCTGTCAGTTCAGTGGTTACAAATCCACCTTCCAATGCAGCAACATGGGTTCAATCTCTGATATGGGACTAAGATCCCACATGCCATGGAGTAACTAAGCCCGCGTATCATAACTGGAGAGGGGCCTGCACGCCACAGCGATGATCCCACATGTCACAACTAAGACTCAGCACAGCCAAATAAATAATTTAAATGAATAAATATTTTTTAAATTCCTGGCTCCTTGGCTATAATTCCCCACTTGTCTTTGTTATATTCTTTCCTCTACTGCAAAACCCTCAGGGCAGTGGTCCTTCCTAAGCAAAGTCTTCCTCGCTGTCCTTATAACAATTGCCACAAAAATCCTGCTCTAACAGTGTGGATCTATCCACTGGCATCTCCCCCTCCACCCGCCCCGCCCTGCCCCACCAAGCCTGAGGACTCAGCCTTTGCTGGGCTTCGCGGCATTCCTCACTCACACACCACGCATCTCATGACTTCTTAGAGTGTGAAGGTCACCAAACCACAGTGTTGCATCACTGCCGCCGGCCCACTCCCAGCCCTGGGAGGCGCCCTCTCTCCTTAATACAGAAGCCAGGTCCTTCTTCCTGGCCAGCCCAGGATCAAAATCCAGCTCTCCCTTTCATATCTGTCAGCCCTTGGGAGGATCATCAACCTCCTTGGGCTTCAGCTCTTTATGTGTGAAGCCGGGGTGACTGCTTGCTCCCACACCTCAGAACTGCTGCGGAGAACAGAGGTAACTAAGGCATAACATGAGTACCAGCCCTTTGCCAGGAACACAGAAGATGGTCCACATCAGCTGATACTCTGAACTCCAGCAAGAAACGGAAATCTTCCTCCCCTTTTCTACAGGCTGTGGCTGCTACAAACCACCTTCTGGATGATCATTTCTCTTGATGCTTGGGGGCTTCCAGAGCATTGCCTAGATCCAGAGCCATGGACACAACCACTGCAGAAGCACGAAGACTCTCTCCATCCACGAGGCTCCATGGGGAGAGACCCAGGGAGAAGCCAAGGGAACCCCACACCATGGAGAGACCATTCCCCACCTTGTTCTCCACTCAGCCACTGTCCTAAGAATAGGAAGTCCCCCCAACCTCTGCGTCTCCCGCCTGCCAGGGCTGAGTGGTGCTGCCCACACCCCTGCCCACTGCCCCTCTGGCTCTGAATTCCTTCCCTGGGGACCCAGACTCACCAACAATCGAGAATGAGTGCGTCTTGCAGTCCCCAGCCAGGAGGTAGCTGCAGCCTCCCCGGCTGTACAGGCTCTCATCGAAGGTGCTGATGAAGTCAGCTCCAAAGAGGCTGCACCGGGCCATCGACGGCTTGCCAAGAGCCCCTTCTCCACAGAGGGCCCCTGGAGGGAAAGGCCACGTGTGAGCGCAGCGGGCACCCCCAGCGCAAACCACTGCAGCCCGGGAGGAAGGCGGCTGCAGCTGTCAGAAAGCAGGCCAAGGGAAGGACTTCCCATCCTAAACCACACTAGCGCTGTTATTTTTTTTTTTTAAAGATTTATTTATTTATTAATTTATTTGAGGGGGGTGGGATGGGGAGGGAGGGGAGCAGGCGGGCCACTTCATTTGTTCATTTTCATCCATCTTTGTTCTTCGGCCCGTGTGGGCCTCCCATCACGGTGGCCTCTGTTGTCGCAGAGCACCGGCTCCGGGCGAATGCGCCCCAGAGCTCCGGCTCGGTAATTGGACACATCGGTCCAGCCGCTCCACGGCACGTGGGATCTTCCCAGGCCAGGGATCGAACCGGTGCCCCTTGCACTGCAAGGCGGTGTCCTTACCCACTGGACCACCAGAGAAGCCCTAGCGCTGTTATTTGCAGCCCCCAAAGTGACCCAGGACTCAGCAACAATGGAAGAACTGCTTGTCAGGAAATAACAGTGAGTACCAGCCCTTTGCCAGGAACAGAATGGTCCACATCAGCTGATACTCTGAACTCCAGCAAGAAACGGAAATCTTCCTCCCCTTTTCTACAGGCTGTGGCTGCTACAAACCACCTTCTGGATGATCATTTCTCTTGATGCTTGGGGGCTTCCAGAGCATTGCCTAGATCCAGAGCCATGGACACAACCACTGCAGAAGCACGAAGACTCTCTCCATCCACGAGGCTCCATGGGGAGAGACCCAGGGAGAAGCCAAGGGAACCCCACACCATGGAGAGACCATTCCCCACCTTGTTCTCCACTCAGCCACTGTCCTAAGAATAGGAAGTCCCCCCAACCTCTGCGTCTCCCGCCTGCCAGGGCTGAGTGGTGCTGCCCACACCCCTGCCCACTGCCCCTCTGGCTCTGAATTCCTTCCCTGGGGACCCAGACTCACCAACAATCGAGAATGAGTGCGTCTTGCAGTCCCCAGCCAGGAGGTAGCTGCAGCCTCCCGCGAAGCTGTACAGGCTCTCATCGAAGGTGCTGATGAAGTCAGCTCCAAAGAGGCTGCACCGGGCCATCGACGGCTTGCCAAGAGCCCCTTCTCCACAGAGGGCCCCTGGAGGGAAAGGCCACGTGTGAGCGCAGCGGGCACCCCCAGCGCAAACCACTGCAGCCCGGGAGGAAGGCGGCTGCAGCTGTCAGAAAGCAGGCCAAGGGAAGGACTTCCCATCCTAAACCACACTAGCGCTGTTATTTTTTTTTTTTAAAGATTTATTTATTTATTAATTTATTTGAGGGGGGTGGGATGGGGAGGGAGGGGAGCAGGCGGGCCACTTCATTTGTTCATTTTCATCCATCTTTGTTCTTCGGCCCGTGTGGGCCTCCCATCACGGTGGCCTCTGTTGTCGCAGAGCACCGGCTCCGGGCGAATGCGCCCCAGAGCTCCGGCTCGGTAATTGGACACATCGGTCCAGCCGCTCCACGGCACGTGGGATCTTCCCAGGCCAGGGATCGAACCGGTGCCCCTTGCACTGCAAGGCGGTGTCCTTACCCACTGGACCACCAGAGAAGCCCTAGCGCTGTTATTTGCAGCCCCCAAAGTGACCCAGGACTCAGCAACAATGGAAGAACTGCTTTTCAGGAAATCGATTCATTTTAATGACATATGATTTGAAATACTACATGCACCTCAGAGAAAATTTGGGGCATATGGAGGAGTCATAATAAAAAGAAGTTAAAATCCTCCACAACCAAAACTCAGCAATAGCTAGCATTAACATTTCAGTGTTTACCTTTTACTTCTGTTTTACTGGGTATAAACAATTACTAGGGTTTTTTTTTTGCAAATTTGTCAGCATAGTCAGCAAACATTTATAACCTATTTATTCCTCAGTTATCATGACATCCTTCCAAAATGTGATTTTTGGTGGCTGCATTATATGGTACATCTAAATGAATTTGGCATTGGTTCTAGTAGTTTCCAATTCCTGATACGTAAATAGATTGTAATGGGTGTCCTTTAATCAGTTGTTGTAGCTTGAATGTATTAAATTCTAACTTGATCAAACTGTGTGCCTGGCACATAGGACCTACGAAGTGCTTACTCCTGAAGGGCCATATGCTGAGCCCGGCCACCCTCACCTCAGTCTGTGTGTGTGCGCGTGGGTGTGCGCGTGTTGGCAGGTGGGAAGTTACAGCTGTCAGTCTCCAAGCTTTCTGTATCCTCTGGCCCAGGACCCATCTCTTAGGGCTAGGGTTACAGTTAATAGGAAGATACAGTGGGGGTGGCGGATGCACACGTTGCCCCTGTGAGCTGCTGGTCTGGTCTGCCGAGTGGAGACAAGGGTCAGACCAGGGTCAGAAAAGGGTGCCCTTGCATCTCGGAGGAGGAAGGAAGGCAATGTCGTCCAGTGGAGGAGAGCTGGCCTGGGACCCAAGAGGACTGACCTCCGATCTTAGTTCTGTGTGACAGGGGAACACTCATTTCTCCTCTGTGATCCTCCGTCTCTTCATCGCTACTATGGGATGTATGGCTGCACAACTAGACGACCTTCACCATCCATTCTAAAACTAATCATCTCCCCAAGCCTTGAATTCTTTCTTCCCACCCTCCGTCCCCATCATGAAGGACTGTTCTGTGTGGCCCTGGAGCATCTTGCTCCTAATCAGAGAAGATATTTGCAGGCACCTGCTCCAAATCAGGGTCGGTGGGCTCTGCAAAACCCTCATAAGAGGATGGCGCCTGGGTGTCCCAGGCACCCAGCGCCCTGAATGATCGATTCATTTAACATATGATTTGAAATACTACATGCACCTCAGAGAAAATTTGGGGCATATGGAGGAGTCATAATAAAAAGAAGTTAAAATCCTCCACAACCAAATCTCAGTAATAGTTAGCATTAATATTTAGGTGTTTTCATTTACTTTCTGTTTAATTGGGAATAAAAAATTATTAGGGTTTTTTTTTTGCAAATTTGTCAGCATAGTCAGCAAACATTTATAACCTATTTATTCCTCAGTTATCATGACATCCTTCCAAAATGTGATTTTTGGTGGCTGCATTATATGGTACATCTAAATGAATTTGGCATTGGTTCTAGTAGTTTCCAATTCCTGATACGTAAATAGATTGTAATGGGTGTCCTTTAATCAGTTGTTGTAGCTTGAATGTATTAAATTCTAACTTGATCAAACTGTGTGCCTGGCACATAGGACCTACGAAGTGCTTACTCCTGAAGGGCCATATGCTGAGCCCGGCCACCCTCACCTCAGTCTGTGTGTGTGCGCGTGGGTGTGCGCGTGTTGGCAGGTGGGAAGTTACAGCTGTCAGTCTCCAAGCTTTCTGTATCCTCTGGCCCAGGACCCATCTCTTAGGGCTAGGGTTACAGTTAATAGGAAGATACAGTGGGGGTGGCGGATGCACACGTTGCCCCTGTGAGCTGCTGGTCTGGTCTGCCGAGTGGAGACAAGGGTCAGACCAGGGTCAGAAAAGGGTGCCCTTGCATCTCGGAGGAGGAAGGAAGGCAATGTCGTCCAGTGGAGGAGAGCTGGCCTGGGACCCAAGAGGACTGACCTCCGATCTTAGTTCTGTGTGACAGGGGAACACTCATTTCTCCTCTGTGATCCTCCGTCTCTTCATCGCTACTATGGGATGTATGGCTGCACAACTAGACGACCTTCACCATCCATTCTAAAACTAATCATCTCCCCAAGCCTTGAATTCTTTCTTCCCACCCTCCGTCCCCATCATGAAGGACTGTTCTGTGTGGCCCTGGAGCATCTTGCTCCTAATCAGAGAAGATATTTGCAGGCACCTGCTCCAAATCAGGGTCGGTGGGCTCTGCAAAACCCTCATAAGAGGATGGCGCCCTGGGTGTCCCAGGCACCCAGGGACTCAGCAGCCCTGAGCTGAATGTGGGGCTGGACACACAGGGGCGCTCCAGCCACACCTGCTGATCCCTGGCCGGGGGTGGCTTCCGATGGCCTGAGACAGGAGCGAAGAGTGGCAGCTCCGTGGGACCTACCTGGCAGGGTGAGGGCCACGGCAAGCAGCAGCCTCGCGAGCCTGGCGGGAATCATCTGCAGAGGAGCAGGAGAGGTGAGTTGGCGACCAACGTCCACACCAGTGGCTGCTGGTCTGTGCCCCTGGCCGCGCATGAAGTGGGAGAATTTTTTTTAAGCAAAGAGTGTCCCTCATTTGCCCCTTAAATATAAAAGACTGCTGGTTCCCCCAAAAGTGGGCCAGGCCCAAGAGTAACATTTACTGTGAGCCTGGACCTGGGACACCCTCCCCCAAACAGGGTTCCCGGCGGCACGCGGAGAGGAAAGAGCTGCCTTGTCCTCCCCATGCCCTGGGCCTGACCCCCGTCATTCCCTGATCTTCCAGCAGCTCATTCTCTCCTCCTTCCTCACCCTTCCACACTTGGCAGCAAAATGGGGAGCAGGCATTGTCTCATGCCTCTGCTCCTACCATGGGGCACCAGGCTTCGAAAATGCTAGGGAAGCAGTCGCCCACAAAATACACCAACTCCCTTTCCCATCCCCACCCAGAACCTAGCACGGTGCCCAGTACCCAGGAGGTGTTCAGGCAACATCTGCTGAATTGATCTGACAAATGCGCAGAAACCCAGCAGCCCTGGGTGGCAGGCAAGGTTCCCTGCCGTGTGCCCCACCTCCCCGAGAATGGTACCACTGATCCTGGCTGGCTGAGCACACCCCAAGTCCCTTAGGGCTCCAGCCACAGCTCTCTCCTCTGAAGAAGCTGCTAAATTAACTGCAGAGTCTGTCATCTGAGATTCCCCAGGTGGGGTGAGTCGGGGGGACATTTTCAGCCACTGCCTCCTCCAACCAAACAAGAGAGAGATCAGTTCCTTCCATATATAATATACCTGTGGAAGGAACATTCTGATGTCCGTCCGATATGGCAGATGCCCAACACACAGACACATAAAGCTGCTCCTAGAAGGTACCCAGAGGTGAGGGAAAAACTCGTTTCTTCCCATCTGGTCAAGTATTACAAGCAGTAAAACCCAGGCAGGGCTTCCCAGGTGGCTCAGCAAAAAAGAATCCACCTGCCAATGCAGGGGATGCAAGACACATGGGTTCAGTCTCTGGGTCGGGAAGATCCCTGGAGAAGAAAATGACACACCAGTCCAGTATTCTTGCCTGGAGAATCCCATGGACAGAGAAGCCTGATGGGCTATAGTTCATGGGGTCACAAAGAGTCAGACACGACTGAGAAACCAAACAAAGCCTAGGCAGGAACAGAAGCAGCTGCAGGATGCCCAGAGGCAGGTGGAGGAGGGGGCGTGAGGAGGGTCTTTGGCTGTGACTCACCCTTTGAACTGGGAGAACCCCAGCTTCCCAGGGTGGGAATCAGTCCCGCATCTTCCTCCACAATAAACCAGCCCTCCTCCCAAAGAGCGTACCTTCCCCTCAGATGGGGCATGCAGGTGTCTCCAAGCTGCTCCGCTGGCTCAGGCTCCTCGATGGTGCTGCCAGCCCTAGGCCACGCTCTCCAGGAACTGCTGTGGCTTTTCCCTGTCCCGCTGCTGAGTGACCCCAGGGCCGCAGATGCCCCGTGGCCGCGGGGAGATAAAGGCCAACCCGTGAAGCCGTGACGTCTGTCGGTCAGCCCCCCTTTCCTCCAGAGTAGCTGTGAGTGGCCACAACAGGAGACAGGCCTCCTCCTAATGACCCAGAGCAAACAATGGACGGAAATGGTCCTAGAAACACCTCCAACGTGATAAGGCTTTGAATGGTCTGATGGGAGGCCTGCTGCAATGAGCCGCCTGGCCCTCCAGGGCCCCATACAGGCCCTGCCTCTCCCACAAGCGTCCGGCCCGAAGTCGGGAGGATCAGGGAGGCTGGTATCCCCATCAGGCCCACCCAGGCCAGGGAGGAACCCAGAGCAGGGCAACAGAACTTTTAGGGAAATCTGGAGAAACGCCCCCACCTGAGGCAGCAGCACAGCCGTGCTCAGAGCAAAGAGAGAGCTGGCACCTCATGCTGCGCCAGGTGGAACGATCCGGTCCCAGCCCCTCGAGGCCATCAACCTGGGTCCTGGCCCCCTCGAGGCCATCAACCTGGGTCCTGGCCCCCATGAGACCGTCAGCCTGGGTTCCGGCCAGAGAATGGACGTGTTATATGTGAGGGGCCTGATCAATGGTCCAGGCCTTTCTGAAATGATGGCTGGGCAGTCAGAAGCTGTCTTCTTCCTAAAGATGCTTCCAAACACACTTGGTGCCCTGACCGCCCCCGACCTTACCCCACACACCACATACAGCACACACATATACACAAATACATCACACATACACCACATCTACACACCACATATAGACATACAACACACACACACACACGCATCACCACATACACACAACATCCACACACCACAACATATACACCGCAAACACATATACCAGAGACACAGACAGATACACACACACACACACACACCCCTCATGCATATCACACATCACACACACATACCCCACAGGATATACACACATACTACATATATACCACACAGAGACACCATACACACACACACTACATACATATACCACACAGAGAGACATACACATGCCACGTACACACCAAATACACACCACATACAGACACACACCAATTCTTCCCGATCTCCAATTCCCCCAAGCCTAACTCTCAGTCATCTGCTAAATTCTTGCTGAAAGAGGAAGCCGATAAAACAGGGGAGGACTGGGACCCCAGGCTCTGCGACAGGCAGCCTGAGCTGCATCTTGGAGCAGAAGCCCGGCCGCTGCTTCTCAGGCCACGGCACCTGCCCTAAGCCACTGAGAAACCTTCTGTCCACAGCCTCCCCCGTCCCCCAACACACCTCACACCCCACCACCCCCCTCACCACCCCAGGAGAGAAGATGGACGTTCCCAAGGCAGAAATGGTAGAAGAGGCAGATTTAGCATGATACAGCAAAAAGGCCCCCTCAAGGACTTCATGTGTTCACGTTCTTTCAGGAGGCTGGTATCCCCATCAGGCCCACCCAGGCCAGGGAGGAACCCAGAGCAGGGCAACAGAACTTTTAGGGAAATCTGGAGAAACGCCCCCACCTGAGGCAGCAGCACAGCCGTGCTCAGAGCAAAGAGAGAGCTGGCACCTCATGCTGCGCCAGGTGGAACGATCCGGTCCCAGCCCCTCGAGGCCATCAACCTGGGTCCTGGCCCCCTCGAGGCCATCAACCTGGGTCCTGGCCCCCATGAGACCGTCAGCCTGGGTTCCGGCCAGAGAATGGACGTGTTATATGTGAGGGGCCTGATCAATGGTCCAGGCCTTTCTGAAATGATGGCTGGGCAGTCAGAAGCTGTCTTCTTCCTAAAGATGCTTCCAAACACACTTGGTGCCCTGACCGCCCCCGACCTTACCCCACACACCACATACAGCACACACATATACACAAATACATCACACATACACCACATCTACACACCACATATAGACATACAACACACACACACACACGCATCACCACATACACACAACATCCACACACCACAACATATACACCGCAAACACATATACCAGAGACACAGACAGATACACACACACACACACACACACCCCTCATGCATATCACACATCACACACACATACCCCACAGGATATACACACATACTACATATATACCACACAGAGACACCATACACACACACACTACATACATATACCACACAGAGAGACATACACACATGCCACGTACACACCAAATACACACCACATACAGACACACACCAATTCTTCCCGATCTCCAATTCCCCCAAGCCTAACTCTCAGTCATCTGCTAAATTCTTGCTGAAAGAGGAAGCCGATAAAACAGGGGAGGACTGGGACCCCAGGCTCTGCGACAGGCAGCCTGAGCTGCATCTTGGAGCAGAAGCCCGGCCGCTGCTTCTCAGGCCACGGCACCTGCCCTAAGCCACTGAGAAACCTTCTGTCCACAGCCTCCCCCGTCCCCCAACACACCTCACACCCCACCACCCCCCTCACCACCCCAGGAGAGAAGATGGACGTTCCCAAGGCAGAAATGGTAGAAGAGGCAGATTTAGCATGATACAGCAAAAAGGCACTCAAGGACTTCCATTTTCAACTTTTTTCTTTTTACTAGATGACCTGAAAATCTACCCACTACAAAACATCTTGAAATGCTGTGTTAAATACAACAAATGTTCTTTAAATGCACAGCTAAACTGGGAGGGAAATGATGACTACCTCCAAGGATAAAGGAGGAAGAGAGACTCAAATGCACAGGAAACAGCTTAGGTCCGCAAGGCTAGTAAGCCCAAGACTCCACCAGGCTCAAGGCCGAGCCTCACGAGAGCAGGAAATGAGGCTTCGGATCTGGCTCAGGCAGAAAGCTGGAACAAGACCCAGGTATATGGCTGAAACCCTGGTAGGGAACCACCTTCCAAAGGGTACACAGGAACAAAAACCTAGCCAACAGCATGGAAGATAAGAAATTTGTCTGTTTCCATCTGTCTTGGCTGGCAGTGGGAAAATTAAGTCTCTAGAATTTGTAGCCAGGGGCCCATAGTCCTGCCGATTTCAAGTTCAAATGGACAGGATCACACAGCCCAGGAACTCCCGTGAGTCTTAGGGCAGACTCCGGAGCTCCTGGTAGAAACACAACACAGATGTATCCAAAAAGAGACCTTCTTCTCAGGTCAATACAATAGCCACAGATAAAGAGGATGAATTCCAAAGCATAAGCTTTACAATACTTGGGAACAGAGTCCATCGTGGGCAAGAAGAAGCCATCACAATCAAAAGCAGGACTAGATTTCCAAGAACTTCACATAATTAAGTGATCAGAGAGAGGAAAAACTAAGAGTGTTTAAAATCATCATAGACTAAAGAGCAGGAATTGAAAACAAAGGACTAAAACCATCATGAGGAAAGAAGAGGAAGAGTTGAAATGGAGCTTTCAGAAATGAAAACATATAGTAAATTAAAAATTCAAATACAAACATCAGACATTTTAGAAGAAACTCTGACTGAAAGGAAGAGCTGAGGAAATTGTTTAAAGAGATAAGGAGATGAAAAATGATAGGAAAAGATCCAAAGACAAGGGCTGAAGGACTTCTCTGGTGGTCTCATGGCTCAGGCTCTGTGCTCCCCGTGCGGGGACTGTGGGTTCAGTCTCTAATCAGGGAACTAGATCCCACATGCTGCAACTAAAGATCCCACACACTGCACAGCCAAATAAATGAATGACTTTTAAGTGCTGAGAAAATGTCCTTCAGGGTGGATTCCCAACAGCCATGCCCCAGCTTGAATGCCGCCCCACCCCACCCGACCCCAGAGCAGGCCCTGAGAATTGCAGGTGATTTACTGGGGAAAGCAGGAAACATGGACAAAGGTAAGTGGTAACATGGGAAATGGAAAAAGGTCAATAAAAGACATTATTAAGCTAGTCACCCTATAGGCAACTGAGCTTAATCCTTTGAAGAAAGTCTAGGACAAAGGCAAGACACATATCTCAGAGTCAAGAAAGGAGAGGTATTTCTACAGTACCTGATGTGTGTGTGTTTGTCGCTCATTTGTGTCTGACTCTTTGCGACCCATGGACTGCAGCCCACCAGGTTCCTCTGTCTGTGAGATTCCCTAGGCAAGAATACGGGAGTGGGTTGCTATTTCCTTCTCCAGGGGATCTTCCCCACCCAGGGATTGAACCCGGGTCTCCCGCAATGCAGGCAGACTCTTTACAGGGAAGCCTAGTCCTTTATTGTCAAGGCCTGCTCCTGGCACAGTACCTCTTCAATACTCTGGTTCTCGGGTACAAAAGTGCAGACCCTTCCAGTCTAGAAGAAACACATGAAGATTAAATTTAGGGAGATGTGAGAGACAGTTAACTGGGTAATTAAATTATCATTCGGAGTTAGGGGAAAGCAGATAATTTTTTTTTCTTCAGAAAAATGGCAGCGGGCTTCCCGAGTGGTCCAGTGGGTAAAGAGTCCGCCTTGCAATGCAAGGGGTGTCAGTTTGATGCCCGGCCTGGGAAGATCCCACATGCCGCAGAGCAGCCAGACCAGCGTGTCCAGTCACGAGCCAGCGCTCTGGAGCATGTGCTCCCAGAGCCGATGCTCTGCAGTGAGAGAGGCCACTGCAATGGGAGGCCCACACAGGCCAAAGAAAAAAAAAGATGGATGACAATAAATAAAATGAAAGACCAATAAAAAAAAAAAAAAGAAGAAGAAGCCAAAATGTAAAAAGAAAGAAAGAAAAGAAAAATGTTAGCATGTTTATTATTAACAGTCCATTCTGAGAGAACTACTGAAGAAGGTATTTTAAGAAGAAGAAAACTGAACTCCTCAAAGAAAATACTAGAAAAAAAGATAAAGAAATTGGTAAATATAGGACTTCCCTGGTGGTCCATCGGTTAAGAATCCTTCTGCCAATGCAGGGGGACATGGGTTCCATCCCTGGTCCTGGAAAATTCCACATGCGGCAGAGCAGCTAAGCCTCTGTGCCACAGCTCTGGAAGCGCCTGCGCCTAAAGCCCGTGCTCCATAACAAGAGAAGCCACCACGATGAGAAGCCTGAGAACCGCAACTAGAACGTAGTCCCTGCTCACAGCAACTCGAGAAAGCCCGTGTGCAGCAACAAAGAACCCATGCAGTCAAAAGTAAATAAACACGTAAAATTTTTTAAAAAATAAACGGGTAAATACGGGAGTAAATAGGAGCAGGCCATGAATGCATACAACAATAACAATAATACTGAAAATCTGGAGCGTTCAAAAGTAAGATTTCTGGAAGCAAAACACCAGATGACAACAGCACCTCAGTTGGGGAGTGGGTGAAGGGAGTGAATGTGGAAAGGTCCTTGGATGGTTCAGAAGGAAAAAGAGGTGATAACCCTAGGCTCTGTGGAGGCTAGAATGCACAGTCACATGTTAGGAGAGGATGCTAAAAGAATAGAATTGAAAGTACGTTTTCCAAACTGACGAGGAAGAGGGGAACTAGAAATAAATATAACTAGACTGACCCAGGAGAAAACATAGAAACAGGAGGACAAACTGCATAAAATAAGACAGCAAAGACATTGATAATCAACAGTTAAATGAGACAGGTGATCAGACTGGATGACACGCTTCTAGCAGCGCTCAAGAGCAAGGCATGAAACATAAAGACATAGGGTGCGGGGAGGAAAAGACAAATGGTAACCAAGAGAAAGCTGATTATCAGACGAAACAGACCTTAAGAAAAAAAGTAATTACTAGAAACAAACAGGATCCAAAGGTGGCACAAAGACACATGTACTAGGAAGCTCTAGTTATGTGCACTTCATAATATCTGCTCAAAGTAAACAGAGAAAAAGTGATTGAATGATAAAGCAAAGCAGAAAAGCTTTGGGTAAAAATCAACACCATCCAGTTATGGGAAACAAGCACACAAAACATCTTTGTAACCCACAAAAAGAAGGGAGTGTCCTTGACCTGTGTAATAGAGCAAACCTCACGGTTATGATAAAATATAAGTCACTTCCCATTAAAAATCAGAACAAGACAAAACGGCCCTCAATATATCAGAGCAGCTAAGCCTCTGTGCCACAGCTCTGGAAGCGCCTGCGCCTAAAGCCCGTGCTCCATAACAAGAGAAGCCACCACGATGAGAAGCCTGAGAACCGCAACTAGAACGTAGTCCCTGCTCACAGCAACTCGAGAAAGCCCGTGTGCAGCAACAAAGAACCCATGCAGTCAAAAGTAAATAAACACGTAAAATTTTTTAAAAAATAAACGGGTAAATACGGGAGTAAATAGGAGCAGGCCATGAATGCATACAACAATAACAATAATACTGAAAATCTGGAGCGTTCAAAAGTAAGATTTCTGGAAGCAAAACACCAGATGACAACAGCACCTCAGTTGGGGAGTGGGTGAAGGGAGTGAATGTGTGGAAAGGTCCTTGGATGGTTCAGAAGGAAAAAGAGGTGATAACCCTAGGCTCTGTGGAGGCTAGAATGCACAGTCACATGTTAGGAGAGGATGCTAAAAGAATAGAATTGAAAGTACGTTTTCCAAACTGACGAGGAAGAGGGGAACTAGAAATAAATATAACTAGACTGACCCAGGAGAAAACATAGAAACAGGAGGACAAACTGCATAAAATAAGACAGCAAAGACATTGATAATCAACAGTTAAATGAGACAGGTGATCAGACTGGATGACACGCTTCTAGCAGCGCTCAAGAGCAAGGCATGAAACATAAAGACATAGGGTGCGGGGAGGAAAAGACAAATGGTAACCAAGAGAAAGCTGATTATCAGACGAAACAGACCTTAAGAAAAAAAGTAATTACTAGAAACAAACAGGATCCAAAGGTGGCACAAAGACACATGTACTAGGAAGCTCTAGTTATGTGCACTTCATAATATCTGCTCAAAGTAAACAGAGAAAAAGTGATTGAATGATAAAGCAAAGCAGAAAAGCTTTGGGTAAAAATCAACACCATCCAGTTATGGGAAACAAGCACACAAAACATCTTTGTAACCCACAAAAAGAAGGGAGTGTCCTTGACCTGTGTAATAGAGCAAACCTCACGGTTATGATAAAATATAAGTCACTTCCCATTAAAAATCAGAACAAGACAAAACGGCTCAATATCATCACTGTTAGCCCACAGTGGATCAGGTGTCCAGGACAGCACAGAAACAAAGAAAGAAATGGAAATATAAGGCACGTGACTTACAAATAAAAAGCAAAACAGTTATTACCAAAAGAGATGACTGTTTACACAGAAAAATTCCAGAAAATTCTATGTAAGAGAATTTTATCAGGTTTCAAAAGTCTACTAAAACAAGATTAATCCTTAAAACCTAAAATGTATCCATATAATTATGCAATGTAATCTTAAAAGTGACACTATTAGAAAAACAACAAATACTGTAAGGCATTTAAGAATAATATACAATCAACTCTGCACAAACTACTATGCAGAAAATCAAAAACTTTGTTGCAAGACACAGGAGAAAATCCAACTGGAGGATACGCTGTGTTCATACTTATTTAAGTCACTGCATTATAAAGATACCAATTATCTTCAAATTAGTATATAAATTAAATGCAATTCTAATCAAAATGTAACTGGGTTTTTTCATGAAATAAGACAAGCGGATACAAAATCCTTATGGAAAGCAAAAGATTAAGAATCATTCCATTTTTAATTTTAAATTGTCAATAAGAAATGAATAATGGCTGTCATCAAAAAGACACATTTTAATTATCAGAAAGATAAAAAAAATAATATGCTGGTGAGGCTGTGGAGAAGAGGGAGCTTGTGCATTGTTGGTGAGAATATAAACTGGTACAGCCACCACAAAAACAGAATGGAAATTCCTCAAAAATTTGAAGTAGAACTACTGTCTGATCCAGCGATCCCGATTACCTCTATATATCTGAAAGAAATGAAATCAGTGTTTCAGAGAAATGTCTGCAGGCTCAGGTTCATTACAGCATTATTCACAATAGCCACGATATGAAAACAAACGATGTATCCACGGATGGATGAATGAGTATACAAAATGTGGTATATATATATAAGGGAATACTATTCAGCCATAAAGAGAAGGTAGTCTTGCCATGTGCAACAGCATGGATGGAACTTATGGGCATTTTGCTGAGCAAGAAGTCAGAGAAAGATACCAAACGATCTCCCTTATATGTGAAATCTAAAACAAACAACAAAACCAGAAACCAAGCTCACAGAAACTAAGAACAGATTGGTGGTGACCAGAGGCAGTGGGTCAGGCACAGGCAAAAAGGGTGAAGGGACTCAAACGTCCAGTTATGAGATAAGTCATGAGGTGTATCATACAGCATGGTAACAATAGTTAATAATATTGTGCTGCATAGTGGAAAGTTCTTGAGGGAGTGGATCTTAAAAATTCTCATCACAGGACTTCCCTGGTAGTCCAGTGGGTAAAGAGTCCGCCTTGCAGTGCATGGGGCACCAGTTCGATCCCAGACCCAGCAAGATCCCACATGCCATGGATCAGCTGGACTGGTGTGTCCAATTACCAGCCAGCGCTCTGGAGCGCATGCGCCCAGAGCCAGTGCTCTACAACAGGAGAGGCCACTGTGATGGGAGGCCCACACAGGCCAAAGAACAGAGATGGATGAAAATAAAAAGGGTGCGACAGCCTGGAGGGGTGGGATGGGGGTGCTGGGAGGGAGGAGGGGACCAGGGATATGCATATGACTGATCTGGGAATATACATGTCTGTGAACAACAAAATTCTGTAAAAACTCTAAAAAATAATAAAATTAAATTTAAAAAAAAGAATCAATAAAAGAGGCCAAAATAGTTTTGAAAAAAATTAAAAAATAAATTCTCATCACAAGAAAAAAAAGTTATAACTCTGTGTAGTGACAGATGTTAACACGTTAGCAAGACTAACCGAGGTGATCATTTTACAATGTATACAAATGTCAAATCATATATGGTATGCCTGAAACCAGTATAATGCTACATGCCAACTGTATCTTTAGGGGAAGGGACACACTGTACAGCGTGGTGGGCTTTTAGCTTGCTTACCAGGGAGTGAACCCAGGCTCCGGCAGTGAGAGCACCGAGTCCTAACCACTGTATTACTAGGGAATTTCTTTCTTTTTTATTTTTTAATTATGATATTAATATTTTAACTTTTATAAAGTTTTAAGGTATAGACAAACTATTAAGTAACAATAGATAAGAAGTGCAGAAATGGGAACACAGAGCCAAAAGCTGGATGATAGGGCATTTTGCTCAAGACGGATCCAAAGTCCCTTATATGTGAAATCTAAAACAAACAACAAAACCAGAAACCAAGCTCACAGAAACTAAGAACAGATTGGTGGTGACCAGAGGCAGTGGGTCAGGCACAGGCAAAAAGGGTGAAGGGACTCAAACGTCCAGTTATGAGATAAGTCATGAGGTGTATCATACAGCATGGTAACAATAGTTAATAATATTGTGCTGCATAGTGGAAAGTTCTTGAGGGAGTGGATCTTAAAAATTCTCATCACAGGACTTCCCTGGTAGTCCAGTGGGTAAAGAGTCCGCCTTGCAGTGCATGGGGCACCAGTTCGATCCCAGACCCAGCAAGATCCCACATGCCATGGATCAGCTGGACTGGTGTGTCCAATTACCAGCCAGCGCTCTGGAGCGCATGCGCCCAGAGCCAGTGCTCTACAACAGGAGAGGCCACTGTGATGGGAGGCCCACACAGGCCAAAGAACAGAGATGGATGAAAATAAAAAGGGTGCGACAGCCTGGAGGGGTGGGATGGGGGTGCTGGGAGGGAGGAGGGGACCAGGGATATGCATATGACTGATCTGGGAATATACATGTCTGTGAACAACAAAATTCTGTAAAAACTCTAAAAAATAATAAAATTAAAAAAAAAGAATCAATAAAAGAGGCCAAAATAGTTTTGAAAAAAATTAAAAAATAAATTCTCATCACAAGAAAAAAAAGTTATAACTCTGTGTAGTGACAGATGTTAACACGTTAGCAAGACTAACCGAGGTGATCATTTTACAATGTATACAAATGTCAAATCATATATGGTATGCCTGAAACCAGTATAATGCTACATGCCAACTGTATCTTTAGGGGAAGGGACACACTGTACAGCGTGGTGGGCTTTTAGCTTGCTTACCAGGGAGTGAACCCAGGCTCCGGCAGTGAGAGCACCGAGTCCTAACCACTGTATTACTAGGGAATTTCTTTCTTTTTTATTTTTTAATTATGATATTAATATTTTAACTTTTATAAAGTTTTAAGGTATAGACAAACTATTAAGTAACAATAGATAAGAAGTGCAGAAAGGCAACTGACAGAAAAGGAAAAACCCCTTTAACCAGTAAACATGTGAGAAATCACTCAACCCCACTGGTCACCAGGGAAATCCAAAATAAAACCACATCGTTATCTTCCCATCAGATTGGCCAGGATGTGGGGCTATTGAAACGATTTGCTGTTGCGAGGACAAGTGGTATGTTGCTTTGGAGGAAACTCTGGAAACAGCTATTAAATTTAAAGATGCTCCCCCCACCGTGAAGCACACACACTCCTAGGTAGATCCCCTGGAGAAACTTTCACCTACGTGCACAAAACCACTGGTACATAATGCCCACTGCAGGAGCGAATGTAGGTCACAAGTGTGTAAACAACTAAAGACACTTTAACAGTATGAATAGATAAATGGTAGGACATTTACACTACATAACAGTCAAAATTAATCGAGGCTATGTCTACCAAAACAGACAAATCCCCCAAATAATGTAGAGCAGAAAATAAAAGCAAGTATCTGAGAATTTCTGCAGCTCGACAGCATTTCTGTGAAGCTAAACAAACACCCTGTACAATAAAACAGTATATTATTGCTTATAAATATATTTCATTGGGCTTCCCTGGTGGTCCAGTGAGTAAAGAGTCCACCTTGCAGTATAAGGGGCACTGGTTCGATCCCTGGCCTGGGAAGATCCCACGTGCCGTGGAGCAGCTGGACCAGTGTGTCCAATTACAAGCCCACACTCTGGAGTGCATGTTCCCAGAGCCAGTGATTGGCAGCAAGAGGCCACTGCAATGAGAGGCCCACATAGGCCAAAGAATAAAAAAGATGGATGAAAATAAATATAGATAAAAGAGGCATGATTGGGGAAAAGGGAAGAAAAGAGAAAAAATTAATTTTAAAAATTAAAAAAAATACTTAATATAAAAAATATATGTTTCATTGCAAGAAATGTCAGTATGCATGGTGGAAACCCACTACCTTTAGGGTAGTGACCATCTTTAGGGAGGAAGAGTGAAGACAGGATTCAGAGAGGTGTACATGAGGACCTAGACCTCTCTGCGTTTGTTTCCTTTATTTAATGACTTTGAGGCTATGAGACAAAGACAGAAATACATTATGATGCCTGGAACATGTCAAGATATGAAAGCAACCTAAATTTCCATTAACATATGAATGGATAAGGAAGATGTGGTACATGTGTACCATGGAATATGACCCAGTCCTAGAAAAGAACGAAATAATGGCATTTGCAGCCACCTGGAGGCAACTAGAAATTATCATCCTAAGTGAAATAAGTCAGAAAGAGACAAATACTGTATGATATCACTTACATGCAGAATCCAGGAACCTACTATCTAGGAAACAGAAACGGGGATGTAAAGAACACACTGGTGGTTGCCAAGAGGGTGGAGGCTGAGAGAAGGCTGGATCGGGGGTTGGGATTAGCAGATGCAAACTGGTACACAGAATGGACAAGCAACAAGGTCCTATTGCATAGCACAGGGAACTGTATTCAATGAACCACAGTAAACTGTAATGGGAAAGAATATACATGTATAACTGGGCACTTTGCTGCATACCAGTAATCAACACAACACTGCAATTCAACAACTATACTTGAGTAAAAAAGAAATTTTAAATAAGATGATTAGAACATGGTTATCTTTATATTAGCCCCTCCGGTTTTCTGGACAGTTGACATTTTCACATACAAGATAAAGCCCTGAAGCCAGTGCCCTTGGCATGGTGGCTTTCCAACAAACAATGGAGGGACCAGCAGCCTTACACACTCATCTTCACATAGAAGACTTAGCACCTTAAAACTAATTCCGAGATGTGAAAAAAATCACTGGGTTAAAAGTAAAGAAAAAAAATTGTTAAGACATATACATCCTGTCAAGAATTATAGCAATTGACCCTTTCATGGCATTTTATTAGTCATGGATTGAATGCTTGTGTCCCTCCCCTAGTTCAATTGTTGGAGCCCTAACCCCCAATGCAATGGTATGAGGAGAAGAGACTTTTCAGGGTTAAATCAGGTGGATGAGGTCGCAAGGGTGGGGCCCCCATCATGGAATTAGTGCCCTTAGAAGTAGAGGAAGAGACACTAGAGTTTTCTCTCTCCATCGTGTGAGGACGCAGGGAGAAGGCAGCCAGCCATCCACAAGCTGGGAACAGGGCTGTCACCAAGAACTGGATCTGCCAGCACCTTCATCTTGGACTTACAGTCTCCATACCATGAGAAATAACTACGTGTTGTTTAAGTCATCCAGTCTACAGTACTTTGTTAGCAGCTAAGACAATTATGTTTTTATTACTTGATAATATAACTGGCAAAACTGACAGAAGATTATTTTTGCAGATGAATCCCATTAATTGTTGCTAAGTCGCCTTGGTCATACCCAACTCTATGTAACCCCATGGACTGTAGCCCACCAGGCTCCTCTGTCCATGGGGCTCTCCAGTCAAGAATACAGGAGTGGGGGCTTTCCTGGTGGTCCAGTGGGTAAGGACACCGCCTTGCAGTGCAAGGGGCGCCAGTTCAATCTCTGGCCTGGAAGGATCCCACGTGCCACAGAGTGGCTGGACCGATGTGTCCAATTACCGAGCCGGAGCTCTGAAGCGCATGTGCCCGGAGCCGCTGCTCTGCAACAACAGAGGCCACTGCGATGGGAGGCCCACGCGGGTCAAAGAACAAAGATGGATGAAAATAGATAAATGAAAGACCAATAGAAGTGGCCCGCCTACGCCCCTCCCTCCCCAACGTGCTTCCGTCCTGCAAAAAAAAAAAGAATACAGGAGTGGGTTGCCATGCCCTCCTCCAGGGGATCTTCCCAACCCAGGGAGTGAACCCACATCTTTTATATCTCCTGCACTGGCAAGCAGGTTCTTTACCACTAGGTCCACTTGGGAAATCCCCTTTTAATGACTAGGAGGATGTTTTCTAATACTGTCCATTTGTGATCTTTCGTGAGTTTCTAGCTAGTGTCTTTAGCTCATTTTCAGTGGAGACATTTATCTTTTCCTATGATTTGTAAAAGCTCTTCGGAGATTAGGAATCATACTTTTTCCCTACATTAACATGTGGATATTTTTCTTAGTTCTTCATTTACCTTTAATTTTTATGGTGATATTTTTATGTTACAGGGGAATTGTTTGATGTTCTGGGGGCAGGAGAGTATTGCCTGGCACAGGTGCAAAGTAAAAGTATGGACACAAAGTGCTTGAGGACTTCCTTGGTCGTCCAACGATTAAGATTCTGAGCTTCCACTATGGGGCACATGGGTTTGATCCCTGGTGAGGAGGAGTTCCACATGCCACACGGTGCAGCAAAACAAAACCTTTTCCCAGTAAGGTCACACTCACAAGCACTGGGGATTTGGGGGATCATTAGTCTACAGTACTTTGTTAGCAGCTAAGACAATTATGTTTTTATTACTTGATAATATAACTGGCAAAACTGACAGAAGATTATTTTTGCAGATGAATCCCATTAATTGTTGCTAAGTCGCCTTGGTCATACCCAACTCTATGTAACCCCATGGACTGTAGCCCACCAGGCTCCTCTGTCCATGGGGCTCTCCAGTCAAGAATACAGGAGTGGGGGCTTTCCTGGTGGTCCAGTGGGTAAGGACACCGCCTTGCAGTGCAAGGGGCGCCAGTTCAATCTCTGGCCTGGAAGGATCCCACGTGCCACAGAGTGGCTGGACCGATGTGTCCAATTACCGAGCCGGAGCTCTGAAGCGCATGTGCCCGGAGCCGCTGCTCTGCAACAACAGAGGCCACTGCGATGGGAGGCCCACGCGGGTCAAAGAACAAAGATGGATGAAAATAGATAAATGAAAGACCAATAGAAGTGGCCCGCCTACGCCCCTCCCTCCCCAACGTGCTTCCGTCCTGCAAAAAAAAAAAGAATACAGGAGTGGGTTGCCATGCCCTCCTCCAGGGGATCTTCCCAACCCAGGGAGTGAACCCACATCTTTTATATCTCCTGCACTGGCAAGCAGGTTCTTTACCACTAGGTCCACTTGGGAAATCCCCTTTTAATGACTAGGAGGATGTTTTCTAATACTGTCCATTTGTGATCTTTCGTGAGTTTCTAGCTAGTGTCTTTAGCTCATTTTCAGTGGAGACATTTATCTTTTCCTATGATTTGTAAAAGCTCTTCGGAGATTAGGAATCATACTTTTTCCCTACATTAACATGTGGATATTTTTCTTAGTTCTTCATTTACCTTTAATTTTTATGGTGATATTTTTATGTTACAGGGGAATTGTTTGATGTTCTGGGGGCAGGAGAGTATTGCCTGGCACAGGTGCAAAGTAAAAGTATGGACACAAAGTGCTTGAGGACTTCCTTGGTCGTCCAACGATTAAGATTCTGAGCTTCCACTATGGGGCACATGGGTTTGATCCCTGGTGAGGAGGAGTTCCACATGCCACACGGTGCAGCAAAAAACAAAACCTTTTTCCCAGTAAGGTCACACTCACAAGCACTGGGGTGAATATGCGGGCATATCTTTTGGGGGAGAGGCTACCATTCTACCCAGTACCTCCAAACAACCATTCATCCCAGAGAAGAGGATGTTGAGGCTCAAACAGGCTAAGCAACTTACATGGGACCACCCTGTTACACATATGGAGCCACGTGCATCTGACGCAATGCATGCATGCTAAATCAGTTCAGTCGTGTCCAACTCTTTGCAACCCCATGGACTATAGCCCACCAGGCTGCTTTGTCCATGAAATTCTCCAGCAAGAATACTAGAGTGGGTTGTCATTTCCTCCTTCAATCCGATGCAAAGCTCTTGGTTTTTCTTTTATGTGGGTAACTATCTGGGAGTCTTTTCCCCTTCTCTCGCTCCCTCATCCTCCACTGGCCTGTCTAGAAAGGGCTTTCCTGCCTTTCAACCACCCAGTAGCTCTAGGGAAACTCATCTTGGCACGTACTTTCCTCTTTAAATCTCCTCTCCTCTTTGCTCTCCAAAAAGGACCACACCTCACCCATTCCTGTATCTTCCAAAGTGCATGGCTCTGAGCATAGCTCATAATAAGTGTTCTGTAAGTGCAAGCTGAACTCCCTGCAATGCTTAATTAGCATAAAATATTAAGAAGGAGCTCCAGGATTGCTATCACTAGGAAAGAATTGCTCAAAATCTGAGGGAGTTGTCAGCTGCTCTCCAACATGTCAACACAGAGATTTTATAAAAAAAATAAAATAAAATAAAAAAACCTCACTGATGAGTCAGGGAAAGTCATGGGGTTGCTCTGCTAGGAGACAGTGACATCAAACCAGGTCACACACCCATTTGTCATTTGGCAGCCATCACTGCTATGACTCTCCAGGACTATTTCTAACTAAACGACACTGCAATTTCTATTTTGTCAGAGTAAAACAGTCTTGACTGGAATAGTAACACTGTGGTTATTTAGTTGCTAAATCACATCCAACTCTTTTGCAACCTCATGGACTGTAATCTGTCAGGCTCCTGTCCAGGGGATGCTCCAGGCAAGAATACTGGAGTGGGTTGCCATTTCATCCTCCAGGGGATCTTCCCAGCTTCTCTATCACTGAGATACTAGTACTTTCCCTAAAAACAGGGGAACATAGATAAATACAGGGATTCTTGATCTGATAAGACATCTCCTCCGGTGCCACATGCTCAGTAGGTCTGACTTTGTGACCCTGTGGACTATAGCCGTCCAGACTCCTCTGTCCATGGGATTTCTCAGGCAAGAATAGTGGAGTGGGTTGTCATTTTCTCTTTCAAAGGATCTTCCTGGCCCAGAGATCAAACCTGCGTCTCCTGGGTCTCCTGCATTCCAGGTGGATTATTTACCCCTGAGCTAGAGCTATCAGCCGTAGGGAGGGAGCTGAGTAAACCTACCAGCTTCGGGGGTTGGGGGCAGGAGGCACTGGTGCTGTGAGCTGGGGTCTCAGGGCTGCCTGCTGACCACCCCCTCAACCTAGACTTCTGCTGTCACCACCAGGGCCCTTTTCTTCAGGAAACTCCCAAGTCAGGGGCCAAGTCATCAAGTTTTATACTTAACGGCTTAAGCCCAGTGGTTTCAATATGCAGCACTTTATATGTTAAATGCAATGGAACAGTTAATACATTCGAAAATTGCCCAGGGGGCCTTTTCTGAACTATTATATCCACTGAGGTTATTGGTTTTCCTGGGATTCTGTGAAGTTCTTTGTATATAAAAACATGCTATCTGTGGGACCTCCCTGGAAGTCCAGTGGTTAAGACTCTGCGCTTCCACTGCAAGGGGCACAGGTTTGATCCCTGGGCAGAGAACTAAGGTCCTGCATGCTGCAGCACAGCCTAAAAAATAAAAATCAGAGAAAATAAATCAAAGTACGCTATTTGACATGGAAGCTGCAGACTGAGGCCCACAGTAGCCCTGAGCTACCTGAGTAGTTGGGTTACACGGACATACAATCTGGGGCCTAATTGCATCAACCTCATGGAGGGTCCCCCTGCCCTGCCCCTTGGCAACCTCTCCTCTCTGCCTTCTCACCATTCACTCAGCAAGGACCCACAAGGTATCTGTTGGCAGTTTTTGTGTTTTCCTATAAACATATGGTGGCCTGCTGCCTTATCTCCTGAGGACAGGAATGGAATTTTGAGAACAGCCTGCCTTCCCAGACCACACCCTACCTGCAGCCACAGGCGGAGAACCCTTGTCAACAGTGACCCTTCCAATCCCTGAGCCCCAGCCCCACTGTCTTGTAGTGTGCTGTTTGGGGTGTCTGAGTGCTCCCCTCTCCATTTGGAGCCCCTCCACCAGGGCTGAGTAGTCCTACAGCCTCACACCAGAGAGATGGAGCCCCACCCCTAGATGCTGCTCTGCAACATCTTAAATACTAACAAAGGGGTCTAGAAGGTCAAGGGACAGAGCCCTCGGCTTCCTCCAGAATGGCGGTCGGTCACGGAAGGCTTCAGGAAGAGGCAGGGTTGACTTGACCTGGGCAGAGTGGGTAGAATGACTTTTAAAATACTTTTAATTTGTTTATTAAATATTTATGCATTTATTTGACTATATCAAGTCTTCGATTCAGCTTGTGGGATCTAATTCCCTGACCAGGGGTAGAATCCTGATCCCCTCTCTCACACTGGGAGCTTGCAGTCTTAACCACTACACCACCTTAACCACTACACCACCTTACTTCTTTACTTCCTTACTTCCTTACTTTACTTTACTTCTTTACTTCCTTACTAAAGAAGTCCTTACTTCTTTAGTATTATAAAAAGCACCACATGGCCATGGTAACAAGAAAAGTATGAACAAATAAGACTTTGAAAAATTTTCACCCATAATTCTACTACCCAGGAACAACTGCCATCAACAGTTTAGAATGCTGCTTTTCTGTCGTCTTAAATATATATGTAATATAATTTTTAAATAAATGCTCCTATGGAGGGGGGTTGTAATCTGTCTTTATTGTCTTTTGAATGTATCATAAGTGTTTTCCAAGCATTAATATTTTGGGGTTTTGGGCTTTTGTTCCACAAATTTAACCAGCTCTATTTCCATACCGCTGGACGTTTATTTGGTCTGGTTCTACTTTTGTCTTTTAATAATCAGAATGGAAAAGAATCTTTAAAAGAATATATATATTCTTATGTATATACACATACACATATATATAACTGAATCATGTTTCTATATACCTGAAACTAATACAGCATTGTAAATCAACTCTATGTGAGCATCTCTGAAGCTGTATCTATGCATAGTCCTCATGGTTATTTCCACAGTATGACATTCCTACACATAGAATTTCTCAGCCAACAGTCATCCACATTTTAAGGCCTTTGATGATGAGGCCAAATAGGATTGTGAGAGATAAAAGTGAAGGCAGGGCTTCCCTGGTAGCTCAGTGGTAAAGAATTCACCTGCCAATGCAGGAGACACAAGTTCAATCCCTGATCCGGGAAGATCCTACACGCTGCGGAGCAACTAAGCCCGTGATCCACAACTATGAAGCCTGTGCACTAGAGCCTTGGAGCTGTAACTATGGAGTCCATGTGCCGCAACTACTGAAGTCCGTGTGCCCTAGAGCCCAAGTTCCACAACAAGAGAAGTCACTGCAACAAGAAGCCTGCTCACTTCAACTAGAGAGTAGCCCCCACCTCCCTGCAACTAGAGGAAAGCCTCGGTAGCAGAGAAAACCCAGAAGAGAAATAAATAAATAAAACCTTTTAAAAAGAGTTAGGGCAGAGGACATTTCAGATGCAAATAAAGAAGTAAAGCTGGAAAAGAAACATGAAACAGGAAAGCTGGGAGTACGTTAGAATAAATAAATGCCCAAATAGGCTAGTAGTTAATATAAAGAGACGAGTAGGAGATAAGACAAGAAAAAGTGGTAAGACTGCTCATCAGGGACCTTGAGTCAGGGTTAAGGGTTTGTGTGTACCCTTTAGACTCTGGGCCAGACCCTCTGGCTGCAGTAGACAGGGACTGTAGAGAGGCTGGACGGACAAAGGAGACCAATCAGGGGGTTGCTGGACTCTTCCAGAAGAGGTTTGACAGTGAGGATCTGAAGAGAGCCATGGGCTTGTGAAAGGCAGGGACAGCCACTCATACAATTGCCCAAAGATGTCCTCATCCTAGTCATCAAAACTTGTGAATGTCACTCTACAAGGCAAAGAGGAACTTTGCAGATGTGAGTCGAATATATTGAGGGACTTCCCTGGTGGTCCAATGGCTAAGACTCCAAGATTCCAATGCGGGGGGCCTGGGTTCACTCCCTGATCAGGCAAGTAGATCCACATGCCCCAACTAAGAGTCTGCATGCCACAACTAAGACCTGACACAACCAAATAAATAAATATAAAGATATTGAGATGGGAGATTATCCTGGATTGTCCTGGGGGCCTAATCTAGTCACAAGGGTCCTTACATGAGAGGCAGGAGGGTCAGAGGCAGGGAAGGCAGTCATAAAAGCAGAGGTTGGAGGGGTGAGAAGCTGAGGAGTGAGGGAACCTGGAGAAGTCAGAAAAGGCAGGAGACCCATGCTTCCTAGGAATATGCAGAAGTGGCACAATTCTGCCCACCCTGACTTTGACTCATTTCAGACTTCTCTTTTTTAAATATTCATTTATTTTGTTGATAGCTCTGGGTCTTGGTTGAAGCACAGGGACCTTTAATTGAAGATGTGAACTCTTAGTTGCAGCATGTGGGCTAGAAGTCCGTGTGCCCTAGAGCCCAAGTTCCACAACAAGAGAAGTCACTGCAACAAGAAGCCTGCTCACTTCAACTAGAGAGTAGCCCCCACCTCCCTGCAACTAGAGGAAAGCCTCGGTAGCAGAGAAAACCCAGAAGAGAAATAAATAAATAAAACCTTTTAAAAAGAGTTAGGGCAGAGGACATTTCAGATGCAAATAAAGAAGTAAAGCTGGAAAAGAAACATGAAACAGGAAAGCTGGGAGTACGTTAGAATAAATAAATGCCCAAATAGGCTAGTAGTTAATATAAAGAGACGAGTAGGAGATAAGACAAGAAAAAGTGGTAAGACTGCTCATCAGGGACCTTGAGTCAGGGTTAAGGGTTTGTGTGTACCCTTTAGACTCTGGGCCAGACCCTCTGGCTGCAGTAGACAGGGACTGTAGAGAGGCTGGACGGACAAAGGAGACCAATCAGGGGGTTGCTGGACTCTTCCAGAAGAGGTTTGACAGTGAGGATCTGAAGAGAGCCATGGGCTTGTGAAAGGCAGGGACAGCCACTCATACAATTGCCCAAAGATGTCCTCATCCTAGTCATCAAAACTTGTGAATGTCACTCTACAAGGCAAAGAGGAACTTTGCAGATGTGAGTCGAATATATTGAGGGACTTCCCTGGTGGTCCAATGGCTAAGACTCCAAGATTCCAATGCGGGGGGCCTGGGTTCACTCCCTGATCAGGCAAGTAGATCCACATGCCCCAACTAAGAGTCTGCATGCCACAACTAAGACCTGACACAACCAAATAAATAAATATAAAGATATTGAGATGGGAGATTATCCTGGATTGTCCTGGGGGCCTAATCTAGTCACAAGGGTCCTTACATGAGAGGCAGGAGGGTCAGAGGCAGGGAAGGCAGTCATAAAAGCAGAGGTTGGAGGGGTGAGAAGCTGAGGAGTGAGGGAACCTGGAGAAGTCAGAAAAGGCAGGAGACCCATGCTTCCTAGGAATATGCAGAAGTGGCACAATTCTGCCCACCCTGACTTTGACTCATTTCAGACTTCTCTTTTTTAAATATTCATTTATTTTGTTGATAGCTCTGGGTCTTGGTTGAAGCACAGGGGACCTTTAATTGAAGATGTGAACTCTTAGTTGCAGCATGTGGGATCTAGTTCCCTGACCAGGGATTGAACCGAGGCTCCCTGCACTGGGACTGTGGAGTCTTACCCACTGGACCATCAGGGAAGTTCCCCCCATTTCAAACTTCTGACCAGGACTGTGAGAGAACAGATGTCTATTGTCTTAAACTGTTAAGTTGGGAGCAACTTGTTCGAGCAACTCAGGCAGAGCACCCTGCTCTCGTGGGGGCTGACTCCAGGCAGCTTTGCTAAACTGGTGTCTAGAGAACAGGAAGTGCTATGTGCTCAAAGAAGAGGGGTCCCTGAGGGTCCAGGCATAGGAGCCCAAAGAACTAAGGCTGGGGAGACGAACAGATGCTACCAGAGAAGAACACACATGGGAAGGTGTGACTATGGGAGGCACTTGGGGCCGTGCTGCCTTGAGAAGCGGGGATGCATGACTGGACCTCTGCCTGCCTGAGGAGTATAAGTTCTCCAGGGTGGAGTGAGCACAAATGCAAGAGAACTTCATGGAAGATTTCCTAGCAGGGCTCATCACTGCCTTGTCCTTACGTCATTGCAGCATCTCTTCTCCTACGTTAACAATACAGGAAAGAAAACTTGCTTGGCAGTCTATAAACAAACATGCCAGATTGCTCAAGCCAGGCCACCAGCTCCCTCACATACAGCCAGCACCTCAGCTAGAGGGAAGCTGTCCTCCTCCACTTCCTCTCCCCCAGGGACATCTGTGGGAGAAGCAGTGTAGTCACTTCCTGCCTTCGTGAGGGCCATAGCAACAGAATGCCCACTGTCAGAAGAACACACACCCTCAGGCTAATCTTCTCATGTTCTCAGTAACTATGACACCACGGAGTTAGAGAGGGCTCAGACCACTATATCTAGTGGTGTTTCTGGTCCTCGTAGCTCAGTAGGATCCCTGAACCACTATGGCAGAAGCAGGGATTCTAATTTTATAGACAGAAAATGATAAATTCTAAATTTGTATGCGTACATCTCATAAAATAGCTTCAAAACACAGAAACTGACAAACTGACTTTACGATCTCTCTCCAGACTTCCCCGGTGATCCAATGGCTAGGAGTCTGCACTGTCCATGCAGGTGATCTGGGTTTGATCCCTGGTTGGAGAACTAGATCCTACATGCCACAATTAAGACTGGCACAGCCAAACAGATAAATATATATTTTAAAAATTGGGCTTCCCAGGTGGCCTGGTGGTAAAGAATCCACTTTGCAATGCAGGGGCTTGTGTGTGTGCCCAGTCATTTCAGTCATGTTCGACTCTTTGTGACTCTATGGACTGTAGTCCACCAGACTCCTCTGTCCGTGGGATTCTCCAGGAAAGAATACTGGAGTGGGTTGCTCTGCCCACCTCCAGAGGATCTTCCTGACCCAGGGATTGAACCCAAGTCTCTTACAATGCCTGCATTGGCATGTGTGTTCTTTACCACTAGTGCCACCTGGGAAGCCCCACAATGCAGGGGGTAAGGCTGGTTCAAGCCCTGGTCCAGGAGGATTCCACATGTTGTGGAGCGACTAAACCCATACACCACGACTACTGAGCCCACACACTGCAACGACTGAAGCCCACACACCTAGAGCCCATGCTCGGCAACAGGAGAAGCCACCACAGGGAAAAGCCACCATAGTGAGAACCCATGCACTACTACAAGAGAGTAGCAGAAGCACTAATACAAAAAGATATATGAACCCTAGTGTTCCTAGGAGCATGATTTACAATTGCCAAGACACAGAAGCAACTTAGGTGTCCATCAGCAGATGAATGGATGAAGGTGATATATATACACACACACACACACACACACACACCCCGAAGGAAATACTACTCAGCCATAGAAGAAAAACAAATTTTTGCCACTTGTAGCAACATGAACGAACTTGGAAGGCATTTTGCTAACTGGATTAAGTCAGATAGGGAAAAACAAATACTGTGTGATACACTTATATGTGGAGTCTAAAAAATTCAACAAACTAGTGAGTATAGCTAAAAAGAAGCAGACTCACAGATACAGAGAAGAAACTAGTGGTCACCAGTGGGGGTGGGGGCAACATAGGGTGGAGGAAAGGAGGCACAAACTATCGGGTTTACGATAGACACAGGTATGTACACCACAGGGAATATACACAATATTTTGTAATAACTCTAAATAGAATATAACCTCTAAAAACTGTATTAATTTTTAAATAAATAAAATATATTCCAAATAATTCACAGGTCCAAAAATAAAACAAAAGAGAAATTCTAAAATATTTTAAACCATACCATATGAAGATACTCCATATTAAACAATATTCAAAATGTGTGATGATGCTGTGAAATGTACTCTTTCCTGCTGGGTTTGCCCAGTCATTTCAGTCCAGAGGATTCCACCAGACTCCTCTGTCCGTGGGATTCTCCAGGAAAGAATACTGGAGTGGGTTGCTCTGCCCACCTCCAGAGGATCTTCCTGACCCAGGGATTGAACCCAAGTCTCTTACAATGCCTGCATTGGCATGTGTGTTCTTTACCACTAGTGCCACCTGGGAAGCCCCACAATGCAGGGGGTAAGGCTGGTTCAAGCCCTGGTCCAGGAGGATTCCACATGTTGTGGAGCGACTAAACCCATACACCACGACTACTGAGCCCACACACTGCAACGACTGAAGCCCACACACCTAGAGCCCATGCTCGGCAACAGGAGAAGCCACCACAGGGAAAAGCCACCATAGTGAGAACCCATGCACTACTACAAGAGAGTAGCAGAAGCACTAATACAAAAAGATATATGAACCCTAGTGTTCCTAGGAGCATGATTTACAATTGCCAAGACACAGAAGCAACTTAGGTGTCCATCAGCAGATGAATGGATGAAGGTGATATATATACACACACACACACACACACACACACCCCGAAGGAAATACTACTCAGCCATAGAAGAAAAACAAATTTTTGCCACTTGTAGCAACATGAACGAACTTGGAAGGCATTTTGCTAACTGGATTAAGTCAGATAGGGAAAAACAAATACTGTGTGATACACTTATATGTGGAGTCTAAAAAATTCAACAAACTAGTGAGTATAGCTAAAAAGAAGCAGACTCACAGATACAGAGAAGAAACTAGTGGTCACCAGTGGGGGTGGGGGCAACATAGGGTGGAGGAAAGGAGGCACAAACTATCGGGTTTACGATAGACACAGGTATGTACACCACAGGGAATATACACAATATTTTGTAATAACTCTAAATAGAATATAACCTCTAAAAACTGTATTAATTTTTAAATAAATAAAATATATTCCAAATAATTCACAGGTCCAAAAATAAAACAAAAGAGAAATTCTAAAATATTTTAAACCATACCATATGAAGATACTCCATATTAAACAATATTCAAAATGTGTGATGATGCTGTGAAATGTACTCTTTCCTGTTCTCAGTTCTTAAAACTAGTGGGAGTATGAAAATAGCACCTCTCAGACTTCCCTAGTGGTCCAGTGGTTAAGAATCCACCTGCCAATGCAGGCAACGCAGGTTCGATCCCTGGTCTAGGAAGATTCCACGTGTCACAGGCAACTCAGCCTGTGTGTCACAAGTACTGAAGCCCATGTGCCCTAAAGCCCATGCTCCACAATAAGAGAAGCCACCACAATGAGAAACCCATGCACCACAACTAGAGAGTAGCCCTCACTCACAGCTAGAGAAAGTCCATTCGCAGCAACGAAGACCGAACACAGCCCCCAAAAAATTAAAAAATAGCATTTTTCTATACTAAAAATAGCAGCTTGACAACATGTGAGGTACCTGGCTTCTTAAAAGCGTTCGTATTCTTGGTCCAGTAAATTCCATTTCTAGGAACCAGCTTAAGGAAATCATCTACAATGAGGACAGAGATCTGCCTCCCAGATAATTACAGCAGCATTGTTTCTGATCATCAAAATGAAAGTACAGGCATCCACAACATCCCAGTTTAGGAGATGAGTCAAAGAACTTTTGGCAAATACATAGGATGGATTATCACGTAACCAGGAGAAACAGTGGTGAAGAACAGTTACAAACGACATAGAGAAATACTTGTGGTATAATCTTAAGTGGAAGGAGACAGTTTTGACTGGGTGAAATAGATGCAGGAGAAAACACTGGAGAGAAGACCACTAACATCTTTGCACTGTTATCTCTAGATGGCAGGAGGTTGTCGCTTTCTTACCTAAACTTTCACTTTTTATGGCCATGTGTTTACAGTTTAGTGGAGGAAAGGAGGCACAAACTATCGGGTTTACGATAGACACAGGTATGTACACCACAGGGAATATACACAATATTTTGTAATAACTCTAAATAGAATATAACCTCTAAAAACTGTATTAATTTTTAAATAAATAAAATATATTCCAAATAATTCACAGGTCCAAAAATAAAACAAAAGAGAAATTCTAAAATATTTTAAACCATACCATATGAAGATACTCCATATTAAACAATATTCAAAATGTGTGATGATGCTGTGAAATGTACTCTTTCCTGTTCTCAGTTCTTAAAACTAGTGGGAGTATGAAAATAGCACCTCTCAGACTTCCCTAGTGGTCCAGTGGTTAAGAATCCACCTGCCAATGCAGGCAACGCAGGTTCGATCCCTGGTCTAGGAAGATTCCACGTGTCACAGGCAACTCAGCCTGTGTGTCACAAGTACTGAAGCCCATGTGCCCTAAAGCCCATGCTCCACAATAAGAGAAGCCACCACAATGAGAAACCCATGCACCACAACTAGAGAGTAGCCCTCACTCACAGCTAGAGAAAGTCCATTCGCAGCAACGAAGACCGAACACAGCCCCCAAAAAATTAAAAAATAGCATTTTTCTATACTAAAAATAGCAGCTTGACAACATGTGAGGTACCTGGCTTCTTAAAAGCTTTCGTATTCTTGGTCCAGTAAATTCCATTTCTAGGAACCAGCTTAAGGAAATCATCTACAATGAGGACAGAGATCTGCCTCCCAGATAATTACAGCAGCATTGTTTCTGATCATCAAAATGAAAGTACAGGCATCCACAACATCCCAGTTTAGGAGATGAGTCAAAGAACTTTTGGCAAATACATAGGATGGATTATCACGTAACCAGGAGAAACAGTGGTGAAGAACAGTTACAAACGACATAGAGAAATACTTGTGGTATAATCTTAAGTGGAAGGAGACAGTTTTGACTGGGTGAAATAGATGCAGGAGAAAACACTGGAGAGAAGACCACTAACATCTTTGCACTGTTATCTCTAGATGGCAGGAGGTTGTCGCTTTCTTACCTAAACTTTCACTTTTTATGGCCATGTGTTTACAGTATTACTTAGTGTCTTTAAAGAGGGTAGAGGCTTCCCTGGTGGTTCAGTGGTGAAGAATCCACCTTCCAATGTTCAATCCCTGGGTCAGGAAGATCCTCTGGAGGAGGAAATGGCAACCCACTCCAGCATTCTCGCCTGGAGAATTCCATGGACAGAGGAACCTGGCAGGCTACAGGCTATGCGATCACAAAGAGTCCAACACGACCGAGAGAATTTCACTTCACTTCACATTTTTAACGCTAGGCAAAGGGGGAGAGCGGAGAATAACCACAGAAGGTAACTGAGAATCCAACTTACAGGTGAAGTTGCAGATTCGAGAAGGAGGCAGAAGAATGAACTGTGACTTCTAAGGGAAAGGAGAGACTCTTGCTTGACCCAATCAGATTCTTGCTTTCCCAGGAGGGCAGAGGGGTGGCAAGTGGGGAGAAAGGAAGGAAAACTCCTACAAGAACACAGCTTTTAAAAAGTTGAATTTACTTTTTATACTCCTTCACAATGAACCAAACTTAGAGACACTTTCATGTGTAATAGTCCCAAACTGGAAACTACCTAAGTGTCCCCCAACAGCTGAATGGACAAATGCACTGGGGTATGTTTACATGGTGGGCTATCCTTTAGCAATGGGAATGATCTACAGCCCCCACAACAGTACAGGTGAGCCTCACAGATACAGTGTTGAGTGGGAAAGCAGGAAAGTACAACATGTGAGGTCCCCAGCTTTTAAGGAAATCATCTACAATGAGGACAGAGATCTGCCTCCCAGATAATTACAGCAGCATTGTTTCTGATCATCAAAATGAAAGTACAGGCATCCACAACATCCCAGTTTAGGAGATGAGTCAAAGAACTTTTGGCAAATACATAGGATGGATTATCACGTAACCAGGAGAAACAGTGGTGAAGAACAGTTACAAACGACATAGAGAAATACTTGTGGTATAATCTTAAGTGGAAGGAGACAGTTTTGACTGGGTGAAATAGATGCAGGAGAAAACACTGGAGAGAAGACCACTAACATCTTTGCACTGTTATCTCTAGATGGCAGGAGGTTGTCGCTTTCTTACCTAAACTTTCACTTTTTATGGCCATGTGTTTACAGTATTACTTAGTGTCTTTAAAGAGGGTAGAGGCTTCCCTGGTGGTTCAGTGGTGAAGAATCCACCTTCCAATGTTCAATCCCTGGGTCAGGAAGATCCTCTGGAGGAGGAAATGGCAACCCACTCCAGCATTCTCGCCTGGAGAATTCCATGGACAGAGGAACCTGGCAGGCTACAGGCTATGCGATCACAAAGAGTCCAACACGACCGAGAGAATTTCACTTCACTTCACATTTTTAACGCTAGGCAAAGGGGGAGAGCGGAGAATAACCACAGAAGGTAACTGAGAATCCAACTTACAGGTGAAGTTGCAGATTCGAGAAGGAGGCAGAAGAATGAACTGTGACTTCTAAGGGAAAGGAGAGACTCTTGCTTGACCCAATCAGATTCTTGCTTTCCCAGGAGGGCAGAGGGGTGGCAAGTGGGGAGAAAGGAAGGAAAACTCCTACAAGAACACAGCTTTTAAAAAGTTGAATTTACTTTTTATACTCCTTCACAATGAACCAAACTTAGAGACACTTTCATGTGTAATAGTCCCAAACTGGAAACTACCTAAGTGTCCCCCAACAGCTGAATGGACAAATGCACTGGGGTATGTTTACATGGTGGGCTATCCTTTAGCAATGGGAATGATCTACAGCCCCCACAACAGTACAGGTGAGCCTCACAGATACAGTGTTGAGTGAAAGAAGCTCGATGCAGGAAAGTACTTGCCGGATATTCCATTTGCATGGAATACAAAAAAAAAAGGGCAGATCTGTGCTATTAGAAGTCAGAACAGTGTTCCCTCTGTGGGGGCAGTGGGGGAAGTGGCTAGAAGGGTGCCTGAGAGGACCTTCTGGAGTTCTGGTGATGTGCTGTCTCTTTACTTGGGTGCTGGTGATGAGAGGGGGTGCTTCGTCTGTGAACAAGTATTGAACTGGGTGCTTATAATCGGAGTACTTTCTCTATGAATATTATATCAATATAAAGTTTTCAAAATGAAAAACAATAATGGTGTCTGGAAGCATGCTTGGAATTTATCTTCCCTTAATTGGATAAAGGTTCCTGAAAAGATACTGGGCTTCCTAGAATTTTTATTAATAATTCAGGCCTCCAAAGCAGTGTTCCAGACAAGACAGCATCTAACTAATCTCATACTCCTTGTTCGGAAACCCACTTCCTGCTCCACCTGGCTGCTCTCTAGACCAAGTCTGATGCCTCTCTTGGTGCACACAAGGGCACCCCCACCTACCACTAACAAGTAGCTGCTGTAATTTGACGCAGGCAGTCTATGCAGACATCAACATGACGTCACATGATGGGGCATAGTGCGGCCTAAAGGGAGGGGAAAGAGCTTATTCAGAGATGACACTGTCTGATCCTCACTCTGAGCATCCTAACCCAGACATCTGCTTCATTGACTACACTAAGGCCTTTGACTGTATGGATCACAACAAACTGTGGAAAATTCTTGAAGAGGTGAGAATGCCAGACCTCCTTACCTGTTTCCTGAGAGACCTGTCTGCAGGTCGAAAAAGGCAAGGAAAACTCCTACAGAACACAGCTTTTAAAGGAATTTACTTTTATACTCCTTCACAATGAACCAAACTTAGAGACACTTTCATGTGTAATAGTCCCAAACTGGAAACTACCTAAGTGTCCCCCAACAGCTGAATGGACAAATGCACTGGGGTATGTTTACATGGTGGGCTATCCTTTAGCAATGGGAATGATCTACAGCCCCCACAACAGTACAGGTGAGCCTCACAGATACAGTGTTGAGTGAAAGAAGCTCGATGCAGGAAAGTACTTGCCGGATATTCCATTTGCATGGAATACAAAAAAAAAAGGGCAGATCTGTGCTATTAGAAGTCAGAACAGTGTTCCCTCTGTGGGGGCAGTGGGGGAAGTGGCTAGAAGGGTGCCTGAGAGGACCTTCTGGAGTTCTGGTGATGTGCTGTCTCTTTACTTGGGTGCTGGTGATGAGAGGGGGTGCTTCGTCTGTGAACAAGTATTGAACTGGGTGCTTATAATCGGAGTACTTTCTCTATGAATATTATATCAATATAAAGTTTTCAAAATGAAAAACAATAATGGTGTCTGGAAGCATGCTTGGAATTTATCTTCCCTTAATTGGATAAAGGTTCCTGAAAAGATACTGGGCTTCCTAGAATTTTTATTAATAATTCAGGCCTCCAAAGCAGTGTTCCAGACAAGACAGCATCTAACTAATCTCATACTCCTTGTTCGGAAACCCACTTCCTGCTCCACCTGGCTGCTCTCTAGACCAAGTCTGATGCCTCTCTTGGTGCACACAAGGGCACCCCCACCTACCACTAACAAGTAGCTGCTGTAATTTGACGCAGGCAGTCTATGCAGACATCAACATGACGTCACATGATGGGGCATAGTGCGGCCTAAAGGGAGGGGAAAGAGCTTATTCAGAGATGACACTGTCTGATCCTCACTCTGAGCATCCTAACCCAGACATCTGCTTCATTGACTACACTAAGGCCTTTGACTGTATGGATCACAACAAACTGTGGAAAATTCTTGAAGAGGTGAGAATGCCAGACCTCCTTACCTGTTTCCTGAGAGACCTGTCTGCAGGTCGAGAAGCAACAGTCAGAACCAGACATGGAACAACGGATTGGTTCAAAATGTAGAGAGGAGTACATCAGCTATATATTATCACCCTACTTATTTAATTTATATGCAGAGTACATCATGTGAATGCCCAGCTGGATGAAACACAAGCTGTAATCAAGATTTCCCGGAAGAATATCAACAACCTCAGGTATGCAGATGATACTACTCTAATGGCAGAAAGGAAAAAGGAACTAAAAAGCCTCTTGGTGAGGGTGAAAGAGGAGAGTGAAAAAGCTGGCTTAAAACTCGACATTCAAAAAAAAAAACTGAGATCATGGCATCTGGTCCCATCACTTAATGGTAAATAGATGGGGGAAAAGTGGAAACAGTGACAGGTTTCATTTTCTTGGGCTCCAAAATCACTGTGGATGGTGACTTCAGCCATGAAATTAAAGGGTGCTTGCTCCTTGGAAAGAGAGCTATGACAGACCTAGATAGCATATTAAAAACCAGAGAAATTACTTTGCCAACAAAGGCCCATATAGTCGATCTATTTCTTCCAGTAGTCAAGTATAGATGTGAGAGTTAGACCATAAAGATGGCTGAGCACTGAAGAATTGATGTTTTTGAACTGTGACGCTAAAGAAGACTCTTGAGAGTCCCTTGGTCTGCAAGGAGATCCAACCTGTCAATCCTAAAGGAAAACAACCCTGAATATTCATTGGAAGGATTGACGCTGAAGCTGAAGCTCCAATACTCTTGGCCACCTGATGCGAAGAACCAACTCATTGGAAAAGAACCTGATGCCTCTCTTGGTGCACACAAGGGCACCCCACCTACCACTAACAAGTAGCTGCTGTAATTTGACGCAGGCAGTCTATGCAGACATCAACATGACGTCACATGATGGGGCATAGTGCGGCCTAAAGGGAGGGGAAAGAGCTTATTCAGAGATGACACTGTCTGATCCTCACTCTGAGCATCCTAACCCAGACATCTGCTTCATTGACTACACTAAGGCCTTTGACTGTATGGATCACAACAAACTGTGGAAAATTCTTGAAGAGGTGAGAATGCCAGACCTCCTTACCTGTTTCCTGAGAGACCTGTCTGCAGGTCGAGAAGCAACAGTCAGAACCAGACATGGAACAACGGATTGGTTCAAAATGTAGAGAGGAGTACATCAGCTATATATTATCACCCTACTTATTTAATTTATATGCAGAGTACATCATGTGAATGCCCAGCTGGATGAAACACAAGCTGTAATCAAGATTTCCCGGAAGAATATCAACAACCTCAGGTATGCAGATGATACTACTCTAATGGCAGAAAGGAAAAAGGAACTAAAAAGCCTCTTGGTGAGGGTGAAAGAGGAGAGTGAAAAAGCTGGCTTAAAACTCGACATTCAAAAAAAAAAACTGAGATCATGGCATCTGGTCCCATCACTTAATGGTAAATAGATGGGGGAAAAGTGGAAACAGTGACAGGTTTCATTTTCTTGGGCTCCAAAATCACTGTGGATGGTGACTTCAGCCATGAAATTAAAGGGTGCTTGCTCCTTGGAAAGAGAGCTATGACAGACCTAGATAGCATATTAAAAACCAGAGAAATTACTTTGCCAACAAAGGCCCATATAGTCGATCTATTTCTTCCAGTAGTCAAGTATAGATGTGAGAGTTAGACCATAAAGATGGCTGAGCACTGAAGAATTGATGTTTTTGAACTGTGACGCTAAAGAAGACTCTTGAGAGTCCCTTGGTCTGCAAGGAGATCCAACCTGTCAATCCTAAAGGAAAACAACCCTGAATATTCATTGGAAGGATTGACGCTGAAGCTGAAGCTCCAATACTCTTGGCCACCTGATGCGAAGAACCAACTCATTGGAAAAGAACCTGATGCTGGGAAAGATTGACGGCAAGAAGAAGGCAGGGGCAGAGAATGAGATGGTTGAGTGGCATCACCAACTCAACAGACATGAGTTTGAGCAAGCTCTGGGAGATGGTAAAGGACAGGGAAGCCTGGAGTGCTACAGTCCATTGGCATCACAAAGAGTCAGATACAACTTAGTGACTGACCAACAACAACAAACCCATGTACCTAAATCCAAAACTCCCACTCCCTATGCTCCTGGAACCACTGTACAGTCCTAATATTCATCAGGGCTGGGTCTGGGGATACAAAGATGAGCAAAACTGCATCAGCCTCTGCTCGCATGGACCTTACAGTCTAGTAACAAGAATGATGTAGACTTAGGGCTTCCCTGGTGGTCCAGTGGGTAAGGACACCGCCTTGCAGTACAGGGGGTGCCGGTTCGATCCCTGGCCTGGGAAGATCCCATGTGCTGCGGAGCACCTGGACTGATGTGTCCGATTACTGAGCCGGAGCTCTGGAGCGCATGTGCCCAGAGCCGGTGCTCTGCGACAACAGAGGCCACCGCGATGGGAGGCCCACATGGGCCAAAGAATTAAGATGGATGAAAATAGATAAATGAAAGACCAATAGAAGTGGCCCGCTCTCCCCACCCAAAAAAAAGAGGGAAAAAAAAAAAAGAATGATGTAGATTTAAACAAATCATAGCTACAAATGATGATAAGCCCTATGTCTGTAAGATAACGGTACTGTGGATGCATACCTGTAACAGAAGAGTCCAGCCTAGACTGATGGGGAACTGAGCTGAGTTCTAGAATAAATAGACCAAAACCAAGAAAAAGATGGGAGGGGCACTTTCAGGACTTGGAACCAGCATGTACAAAGACCCCGTGGCAGGAGAAGGCTACCTGTGAAAAACCCAAGAGATGGTTTGGATGGCTGGAACCCAGAGCACAGGGGAAGCATGGGGGTGACCGGGCTGGAGCAGTAAGAAGGTGCCAGATGTGATGTGAGTCCTCGCCATTTCCAGGCACCTTCACCACCAGATGTTAGCAAGAGCCAGCAGTCACTCCCAGTCTGCAAATGAAGAAGCGAATGCTCTGGAAAATGACTCAAGAAGCCACACAGAGAGGCTGTGGGAAAGCCCATGTCCACCCCTTGCTGTTGACTCTGGTCCCACGCTCTCTGCCCTGCATCACCACTGCCTCCCCTGTATCCAGTCCAAGCTAAGCCTTCCTGGGGCCCCGCCCTCAAGTCCCAAAGCAGAGACTCCAGGTCTTCAAGCTGGAAGGACACCTTCTCCAGCACTCTCCCAAAGGCGCGTCCTCCAAGTCCTAGGATCTCTGGCTGCACTTTCCCTGGCTTCCCGTGAAACACAGGCTCGTATCAGACTTCCTTGGTGGGAAAAGACTTTGGGATGACATGGTTTGACTGGACCAAGGAACCCTGCCTTTAATTCAGTTGGTACCCGTTTCTAGACATCTGCTTTGAAACACAAAATGCTGCTGAACCAGCCACGTCCTCTCAGAGGAAGCTCTTTCTCACTCATTTGGGAACCACAGGAACTTTCCCCTTATCTTTATGCCTTCCTGAAACACAATCATTCTCTGTTTGAAATGGCCTCACCCATACCATAAAATGTTCATTCAGCTAAGAAAAAACATATCTGTTTCTTCTTCCACGAATGCTCAAGGACAAATTCTTCTCTTCTCCTGTACTTCCAGCCCTCTCTCTTTTGGTGAGATTGAATTTACCTGCTATATTTTGCATGAAAAACGTCATATATCCTACACCCCTGGGCCTTGAGCAGGCTGCCACTACCCTTCCCTCAAGTCGTTCCCCGAGGATGGAACTTCCTGCTGGAAAAGAAAGTCTCGCGACATTTGGGATACTGACCTTTGCAGCTACTGCACAGCAGGATACCTGCAGTCAACAGCTGCATACGCTACATCACAGGATCTCAGAAATGGAAGAAGTCTCGGCGCCCCTGAGGTCAGAGTCTTCAGCTACTTCATCCTCTACCTTGAGAAAGTGACAGAACTTTTCTGGTCCTCTTCTCCTCCTAAATAGTCAGGGGTGGGTGGGTGTGTGTTGACTACTATCTCCTGTTTTTAAATTTTGAGCCAATGTTAACATCTCAGGATCTCTTACATTAAAATGTTGACTCTGGTTCACTTAGAAGACCAGCAGGAAAACTGGACCCTGTTCTCAAAGGGGCAATCCACAGGGGATGAGTGTTCTCTCTTTGAATGGGCGTGTCTTCCAGAAGCTGCCAGTGCCTTCCACCTGCTTGTTCATCTCCAACAATGAGGTCCGTCATCAGATGCCATTTATCATTCCACTTGCCTTTTTATTTTTTAGAGTAGAGAAACATTTCTTTGTAGCCACCTGTCTGTCAAACGTGGGGAAAAAATCAGACACACCCAGAGAGCTGAGTCTCAAGAAAAACAAGAGGCCATATTTCTTTGTAGAAGCTGAAACAGATTCCTCTGCATTCAGTAAGCTTCTCTCCATGGCTCTGGTTATAAGACATGCAAATTTTGGAATAGTTTCATAGTTAATATGAAAGTTGTATTGGTCCCTATGTTTAGGAGCCAGATTTCTTACAACTGAAGACAAACTCTTAAAGAGCTTTCTAAAAGCTGAAAATGGTTTATAATTGGAATTCTCTCATGCAAATAGTGACTGGCTTAATGACTTCCACAAATAATATCCTTTCCACTTAAGGTGTCTAGAGAAGCTGCAAGCATAGATCAAGGAGCAAGGAAAATATTTCTCTAATTCTACCTGAATATATAAATACAAATAAATATGAAGTCTACATAGTAGATCATATTTTTACCTTTTTATTTTTAAATCATTTTTCCCTCATCATGCCTGTTTTATTTTTATATATTTTCATCGACATTTATTCTTTGGCCTGTAGGTGCCTCCCACTGCAGCGGCCACTCTCTGTGCAGAGCACAGGCTCTGGGCGCATGGGCTTCAGAGCGCTGGCTCGCAACTGAACACACCAGTCCAGCCGCTCCACAGGCACATGGGATCTTCCCGGGCCAGGGATCGAACCGGTGCCTCTTGCACGGCAAGGTGGACTCTACCCACTGGACCACCAGGGAAGCCCCATATTTTTAGTTTTAATGAAACTAGTCATGACTAAAAATAAACGCCCTCAGGAACCTGTTTCTCTAAGCAGGAATCAAATCTCAGGGTTTGGGTCTATAGAGTTGACTTACTATATGCTGTTGAGAGAATACTCACCAAAATTTAATCACATGGAGGAGTATGAGACAGGCCGGGAAATACCATCTTCAGCTGTGTGTCCAGCTAAAACCTGGAGTTATGTTAAAGCAAGAGGGCCAACCATCTACTATATTAGAGAATCAGCAACAGACTTCACCACAAAGAACATCATTCCTAATGAGACTATGAATCTAATATAACCTTGATCCCCAAACTAGACATGAATTATATAAGAAAAAAACTCTGCCAGGCTGAATCATGAACACAGTACATGTGTGCATGCTCAGTCATGTCCGACTCTATGCCACCCTATGGCTGTACACCATCAGGCTCCTCTATCCATTGGAATTTCCCAGGCAGAAATATTGGAAGGGGTTGCCATTCCCTTCTCCAGGGTATCACCCTGACTCAGGATCAAACCCAAGTCTCCGATTGCGGCAATTCTTTACCAATGAAATTTTTGGAAATATTCTTAATTATGCCTTGAACTTTAAAAAACTCAAAGAGCTTTCTAAAAGCTGAAAATGGTTTATAATTGGAATTCTCTCATGCAAATAGTGACTGGCTTAATGACTTCCACAAATAATATCCTTTCCACTTAAGGTGTCTAGAGAAGCTGCAAGCATAGATCAAGGAGCAAGGAAAATATTTCTCTAATTCTACCTGAATATATAAATACAAATAAATATGAAGTCTACATAGTAGATCATATTTTTACCTTTTTATTTTTAAATCATTTTTCCCTCATCATGCCTGTTTTATTTTTATATATTTTCATCGACATTTATTCTTTGGCCTGTAGGTGCCTCCCACTGCAGCGGCCACTCTCTGTGCAGAGCACAGGCTCTGGGCGCATGGGCTTCAGAGCGCTGGCTCGCAACTGAACACACCAGTCCAGCCGCTCCACAGGCACATGGGATCTTCCCGGGCCAGGGATCGAACCGGTGCCTCTTGCACGGCAAGGTGGACTCTACCCACTGGACCACCAGGGAAGCCCCATATTTTTAGTTTTAATGAAACTAGTCATGACTAAAAATAAACGCCCTCAGGAACCTGTTTCTCTAAGCAGGAATCAAATCTCAGGGTTTGGGTCTATAGAGTTGACTTACTATATGCTGTTGAGAGAATACTCACCAAAATTTAATCACATGGAGGAGTATGAGACAGGCCGGGAAATACCATCTTCAGCTGTGTGTCCAGCTAAAACCTGGAGTTATGTTAAAGCAAGAGGGCCAACCATCTACTATATTAGAGAATCAGCAACAGACTTCACCACAAAGAACATCATTCCTAATGAGACTATGAATCTAATATAACCTTGATCCCCAAACTAGACATGAATTATATAAGAAAAAAACTCTGCCAGGCTGAATCATGAACACAGTACATGTGTGCATGCTCAGTCATGTCCGACTCTATGCCACCCTATGGCTGTACACCATCAGGCTCCTCTATCCATTGGAATTTCCCAGGCAGAAATATTGGAAGGGGTTGCCATTCCCTTCTCCAGGGTATCACCCTGACTCAGAGATCAAACCCAAGTCTCCTGCATTGGCAGGCAGATTCTTTACCACTGAGCCACTTAGGAAGCCCCAAATTATCCTTACCAATGTGTTAAATACATTGGTATATTTCGTAAACTGGTAAAAACACAAACATGATTAAGCAAAGTAAACAACTCACAATTTTGTTGCTTTCCTATTGGACCTTTTGCATGAACCACTTAAATTTTTTTCTGTATTATAGGCCATTAATATCTGATTTCACAATCATATTAGTGAAGTCTTAATGGAACTATTATGAGGCAATATTTTCTAATTTAGAGGCCTCCAATTAAAGTCTGAATTCTTACAGAATAACAAGTAAAAGGTCCTAAACAAAATACTAGCAGTTCAATACAACAGTATGTTCAAAAAAGATAACATATCATGATCAAGTTTGTTTTTTGTTTTTTTTTTTATTTATTTATTTTTGTACATGTATGTTCCCAGATCAATCAGATGCATATCCCTTGGCCCTCCCCCCACCCAGGTTCCCCCATCCCTCCAGACCATTGCTCCAAGTGGTTGTAGGTACTCCTATTCCCCTAGCACAATGACAATAGCTATCTTTTCTACACATGACAGTATAGGTTCCCATGTTACTCCCTCCCATTGTTCGGTCTCCACAATGTCTTTATGTCTACTCTCTGTTTTTTCATGAGTTCACTGTGTGTGTTATCATGACCATCTTACTAGATCCAATATATATGAGTTAGTATACTATACTTGTCTTTCTCTTTTTGACTTACTTCACTTTTTATGATAGGTTCTAAAGCCAGCCACCTCATTAGGACTGAGTCTTCTGCATTTCTTTTAACAGCTGAGTAGTATTCCATTGTATATATGTACCAGAGCTTCTGGATCCATTCATTTGTCGATGGACATCTAGGTTGCTTCCATGTTCTGGCTATTGTATAGAGAGCTGCAATGAACATTGGGGTACAGGTGCCTCTTTCAGTTTTGATTTCATCAGGATATAGGCCTAATAGTGGGATTGCTGGGTCATAGGGTGCTTCTATTTTTAGTTTTTTAAGGAATCTCCATATTGTCTTCCATAGAGGTTGTACTAATTTACATTCCCACCAGCAATGCAAGAGGGTTCCCTTTTCTCCACATCCTCTCCAGCATTTGTTGTCTGTCGATTTGTGGATGATGGCCATTCTGACAGGTGTGAGGTGGTATCTCATTGTGGTTTTAATTTGCATTTCTCTAATAATAAGCGAGGTTGAGCATCGTTTCATGTGCTTTTGGACCATTTGTATGTCCTCTTTGGAGAGGCGTCTCTTTAGATCTTTTTCCCATTTTTTGATTGGGCTGCTCATTTTCCCTGTGCTGAGTTGTCTGAGTTGCTTGTAGATTTTGGAGATTAATTCTTTGTCTGTTGTTTCATTTGCTATGATTTTCTCCCACTCTGTGGGGTGTCTGTTGAACTTTTTTGTAATTTCTTTTGCTGTACAAAAGCTTTTAAGTTTCATGAGGTCCCATATGTTCATTTTTCTTTTCAGTTCTGCTATTTTAGTTGGTGGGTCAGAGAAGATCTTGCTTTGATTGATGTCCTTGAGGGTTTTGCCTATATTCTCCTCTAAGAGTTTGATGGTTTCTGGTCTTACATTTAGGTCTTTAATCCATTTTGAGTTGATCTTAGTGTATGGCGTCAGGGAATGTTCCAATTTCATTTTTTTGCATGTAGCTGTCCAATTCTCCCAGCACCACTTGTTAAAGAGGCTGTCTTTGTCCCATTTTATAGTTTCTCCTCCTTTGTCAAAAATAAGGTACCCATAGGTGCGTGGGTTGATCTCTGGGTTCTCAATCTTGTTCCATTGATCTATAGTTCTGTTTTTGTGCCAGTACCATACTGTCTTGATGACTGTTGCTTTGTAGTAGAGTCTGAAGTTAGGGAGGCTGATCCCTCCAACTCCATTTTTCTTCCTCAGGATTGCTTTGGCTATTCGAGGTCTTCTGTGTTTCCATATGAACTGTGTTATTATTTGGTCTAGTTCTGTGAAAAATGTCAGTGGTAGTTGAATAGGTATTGCATTGAATCTGTAGATGATATTTGGAAGTATGGTCATTTTCACAATATTGATTCTTCCAATCCAGGAACATGGAATATCTCTCCATCTGTTTAAGTCTTCTTTAATGTCTCTCATGAGTGTCTTGTAATTTTCTGTGTACAATTCTTTTGTTTCTTTGGGTAGGTTTATTCCTAGATATTTGATTCTTTTGGTTGCAATGGTGTGTGATCAAGTTTTATTTATTCCAGAAATCTGCGTGGTTTAACATTAGAAAATCTATCATTAACAGATTAAAGAATAAAATTCTGAGCATCCCAACTGACAAATGTATTCATTCACGAAAACTCCTAGCAAACTGGGAATAGAAGAAAATACTTTAACCTAACTAAGATTAACTCACAAAAAAATATGGGGTCCCATTTGCAACAACACAGATGGACCTGGATGGTGTTATGCTTAGTAAAGTAAGTCAGAGAGAGACAAACACTGCATGTTTTCACTTATACTCTGACTCTAAAATATAAAACAAATGAACCATAACAAAACAGAAAGAGACTCATAGATACAAAGAACAAGCCAGAGCTAACTGGGGAGAAGGGAGGGGAAGGCAAGATGGAGAGAGACGTTAAGAGGTACAAACTACTCTGTCATAAAATAAATAAGATAGGAGGATTTAATATACAGCACAGGAAATATAAACAATATTCTTTGATAACTTTAAGTGAAGCATAATCTATAAAAATACTGAATCCTTACATTGTACACCTGAAGCTAATATAACACTGTAAATCAACAATATTTCAATCTTGTTAAAAACCTATTCTGATGAGGAAATGTAAAAATGCAACATCAATCCTCTTCGGATAAAAAGCAAAACAAAGATGCCCAGTCCTACCACTTCTGTTTAACCCACGTTGGAGATCCTGGCTAATGCAAAAAACTCAGGATAAACAGGGGCTTCCCTGGTGGCCCAGTGGGTAAGACTCCACACTCCCAATGCAGGGAGCTGGGTCCGGTCCCTGAGTAGGGAACTAGATTCCACATATGGGCTGCAACTAAGGCCAGTGCTGCCATATCAATAAAAAACATTTGAAAAAAGAAAGAAAAATAGTCATAAAGATCGGATTGTTTTGGAAGTATGGTCATTTTCACAATATTGATTCTTCCAATCCAGGAACATGGAATATCTCTCCATCTGTTTAAGTCTTCTTTAATGTCTCTCATGAGTGTCTTGTAATTTTCTGTGTACAATTCTTTTGTTTCTTTGGGTAGGTTTATTCCTAGATATTTGATTCTTTTGGTTGCAATGGTGTGTGATCAAGTTTTATTTATTCCAGAAATCTGCGTGGTTTAACATTAGAAAATCTATCATTAACAGATTAAAGAATAAAATTCTGAGCATCCCAACTGACAAATGTATTCATTCACGAAAACTCCTAGCAAACTGGGAATAGAAGAAAATACTTTAACCTAACTAAGATTAACTCACAAAAAAATATGGGGTCCCATTTGCAACAACACAGATGGACCTGGATGGTGTTATGCTTAGTAAAGTAAGTCAGAGAGAGACAAACACTGCATGTTTTCACTTATACTCTGACTCTAAAATATAAAACAAATGAACCATAACAAAACAGAAAGAGACTCATAGATACAAAGAACAAGCCAGAGCTAACTGGGGAGAAGGGAGGGGAAGGCAAGATGGAGAGAGACGTTAAGAGGTACAAACTACTCTGTCATAAAATAAATAAGATAGGAGGATTTAATATACAGCACAGGAAATATAAACAATATTCTTTGATAACTTTAAGTGAAGCATAATCTATAAAAATACTGAATCCTTACATTGTACACCTGAAGCTAATATAACACTGTAAATCAACAATATTTCAATCTTGTTAAAAACCTATTCTGATGAGGAAATGTAAAAATGCAACATCAATCCTCTTCGGATAAAAAGCAAAACAAAGATGCCCAGTCCTACCACTTCTGTTTAACCCACGTTGGAGATCCTGGCTAATGCAAAAAACTCAGGATAAACAGGGGCTTCCCTGGTGGCCCAGTGGGTAAGACTCCACACTCCCAATGCAGGGAGCTGGGTCCGGTCCCTGAGTAGGGAACTAGATTCCACATATGGGCTGCAACTAAGGCCAGTGCTGCCATATCAATAAAAAACATTTGAAAAAAGAAAGAAAAATAGTCATAAAGATCGGAAATAAACTATCATTAATAATATATGACATAATTGTCCCGAAAGTATCAAGATATTAAATATTACAAAATATTAAAATATTGTGTACAAAAATATTAAAAACAAATAGAAATGTTGGCAAGGTAGCCAAACATAGGATCAATATTTGAAAATCCAGGGACGGCCCTGGCAGGCCAGGGGTTAAGACTCTGCATTGCTGACTCCCATGGAACATACACCACCACATGAACCCGCTGACGTATGGGTTGCTATAGTAACAAAGGCTTAGGTTGTTTTTTCAGAAGCTTGGAGTCAGTCCATGTCCAGTTTGAGACAGCTAAGACTGGCCGGGACCACTGACCCTAAAACCGGACCAGCACAAACGTCCAGGGAACAACATACTGACGTCAGAGGCTGAAAACTCCACCCTGGGATCAGGTTAAGTTCCTCCACTTTTCAACACGCATGCCATGAAGAAGCACATAGCCCAGATATGCCTACTTTTTTGTTTTTGTTGTTCAGTCACCAAGTTGTGTCCGACTCTTTGGGATCCCATGGACTGTAGCCCACCAGCCTCCTCTGTCCACGGGATTCTCCAGGCAAGAACACTGGAGTGGGTTGCCATGCTCTCCTCCAGGGGAGCTTCCCCACCCAAGGATCTCCTATGTCTCCTCCCCTGGCAGGTGTGTTCTTTACCACTGAGCCACCTGGGAAACCCAGGTGTGCCTACACAGGATACCAAACACCCTACCTTTTCTCTATCTTTAATCATCTTTCCCATCCCCTAAGAACATGTTGCTTCTTTATCCTGTAACTAACCCAAGCCCCTCGCCTTGGGGGAGACAGATCTGCGAGGTATTCACTCACTTGGCTGCCTGGAGAATAAACTCTTTCTCCGCTGCAAACCCTCTTGTGTCAGCACTTGGCTGCTGAGAGTCAGGGAAACAAACCTGGCTCAGTAACACCACATCAGTAACATGAAAATGCAGCCTTGGTGGAGGCTGCAAAAGCCGACTGTTAATCTTTCATCAGCTCTTCACTGCTCCTGGGCATAAAGAAGGATTACAGAGCAGGGCTGCTGAGAATGGTGGATCTCTAGCTCATTAATGGCAGGTGGTGCTTAATTGCCACAGCATGTCAGCCGGGCGCATAGAGAATAGAGCGTGCAGCAAGACATTAAGAAATACACACAAAGAGAGAGAAAGGATGGGAACGGGGGCTCAAAACTTCTTGGGTCAAAGCCCCGAACATGCTCACACAGTCTGCTTTTATTGAGACTTTTAAGCATCCAGGTGTTTGCAGAGAATGATATTGACACGGGCTGGGAGTCCATCACAGCCCTGATCAATAATTACTCTCGTAACTCTAATTATGTTATCTCCTTAATGGAAAGGGCGCGCTACAGGTGGGGGGCAACTAGACAGGCAAGAAGTTAACGAGTCTGTTCTGTGAGCGCACGCAGCGTTCTAACGTGCAATGACCCAGCGTTCCAAAGTCCACAGTAGACCATCCGCCCGTTGCTGATCAGTATGAACCAGCTAATGAGCCCAAATCAACTTGTTTTTGTCTTAGTTCTTTCATTTCCAAGATGGCCTCCACTTTTCAACACGCCTCACATAGCCGTTTGTCCACCGGGACTCTTTGGGATCCCATGGACTGTAGCCCACCAGCCTCCTCTGTCCACGGATTCTCCAGGCAAGAACACTGGAGTGGGTTGCCATGCTCTCCTCCAGGGAGCTTCCCACCCAAGGATCTCCTATGTCTCCTCCTGGCAGGTGTGTTCTTTACCACTGAGCCACCTGGGAAACCCAGGTGTGCCTACACAGGATACCAAACACCCTACCTTTTCTCTATCTTTAATCATCTTTCCCATCCCCTAAGAACATGTTGCTTCTTTATCCTGTAACTAACCCAAGCCCCTCGCCTTGGGGGAGACAGATCTGCGAGGTATTCACTCACTTGGCTGCCTGGAGAATAAACTCTTTCTCCGCTGCAAACCCTCTTGTGTCAGCACTTGGCTGCTGAGAGTCAGGGAAACAAACCTGGCTCAGTAACACCACATCAGTAACATGAAAATGCAGCCTTGGTGGAGGCTGCAAAAGCCGACTGTTAATCTTTCATCAGCTCTTCACTGCTCCTGGGCATAAAGAAGGATTACAGAGCAGGGCTGCTGAGAATGGTGGATCTCTAGCTCATTAATGGCAGGTGGTGCTTAATTGCCACAGCATGTCAGCCGGGCGCATAGAGAATAGAGCGTGCAGCAAGACATTAAGAAATACACACAAAGAGAGAGAAAGGATGGGAACGGGGGCTCAAAACTTCTTGGGTCAAAGCCCCGAACATGCTCACACAGTCTGCTTTTATTGAGACTTTTAAGCATCCAGGTGTTTGCAGAGAATGATATTGACACGGGCTGGGAGTCCATCACAGCCCTGATCAATAATTACTCTCGTAACTCTAATTATGTTATCTCCTTAATGGAAAGGGCGCGCTACAGGTGGGGGGCAACTAGACAGGCAAGAAGTTAACGAGTCTGTTCTGTGAGCGCACGCAGCGTTCTAACGTGCAATGACCCAGCGTTCCAAAGTCCACAGTAGACCATCCGCCCGTTGCTGATCAGTATGAACCAGCTAATGAGCCCAAATCAACTTGTTTTTGTCTTAGTTCTTTCATTTCCAAGATGGTTTTCTCCTGGCTCAGCCAAAGCTGCAAACATTTTCACTGGTTTGTTTCCCTACCCTTAAGGCTTCCCCGGTGGTTCAGACAGTAAAGAATCTGCCTTCATTGCAGGAGATCTAGGTTTGATCCCTGAGTCAGGAAGATCCCCTGGAGAAGGGAATGACAACCCACTCCAGTATTCTTGCCTTGGAAAATCCCATGGACAGTGGAGCCTGGCGGGCTACGGTCCATGGGGTCGCAGAGTCAGACACGACTGACATGACTTAGCACAGCACAGTGATTAATAAATGTTAGTCCGGTCTATGAAGGAACGAATGAATGCAGTAAAAAAACAAACAAACAAAAAAAAACAAGAAGCTTCCACTGGAAACACAGGATCCCCTTCACTTCCCTCAAGAACAGAACTAAACGTGTCGGGAGGGCAGGCGAGTGGGCGTGTGCTGGAAGCCCAGGACTGGTCCTCACCCTCCTTCCCACTTCAACATTTCCTGTATGATTTTGGTTCCCGTATCTGGGAGCCAGTATTTATTTAACACCTGCCCTGCAGTTCAGCAAGAAAAACCCAAGGCAACCCAAACTACTGGCCAAGTAAACAACCAGACAGGCCTGGAAGTGGACAGCAGGCGCCCGGCAGACTCCGGGACTCAGTGCCAGGTAGTCTGGAAGAGGCGGTGCCTGCAGCCGCATCCCTCTTGCCCGGCCCATCACCACCCCTGCCTCCTGCCCATCCCTTGCAGCCTGCACCCTCTCCCCCTCCCGCCCTTGCCTCTCACTCTTCTGACCACCCTGGGCAAAGTGCCATGATTAAGGGAACTAGCCCTCCCTCCAGCCCCTGCCTGCCTGCTCCCTCCCTCCAACCCTCCAGGGTTTGGATCCACCTAACCTTCCCTGAACCCTGGGCAGGGGCACCTCTATTCTTCACTCTGAAGGCCACTGCCAGTCAGTACTCCCTCCTCCCCGTCCTGGAAACGTCTGCTGAGCCCTACCTGTGTGCCGGCATCACTTCAGGTGATGAAGACCAGAGATCCGTCCAAGTCACTCCAAGGGCCACAGTAGACCATCCGCCCGTTGCTGATCAGTATGAACCAGCTAATGAGCCCAAATCAACTTGTTTTTGTCTTAGTTCTTTCATTTCCAAGATGGTTTTCTCCTGGCTCAGCCAAAGCTGCAAACATTTTCACTGGTTTGTTTCCCTACCCTTAAGGCTTCCCCGGTGGTTCAGACAGTAAAGAATCTGCCTTCATTGCAGGAGATCTAGGTTTGATCCCTGAGTCAGGAAGATCCCCTGGAGAAGGGAATGACAACCCACTCCAGTATTCTTGCCTTGGAAAATCCCATGGACAGTGGAGCCTGGCGGGCTACGGTCCATGGGGTCGCAGAGTCAGACACGACTGACATGACTTAGCACAGCACAGTGATTAATAAATGTTAGTCCGGTCTATGAAGGAACGAATGAATGCAGTAAAAAAACAAACAAAAAAAAACAAGAAGCTTCCACTGGAAACACAGGATCCCCTTCACTTCCCTCAAGAACAGAACTAAACGTGTCGGGAGGGCAGGCGAGTGGGCGTGTGCTGGAAGCCCAGGACTGGTCCTCACCCTCCTTCCCACTTCAACATTTCCTGTATGATTTTGGTTCCCGTATCTGGGAGCCAGTATTTATTTAACACCTGCCCTGCAGTTCAGCAAGAAAAACCCAAGGCAACCCAAACTACTGGCCAAGTAAACAACCAGACAGGCCTGGAAGTGGACAGCAGGCGCCCGGCAGACTCCGGGACTCAGTGCCAGGTAGTCTGGAAGAGGCGGTGCCTGCAGCCGCATCCCTCTTGCCCGGCCCATCACCACCCCTGCCTCCTGCCCATCCCTTGCAGCCTGCACCCTCTCCCCCTCCCGCCCTTGCCTCTCACTCTTCTGACCACCCTGGGCAAAGTGCCATGATTAAGGGAACTAGCCCTCCCTCCAGCCCCTGCCTGCCTGCTCCCTCCCTCCAACCCTCCAGGGTTTGGATCCACCTAACCTTCCCTGAACCCTGGGCAGGGGCACCTCTATTCTTCACTCTGAAGGCCACTGCCAGTCAGTACTCCCTCCTCCCCGTCCTGGAAACGTCTGCTGAGCCCTACCTGTGTGCCGGCATCACTTCAGGTGATGAAGACCAGAGATCCGGCCAAGTCACTCCAAGGGCTTATACTTGGTGAGAAAGGAAACTGATGAACAAGTGTCTGTATGCCCCTAACATTTATGTGTCTGTGTGCTCAGTTTCTAAAATCATGTCTGACTCTTCACAATCCCATGAACTGTAGACCACCAGGTTCCTCTGCCCATGAGATTCTCCAGGCAAGAAAACTCGAGTGGGTTGCCATGCCCTCCTCCAGGGGATCTTCCCAGCCCAGGGATGGAACCTGGGTCTCCTGGTTCTTTACCATGGCAGGTGGCTTCCTTATCCCAACCAGCGTCACCTGGGAAGCCAATAAAGTATCTAGGGAAGCATATTCAAGATAAAGAGAAATGCTTGAGTGGGCTCACACCTGCTGTGTCAGGGCAGCCCCAGGCGCAGGGAGCAGGGAGGCCAGCGGGACCAGGGGGCCCATCATGAAGGGTTTTGTGGGCCAGAGAAAGGAACTTGGCATTTACTGCAAGATCAAACCAGTCAATTCTACAGGAAATCAACCCTGACTATTCACTGGAAGGACTGATGCTGAAGCTGAAGCTCTGATACTTTGACCACCTGAGGCGAAGAGCTGGCTCATTGGAAAAGACCACTGAAGCTGGGAAAGACTGAGGGCAGGAGGAGAAGGGGGCAGCAGCGGATGAGATGGTTGGATGGCATCACCGATTCCAGGAGATGGTAGAGGACAGGGAGCCTGGCATGCTGCAGTCCACACGGTCACGAGTTGGACACGACGGAGCGACTGAACGATAGCTGGGGGAGATGAGGAGCCCCTGGAAAGTATGGACCAAGGAAGTGACCTGATCTGACACCTGTTCTGGGAGAATCCTCAGGGCCCTGCTGGGCACAGACCGTGGGCCGTGGGCCGAGGGAAGAAGCACAGACACCAGTCAGGGAGAGAATGCAGAAGTCCAGGCAGGAAGTGCTGGCAGACCAGGATAGCAATGTGGCAGCAAAAAGGACAAAAGAGAGGAGTGAGGTTTTTTCAAAAGAGAAATGCACTGAATTCCTCTTCACACCCCTGCTGTAGACCTACCTAGGTGTGCCGCATCACTTCAGGTGATGAAGACCAGAGATCCGCCAAGTCACTCCAAGGGCTTATACTTGGTGAGAAAGGAAACTGATGAACAAGTGTCTGTATGCCCCTAACATTTATGTGTCTGTGTGCTCAGTTTCTAAAATCATGTCTGACTCTTCACAATCCCATGAACTGTAGACCACCAGGTTCCTCTGCCCATGAGATTCTCCAGGCAAGAAAACTCGAGTGGGTTGCCATGCCCTCCTCCAGGGGATCTTCCCAGCCCAGGGATGGAACCTGGGTCTCCTGGTTCTTTACCATGGCAGGTGGCTTCCTTATCCCAACCAGCGTCACCTGGGAAGCCAATAAAGTATCTAGGGAAGCATATTCAAGATAAAGAGAAATGCTTGAGTGGGCTCACACCTGCTGTGTCAGGGCAGCCCCAGGCGCAGGGAGCAGGGAGGCCAGCGGGACCAGGGGGCCCATCATGAAGGGTTTTGTGGGCCAGAGAAAGGAACTTGGCATTTACTGCAAGATCAAACCAGTCAATTCTACAGGAAATCAACCCTGACTATTCACTGGAAGGACTGATGCTGAAGCTGAAGCTCTGATACTTTGACCACCTGAGGCGAAGAGCTGGCTCATTGGAAAAGACCACTGAAGCTGGGAAAGACTGAGGGCAGGAGGAGAAGGGGGCAGCAGCGGATGAGATGGTTGGATGGCATCACCGATTCCAGGAGATGGTAGAGGACAGGGAGCCTGGCATGCTGCAGTCCACACGGTCACGAGTTGGACACGACGGAGCGACTGAACGATAGCTGGGGGAGATGAGGAGCCCCTGGAAAGTATGGACCAAGGAAGTGACCTGATCTGACACCTGTTCTGGGAGAATCCTCAGGGCCCTGCTGGGCACAGACCGTGGGCCGTGGGCCGAGGGAAGAAGCACAGACACCAGTCAGGGAGAGAATGCAGAAGTCCAGGCAGGAAGTGCTGGCAGACCAGGATAGCAATGTGGCAGCAAAAAGGACAAAAGAGAGGAGTGAGGTTTTCCTTTCTCCTTCCTGAGAGCAAAGAAGAGAAATAGAACAAGGCTGGAACATTCCTCGCTGTTTTTAGTTTCACTGCTCCTAACCCTGCCTGTCTGTACCTCAGCTTGCTTTTCAGCCTCCTAACTCTGCAAGAGCTACACTTCACACCCGTCTTCCTTTGACATTTTGCTAAACACACCCTGTCCCTGGTGTTTACCCTTAAAACACCAGTCCTTTTGGCATATCCGCAAGGTCGAAAACCACTGAACTGCCGGAGTCAAGCCGCCTATGACTGTTTTTGACAAGGCCCGAACACCGTTATTCTCGTCACCGATTCCTGACTGCGAGCCCTCGTCTTACAGAAGCCCCTAGACGCCCCATGAAGGTCGGGGCACAGTTCTGGAGGCATGAGCCAACAGTGTTTCCCTCTCCACTGGCTGAGAACTAAAGCCACCTTTCTGTTTCCTCCAAACTCGGTCTCCCTATTTTTTATTCAGCTTTGCTGGGCAGAGAAAGCCAAGAGTTTGGTCAGCAATCACGGTGGCCATGGAATCAGGATCCTGGTTCCTTTTGTTTTAGCCACGTTGCAGAGCATGTGGGGAAGGGGAGTCTTAGTTCCTTGACTGGGGATCGAACCCATGCCCCCTGCAGTGGCAGCACTGGCCTGCCAGGGAAGTCCCTTGGTTCTATTGTGAAGGCAGACCTGCCAAGATGTGCTGATGAAGTCTTTATGGGGTGGGAGAGAAGGGGGTCAAGGATGACCTGAGGTTTGGGATCTCACAGGCTTCAGTTTATATGACCTCATACCGTGCGGGCAGGACTGTGTCTAATTCTCCCTGACTGTATTCTTGGGTAGAGAGGGGGGGCACAGAGAGAGGAGAGGGGCAAGGAAGAGAGGGGAGGCCTGGGAGTGTGGGTAGATGGACAAAATCCAGCCTCCCCAGCATGTCCTCCTTGATGACCCCCAGAGCAGTGGCAGCTGGCCCGGCCCCTCCCAGGGGCTATTGTCACCCCTTCCACCTTCCCGGCCCCGGCCCATCACCAAAGCCCTGCTAGCCTTGACGGTTTATCGCTTTCAGGCAGGAAGTGCTGGCAGACCAGGATAGCAATGTGGCAGCAAAAAGGACAAAAGAGAGGAGTGAGGTTTTCCTTTCTCCTTCCTGAGAGCAAAGAAGAGAAATAGAACAAGGCTGGAACATTCCTCGCTGTTTTTAGTTTCACTGCTCCTAACCCTGCCTGTCTGTACCTCAGCTTGCTTTTCAGCCTCCTAACTCTGCAAGAGCTACACTTCACACCCGTCTTCCTTTGACATTTTGCTAAACACACCCTGTCCCTGGTGTTTACCCTTAAAACACCAGTCCTTTTGGCATATCCGCAAGGTCGAAAACCACTGAACTGCCGGAGTCAAGCCGCCTATGACTGTTTTTGACAAGGCCCGAACACCGTTATTCTCGTCACCGATTCCTGACTGCGAGCCCTCGTCTTACAGAAGCCCCTAGACGCCCCATGAAGGTCGGGGCACAGTTCTGGAGGCATGAGCCAACAGTGTTTCCCTCTCCACTGGCTGAGAACTAAAGCCACCTTTCTGTTTCCTCCAAACTCGGTCTCCCTATTTTTTATTCAGCTTTGCTGGGCAGAGAAAGCCAAGAGTTTGGTCAGCAATCACGGTGGCCATGGAATCAGGATCCTGGTTCCTTTTGTTTTAGCCACGTTGCAGAGCATGTGGGGAAGGGGAGTCTTAGTTCCTTGACTGGGGATCGAACCCATGCCCCCTGCAGTGGCAGCACTGGCCTGCCAGGGAAGTCCCTTGGTTCTATTGTGAAGGCAGACCTGCCAAGATGTGCTGATGAAGTCTTTATGGGGTGGGAGAGAAGGGGGTCAAGGATGACCTGAGGTTTGGGATCTCACAGGCTTCAGTTTATATGACCTCATACCGTGCGGGCAGGACTGTGTCTAATTCTCCCTGACTGTATTCTTGGGTAGAGAGGGGGGGCACAGAGAGAGGAGAGGGGCAAGGAAGAGAGGGGAGGCCTGGGAGTGTGGGTAGATGGACAAAATCCAGCCTCCCCAGCATGTCCTCCTTGATGACCCCCAGAGCAGTGGCAGCTGGCCCGGCCCCTCCCAGGGGCTATTGTCACCCCTTCCACCTTCCCGGCCCCGGGCTCCCATCCTACACAAAAGCCACATGCTAGCCTGTTTGAGAACTGGTGTTATCGCTTTCACTTCACCACCAGGTTGGTCCTCACAGGGTTAGGCTCTGGCTTTGACCGCTGTAACAGGCAACCCCATTAACCAGGGTGTGAACCAGACAGAAAGCCTTCCTCCCTCCGCCACCCCTCAGTACGGATGCCATCCAGGCTACCGAGACCAGGACCATCTGTCTCTGCTCAGCCATCCCCCGGGGGAACAGGTCATATCCCATGGTCTCAGATGGCTTCTCACCCCATCCGTGCCTGGACACACCTCTGGGAGGAAGAAGGGCAGAGCTGGCCGGGCAGGGGCAGGAACAGCCTGCCCTTCAAGGACATGCTCGTTTCCCCCGGTGAGAACCCGGCTGTGTGGCCCGAGGAGTCTGGGAGAAAGAGACTGGATTCTGGGCCGTCATGTCCCCACCTGGATCGACCAGCTGTGGAAGGAGGGAGGGAGAACACAGGTAGGTAGCAACTCCCTCTAGCCTGAAGGTCAGTGCCTACTCCCTGTGCGAGCCACGCAGGGTAAGGACCAGCTCAGTCACTTTCATTTTTCATACAGAATTTTTCACCCTATGAAGCATGTGCGCTCATGAAATTGCACTTGGTCTTTGCCACACCTTGTTAGGGAGGTAATTTTAACAGACGTCACCCACGAGAGAACCAGGGCTTGGGGAGGTAGACTCACAGGCTGGCGAGCCCCTGGGGTCTGAACTTTGACCTTCCATCCTGATCCTTTGCCGTCATTCCTCACTAACAGGGCATGTGCTAAGGCGCTTAGTCGTGTCCAACTCATAACCCGCCAGGCTCCTCTGTCCATGGGATTCTCCAGGCAAGAATGCTGGAGTGGGTGGCCATTTCCGTCCCCGGAAGGGGGCATTTGACAGGTTATTATTGTGGAGCGGAAGTGGGCACCACCAGCAGCGCCATGGCCAAAGGAAAGAGCTGCAAAGAGGCAGATGCACCTTGACGCAGACACCAGCACACGTTAAGAGATGCGCCACTCTGCCGTGCGCGTCAGAGTGCGTGACACCCTGGAGAGATCCAGCCGACACCCCCGGGGCAGACGGCCTCCTCGCTGCCGACAGCAGCATCTGGGATCACGGGCTGGTGATGAGCCACACGGTTGTGAAATAGGTTTACTGTCACCTGTCCTGAGTCCCAAAGTGCCCTGCCATCCTGGAAGCCTCTCTGAGCTTCAAGCTGAACCTTCTACAGGATTCAACGAGCCAATTATACCCCTCCCCGCTGCCCCCAGCTGGTGAAGAGACGGCTCTAAAGACACCGGAAGGGACTTCCCTCGTGGTCCAGTGGTAAAGACGCAGCACTTCCACGCCAGGGGGCACAGGTTCAATCCCCGACCAAGGAACTAAGATCCCTCATGCTGAATGGTGTGGCCAAAAGTAAATAAATAAATACGCCAAGAGAAGGACAGTCAGGTGTCCCCATAGGCTCCTCAGGGACACCACCTGAACCCTCAGTATCTGCCTCCAGCGTTTTTTGTCCATACTAAGATCCTACATCCTGTGTGGCCAAACATAAAATATTAAAATAAAAACTAATTCAACTGAAAAATTAAAATGAAGATTCTTTTGGTAGAAAAAAATGATCACATGAAAAGAACTAAAGTTAAACAATAATAATAAAAATAAAGAACTCTGGACAAAGATGTAAATACCAGGGAAGGCCAGAGGCAGCTCTCATGGCAGGTCACCCAGGTAAGTAAAACAAAACAACAAAAAAAAAGAACTCTGAATCAGTTAGAAGGAAATGGCAACCCATTCCGATGTTCCTGCCTGGGATAGACTTGACTTGACGTACTGATGATGCTTCATCAATAGTGACCCATACACCGTGTTAATGCGAGATGCCAATAATCAGGGAAATGGGGTGTTGATTATACAGGAATTCTCTATACCATCTCTGTGCAGCAATTCTGTGAATCTAACATGAAAAGTTTATTATAAAAGGTGACTCTGCTGTGTGACGGTCTGGAGGGGTGGGATGGCGGGGACATACATATGACTAATCTGGGAACATACATATCTGTAAACAACGAAACTCTGTAAAAGTTAAAAGTAAAATAAAAGCTTAAATAAATAAATACAAGATGACTCACGAACAGCCAGCTCTGTTTTATCCCAAGCACAAAGTATCAGGTTTAACTAGAGGGCGGTGAGGCGGGCAGCTGAGACCAGAGGCACTAGCCTCAGCCACGCAGCGAGCGCTGAGACCTGGCTCTGCCACCCACCGCTGCTGGGTCCTGGGGTAGAGGGGGTGATCCTGAACCCCTCTACCGTCAGCTTCCTTCTTACTAACCAGAAGGGCTGCTACCTAGAAGATCTATTTCATGGAACTGTTGATTAGTGTGTGAAGTTCTTAAGCAGTACGGAAGTCAGAAAATACTCGCTAAGCTGTTGATCCACTCTGCGGCCAAGACCTGAGCGCTCTGGAGGCATGGCTGCCAGTCCCGGGGAGCGCCGGGCGCCCGGAAGCCTCCTCCACGAAGCGGATGGCGTCAGGGAGGGGGAGGGGATCTGCGAGACCTCGCTCGGGGCCTCCTTGGAATGCGGGGAAGTACAGGGTGTTGCTGCATCTATGAAAGGGCTACAAAGGTGTCTGGAACACAATGGCCGGAAGAGCCGCTCAGAGCCCTGGACCAGCAAAACAGACAGCGTTTGAGCCTCCCCTCGAGGTTCCCCCTGCCTATGGACCACTGACGATACCACCCCTCAAGGAAAGGGCAGGGAACCCGGGCCTCCAGCGCCCCCACCAGCCAGCCTGCAGCAAGGCCACCTCAGAGAGACCGGGCCAGCAGGGCCTCGAGCTCACCCTCCGCATTTATGGAGCATGTCCATCGGTGAGCAGCCCTGGAGGGCACGTGCTGTCCAGACCGAGGCTGGGGAGGGAGAGAGGCCTGGGCTGGTCGGTTAGGACATGTCTGCAACAGCTCACACAGCGGAATCAAAGGTCACAGGTGGATGGAGCAGCAATGGGGAGCCCCCCAGCTTTCTCGTCTCCAAGAGACAGCAAGGGCGCTGGGGGTGGGGGGTGGGGCCTGTGTGCGCCTCGGCAAACTTGTACACGGAACCTGCTGATTGCTGCAGGTGAGGGCTGCGACCCCATTTGAATGATGTGGAAACTGAGGGCCGGGGGGGATGGAGTAACCTCAACGTACCCAGCAGGCCCGTGACAGAGTCCTCCTCCAGGGCCTCCTCCTCGTCTCAGAGCGAAGAGGCTTCCCCGCCGGCCTCAGCAGAGCCGGGACCCTGGATTCCCGCGTCCTCGCCTGCCTGGGCGGGACGCCTCAGCTCTGGGACTCTCAGCTTCCTCAAGGGGAGAATGAGAACAAAGGACAGTCCCTCTCTCGGAGGGACATCAGCGGTCTCTGTGGTTCCGCAAAAACAAACAGAACTTCAGCTTCTGCCCGCTAGGAGTGTAAAAATCTAACAATGACTGAAGTTTGAACATCCCTACACGGTTGCCTTTCCTTCTCCCAGGTGGAGCAGGCGCTGCTTTACACGTGGGGCCAGAGATGGAAGGGGTCACTTAAGTGGGGACCACACTGCTCTGAGTCCCCTTGGGCTTTCTACCCGAGGCACCATCCCCGAGAGAACTAGAACGTGAGACAGCATTTGAGGATGACCACTGCATCACGTGGGACTCTCTCAGCCACAAGTGACCAAAAAATAAATAAATGAAAAACAGAAGCCAAATGAGAGCTCGCCCATCTGGAAGTCCAGGGGCTGGGGGGGCTGCCTTCTGCCTGGAGGCTTGGGTGCGTGCCTGCTCAGTGGATTCAGTTGTGTCCAAGTCTTTGTGCCCCCATGAACTGCAGCCCTCCAGGCTCCTCTGTCCATGGGATTCTCCAGGCAAGAGTACTGGAGTGGGTAGCTGTTTCCTTCTCCAGGCATCTTCGCAATCTCCAGGGGATCCAACCCAGGTCTCCTACACAGCAGGTGGATTCTTTACTGTCTGAGTCACAAGGGAAGCCCCAGGGGGTGAAATTCATTCCTCCCCTCACATAGTCAGTCATTTACAGATGTGTGCTGAGCACCTCCAGGGTGCCACGCCCCGGAGCACAGCATCAACCTGCAGTCCAGTACGGGAAAGAGACTGGAACAGAAAGCAGTCGTTGGGCTGAGATGGAGGGAATGAGACAAGGGAAGGAAGGGAGGGAGGCAGGGAGGGAGGGGAAGCAGGTGGGTTCTCTCAGGCAGCTCCCCCTCCTCGTCCAGCCTCAGCTCCAGATATCAAGGCACCAGGAGACAAGCACCAGTGGATGGGAGGTCTCACTTTTGTCTCCTGGGCTCATCACAGAGGCCCATATGACGGGGTATTAAACACCAGGGACGTGTTTGCTCCCTTTCTGGGGCCAGCAGTCCAAGATAGAAGTGTGGGTGGCTGGCTCCGTCTGCCGGGCAGAACGCAAGTGTGGATAAGCGGGTTCCTATTCTGTTGACCCCGGTTTTACTCCTGACAAGGCCATTTCCATAGCATGCTTCCCCGCTGGGCTGACTCATCAGACAGGAAGGGAAGGACAGCAATGGCTGGCAGTCGACCAGGGCCCAGCCACTCCCAGCTCGGCCTCCTGGGGGGTCCCCCACCTCCACACACCAGCCCTCGCTACTCTGTGGGTCCTGCCTGGCTGGCAGGCGGCCACCCAGCCCTGGGGGGCCAAGGAAGGCCACGTGGACCCCCCACTCTCCCTCCTTGGACAGTCCTTTAGGTCACTCACCCAGCCATGTGTACTGAGCCCTGGCTTCCATTTCAACAAATAAGTATTGACACCCACGTGGGCATGATCTAGGCCCTGGAGATGCAGCAGCAAATGTGAGGACCAGCTGTGGCCCCCGTGAAGTTCACAGTCAAGTGGATGGAGACAAAGACCAGAAAAATCAACATGCACCACACCAGCTGCTGATAAAACCAAAGAGGCAACAACGCAGGGCAGGTGACAGGGACGCACGGCTGGGGAGAAGCCATCTCTGATGAGGGTCCTTTGGAGCAAGGTCAAAGAAAGGACCCCCCGGGAGAGGATCCAGGCTGAGGGAACAGCAGGCCGGAAGCACAGTGTGGCTGTCAGTTTCAAGAAACATCCTAAAAAAAAAAAAAAGAAAGAAAGAAAGAAACATCCTAGAGCCTGGGGAGAGGGGACCAGACGCACAATGTGGCGTGGGCATTGTATCACAGGTCCTGAGGAGTGGGGGTTCTACGCTGAGAACTGGAAATCTTAACGTTGAGAACAAAATGAGGAGCTCCCTGTCTAGAATCAGAAGCGGAGCGGAGGCGGTACTGACAGTGGGATGCCTGCTAAAGACACTTGGGAAGATTTCTCTGGTGGTCCAGTGGCTAAGACTCTGCACTCCCAATGTAGGGGGCCCGAGTTCGATCCCTGGTCAGGGAACTAGATCCCACCTGCTGCAACTAAGACCTGGCACAGCCAAGTAAGTAAATAAATATTTAGAAGGAAAGAAAAAGTGCTTGGAACTCAGCTTTAAGACGGAAGAATGTTATCTGCCAGGCTCAGGGAGACACCTCCTGAAGCCTGCTGTTCTATACGCATGTCAGCTTTTGACTCTTTGTCTCTAAAGGGGAGGCTTGTTTGTTTGTTCATCTTAAACTTAAATTGAGGAGGAAGGTGTTATAATCTATTGGTTAACCGCTTTGCCTCAGAAAGCTGAGCTGATCCCGACATGGCCCATCTCATGCCATGGAAAATGGAACATAGTGTGCATGTGTGTGTGTGTGTGTGTGTGGTGGGGAGGGGGTGCGGTATTATGTGTTAAGTTGTTATGGTGTGGGGGGGGTATTATGTGTTGGGTTGTTGTGCGTGTGTGTGAATGTGTGTGGTGTGCAGGGAGTGCATAAACATTGCCATCTTCCCTTGGCCCATCCAGCTCTGGGACTGTTCCTCTCTAGAGGGGTAGGGAGGGGACAGGAGAGGAGGAAGGCGTTCAGAGACCCTTTGGAGAGTGTTTTTTGGTAGAAAGAGAGTGTGTACAAGCACAAGCAAATGGAACTGAGAGAGAGAGAGAACAAAACTGTCCAGAGCGTTCCTGTGGTTCTCAGGATTGAAAACAACGTGCAGATCTGGACAAGCTCGCGCAGGGAGGGGTGCAGTGGGATGGACAGAGGCCAGAGCTAAAAACAAGGCAGTATTTCTACCCCGAGCAGATGCGTTACATCTGTGAGCCTGTGTAAGGGGAGAAGAGAGTGTCAGCAACCCTGGGCACAGTGAGGCCAGATAAACAAGGAGGCATCCCCAGCCTCAGTCTCAGCGGTGGGAGAGGAGGATCTCCCCGCAAAGAGGAGCTCAGCCTCAAGACGGAGCTGCCTTCCCCTTCCCAGCCCAGAGAAGGCGGGAGTCGGGCAGGAAAGGACTGAGGCAAAGCCTGTCCTGCAGCAGAAGAAAGACTCCTGGCAGTTACTGCTGGGCCACCCCGAGGCTGGCCGTCTCTCTCCCTCCAGAGTCACAGAGCCTCGTGGGGACGCCTCCAAACCTCCTCCCTCTCCAGGGAGCAGTTAAGGACCCAAGAGCAGCCCACAAAGGAGGGAAAGGAGGCAGTACTTAGGAGTGTTCAGGGTGCAGAGAGATTTTCCATAGGGTACCAGATGATCCTGAGAGGTGGGCATTTCATTCCTTTTTTATTTTACAGATTATGAAAATACTCCGGCAGTCCATTGGTTAAGACTCTGGGCTTCCACTGCAAGGGTTGCAGGTTTGATCCCTGGTAGGGGAAGTAAGATCCCATATGATGTGCAGTGCAGGAAGAAAGAAAGGAAGTGGGGAGGGTGAGAGTAAGATAAGAAGGAAAAAAGGGAAAAAAGAAAGAAGAGAGAAAAGAAGAAAGACGGGAGAGAGGGAGAAGGAGCGAGAAAGAAAGAAGGAAGGAAAGGAAGGAAGAAAACAGGACTCAAAAAGACTCACCTGACCCCGAGGTACCCCAGCGTGTCAGTGGAGAGCTGAGACCCCCCAACTCTGTCCCACCCCAGCCTGCGCTCCTGCCATTCATCACTCATCTCAAAAGCAGATGGGGAAGCAAACTCGGCCCCAGAGGGCAGAACAGGGACTCCGGTCACAGGTGGGAGGAAACCTTTCTAATAACCAGAAGTACCCAGCAATAAGCGGCCAGTCTCAGGGGGTGGTGAGCTCACCCAGGAGCTGCCTATGGGGGCCGTGAGATGGAAGCAGGAGTTTCCGTCACTCTGGATCTATTCCTTGAAAACAACGTGCAGATCTGGACAAGCTCGCAGGAGGGGTGCAGTGGGATGGACAGAGCCTAAAAACAAGGCAGTATTTCTACCCCGAGCAGATGCGTTACATCTGTGAGCCTGTGTAAGGGGAGAAGAGAGTGTCAGCAACCCTGGGCACAGTGAGGCCAGATAAACAAGGAGGCATCCCCAGCCTCAGTCTCAGCGGTGGGAGAGGAGGATCTCCCCGCAAAGAGGAGCTCAGCCTCAAGACGGAGCTGCCTTCCCCTTCCCAGCCCAGAGAAGGCGGGAGTCGGGCAGGAAAGGACTGAGGCAAAGCCTGTCCTGCAGCAGAAGAAAGACTCCTGGCAGTTACTGCTGGGCCACCCCGAGGCTGGCCGTCTCTCTCCCTCCAGAGTCACAGAGCCTCGTGGGGACGCCTCCAAACCTCCTCCCTCTCCAGGAGCAGTTAAGGACCCAAGAGCAGCCCACAAAGGAGGGAAAGGAGGCAGTACTTAGGAGTGTTCAGGGTGCAGAGAGATTTTCCATAGGGTACCAGATGATCCTGAGAGGTGGGCATTTCATTCCTTTTTTATTTTACAGATTATGAAAATACTCCGGCAGTCCATTGGTTAAGACTCTGGGCTTCCACTGCAAGGGTTGCAGGTTTGATCCCTGGTAGGGGAAGTAAGATCCCATATGATGTGCAGTGCAGGAAGAAAGAAAGGAAGTGGGGAGGGTGAGAGTAAGATAAGAAGGAAAAAAGGGAAAAAAGAAAGAAGAGAGAAAAGAAGAAAGACGGGAGAGAGGGAGAAGGAGCGAGAAAGAAAGAAGGAAGGAAAGGAAGGAAGAAAACAGGACTCAAAAAGACTCACCTGACCCCGAGGTACCCCAGCGTGTCAGTGGAGAGCTGAGACCCCCCAACTCTGTCCCACCCCAGCCTGCGCTCCTGCCATTCATCACTCATCTCAAAAGCAGATGGGGAAGCAAACTCGGCCCCAGAGGGCAGAACAGGGACTCCGGTCACAGGTGGGAGGAAACCTTTCTAATAACCAGAAGTACCCAGCAATAAGCGGCCAGTCTCAGGGGGTGGTGAGCTCACCCAGGAGCTGCCTATGGGGGCCGTGAGATGGAAGCAGGAGTTTCCGTCACTCTGGATCTATTCCATGGGAAGCAGCACAGAGCCTGCCCTGCCAGGTCTGACATTGCCCTTGATCTGCCCTTGGTGTGGGAAGGAAGGAAACTTGAGTTTCCCCATCTGAAAATCCTTAATTTTAATCCCATCTGCAAAGTCCATTTTGCCGTGTAAAGTGACACACACAGGCTCCAGGCTTAGGGTGTGGACATCTGGGAGCCGTTATACTGCCCAGCATTTATAACAAGGAGGGGGGAAGCAAATGCCCCAGTAACAAAGTGTTTAAAAGGGAAGGAAAAAGGAGCGAATAATTATATATTAGTATTTACATAAAGGATACATAGACTCTGCACTGGTTATTAGAGGAAAAGCAGACTAATCGAAGACAAGGCTGGATGGAGATACTTTGTGTTATTACAGAAGTGGTCAAGCCCATACAAAACTTGAGAGAACAGAGGGATGGGATATACATATGACTAATCTGGGATTATACATATCTGTAAACAACACAACTCTGTAAAAGCAAAAAAAAGAAGTTTGAGAGATAGTGAATCCTTCTAGGATCAACAGTCACCACCGCTTTGCCTTTCTGGTCGGATTTATCTCCCTACTTTCAGGGAAAGGAATGAAAACATACAGCAAACCCTAGATCCTGTATCACTCTAGCTTTAAAAATCTCAGTGTGCATCTCCAAGAGACGGACTTTTCAGAAGTATAGCACAAGACCCTCATCACACCTAAAAAAGATAATATTTTCTCTCTCATCTAATACTTAGTTCGTATTTAGATGTCCCTAGTCATCTACAAAGAGCTTTCCAGGTGACTCAGTGGTTAAACGACAAAAAAAACACCCACCTGCCAAACAGGAAACGTGGGTTTGATTCCTGGGTCAGGAAGATCCCTGGAGAACAGAATAGCAAGCCACTCCAGTATTCTTGCCTGGAGAATCCCATGAATAGAGGAGCCTGGTGGGCTGGAATCCATGGGACTGCAAAGAACTGGGAAGGACTGAGAGAAAAATAAAGCCAAACTCCAAAGTATTCCACTGGAGTACCCAGCAATAAGCGGCCAGTCTCAGGGGTGGTGAGCTCACCCAGGAGCTGCCTATGGGGGCCGTGAGATGGAAGCAGGAGTTTCCGTCACTCTGGATCTATTCCATGGGAAGCAGCACAGAGCCTGCCCTGCCAGGTCTGACATTGCCCTTGATCTGCCCTTGGTGTGGGAAGGAAGGAAACTTGAGTTTCCCCATCTGAAAATCCTTAATTTTAATCCCATCTGCAAAGTCCATTTTGCCGTGTAAAGTGACACACACAGGCTCCAGGCTTAGGGTGTGGACATCTGGGAGCCGTTATACTGCCCAGCATTTATAACAAGGAGGGGGGAAGCAAATGCCCCAGTAACAAAGTGTTTAAAAGGGAAGGAAAAAGGAGCGAATAATTATATATTAGTATTTACATAAAGGATACATAGACTCTGCACTGGTTATTAGAGGAAAAGCAGACTAATCGAAGACAAGGCTGGATGGAGATACTTTGTGTTATTACAGAAGTGGTCAAGCCCATACAAAACTTGAGAGAACAGAGGGATGGGATATACATATGACTAATCTGGGATTATACATATCTGTAAACAACACAACTCTGTAAAAGCAAAAAAAAGAAGTTTGAGAGATAGTGAATCCTTCTAGGATCAACAGTCACCACCGCTTTGCCTTTCTGGTCGGATTTATCTCCCTACTTTCAGGGAAAGGAATGAAAACATACAGCAAACCCTAGATCCTGTATCACTCTAGCTTTAAAAATCTCAGTGTGCATCTCCAAGAGACGGACTTTTCAGAAGTATAGCACAAGACCCTCATCACACCTAAAAAAGATAATATTTTCTCTCTCATCTAATACTTAGTTCGTATTTAGATGTCCCTAGTCATCTACAAAGAGCTTTCCAGGTGACTCAGTGGTTAAACGACAAAAAAAACACCCACCTGCCAAACAGGAAACGTGGGTTTGATTCCTGGGTCAGGAAGATCCCTGGAGAACAGAATAGCAAGCCACTCCAGTATTCTTGCCTGGAGAATCCCATGAATAGAGGAGCCTGGTGGGCTGGAATCCATGGGACTGCAAAGAACTGGGAAGGACTGAGAGACTAAACAATAACAGTTGTCTACAAAATTTTTCTCTTTTCAAATAATTGGCCTGGGGACTTCCCTGGTGATCCAGTCCCAGACGTTGTGTTCCCAATGCAGGGGGCCCAGTTTTGATTCCTGGTCAGGGAACTAGATCCCACATGCTGTCACTAAAGGTCCAAGTGCATCAACTAAGGCCTGGAACAGCCAAATAAACAAATATTTTTAAAAATAATTGGTCTGTTTGACTCAGAACCTAAGCAAGGTCCTCATATTGCACTGGGTTGTTTTGAGTCCATAATTTTTCCCAATCCGTTACACTTTCCAAGAGGTACAGCCTTCCCTCTCTGCTTTTATATTTCATTTCTCAATCATGTAAACAAAGCTAAATTCAGGAGAAAGTACGAATCTACTTCTTTGTTGGAGAGTTAGAAGATGGGGTGAAGAAGAGCATCCCAAGCAAGGAGCTGGGGGCACAGAGGACGATAGGAGAGTGGGGCTCCTGTCAAAGCCCCAGGAGGTGGGTGGAGTTGGGGAGCCCAGGGGTCTGGTATTCTGCAGGGTTTCCTGCCCTGCTTAGCAGAGTTGGGTGGTAGAGTTGAGTAAACACCAGCGATAGCAAGGCTAGAATAGCCTGAAGAAAGTCCCTGAGCCCAAGGATAATGCAATTTTATCTAAATGTGCAGCCTGCCAAGAAACCTGCCAGGAAACCCTCCACTCACCAAACCAAGCCAAGTGTTACACCAAAGCACCGCCAGGCCAACAGCAGAGGAAGGTGGAGGCGGACCATCACGAGGGACAGAAGAGGCCCGCTGAAACTCCCAGAGACCTGGACTTGGTCCCAGCTCTGCCTCCAGCCACCTGCACAGCCCTGAGAAGGTCACCTGTAGACAGAGTCCCTTGAGTAACCGTGACTAGGGGCGATGGGGGAGTGGGCAATAAAACACAGGAGCACCTGATTGGATTTGCATAAAATGTTACATAAAAACCAAATGAGGGGGCTTCCCTGGTGGTCCAGTGGGTAAGGACACCGCCTTGCAGTGCAAGGGACGCCGGTTTGATCCCTGGCCTGGGAAGATCCCACGTGCCGCGGAGCGGCTGGATGGATGTGTCCAATTACCGAGCCAGGGCTCTGGAGCGCATGCGCCCAGAGCCGGTGCTCTGCAACAACGGAGCCTGAGCTCTGGAGCGCATGTGACAGAGGCCACTGCGATGGGAGGCCCACACAGGCCAAAGAACAAAGGTAGATGAAAATAGATAAATGAAAGACCAATAGAAGTGGCCCACCCACCCCCTCCAAAAAAAAGTTTTAAAAAAATGTTTAAAAAAAAAAACAAAATGAGGGGGCTTCCCTGGTGGTCCAGTGGGTAAGGACACCGCCTTGTAGTGCAAGGGGCGCCAGTTCGATCCCTGGCCTGGGAAGATCCCATGTGCCGCGGAGTGGCTGGACCGATGTGTCCAATTACCGGGCCAGAGCTCTGGAGTGCATGTGCCCAGAGCCGGCACTCTGCGACCACAGAGGCCGCTGCGATGGGAGGCCCACAGTGGCCAAAGAACAAAGATGGATGAAAATGGATAAATGAAAGACCAAAAGAAGTGGCCCGCCTGTTCCCCTCCCTCTCCAACCCGCCCCCTCTCCAAAAAAAAAAAAAACTTAAAAAAAAAAAAAAAAATGAGGGTCAAAGGAGATTGTGAGTAGGTCAGGGGCAGAGGAAATTCTCTCCACTTAATTTTTTTTTATTATTATTGGCCTCTTCTATTGGTTATTTATTTTCATCCATCTCTGTTCTTTGGCCTGTGTGGGCCTCCCATCGCAGTGGCCTCTCTCATCACAGAGCACCGGCTCTGGGTGCATGCGCTCCAGAGCACTGGCTCGTAATTGGGACACATCGATCCAGCTGCTCCACGGCATGTGAGATCTTCCCAAGCCAGGGATCAAACCGGCGCCCCTCGCAGTGCAAGGTGGACTCTTTACCCACTGGACCACCAGAGAAACCCGACCACCCAGGAAGCCCTCTTCCCACTTAATAAACCCCACTCCTACCCATCCTACCCACAGTATCCCTGACTGCAGGAGGGGTTGCTGCTGGATGAATAGGAGCTCCATGGCAACAGGACAGTTATGGTAGACAAAGTAAATGACAGGGTCAAAGGTAGAGAGGTAGGAAGGAGCCCAACTCATTCTGAGAATTAAAAGGAATGCAAAGTGTTAAATCCAAGTAGGGTCTTGGATTAGACTCTGGGACAGGAAAAGGATGTTGGTGGAAGAATCGGCAAAATCTAAATAAAATCTACAGTTTGTGTAGTAGTACTGTATCAATATTTAGCTTCCTGGTGTTGACAAATAAACCATGATTTTTGAAAGACATGAACATCAGGACTTCCCTGGTGGTCCAGGGCTTGGGAATCTGCCTGCCAATGCAGGCAACATGGGTTCGATCCCCAGTCCGGGAAGATCCCACCTGCCGCAGGGCAACTAAGCCCAAGCACCACAACTTCTGAGCATGTGCTCTAGAGCCTGGGAGCTGCAACTGCTGAAGCCTATGAGCCCTAGCACCTGTGATCCCCAACAAGAGAAGCCCCTGCAACAAGAGGCCCGAGCACCACAACTAGAAAGTGACTCCCACTCACCACAACTAAAGAAAGTCTGCAGACAGCAGTGAAGACCCAGCCAGCCAAAAATCTATAAATAAATAAATAAAAATTTTTAAAAGATGTGAAATTAGGGGGAAGTTGTACTGTCCTTGCAACTTTTCTGTAAACCTAAAACTATTCCAGAATAAAAGAGTTATTAAGAAAGAGAGATCTGGAGGAGGAAGTGGCTACCCCTTCCAGTATTCTTTTTTTGTTTTTTTGCCATTTTTAAATTTTTTATTTTGCTTTTCTGTTTACATTTTTGTTAGATATCACGGGAAATCTCCACTTTGGGCATCCATCTCTGTTCTGGCCTGTGGCCTCCCATCGCAGTGGCTCTCTCATCACAGAGCACCGGCTCTGGGTGCATGCGCCCAGAGCACTGGCTGATGGGACACATCGATCCAGCTGCTCCACGGCATGTGAGATCTTCCCAAGCCAGGGATCAAACCGGCGCCCCTCGCAGTGCAAGGTGGACTCTTTACCCACTGGACCACCAGAGAAACCCGACCACCCAGGAAGCCCTCTTCCCACTTAATAAACCCCACTCCTACCCATCCTACCCACAGTATCCCTGACTGCAGGAGGGGTTGCTGCTGGATGAATAGGAGCTCCATGGCAACAGGACAGTTATGGTAGACAAAGTAAATGACAGGGTCAAAGGTAGAGAGGTAGGAAGGAGCCCAACTCATTCTGAGAATTAAAAGGAATGCAAAGTGTTAAATCCAAGTAGGGTCTTGGATTAGACTCTGGGACAGGAAAAGGATGTTGGTGGAAGAATCGGCAAAATCTAAATAAAATCTACAGTTTGTGTAGTAGTACTGTATCAATATTTAGCTTCCTGGTGTTGACAAATAAACCATGATTTTTGAAAGACATGAACATCAGGACTTCCCTGGTGGTCCAGGGCTTGGGAATCTGCCTGCCAATGCAGGCAACATGGGTTCGATCCCCAGTCCGGGAAGATCCCACCTGCCGCAGGGCAACTAAGCCCAAGCACCACAACTTCTGAGCATGTGCTCTAGAGCCTGGGAGCTGCAACTGCTGAAGCCTATGAGCCCTAGCACCTGTGATCCCCAACAAGAGAAGCCCCTGCAACAAGAGGCCCGAGCACCACAACTAGAAAGTGACTCCCACTCACCACAACTAAAGAAAGTCTGCAGACAGCAGTGAAGACCCAGCCAGCCAAAAATCTATAAATAAATAAATAAAAATTTTTAAAAGATGTGAAATTAGGGGGAAGTTGTACTGTCCTTGCAACTTTTCTGTAAACCTAAAACTATTCCAGAATAAAAGAGTTATTAAGAAAGAGAGATCTGGAGGAGGAAGTGGCTACCCCTTCCAGTATTCTTTTTTTGTTTTTTTGCCATTTTTAAATTTTTTATTTTGCTTTTCTGCTTTTACAGAGTTTTGTTGTTTACAGATATATATAATCCCAGATTAATCATATGTATATCCCATCCCCCCCCCATCCCACCCCTCCACGCCTTCATATAGCCCCCGTGTAAGATCCCTTAACCCACAGCACATTGACAATAGTTATCACTTCTACATATGCTAGTATAGGGCTCCATGTTATTTCACTGCAGTATTCTTGCCTGGGAAATTCCATGGACAGAGGAGTCTGGTGGGCTACAGTCCATGAGGTTGTAAAAAGCAGGACATGCCTGAGCACGACTGAACCCTTTCACTTTTTCCTTCAGTTCTACTTACCAACATCAAGACGTTGTTATCTGTCTAGGTCAAGAGACAGCTTCCTGACTGAGGATGTAGCTGTTGACAGTGATGTGTGTTGTACAAGATTACTCGTACAAATATGTATTTTCTCTGAAGCTTGTTTAAAAAATTATTTACAGTGTTATTTGAATGATTTCTTGTAAAAGCTGTGAATCTATATTTGTTGTTTTGTATCTGTATATTAAAGTCAATTTGCTCGAAGAAAGAAAGAGAAGAAAAAAGACAAAAAGAAAAGTACAATAGGATAAAAAGGCACACAAGATGCCAGAGGAGGGACGAGTGATGGGCATCAGCAGAGGCCAGGCTACAGAGGCTCCTGTGGGCACCATGCGGTCCAGCTTCCATCTTTCTGCAGGCAACACTCCAAGGCGATGTCCCCTCTCTCTGATTCTTCCCCACCGGCCCCAGGGGGACATCAGTCACAGCTTCTTACCTTCAGGTTCATCTTAACTCTGTTTCACCTGCCCACATGTGCCTGAGCAGGCCCACCAAGATCCCACCCCCTTGCAGTTTTTCCACATGTTTGCAGAGGGCTCTGGGCCAGCAAGGAACTGAATGCTTGGAGAACACCGAAATTAACCAAGATCCCAGGAGCCTGGGAGTAAGCAAATAGGGGAAGTTGTACTGTCCTTGCAACTTTTCTGTAAACCTAAAACTATTCCAGAATAAAAGAGTTATTAAGAAAGAGAGATCTGGAGGAGGAAGTGGCTACCCTTCCAGTATTCTTTTTGTTTTGCCATTTTTAAAATTTTGCTTTTCTGCTTTTACAGAGTTTTGTTGTTTACAGATATATATAATCCCAGATTAATCATATGTATATCCCATCCCCCCCCCATCCCACCCCTCCACGCCTTCATATAGCCCCCGTGTAAGATCCCTTAACCCACAGCACATTGACAATAGTTATCACTTCTACATATGCTAGTATAGGGCTCCATGTTATTTCACTGCAGTATTCTTGCCTGGGAAATTCCATGGACAGAGGAGTCTGGTGGGCTACAGTCCATGAGGTTGTAAAAAGCAGGACATGCCTGAGCACGACTGAACCCTTTCACTTTTTCCTTCAGTTCTACTTACCAACATCAAGACGTTGTTATCTGTCTAGGTCAAGAGACAGCTTCCTGACTGAGGATGTAGCTGTTGACAGTGATGTGTGTTGTACAAGATTACTCGTACAAATATGTATTTTCTCTGAAGCTTGTTTAAAAAATTATTTACAGTGTTATTTGAATGATTTCTTGTAAAAGCTGTGAATCTATATTTGTTGTTTTGTATCTGTATATTAAAGTCAATTTGCTCGAAGAAAGAAAGAGAAGAAAAAAGACAAAAAGAAAAGTACAATAGGATAAAAAGGCACACAAGATGCCAGAGGAGGGGACGAGTGATGGGCATCAGCAGAGGCCAGGCTACAGAGGCTCCTGTGGGCACCATGCGGTCCAGCTTCCATCTTTCTGCAGGCAACACTCCAAGGCGATGTCCCCTCTCTCTGATTCTTCCCCACCGGCCCCAGGGGGACATCAGTCACAGCTTCTTACCTTCAGGTTCATCTTAACTCTGTTTCACCTGCCCACATGTGCCTGAGCAGGCCCACCAAGATCCCACCCCCTTGCAGTTTTTCCACATGTTTGCAGAGGGCTCTGGGCCAGCAAGGAACTGAATGCTTGGAGAACACCGAAATTAACCAAGATCCCAGGAGCCTGGGAGTAAGCAAATGTTACACCAGCCGGGGCAGAGAAGTCACAAGTTAGGGCACAGGGATTGGAGCTGGCAGGGTTAGGGAGGCCAAGGAGAAAGGGAGTTGCCCTCTTATGTAAGGAAGCCCTTAGAGATGACAAAGTCTGATTTTGATGTTTATCTTGAGATAAGTCTATTCATTTGGCATTGTTTGTGTGGCAGAGTACCACAGATTTAGTGGCTTAAAATAGCACAAATTAGGACTTTCCTGGTGGTTTCATGGCTAAAACTCCACTCCCGACACAGGGGGCCCAGTTTCTACACTGAGTCAAGAAACGAGATCTTACAAGCCACAACTAAAAGTTGGCATGCTGCAACTAAGAAGGACCCCACATGCCACAACTAAGATCTCTAGTGCCAACTAAGATTCAGAATAACCAAATAAATAAATGAACATTTTTTCAAATAGCACATATCACTTTACAACTGTGCAGCTCAGAAGCCTAAAACGAGTGGGCAGAGCTCCATCTGTTCCCTCTGGCAGCTCTCGGGAAGACTCCTCTTCCGTACTGTCTCCAGTTTCCGGACCTGCCTGCATTCCTTGGCTCGTGGCCCCACATCCCTCCCATCTCTACTTGCTTCCTTCTCTGGCTCTGAGCCTCCTGCCTCCTCTTCCAAGGACTCTTGGGATGACACTGGGCCCACACCAGGATAACCTCCCCGCCTCAAGATCCTATCGTAATCACACGATAGGATTCTGCTGATTCTGACTTGGAAGGTGGCGTCTTCATGGGTTTGGAGGGCTAGAAAGTGGGCATGTTTGGGGAGACAAAAATTAGAGTGCATATGGCCAGCAGGCCCACGAATAGCATGATGGATTTAAGGAGAGATCAGCTCAAAAGAAATATGAGGGGAGAAACAAAGTGGGGCTGCACATCCAGGGAGAGAGGGAGTAGAGGACGGAAGAGCCCTGCTTGAGGAAGACCCGCCCCCTTGGAGTTTTTCCACCTGTTTGCAGAGGGCCCTGGGCCAGCAAGGAACTAAATGCTTGGAGAACTCCGAAATTAACCAAATGCAAGTGTTTTTAGAGGAGCTCATCACACAAGTGTATACATACAAGAGATCACTATAAAGACCAATGAGTAATGTGTGTGTGTGTGTGTTCAGTCGTGTGCAACTCTATTGCAACCCATGGATGGTAGCCCACCAGGCTCCTCTGTCCATAGGATTTCCAAGGCAAAAACACAGGAGTGGCTTGCCATTCCCTACTCCAGGGGATCTTCCCAACCCAAGAATTGAACCAGTGTCTCCTGCATCTCCTGCACTGCCGGCAAATTCTTTACCACTGAGCCACCTGGGAAGCCTAGTGAGTTAAGAGGAGCAGCAAAGATGTTTCTAGAAGGGAAAGGAGTGAACCAAGATGATGTGGCACCTGGGACAGTGAGAGAGAGGCGTCTAGAAAGAAGGGCTGGTCAACAGGGTCACAACGAGGAGAAATGGCCTTGTGTGTGGCGGCTGGGAGGCCTTAGTGGCCCGTGAGAGTATGTCCTCCTGCGACCTTCCACAGCTTGAGGTGAGAACCTCCCATACAGACCGGCGTGACCAGTCCTAAGCGCCCGAGTCCTGTGTTCACATCTCACCAGCAGGTGGGGCACAAGAGCCAAAGTGGACCCTCGGCCCCTGGAGCAGGGGGTTTTCCAAAAACAGGGTGACCTGAGGGAGAGGAAGAAGTCCTCCCACTCCATCACCGCAGGGCCTGGAAGGCCTCGCTGCCTCCATGTGATCTCTGACTCAGGGGCTTACCCAGATTTTCCCTTCCAGTTAAAGCAAACCATATTTTTCCATTGCTTCCTTTCCCGTTTGCCTGTGGGACAGAACGCCTGTCACAGACACACTCTGGCGTGGGGACTCTAAATGGGGAAAACCAAAATTAGAGTGCATATGGCCAGCAGGCCCACGAATAGCATGATGGATTTAAGGAGAGATCAGCTCAAAAGAAATATGAGGGGAGAAACAAAGTGGGGCTGCACATCCAGGGAGAGAGGGAGTAGAGGACGGAAGAGCCCTGCTTGAGGAAGACCCGCCCCCTTGGAGTTTTTCCACCTGTTTGCAGAGGGCCCTGGGCCAGCAAGGAACTAAATGCTTGGAGAACTCCGAAATTAACCAAATGCAAGTGTTTTTAGAGGAGCTCATCACACAAGTGTATACATACAAGAGATCACTATAAAGACCAATGAGTAATGTGTGTGTGTGTGTGTTCAGTCGTGTGCAACTCTATTGCAACCCATGGATGGTAGCCCACCAGGCTCCTCTGTCCATAGGATTTCCAAGGCAAAAACACAGGAGTGGCTTGCCATTCCCTACTCCAGGGGATCTTCCCAACCCAAGAATTGAACCAGTGTCTCCTGCATCTCCTGCACTGCCGGCAAATTCTTTACCACTGAGCCACCTGGGAAGCCTAGTGAGTTAAGAGGAGCAGCAAAGATGTTTCTAGAAGGGAAAGGAGTGAACCAAGATGATGTGGCACCTGGGACAGTGAGAGAGAGGCGTCTAGAAAGAAGGGCTGGTCAACAGGGTCACAACGAGGAGAAATGGCCTTGTGTGTGGCGGCTGGGAGGCCTTAGTGGCCCGTGAGAGTATGTCCTCCTGCGACCTTCCACAGCTTGAGGTGAGAACCTCCCATACAGACCGGCGTGACCAGTCCTAAGCGCCCGAGTCCTGTGTTCACATCTCACCAGCAGGTGGGGCACAAGAGCCAAAGTGGACCCTCGGCCCCTGGAGCAGGGGGTTTTCCAAAAACAGGGTGACCTGAGGGAGAGGAAGAAGTCCTCCCACTCCATCACCGCAGGGCCTGGAAGGCCTCGCTGCCTCCATGTGATCTCTGACTCAGGGGCTTACCCAGATTTTCCCCTTCCAGTTAAAGCAAACCATATTTTTTCCATTGCTTCCTTTCCCGTTTGCCTGTGGGACAGAACGCCTGTCACAGACACACTCTGGCGTGGGGACTCACGACACTACGGAGTGGAGCTAACTGCCAAAGATGCGTGCTCAGTCGTGTCTAACTCTTTGCGACACCGTGGACTATAGCCCGTCAGGCTCCTCTGTCGGTGGGATTCTCCAGGCAAGCATGCTGGGGTGGGTTGCCACGCCCTCCTCCAGAGGATCTTGCTCATCTAGGGATCAAACCGGTGAATGGAGGAGACCTGACATCACCTAATTCAAAAAGTCATCCTACAGCTACTATGTATGAAGTGGATGGCTGGTTAGAGCCTACTGTATAACACGAGGAGGAGAAGAAAGAAGGTATCATCTGTTTATAGGACATATATTAACTTAACTCTAAAAATGCATTTCAATACACATTGCTGTTGTGTTATTTAGTCACTAAATTGTATCTGTCTCTTAGCAGCCCCATGGAGTGTAGCCCACCAGGCTCCCCTGTTTACTCTGTTTGCCAGGTAAGAGTACAGGAGTGACTCCAGATACGATGTGCCTAGAAGAGTCCAATTCATAGTTAGAAAGTACATTGGCAGATGCCAGGACCTGAGGGTGGTAGAGATGGGGACTTGGTGTTTAATGGGGACAGAGCTTCAGAGCTGCCCAATCGTGTGAATGCACTTCGCGCTCCTGAACTGTACAGTTACATGTGGTTAACATGGTGTGTTTATATTATGCGACCCTGGAGGAGGAAAAGGCAACCCACACCAGCATTTTCACCTGGAGAATCCCCTGGACAGAGGAGCCGGGTGGGCTACTGTCCATGCGGTTGCCAAAGAGTTGGACACGACTTAGGGGAAGAGTCCTCCCACCTCCCGCAGGGCCTGCGGTGACCAGTCCTAAGCGCCCGAGTCCTGTGTTCACATCTCACCAGCAGGTGGGGCACAAGAGCCAAAGTGGACCTCGGCCCCTGGAGCAGGGGTTTTCCAAAAACAGGGTGACCTGAGGGAGAGGAAGAAGTCCTCCCACTCCATCACCGCAGGGCCTGGAAGGCCTCGCTGCCTCCATGTGATCTCTGACTCAGGGGCTTACCCAGATTTTCCCTTCCAGTTAAAGCAAACCATATTTTTCCATTGCTTCCTTTCCCGTTTGCCTGTGGGACAGAACGCCTGTCACAGACACACTCTGGCGTGGGGACTCACGACACTACGGAGTGGAGCTAACTGCCAAAGATGCGTGCTCAGTCGTGTCTAACTCTTTGCGACACCGTGGACTATAGCCCGTCAGGCTCCTCTGTCGGTGGGATTCTCCAGGCAAGCATGCTGGGGTGGGTTGCCACGCCCTCCAGAGGATCTTGCTCATCTAGGGATCAAACCGGTGAATGGAGGAGACCTGACATCACCTAATTCAAAAAGTCATCCTACAGCTACTATGTATGAAGTGGATGGCTGGTTAGAGCCTACTGTATAACACGAGGAGGAGAAGAAAGAAGGTATCATCTGTTTATAGGACATATATTAACTTAACTCTAAAAATGCATTTCAATACACATTGCTGTTGTGTTATTTAGTCACTAAATTGTATCTGTCTCTTAGCAGCCCCATGGAGTGTAGCCCACCAGGCTCCCCTGTTTACTCTGTTTGCCAGGTAAGAGTACAGGAGTGACTCCAGATACGATGTGCCTAGAAGAGTCCAATTCATAGTTAGAAAGTACATTGGCAGATGCCAGGACCTGAGGGTGGTAGAGATGGGGACTTGGTGTTTAATGGGGACAGAGCTTCAGAGCTGCCCAATCGTGTGAATGCACTTCGCGCTCCTGAACTGTACAGTTACATGTGGTTAACATGGTGTGTTTATATTATGCGACCCTGGAGGAGGAAAAGGCAACCCACACCAGCATTTTCACCTGGAGAATCCCATGGACAGAGGAGCCTGGTGGGCTACTGTCCATGGGGTTGCCAAAGAGTTGGACACGACTGAGCAACTGAGCACATATTATGTGACTTTCACCACGACCTTTTTAAGACTCATTTAAAAACGTCATTGTACAGGTGAGGAGCCTGAGGTCCAGACAGAGGAGGTGGCTCATCCCAAACAAACCAGAGTCGGACCAAGAACAGAACTCAGATCGCCGCGTTCACATTCTAAGGACCCCCTTGTTGTATGGAATTTGAGGTTTCACCATAGCCCCTCTCACTGTTTCTTGAAGGTACATGATAGTAACAGTAAAACTAGCAATACTACAGTAATAGCAACCATAGGCAACACCCGCTGTGGCAGGTGGATGATCAGTGTTCCTTAGAAGGAGTTTCTGTCGGACGCTGACGTTTACTGACTGCCTCCCATCTGTGCTTGTGAACCAGGGGAGAGGGGGTGCAGGGAGTTGCCACTGTTTTGTGGCTGAGTCGTGTCTGGCTCCTTCAACCCTGTGGACTGGAGCCAGCCAGGCTCCTCTTGTCCATGGGATTTCCCAAGCAAGAGTATTTGAGTGGGTTACCATTTCCTTCTCCAAGGGATCTTCCTCACTCAGGGATGACCCTGAGTCTCCTGTATTGCGGGCAGATTCTTCACTGTTAAGCCACCTGGGAACCCTGGTACAGGGAGAGGTAAATATTAAAAAGATAAAATCTTTCCTCTTAGACCTGTTCTCCCAAGACAGGTGGACTCTGGCCAAGAGCATGAGCCATCCTGCCTGTCCTCGGCACCCCCTGCCCCCCACGCTGCTGGGCCAAAGCGTCCTCAGCCCCAGTGGGTCAGGGGCAGTGACCGGGCGAAAGAGGTAGCAAAACTCCAGTGCGTGACCGCTCGTGGAGACATTAAATGAGCTCTTTTTCTGCTGTTCCTTCCCTTCCTCCTTCCTTCTCCGTCTCACCCACTGTGGTCATTCCCCAGCAGCAGCCTGTAGATTCCTGTCCTGGGCCTTTGCACACGGTTCCATCTGCCTGGAATTCCCTCCCCGGCCTTGTCTGCTGGCCCACCTTCCAAGTACAGCTGCGGGGTCTTTCTGCAGAGGCTGGAAGCCTCTTCCTTCCCAGGCAGAGCTGGGGACACACCCTGGCCCCTGAGAGTTCCTAGGCTACGTCTCCCCTCTGCTAGTGTGAGTTTGTGTGTCCGATGCACAGGGAGACCAAACAAACTGAAACGATGGAGTGTGGAGCAGAGAAAGATTTACTGTAGGGTCGTGCAAGGAGACAGGTGGCTCGCGCCCTAAAAACCCCCAAGCTCTCCTACGAGTTTTGGCAAAAGCACTTTTCAAAGCCAGGTGAGGGAGTAGGTCACAAGGTATGTGACCAGCTTGTGCACAGTTCTCTGATGGGCTAATGATGACGGGGCAGGTGGTGTCGCTGGGATGAACTTTATCATCCTTAGGCTCCAGGAGGCCTGGGGCTGTGTGCTCTTGGTCATCAGATAGTTCACATCTTCCTTTTGATGACTGGTTTTCACATCTCTGAAACAACTCAGAAAATGTGCATCAGATACTGTGATGAGGTACTTCAGAGGGCTTCCCAGTTGGCTCAGTGGTAAAGAATCCTCTGACCAAGCAGGAGATGCGGGTTCCATCCTTGGGTTGGGAAGATCCCCTGGAGGAGAAGATGGCCACCCACTCCAGTACTTCTGCCTGGAGAACCCCATGGACGGAGGAGCCTGGCGGGCTACAGTCCATGGGGTCTCAAAGAATCAGAAACGAGTTGACTAGACAACAAGAAGGTACTTCAGAGAGGAGCTAGTCCTGCGGAAGGCTCCATAGGCTCAGTTACACCCCAAACAAAGACCCCAGGGGCTCGGTCCAGCCTGCACTGAAATTCTTCCAGGTGAGGTACAGGGTTTGTCCCTCAGCATCCCATACATACAGGACACAGAGCAGGCTCCCCAGAAACTGGAAGAAGAAATCAACGAAATCCTCTTCGGTTTCTGACTCTGATCTGACCCTGGCTGCGCCCTCGCACACTCATTCCCTCTTCCGGTTTGCTGCTCTCTCTCCAGCCTCCATTCTGTTGCCCCACCTTAGTTCACCCCTGGATCTCTGACCTGAACAACCCCAGAGCCTCCTGATGTACCTCCATGGCCCCAGATCACCACCCTCTCCGGCTGCCTCCCTCCCAGACTGCACGCGTTCTCACTTTTCAGTGTGTGCTGTGCTTAGTCACTGAGTTGCATCTGATTCTTCGCGACCTCACGGACTGTAGCCTCCCAGGCTCCTCTGTCCGTGGAATTCTCCAGGCAAGAAAACTGGAGTGGGTTGCCATGTCGTCCTCCAGGGGATGTTTCCAACCAGGGGATCAAATCTAGGTCTCCTGCACTGCAGGTGGATTCTTTTGAGTCTGCGCTACCTTCTAACCCCCTAAAATTCTGAGCCAAGGTCTGGAGACACAGACAATGGTCCTTATTGTCAAGGACCCTCCTGCCTACGCGTCCTGCTCCCCCATCATCCAACTACCCAAAACACAGGTTTACCTGCTTGAACCCGCCAGTGACCCCTCAGCTCTGAGGGCAGAGTCCAGGACCACGAGGCACCTCTGCTGGACGGCCACCTCGCCTCCCCACATGTCTCCTCCCATTGTGAGCTCCAGCCCTGACCGGAGTCAGCCCTGGTTGGCCCTAGCTTTTCCGAACTCTCTCTTAAATGTAACTACTTTTCCTTCCACTCTACAGCATGATTCACAATTTGGGTCAAAGGTCTCTGCTTTGAGCTCCCCTAACCTTCAAGCCTCTCTCCCTGAGATCACGTAACACGCTCAGCCCCCTCCTGCCCTAAGAATATACCCTTGTACCTGGATACTGAAATGAGGCTTGATATGAATGCATTGATAAGACAAACCTAACAGTGATAATAAACAGAGCAAAATATAATTTCCAAGTAGTAACTCTAGCTGTTTCAGGTGAATATGATTTTGAGTTATGTTCTTTTTGTTTATAGGTATTTTCTGATGTTTGGGTGATGAAGAAGGCTTTGCTTTTGTTATAAAATAAAAGAACACCAAAGGAAACTTCATTTTTTTTAAAAAAGTGTAAGAGATTTTGGGGATTTCAAAAGTAGGGGGAGCCTCATTATCCTTTGGTGAGAACCGAGAAAGGAATGCTCAAGGAGCCATGGAATTTTTACAAGTGAAGAGGGGAGAGTCAGCCAGCCAGAGGGCACACACCGCATGCCACAGGCAGGGTTGCGGTGCTGTGGATGGGCAGACTGTTCCCTACAGATCCAAGATAAGGGATTTTGACTTAAGTCACTGGGTGGGGGGAACTGCAGAAAGTATTCTGTTCTTGCAGTTTCATTGAGATGTCAACTACAAATTGGCACTTGCCAAGAACATCGCCGACAACTGAACATCAAGGTCATTGCCCTCTGCCTCTGGAGACTGAACCCCGTGCTGCTGCGGCTGCGGACCTGCGACATCCCAAAGGAAGTTCAGGGTGCAGCGAGGCACTCTGCTCCTGGGCACCTGGGCTTCCTGGAGATTTGCAGGAACAGATTTTATGATCCCAGTTCTTGCATCCCCTCTTATCTAGAAAAGCACTAAATCCCTTCATGATGACACCAAATTCTCATGATTGGCAGAAAATCTTTTGTAAAATGAGTGTTCAGCGGTATTGAACTCTCTCTTCACCAGCATCTTAGATATTGACTTTCCCCCACTGCCTCTCTGGAGCAGTCTCTCATTGCAATCCGAGGTGCTGCCTCCCAGCCTGCAGTCCTCACATTTTGCCCCAAGTAAAACTTAACTCGCAGCTCTCAAGCTGTGCATCATTTTTAGTCGACAGAGATATAACTGACATACAGAACTGTGTACGTTGAAGGTGTATGACATAATGATTTGATTCACACACATATGAAGTGATTACCACATGGGCTTAGTGAATATTCACCTCTCATATACATACATGAGAGGAACAGAAAAATAGTTACATCTTTTTTTCATTGTCCTGAGAACTTAAGAGTTCTTAAGAGTTTAAGAACTTAAGAGTTCATTTTCTTCACAGTTTTCTTTATAACTTACAGCAGCAAGTGCTGGTTATATGTCTCATGTTGCACGTTACATTCCTAGGACTTATTTAGCTTATGATAGGAAGTTTGTACCTTTTGACTGCCTTCATACAATTCCCCTTCTCCTACCTCCCCACCCTCACCTCTGGTAACCACAAATCTGATCTTTTTTCCTGTGTCTGTTGGCTTGTTTCTGATGTATAATTGACACAACACTGTGCCAGCTCATGATACATACGTAACACAGTGATTTGATATTTCTATGCATTTCAAGATGATCACTATGAGTCTAGTTATCGTCTGTCACCATCCAAAGATACCACATACCTATTGATCATACTCCCTACATTGTACATTTCATACCCATGACTCATTTATTTTGTAACTGAAAGTTGTTTTTTTTTTTTTTAAAGATTTATTTATTTATTTATTTTTGGGCGGGGGTCGGGTTGGGGAGGGAGAGGAGCGGGCGGGCCACTTCTATTGGTCTTTCATTTCTCTATTTTCATCCGTCTTTGTTCTTTTGGCTCCTGTGGGCCTCCCATCGCGGTGGTGTCTGTCGTTGCAGAGCACCAGCTCTGGGCGCATGTGCTCCAGAGCTCCGGCTCAGTAATTGGACACATCGGTCCAGCCGCTCCGCGGCACGTGGGATCTTCCCAGGCCAGGGATCGAACCGGCGGCCCTCACTGCAAGGCGGTGTCCTTACCCACTGGCCCACCAGGGGAAGCCCTGTTACTGAAAGTTTAATCTCCCTCATCTATTTCTCTTTCCCCCTATCCACCTCCACTTGGCAATCAACTATTGTTTCTCTCTATCTATATCTCTGTTTCTGTTTAGTTAGGTTTGTTTTGTTTTTTAGATTCCACATGCAGGTCAAATCATGCAGTATTTGTCTTTCTGTCTCTAGTTTATTTCACTTAGCATGATACTCTCTAGGCTCATCCTTATTATTGCAAGTTTTCCCTTTTTATGGGTGAGTAATATTCCATCCCACACCCACACCCACACCCACAATCTTCTTTATCCATTCATCTATGGATGGACACTTCTGCTTTTTCCATACCTTGGCTAGTATAAATAATGTTGCAATGAATATAGGGGTGCAAGTGTATTTTCAAGTAGTGTTTTCATTTTATTAGGATAAATACCCAGGAATGGAGTTGCTGAGTAGTTCTAATTTTTTAAGGAACTCCATACTGCTTTCCATAGTGGTTGCATCAGTTTACATTGCCGCCAGCAGTGTAGGAGGGTTCCCTTTTCTCCACATCTTGGCCGACATTAGCCATTTGCAGGACATTTCTGAGCGGAGGAGAAACACCCTAAAACCTGGCACAGGAGCTCAAAGAGGTGGTAGTGGGCAGTGTTAAGGGGGAGGGAGGGTGATGAGGAGCAGAAGCAAGAACAGAAGCCAGGTTACAGCCCTTCCCTCCTCTGGGGCATCTGAACCACAAGTCCAGGAAGCACTCCTAGACTTCCCAGCTCTCAGACGCATTACCATTCACTGATGGTACTTCAGGATTACTTCCACAAGCCCCTACTGATCGTCCCACCTGGATGGCAAGCCTCCATGTGGCCAGTGAGTGTGCTTCGGAGTGAAGGTGTGCAAGGAGCCGCCCCAGGGAGACATAAACCAGGCAGATTCTTCTCAAACCCTGGCCCAAGCGAGAGTCCTCATTCCGTGGGCCGCCTTGGAGGGTTCTCCGCCCTATCACCCACCGGGGGAAATCTCCCAAAAGAGGGCTCGAAAAGGGCGGAATCCAGGAGAGAACCGGAAGGGCGAGGCCTCCACATAACTCCAGGATGAAATCGGCCACGGATGACGGCCTGGCTGCCTTACCCATCCCCAGGGGAAGCCCTGTTACTGAAAGTTTAATCTCCCTCATCTATTTCTCTTTCCCCCTATCCACCTCCACTTGGCAATCAACTATTGTTTCTCTCTATCTATATCTCTGTTTCTGTTTAGTTAGGTTTGTTTTGTTTTTTAGATTCCACATGCAGGTCAAATCATGCAGTATTTGTCTTTCTGTCTCTAGTTTATTTCACTTAGCATGATACTCTCTAGGCTCATCCTTATTATTGCAAGTTTTCCCTTTTTATGGGTGAGTAATATTCCATCCCACACCCACACCCACACCCACAATCTTCTTTATCCATTCATCTATGGATGGACACTTCTGCTTTTTCCATACCTTGGCTAGTATAAATAATGTTGCAATGAATATAGGGGTGCAAGTGTATTTTCAAGTAGTGTTTTCATTTTATTAGGATAAATACCCAGGAATGGAGTTGCTGAGTAGTTCTAATTTTTTAAGGAACTCCATACTGCTTTCCATAGTGGTTGCATCAGTTTACATTGCCGCCAGCAGTGTAGGAGGGTTCCCTTTTCTCCACATCTTGGCCGACATTAGCCATTTGCAGGACATTTCTGAGCGGAGGAGAAACACCCTAAAACCTGGCACAGGAGCTCAAAGAGGTGGTAGTGGGCAGTGTTAAGGGGGAGGGAGGGTGATGAGGAGCAGAAGCAAGAACAGAAGCCAGGTTACAGCCCTTCCCTCCTCTGGGGCATCTGAACCACAAGTCCAGGAAGCACTCCTAGACTTCCCAGCTCTCAGACGCATTACCATTCACTGATGGTACTTCAGGATTACTTCCACAAGCCCCTACTGATCGTCCCACCTGGATGGCAAGCCTCCATGTGGCCAGTGAGTGTGCTTCGGAGTGAAGGTGTGCAAGGAGCCGCCCCAGGGAGACATAAACCAGGCAGATTCTTCTCAAACCCTGGCCCAAGCGAGAGTCCTCATTCCGTGGGCCGCCTTGGAGGGTTCTCCGCCCTATCACCCACCGGGGGAAATCTCCCAAAAGAGGGCTCGAAAAGGGCGGAATCCAGGAGAGAACCGGAAGGGCGAGGCCTCCACATAACTCCAGGATGAAATCGGCCACGGATGACGGCCTGGAAAGACCCCAGGACGGCTGGGAGGAAACGGAGAGCATGGTGGGAAGTCAGGGCCGGCGGACTAGGTAGGGAGCCTCGAGCCAGAGGCGGGAGGGGCCGTGCTGCCCGGGCCGGGCCGGGGCGGGGCCGGCCGGGGCGGGGCGGGGTCGGCACATGCGCACCGCAGCGGCGCGCGCCCGAGGAGTGGCACTTTTTAAAAGTGCAGACCCAAGGCCAGCCCGCATCCGTGCGCACCTTGGTTCAGAGCCGCGTTCCGCGCTTGCCGGCCTCACGCGCCCGCGATCCACGTCATCCAGCCCAGGCCATTCTAGCCCACGCCATGCCGGTCAAAGGAGGCACCAAGTGCATCAAATACCTGCTCTTCGGATTTAACTTTATCTTCTGGGTAAGTGAGTGCGACTGCCGCGCGCTCCTTTTCGGGGCCACCTGTTCACCCCCGGCAGCCGGTCCGCGGTCGGGGTTGCCCGCGCGGGGAAGACTCCTGGCGGGAGGAGAGGGTACTGTGGCCGCCTTCTAACTGCGTGACCCGCGCCGAGATGGCGGGGCGGGTAGGTTGGTCCCGGGCGCGTCCGAAGCGAGACAGGCCGGCGGCGCGGGGCCCTGAAGAGCTGGGGTGGAGTTTGTGCCAGCTGCCACGGCGAGCCCCTCCGAGTGCAGGAGGAAGCAACAGAGCGCCCCTCTGCTGGGGACTCACCGTGGCGGGCAGTGCGGCTCGTGACCCGGGCGGGGTCCCCCGAGTGGTCGGGGCCCCCAGGAGAGGAGGATGCGGACGCGCCAAGGCACTAATGTCTCGTCAGGGACGCTCAACCAAGAGCTGTTGGCACGTTTGCGCGGGAGGGGAAGGGGCTTGCCGGCCGCTGGTGGTGGCGTCCTGGGACCCCATCTGTGAATGAGAGTCGAGATCCCTTCAGCACCCCCGAGCTCTCACACTGATCCTGAGCGGGTGTGAGAAAGTCCAAACTCCGTCGAAACTACCTGAAAGACCAGCTTGTCTTGATTTTTTTTTTTTTTTTTCTGCCAAGAGCGATAAGTATCTGAACTGGAGAGAACTCGTGGAGAGTTGGGGCCGATGCCTGTCGGCGCCCTTGGGGGATGAGCCCCGGGTTTCTCTATTTCCGGGAGGGATCAGGTGCCCGCCCCACCCGCTCCGCCGCCAGGCCACCCAGCAGCCGGGCGGGGCCACCGGGAGCGAACCCTCACCTGGGGAGGACGCAGGACTCCCGCTGCGGGTTACTCGGAGTCTGAGGCTCCCTGGGCTGCAAGGAAGGGGAGAGGCCCCGGCGGAGACCTCCCTAGGGGGATTAAGGGACCACCTAGATATAGAGACAGGGAGTAGGGGACTTGGTGTCCTGGTTCAAGGTCCACGTGCATGCCCTGCTCACAGGTGGACGGCTCTTGATGCATCGCAGTCGGGAAGGCATTTGGAAAGGCAAGGGCATGCCACGAGAAATTTGTGACAAAAATGTACTCACTCCCTCGAGTCTTTCCCCACGAGCCCCAGGGGAAATCTCCTAAGATTTAACTCCTCTCTGGAGCTGATGGGGTGTGAGACTGCCCTACCCAGCCAGGAGTCATCACACCAGCCCCTGCCCTAGTGAGGAAGGAGCGTGGGCGTGCCCTGCCCAGCCCAGGGCCTGCTCTAGGGAGACCCTCCCGCGCCAGGCACCCGTCCTGCAGCCGCTCCCACTCGTCCAGCAGCCAGCCAGCTAGTTGCTAGCCTCGCTTCCTCTGCGCCCCAACCCTGCCACGGGAGAAGAATGCTGAAGGCGGACTAGCCCCGCCCTGCCCCACCCTTCTCCTCTGCGAAGTTTTCCTCTAGCCCCTCCCAAGCACGCTCTCTCCCCTGCCAGTTCCCTGGCGACACCTCAGCTTCCCAGGTGGCGCTAGTGGTAAAGGATCTTCCTGCCAGTGCAGGAGACGTGAGAGACATGGGGTCGTTGCCTAGGTCAGGAAGATCTCCTGGAGGAGGGCATGGCAACCCACTCCAGTATCCCATGGACAGAGGAGCCTGGCGGGCTACATCCCATAGGGTCACAAAAAGTCTGACACAAAAATCTATCAAAAAAAAAAGAAGAAGTCAGACATGACTGAAGCAATTTAGCATGCACAACTATCTGCCTAGGCTGTGTGACGATTTGGGGCGTGGGGACCCACGGACTCTCAGGGTGTCTCCATCTCACCTGCCCCATGGCAGCTGCAGGAGCCTGGCCAGAAACTCCCAGGCCATTCCAGCAGCTGCTCAGCCTCTCACCTTGTCCAGCCTGCCACCCACCCATGTCCAGAGCTGCCCGCACCTGCTGGTGGTGCTTTTGAAACAGGTGACTCATTCTGGGAACCACTGGGTGTGGAGTTAGGAATGACTTTCGAGGTCATCTTGTCCAGCTCCTTCACAGTGAGGAGGCAGGAACCGGAGCGAAGCTGATTTGCCCAGCATCAGGGGAACTGAGCCAATACCTCAGCCCCTAGGTCCCTTAGGTCCTGTCCTCTTCCATTTCTGTCGCAAAGCCAACAAGGGGACCTGGTAACAGGTGGTGTTGGGGTAAGCAGTAGCTACATGACTCTGAATCAGCTATTGTCCAGTTGTTTAGTCACTAAGTTGTGTCCAGCTCTTTTATGACCCCGTAAATTGTAGCTCCTCTGTTCATGAGATTTTCCAGCAAGACACCTGGAGTGGGTTGCCCTTTCCTTCTCCAGGCTGTCTTCTCGACCCAGGGATCGAACCCGCGTCTCCTGCGTTGGCAGGCGAATTCTTTACCAATGAGCCTGTTGTTCAGTAGTTCTATATTAAGGTCCATGCATAGGTGAAGGAGTGAAGGAACACTGTGGTCCCCTTGTGCAGGCTAAAGCCTGCAACGTCCTTTTCCACGTCCCCACGATACCACCAGAGCAGGAAGCATTATTCCCATTTTACTGATGACCGGGAACCCAGTCCCCAGGGAGGTTCCATGACTTAGCCGGGGCCAGGCGGCTGGAGGGCATCCGTCTGAAGGCAGGTCTGGTGGACTCCAGGGTCCCCAGGGCGCTTTCTGTCACCGCCTGCTGCCATCCTCAGCTGGGTGGGAATGATAGCAACAGCGGTCACAAAAATAACTTTTTTTTTTTTTTTTCCAAAAATAACTTTTAAGGAAAGTGGTGACCTGAGGGAACTGCTGACTTGGATCATTATGACATCATCACTTCCCTTTTTCTCTGGAGCCCCGGAATTTATAAACTTAGTGTTTGGGACCTGACGTGGGCCTTGTGTGGGCGTTGGGAGGGCGGGGCCAGCAGCACCTCCCACCTCTGCAGTAGATGGGCAGTAAAGGGAGGGGGCATGCCTCTTTCCTGCTCCCTGCTCTCATCCCTGTGGGACCCTCGGTGACGGTGGAGCCCGAGCCGACTCCCCTCCCCAGGTAGGACCCCCGGTGCCCGCAGCCAAGCCACCATCAGTCTGCCCTTCCAGTGCCCCCAGAAGCCTAACTTCCCACTCTGTTTCAGTTGTTTCTGGGTTTCCTTCGACCTGTTTGCCTGCCCACCCTCCAGCACAGGCTCAGCTGGTCACTGGGGAACCAGAGCTGGGCCAGGCTTTCCCACTCTACCCCGCCTCCCTCCACCCCTTTGTCCACTGTGTCCCCCTGAGCCCTCCCTCACAAGTGGAAAGAGCAGGGGATTTCTCTTTCCCAAGCAACAGTATCTCCTAGACCTAAGGCAGGCTTTGTGGAAAGCCAAAGGCCTGGACCAGAGTTCAGGGACCTGGGTGCCTGTCAGCTCTGCCCCCAGCTCCCTTTGAGCAGGTCACTTTCATTTTTTGTGTTTATTTGGCTGTGCTGACTCTTAGTTGCGGCAGGTGGGATCTTCATTCCCTGACCAGTGATCGAACCCACGCCCCCTGCTTTGGGAGCATAACTTTAACCACTGGACCACCAGGGAAGTCCCAAGCAGGTCATTGTTTTATTTATTTTTCCTTCTTAATATATATATATTTTATTGAAGTATAGTTGACTTAATGTTTTAGGTGCACAACAAGGTTACACACATACACATATTATTTTTGAGATTATTTTCCGTGATAGGTTATTACAAGACATTGGCTGTAGTTCTCTGTGCTGTACAGGAACCAAGCAGATCACTTTTGAATTCCAGACTTTCGTTTCCTCATTGGTAAACCAGTGGGTCAGAGAAAATGGTCCCGAAAGGTCCCTTCAGAAGCTGAGTCTGTGAAACCAGCCCCACTCCCACAAACTACAGGGAAGAACATTCCCACACAACCCAAATAGCAGTCGGGAAATGAGAATGTGCAGTAAGTACCAGGCTCAGCTCAGAGCAAGGCTTCATTTGACCTTTGCCTCTAGGACCTGAGTCTTACATCTCTTTCCGACTCCCGGGGCTCCCCTCACCTCTGCAGTAGATGGGCAGTAAAGGGAGGGGGCATGCCTCTTTCCTGCTCCCTGCTCTCATCCCTGTGGGACCCTCGGTGACGGTGGAGCCCGAGCCGACTCCCCTCCCCAGGTAGGACCCCCGGTGCCCGCAGCCAAGCCACCATCAGTCTGCCCTTCCAGTGCCCCCAGAAGCCTAACTTCCCACTCTGTTTCAGTTGTTTCTGGGTTTCCTTCGACCTGTTTGCCTGCCCACCCTCCAGCACAGGCTCAGCTGGTCACTGGGGAACCAGAGCTGGGCCAGGCTTTCCCACTCTACCCCGCCTCCCTCCACCCCTTTGTCCACTGTGTCCCCTGAGCCCTCCTCACAAGTGGAAAGAGCAGGGTTTTCTCTTTCCCAAGCAACAGTATCTCCTAGACCTAAGGCAGGCTTTGTGGAAAGCCAAAGGCCTGGACCAGAGTTCAGGGACCTGGGTGCCTGTCAGCTCTGCCCCCAGCTCCCTTTGAGCAGGTCACTTTCATTTTTTGTGTTTATTTGGCTGTGCTGACTCTTAGTTGCGGCAGGTGGGATCTTCATTCCCTGACCAGTGATCGAACCCACGCCCCCTGCTTTGGGAGCATAACTTTAACCACTGGACCACCAGGGAAGTCCCAAGCAGGTCATTGTTTTATTTATTTTTCCTTCTTAATATATATATATTTTATTGAAGTATAGTTGACTTAATGTTTTAGGTGCACAACAAGGTTACACACATACACATATTATTTTTGAGATTATTTTCCGTGATAGGTTATTACAAGACATTGGCTGTAGTTCTCTGTGCTGTACAGGAACCAAGCAGATCACTTTTGAATTCCAGACTTTCGTTTCCTCATTGGTAAACCAGTGGGTCAGAGAAAATGGTCCCGAAAGGTCCCTTCAGAAGCTGAGTCTGTGAAACCAGCCCCACTCCCACAAACTACAGGGAAGAACATTCCCACACAACCCAAATAGCAGTCGGGAAATGAGAATGTGCAGTAAGTACCAGGCTCAGCTCAGAGCAAGGCTTCATTTGACCTTTGCCTCTAGGACCTGAGTCTTACATCTCTTTCCTGTTAACCCTGGGGCTGCCTCCAGCTTTCCCTGGCTGGGATCCCTGTCTGGGGAGGGTCTCCATTGGTCACCCTCAGCCCTTGGTGGTAGTGTTGCCTCGTGTTCGGACCCCGGCCCTGAGTTCATTTTCCCGTCACCATGTGGAGCTGGTGCCCACCTGCCTGGGGTTGCTTGTGGGTTACACAGGCCCTTGTGTGATGTGCATGGCCCAGGAGCCTAGCACAAACTGTGGGGTGAACTTCCAACAGTAGCTCTTGTCATCCCTGCGTGGAAAGGAGGGTGGGAGAGACGTAGCCGGGTGCACAACCCTCGTCCACATGTCCCTCCGTCTTCTCCTCCTTCCCATCTCTGCCAGCCTCCTTCCTCCGCCCGCCACTGCGACTCCCACGTCAGGACACTGTCTCCATTTCATGGGTGGCCCACGTTTGACGGGGGTGGCCCCACTTGTGAAAATAAAACTGCCCAGAAGCCTGGCTCCACAGGATGGACGAGGAGGGGGTGGCGTTGGCTGAAGACCCTCCCACTCACCCTGCTGTGTCCCCAGAAGCTGCTCTTCAGTGCTGGGCTCTGCAGGCCACTGGGCTCTTGTATGAAATGGCTTCCACTTTGGCACCTGGACAGCCGGAGCCTGGAGAGAGCTGGCTGTGTTTGCACAGAGGCTGGTGGGTCGGGAGAGGGGTGGGGAGGCCAGGTGTCTGCCTCTGCTCTGGAAAATAGGACTTCCCCTGCCCGGCTCCTGGTGGCTTTTACCCCCTCCCCCTTGCCCTCCAGTGAAATTGTCAACAACAGAATGAGTCCTGATGGAGGGGGGATTCCCGCACACACACAGATGCACACACACACAGGCTACCCTTTCTTTTCAAAGTGTCCCATGGCACCATTCCAGACCTTCCTTTTTGTCCTCAAACGAAGCTGCTGCTGGTTCAGACCTGAGTCTGAAACCACTTCGACAAACAGCCCTTTGGAGGGCCGTCCTCACCAGAGCGCTGACTCGCTGAATGAGTCTTCCCTGGCTTTAGACCTCACTCGTCAGTGTTCTCACACCTTCCTTTTTGTGTCCTACGCGAATCTTCCCTTACACACAGAGCTGTGTGTCCGTGTTGGATGTGTCTGTTTTCCTGGTCGATTCCATTTTGCAAGGAGGAGGTGCAGCTTTGGGGATTGGTTGCAGTGTGGGATTTCATACACCTGGGATTAGCAAAAGCACCTTTTCTGCTAAAGAGCACAAGCTTTGACTGGCTTTCGTGGGTACCTTTGGCTGTGAGATGAGGGACCCCAGGTCACGGTTTTCATGGCTTCTGTAGTCCTGGAGCCTCTTTAGCAGGTAGTCTGGGCAGAAGTTCTGGAAGTTGCATGTTTCATGTGCTGTGTTCCTTCCTCCCCCAGAGTGGGGTCTGGGCAACTTTATCAGGAGCCATCTCGGGTTTTTTCCACCAAAGCCTTGTGGAAACCGTCATTGCCTCTTAACTTACAGAAACGCACCAACTTCATGGTTCAGGGACTTTCAAATCTGGGGGGAAGCCTCTCGGACCCGGGTTCAACCAGACATAATTGTTTGCAACGGAGGGAATTCAGGAGACCAAAAGTGGTAAACAATGCTTTTTTATTTTTTTTAATTTATGTTTTCCAAGTCTGACTGCAGATTACTTGCCTGTCTCATTCCGTGGAAAAAGTAATGCTGGTCCAGGGACATGTTCATTTTCCATCAAACAGTGGCAGGCAGCTGTGGAAAGCAACATCCTGTGTCCAGATGAGATAATTTTATTGTAATTACATCCATCCCGTAATTCTTCCCCAACACCAAAAAAACACTGACTCCAGGATAGTTTATAAACACTGCACACTGTCATCCTTGACGGGCAGTTCAGAGTTTTGAGTGGCGGTAGGTAGGGGAGGGAAGGAATCCCTTGAAATCAGTGGGATCCGCCTCCAAAAGCACAATGACCTGACATTTGTATACCTGCCACATGATCACCAGAGTAACTCTAGTTACCGCCTGAGACCAACATGACAGAATTTTCTTTACTCAAAATGAGAGCGACTTGCAGTTTTGCAGAACAGTCTCACTGACTGTAGTTGCCAGGCTATATGTCACATCCCCGTGACTTATATATTCTATATCTGAAAATTTATACCTCTGGATGCCCTTTGCCTGTGTCACAGCCCGTCCCCCAGCCTGCCCTCTGGCCACCACCCGTCTGTTTTCTGCGTCTGTGGGTTTGGTTTTTTCACTTGTGTTTTTCCGATTTCACCTAGCATAACCCCTTCCAGTTCTTTCCATGTTGTCACAAATGGCACGGTTTCTTGCTTTTTAATGGCTAAATAATGTTCTGTAGTCTATACATACCACATCTTCACCCGCTTGCATTTAGGCTCTTACCTTATCTCAGCTCTGGGAAACAGTGCTGCAGGGACCATCCAGTGCATGTATCTGTTCAAATGAGTGTTTTCATGTTCTTTGGCTGTGTAACTGGAAGTGAAATGGCTGGATCATTTCCGTTTCTCATCGTTTGAGGAACCTCAGTAGGGGCTACCCCTGCTTACATTTCCACCAAGACTGCTCAAGGGTCCCTTTCTCCACATCCTCATGGACGCTTGTTCCTTGTCCTTTGGGTAATAGCCATGCTGACGGGTGGAACGTCTCCTTGTGGTGTTGAGTTGCATTTCCCTGATGATCAGTGACGTTGAGCATCTTCTCATGTGCCTGTTGACCATCAGTATGTCTTCTTTGGAAGGCTTGGTGTTTTTAGGAGATAGTTTGCTACAGGGACTTCCCTGGACATCCAGTAGTTAAGATTCCTTGCTTCCACTCTAGCGGGCTTGAGTTCAATCCCTGGTTGGGGAACTAAGATCCCACATGCGGTGGGGGCATGGCTAAGACATTTTTTTTAAAAAAGATAGTTTGCCGTAGAGTGTATCTCCAAATTCATGTGTGAAATCCTGAAGTCCAAGTACTTGGCCTTTGGGGGTGATGAGGTCATGAGGAAGGTGTCTTGATCTTGGACGTTTCCTGGTGCACGGAACGTTGTTTTAACAGTCTGAAAAGATAAAGACATGGTTCTTTACAGGTCCCAATCGAAAACACCTCTTCCCTTCCAGATGAACGCTTGCGATGTACCAGTTTGCGTGTGCCCCTCACATCCAGACCTCCCCCTGATGGGTGGGAAGCCACTCCAGCAGCATGTGTCCTCTGGATGTAGGAGCCTGTCCCACTAAGACTCTTGCGCCTGCTCACCCTGATGCACTAGAAGCACCTGCCTTCTTCTGATGTGAACCCCTACCATTATGCTCAAACTACTAAAGCCCCTATCCAAATGATAGCCCTGACTCTTTTTTTGGGTTTGGATTTTCACTTGTGTTTTTCCGATTTCACCTAGCATAACCCCTTCCAGTTCTTTCCATGTTGTCACAAATGGCACGGTTTCTTGCTTTTTAATGGCTAAATAATGTTCTGTAGTCTATACATACCACATCTTCACCCGCTTGCATTTAGGCTCTTACCTTATCTCAGCTCTGGGAAACAGTGCTGCAGGGACCATCCAGTGCATGTATCTGTTCAAATGAGTGTTTTCATGTTCTTTGGCTGTGTAACTGGAAGTGAAATGGCTGGATCATTTCCGTTTCTCATCGTTTGAGGAACCTCAGTAGGGGCTACCCCTGCTTACATTTCCACCAAGACTGCTCAAGGGTCCCTTTCTCCACATCCTCATGGACGCTTGTTCCTTGTCCTTTGGGTAATAGCCATGCTGACGGGTGGAACGTCTCCTTGTGGTGTTGAGTTGCATTTCCCTGATGATCAGTGACGTTGAGCATCTTCTCATGTGCCTGTTGACCATCAGTATGTCTTCTTTGGAAGGCTTGGTGTTTTTAGGAGATAGTTTGCTACAGGGACTTCCCTGGACATCCAGTAGTTAAGATTCCTTGCTTCCACTCTAGCGGGCTTGAGTTCAATCCCTGGTTGGGGAACTAAGATCCCACATGCGGTGGGGGCATGGCTAAGACATTTTTTTTAAAAAAGATAGTTTGCCGTAGAGTGTATCTCCAAATTCATGTGTGAAATCCTGAAGTCCAAGTACTTGGCCTTTGGGGGTGATGAGGTCATGAGGAAGGTGTCTTGATCTTGGACGTTTCCTGGTGCACGGAACGTTGTTTTAACAGTCTGAAAAGATAAAGACATGGTTCTTGACAGGTCCCAATCGAAAACACCTCTTCCCTTCCAGATGAACGCTTGCGATGTACCAGTTTGCGTGTGCCCCTCACATCCAGACCTCCCCCTGATGGGTGGGAAGCCACTCCAGCAGCATGTGTCCTCTGGATGTAGGAGCCTGTCCCACTAAGACTCTTGCGCCTGCTCACCCTGATGCACTAGAAGCACCTGCCTTCTTCTGATGTGACTTCAACCCCTTACCATTATGCTCAAACTACTAAAGCCTCCTTTCTACAGGCCTACTTCAATCAAATGATAGCCCTGACTCCCTAAGACAGATAATCCTTTAAGAGACCAGAAAACTCATTTCAGCTGGAAATTAGATTCTCTTCCAGTGATGGGGGCGGGACCCTTACTAGAGTAGGGAAACGGGCGTGACCCTCACATACCACAGGTGCCACCAGAGAGCCCACGCCCAGGGCTGTAACACAGGCATCTGCGGGCAGGGTGGGCTGTATGGAAAGGGAAGAGGCTCTGGGTCCCACCTTAGGGCCATTCCTAGGAGGGATATAAGGGCTGTTGGCAGCCACAGCAGCGTCTGCCCCCGCCAGGCTTGCCATGGTGACAGAGCCAGGACCAGAAGTTAATGTCTCAGGTCACTCTGGAGAATGTGTTTCCCAGACCGGGGTTGTGTCTACACCAATTTCTGGCTGGCACAGCAAGAGCGTGGACAGAGCTCTCCTGCCAGAGGCCAGCCAGAGGAGTCCAGCTTCCACCCACCAGGCGACTGTCCCAGACAGAGGCCGGGCTTCCATGGCACCCGCAGGCCAGGTGAACTGGCAGGTGCCTTCCTGTTTTGAGAAAGTAGGCACTCTGCTCTTGTAGGGGGACTCTCTTGGGGCCTTTTCAGAGAGAAGATGCCACTTTTGAAATAGAATCAGACATGACTAGGAAGGAGAAAAGACACAAGTGAAAACTTCTGGCCCTGAAATGAACAAAGTGGATCAAAGAGACAAAGAGTCTTAGCAACATGAGAATTTGGGCATTGCTGTCAGACTGTCTAGGGTCCACGTTGTAAGTCAGCCACCTGTTTGCCATGTGATCCCAAGAAGTTTCTCTTTGCGAAACTGGAAGTCACTATGACCTCCCTGGGGAGTCTGTGGAGAAGATGGGACGATTCAGGTGAAGTGCTTCTGCTGGGGCGGGGATCACCGTAGACGGTGGAGGACTTGCTGTCTAATCATTGGGACAGAAGTGAAGGGGCATCCTGGCTGAAAAACAGGACAGAGGCATCTTCGCGCCTCGGGGCTGTGTGAGCAAGTGGGAACTGGTTCTGCAGAGGGAATGAGAACTAGCTGATCCTCGGGGTTAAAGTGTACCAGCAAGAATGTGTATGTGTGCGCACGCATGATCGCCAGGCGTCTTCGTGAGGCGTACACGATGGAAAACGCAGTGGTATTCTGGAATTTAAAGCAAAACAGCCCCCAAACAATCTCTCGCATCAGATGATTTTGGTTAAGATCAAAATGCCTGCTTTCAGCAGAAAGTGGATTTATGGGCTGGCTAACGTCTGCTACACGTCTGGCGAGCAGGCAGTGGAAACTTGAAATGAGACTTCTTGTTTAGAAGGAAGTTGCCTTGGACAGAGGCCTCCCTCCCAGTCCCTCAGCACTACAGTACTTAACACCAGCACCTCATTTGACTTTTTGGACTATGCCATGTCTTAGTTGTGCTACGAGAGATCTGCAGTCTTCACTGCAGCATGCGGGATCTTTTAGTTTGGCATATAAACTCTTAGTTGCGACATGCAGGATCTGGTCTTATGATCAGGGATAGAACCTGGGCCCCCTGCAGTGAGAACGTGTCGTCCTAACCACTGGACCAGCAGGGAAGTCCCTCCCAGGACTCTTGGTTTTAAAAGATGCTGGCTCAGTCCTCAGACAGGAGGATTTTTCAAGTCTTAAACTTATTCAGATGTAGTCACAGCCGGATTTCCATAAAGATGTGCTGAGAAAAAGCTTTTATAGGCCCTTCATTCTCTGCCACACCCCAGAGAGCGGACCAGGCTATTCCTTTCCACCAAGGTCGAGGCAGGCCGTTGAGTAGCTGTCCTCTCTCCCGGGACGTGCTGTGCATACAACAGACGGACAGAGCTGAGGGCCGAGGTGCCACGTATCTGCTCTGACCGCAGGCCAGTCAGTTGCTTCAGCTCTCGGAGCCCGTTTCCTCCTCTCAAGCTGGGATGATGGGAACAACCTCAAGGGAGAAGACAGTTCCACCTCAGGTTCAGAGGGGTGTGCGTGGTACTCAGTTGCTTAGTCCAACTCTGCATTCCCATGGGCCGGAGCCAGCCACCTCGTCCAAGGGGTGGCGGGGGATGCTTAATCATTGGGACAGAAGTGAAGGGCATCCTGGCTGAAAAACAGGACAGAGGCATCTTCGCCTCGGGCTGTGTGAGCAAGTGGGAACTGGTTCTGCAGAGGGAATGAGAACTAGCTGATCCTCGGGGTTAAAGTGTACCAGCAAGAATGTGTATGTGTGCGAAATGATCGCCAGGCGTCTTCGTGAGGCGTACACGATGGAAAACGCAGTGGTATTCTGGAATTTAAAGCAAAACAGCCCCCAAACAATCTCTCGCATCAGATGATTTTGGTTAAGATCAAAATGCCTGCTTTCAGCAGAAAGTGGATTTATGGGCTGGCTAACGTCTGCTACACGTCTGGCGAGCAGGCAGTGGAAACTTGAAATGAGACTTCTTGTTTAGAAGGAAGTTGCCTTGGACAGAGGCCTCCCTCCCAGTCCCTCAGCACTACAGTACTTAACACCAGCACCTCATTTGACTTTTTGGACTATGCCATGTCTTAGTTGTGCTACGAGAGATCTGCAGTCTTCACTGCAGCATGCGGGATCTTTTAGTTTGGCATATAAACTCTTAGTTGCGACATGCAGGATCTGGTCTTATGATCAGGATAGAACCTGGGCCCCCTGCAGTGAGAACGTGTCGTCCTAACCACTGGACCAGCAGGGAAGTCCCTCCCAGGACTCTTGGTTTTAAAAGATGCTGGCTCAGTCCTCAGACAGGAGGATTTTTCAAGTCTTAAACTTATTCAGATGTAGTCACAGCCGGATTTCCATAAAGATGTGCTGAGAAAAAGCTTTTATAGGCCCTTCATTCTCTGCCACACCCCAGAGAGCGGACCAGGCTATTCCTTTCCACCAAGGTCGAGGCAGGCCGTTGAGTAGCTGTCCTCTCTCCCCGGCACGTGCTGTGCATACAACAGACGGACAGAGCTGAGGGCCGAGGTGCCACGTATCTGCTCTGACCGCAGGCCAGTCAGTTGCTTCAGCTCTCGGAGCCCGTTTCCTCCTCTCAAGCTGGGATGATGGGAACAACCTCGAAGGGGAGAAGACAGTTCCACCTCAGGTTCAGAGGGAGTGTGCGTGTGTACTCAGTTGCTTAGTCCAACTCTGCATTCCCATGGGCCGGAGCCAGCCAGGCTCCTCTGTCCAAGGGGCTGAGCAGGTAAGAATACTGGAGACAGTTGCCATTTTCTGCTCCAGGGGATCTTCCCCAGCCAGGAGCTATCTGGTAGGACTCTGGTCTCTAGTCTTCCCTGGAAATCTCTCACTGTGTGCCTCCAGGGAATGTTTCCCTGTTAGCAAGCAGAAAACAATTGCCTGGAAGAGATGACAGGCCTAGACGGTGGCGGCCACAGGCTATAACTATTGAGCCACCTGCCCCTTCATTCAGAAGACCCTCAAGTGCTTTAACGTCACTGGAATGGGAGGCCACAGGTCTGCAGGCAGGCCAAGCCTGTGCTCCCCTGTCTATGGAATTTGCCAGGAAAGAACACCAGAGTGGGTAGTCATTCCATTCAAGCCTTGTTTTTAATGTTGAATTATCTAGGTGGTGGGGTAGGTGCACCATCTTCTCAGTGTCTGTGTTAAGTCACTCAGTTGTGTCCGACTCTTTGCAACCCCATGGACTGTAGGGACTGTAGCCCACCAGGCTCCTCTGTCCATGGAATTCTCCAGGTAAGAGTACCAGAATGGGCTGCTAGACCCTCCTCCAGGGGATCTTCCTGACCCAGGGATTGAACCTGCGTCCGCTGCATTGCAGGTGGACTCTTTGCCATCTGAGCCACCAGGAAGTGTATTTGGGGCACTAAATGGCCACAAGAAGGGCTTCCCAGGGGGCACAATGGTAAAGAATCTGCTGGTAATGCAGGAGATGTTCGGTCCCTGGCTAGGGAAGATCCCCTGGATGAGGGCATGGCAACCCGCTCCACTCCAGTCTTCTTGCCTGGACAATCCCATGGACAGAGGAGCCTGGTGGGCATAGTCTATGGGGTCATAAGAAACAACACATGGGCACCACTGAGCGACTAAGTGTGTGTGTGCATGCGCGTGTACACACACACACACACACAGCCACCGGAAGCAGAAGTCTGCCTCCCTGAGGTCCTGGCTTGGGGGAAGCGGGGCCGGGGCAGTTGGATTTTGGTTTTGTTGCTGTGGACACTACCTCAAGGTGCCGCTTTGTGTAAAAGAGCAACATAGAGAGCCGCAGGGGGCCTTTGTGACCCTGGGGGATTGTTGGGGGAAGGGGGGTGTTGACTTGTTACAAATACAGGTTCCTGGGTGGGGAGGCAGCTGATGGGTGACTCTCTCAGGCCTCACTTTCCTTCCGTGGGGATGAAGGCAGTCTGGCAACCTTCCTACAAGAATACAAGGTCACCGGGAGCAGTGACAGGACACGTCGTGTAAAGCACGTGCTTTCTCATCATAGCAAGGCTCGGCCGTCAGCTTCTGCGGCTCTCAGGTGGCTGGTGTTGCCCAAGCCACCTCTCCTGAGAAGTCAGCAGAGGTTGAGGTTGCCCTGAGCTTTCTCATTCAGCCACCTCTTACCACTTTGGCTCTTCTGGCCACATCCCTGGGCATCACTCAGAACTGAAATGTTGCCATAGGCTTCATCCCTTTCAGGAGGTGAAATAGAGGCACTGTCTTTCCATTTAACTCTAAAATGTCCTGTTTCAGAGATTTCCCTGGTTTGAGAAGGGTAAGGGAGGGAGGTACCAGTTGGGGCCGCATCAGGATGCCTGCTTGGCAGAGGCTCCTCTTGTGGAATCTGTCCCCGAGGAAAATTTGAGGAAGAGTCCACTCCCATACGGGTCTTCCTTGGTGGCTCAGATGGGAAAGAACCCGCCTGCCAATGCAGGAGACCCAGGTTCAGTCCCTGAGTCAGGAAGATCGCCTGGAGAATGGAATGACTACCCACTCTGGTGTTCTTTCCTGGCAAATTCCATAGACAGGGGAGCCTGGCGGGCTGCCACGCATGGGCCGCTGACTGAACAACAAACAACAAGCCCTTCCGTACGCAATGGCAGCCTGTCCCCGGGAGATCGCAGGCCGTGGGCATCAGGGACATTTCTGCCAAGTGCACCCTGCTGCCAAGGCTGCCCAGATCGTTTGGGCAGCTCAGGGAGGAGGGTTCACTGGATGAGTCTGTGGGTGGAGAAGCCAAATGCAGGTTCTGACCTGAGCGTTCACTATGACTTCCCCGCTGAGTGGTTCGGGAGAGTGTTGTGCAGCCAGAATCTATCTTTCTTACCTCTTCCTTCCCATCTGCCTGTCCTGCATCCTCCCCTTGCCTGTCACCCTGTACCAGCGAGGTGGTCCCCAGGCTCTGTCTCCCTAGCTTTCCAGCGCCACCAATGTAGCCCTGAGCCCCGGGGAGCCTCAGACCCCCTCTCCGTGGCTTCATGCCCTTTTGGCGCTGGCATTTCAAAACCTGATCTCTGGGCTCAGAACTCCCAGAGAGAGTTTTTCCACATCCTCCAGTAGTTAAGTGTGTCAATGAGAGCCTTAGAGCAGTGGTTCTCGAACCTGAGTGGATATCAGAATCATCCAGGGGTGCTCGTTGACACATAGATCGCTGGCACTTCCCTGGTGATCCAGCAGTTAAGACCCTGTGCTTCCACTGCAGGGGGCTCAGGTTCGATCCCTGGTCAGGGAACTAAGATCCCACATGCCACGTGGTGTGGCCAAATTAAAAAAAAAAAATCAGATTGCTGGGCTTCACCTTACTTGGGTTCCTAATTGAATAAATCCGGGGGTGGGACCAGCCAGTTTGTATGTCCAGCCAGTTCCCAGGTGACGCTATTGCTGCTACACCCACTACACCTGGTCTGGGGACCACACGCTGAGAACCGCTGGCCTGGAAAGAAGTCTCCCAGTGGCCTTCGAGGATACAGGCTTCTGTCGATCTGCTGCTCAGCCGACCCAAGGGGATGACACGACCCGTAGGATGATCATACACTCAGGGAGGTGGGGAGCGGTCATTCTCCAGAACTGTGGTCTCTGGGGCTTTTTCACTCATCTCTAGTAAATAAAACTCAAGTTGGTAGTACACTCTGGTTGGCCTCTTTCCATTCTGCCATAAGACAAGAGGAGTTATGGCGGTTTTTTCTGATGGGATGGAGTCTGGTTTCTGCTGTTATGCTGTCTGGAAGGCCTAGGGAAGGCAGACCTCTGCTGCTGCCTGAGGGGTTCGTCCTTCCAGAGACAACGGCTCAGGGGAGGGCAGCGCCAGGAGAGGCAGAGAGAGGCCGTGGAGACCCGGCTGCTGTTTGTTCTGCCAACGGTGCCCGGCCCAGACTCCCAGACTCCTGACCGTGAATCAGCCCATTGAGGCTTGGCAGGCCGCCCTGAGCCCGGGTTGCCATGGAGATGGGCGAGGCCGGAGCCCACAGGTCTAGGTGGCCCGACTGGTTCTTAAAGCCCGCGTGAGCACAGACGGCCTTTTCTGCACTCTCCAGCCTGCCATCAAGCCTGGGCGGCGGGGCCGCTGGCATCCTCCTTCAGCCTCTTGTGGCTCCCTCGGCCTCTGGCAGCTCAGCCGAAGTCCCCCATGCCCAGTAAGTTCACAGAAGGATTCCAGGGCTGCTGCAGATCTTATCAGAGCCCCTCTCTCTCTGTGATCTGCCCCTCTAATAACTGCCTTCTGCAAAGGAACTTCGTTCATGGAAGCAGCCTGGGTCCAGGAAGGACAGAGGCCTCCCCTCTCAGCCGACTGGTTCCCTAACCCTCCCTGCCCCGCTTCTCTCCACCCGGTTCTGGCGGCGCTCTGGGAGGCCTGTGCCCCACCCACTGCGCTCACACAGACTCGCAGGAGACAGACCCCCTTTGTCCTTGGTCGCTCTGCACCCACCCAGCCGCCTTGTCGGATCAGCGGAGGACACACGGCTGAGGTCATGAATCACCCCGCTGTTGTCCGTGTCGTTTTCAAGGTTGGTTTTTTTTTTAAAGAAAAAAACTTGTATTTTGTATGGGGGTATAGCCAATAAACAGTATTGGAATGATTCCCGGTAAAGAGCAGAGGGGCTCAGCGACACATGTGCGTGTCTCCATTCTCCCCCAGACCCTCTCCTCTTCAGGCTGACGCCTGACACTGAGCAGAGCCCCTTGGGCTGTACGGTAGGTCCCTACTGGTGATCCACCTTAAACACCGCGTGGCCCTTCCCCCGGCCAGCCCGTTCCCCACTCCAGCAACCGTAAGTTCATTCTCTAAGTCTGTGAGGCAGTTTCTGTTCTGTAAGTTCCTTTGTATTATTCTTTCTAGATTCCACATTTAGGGGATGTCATACAATCTTTCTCCTCCTCAGTCTGACTGCGCTCAGCGAGACAATCTTATCTAGGTCCTTCCAGGTTGATGGCCTTATTTCACTACTTTTAACGGGGTCCTTCCAGAGACCCTGGGGCCCCGGGGGGGGGGCCCTGTTTGTTCTGCCAACGGTGCCCGGCCCAGACTCCCAGACTCCTGACCGTGAATCAGCCCATTGAGGCTTGGCAGGCCGCCCTGAGCCCGGGTTGCCATGGAGATGGGCGAGGCCGGAGCCCACAGGTCTAGGTGGCCCGACTGGTTCTTAAAGCCCGCGTGAGCACAGACGGCCTTTTCTGCACTCTCCAGCCTGCCATCAAGCCTGGGCGGCGGGGCCGCTGGCATCCTCCTTCAGCCTCTTGTGGCTCCCTCGGCCTCTGGCAGCTCAGCCGAAGTCCCCCATGCCCAGTAAGTTCACAGAAGGATTCCAGGGCTGCTGCAGATCTTATCAGAGCCCCTCTCTCTCTGTGATCTGCCCCTCTAATAACTGCCTTCTGCAAAGGAACTTCGTTCATGGAAGCAGCCTGGGTCCAGGAAGGACAGAGGCCTCCCCTCTCAGCCGACTGGTTCCCTAACCCTCCCTGCCCCGCTTCTCTCCACCCGGTTCTGGCGGCGCTCTGGGAGGCCTGTGCCCCACCCACTGCGCTCACACAGACTCGCAGGAGACAGACCCCCTTTGTCCTTGGTCGCTCTGCACCCACCCAGCCGCCTTGTCGGATCAGCGGAGGACACACGGCTGAGGTCATGAATCACCCCGCTGTTGTCCGTGTCGTTTTCAAGGTTGGTTTTTTTTTTAAAGAAAAAAACTTGTATTTTGTATGGGGGTATAGCCAATAAACAGTATTGGAATGATTCCCGGTAAAGAGCAGAGGGGCTCAGCGACACATGTGCGTGTCTCCATTCTCCCCCAGCCCCTCTCCTCTTCAGGCTGACGCCTGACACTGAGCAGAGCCCCTTGGGCTGTACGGTAGGTCCCTACTGGTGATCCACCTTAAACACCGCGTGGCCCTTCCCCCGGCCAGCCCGTTCCCCACTCCAGCAACCGTAAGTTCATTCTCTAAGTCTGTGAGGCAGTTTCTGTTCTGTAAGTTCCTTTGTATTATTCTTTCTAGATTCCACATTTAGGGGATGTCATACAATCTTTCTCCTCCTCAGTCTGACTGCGCTCAGCGAGACAATCTTATCTAGGTCCTTCCAGGTTGATGGCCTTATTTCACTACTTTTAACGGCTGGGTGATAGTCCATTATCTATATCTTCACCTTCAACCTGGGTCAAAGGCAGAGAGGTATCAATCTCCGTTTTTACCCACGGAGCTCTGAGGTTCAGAGACGCAAAGGCGGGTGCTGATAAGTGTCCCACAGCTCCCAGGAGGCAGCGCCAGCACCCGCCCCCCAGCCCACGCCTTGCTCCACGCACGGGTGTGCGTTCCCCTGGCAGCGCCCAAAGCCCGGGGACGGCGCCGTGGCAGGGGTGTGTTGAGAGCTCCGCCAGATGACGCTAGCATCAGTGCTGGCTACCACCAGCCTGCGTGTGACAGGGCCCCCGCTTCTTGCCTCCTCTCTGTCCCGCCACTGTCCCTGATTGAACAGTCTGCCCCATCTCTGACCACAGGCGCACCAGAGTCACCAGGGCGTCACAGAAGAACAGCAGGAGGAAGGAAGGAGAACCTCACCTTCTCCCCCACCTGCTCCTGCCCCCCACCCCCTGCCACCTCCAGCTGCTCCCAGGGTAGCAGGCAGGACCTCTGCCATCTGAGGTTGACCCCAGAGAAGCAGCTCTTGGAGAATGATCTGCCCTGCATCCCCCAAGCAAGGAGAGCTGGATGGGGAAAGCATTGTGAGTGTTTGTGTGACCAGGGGCTTCCCTGGTGGCCCAGGGGAGGGGTCCTAAGACCTTGGGCTCCCAAGGCCAAGGGCACCAGCCTCTATCGCTGGTCAGGGAACCAGAGTGCACGTGCCACGTGCTGCAACAAAAATTGAGAATCCCTCGTGCCGCACCTGAGACCCTGTGCAGCCAAAGACATTTTTTTTAAAATATGTGACTGGTCAGCTCATATCACAGAGGACAGAGGGGACCACGTGGGAGGAGGGCCAAGCTGAGAACACCCCGTGTGTCTCCCACGAGGGTAATTTTCTCTGAGGAGCGTTATCTCCCAGGGAGACATAGCTCCTTCCACCTGAGGGATGGGGGCCTTGCACACGCACACTGACACACGCATGCACGCACTCACAGTCAGCCAGCTGCTCTTTTCCCCCTTGTCACATCGCATCTCTCTGCCGACTTCAGGTCTTCCCGTTGGGAGGTGGGGCCCCTGATCACACCCCCTTCCTCGGGCTCTGGCTGGAAGCAGCCTTGCAGACTTGGCAGAGGGTCCAGGGCAGCGAGGAGTCCCTGAGCATCGCTGCACTTGGGTTTGTTTTCAGTCTCCCCATTGGAACTGGAGACTTTCCCTTTCACTGCAGGTGTGTGTTTTAGTGTAGGGCTTCTAGGGATGACTTGCTAAGATCCCCATCGTCCCATGGGTGCCTTGGCCATGCAGTGGTGCTTCCAGCATGGAGGGAGGAGAGGACAGTGTTCATCGAGGGCCTGGGCAGGGGGCAGGGCAGGGCTTTCACGTCTTCCAGAGGGGGCACACACCCCAGGAGACTCGGGCCCGTGTGTGCTGGTCAAGGACTGAAGAGTCTAGCTGGACCTCCCCGGGTGGTGAGGGCAGCAGGAATACGGACTTTCTATAAACTATCATTTTCCAAAAGACCTGATGTGGCTCTGCCCCTAAATCTCACTGTATGCCCTTGTGGCTCTTCCTTGGTGTTTATTTTGGGCATGTGGTTCTTCATAGTTTCTCGTTGTTGTGAGATGTTGGAACATGAGTCCAGATGACAAGCCAGTGGGGAAGGAGGCTTGTCTGAGGGAAGAGAACCCAGGAGAGGAAATTCTGGTGGGCTTCAGAGATTCTCTTTCTGAATATTTATTTATTCTCTCTTTTTTTACTTCATTTATTTATTTAACTGAGCCAGGCCTGAGTTGCGGCACGCAGAATCTGTGATCTTAGTTGCGGCGTGTGGGCTCTAGTTCCCTGACCAGGGATCGAACCCGGGCTGCCTGCAATGGGAGCATGGAGTCTTAGCCACTGAACCACCAGGGAAATCCCAGAGATTCTCTTTCATTGAAGTCATCCTTCACTCATTGTTCAGTCGCTAAGCTGTGTCTAACCCTGCCACCCCATGGACTGCAGCACGCCAGACTTCCCTGTCCTTCACCATCTCCCAGAGTTTGTTCAAACTCATGTCCATTGACTCAGGGATGCCATCCAGCCATCTCATCTTCTGTTGTCCCCTTCTCCTTCTGCCTTCTATTTTCCCAGCATCAAGGTCTTTTCTAGTGAGTCAACTTTTCTCATCGGGAAGCCAAGATATGGGAGCTTCAGCTTCAGCATCAGTCCTTCCAATGAATATTCAGGGTTGATTTCTTTTAGGATTGACTGGTTTGATTTTCAGGATCAAGGTTTTTTTCCAGTGAGTACTCGTTGGAACTGGAGACTTTCCCTTTCACTGCAGGCGTGTGTTTTAGTGTAGGGCTTCTAGGGATGACTTGCTAAGATCCCCATCGTCCCATGGGTGCCTTGGCCATGCAGTGGTGCTTCCAGCATGGAGGGAGGAGAGGACAGTGTTCATCGAGGGCCTGGGCAGGGGGCAGGGCAGGGCTTTCACGTCTTCCAGAGGGGGCACACACCCCAGGAGACTCGGGCCCGTGTGTGCTGGTCAAGGACTGAAGAGTCTAGCTGGACCTCCCCGGGTGGTGAGGGCAGCAGGAATACGGACTTTCTATAAACTATCATTTTCCAAAAGACCTGATGTGGCTCTGCCCCTAAATCTCACTGTATGCCCTTGTGGCTCTTCCTTGGTGTTTATTTTGGGCATGTGGTTCTTCATAGTTTCTCGTTGTTGTGAGATGTTGGAACATGAGTCCAGATGACAAGCCAGTGGGGAAGGAGGCTTGTCTGAGGGAAGAGAACCCAGGAGAGGAAATTCTGGTGGGCTTCAGAGATTCTCTTTCTGAATATTTATTTATTCTCTCTTTTTTTACTTCATTTATTTATTTAACTGAGCCAGGCCTGAGTTGCGGCACGCAGAATCTGTGATCTTAGTTGCGGCGTGTGGGCTCTAGTTCCCTGACCAGGGATCGAACCCGGGCTGCCTGCAATGGGAGCATGGAGTCTTAGCCACTGAACCACCAGGGAAATCCCAGAGATTCTCTTTCATTGAAGTCATCCTTCACTCATTGTTCAGTCGCTAAGCTGTGTCTAACCCTGCCACCCCATGGACTGCAGCACGCCAGACTTCCCTGTCCTTCACCATCTCCCAGAGTTTGTTCAAACTCATGTCCATTGACTCAGGGATGCCATCCAGCCATCTCATCTTCTGTTGTCCCCTTCTCCTTCTGCCTTCTATTTTTCCCAGCATCAAGGTCTTTTCCAGTGAGTCATCTCTTCACATCAGGTATTGGAGCTTCAGCTTCAGCATCAGTCCTTCCAGTGAATATTCGGGGCTGATTTCTTTTAGGATTGACTGGTTTGATCTTCTTGCAATCCAAGGGACTCTTAAGAGTTTTCTCCAACACCACAATTGAAAGCATCCATTCTTCGGTGTTCAGCCCTCACTCGTTGAATAATGGTTTACTAAGGACTATTTGGGCCCAAGTGTGGATGGGGCCAGGGAGCTCCTCAAGTGACTTAAGAAGTTGCCCTGCCCTCCAGGAGAGTGTGGACAGGAAGGGAGCAAACAAGGATGCTGGGGAGACCAGTGCAGAACGGGGGTCACATCTCCCCAGGAGGACGCCTTGGTGGGGAAGCAGCTGGCCTGAGTAGCCAGGGCAGCTCTCCAGAAGGAGGGGCTCAGTCAAGTTGAGGCGGGAACTCACAAGGCTTATTAGAGAAACTTTGAGCAACTCCATCTAAGACACAGAAGAGGAGGCAGCAGAGTTCCACAGTGTCACTGCTCAGGGATCAAGAAGTGGGAGGGGAATAGAAGCCTTCACACTTGATGTTGATCAGAGAAACAGTCATTATCTTGTGTGAAGGGCAGGGGGCAGAGGAGGGCAGGGTGAGTGAGTTTCTTTAGCTCAGTGAGGTTCTTTAGTTCTTCACTGAGTGAGGACTCGGAGGTTCTTTAGCTACAAGCGCGGGGGTTTAAGCGCAGAGCAGCTGGGAGGAGCAATGCGGTTGGAGGAAGAGAGGGTTTGTTTTCTGATGGTATTTTAAGGATACACAAACCTTCCTCTGTGTATTGGCAGAAAGCGGCTGAGACAGGCAACAGAGGCAGGAAAGAGGGTGGATTAATGGAGCAGGTTCTTCAAGGAGGGAGGAAGTCTTGAAAAAGAGGCCCCGCCACACACACGCGCGCACACACGCATGGTTTTACAACAGCGTTCATCTACAGAAAAGTTGCAAAGATACTACAGAGCGTCCACGTGTACCCTCACCAGCCCCGTCTGCTGTCTTGGTCGCAGCTCGTGTTCCCAGGGTACAGGAGTCACAGAGCAGAAGCCGCCTCCAGTCCTGACTCTTCATTAAACGAGGCTTCCTCCGATCGCACCTGTTTTTCCAGTCCTGCCCCTTTCTGTTCCAGGATCCCACCCACGAGACCACGTGACGGGGGTATTGTCTCCTCCGCCTCCTCTGGTCTGTGACAGTGTCCGTCTGTCCTCATCTTTTGTGACCCTGACAGTTTTGAGACGTTCTGCTCAAGCATTCTGTAGAGTGTCCTCAGGGTTGCTGTGTCTGGTGTTTCTCCTCTCCTGGCCCGTCCTCTGAGAAGAAAATGAGCGTGCTTGAAGAAATAAATCTCCAATAAAACCATGGGGAAGACTGTCCTCTCTCCCTGGCTATCCAATGGGTAGGACTGTTTCTGGCCCAAAGGTGGAATGCGTCCCGTGAGCTTTTGTTGGAAAGAGGTACCTGGGCCGATTGGTCAGGGCCAGGGACGGGGCGTAGAGGGGAGGCTGTCCTTTCTACTTCCGTGTCCAGCAGACAGGTTGGTGATGGCTGGCAGGTTGCTGCTCTCTTTCCAGGACCCTGTGAGCAGGGCATCTGAGCATCTGCAGTCCATGTGCTCAAGCCCTGCCATGACAAGGGAGAGGCAGGCCACAGCCGCGGCATCTGTGGCCGACATTCCTGCCACGTGCTGTGCGTTAACCCAGGAGGAGACTGCCAGCTTCTTGACCCCTCCAGACCTCTATGGCCTTGTTTTAGGGAGTCTCAATTACTTTCCAGCACCCTTTCTTAAACTGAGGTATTATTGACTTACAGTGTTGTCTGGTGTAAAAGCAGTGATTTGGTTATACACATATATTCATATTCTTTTCCATTATGGTTTATTATAGGATATTGAATATAGTTCCTTGTGCCATTCAGTAAGATCATGGTGTTCATCTACTCTATATATAGTAGCATGTATATGTTAATCCCAGACTCCTAATTTGTAACATTTTGTTAGATTTCACGTATAAGTGATATCATGTGGTATTTGTCTTTCTCTTTCTTTCTTACTTCACCTGGCTTACTAATCTCTAGATCCATCCATGTTGCTGCAAATGGCATTGTTTCATTCTTTTTGTGGCTGAATAATATTCCATTGTACCTATGTACCACGTCGTCTTGATCCATTCATCTGTTGCTGGCCGCCTCGGTTGTCTGGGCCATTGTAAATAGTCCTGCCAGGAGCCTCAGGTGACACCCTTTTTTAAACAGTAAAGCTTTTTGGTTCTTGCTGGTCATTCCCGTTTGGTTTCTCCTAGGACTCAGCTGGGGCAAGAGCCAAGTGGGGGGCTAGGGAGCCCCTCAGTGCATACCAGAATGTGGGCCCTCTTAGGCAGTGCTCTGGGCCCCCTGGATAGCACTGTCTGTGTAGCCGGGGGACCACTGTCAAGGGGGGTCACAGCCCTATGTGCTCCAGCCAGTTTAAGCAGTATCTCCAGTAGCACTGCAGAAAACGAGGCCACTGTTGGCAGCGTCCCTCAGAATAGTGAACTCGGCAGTTCAATCGAAACAGGCAGCAGGATAAAACAAAACAAGGTGGGCAGCAGGGCCCACGTCTCTGAGCGGGTGAACATATATACAGTGGAATATTACTCAGCCAAGGAAAGAATGAGCGGGAACTGAGCCTCCCAGTCCCACCCCTGACCTCCTTCCTTCTGAAAGGTTGGTGAAGCTTCCGCCTCACTCAGGGTGAGCTTTTAGACCTCAGAAACTGGAATTGGTTACTGTGTTTTCTACTTCTACAGAACCAGCCACTTTTCCTTCCTCCTGATGTTGGGTTTGGGGTGGGGTCCAGCTGCGGCAGCTGTTGATCCTGGCCCTCTCCTATATCTGGCCTTGTCCTTGGCTGGGGCGGGATTTCCGGGTCCAGTTCTCCGCACAGCGTTCTCGCCACCTCTGCGTGTGGACCAGGTCAACGACTGGCTCAAGGTCCTTGGAATTACAAACGGGGAACTTCGTTTGTGTGCCGTTACCCATGCATGGACTCATTCCCCAGGGGACCCAGCTCCTGCCCTGAGAAGCTTATGGACAGAGGGTCGCCATCGCTGTCTTTTGTAGCTTAGTTCTTTTGGATAGGATTGTTTTTCTTTTTTTTGTAGACTTAAGAACTTTCCTGGCTGCATAAGCAGTGGCTGAGTAACTTCACCCACAGAGAATGACTGGAGGATAATTCTTGAATAAGCACAGGCAGCCTAGAGCAGAAAGGACGGGAAAGGACATGCCCAGGTCCTCGCAGCAGCAGCCCTGCCAGGACGAGGGCGAGAGGGGAGTCTGAGGCCAGAGTTTGTGCCCAGTGCTAACCGCGGTCTAGGACTACCTGCAGGCATGCTCGAATCTCCAGCCTTCAAGCTTTTCAGGTCAACGCTTTTATGTCCCAAAAGAAGCCCGTGGTCTTCCGCTTTCCAGGATCTGATTGGGCCTCCTGGTGTTGGGAGTGGAGATGGGGAAAGTCATACCTTCTTTCTTGTAACTCCAGGACCTCGAGGGAGCTAGGCTAGGATCTTGGGCCTTAGTCCCCAGTGCCTGGACATTTTCCAGTGGGGCCCCTGTTCTGGGCAGTCCTGAGAGTCGGGAGAACCCAGACTGAATCAGAGGACCTGAGCCCACCACTCCTGTTGGCCAGATGGGAGAACCGAAGCATAAGAACTGTAAGGAATTCCAGACCCTCACTGTGGACACTGCTGTGGGAGTAGACAGGGTTTTGATTCTACTGAAGTCGCGGGTCACCCCTCCCTCTGGGGTCATCTCCGTGCTCCACCCAACATGTCCAAACACTGCAGAGTCCCCAACATGTCCAAACACTGCAGAGTCGTGGGGAAATGAGAAAGGTGAGAGAGAGAGAGAAGACGCCTGTTGGCACCGCAGGCTTTCCTAGCCCCTGGGGCAGAGAAGCCAGCTAGTTCCCCAAGGAACAAGACTCTGACACAGGGCGCCTCTGTTGAGGAGAGTGGGCCGGTGAAACCTGGGGCTGGGCGTTGGCCTTGAGCCTGCATGCCCTTATCCAGCCGGCCACCACCCACAGCCTGTGAGTCACCCAGGCAAGCCCTGGTACAGGCCCGTGTTGGGAGGAGGGCTCAGCTGGCCGGGGGGAGCTGGACAGCGAGCCTCCTCCCTGGCACCAAGTTCAGCAGGGCCTGACAAGCCGAGATTAATGCCTCAGTCTTTCCTTGTTGGGAGAATCTGCCCTTTCAGGCCCAGAGTCTCAACTTGCCCACCTCTGAAATGGGTATGGGCATGCTCAGTCGTGTCTGACTCTGTGGCCCCATGGACTGTAGCCCGTGAGGCTCCTCTGTCCGTGGAATTCTCCAGGCACAAAGACTGGAGTGAGTTGCCATTTCCTACTGCAGGGGACTTTCCACTGGACTGTAGGATCCAACGATCCCTTAAAGGCTTCTTGTCTGATGTTTATGAGGATCACTCATAAGGAAGTGGCCACCTAACTCTGCAGTCGGGTGGGTCAGCTTGGAAGGCTTCCCCGTGTGAACAGGGAGGGACGAGAGGTGGGCAGGCCACCCTGGGTGGCGTGACTCAGGAATCACAGCTGCCCACAGAACCGGGGGTGTGCCTGCCTTTGAGTAGGTTTCTTTTTCCTTTTTGTTTTTTTTTTAATTGTATGCTATATGTACAGAGGAGTGCAGAGCCAAACACAGATGGTGTAAAAAATAATTATGACATGACCGGGAGCACCACCACCCATGTCAAAGCTAGGACGTCGCCAGCGCTCTAGAACCACCCAAACCCACCCGACTGGTCCCTCATCAGAAACCGGCCCCTGCTGGCCGCCACACACTCAACTTGATGATCATCTCTTTCTTCTTCTGTCATGATTTACAGGCAGCCCCAAACAGTCGTTTTTAACTTTAGGGAGTCGTATTGTGTGTGTTAGGTGCTTTTTACTTCTGCGGTTATTTTTTAATATTTACTTTGGGCTGCATCAAGTCTTAGGTGCGAGATGCAGGATCTTTGAGAGATGCAGGGTCCAGAGCTCATAGGCTCTGTAATGGGTGGGCTCTGTAGTTGCAGCACATGGGATCTTAATTCCCCGGCCAGGCGTTAAGCCTGCGGCCCCTGCCTTGGAACTACTGGGCCGCCAGGGAAGTCCCTGCTGCTTCTGCTTAACCTGTGAGATGCACTCGTAGTATCGTGGCTGGTTCGTGTGCGCTGCTGTGTAATATTCTGTTGTCCATGAGCTAGCCCTCCCTGTACCACTGGTAGACAATTGTTTACTCTACAGTTCAAGCAGGGCCTGACAAGCCGAGATTAATGCCTCAGTCTTTCCTTGTTGGGAGAATCTGCCCTTTCAGGCCCAGAGTCTCAACTTGCCCACCTCTGAAATGGGTATGGGCATGCTCAGTCGTGTCTGACTCTGTGGCCCCATGGACTGTAGCCCGTGAGGCTCCTCTGTCCGTGGAATTCTCCAGGCACAAAGACTGGAGTGAGTTGCCATTTCCTACTGCAGGGGACTTTCCACTGGACTGTAGGATCCAACGATCCCTTAAAGGCTTCTTGTCTGATGTTTATGAGGATCACTCATAAGGAAGTGGCCACCTAACTCTGCAGTCGGGTGGGTCAGCTTGGAAGGCTTCCCCGTGTGAACAGGGAGGGACGAGAGGTGGGCAGGCCACCCTGGGTGGCGTGACTCAGGAATCACAGCTGCCCACAGAACCGGGGGTGTGCCTGCCTTTGAGTAGGTTTCTTTTTCCTTTTTGTTTTTTTTTTAATTGTATGCTATATGTACAGAGGAGTGCAGAGCCAAACACAGATGGTGTAAAAAATAATTATGACATGACCGGGAGCACCACCACCCATGTCAAAGCTAGGACGTCGCCAGCGCTCTAGAACCACCCAAACCCACCCGACTGGTCCCTCATCAGAAACCGGCCCCTGCTGGCCGCCACACACTCAACTTGATGATCATCTCTTTCTTCTTCTGTCATGATTTACAGGCAGCCCCAAACAGTCGTTTTTAACTTTAGGGAGTCGTATTGTGTGTGTTAGGTGCTTTTTACTTCTGCGGTTATTTTTTAATATTTACTTTGGGCTGCATCAAGTCTTAGGTGCGAGATGCAGGATCTTTGAGAGATGCAGGGTCCAGAGCTCATAGGCTCTGTAATGGGTGGGCTCTGTAGTTGCAGCACATGGGATCTTAATTCCCCGGCCAGGCGTTAAGCCTGCGGCCCCTGCCTTGGAACTACTGGGCCGCCAGGGAAGTCCCTGCTGCTTCTGCTTAACCTGTGAGATGCACTCGTAGTATCGTGGCTGGTTCGTGTGCGCTGCTGTGTAATATTCTGTTGTCCATGAGCTAGCCCTCCCTGTACCACTGGTAGACAATTGTTTACTCTCCACTGGCTGGTATTTTTAGCAAATGACATGATCCCCTGCCCCCACCCCCATCCGGTGGCTGCTGCTACCAGGTGCCTGGTGAGGGGCAGAGGCCGAGGGCGCTCCCTGGGGTACCTCAGTGTCCCTAGCAGCCGGGCTCATGCCAACATCCTGTGTGTCTTACAGCTTGCCGGGATCGCAGTCCTTGCCATCGGACTATGGCTTCGATTTGACTCACAGACTAAGAGCATCTTTGAACAAGAAAATAATAACTCCAGCTTCTACACAGGTGAGTGGGAGGCCTTGCTGCTGCTTCTGTCCAGCCGCAGAGAGTCCGTGTCGATCCAGGGAGTCAGGCTGGGGAGGACTTTTGCTGTGGCCCCGTTGCCAGGCGGGTCGGCTTCCAGCCCTGCTTTTGTGTAGCTGCGCCCATGTGTTTGCCTCTGACTGATGTGGTTTCTTTTTCTAAGCTGACCGAGGCTGGCTCTTGGACCATTCTCTGATGTGAAGTCAGCTCTGCCAAAGCTGCTGTCACTCCCAGAGGGCTTCAGAGCTTCTGTGCTCGTCCCTGAACTTCTCTCTGAATTTTATGTCTGGGAAGGCTTGTTCATTTACTTAACTTAGAAAACTTTGTCCTGGGGACCCACAGAGCCAGGAGAAGCAGAGGGAACATCTCCCCACGGTTCAGCCAGGGACTCAGAGACTCCAAGGTCCTGCCTCCTGGATAACAAGTCAGATTACTGTGGGAGACTAAAGAGGCGCCCGCTTTTCCGACCCCTGCACTGGGGCACAGGCCCTGCGGTCTCGCACGGTTGTTTTCTTTTTTTTTTAAAGATTTATTTATTTATTTTGATCAGGGGTCGGGTTGGGGAGGGAGGGGAGCCGGCGGGCCACTTCCATTTGTCCTTCATTTCTCCATTTTCATCTGTCTTTGTTCTTTGGCTCCTGTGGGCCTCCCATTGCGGTGGCGTCTGTCGTTGCAGAGCGCCGGCTCTGGGCGCATGCGCTCCAGAGCTCCGGCTCGGTGATTGGACACATTGGTCCAGCCGCTCCGTGGCACGTGGGATCTTCCCAGGCCAGGGATCGAACCGGCGCCCCTTGTACTGCAAGGCGGTGTCCTTACCCACTGGACCACCAGGGGAAGCCCGCACGGTTGTTTTCTAAAGTGCTTTTGCTTCAGGGCAAAGGCTTCCAGTCAGGTTCTTTGGGCACGTAGATCCTTTGGCTTCCGTTTCTGGCCTCCTTCTATCCCCTTCGCTGGCAGGTGGCCGTGGGAGCGCCTCTGACAGGACAGGGGAGCACCTGGGCCTGTCTGCAGCAGTTCCCCGGTTTCTGAGCCAGCTCGTAGACCCCACACCTCTCCCCTTGCCTGGCTGGGGGTTAGAAACAAACACTTGGTTTGCAAGAAACAAAAGCAGCTCCTATTTTAGGAGAATGCCGTCATGTCGTCAGGCTCAAAGGGTAAGTTTGGTTACTTCCTTTCCACCCACCAAAGGAGTTATTTAAAAAAAAAAAAAAAAAAAGATGGAGCAAACAGTGTGAAGAGCCCTATCACCCAGACCTTCAGGAAGAACACAGGGGCCAGGAGCCCAAGACCCAGCACAGCCCGCAGGCGCCTGGTGTCCCTGCTTTTCAGGGCTTTTGGGAGGTAGTGTCATTTGGGGTTTTTGAGGGCGTCTCTCCCTATTGTCAGAAGGACAATGAGAAAAAGGAAAGCACGTGGTTTTTTATAACTGCACACACAGTTTTTCAGAAGCAGATTTCCATAGCGTTCTGACTTGTTTTAGCAACAGCATTTTTCTGTGAGCTTTCTGGTGGCTGTGGCAGGCCTGGAATGCCAGCCATGAGCTGGGGCGGTGGGGCTGCGGGCAGGGGCGGAGGCCGAGGGCAGGCCTCGAGCACTCCGCGGCCCGGCACGACAGGGAGCAAGGCGGCCTCTCGGGGAGAGCAGGTCCGGGGCAGGTGTGTACGAGTGGTTGACCTCGTCCTAGAGAGCCCCCTTGCCTCCCCAGGCTCTGCAGGCACCATGCTCCACACCAGTCCCCGCCCCGACGATTGGTTTCTGTCTTGTTCTCTAGGACTCTGGCTCGTTCCTGTATCTTGAGGGGAGTAGAGTTGATGTCTTATTAGTCTCAGGTGTACAGCAAAGTCAATCAGCTACACGTATACCTGTGTCCATTCTTTTTAATGTATGTTTTACTGTATGTTTAACTTTTTAATTGTCTTTTCAAACTTGATTTTTTTTTTTGTGGCTGCACAGCTTGCAGGATAGTTCCCCAACCTGGAATTGAACCCAGGCCCTCAGCAGTGATAGTGCAGAACTACTAGACCACCGGGAAAGCCCCTCTCTGGGCCTTTTGACTTCACACCAATTATGGCCAGGGAGACAGGCCCCCAGCACCAGCAGCCCAGCACGTGCCAGGAGGGAGAGGCAGGCAGGTGGTCGGACAGTGCCCAGCATACAGCTGGAGGGGCCGGCTCCGGGACCTTCCGGGACTCAGGTCTCCTAGATCATCCCAGAGCCCTTCTGATGGCCCGTGGTCCTACCTGAAGTGGCCAGGAGCTGGTCTGAAGGCACATCCCAAAGAGACACAGCCACCGTACTCAGGGGCCAGTGGCCACCACCCCCGAACTCTGATAGGTGGACACGAACCTTCTGTGCTGGACCCGCTTCTGGAAAAGGGTTCAGCTGTAAAGACTCTATTCCGTTGGCAGAAGCCCAGGGCCTGGAGGGATGCAAGTGACATCACAGAGGACACAGTCAGAGACTGACCACCCAGGCCTGGCCGGGCCCACACTTCACAGCATGCTGTGGGCAAGTGAATAATTGTCATCCCCGGGCAGAAGGCCAAGGAGGCTCTGTTCTCTGCATCCCCTTCCCCCTCGGGCTGTGACATCAAGCCTTTGCCTTGACCCACAACCCCTCTTCCAGCCGAGAGTGCCAGCCTCACCCGGCGGCCCTTCCTGACATCATGGGGTGACTGTCCCTTGCACTGAGGCTCAGACCGTCTGCAAGGCAACCCACAGGCCAGCCCTGCCATGCAGCTGACCCTTCAGGAAACCTAGGGACCCAGGGGGGTCTTCTCTCCAGCAGGGCCACAGCTCTCAAAGTAGAGAAAGAATGCATAAACAGGCGAGAAGCAAGGGAAGGAACCTTGCAATGTTCAGAGCATCTCTAGCGGATCCAGAGCAGCTGACGGCCTTATATGGGCCTCTCCTGAGTCGGGCCCTAGAGATTCGGCCTGTCAGCAGGATCTGTAGTCCCCCCTGCAGACAGTGGGTGGGGAACGTCTTTTTCTTGGTCCCAGGCCAGCAGCCCTTCTTAACTCCTTGACAGCCAGAGTTCACTGTGGACTCATTAACAAGAACAGCCACCGGTGAACGGAGAGGGATGGAGGGAGAACCACTGGGGAGTGGACGTAGGGTTCCTCGGAACCCCTGCTTGACTTATTTGGAGACAAGAAAGTGTTCCCGGGCTTCCCTGGTGGCTCAGTTGGTAAAGAATCTGCCTGCAATGCAGGAGACCCCAGCTCGATCCCTGGGTGAGAAGGATCCCTTGGAGAGGGAAATGGCAACCCACTCCAGTATTCTTGCCTGGGAAATCCCGTGGACAGAGGAGCCTGGCGGGCCATAGTCCTTGGGGTTGCAAAGAACACACACGCAGTGTTCTCAGCAAGTGGAGGCCAGAGGCTCTGCCAGATTGTGTTCTGCACACGAACAGGTGTGCTGAGCACTGTTTTTTCAAGACGGGGTTGGGGTGACGACAGGAAGCTGATTGGCCCCTTCCTTCCCAGGGCCGAGAAGCCCGATAAAGCAGGTGGAAAAAGGCTCTTGTATAAAGGATGTCCTGGCAGATGCTCTTGCTCCATGAGCAGCTTTTTTTTTTTTTGGACCAGGCCTAGAATGTCAGCCTGAAACAAGCAGAGTAAACAGCCCTCAAGCAAATGAATACAGTAACCCTAGAGAAGGCTCCATGATTAACAATTTTTTCCATGAGTCAGACCAAAGGCTGACATCCATTCATTTTTTGTGTGTTCTTTTTGTTTTTGGCCACTTCTATTGATCTTTCATTTATTTATCTTTGTTCTTTGGCCTGTGCGGGCCTCCCATCGCAGTGACCTCTCTCACTGTCTGCAAGGCAACCCACAGGCCAGCCCTGCCATGCAGCTGACCCTTCAGGAAACCTAGGGACCCAGGGGGGTCTTCTCTCCAGCAGGGCCACAGCTCTCAAAGTAGAGAAAGAATGCATAAACAGGCGAGAAGCAAGGGAAGGAACCTTGCAATGTTCAGAGCATCTCTAGCGGATCCAGAGCAGCTGACGGCCTTATATGGGCCTCTCCTGAGTCGGGCCCTAGAGATTCGGCCTGTCAGCAGGATCTGTAGTCCCCCCTGCAGACAGTGGGTGGGGAACGTCTTTTTCTTGGTCCCAGGCCAGCAGCCCTTCTTAACTCCTTGACAGCCAGAGTTCACTGTGGACTCATTAACAAGAACAGCCACCGGTGAACGGAGAGGGATGGAGGGAGAACCACTGGGGAGTGGACGTAGGGTTCCTCGGAACCCCTGCTTGACTTATTTGGAGACAAGAAAGTGTTCCCGGGCTTCCCTGGTGGCTCAGTTGGTAAAGAATCTGCCTGCAATGCAGGAGACCCCAGCTCGATCCCTGGGTGAGAAGGATCCCTTGGAGAGGGAAATGGCAACCCACTCCAGTATTCTTGCCTGGGAAATCCCGTGGACAGAGGAGCCTGGCGGGCCATAGTCCTTGGGGTTGCAAAGAACACACACGCAGTGTTCTCAGCAAGTGGAGGCCAGAGGCTCTGCCAGATTGTGTTCTGCACACGAACAGGTGTGCTGAGCACTGTTTTTTCAAGACGGGGTTGGGGTGACGACAGGAAGCTGATTGGCCCCTTCCTTCCCAGGGCCGAGAAGCCCGATAAAGCAGGTGGAAAAAGGCTCTTGTATAAAGGATGTCCTGGCAGATGCTCTTGCTCCATGAGCAGCTTTTTTTTTTTTTGGACCAGGCCTAGAATGTCAGCCTGAAACAAGCAGAGTAAACAGCCCTCAAGCAAATGAATACAGTAACCCTAGAGAAGGCTCCATGATTAACAATTTTTTCCATGAGTCAGACCAAAGGCTGACATCCATTCATTTTTTGTGTGTTCTTTTTGTTTTTGGCCACTTCTATTGATCTTTCATTTATTTATCTTTGTTCTTTGGCCTGTGCGGGCCTCCCATCGCAGTGACCTCTCTCACTGCAGAGCGCCAGCTCTGGGCACATACGCTCCAGAGCTCCAGCTCAGTAGTTGGACACCTTGGTCCAGATGCTCTGTGGCACGTGGGATCTTCCCAGGCCAGGGATCGAACCGGCGCCCCTTGCACTGCAAGGCAGTGTCCTTACCCACTGGACCACCAGGGAAGCCCCATCCATTTGTTTTATAAAGGGAAAGGCTTTGTCGTTTATCACCAGCCAGCTCTGCTAACAAGCTCAGGGTGCAGACCAGGAGGAGCCTGTGCAGGGGAAGCCCTGGCTGGCCTTCAGAAGCAGCAGCCTCGCCTGCAGTGCACCAAGGGCTTCAGAGACCGCTGCTCACAGCTGGGCCGCCCTGTGGCTTGATGCATGTGCGCCCAGTCGTGTGACTTCATGGACAGTAGCCCACCAGGCCCCTCTGTCCATGGGATTTCCCAGGCGAGAATACTGGAGTAGGCTGCCATGTCCTCCTCCAGGGGATCTCCCTGACCCGGGGATCAAACCTGTCTTTTATCTCTCTTGCATCGCCAGGCAGGTTCTTTACCACGGAGCCGCTGGGGCTTGATGTGCACTGCCGAACCCCCATAGACAGCCGCCAGGGAATTGCTCATCTTCATCCTCAGCTGGAGAGGGTGAAGCCGAGACACCCCAGATCTGCCAGCTGTCTTAGCAAGATGTAAAACCAAGAGCCTTCATCCTAAAATCCTTGTCTGCTGGGCCTCAAGAATGAATATTTAATATTAACCGACAGGCCCATTAGGAGAATATTCTCTCTGTGTGGGAAATGCTTTTGCCTTTTAGGAGCTCTTTGTTGCTGCTGATCCAGCGCCCCTGCCTTCCGCCAGGGTCACCAGGGTTTCTGGACTGGGACCTGGACAGAGAGAAAATGTGTCTGTCTGACCATTCCTACTCAACGCTATTTATGTCTTGTAAATCCTTTCCATCTCTTAATTTTTGTTCAGTTGCTGAGTCACGTCCAACTTTTTGCAACCCCATGGACTGAAGTACGCCAGGCTCCTCTGTCCTCCACTATCCCAGAGTTTGCTCAAATTCATGTTCTCAGTGATGCCTCCAGCCATCTCACCCTCTGTCTCCCCCTTCTCCTCTTGCCCTCAATCTTTCCAGACATCAGGATGTTTTCCAATGAGTGGGCTTTTCACATCAAGTAGCCAGAGTATTGGGGCTTCAGCTTCAGCATCAATCCTTCCAAAAATATTCAGGGTTGATTTCCTTTAAGATGGACTGGTTTTATCTCTTACTACACCCAAGAGTGACCTCATCCTTTGTCATGCCCTGGTGGGGAGAGACAAGGAGGCGGGGAGATGGGGGCCCTGTTACTGGGACCCCAGTCGCAGGGGTCCCCTCTTTGGAGCCCAGATCTGAAAGCACTGCCTCTCCTCCTGCGGCGCCTGTATGTGGGCGGTGCCGTCCGGCCGTGGCCTCACGGAGTGGAGGACTGGAAGGGTGGACTTGACCCGAGGACAAGCTGCGTTTGTCCCCTTGCCCAGTCTGGCGGGGCGTGCACGGGAACAATACCGGTATTCATCGGGGTTTGCCAGGCAGCCCACGTGACCTGACATCACGACAGATGTGGGGGGACGAGCAGAGGACAAGTGCTCCCTTGTGTGCGGTCCACACTGCACCGCCGGTGAGCCTCAGCTCGGGGCCACGGCGTGGTTTGCTGCCTGCGCAGCTCGGGCTGAGCGGAGGGTGCAGATGGGGCAGTGAAGTCACTGTGACACCTGCCGGTGGGAGGGGCTCCTCATCGCGACATGCTGTTGTGTATTGTGGGGAGCCTCCCCACTTCAGCACAGCCTCCCTGGTCCCTGGGAGCAGGGACGTCTGTGAAATTCTTCATCACAGTGGTGATTGTTCACAACTGTCAGCCCTTCTTCCTGTTGTTGAGATCGACCGTTGCTGATTGCACATCTTTTATCGCTGTTGGTTAGTCGCTCAGTGGTGTCCGGCTCTTTTGTGACCCCATGGACTGTCGCCCGCCAGGCTCCTCTGTCCACGGGATTCTCCAGGCAAGAATCCTGGCGGGGGTTGCCATTTCCTTCTCCAGGGAATCTTCCTGACCCAAGGATCAGACACAGGTCTTCTGCACTGCAGGCAGAGTCCTTACCACGGAGCCACCTGGGAAGCCCCAGTTGTACCTCATGTATATGTTAATAGAAAGATACAAATTTTAAAAATTAAAGTTAGAAAGGTAAACAATTGCTGGCACTTGTGTGTCTTGGGAACACATCACCTAATCCTCAGGGCAGCCCTTGAGGTGGGTTTGTCTCGGATGTCCCCAGTTTGCAGACAGAAAGCAGTTGCACAGAGAGTCAAGTGGTTTTCCCCGGGTCACGGAGCCGGCTCTCACACCCGGGCCTTTGGGCTTCCGAGCCTGTGCTCTCAGGTGTGACAGCAGCCCCTCCCGGGGAGGACAGGACATGCCTGCAAGCGGGGAGGCCTGGGACTTCTTTGCCAGTTTTCCCATGGGGCCGGTGGGGAAGGGAGGAGGAAGCCAGGTAAGAGGACGGTCATTGCAGGATAGCTTGCTTCTCGGGAAGGTGATGGATGAGGGGCGTCTCTGGGTGCTCCCTGGGGGAGTGGGGTGGAACTCACAGCCTCTCCCCACCCATCAGACACCCCAGCCGAATGCTTAGAAATCATGTCATTCAGCCTCCCTTTAGCAAGGAGAATCTTTGACCCCCTCAACCTGGGGCAATGGAGCAGCAGCCATTAGATCCCATTGGTGCGGTATAAGGCATCTTTTGAAACTTCCTAGCAACCAACTTCTCATTTTACTCATAAGGAAATTGAGACCCAGAGAGGAAAAGTGTATTACCCAAGATCACACGGCACTTAGTGGCAGCGTTGTGACACCAGGCTGTTCTTTGCACTGGGGCAGGGTTCTCATGCCCTCAGATACTGTTAACTGGGCATGCCTGGCTCCCACCAGTTGGCAGGCATGCTCTCTGCAAATCTGGCCGAGCCACCCGCCAGAGCATGGATGTGTGAGTGTGCTAGCCCCTTCCTGCTGAAGGCTTGCTCTGATAGCCTCTTCTGTCAGGTACAGAGGCCAGCAGGAGGCCTGTCAAAGTCCTCGGAAGTTAGTCCCCCCAGGCTCCTCTGTCCACGGGATTCTCCAGGCAAGAATCCTGGCGGGGGTTGCCATTTCCTTCTCCAGGGAATCTTCCTGACCCAAGGATCAGACACAGGTCTTCTGCACTGCAGGCAGAGTCCTTACCACGGAGCCACCTGGGAAGCCCCAGTTGTACCTCATGTATATGTTAATAGAAAGATACAAATTTTAAAAATTAAAGTTAGAAAGGTAAACAATTGCTGGCACTTGTGTGTCTTGGGAACACATCACCTAATCCTCAGGGCAGCCCTTGAGGTGGGTTTGTCTCGGATGTCCCCAGTTTGCAGACAGAAAGCAGTTGCAGAGAGAGTCAAGGGGTTTTCCCCGGGTCACGGAGCCGGCTCTCACACCCGGGCCTTTGGGCTTCCGAGCCTGTGCTCTCAGGTGTGACAGCAGCCCCTCCCGGGGAGGACAGGACATGCCTGCAAGCGGGGAGGCCTGGGACTTCTTTGCCAGTTTTCCCATGGGGCCGGTGGGGAAGGGAGGAGGAAGCCAGGTAAGAGGACGGTCATTGCAGGATAGCTTGCTTCTCGGGAAGGTGATGGATGAGGGGCGTCTCTGGGTGCTCCCTGGGGGAGTGGGGTGGAACTCACAGCCTCTCCCCACCCATCAGACACCCCAGCCGAATGCTTAGAAATCATGTCATTCAGCCTCCCTTTAGCAAGGAGAATCTTTGACCCCCTCAACCTGGGGCAATGGAGCAGCAGCCATTAGATCCCATTGGTGCGGTATAAGGCATCTTTTGAAACTTCCTAGCAACCAACTTCTCATTTTACTCATAAGGAAATTGAGACCCAGAGAGGAAAAGTGTATTACCCAAGATCACACGGCACTTAGTGGCAGCGTTGTGACACCAGGCTGTTCTTTGCACTGGGGCAGGGTTCTCATGCCCTCAGATACTGTTAACTGGGCATGCCTGGCTCCCACCAGTTGGCAGGCATGCTCTCTGCAAATCTGGCCGAGCCACCCGCCAGAGCATGGATGTGTGAGTGTGCTAGCCCCTTCCTGCTGAAGGCTTGCTCTGATAGCCTCTTCTGTCAGGTACAGAGGCCAGCAGGAGGCCTGTCAAAGTCCTCGGGAAGTTAGTCCCTAGTCTGGAGGGTCTAATTTAACCAGCCAGGAGTGGCTCCATCCCACCTGGAAAGAGCTGACAGACTGGACCCGTCTGTCTTGCGTAGAACATGGGGATCCCGTGGGTGTTCTTTGTCCTAGGCCCGGAGCAACGGGCACCTTGCAGGAAGGCTGAGGGTCGGGTGGGAGAGGGGGTTGATGGGCAGGTCACAGAGGCGGATGGGGAGGAGATGGGGCTCGGGTGCAGGGCCAGCGAGGACCTTGAGAGGAAAGGGATCGGGAAGCACCTGGGCCTCCCTGCTCACCTCACCCCTCCTCTGCCCCATCCCCTCAGGCGTCTACACTCTGATCGGAGCGGGCGCCCTCATGATGGTGGTGGGCTTCCTGGGCTGCTGCGGGGCCGTGCAGGAGTCCCAGTGCATGCTGGGATTGGTGAGTGCCCCCTGTGTAGCCCACCCACCCCCACCTCCAAGGTCCTCCGCCCAAGATCCCACAGAGCAGGGGTGGGGGGCAGAGCAGGTCCCCAGGGCCCGCCCCGAGCGTCCCCTTTTGGTGACGCTGCTCCTCTTCCTGCCTGCAGCCTCTGTCTTGTCGCTTCCCTTAGGCGACTAAATGCCGGGACTTTGTTTCCCCCTTTTTCGAGGACCACGTTTGCTTTTTCTGTCTGAATCCACAGGTACCTTCGCCTCCTCTCCTTGTTTCGAACTTCGTTACCATTCTCCTCAGACTGTATTCTCTTCCTTCTTCCCTCCAGCCTCTGTGGGTTTTGTGAGCGAGCGAGGGTGTTCTATCACTGTCTCTTCATTAACACCTTAGAAATACCAGTTCTGACCCATCACGTGACTGACCCCATCATATTCAGTCGAAGACTGCGAGCCACGTGGCCGGGCAGTCCTCCCACGTGCCCTTACCTCCTTCTCTCCACGCGCCCCTCGGATACCGTCTCTTGCTTTGTGAGGGGGAGAAAGGGGCACTACTAGTCTGGGGTCTCTGCTGCCCTCCTCCTGTGGCTTTTCCCCTTCCAGGCCCTGGCTGAGCGCGGGCAGCTCTGTGAACCGCCCCCAGCGCCAGGCCCCCAGGTGCCCCGTCTCCAGATGCCCCAAGCTTGTTCCGGCCGGTCGACTGGGCCGGTCCCAACCCCAGCCCTTTTCCTTTCAGTTCTTCGGCTTCCTCTTGGTGATATTTGCCATTGAAGTAGCCGCCGCCGTCTGGGGATATTCCCACAAGGAGGAGGTAGGTTTCTCCCGTAAGGTCTCTCTCTGGGTGTGGGGGGCGGAGGGTGATGCCTGCAGAAAGGTGGTGTCCCAGCTGGTCGCTTCGATCACCCTTTAGCCATCAAACCTGCCTCTAAGAGGAGCTCCCCAGGGCAGGGGATGCGCATGTTTGCCCCGTGTGGGTGTGTGCCGGCTGCCGTGTCCACGCCCTGCCTGGCGCTGGCATAGAGCAAGGTTCAGGCGTCATGGTGGAGTCCATGTCTGCCTCTCACATCTCATCAGCCCCTCAACTTCTCTGCAACATGACTTAGGAAAACGTGCTCCATGTGGCCTTGACACCCCTGCCCCCTCCCCTAGTTTATAAACACCTGCCACCGGCAGCCAAGAGCCGTGCCACACTCCCGGCGGGGTCCAGAGATGCTTGAGCTGTGGTCCCCATTTCAAGGAACCCGGCCACCCCGTGTGGGAGAACGACTTGCATTGACTCATGTCACAGGAGTCGTTTATATTCCAGGATCCCCGTGGGATTTCAAAAGCTGGGGTAGAATAGGGGAGTCTCCTCTGGCTTCGTGGAGAGAAAGGCATTGACCAAAACCTTGAAGAAGAGGGGGGATTTCAGGAGCAAAGCTGGTGGAGGCAGGGGCTTCCTGGCAAAGAAAGGGTCTGAGCGCAGGGTGTGGGCTCGGCAGGGAACCGGGGTGGCTGCATCAGAGCAGTGTTTTAGGAAGGGATGTCTTGTCATATTTAGCAGGAGGGGCAAGAAAAGAGAGACAGTGGGTATGGGGAGAGAAGGGGAAGATTTAATTTTCCAGAGGATAAAAGCTGCAGCCATGGAAGCAGGAAAGGCTGATTATGAGAGGTGCTGTGGGCGATGGTGGATGCTGAGCAGTACTGGGATCAGAGACCAAGAGACAGGCATTGGTCAATTGGAGATGCAGCCCAGGTACAAGAAGGTAGCAGTGTCTCCTTTGTGTTATATTATAATAGCTAGTTCTTTCCTCTGTGCCAGACGCTGGGCTACAGGCTTCATACAATATCTCTAGTTAAACTCCTTGATAACCTCCGAGGTAGGGACCGTGAGGATCTCTGTTCTACACACGTAGAGACTCGTGAACCAAGAGGTCTGGTAACTTCCCCAAAGTCACACAGCCTCAAAGTGAAGAAGAAGGATGGAAACTTGAAGAACTAGCTGGATCAGGAATAGGACTTTAGCTTCTAGTTCCTTACATTGAGGCAATTCCAGTTTCTTTTCCTCAGTAGAAGGGAACGAGCCAAGTGGGACTGAAGGGGCCGAAGGTGCCGTCAGAGGGGAGATGGCTGGAGGATGAGGAGGAGACGGGCAGCCTTAACCCCGTGGCGTGTCTGCTCCAGGACAGTGCCGGGCACAGGAGTTTGTGGCTGCGTGTAAACAAGATGGAATGCTGACATTTGCTCCTAAAGAAGCCTGCTCATCTCTGCTCCTCTCTTGTCTGTGCACCTCAGGTGATCCAGGAAGTCCAGAAATTTTACGAGGACACCTACAACAAGCTGAAAAACAAGGACGAGCCCCAGCGGGAGACACTGAAAGCCATCCACTACGCGGTACACAGGCTTCTCGTCTCCTCGACTTTCTTCAGCGCGTGCATCTCTGCTTCAGTCCGCTTTGTCTGTCCCTCTCACCCCCACTTCTGTCCTTCTCTCTGCAGCTGGACTGCTGTGGTATGACTGGCGTACTCGAACAGTTCATCTCGGACATCTGCCCCCAAAAGAGTATAACAGATGGTATCAAAACGAAGGTAAGCTTAGTGCCAGCCCCTTGTGTCTTGCCCAGCTGCTCTGGGAAAATCCTGCCAAAGCAGACATGCATTCAGCCCCTCAGCGCTTCCCAAACACCCCTTCCCCTCAGGAAGCATCCAGGTTCACCATCTCCTTTCTCCCTTGCCCTGGGTCTCTGATTCCTCAAAGGCAGCAAAACAAAAGGCCAGGGACATAGCAGCGTATCCAAGCTCCCTGAAAGCACCAGCCCTCTGCATTTCCCTTTACTCTAGACTCAGTTCTAAACTTCAACCGACCCAACTCATACGGTAAATTTAACCCTAACCCGAGCCCTAACTCTAGCCCAAAACGAACCCGAACCCTATCCCAATTTAAAGCGAACCCTATAGCAAACACCAGCCCTCTGCATTTCCCTTTACCCTAAACTCAATCCTAACTTTAAACTGACCCCAAATCTCACGGTAAGCCTAACCCTAACCCTAGACCTAGCCCTACCACAAGCCCAAACCTCCCCTGAGCCAGATGATAAAAGCCGCAGCTATGGAAGGTGGAAAGGCTTCCCTCCATCCAGCCATCATGCACAGGGAGTGCTACCAGGCCTGGACTCCTCCTTTCTAGACTCATGAGCAGCTCATGATTGTGAGCTAGAGCAAATGTCCAAACTTCCATATTAATAATCGGAGGTGACTCTGGCCTGGCTTCCCTAATGCTTTGTGGTAAAGAATTCACCTGCTAATGCAGAAGAAACGAGTTTAATCTCTGGGTTGGAAAGATCCCCTGGAGAAGGAAATGGTAACCCATTCCAGGACTCTTGTCTGGAAAATCTCATGGACAGAGGAACCTGACGGGCTACAGTATATGGCATAGCAAAGAGTCAAACACGACTGACAATAAATAAAAGCCCTGGGGCTTCCCTGGTGGTCCAGTGGGTACAGTCCACCTTGCAGTGCATGGGGCACCAGTGGGACCCCTGGCCTCATAACGACCACCCTTGCTCCCTCACCCCACTTCTGTCCTTCTCTCTGCAGCTGGACTGCTGTGGTATGACTGGCGTACTCGAACAGTTCATCTCGGACATCTGCCCCCAAAAGAGTATAACAGATGGTATCAAAACGAAGGTAAGCTTAGTGCCAGCCCCTTGTGTCTTGCCCAGCTGCTCTGGGAAAATCCTGCCAAAGCAGACATGCATTCAGCCCCTCAGCGCTTCCCAAACACCCCTTCCCCTCAGGAAGCATCCAGGTTCACCATCTCCTTTCTCCCTTGCCCTGGGTCTCTGATTCCTCAAAGGCAGCAAAACAAAAGGCCAGGGACATAGCAGCGTATCCAAGCTCCCTGAAAGCACCAGCCCTCTGCATTTCCCTTTACTCTAGACTCAGTTCTAAACTTCAACCGACCCAACTCATACGGTAAATTTAACCCTAACCCGAGCCCTAACTCTAGCCCAAAACGAACCCGAACCCTATCCCAATTTAAAGCGAACCCTATAGCAAACACCAGCCCTCTGCATTTCCCTTTACCCTAAACTCAATCCTAACTTTAAACTGACCCCAAATCTCACGGTAAGCCTAACCCTAACCCTAGACCTAGCCCTACCACAAGCCCAAACCTCCCCTGAGCCAGATGATAAAAGCCGCAGCTATGGAAGGTGGAAAGGCTTCCCTCCATCCAGCCATCATGCACAGGGAGTGCTACCAGGCCTGGACTCCTCCTTTCTAGACTCATGAGCAGCTCATGATTGTGAGCTAGAGCAAATGTCCAAACTTCCATATTAATAATCGGAGGTGACTCTGGCCTGGCTTCCCTAATGCTTTGTGGTAAAGAATTCACCTGCTAATGCAGAAGAAACGAGTTTAATCTCTGGGTTGGAAAGATCCCCTGGAGAAGGAAATGGTAACCCATTCCAGGACTCTTGTCTGGAAAATCTCATGGACAGAGGAACCTGACGGGCTACAGTATATGGCATAGCAAAGAGTCAAACACGACTGACAATAAATAAAAGCCCTGGGGCTTCCCTGGTGGTCCAGTGGGTACAGTCCACCTTGCAGTGCATGGGGCACCAGTGGGACCCCTGGCCAGGGAGGATCCCACGTGCCACAGAGCAGCTGGACTGGTGTGTCCAATTAGGAGCCAGCGCTCTGGAGCGCATGCACCCAGAGCTGGTGCTCTGCAACGAGAGAGGCCACTGCAATGGGAGGCCCACACAAAGCAAAGAATAAAGATGGATGAAAATAAATAAATGGAAAACCAATAAAAAGAGGGCAAAAAAAAAAAACAAACCCTATAGCCAGAGAAGACATAGACTGTAAAGCAGGAGCCACCCCTCTTCCTTCCCTGATTTTTTGCCCAAATTCTGAGGACCCGCTTCCCATCTCTTTCCTGGTTCTCCTTTCCATCCATCAGCCAGGCCCTGGACCTTGCTTTGGGACCACAACGCCCCGGGGGTGCCAGGGGTGCCCTGGGAGGAGGAGGTGAGCCTGGAGCGGGGACTGTGTGTTGATCTGGGTCTTGATTTCCCCGCTCAGTCCTGCCCTAGTGCCATCGACGAGATCTTCAGAAACAAATTCCACATCATCGGCGCTGTGGGTATTGGGATCGCCGTGGTGATGGTGAGTATCCGGGGCTTCAGGGGGGAGATCTTAACTACAATTTATGAAACACTTGCTCTGGCCAGGAGGGGGGAGATCTTAATTACAATTTATGAAACACTAGCTCTGGCCAGGCAGTGTTTAAAGTAATCCACGAATTTATCTGTGCACTTAACCCTTGCCATGCCCCTGAGGTGGAGCATATTCCCATGTTACAGATTCCAGAGAGAGGCTGAGGACATTGATCAGAGTCTCAGATTCAGGAGCGACGCATCTAGGACTTGAACTCAGTGTGTCTCTGGAAATGTCCAAACTTCCATATTAATAATCGGAGGTGACTCTGGCCTGGCTTCCTAATGCTTTGTGGTAAAGAATTCACCTGCTAATGCAGAAGAAACGAGTTTAATCTCTGGGTTGGAAAGATCCCCTGGAGAAGGAAATGGTAACCCATTCCAGGACTCTTGTCTGGAAAATCTCATGGACAGAGGAACCTGACGGGCTACAGTATATGGCATAGCAAAGAGTCAAACACGACTGACAATAAATAAAAGCCCTGGGGCTTCCCTGGTGGTCCAGTGGGTACAGTCCACCTTGCAGTGCATGGGGCACCAGTGGGACCCCTGGCCAGGGAGGATCCCACGTGCCACAGAGCAGCTGGACTGGTGTGTCCAATTAGGAGCCAGCGCTCTGGAGCGCATGCACCCAGAGCTGGTGCTCTGCAACGAGAGAGGCCACTGCAATGGGAGGCCCACACAAAGCAAAGAATAAAGATGGATGAAAATAAATAAATGGAAAACCAATAAAAAGAGGGCAAAAAAAAAAAACAAACCCTATAGCCAGAGAAGACATAGACTGTAAAGCAGGAGCCACCCCTCTTCCTTCCCTGATTTTTTGCCCAAATTCTGAGGACCCGCTTCCCATCTCTTTCCTGGTTCTCCTTTCCATCCATCAGCCAGGCCCTGGACCTTGCTTTGGGACCACAACGCCCCGGGGGTGCCAGGGGTGCCCTGGGAGGAGGAGGTGAGCCTGGAGCGGGGACTGTGTGTTGATCTGGGTCTTGATTTCCCCGCTCAGTCCTGCCCTAGTGCCATCGACGAGATCTTCAGAAACAAATTCCACATCATCGGCGCTGTGGGTATTGGGATCGCCGTGGTGATGGTGAGTATCCGGGGCTTCAGGGGGGAGATCTTAACTACAATTTATGAAACACTTGCTCTGGCCAGGAGGGGGGAGATCTTAATTACAATTTATGAAACACTAGCTCTGGCCAGGCAGTGTTTAAAGTAATCCACGAATTTATCTGTGCACTTAACCCTTGCCATGCCCCTGAGGTGGAGCATATTCCCATGTTACAGATTCCAGAGAGAGGCTGAGGACATTGATCAGAGTCTCAGATTCAGGAGCGACGCATCTGGGACTTGAACTCAGTGTGTCTCTGGAATCCGTTTCCACTACCATTAGGGGTTCAGGAATAAAACGCAAGGTTCTCCCACCGAGCCTGGTCCACGGACCACACTCGGAGCAGCAAGGGTGTAGATCACCCTGCAGCCTGCTTGTGACCCCAGGATAATCTCAGAACATGTTTTCACTACGCATCTGCTTTTCTATGCCCCACGAGTACAATTCAGTAAAAGTGGCATGGGTACCAACAGTCGCGGGCAATGTGTAGTTACTTACCTCTGATTAATAGAAGCGAGGAAACACTTAATTGCCTCTCTACTATTTTCAGAGAACTTCAACCTACATAATGTAACTCCCTCTAATTTAAGAGAATAGAACTTCAACAATAAAAAGGCGTGGAGTTCAAATCAAGATCAGATTTATTAGCATAAAGAACATTAACTCAGTAGTTATTCATTTCATTGATTAGCATCAGTACATTGCATCAAAGTTTAAGGTCAGAACTTAGACAGCAACACTTAAAGGCTTTAAGATTATTTCAGAACTTCAGAACTCAGTCAGTAGCAATATAAAGCCTTAAAATATTTCAGAACTCAATCAACAAAGTAACAGAAACTTCTTACCCCAGAATTAGAGTGTCTCACCTCAGACGCAGCTGGATTGCATGAACGAGGTCCCTCACAAGCTACTCCCTCCGCTTTATAGGAAAAACCCGTTGTCATCTGTCCCCATGTCACTTTTCCAGCTGGTGAAGGGTTGGGGACCTAGCTACATTCTCGGGTGGACAACTGCCGTGCGGTCAATTTCCCATGCGGCACCCTGCCATCCTCTTACCTTCTTCCAAGAGTACAGGCCTTGTAAATCATCGTAAGCATTCAAGGTCAGAAAGAAACAGTGAAGCTAATCTCAGCTGCATATACTTCTACTCCTGCTTTCACTCACACCCTAAAAGTCATATTTATTAAAAGGCAAACTATCTCTTTATTTCACTCGAATTTACGATCTAAGGGGAAAAAAGCTGCTTCAGGCCTTTATGACATGTAGACTTTCGACATGAGCTAGGAGTTAAACTAAACTTATTCTTAGGAAAACAAATAGATAAGATTGAAATGTTGCCATTAGGGTTTTTCTGATCTGCCTGCAGCTTTCAGGCTTTGTGAGTAGCAGCTTTCTGCGCGGAGAGTCTGCTGGTGGAAGGCTGCTGGGTGGCAGGCTGCTGAGGCGCCTGGCGGTGAGCCACAGATTCCTCACTGCTGCTGGATGTGTTTTGGCTAGCCTGGCCAAGGCTTCTCTTAGAGACAAACTTTTTCCCTTTAGGGTTAACATACACACTCTCTTTAGGCAACATCATTTGCACCCATTTCTCAGCCTCATCAGAACTAATGTCACTCTGTAGTGGGCGGACTAAAAGTCTTGGTATTTTATCTGGGGTTTGAGGCTCATCTGAATCACTCTCTTCTTCGCTAAATTCCCTATATCCTGATGCCCAATATATCCCCAGAAATTCTCCAGCTTCTGCCCACAATACAACTGTCTCACCTCCCCACCACCACTGTGGTTGGAAGGACACCCATAGTGGGCACTCAGAAGGAGATGGGAAGATTCCAGCCAGCTCTCTTGCCAGTCAGTCCCCAGAAGCCGCCAGGGACCAGCCAGATTCCTCCTGGGGAGGAGAGAGTGATGAGACGTCGTAGGGGCACAACCCTCCTCTGCCCGCTGCAAAGTTTCCCCAGAAAGAGAACCCCTTCCTCTCAGTGGTAATTGACATCCCTTCTCTTTGTCCAAGAAAGGCATGAAGCCACTTGCAGTAAAAGGCACAAAGATATCTTTAAAACTAGAATATAGGGGCTTCCTTGTGGGCGAGTGGTTAAGACTCCACACTTCCACTGCGGGGGGCACACGTTCAGTCCCTGGTTGGGGAACTAAGATACAGCCCACCACGGGGTGCGGCCAAAAAATTTAGAAAAGAAATAATTCTTTTTTTTTTATAAAGTAAACCTAGACTATAAAACAGACACACACACAGAGGGGAGTGTACAGGGCCATTGGATTGGCTGAAACTTGAGCATTAAATTTAGCTCTGGGCGGGTCCCACCCTGACAGTCGCCGGGGAGCTGGCGTGCCGGGGAAGTGTGGAGCCTTAACCACTGGGCCACCAGAAGCCCTCTGCCGTCCTGCCTCTCTCCTCTCGGGGCCCGTTCTCCGTGTCGTCTGTCCTGAGGGACTCCTGCCTAGTCGCCCCCTCTGCCTCACAGCAGACAGCCACGCGGCCCCTCACACCTCTTCTCTCGTCCAGATCTTCGGCATGGTGTTCAGCATGATCCTGTGTTGTGCCATCCGCAGAAACCGAGACATGGTCTAGAGTCCAGCTTTGTGGCCCTGAGCAGGAACGTTTCCCCGCGAAGACCGCTGGTTATTTTCTCGGGGTTCTGTTTTTGTGGTTTGTTTTTTTTTTATTTGCCACTAACTTTAGTATTCGTTCTGCATTTCTAAAAACAAAGAAAGTTATTCTATGTCTGTGTTTTTAATGCTTCCTTCAATATTGATGTTAAGGGACTTGGGGATCTGACTTTGCTTTGGTTTTATATATATATTTTTGTTGTTGTTGTTATTTGTTTTTGCTTATTTTGGTAAGCAGAAATCCTGCAATGAAAGGTACTATATTTGCTAGACTCTAGACAAAAGAAATTGTATATAAAGAGATTTTTGTGTGTGTGTCTTTAAATAGGTAAAAATGTCTATCAAGTTGAATCAGGTTGTAACTTATGTTAAAGACAATTTGATACGTAATAAAAGATGATGACAACATTCCAAACTGGTTTTGGAGTTTTGCTGCTTCTTTTTTTTTTTTTTGGAGCTACTTATTTTGTTCAAGTGTCTTTCACCTGCTCTTTGCTCTGTGTTTTGTTTCATCTTAATATGTATTTATTTGACTGCATCACGTCATAATTTCAGCATGCCAGATCTTTCCCTGCAGCTCACGTGCTTAGTTGCCCTGAGGCATGTGGGATCTTAGTTCCCCAGCCAAGTGTGGAACCCACATTTCCTGCATTGGAAGACAGATTCTTAACCACTGGACCCCCAGGGAAGTCCGTCGTCCTGGTTCTTGATGGTGCTGGGGTGGGCCCTGCTCTGTGCCTGTAAGAGAGGTAGGTAGGAAGGTTGGTCTTCCTATTTCACTAGTAGAAAAATCAGAAGATCGAAAGATGAAGGAATTTGGGTACAGGATCTCGTCATTGTTCACACATCAACCCAACCCTCGCCCAAGACTTTTTCGCAGCAACACGATGTGTCTTGAGGATACAAAAGTAAACGTGAGCTCCCTGAAGACAGGATCTTTGTATTATTCCCTGCTGTACACTCAGCAACCATTGGTTCGATCCCTGGCCTGGGAAGATCCCACGTGCCGCGGAGCGGCTGGACCGATGTGTCCAATCACCGAGCCGGAGCTCTGGAGCGCATGCGCCCAGACTCTGCGCTCTGCAGCTACAGACGCCACCGCGATGGGAGACCCACAGGAGCCAAAGAACAAAGACAGATGAAAATGGAGAAATGAAGGACCAATAGAAGTGGCCCACCCGCTCCCTCCTCTTTTCGTTTTTTGCATTTGTTCGTTGCATTTCTAAACAAAGAAAGTTATTCTATGTCTGTGTTTTTAATGCTTCCTTCAATATTGATGTTAAGGGACTTGGGGATCTGACTTTGCTTTGGTTTTATATATATATTTTTGTTGTTGTTGTTATTTGTTTTTGCTTATTTTGGTAAGCAGAAATCCTGCAATGAAAGGTACTATATTTGCTAGACTCTAGACAAAAGAAATTGTATATAAAGAGATTTTTGTGTGTGTGTCTTTAAATAGGTAAAAATGTCTATCAAGTTGAATCAGGTTGTAACTTATGTTAAAGACAATTTGATACGTAATAAAAGATGATGACAACATTCCAAACTGGTTTTGGAGTTTTGCTGCTTCTTTTTTTTTTTTTTGGAGCTACTTATTTTGTTCAAGTGTCTTTCACCTGCTCTTTGCTCTGTGTTTTGTTTCATCTTAATATGTATTTATTTGACTGCATCACGTCATAATTTCAGCATGCCAGATCTTTCCCTGCAGCTCACGTGCTTAGTTGCCCTGAGGCATGTGGGATCTTAGTTCCCCAGCCAAGTGTGGAACCCACATTTCCTGCATTGGAAGACAGATTCTTAACCACTGGACCCCCAGGGAAGTCCGTCGTCCTGGTTCTTGATGGTGCTGGGGTGGGCCCTGCTCTGTGCCTGTAAGAGAGGTAGGTAGGAAGGTTGGTCTTCCTATTTCACTAGTAGAAAAATCAGAAGATCGAAAGATGAAGGAATTTGGGTACAGGATCTCGTCATTGTTCACACATCAACCCAACCCTCGCCCAAGACTTTTTCGCAGCAACACGATGTGTCTTGAGGATACAAAAGTAAACGTGAGCTCCCTGAAGACAGGATCTTTGTATTATTCCCTGCTGTACACTCAGCAACCATTGGTTCGATCCCTGGCCTGGGAAGATCCCACGTGCCGCGGAGCGGCTGGACCGATGTGTCCAATCACCGAGCCGGAGCTCTGGAGCGCATGCGCCCAGACTCTGCGCTCTGCAGCTACAGACGCCACCGCGATGGGAGACCCACAGGAGCCAAAGAACAAAGACAGATGAAAATGGAGAAATGAAGGACCAATAGAAGTGGCCCACCCGCTCCCCTCCCTCCCCAACCCGACCCCCGCCCAAAAATAAATAAATTAATTAAAAAAAAAAAAAAAGATTTGCTGGTTGAATAAATGAGACTATAGCCATAAGGGCTGAAACAGACAAGCAGAAAAGTAAATACTTTTCTAAGGGATTTGGCCTTAACCAGCCACTGGAGCTGGTTAAGCAGTCTCTGTTAGACTATTGTCTGCTTTTGATGTTGAAACTTGACGCGGGGAGAGCAAGAACACAGAACCCATGGGGACAGACAAATCCGAGTCTCTTCTTGTTGGTTTTGGGTTTTTTTTTCCAATTTTATTTATTTATTTGTTTGGCTGTGTGCATTCTTAGTTGCAGCATGTGAGACTCATTCCCCGACCAGGAATCGAACCCAGTCCTCTTGCGTTGGGAGCACAGTCTTAGCCACTGGACCACCAGGGAAGTCCATTGTCCTGGTTGTTGATGGTGCTGGGGTGGGTCCTACCAAGGCCAGGAACTGAGGCGATGAAACCAAACACACAGGCTGGGACGTGGAAATGCTGAGTGAGCCAGGAAAGCAGCAGCAATGTGTGTGAAGTACTGAATGACCCCTGCTCCTCCACTCCACCCCAGCCCTTCCACCCCCAGCGCCAGTTGCTCCATGCTAACTAGAAGGGAGCCAGAAGGGGATGCTGGTTGGGGAGAGGTCACCAGGCCACCATGTGGGAGACAGTCCCAGAAAGTCTGCCATCTAGCAATCAGTTCAGAGCATCTAGCCAGCAATTACGACAGAGTTGAGGTAAGCAGCACAAGAGGGAAGTATAGAAGCGTAGGAAACCTGTTCTTATTATTCAGTCTGGGTTCTTTCTTAACATTAAAAAGGAAAGAATCAAAATGGCCCTTAAGCTTTTTCGCAGCAACTGTTTGAGCTCCCTGAAGACAGGATCTTTGTATTATTCCCTGCTGTACACTCAGCAACCATTGGTTCGATCCCTGGCCTGGGAAGATCCCACGTGCCGCGGAGCGGCTGGACCGATGTGTCCAATCACCGAGCCGGAGCTCTGGAGCGCATGCGCCCAGACTCTGCGCTCTGCAGCTACAGACGCCACCGCGATGGGAGGCCCACAGGAGCCAAAGAACAAAGACAGATGAAAATAGAGAAATGAAAGACCAATAGAAGTGGCCCACCCGCTCCCCCCCCCCCCCCAACCCGACCCCCCCCAAAAAAAAAAAAAAAAAATTTAAAAAAAAAAAAAAGATTTGCTGGTTGAATAAATGAGACTATAGCCATAAGGGCTGAAACAGACAAGCAGAAAAGTAAATACTTTTCTAAGGGATTTGGCCTTAACCAGCCACTGGAGCTGGTTAAGCAGTCTCTGTTAGACTATTGTCTGCTTTTGATGTTGAAACTTGACGCGGGGAGAGCAAGAACACAGAACCCATGGGGACAGACAAATCCGAGTCTCTTCTTGTTGGTTTTGGGTTTTTTTTTCCAATTTTATTTATTTATTTGTTTGGCTGTGTGCATTCTTAGTTGCAGCATGTGAGACTCATTCCCCGACCAGGAATCGAACCCAGTCCTCTTGCGTTGGGAGCACAGTCTTAGCCACTGGACCACCAGGGAAGTCCATTGTCCTGGTTGTTGATGGTGCTGGGGTGGGTCCTACCAAGGCCAGGAACTGAGGCGATGAAACCAAACACACAGGCTGGGACGTGGAAATGCTGAGTGAGCCAGGAAAGCAGCAGCAATGTGTGTGAAGTACTGAATGACCCCTGCTCCTCCACTCCACCCCAGCCCTTCCACCCCCAGCGCCAGTTGCTCCATGCTAACTAGAAGGGAGCCAGAAGGGGATGCTGGTTGGGGAGAGGTCACCAGGCCACCATGTGGGAGACAGTCCCAGAAAGTCTGCCATCTAGCAATCAGTTCAGAGCATCTAGCCAGCAATTACGACAGAGTTGAGGTAAGCAGCACAAGAGGGGAAGTATAGAAGCGTAGGAAACCTGTTCTTATTATTCAGTCTGGGTTCTTTCTTAACATTAAAAAAAGGAAAGAATCAAAATGGCCCTGAAAGCCAGTACAATAAAAAATCAGAACATGGTGTTCACAGCGGCATTATTCAGAGAAGCTAAAAGCTGGAGACAACCCAAAAGCCATCAGCGGAGGAAGGGATAAGCAAAATGTGGTGGGTAGATCCTTACAGTGGAATACTATTTCCTCCTCAAAAGAAATGAAGTTCTGGCACATGCTGCAACATGGGTGAGCCTGGAAGACGTGATGCCAAACAAACCAAGCCAGATACAAAAGGACAAACACTGTCCACTTCAGCTAGGCAGAGCTCAGCTCTGCTCCAGCCCCTTCGTGAATATTCATGGACTCAAATATTCCCCAGTTTTACTATTCATTCAGGAAAGGACCCCACTTTGAGAAAGACCCTCCCCCCTCATTTTCTCCTTAGTTTCTGCAAGTAATCAGTCCTTCAGTATGATCTCGGGTGGCCTCGGCCACAGCGGCTTGAAGCAGGGCTTGGGTTCCCAGCCAGAGATTGGGTCTCAGCAGTGAGGGCACCAGATCCTAGCCACTGGACTAGTGATCAGTGACTGCCCTGGCCCTTCGACTTTGCAGAAAAGATTTTCCTTCCACAAAGACAGAAAGTAGAAAAGAAAGTCAAGAATTTATGAAGAGGACAAAGAATACGATAAGTGTGGATAGGCACACGGGTGGACTCAGAGTCACAGTTGCTCCCTCCTGGCAATTTGAATTATTTTGGAGGGGTATTTCTTCCCGGCTCCCTTTGGCCAATCATTTTGATCTGCCTGGTTCACAGTCCATATTTGGTGTATCTCAGGATTCTCCCATGTGTGCACACACATCTCTTAGCCAAAATGGATTCTACCGCAAAGGCCTCTGGGTAGACTGGTGTTAGTTAGCCTCACTCCCCTTTGACCTCCAAGGAGCCTTTCTGCACACATGTGGTCAGGGAGGTCTCCAGACTTCAAGAATGAGAAATACATAGGCTGGGCAGGACCCAGCCTCTGCCCTTGTTTAGCCACTAAGTGTCCGACTTTGCAACCCCGTGGACCACAGCATGTCAGACTTCCCTGTCCTTCACCATGTCCCAGAGTTTGCTCAAGCCCATATCCACTGAGTCAGTGATGCCATCCAACCATCTCATCCTCTGCCGCCCCCTTCTCCTGCCCTCAATCTTTCCAGCATCAGGGTCTTTATCACTGAGTCGACTCCACATCAGGCAGTCAGAGTAGCAGAGCTTCAGCCTCAGCATCTCCTGTTCTCTCTGAGAGTTTCAGTCCGTAGGGATTGAATCTCCAATCGCTTTACCCTGGGGACCCATCTACTGCCTCCTTCACTTCTCCTATACTCTGGCTCAACACCCCCTAGGAGGCAACCCACTTTGGGGATAACAAAGATACAAAGGAAAAATCACCCCAACCCTTAAACAGTGGAACTTGGAGTAAGATAATCAGACTCGTCGCCACATATTCATGGACCCCGAAAGGGCCCCTTTGAGAAAGACCCTCCCCTCATTTTCTCCTTAGTTTCTGCAAGTAATCAGTCCTTCAGTATGATCTCGGGTGGCCTCGGCCACAGCGGCTTGAAGCAGGGCTTGGGTTCCCAGCCAGAGATTGGGTCTCAGCAGTGAGGGCACCAGATCCTAGCCACTGGACTAGTGATCAGTGACTGCCCTGGCCCTTCGACTTTGCAGAAAAGATTTTCCTTCCACAAAGACAGAAAGTAGAAAAGAAAGTCAAGAATTTATGAAGAGGACAAAGAATACGATAAGTGTGGATAGGCACACGGGTGGACTCAGAGTCACAGTTGCTCCCTCCTGGCAATTTGAATTATTTTGAGGGGTATTTCTTCCCGGCTCCCTTTGGCCAATCATTTTGATCTGCCTGGTTCACAGTCCATATTTGGTGTATCTCAGGATTCTCCCATGTGTGCACACACATCTCTTAGCCAAAATGGATTCTACCGCAAAGGCCTCTGGGTAGACTGGTGTTAGTTAGCCTCACTCCCCTTTGACCTCCAAGGAGCCTTTCTGCACACATGTGGTCAGGGAGGTCTCCAGACTTCAAGAATGAGAAATACATAGGCTGGGCAGGACCCAGCCTCTGCCCTTGTTTAGCCACTAAGTGTCCGACTTTGCAACCCCGTGGACCACAGCATGTCAGACTTCCCTGTCCTTCACCATGTCCCAGAGTTTGCTCAAGCCCATATCCACTGAGTCAGTGATGCCATCCAACCATCTCATCCTCTGCCGCCCCCTTCTCCTGCCCTCAATCTTTCCAGCATCAGGGTCTTTATCACTGAGTCGACTCCACATCAGGCAGTCAGAGTAGCAGAGCTTCAGCCTCAGCATCTCCTGTTCTCTCTGAGAGTTTCAGTCCGTAGGGATTGAATCTCCAATCGCTTTACCCTGGGGACCCATCTACTGCCTCCTTCACTTCTCCTATACTCTGGCTCAACACCCCCTAGGAGGCAACCCACTTTGGGGATAACAAAGATACAAAGGAAAAATCACCCCAACCCTTAAACAGTGGAACTTGGAGTAAGATAATCATGACTTCTAGCCTGACTGTACAACAGAAGAGGTGGAGGCCTGAGACAGCGGCTCATCCCAGTTCTGCATATGGCAGCTTTGCTGCTCACTGCGTCTCACACTCAAGCTCCCTTTTGCAGAAAGGATCTAAACAGGTAGTTGGCACTATCTAATATGAAGAAACCCGACCAGCACCCCTTGTCAGGAAACTGACTCCTGGTCCCAGGGCTCATGCCAAAGGGAGAAGTGTCCCTGTTCAGAGCACCCCTATGGCCTTCCAAGCACAGGAAATGAGGCAAAAAGGACTTCCTGAGACTCCTTTCCCAGTTAGAGCTGACTGGCTCGTGGACCACCTGGGACAGACCCCCAAAAGGAGCCCACCTCAACATGTTTATACCCCAAGGGGAACAGCAATGGAATTCTCAGAGTACCTAAGCTATGGAGGGATGTTGTCCTTGAATAAGTGTAGCCACACTCCAAGAGGACTGGGATTATGCATGTGGGGCCTTGGGAAAGGGAAGTTCGGGGAGGGTCTAACAGCCATGCAAAGTCAGAGTTAGCTGCAGGTTCGTGGATCCCAAGCCAGGGGTCACTGGGGTCTTAGGACTTTATGCTGCCAGGCTAAGGTCTCTATTCTCCCACTCAGCCCACCCTACCCTTAGTTTAGAAGCCTGAGCAGCTAATGCAATAGTTTTCACTTAAGTATTGGCTGGCAGACCCTTGGAGAACTAATTCAATTTCTTTCCTTTTAAATTGGATTTCCCCCAACCATCTGCTTCCCTTATGGCGATGCACACAGGATCAAAACTTATCCCCTCTAATCTTTCCAGCATCAGGGTCTTTATCACTGAGTCGACTCCACATCAGGCAGTCAGAGTAGCAGAGCTTCAGCCTCAGCATCTCCTGTTCTCTCTGAGAGTTTCAGTCCGTAGGGATTGAATCTCCAATCGCTTTACCCTGGGGACCCATCTACTGCCTCCTTCACTTCTCCTATACTCTGGCTCAACACCCCCTAGGAGGCAACCCACTTTGGGGATAACAAAGATACAAAGGAAAAATCACCCCAACCCTTAAACAGTGGAACTTGGAGTAAGATAATCATGACTTCTAGCCTGACTGTACAACAGAAGAGGTGGAGGCCTGAGACAGCGGCTCATCCCAGTTCTGCATATGGCAGCTTTGCTGCTCACTGCGTCTCACACTCAAGCTCCCTTTTGCAGAAAGGATCTAAACAGGTAGTTGGCACTATCTAATATGAAGAAACCCGACCAGCACCCCTTGTCAGGAAACTGACTCCTGGTCCCAGGGCTCATGCCAAAGGGAGAAGTGTCCCTGTTCAGAGCACCCCTATGGCCTTCCAAGCACAGGAAATGAGGCAAAAAGGACTTCCTGAGACTCCTTTCCCAGTTAGAGCTGACTGGCTCGTGGACCACCTGGGACAGACCCCCAAAAGGAGCCCACCTCAACATGTTTATACCCCAAGGGGAACAGCAATGGAATTCTCAGAGTACCTAAGCTATGGAGGGATGTTGTCCTTGAATAAGTGTAGCCACACTCCAAGAGGACTGGGATTATGCATGTGGGGCCTTGGGAAAGGGAAGTTCGGGGAGGGTCTAACAGCCATGCAAAGTCAGAGTTAGCTGCAGGTTCGTGGATCCCAAGCCAGGGGTCACTGGGGTCTTAGGACTTTATGCTGCCAGGCTAAGGTCTCTATTCTCCCACTCAGCCCACCCTACCCTTAGTTTAGAAGCCTGAGCAGCTAATGCAATAGTTTTCACTTAAGTATTGGCTGGCAGACCCTTGGAGAACTAATTCAATTTCTTTCCTTTTAAATTGGATTTCCCCCAACCATCTGCTTCCCTTATGGCGATGCACACAGGATCAAAACTTATCCCAGGGCAGAATCCCCACCCCTCTGCAATGCCCCAAGCAGCCAGAGTAGGTCCTTTTGACCAAGCCAGGCAGTGAGGGAGTCAGCACTGTTTCAACATGCCCTAATATCCAAGGATCCTTAGATCTCAGCAGAGTCTGGGCTGTCCAACCAGCCCCCCGTACTGCCCTGGGAATCAGGGGTGCCAGCCAAAAATGGTCGCTCGCCATCTGCTTCTACAAGATGAAGCTACAAGCCACCACAGTGGCTGACTTTCAACATATCCTGAAAAGGGTTCAAGATGAAGATCAGGAACAAGGCACTCCAGGCTATGGGAGAAAGCCGCAGGCCTTCAGACAGATATTTGCAGGAGGAGATTTCATAAGCCCAACTTCTTGCAGCTTCTCATATCTAGAAACGCCCTGAAATCATTAACAGATTGGGTTTTGTGGGAGCTCCCTTTGCTGCTATACAACAAAAACAGTTCAGTTCTCTGTTCATTTTTATTCCCACTGTATCATACTTTAAAAAAATTGTTTTTATCTTGAAAAAAAAAACTTTCTGTTTGAAAATCAAAGAGTGAATATTGGAAATTAGTCTGGTAATATTCTCAGTAAAGTGTTTTTGGAGTTTCACCTAAAAATAAAAAAAACCCTGCTACCAAACTGTGTGCCTAATGTCACAGAGTCCCTTCACCAAAATCACACTGTGTACATACATACACGGCTGTGTGTAAAGAGGTAGCTAGTGGAGACCTGCTACAAAGCCCAGAAAGCTCAACTCAGCGCTCTGTGATGACCTAGAGGGCTGGGATGAGGGGTGGTGTGGAGGAAGCTCCGAGAGAGGGAGAATATGTATATACATATGGCTGGTTCACTTTATTGTACAGAAGAAACTAACGCAACCTTGTAAAGTGCTTACACACTAAATAAACAAATAAAATCATACATGGAGTCACCTCCCTGATCTCCAGTGAACTCAGCCTGCAGGGACTTGAAGCAGCATTTCGGTTCCCATCCAGAGACTGAGGTCGGGCCTAGAAAGTGAGAGCGCTGAATCCCAGCCACTAGACAACCAGAAGCCAGTGGTCAAGGAGAAGGCCCTGGCTCACCAGCTGTGTAGAAATGAACTTCCACATGGAGACGGAAAACAGTGAAACCAATAAAGTGTTTATTAGGAGGAAGAAGAGTATATATAGACAGACACACAGGCAGGCTTAGAGAGTAACAGCCGAGCTGGGTTGAATCACTTTCATGCGGCATCTCTGCTGGGTTTCCTTTAACCAATCCTCTGGGAATCAGGGTGCCAAAAAGTCCGCATGAAGGCTACAAGCCACCACAGTGGCTGACTTTCAACATATCCTGAAAAGGGTTCAAGATGAAGATCAGGAACAAGGCACTCCAGGCTATGGGAGAAAGCCGCAGGCCTTCAGACAGATATTTGCAGGAGGAGATTTCATAAGCCCAACTTCTTGCAGCTTCTCATATCTAGAAACGCCCTGAAATCATTAACAGATTGGGTTTTGTGGGAGCTCCCTTTGCTGCTATACAACAAAAACAGTTCAGTTCTCTGTTCATTTTTATTCCCACTGTATCATACTTTAAAAAAATTGTTTTTATCTTGAAAAAAAAAACTTTCTGTTTGAAAATCAAAGAGTGAATATTGGAAATTAGTCTGGTAATATTCTCAGTAAAGTGTTTTTGGAGTTTCACCTAAAAATAAAAAAAACCCTGCTACCAAACTGTGTGCCTAATGTCACAGAGTCCCTTCACCAAAATCACACTGTGTACATACATACACGGCTGTGTGTAAAGAGGTAGCTAGTGGAGACCTGCTACAAAGCCCAGAAAGCTCAACTCAGCGCTCTGTGATGACCTAGAGGGCTGGGATGAGGGGTGGTGTGGGAGGAAGCTCCGAGAGAGGGAGAATATGTATATACATATGGCTGGTTCACTTTATTGTACAGAAGAAACTAACGCAACCTTGTAAAGTGCTTACACACTAAATAAACAAATAAAATCATACATGGAGTCACCTCCCTGATCTCCAGTGAACTCAGCCTGCAGGGACTTGAAGCAGCATTTCGGTTCCCATCCAGAGACTGAGGTCGGGCCTAGAAAGTGAGAGCGCTGAATCCCAGCCACTAGACAACCAGAAGCCAGTGGTCAAGGAGAAGGCCCTGGCTCACCAGCTGTGTAGAAATGAACTTCCACATGGAGACGGAAAACAGTGAAACCAATAAAGTGTTTATTAGGAGGAAGAAGAGTATATATAGACAGACACACAGGCAGGCTTAGAGAGTCACACCCGAGCTGGTTTGAATCACTTTCATGCGGCATCTCTTCTGGGTTTCCTTTAACCAATCCTCTGGCTTTGCCTGGTTCTGAAACCATGTTTGGTTTATCTCAGGGTCCTGCTACATGTGCATGTGCATCTCCTAGCCAAGATGGAGTCTAACGAAGAGGACTATGGGAAGGCTGACAACACTCCCCTTTAGGAGCTACGAGGAGCCTTTCTGTGCATGTGTAGTCCAGAGATCTCCTTGCCTTCGAGAATGAGGACTTGTGTGGTCTCTCCTCCCTCTTGCTATCTTGGAGCTTGTGTCCACAGGAGAGAAACCAGCTCTTTGATCTGGGGCCATCTTATCTCCTGTCACATGCCCCCTGCCTCTTCAGAGCAGTTTCCTCAGAGCTGAGAGGCCATCTCCCAGACTATAGTTCTCTTCGGCCCTGTGGATGAAAGATGCTGTCTGTTTTATCAGTAAGCAAAGAATGTTGAGGCTGCCAAGTCATCAGCTACTGCAGGTATCCCTGGGGGGATTCAGAATGGAGGAAGCAGGATCCTGGCCCCAAGTAGCTGAGGTCCAAGTCAAAGCAATGATTTCAATGAACCCAGACTCTTGCATCTTCTCAAACATAGAACAGTGCTAAATGTATTAGCTTGAAATGTCTGGCTTTTCTTTAATTAACAGTAATCTATTGATGTTCCAACTTTGTTGTTTTCAGTAGCTAAGTTGTGTCCAGCTCTATGCCACCCCGTGGACTGTAGCCCACCAGACTCCTCTGTCCATGAGATTTCCCAGGCCAAAAAATACTGGAGTGGGTTGCCATTTCCTTCTCCAAAGGATCTTCCCAGACCAGGGATCAAACCTGTGTCTCTGCAATGGCAGGCAGATTCTTTACCACTGAGCCACCAAGGAAGCCAGATGTTCTGACTACCTGGGTGCTATTTAAAAAAAAAAAAAAGAAAGAAAGAAAGAAAGGAAGAAAGAAAAAAAAGAAAAACTCCTATATATCCTGGTTCCTCCCTCATCTCTTTGGAGCAGTCCCTCAGAACAACCTGAGAAGCTATCTTCTGAGCTTAAATCCTCAGCAAATCTACCGAATAAAACATAATTCTCAACTTTTAGGTTGTGCGCTTTTTTCCAGTTGAAGGATAGTTACCATACTATGTTGGTTTCAGCCATACCTCAACATGGATCTGCAGTGGGTGTGCCTATGTCTCCTCCCTCTTGAGCCGGTGGTGTTTTGTGTCTTGTCCGTCTACCAGGAGACATAGGCATTATTTTACAGTCTTAACACACGGGGAACTCGAGGGGCAAAGAAAAGAGGTGTGGACTTGCCCAGGGCCACAAAGCCCAGGCAGGCCGAGAGGAGCCCCAGAGCCATGGGGGAGAGGTGTCAGGGAGGAAAGCCTTGTCCTCACCCTCCAGGCTCCTCTGGTTGATCTAAGAATTACCTTGGCATGAGACAGGTTAGCAGGAGAAAAGCAAACAAAAGTTTCTAACATGTCTACATGGGAGAAACCCAGGAAACTTGGCTAATCCTTGCCTTAAACACCATCTTAGCAGAAGACAAAAGAGGGTGCTGAGGGTGGGGAGAGCCAGTTAGGGGTGAGGACCAGGAAAAGTCCAGCAAACAAGGGGAAAAGTCGTGATGCAAACTAAAGCCATCTTTACTCTGCATCACGAATTAAAAAGAAAGAAACTCTTCAAGAGTTTCTAGAGACCTGGTCATCCCCTTCCTGGTACAATAAGAAAGACACCCTTACAAATGGAGATTTCCCTTAAAAATGTCAATATTTCTTACAAAAGAAGGACCCTTCCTTCGGTTTGCAGCCTTTCTTTCAAGTCTCCTGTTTCTTAGAAAATGGCCCTCCTAAAATAATTAACATGTCAATGAAACGCTCTTGGGGGTGGCATATTCTGGTCCCTCTCTGGACCGAGACATCGAAACTGATCTACATTCCAAAGACCTGTGCCTGACATTCAATTAACATGGTCCTCGGCCTTAGTTTCTTCATGTGTAAATTGGAGATGATAAAACATATCTCAAAGGCTAGTTTCAAAATTAAAAAAATAAAAAAGAAGAAATGGGTGGTCCAGTAGTTAAGACTCTGCGCTTCCAATGTAGGGACCCCAGGTTCAATCCTTGGTCAGGGAGCTAGATCCCACATACCCCAATTAAAGATCCTACATGCCACAACTGAAGAGCCCAAATGCTGCAACTAAGACTGTGCTGTGCTGTGCTTAGTCGCTTCAGTCATGTCTGACTCTTTACAACCCCCGTAGACTGTGGTCCACCGGGCTCCTCTGCCAATGGGATTCTCCAGGCAAGACTACTGGAGCGGGTAGCCATTCCCTTCTTCAGGGGATCTTCTCAACCCAGAGACCAGGTCTCTCACATTGTAGGCGGATTCGTTACCAGCTGAGCTACCAGAGAAGCTGGCAATTAAGACTAGGCTCAGCCAAAATAAAAGGAAGAAGAAATGAGCTATCAAGCTGCAGAAAGACTAGATGTCCTCACCCTCCAGGCTCCTCTGGTTGATCTAAGAATTACCTTGGCATGAGACAGGTTAGCAGGAGAAAAGCAAACAAAAGTTTCTAACATGTCTACATGGGAGAAACCCAGGAAACTTGGCTAATCCTTGCCTTAAACACCATCTTAGCAGAAGACAAAAGAGGGTGCTGAGGGGGGGGAGAGCCAGTTAGGGTGAGGACCAGGAAAAGTCCAGCAAACAAGGAAAAGTCGTGATGCAAACTAAAGCCATCTTTACTCTGCATCACGAATTAAAAAGAAAGAAACTCTTCAAGAGTTTCTAGAGACCTGGTCATCCCCTTCCTGGTACAATAAGAAAGACACCCTTACAAATGGAGATTTCCCTTAAAAATGTCAATATTTCTTACAAAAGAAGGACCCTTCCTTCGGTTTGCAGCCTTTCTTTCAAGTCTCCTGTTTCTTAGAAAATGGCCCTCCTAAAATAATTAACATGTCAATGAAACGCTCTTGGGGGTGGCATATTCTGGTCCCTCTCTGGACCGAGACATCGAAACTGATCTACATTCCAAAGACCTGTGCCTGACATTCAATTAACATGGTCCTCGGCCTTAGTTTCTTCATGTGTAAATTGGAGATGATAAAACATATCTCAAAGGCTAGTTTCAAAATTAAAAAAATAAAAAAGAAGAAATGGGTGGTCCAGTAGTTAAGACTCTGCGCTTCCAATGTAGGGACCCCAGGTTCAATCCTTGGTCAGGGAGCTAGATCCCACATACCCCAATTAAAGATCCTACATGCCACAACTGAAGAGCCCAAATGCTGCAACTAAGACTGTGCTGTGCTGTGCTTAGTCGCTTCAGTCATGTCTGACTCTTTACAACCCCCGTAGACTGTGGTCCACCGGGCTCCTCTGCCAATGGGATTCTCCAGGCAAGACTACTGGAGCGGGTAGCCATTCCCTTCTTCAGGGGATCTTCTCAACCCAGAGACCAGGTCTCTCACATTGTAGGCGGATTCGTTACCAGCTGAGCTACCAGAGAAGCTGGCAATTAAGACTAGGCTCAGCCAAAAATAAAAGGAAGAAGAAATGAGCTATCAAGCTGCAGAAAGACCTGAGGAAGCTTAAACGCAAGCTGAAAGAAGGCAATTCAAAAAGGATATCAATTGTGTCATTCCAAATACGAAAGTTCTAGAAAAGAAAACTGCCCCCCAGTGTCCACAGAAACTTGTGACTAAGAGAAATTCTTGAGCTTATCTTACAGAATACCAGGTAAAGGAACAGATAGTTTAAAAAAAAAAAAAATTCTCAGCCTGTAATCTGCCTCCAGTTATATCTTTTTCTTTTTTTGATATTTATTTATTTGACTGCAACAGATCTTAATTGGTGAAACTGGGCTCTTCATTGCAGCACACAGACTCTCGTGGTTCACGGGCTTAGTATGCATCGTGGCATACGGGATCTTAGTTCCCAGATCAGGGAGGGAACCTGCAACCCAGGCATTGCACGGGGGATTCTTAACCACAGGATGACCAGGGAAGTCCCTCGTTCAATTATGCTTTGACTCCTTAACCACCCCTCCAGATAGCTCTTTTGACCTGTGGGTGGCAGCAGTAACGGGGTGAGGGTGGGGGTGCCTTAGGATGTTTTGAAACCTGGAGACACCTCTTGTGTACTTAGTGGTTTGGCCCATGAAAGACATTCTGAGCACCTTTAAAGCGAAAAGCAGAGAAGGAAAAGTCATAGCGCTTTAGTTAAATACAAACCTCTTTCCCAGGGAGAGCAGTATTTTATCAAACCCTGGCTAACATAAGTAAATATTTCATCATTTCCTTCATAATTCTCTGGCTGTTGTATTTACTGTCGTTTATATCTGCTTAGAGCTTGAGGGCTCTAGAGCTCAGGCTTAAGTAGCTGTGGCACACAGCCTTTGTTGCCCCACGGCGTGTGGAATCTTCGCAGACCAGGGATTGAACCCATGCCCCCTGCACTGGCAGGTTGATTCTTCATCATGGAGCCTCCAGGTAGTCTCTGCTCACAATTGTGGTGGGTTGCAAATTCTTAAATAACCAACATATAACCACAGTCTGGTCAAGAAGACAGAATCCAAAACAGGTAATTCGTCAGAGAGAATTTTAATACAGGGGACTGGTTGAACAAGTTTTGAAGCACTGAAAAATCAAAATGAGAATGAGGAAATAGAGACTGAATGACCACAGGAAACAGCTACCAGTCCTAAAGCTGAGGGCACAGGGGGCAGAGGCGGGGTTCCCAGGCCCTTGCCACTCGGAGGAGGGGCTGAGCCCTTGCTGCCGCTGCACCAAGAAGCTGGATCTGCTGGTCCTGCATGCCACACCTCTGACTGTTGGCGTGGGATCCCTGAACCTTCACCGACTGGGACCTCAGAAGCAGCTCCTGAGGGAGCAGAGGTGAGCTGGCCACACAGCTTCCCAGGGGCAGGCCTGGGGGCCCAAGGAAAATGGTACAACGTTGACTGCAGCCAGAAGCCTTGGCTGATATCTGAGAGTGCACGTGTCGCTCTGCACCGCAAGATCTCTGCAGGCTTCCCCCGAGGGTCATCAGGGGAGGGCGGGAGCTGCTGTACAGCACTCAGGGCCAGGGCGAGCTGCCCCACTGAGCACAGCATGGCAACAAGGCCGACCACAGAGTCGCTTTGTTAGGGGAAGAGACTTTGTCAGCACGCAGACTGCAATGGCCCACCCTGGTCAGGCACCAGGGTCACCATCTGAGTGAGTTATTTTACAACAGGAGGTCCTGGTAAGGAACATGGAACTAACAAGCCACCACCGACCGAAAGAGATCGAGCAAGGCCAAAAGGAGAAGCCTCGTGTCCTACCACCTCCCTCCGAATGCTTCTCACTGGCACCCAGCATGGCTGAGCAATGCGTGCGCCGCCAGGAAGGACCCTGGGTCAGAGAGATTGGCCAAGGACAACCCGGAAACGGATCCCATCACCATGAAACCCGAGCCTGCCAGCCAAGCAGCAGACACGTTCTCCTGGGTTCCCTTACCTGCTGCTCTCCACCTGGGCGCCTCTTCCCAGTAAAGCTTCTTGCTTTGTCAGCTCAAGTGACTCCTCAGACAATTCATTTCTGAGTGTTAGAGAAGAGCCCACTTTAGAGGAAGGTTCCCTTCCTTGCAAATAATAACCAAAAAGTCTGGTCAAGAAGACAGAATCCAAAACAGGTAATTTCAGAGAGAATTTTAATACAGGGGACTGGTTGAACAAGTTTTGAAGCACTGAAAAATCAAAATGAGAATGAGGAAATAGAGACTGAATGACCACAGGAAACAGCTACCAGTCCTAAAGCTGAGGGCACAGGGGGCAGAGGCGGGGTTCCCAGGCCCTTGCCACTCGGAGGAGGGGCTGAGCCCTTGCTGCCGCTGCACCAAGAAGCTGGATCTGCTGGTCCTGCATGCCACACCTCTGACTGTTGGCGTGGGATCCCTGAACCTTCACCGACTGGGACCTCAGAAGCAGCTCCTGAGGGAGCAGAGGTGAGCTGGCCACACAGCTTCCCAGGGGCAGGCCTGGGGGCCCAAGGAAAATGGTACAACGTTGACTGCAGCCAGAAGCCTTGGCTGATATCTGAGAGTGCACGTGTCGCTCTGCACCGCAAGATCTCTGCAGGCTTCCCCCGAGGGTCATCAGGGGAGGGCGGGAGCTGCTGTACAGCACTCAGGGCCAGGGCGAGCTGCCCCACTGAGCACAGCATGGCAACAAGGCCGACCACAGAGTCGCTTTGTTAGGGGAAGAGACTTTGTCAGCACGCAGACTGCAATGGCCCACCCTGGTCAGGCACCAGGGTCACCATCTGAGTGAGTTATTTTACAACAGGAGGTCCTGGTAAGGAACATGGAACTAACAAGCCACCACCGACCGAAAGAGATCGAGCAAGGCCAAAAGGAGAAGCCTCGTGTCCTACCACCTCCCTCCGGAATGCTTCTCACTGGCACCCAGCATGGCTGAGCAATGCGTGCGCCGCCAGGAAGGACCCTGGGTCAGAGAGATTGGCCAAGGACAACCCGGAAACGGATCCCATCACCATGAAACCCGAGCCTGCCAGCCAAGCAGCAGACACGTTCTCCTGGGTTCCCTTACCTGCTGCTCTCCACCTGGGCGCCTCTTCCCAGTAAAGCTTCTTGCTTTGTCAGCTCAAGTGACTCCTCAGACAATTCATTTCTGAGTGTTAGAGAAGAGCCCACTTTAGAGGAAGGTTCCCCTTCCTGCAAGTTCTGATACTGCAGCCCGCAAGACGGGTTCCCCTACTAGGTGCACACCTCAGCTGTCCTCCATTCAGCAGACCCACACTAGGTGGAAGCACTATTTTGAATCCCAGGGTTCTGACTCCTCCCGCGAGGCTACACTGAAGGTTATGTGAGAATATGGGAACCCCACCTCCATAAAACTTACACAATCCTGAGGTCCCGCTTTGCCAGGAGAAGAGCTGCCTGAGGCGCTGCTCAGACTGGCAAGTGAGGGGTTCAGTGAAGCAATGGATGTGAGAGAAGGGCACGTGTACTGTAATTGTAATTGTTCCTTCACCACTTGCCACTTCCCTACGCGTGCCTGCTCAGTCGCTGCAGTTCTGCCCAACTCATTGCAGCCCATGGACTGTAGCCCACCAGGCTCCTCTGTCCATGGGATTCTCCAGGCAGGAATCCTGGAGTGGGCTGCCATGCTCTCCTCCAGGGGATCTTCCCGACCTAAGAGTCAAACCTGTGTCTCTCCTGCATCAACAGGCGGGTTCTTTACCACTCGCACCGCCTGGGAAGCCCTGGACAGGCCCTAAAGATGCCAAAAGCTCGGCCCTTGTGCACTGGTGCTGAATCAAATTTTGGAGGTAGAGTTTTGGGTGAAGTAGGAAAGAACAGTTTTATTGCTTTGCCAGGCAAAGGGAGACACAATGGGCTCATGTCTCAGAAACCTGGGTCCCAACCCGGGGAGACGTGGTGAGGAGTTTCAGCACACTAGTTCAAGGGCAGGTCGCTGGTAAGGGTCAGAGTGTGTGCAGGACCTGCAGCCCTTTCGTCTGGTCTTGGGTGGTCTCCATGGGCTTCCATGTTGGCTCAGATGGCAAAGAATCTGCCTGTATGCAGGACGCCCAGGTTCAATCCCTGGGTTGGGAAGAACCCCTAGAGAAGGGCATGGCAGCCCACTCTCGCCTGGAGAATCTCATGGATAGAGGAGCCTAGAGGGCTATAGTCCATGGGGTCACAAAAAGTTGGACACGACCGAGTGACTACACACAACAGGTGGTCTCCTGATGACCTTCTTGAGGTATCAAACTGTGACCTTCTCTAGAATGAAGAATGCTGGGAATCCCCCAGTGGTCCTGTGGTTAGGACTTGGTATTTTCACTGTCATGGGCCCAGGTTCGATCCTTGGCTGGGGAGCTAAGATTCCCACAAGTGTGCTGTGCAGACGAAAAATAAAAACCAATGCGGACACCTTCAAAGAGACTGTTCTGTGTTTTCCTTGAGGCGGAACCAGGGCCCTGCCCCACGGCTGCTGTTGTTAGCTGTTCTTTTGTCTTTTGTCTCTGCATCCCTTCCCTTCTCTGATACAGTTGTTTCAGTCTGCCCCCTTGGAACTCATGGACGATCAGGGAGAGTGGAGTCTATTCCCTACTTACCAAGAAACAGGGACGCAGAAACGTTGCCATGCCCAGGAGCCCCACAGGGTCTCGTTCCATTTCACTAACACTCTAATCAGGTTCATATGTGTCCTGTATTTTCCATTAATCATCTCAACCTGTGAGAGGTACAAGCTACTGGACAGGAGGCCTGGATCCTGAAGCCATCAAGAGGTTATAGGGACAGCGTTGAAGGAAGAGCTATGTTCCCAGGCCACTAAAATCCCCAGAAAGAACAAGGAGTGACCCGGGAATCTGTAAAAATTACAACCAGGTGAAGCTTACTCCCTCTCCAAGGCTTCTAACTCTCTCCTGCCCCATGTCATAGGCCTCTGTTTTGTCAATGGTGCGTGTGAAGGGTCCCTAAGGCCTCATGTCCCCTGATGGTACGCTCCTGTAACACCAGGGCCCAGTCTTCCCTCTTCTCTCTGTCCCATCACAGCTCCAGGTTCAGTGCTGGCATTCCTTGGCAATTTTTTGGTTGTTGCCCCGGATTTTTGTTGCCATGTGTGGGCTTTCTCTACCTGCAGAGAGTGGGGACTACTCTCTAGTCACAGTGTGAGGGCTCATGGTGGTGGCTTCTCCTGCTGGTGGGCACAGGCTCTAGGGTGCAGGGACTTCAGTAGTGGTATCACATGAACCCAGTAGCTATGACTCCTGGGCTCTCCTAGAGCTTGGGCTCAGCAGTTGTGGCTCACGGGCTTAGCTGCTCCATGGCATGTGGAATCTTCCCAGACCAGGGATCAAACCCGTGTCCCCTGCATTGATTGACAGGTAGACTCTTTTTTGTGTTTTTTTGTTATTGTTGTTGCACCAAGTCTTAGTTGTAGCATGTGGGATCCAGTTCACTGACTGGGAATCAAACCAGGGCCCCCTGCATTGGGAGCATGGCATTCTAGCCACTAGACCACCAGGGAGGTCCAGTCATTCAATAATTTTAACAGGACACCCCATGTCGGTGGAGAGCCTGTGATGCCGTGATTTCTAACAAGAAATGTCCTTGGTCTTCATCCTGTTTCTGACACAGAGCTTTGAAAAGCCTTGGAATTTCCTCAGTGATAAGAACAATCGAGGCGTCACTGTCTTAACCAATTCCTCTCAACCATGCCCGAGGTTACAATGAGGTGGCTTTTGGAAAGCACCTAAAAATGGGCTTGGTTGCCAGGACAACCAACAAGGTGATTGGAGGGTTGGACACTTCAACCTGACCCCTTGACCTCTGGAAAGGGGACATGATGGGCTAGAGGTTGAATCTACCAACTAGGCTACGTTTTAAACAACCGTGTTTGCATAATGGAGCCTCCATAAAAGCCCCAAAGGGTGGGGTTTGGAAGGTGTCCAGGCTGGTGAACCGTAACACAGCCGTGGGTACCATGCTGACCTCAAGACTCCCTAGGGACAGAAGCTCCTGCCTTGGAGAAGTTTCTCAATCCATGCATTGCTTCATCTAGCTGCTGACTCATATCCTTTGTAATAACCCCATAATCTAGTAAGTAAACTGTTTCCCTGAGTTCTCTGAGGTGTTCTAGCTAGTTCCCGTGGATAAGATTCCATTAACCATACGAGGTGGCCATAGTCAGTCAGAGCATGGGTAACAATCTGGACATGCATTGACATCCAAAGGTGGGTGAGCATTTGGTCCAATTTTTAATCTACTCTCTAGTCCGTGAGGGCTTGGTGGGCTCCTGCTGGTGGGCACAGGCTCTAGGGTGCAGGGACTTCAGTAGTGGTATCACATGAACCCAGTAGCTATGACTCCTGGGCTCTCCTAGAGCTTGGGCTCAGCAGTTGTGGCTCACGGGCTTAGCTGCTCCATGGCATGTGGAATCTTCCCAGACCAGGGATCAAACCCGTGTCCCCTGCATTGATTGACAGGTAGACTCTTTTTTGTGTTTTTTTGTTATTGTTGTTGCACCAAGTCTTAGTTGTAGCATGTGGGATCCAGTTCACTGACTGGGAATCAAACCAGGGCCCCCTGCATTGGGAGCATGGCATTCTAGCCACTAGACCACCAGGGAGGTCCAGTCATTCAATAATTTTAACAGGACACCCCATGTCGGTGGAGAGCCTGTGATGCCGTGATTTCTAACAAGAAATGTCCTTGGTCTTCATCCTGTTTCTGACACAGAGCTTTGAAAAGCCTTGGAATTTCCTCAGTGATAAGAACAATCGAGGCGTCACTGTCTTAACCAATTCCTCTCAACCATGCCCGAGGTTACAATGAGGTGGCTTTTGGAAAGCACCTAAAAATGGGCTTGGTTGCCAGGACAACCAACAAGGTGATTGGAGGGTTGGACACTTCAACCTGACCCCTTGACCTCTGGAAAGGGGACATGATGGGCTAGAGGTTGAATCTACCAACTAGGCTACGTTTTAAACAACCGTGTTTGCATAATGGAGCCTCCATAAAAGCCCCAAAGGGTGGGGTTTGGAAGGTGTCCAGGCTGGTGAACCGTAACACAGCCGTGGGTACCATGCTGACCTCAAGACTCCCTAGGGACAGAAGCTCCTGCCTTGGAGAAGTTTCTCAATCCATGCATTGCTTCATCTAGCTGCTGACTCATATCCTTTGTAATAACCCCATAATCTAGTAAGTAAACTGTTTCCCTGAGTTCTCTGAGGTGTTCTAGCTAGTTCCCGTGGATAAGATTCCATTAACCATACGAGGTGGCCATAGTCAGTCAGAGCATGGGTAACAATCTGGACATGCATTGACATCCAAAGGTGGGTGAGCAGTCTTGTGGGATTGAGCCTCAGCCTGTGGAATATGATGCCATCTCTGGGTAGGCGGTGTCAGAACAGAGTTAAGCTGTCGGACAGCCAGAAAACCGGTATCAGAGCTCCAGAGCACTGTATCCTTGACATACACTTTGTGGTCATACTGAAGCATGAAATCGGAGCCTCATGCTGTGGGGATGGTCTGTGAAAGTGGGTCAATCAGCTGTTGGGGAGGTTGAGATGCTTTGCAATCGCTACACCTGGGAGTGAGACGGATCTTAGTTCAAACCCTGTCTCTGATGCTACGTGACCTTGGACAAAGGTCTCAACCTCTGAACTCCTTCCTCTCCCCTATAAGACAGGCGGTAATGTGTGCCTCGAGGGATTGCTTGTGGTCTAATAAAAGGTCCCCAAGCATGGTGACTGATTGTGACATTGTAACCAAAATGGGGTCCGCCCACCGCTCAAAAGCAAAAAGAAAGCTTGCTTTATTTTGGATGCCAGGAACCAGGGGCGGGGCCAGGGGTGGGGGCGGCAGCCTTCTGTCCAGAGGCCCACTCCCCACTCTGACTATCAAGGAGGAAGAGCTTTTATAAACTGAAGGAGGGGGCTCCGCGCAGACACCACAGTCAGCTCTGACAGTCATCTTGAAATCGATCATCGGTGGTCCCATCAGTGCCATCTTGACTGTTTTAAGTGCAGTTAATCTTCAGTTCCATAGTCAGTTTGTTTTCATTTCCTTGAGGCCAGTTCTCGCAACTTCAGCCACTCTGTCATGCTGCAGTCTTGTCATCATGTAGGTAAATTCTTCCATCCAGAGGGGCTTTCAATATCTACAAGACAGCTCATCAGATAAGGCTCACAATATTATCTATAGACCTAGAAGAGGAACTAAATGTCCTTGACTCTGCTTAATGACTAAATTGGTATTGTTTGGTTTCCTCTGATTGTTTTCCTTTGTTTGTATTTTTTCACTTCTCTGATTAAACTTATTCTTCAGCTCAAGTTTTTCCACGGACAAAAAGCAGACAGAGGACAAGGGGCGTGTGGGGGGGCCAGGGAGGAGGAAGGACCAGAGGGTCCTGTTCCATGTCAGCATTGTGTCACTGTTTTCCTAATAAGCATACTTGGAAAGAGTGAGAAGTATGAGTGAGGAAACCCAGCCCAGCGTGAGCCAGTGTCGGAGGCGGGCTGCTGAGATACTGAAGCGGGTTGAAATCACTGATGGGCAAGGAGCCACCAACTGCTCGGAGCCGGAGGACCACTGGAAAAATGTAGAGCAATGTATGAGAAATCTCAGGCAGGAAGGAAAGCCCACTTTCAGACTTGTGGGCATTTCTTAAAGAGTTTTGACCTTGGTAAGCTATTCTTCTTTACAGCACAGCCCCTAGGAAACATCCATGATTTCAAGATTCACAACAAAATCCTTCCAGTCGCCTGGCCCCTGAGTTCCTCCAACTCCTCACCCACACTCAGAGCCGGTGGCTTTTGAGTTTGTTTGTCTATGACCCAACCATGTATGTGACTCAGGACACACGCACACTCCATGTACATAGACCTCAATGAAATAAAGCCTTATCACACAATACGTACCCTTCCTACACACGCTGAGATCTGTTATTTCCTATTCTGTTCTATTTCATTTTTACAGATGTCCTAACTTAGTTTGGGGGCTTCCCTGGTAGTTCAGATGGTAAAGAATCTGCCTGCAGTGCGAGAGATCCAGGGTTGACGTCTGGGTTGGGACGATCCCCTGGAGAAGGGCATGGCAACCCACTCCAGTATTCTTGGCTGGAGAATCCCATGGACAGAGGAGCCTGGCGGGCTGGCGGGCTACAGTCTGTGGGGGTTGCAAAGAGTCAGACACAACTGAGCGGCTAACTTTCACTAACTTAATGTTCAATTTGTCATGACTTCGCTCCAGTCCTGGAGACCAAGGAGGCACCAGCAAAGGAGGTTTCTAAGAAGCAGCAGCCAGTGAGGACAACAGAAAGCCCTTCATCACTTGACCCAAATACGCACTGTCTCATCCCGTCTCTCCAGCTCCTTTCTTGAGACCTTCAAACCCAGCCATCTTCCCACCCTACCCGGAGCTTTCCGTCCCTTGTCCTTGTCACCTGCTCCCTGCCTCTCACCCCTCCTGGCCTCACTTCCTCTTTGTCTGGTTTAGGTCACAACAGCTCGGAATGATCATCCGCTCATCGATTCATCCAATGATCGGCCCCCAGGACCCACACTGTGTCAAGCACTGTTCTAAGTGCTGGAGATACAAAGGCCTTGCCTGTGATGTGCTTTTTACTGAGGAAAATGGACAATAAACAAATAAAGGAGAACACTGAAACTATTCCAGTGTAACAGCCAGCGCAAAGGCCTAAGGCTGCAGGGCGCCGGCAGGTCCCAGGCACAGAGCAGAGACCAGCAAGAGCAAGAGAGGCTCAGACAGGAAACAAGAGACAGACGATCTCGCTGGCCATTCCAAGGACTTGGGGTTTTCCTCTGAAGGAGGTGGGTGGCCATTGCAGGGTAAGGGGAGAGGAAAGGTCCTGACCTGGCTTGGACGCAGTTAAAGATGCAGTTGAGGACTTCCCTGTGGTCCAGTGGTGGGGAGTCTGCCAGCCAGTACGGGGAACACGAGTTCCATCCCTGGTCCGGGAAGACTCCACATGCCTCGGGGCAACTAAGCCTGTGCACCACCACTACTTTTGAGTTTGTTGTCTATGACCCAACCATGTATGTGACTCAGGACACACGCACACTCCATGTACATAGACCTCAATGAAATAAAGCCTTATCACACAATACGACTTCCTACACACGCTGAGATCTGTTATTTCCTATTCTGTTCTATTTCATTTTTACAGATGTCCTAACTTAGTTTGGGGGCTTCCCTGGTAGTTCAGATGGTAAAGAATCTGCCTGCAGTGCGAGAGATCCAGGGTTGACGTCTGGGTTGGGACGATCCCCTGGAGAAGGGCATGGCAACCCACTCCAGTATTCTTGGCTGGAGAATCCCATGGACAGAGGAGCCTGGCGGGCTGGCGGGCTACAGTCTGTGGGGGTTGCAAAGAGTCAGACACAACTGAGCGGCTAACTTTCACTAACTTAATGTTCAATTTGTCATGACTTCGCTCCAGTCCTGGAGACCAAGGAGGCACCAGCAAAGGAGGTTTCTAAGAAGCAGCAGCCAGTGAGGACAACAGAAAGCCCTTCATCACTTGACCCAAATACGCACTGTCTCATCCCGTCTCTCCAGCTCCTTTCTTGAGACCTTCAAACCCAGCCATCTTCCCACCCTACCCGGAGCTTTCCGTCCCTTGTCCTTGTCACCTGCTCCCTGCCTCTCACCCCTCCTGGCCTCACTTCCTCTTTGTCTGGTTTAGGTCACAACAGCTCGGAATGATCATCCGCTCATCGATTCATCCAATGATCGGCCCCCAGGACCCACACTGTGTCAAGCACTGTTCTAAGTGCTGGAGATACAAAGGCCTTGCCTGTGATGTGCTTTTTACTGAGGAAAATGGACAATAAACAAATAAAGGAGAACACTGAAACTATTCCAGTGTAACAGCCAGCGCAAAGGCCTAAGGCTGCAGGGCGCCGGCAGGTCCCAGGCACAGAGCAGAGACCAGCAAGAGCAAGAGAGGCTCAGACAGGAAACAAGAGACAGACGATCTCGCTGGCCATTCCAAGGACTTGGGGTTTTCCTCTGAAGGAGGTGGGTGGCCATTGCAGGGTAAGGGGAGAGGAAAGGTCCTGACCTGGCTTGGACGCAGTTAAAGATGCAGTTGAGGACTTCCCTGTGGTCCAGTGGTGGGGAGTCTGCCAGCCAGTACGGGGAACACGAGTTCCATCCCTGGTCCGGGAAGACTCCACATGCCTTGGGGCAACTAAGCCTGTGCACCACAACTACTGACCCCATGCTCCAGAGCCCGTGCTCCACAACAAGCGAAGCCACCGAAGTGAGAAGCCTGAGTGCGGCAACTAGAAAGTAGCCTCTGCTGGCTGCAACTAGAGAAAGGCCTCGAACAGCAAAGTCTCCATGCAGCCAAAAATAAATAAGCATATTTATAAAAGAGTTATATGTAAAAAAGACATTATTGGATTAAGCCTGGTGAGAGATGGTGGTTTAGACCAGGTGGCATTAGTGGTAAAGAACTCATGTGCCAATGCAGGAGACCTACGAGGCACAGGTTCCGTCCCTGGGTCTGGCAGACCCCCTGGAGGAGGGCACAGCAACCCACTCCAGTGTTCTTGCCTGGAGAATCCCATGGACAGAGGAGCCTGGCGGGCTACAATCTACAGGGTCACAAAGAGTCAGACACGACTGAGCACAGCACAGTCTAGAGAGACAACTGCAGTCACAAATCAGCCTCCTGTGGATGCCAGGCGGGGTGTCCACCTGAGCAGAGAGTCATCCGGGCACCAGGAAGTCAAGTGCAATTCCCAGACCAGACCCTCCTGCCCTCAGGCCAGGGTGCCCACCCACGGTGGACAAGCCAAGCCTCAGGGGAGGACAAATCACAAAGCCGTGTGGGGCACAGGCAGGTGCCTTCAGCTGGGGTAGATGGGGCCCCAAGGGGGGGCCCTGCGCTGGAAGGGGCAGCACGAGTTCCCAAGAGGGCAGGAATCAGACAGGGAAGGCAGGACACTGGCCCCTTTCAGAAGGAAGTCTCAGAAAGCCTCTGCCCACCCCGGGACAGCGGCGAGGCCTGGAGCCAAGGGAAGGCTCTGAGAGGAAACAAGAGACAGACGATCTCGCTGGCCATTCCAAGGACTTGGGGTTTTCCTCTGAAGGAGGTGGGTGGCCATTGCAGGGTAAGGGGAGAGGAAAGGTCCTGACCTGGCTTGGACGCAGTTAAAGATGCAGTTGAGGACTTCCCTGTGGTCCAGTGGTGGGGAGTCTGCCAGCCAGTACGGGGAACACGAGTTCCATCCCTGGTCCGGGAAGACTCCACATGCCTTGGGGCAACTAAGCCTGTGCACCACAACTACTGACCCCATGCTCCAGAGCCCGTGCTCCACAACAAGCGAAGCCACCGAAGTGAGAAGCCTGAGTGCGGCAACTAGAAAGTAGCCTCTGCTGGCTGCAACTAGAGAAAGGCCTCGAACAGCAAAGTCTCCATGCAGCCAAAAATAAATAAGCATATTTATAAAAGAGTTATATGTAAAAAAGACATTATTGGATTAAGCCTGGTGAGAGATGGTGGTTTAGACCAGGTGGCATTAGTGGTAAAGAACTCATGTGCCAATGCAGGAGACCTACGAGGCACAGGTTCCGTCCCTGGGTCTGGCAGACCCCCTGGAGGAGGGCACAGCAACCCACTCCAGTGTTCTTGCCTGGAGAATCCCATGGACAGAGGAGCCTGGCGGGCTACAATCTACAGGGTCACAAAGAGTCAGACACGACTGAGCACAGCACAGTCTAGAGAGACAACTGCAGTCACAAATCAGCCTCCTGTGGATGCCAGGCGGGGTGTCCACCTGAGCAGAGAGTCATCCGGGCACCAGGAAGTCAAGTGCAATTCCCAGACCAGACCCTCCTGCCCTCAGGCCAGGGTGCCCACCCACGGTGGACAAGCCAAGCCTCAGGGGAGGACAAATCACAAAGCCGTGTGGGGCACAGGCAGGTGCCTTCAGCTGGGGTAGATGGGGCCCCAAGGGGGGGCCCTGCGCTGGAAGGGGCAGCACGAGTTCCCAAGAGGGCAGGAATCAGACAGGGAAGGCAGGACACTGGCCCCTTTCAGAAGGAAGTCTCAGAAAGCCTCTGCCCACCCCCGGGACAGCCGGGCGAGGCCTGGAGCCAAGGGGAAGGCTCTGACAGAAGCTATCATTTTCCTGCAAAGGAAAATGGGAGAAATTGAATGTTTGTTTCTGAGAGGTGGAGGAGAGTGATGAGCAGGGAGAAAAGGAAATGAGGAAAGAGGGAGGGACAAGCAACTGGTAGCCTGAACCAGGCTGCAGAAATGCTGCTAGTAGTCTGTCTGGGAAGAACACATGGGCTCCTGTCCAGCCTGCATCTGGCACTCCATCCGCCCCTCCATCCCCACCCCCCGGGGCACCTGGAAAGCCGGCCACAAACACGGCTGCTTCTCGGTGGGGCGGAGGAGGTGGATTTGGAAATAAAGGAAAAGCTTACTGGATTGGCCAACAGGAGCATCACAGGCGCTGGTGATAAGACAGCTCTCGGGCAGAAGGGGGACGTCAGGGCCCATTGACCAAGAGGGGAGAAAGACGTTAGACTTCCCAAAATGGTCAGGGGCAGGGGGAGGAAATGAAGCAATCTTATCTAGATGGTGAGAGGTGTGTTCTCACAGCTGCCCAGGTCTCCCTTCTGCCCGTTTTTTTTTTTCCTTTAGTTAACTAACATAATTGTGACTGTCTCTAGTATCCACAAGCCAAGGAAGCCTGGGAAAACCTGTTACAAAAATAAAAAGAATTCTTCCTACTTCCACTAGGTATCTTTCCAGCAGTGTAAGTGGTCTTGATGTCCTTAGCTTACTGATATGCAGCCCTTCTGATGAGCTATAACACAAAGCATGTGTGCATCCGTGTTCTTGCCTGGAGTGCAGCGGGTGAACATCCACCTAAAGCCTCCTGTGGATGCCAGGCGGTGTCCACCTGAGCAGAGAGTCATCCGGGCACCAGGAAGTCAAGTGCAATTCCCAGACCAGACCCTCCTGCCCTCAGGCCAGGGTGCCCACCCACGGTGGACAAGCCAAGCCTCAGGGGAGGACAAATCACAAAGCCGTGTGGGGCACAGGCAGGTGCCTTCAGCTGGGGTAGATGGGGCCCCAAGGGGGGGCCCTGCGCTGGAAGGGGCAGCACGAGTTCCCAAGAGGGCAGGAATCAGACAGGGAAGGCAGGACACTGGCCCCTTTCAGAAGGAAGTCTCAGAAAGCCTCTGCCCACCCCCGGGACAGCCGGGCGAGGCCTGGAGCCAAGGGGAAGGCTCTGACAGAAGCTATCATTTTCCTGCAAAGGAAAATGGGAGAAATTGAATGTTTGTTTCTGAGAGGTGGAGGAGAGTGATGAGCAGGGAGAAAAGGAAATGAGGAAAGAGGGAGGGACAAGCAACTGGTAGCCTGAACCAGGCTGCAGAAATGCTGCTAGTAGTCTGTCTGGGAAGAACACATGGGCTCCTGTCCAGCCTGCATCTGGCACTCCATCCGCCCCTCCATCCCCACCCCCCGGGGCACCTGGAAAGCCGGCCACAAACACGGCTGCTTCTCGGTGGGGCGGAGGAGGTGGATTTGGAAATAAAGGAAAAGCTTACTGGATTGGCCAACAGGAGCATCACAGGCGCTGGTGATAAGACAGCTCTCGGGCAGAAGGGGGACGTCAGGGCCCATTGACCAAGAGGGGAGAAAGACGTTAGACTTCCCAAAATGGTCAGGGGCAGGGGGAGGAAATGAAGCAATCTTATCTAGATGGTGAGAGGTGTGTTCTCACAGCTGCCCAGGTCTCCCTTCTGCCCGTTTTTTTTTTTTCCTTTAGTTAACTAACATAATTGTGACTGTCTCTAGTATCCACAAGCCAAGGAAGCCTGGGAAAACCTGTTACAAAAATAAAAAGAATTCTTCCTACTTCCACTAGGTATCTTTCCAGCAGTGTAAGTGGTCTTGATGTCCTTAGCTTACTGATATGCAGCCCTTCTGATGAGCTATAACACAAAGCATGTGTGCTCAGTCCCGTCCAACCCTTTGCAACCCCAGGGACTGCAGCCCACCAGGCTCTTCTGTCTGTGGGAGTTTTCAGGCAAGAATAGCAGAATGGGTTGCCATTTCCTCCCTCTAGGGATGGAACCTAGGGATGGAACCCACATTTCCTGCATCTCCCACATTGGCATCCAGAGTCCTTACCACTGGGCCACAACGGAAGTCTGCAACGCAAAGAGCTGCTTTCCCCTCTTCTCTGTGGACGCTCAGCTTTAGTGTCCTGTGAAGCTGTAACACTATAAAGTGTCAAATCAAAGTAAGATGGTGATATTGTTGTTATTGTTATTATTATGTTGTTGTTGTTTCATGATTCCCAAGCCAAGAATCTTGTCAATCCTAGAAAGAACAGAGCTGCGAATAAAAACTGAAAAGCCAATAGCTATCTTTTTCGCATATGACAGTATAGGTTTCCATGTTACTCCCTCTATGCCTCCCACACACTGTTCATTCTCCACACTGTCCATATGTCTGTTCTCTGTTTTTCCATCGCTTCACTGCGTGTGTTACCATTACCCTCTTACTAGATTCCATATATATGTGTCAGTATACTGTACTTGCCTTTCCTTTTTTGACTTTTTTTAAAGTTTATTTATTTATTTTTATTTTTGGCTATTCTGGGTTTTCACCACTGCTGAAGGCTCTTCTCTAGTTGCAGGGAGTGGGGGCTACTCTCCAGTTGAGGTGAGCGGGCTTCTTGTTGCAGTGACTTCTCTTGTTGTGGAACTCGGACTCTAGGGCACACGAGCTTCAGTTGTTGCAGTACATGGGCTCAATAGTTGCAGCTCCGAGGCTCTAGAGCACAGGCTCAATAGTTGTGGCTCAAGCGCTTAGTTGCTCTGCAGCATGTGGGATCTTCCTGGATCAGGGATCGAACCTATGCCTCCTGTATTTGCAGGCGAACTCTTCACCACTGAGCTACCAGGGAAGCCCGTCTTTCTCTTTTTGACTTACTTCACTTTTTATGATAGGTTCTAGATCCATCCACCTCATTAGGGCTGATTCTTTTGCATTTCTTTTTACAGCTGAGAAGTACTCCATTGTATATATGTACCAGAGTTTTTGTATCCATTCATTTATCGATGGACATCTAGGTTGCTTCCATGTTCTAGCTATTGTATAGAGAGCTGCAATGAACATTGGGGAGCAGGTGTTTCTTTCAGTTTTGATTTCACTAGGTATAGTCCTAAGAGTGGGATTGCTGGGTCGTATGGTGCTTCTATTTTTAGTTTTTTAGGGAATCCTGCAGGTGCACGGTGCGACGGCCTGGAGGCATGGGATGGGGGGGACTGGGAAGGGGGAGGGGGCCAGGGATATGCATATGACTGATCTGGGAACATACATGTCTGTGAACAATACTCCGTAAAAATTAAAAAAAAAAAAAAAACTGAAAAGGCTATCCCTTTGCATTGGGTTCAGGTCATGATCTCACTGGTCCCTGCTTTGAGCCCCTGGTGCTGGTTTTCCAGTAACACCCAGGGAACATTCTCAGGGTCGTCGTGGGGGATACCTCTTGGTGACGGCACTCACTACAGCCCTGAGTCAACCTCATCGTCCGTGGAAACCCCCATCCCTACTTCCCAGGTTGTAAAGATAAACAGAAACCCTGTGACGGCTCATTTGATGAACCATCTAGACCCTAGTGCCCAGCCATGCAGACAAACATTATTCTGGGTATTTCTATGGGGCTGCTTTTGGATAAAATTTACACTTAAATCTATGGACTTGGGTGAAGCAGACTGCCTTTCATAATGTGAGGAAGTGTAGGGCTCATTCAATGAGTTGAAGACCTGAGTGGAAGCCTAGATTGCCCTTCTCGGAGCCTGAAGACATTCTGTAGCAGGCAGCCTTTGAACCTGAACCAATACTTCCGCTCTTCCTGGGCTTCCAGGTTGGCGATCCACCCTGCAGTCACGATCCCCCGCCCCTGCCCAGGGCTGTGTTGAAGCAGAAACTGTGGAGTGTTTTTGTTTTTGTTTTATCCACCTGTGGGTCTATCAGCTCTTCCTGTCCAGGCGCCCAGGGTCAGTGTGACTCCTAAGCAGCTCTGTGGTGCAGCTGCTCTATCTGCATAAACAGCTCCTGCCAGTGCTCCTCCAGTGGGCAGGGGCGTGCCATCTTGGAGGAGTGGGAGGGCCAGGTGATATTGCCCCCTTCTCCCTCTGAGAAAGATGTTCTTTGCCAGGCTGAACATTTAGAGACAAAATCTTTAAGTGTTCACGGAGGTAAAGGCATTTAAACCCGGAAATGCCCTTCGAAAAGGGTCTGGCTGCGGCTCTCACCTCTAAGTTGGACAACAGAGGCACCGCCGAAAGTGGGGGCCGTCTGCGCAAGGACAGCGAGGGACAGAGCAAGAGCAGAGCCCTGGTCGCCTGGCCAGTGGTGTCAGGTGACTTCTGTCCCTGAGAAACAAACAGGCAAGGAACGTTCTCTAGATCACACTGCAGCAGGTGGTCCAGCAGGAAGTGCTCCCAGACCCGCCCCATTTGAGCCCAGGCTCTTCCCGCCGGCCCTGGAGGGGGAGGGGAGAGAAGCCAGACACGGACGAGCCCGCCCAGCTGTGTGCTTCTGTGCTTCTTTTTGATTTCTCTTTCTTTTTGCAGTCTTACCAAATTGACACACATTTGTACTCATACTTTATTTTCCTGGAGTATGATGAATTTCATATGGAGAGCATATATCTAGGTATTTCTTATTTTTCTCCTTCATTTTATTTTATTCTAATTAAAGGATAGTTGATTTACAATATGGCTAGTTTCAGGTGTATAGTGATTCAGTTATCTATGCGTTATCTCTATTATTTTTCAAATTCTTTTCCCATTCAGGGTATTACAGAACATTGAGTAGGATTCCCTGGGATAGTCAACAGGGCCTTGTTGGTTAACTATTTTATGTATAGTATGTGTATACGTTCATCCCAAACTCAGACTTTATTCCTCCCCTCTTTGAGTTCTTTTTTTACCATTCCAATTTATTTTTCGTGAAGGATAATTGCCCTACAATACTTTTTTAATGTCAAACGTTTTATTTTGTATTGGGGTAAAGCTGACGAACAAGGCTGCGATAGTTTCGGCTGGAAAGCGACTCAGCCACGCACAGACACGGATCCGTTCTCCCCTAGACCGCCCTCCCGGCCAGGCTGGCACATAGCATTGAGCAGAGTTCCATGTTCTGCACAATAGGCCTTTGTTGGTGATCCATTTTAAATATAGCAGTGTGTACATGAGCTTTCCGAAGTCCCTAACTTGCTGTACAATACCGTGTTGGTTTCTTCCGTCTGTCAGCATGAATCAGCCATAGGTATGCATACGTCCCTCTCCCTCCTACGGCTCCAGCCAGACCCACATCATTAAAATGTCACTCAGTACACATGTATGGAGTGCTCTCAACAGGCAAGGCGTGGCGCCATCAGATCTTAAAGGAAACACACTTCCCAAATATGGTGGGGGACGAGACCCGCACACCAGGAAACGGACAGCTACAGACCAGAATCAGAAGTGACCTGACAGTGCCAGACGAGGACATGGAGAACACACGGGGAGACGAGACGGTCTCTGGAAGCCTCCTGAGAAAGTGACCCGTAAGCCGAGACCCCACGTGGTTCAGAGGAGGTAACTAACAGCCGCGAACAGTGCAGAACTGGAGTTTTGTAAACCTCGAGTCAGATCAAGGGGCTTCTCAGGCGGCTCGGTGGCAAAGGATCCTCCCGCCAATGCAGGAGATACAGGTTCTATCTCTGGGTCAGGAAGATCCCCTGGAGGAGGAAATGGCAACCCATTCCAGTATTCTTGCCTGGGGAATTCCATAGACAGAAGAGCCTGGTGGGCTACAGTCCATGGAGCTGCAAAACAGTCAGACACGACCGAGTGTCTAAACAACAACAATCTGATCAAACAGCCGTCAGCCCTTCCTCACCTCTGACCTGCAGCCTTCCTCGGCCTGCTACGTCCGAAGGAGAAAATCCAAACCTCTGAGCTGGGTCTGCGACCCGCTGGGAGCTGTTTAGAATATCCCTGGGAGAGGGGTGGAAAAGGAATCAGAGAGCACCCAGTGACCTCTGGAATAGGTGCCCAAGGAAAGGGAGCACAAAGTGGAAGAGAAAGAGAAGATCAAGATTTAAGAAACCAAAGCATGCCCTACAATACTTTTTAATGTCAAACGTTTTATTTTGTATTGGGGTAAAGCTGACGAACAAGGCTGCGATAGTTTCGTGGAAAGCGACTCAGCCACGCACAGACACGGATCCGTTCTCCCCTAGACCGCCCTCCCGGCCAGGCTGGCACATAGCATTGAGCAGAGTTCCATGTTCTGCACAATAGGCCTTTGTTGGTGATCCATTTTAAATATAGCAGTGTGTACATGAGCTTTCCGAAGTCCCTAACTTGCTGTACAATACCGTGTTGGTTTCTTCCGTCTGTCAGCATGAATCAGCCATAGGTATGCATACGTCCCTCTCCCTCCTACGGCTCCAGCCAGACCCACATCATTAAAATGTCACTCAGTACACATGTATGGAGTGCTCTCAACAGGCAAGGCGTGGCGCCATCAGATCTTAAAGGAAACACACTTCCCAAATATGGTGGGGGACGAGACCCGCACACCAGGAAACGGACAGCTACAGACCAGAATCAGAAGTGACCTGACAGTGCCAGACGAGGACATGGAGAACACACGGGGAGACGAGACGGTCTCTGGAAGCCTCCTGAGAAAGTGACCCGTAAGCCGAGACCCCACGTGGTTCAGAGGAGGTAACTAACAGCCGCGAACAGTGCAGAACTGGAGTTTTGTAAACCTCGAGTCAGATCAAGGGGCTTCTCAGGCGGCTCGGTGGCAAAGGATCCTCCCGCCAATGCAGGAGATACAGGTTCTATCTCTGGGTCAGGAAGATCCCCTGGAGGAGGAAATGGCAACCCATTCCAGTATTCTTGCCTGGGGAATTCCATAGACAGAAGAGCCTGGTGGGCTACAGTCCATGGAGCTGCAAAACAGTCAGACACGACCGAGTGTCTAAACAACAACAATCTGATCAAACAGCCGTCAGCCCTTCCTCACCTCTGACCTGCAGCCTTCCTCGGCCTGCTACGTCCGAAGGAGAAAATCCAAACCTCTGAGCTGGGTCTGCGACCCGCTGGGAGCTGTTTAGAATATCCCTGGGAGAGGGGTGGAAAAGGAATCAGAGAGCACCCAGTGACCTCTGGAATAGGTGCCCAAGGAAAGGGAGCACAAAGTGGAAGAGAAAGAGAAGATCAAGATTTAAGAAACCAAAGCATGCCAATCAAAACTCACTGACAAGCTCCATTGTTTGGACAAGGAGCTGGCTGCTGGCCTGGCATGAATCTGCTTCCTGGACCCATGCGAAGGATAGGCTGGTGGACCACCTGGCTTTGCCAACCCTCCACTCCCCAAGTGCGAACCACACTCACTCCTTCCCCCTCAGTTTCCTTATCTGTCAAATGGGCTAGTAACAGGCCCTACCTCTTGGGGCTGTTGTTCTGAGGATTCCATGGGTCACTACTGCTTAGGAGAGCGTTTGACAGATAGAGCTCAATAACGTTCGATTAAAAACTCCGACGTGGTTAGGACTCCAGGCTTCCTGGGCACAGGGCATGGTTGATCCTGGTCCAGGAACTGAGACCCTGCGTGCTGTGCAGCATGGCCAAAAATTATTTTTGAAAATCATGACTGACTGAGAAGTGAAGGAAAGAGTGGGGTCATGGTTTGAGCCTAAGCTCCTCTTTCAAGGAATTTGATTCTGCAGTAGGGCAGCAGCTGAGGGTGAGGAGAAATCAGGGGAGAGTTTACCATGCCAGAGGAGGGAAACTCAGCACGTAGGAATGAGGTCTGAAAGGAGCCAGGACGAGAAGAAGGCGGTGGACCTGGGGGTGGAGGACTGAGCCGAAGGTTTCAGGTGCGGAGAGAGGGCAGGAGGGCAGTGAGGTGGGGCTGATGCCCGCTGGGGCAGGCGTGGGCCCCAGCTTCTGCGCCCCCACCCCGCCCGGGTGAGATGATGGCAGTTCCGGTTCCGGAGAACAGGGAGGTGGGCGGGAGGCCGGTGGAGCAGGGCAGGCCTGCCCTCGAGGGAAAGGAGGCCCCGTTGCCGGGGATCTAGACAAAACCGGGCTAAGTCAGGAGCTGTTTAGTCAAACAGCCGTCAGCCCTTCCTCACCTCTGACCTGCAGCCTTCCTCGGCCTGCTACGTCCGAAGGAGAAAATCCAAACCTCTGAGCTGGGTCTGCGACCCGCTGGGAGCTGTTTAGAATATCCCTGGGAGAGGGGTGGAAAAGGAATCAGAGAGCACCCAGTGACCTCTGGAATAGGTGCCCAAGGAAAGGGAGCACAAAGTGGAAGAGAAAGAGAAGATCAAGATTTAAGAAACCAAAGCATGCCAATCAAAACTCACTGACAAGCTCCATTGTTTGGACAAGGAGCTGGCTGCTGGCCTGGCATGAATCTGCTTCCTGGACCCATGCGAAGGATAGGCTGGTGGACCACCTGGCTTTGCCAACCCTCCACTCCCCAAGTGCGAACCACACTCACTCCTTCCCCCTCAGTTTCCTTATCTGTCAAATGGGCTAGTAACAGGCCCTACCTCTTGGGGCTGTTGTTCTGAGGATTCCATGGGTCACTACTGCTTAGGAGGCGTTTGACAGATAGAGCTCAATAACGTTCGATTAAAAACTCCGACGTGGTTAGGACTCCAGGCTTCCTGGGCACAGGGCATGGTTGATCCTGGTCCAGGAACTGAGACCCTGCGTGCTGTGCAGCATGGCCAAAAATTATTTTTGAAAATCATGACTGACTGAGAAGTGAAGGAAAGAGTGGGGTCATGGTTTGAGCCTAAGCTCCTCTTTCAAGGAATTTGATTCTGCAGTAGGGCAGCAGCTGAGGGTGAGGAGAAATCAGGGGAGAGTTTACCATGCCAGAGGAGGGAAACTCAGCACGTAGGAATGAGGTCTGAAAGGAGCCAGGACGAGAAGAAGGCGGTGGACCTGGGGGTGGAGGACTGAGCCGAAGGTTTCAGGTGCGGAGAGAGGGCAGGAGGGCAGTGAGGTGGGGCTGATGCCCGCTGGGGGCAGGGGCGTGGGCCCCAGCTTCTGCGCCCCCCACCCCCGCCCCGGGTGAGATGATGGCAGTTCCGGTTCCGGAGAACAGGGAGGTGGGCGGGAGGCCGGTGGAGCAGGGCAGGCCTGCCCTCGAGGGGAAAGGAGGAGCCTCTTCCAGTCTGTCCAGCTGAGAATAACCCCTCACCTCACAGGACGGCTTCCCAGCACATGCAGGGATATTCCTGTCACAGCCCAGTGTGGGAAGGAAGCCCAGCCTGGGGAGGGCTGAGACAGCAGAGCTGGGGGCAGGTGCGGCGGGGCTCTGCGGAGGGGCTCTCCCGGGGGCTTCCTGGAGGCGCGCGCACACACTCACTCACCCGCACACACACTCGCTGTCTCACCATATGCACACTCACATCTGCTCACTCTCACACACATACACACACATCTGCACACACATACATTCTCTCAAACACATACACACTCACACATCGGCACACACACTCTCACACATACACACACTCACACATCGGCACACACTCCCTCACACACATACACTCAGACATGGGCGCACACACACTCACTCCCGTCAGACACACGCAGACACTCTAACACACACTCACACACTCTAACACACGCTCTCACAGACACACACACACAAACATACTCTCACAGACTCACACATTCTCAACACATACACATTCATACACTCTCACAAAAGCTCTGACACACTCACACTCACGCACACTCTCACACAGACACCCTCCCTGAGGGCCTGATGAAAGAGCGGTTTGCCCCCCACTACGTTCACCCCCGGGCAGAACCAGCCCTGTTTCTGGAGACTGGATGACTTCAAATCTGCCCCACCCCGCAGCCCAGCGCAGCGGGAGCCGCTGACTCACAGCGGGGACCAGGAGGCCGCGAACATGGTGAGGAGAAATCCCAGGGAGAGTGGATGGGTGAGGAGAAATCAGGGGAGAGTTTACCATGCCAGAGGAGGGAAACTCAGCACGTAGGAATGAGGTCTGAAAGGAGCCAGGACGAGAAGAAGGCGGTGGACCTGGGGGTGGAGGACTGAGCCGAAGGTTTCAGGTGCGGAGAGAGGGCAGGAGGGCAGTGAGGTGGGGCTGATGCCCGCTGGGGGCAGGGGCGTGGGCCCCAGCTTCTGCGCCCCCCACCCCCGCCCCGGGTGAGATGATGGCAGTTCCGGTTCCGGAGAACAGGGAGGTGGGCGGGAGGCCGGTGGAGCAGGGCAGGCCTGCCCTCGAGGGGAAAGGAGGAGCCTCTTCCAGTCTGTCCAGCTGAGAATAACCCCTCACCTCACAGGACGGCTTCCCAGCACATGCAGGGATATTCCTGTCACAGCCCAGTGTGGGAAGGAAGCCCAGCCTGGGGAGGGCTGAGACAGCAGAGCTGGGGGCAGGTGCGGCGGGGCTCTGCGGAGGGGCTCTCCCGGGGGCTTCCTGGAGGCGCGCGCACACACTCACTCACCCGCACACACACTCGCTGTCTCACCATATGCACACTCACATCTGCTCACTCTCACACACATACACACACATCTGCACACACATACATTCTCTCAAACACATACACACTCACACATCGGCACACACACTCTCACACATACACACACTCACACATCGGCACACACTCCCTCACACACATACACTCAGACATGGGCGCACACACACTCACTCCCGTCAGACACACGCAGACACTCTAACACACACTCACACACTCTAACACACGCTCTCACAGACACACACACACAAACATACTCTCACAGACTCACACATTCTCAACACATACACATTCATACACTCTCACAAAAGCTCTGACACACTCACACTCACGCACACTCTCACACAGACACCCTCCCTGAGGGCCTGATGAAAGAGCGGTTTGCCCCCCACTACGTTCACCCCCGGGCAGAACCAGCCCTGTTTCTGGAGACTGGATGACTTCAAATCTGCCCCACCCCGCAGCCCAGCGCAGCGGGAGCCGCTGACTCACAGCGAAGGAAAGCAGGCCCAAGGACAATGGGAGCCGCCTGAAACATTTGTGAGATCAGAGTGAGCTTCCTTCTAGGCGCAGAACACATTTCTGGAAGGATGCTTGAAACCCCTCCAGTGTTGCCAGGGTAGGGGAGCTGCCGGGCAGGAAGGAGCGAGATTTTCAGTGCATTCCCTTCTGTGCCTTCAGAATTTTGTAACAGTTAACTGAGCAATTACGTGCATTAAAATACAAACCAGTGCTTTGACCCTGGTGAGTAAGACTTTATTTAAAAAGCACCCCATGGTTGAGCTCCACGATGATGTCATGACTGGAAGCCACAGTGCCCCCCTGGCCCCTTGGGCCCTTCCTTCCCCCGGGCTTATAGTCCGCCCCTCCTCGGGCTCTGGACCTGAGGCATCCTGAGAATCTGAACTGCCGGAATCAGGAACCAAGTGTGGGCAGTAGCCTCACCAGCCACGCCAGCGAGGATGTGGTGGGCAGACCACACCAGCTTCTGTCATCTGGGACTTTCCTTGTCGTCTCGTTTGGTCGTCACAATCTCTTTCAATTAATTAGGTCCAAAAATACAACTGTAAGGAATTCACAGCAAGCAGGGTCTGAAGGATTCTAGGGACCCCAGGAACAGCCCTACCAGAGACCACATACCAGGAAAGGAACGGTGCCCAGGAGCCCGGGCGTGGTCGCCTCTCGGGGTAGTGGTGGGTGGGGTCACCATTCTTCCTGCTCTTGCTGAGCCTCCTCCTGCTTCTGCCCCTCAACCATAAAGCCCAGCCCAGCCCCAGATCTCTGACGCAGCCACAGCCCATCAAGGGGCCCGGTCAGCCTGTGATGCTGTTGCTGGACAAATCACCCATGGCCAAAGGAGGCAGGGCCACGTGGTTCAGGGCAGTATCCTCCAGAAGGCCTTTCGTCCTTTGCTGCTGTTGTTCAGTCGCTCAGTTGTCTCTGACTTTTTGCGACCCCATGAACTGCAGCACGCCAGGCTTCCCTGTCCTTCGCCATCTCCCAGTCTGCTCAAACTCATGTCCATTGAATCAGGGATGCCATCCAACCATCTCATCCTTTGTCATCCTTTTCTCTTCCTGCCCTCCATCTTTCCCAGCATCAGGATCTTTCCCAATGAATTAGCTCTTTGTATCAGGTGGCCAAAGTATTGGAGTTTCAGCTTCGACATCAGTCCTTCTGATAGGGACAGAGCAGAACAGGTAGGTGGTTGTAGAGTCCTAGTAGTGGAGTAGTGGACGGTAAGTAGAAGGGCGGAACCTGAGAAAGGTGGGGAGGCCAGTGAGTCAATGATAACTCAGGAGAGCTGCTCCTTGTTCAGTAAAGCAGGCTTGACTGGGTATAAACAGCTGATAAAGGAGGAGTTGATAAGAAGGAATTAATGATGCATGCCCTGCATCTGTGTCTACTTGAGGGGGGTGGTCTTCTACCATCCTATATATATTGCTGCCCACTCAATCGAAGGGAGAGAGCAGAGCAGAGCTATCCTGCCTGCCCACTTGCACCGTTTACAGACAGGTACCTTATCCTAATAAATCCTGTCTCTGCGAATCAGGAACCAAGTGTGGGCAGTAGCCTCACCAGCCACGCCAGCGAGGATGTGGTGGGCAGACCACACCAGCTTCTGTCATCTGGGACTTTCCTTGTCGTCTCGTTTGGTCGTCACAATCTCTTTCAATTAATTAGGTCCAAAAATACAACTGTAAGGAATTCACAGCAAGCAGGGTCTGAAGGATTCTAGGGACCCCAGGAACAGCCCTACCAGAGACCACATACCAGGAAAGGAACGGTGCCCAGGAGCCCGGGCGTGGTCGCCTCTCGGGGTAGTGGTGGGTGGGGTCACCATTCTTCCTGCTCTTGCTGAGCCTCCTCCTGCTTCTGCCCCTCAACCATAAAGCCCAGCCCAGCCCCAGATCTCTGACGCAGCCACAGCCCATCAAGGGGCCCGGTCAGCCTGTGATGCTGTTGCTGGACAAATCACCCATGGCCAAAGGAGGCAGGGCCACGTGGTTCAGGGCAGTATCCTCCAGAAGGCCTTTCGTCCTTTGCTGCTGTTGTTCAGTCGCTCAGTTGTCTCTGACTTTTTGCGACCCCATGAACTGCAGCACGCCAGGCTTCCCTGTCCTTCGCCATCTCCCAGTCTGCTCAAACTCATGTCCATTGAATCAGGGATGCCATCCAACCATCTCATCCTTTGTCATCCTTTTCTCTTCCTGCCCTCCATCTTTCCCAGCATCAGGATCTTTCCCAATGAATTAGCTCTTTGTATCAGGTGGCCAAAGTATTGGAGTTTCAGCTTCGACATCAGTCCTTCTGATAGGGACAGAGCAGAACAGGTAGGTGGTTGTAGAGTCCTAGTAGTGGAGTAGTGGACGGTAAGTAGAAGGGCGGAACCTGAGAAAGGTGGGGAGGCCAGTGAGTCAATGATAACTCAGGAGAGCTGCTCCTTGTTCAGTAAAGCAGGCTTGACTGGGTATAAACAGCTGATAAAGGAGGAGTTGATAAGAAGGAATTAATGATGCATGCCCTGCATCTGTGTCTACTTGAGGGGGGTGGTCTTCTACCATCCTATATATATTGCTGCCCACTCAATCGAAGGGAGAGAGCAGAGCAGAGCTATCCTGCCTGCCCACTTGCACCGTTTACAGACAGGTACCTTATCCTAATAAATCCCTTTCTTGTCTATCACCCTGCTTCTTGCTGAATTCTTTCTGCGTTGAGGCAGGAAGACCCTGAGCCTCGGTGTGTCCAGACGTTGGGTGAGTACTGGATTAAGTCCCGGCTGCGTGGGTTCAAGTCCCACGCAGGGTTTTGACTGGGGTTAAACCTCAGCTACATGGGTTCAAGTCCCAAACCAGGTTTTGGCTAGGTTCAAGTTCCGGCCGCGTGGGTTCGAGTCCCAAACAGGGTTTTCGCTGGAATTCAAGTTCCAGCCACGTGGGTTCAAGTCCCAAGCAGGGTTCAATCAGGTCTGGGCCCTGGGTTTAAATCTCAAATTGAGGTAAAACCCTTTCACTTCCAGTGAATAGTCAGGGTTGATTTCCTTTAGGGTTGACTGGTTTGATCTCCTTGCTGCCTTCACTCTATGGTAGACCCCAAATCCGTAGTGTACCTGTAACCTGAGAGCCCTCATTCAGCCCCAAACTGACCTAGCCTCACCTGACCCCCAGGCACTGCCTCTCTTGGAAGCATTCCTATAAAGAGAGGGGAGGATACCTTGCCTGAATCTGAGAGCCAGAAAAAATACCTCTGATGTTTGTTACGAGGGAGAAGGTCCAGGTTTATAAATACCTGACACAAAGGACCCACACAGGCACACCCTGCCTCCCAGCCTCCTCCGGCACCACAGCCCCTGGCAGCCACCCACTGGCTGACGGTGCCAGGACTCCAGCAGTGGTGAAAATATTTTGAGCTTTTGGGCAAAAAATAGAGAAAAATAAACCCCAGGAGCAGCATGGGATTTTAAATTGGAACATGCTAGATTTTATTTCTATATCTGCCATTTATACAGCCTAGGTTGCATAGCCATACAATATTAGGCAAGTGCCTTAAACTCACAGAGCCTCAGTTTATTCATCTGTGAAGTGGGACCAACAATACCTAATTCACAAGGTTAACATGAGGATTAGAAGAAAGAATGCAGATGACAAAGAATATGTAGACGCTTTGTATAAGACTGCACCCCACTTTCTTCTCCTTCCAATTTATTCCTGCTTTCCTGCAGTAAAGTTTCTCCACCTGAGTCAACCAGAGTCAGTTCCTATTGGCTGAAACCAAGACCTTGACAGACAGAGCCTGGTAGAAGTCAGAAAAGTTGCTTTCCCAGCCTCCTCTGTAGCCAGGTAGCAGGCATGTGACCTAAGCTCCACCCATCAGAGGCAACCAACTGAGGTTTAAAACTGTGAGTGAAGAAAGGGTGTGAGGAAGTGGGTACCAGAGGGGCTGCATCTCCCAGCAATGGAGGAGACGGAGGAATGGATGATGCCTGGGGCTTGCCAACACGAGGCTCCTGTGTCTGGGGACCAGAGCTGAGACGCACTGCCGACGACTACTGACAACTAGGGCTGGGAGAGAGCCTTTGCTGACCTAGTGAAGGTCTGTGTGGCTTGCAAGTTGGATTCTCTGGACTTCCTGGAAGTTCCCTGGGCATCAAATATCCTAAAATAAGTTACTTTTCTGACTAAAACAAGACCGAGCTTTATATTTTGCAACTAAGAACACACACACACATAAACTACCTGACTTACCTTATTTCACCCTTAATGAGGTATAATCAATTTACAAAATTGCAGGACATTTAAGGTGTATACTGTGGTTATTTGATATACAAATACATTATGAAAGAATTCCCCATCTAGTTCATTAACATATGCATCACCTCACATATTTATCTTTTGTTTTAGGGTTTTTTTTTTAAAACTTTTGTTTTACTTTTAACTTTTACAGAGTTTTCTTGTTTACAGATATGTGTGTTCCCAGATTAGTCATATGTGTATCCCCCGCATCCCACCCCTCCAGGCCGTCACACAGCACCCCTGCAGGATCCCCTTTTCTCACAGAGCAATGACTATAGCTATTTTCTTCACATATGATAGTACAGGTTTTCATGCTACTTCCTTTACACCTGCCACCCACTATTCATTCCCCACAATGTCCATATGTCCACTGTCCATGTCTGTTTTTCTATCACTTCCCTGCATGTGTTATCATTGCTCCTACTAAATTCTTTTTTAGAAAGAATGGGCAGATGACAAAGAATATGTAGACGCTTTGTATAAGACTGCACCCCACTTTCTTCTCCTTCCAATTTATTCCTGCTTTCCTGCAGTAAAGTTTCTCCACCTGAGTCAACCAGAGTCAGTTCCTATTGGCTGAAACCAAGACCTTGACAGACAGAGCCTGGTAGAAGTCAGAAAAGTTGCTTTCCCAGCCTCCTCTGTAGCCAGGTAGCAGGCATGTGACCTAAGCTCCACCCATCAGAGGCAACCAACTGAGGTTTAAAACTGTGAGTGAAGAAAGGGTGTGAGGAAGTGGGTACCAGAGGGGCTGCATCTCCCAGCAATGGAGGAGACGGAGGAATGGATGATGCCTGGGGCTTGCCAACACGAGGCTCCTGTGTCTGGGGACCAGAGCTGAGACGCACTGCCGACGACTACTGACAACTAGGGCTGGGAGAGAGCCTTTGCTGACCTAGTGAAGGTCTGTGTGGCTTGCAAGTTGGATTCTCTGGACTTCCTGGAAGTTCCCTGGGCATCAAATATCCTAAAATAAGTTACTTTTCTGACTAAAACAAGACCGAGCTTTATATTTTGCAACTAAGAACACACACACACACATAAACTACCTGACTTACCTTATTTCACCCTTAATGAGGTATAATCAATTTACAAAATTGCAGGACATTTAAGGTGTATACTGTGGTTATTTGATATACAAATACATTATGAAAGAATTCCCCATCTAGTTCATTAACATATGCATCACCTCACATATTTATCTTTTGTTTTAGGGTTTTTTTTTTAAAACTTTTGTTTTACTTTTAACTTTTACAGAGTTTTCTTGTTTACAGATATGTGTGTTCCCAGATTAGTCATATGTGTATCCCCCGCATCCCACCCCTCCAGGCCGTCACACAGCACCCCTGCAGGATCCCCTTTTCTCACAGAGCAATGACTATAGCTATTTTCTTCACATATGATAGTACAGGTTTTCATGCTACTTCCTTTACACCTGCCACCCACTATTCATTCCCCACAATGTCCATATGTCCACTGTCCATGTCTGTTTTTCTATCACTTCCCTGCATGTGTTATCATTGCTCCTACTAAATTCTATATATATGTGTTAGTATATTGTACTTGTCCTTCTCTTTTTGACTTACTTCACTTTTTTTTTATTTATTTATTTATTTTTAAACTTTTATTTATTTATTTTTGGCTGTTCTGGGTCTTTGTTGATGTGTGGGTTTAGCTGCTCTGTGGTACGTGGGATCTTCCCGGATCAGGGATCGAACCTGTGTCTCCTGCATTGGCAGACGGGTTCTTATCCACTGAGCCACAAGGGAAGCCCCGACTTACTTCACTTTTAATGATAGATTCTAGATCCAACCACCTCATTAGAGCTGATTCTTCTGCATTTCTTTTTATAGCTGTGTAGTATTCCGTTCTATGTATGTACCAGAGCTTTTGTATCCATTCATTCATCGATGGACATCTAGGTTGCTTCCATGTTCTAGCTATTGTATAGAGAGCTGCAATGAACATTGGGGTACAGGTGTTTCTTTCAGTTTTGATTTCATCAGGGTATAAGCCTAAGAGTGGGATGGCTGGGTTGTATGGTGCTTCTATTTTTAGTTTTTAAGAAATCTCCATACTGTCTTCCATAGAGGCTGTATCAATGTACATTCCCACTAGCAATGCAAGAGTGTTCTGTTTTAGGGTTTTTTAAACTGCAAGAACATTTAAGTCCCACTGTCTTGACAATTTCAGTGATTTAGGACATTGTTATCATCTTAACTCATCATGTTGACATTAGATCCTCAGACCTTACTCATCTGAGAGCTGAAAGTTCTTAAGCTTTTACCAACCTCCCTCTATTTCCCCCATGCCCTCCAGCCCTGACAATTACTTTTCCACATTCTGTTCCTAGGAGTTCAACTTTCTTTTTAAAATTCCACCTATACGGAATAACACACAGTATTTGTCTTTCTCTGTCTGGCCTATTTCACTCAGCATAAAGTCCTCAAGTTTTGTCCATGGTGTCACAGACTTCAGGGTTTCCATCTTTCTCATGACTGAATAACATTTCATTGTGTATATGTCCTCTTTATTCATCCACTGATGGACATTTAGGTTTTTCCATATCTTGCTACTTGAATATGCTGTAATGAGCATGGCGGTGCATATACTAATATCTCTCCGAGATCCTATTTTTCTTTCTTTGGATGAATATCCAGAAGTGGGATTCTTGGATACTATGGTAGTTCTATTTTGAATTTTTAGGGAACTTCATACTGTTTTCCATAGTGACACACTGGGGTTTTTTGGTGGGGGACGTGGGGGCGCACAACATACAGAACTTCCCCAACCCAGGGATTGAATCCATGACCTCTGCACTGGAAGCTCAGAGTCTTTTTTTTTAACTATTTATTTATTTGGCTGTGTTAGGTCTTGGTTGCGGTACACCGGCTCACCAGAGAGCACAGGCTCAGCAGTTGCTTAGTTCCTCTGAGGCATGTGTGATCTTAATTTCCTGACTAGGTTTTGAACCTACATCCTCTGCATTGGCAGATGGATTCTTAACCACTGGACCAGCAGAGAAGTCCCAGACATTACTTCTTTGAGTAAACTTTCTGTCCCTTTCTCTCTCTCTCTACTCCTCGTGGAACTCCTATAATGTGAATATTGGTCCACTTAATGGCATCTCATAAGCTAACATCAGTCTTTTTATTCTTTTTCCTTTTTGCTCCTCTCATTGGAGGAATTCCACTCGTGTGTCTTCAGGTTCACTGATCCTTTCTCCCCCTTGGTCTATTCTCTTATGGATCCTTTCTACCGAATTTTTCAGTTCAGTAACTGAATTCTTCAGCTCTGTCTGTGATTTCTATTTGGTTCTTCCTCATATTTTTCTAACTCTTTGCTGAAATTCTCCCTTTGCTCACACATTGTTCTCCTGACCTCAGTGAGCATCTTTATGACCATTAGTTTGAACTCTTTGTCAATTAAATCACTTATGTCTGTTTTGTTATCTTGTTTGCTTTTTTGAAACATACTCTTCTGTTTCTTACCTTTACTTTTTGCATTGTTTTCTGTGCGATAAACAAAATAGCCACCTCTTCCAAACTTGAAAGGCTGGTCTTGTGGAGCAGATGAGGTTTATCATTGACCATTTTTGAACTCTGCTTCATGGTGTCACAGACTTCAGGGTTTCCATATGACTGAATAACATTTCATTGTGTATATGTCCTCTTTATTCATCCACTGATGGACATTTAGGTTTTCCATATCTTGCTACTTGAATATGCTGTAATGAGCATGGCGGTGCATATACTAATATCTCTCCGAGATCCTATTTTTCTTTCTTTGGATGAATATCCAGAAGTGGGATTCTTGGATACTATGGTAGTTCTATTTTGAATTTTTAGGGAACTTCATACTGTTTTCCATAGTGACACACTGGGGTTTTTTGGTGGGGGACGTGGGGGCGCACAACATACAGAACTTCCCCAACCCAGGGATTGAATCCATGACCTCTGCACTGGAAGCTCAGAGTCTTTTTTTTTAACTATTTATTTATTTGGCTGTGTTAGGTCTTGGTTGCGGTACACCGGCTCACCAGAGAGCACAGGCTCAGCAGTTGCTTAGTTCCTCTGAGGCATGTGTGATCTTAATTTCCTGACTAGGTTTTGAACCTACATCCTCTGCATTGGCAGATGGATTCTTAACCACTGGACCAGCAGAGAAGTCCCAGACATTACTTCTTTGAGTAAACTTTCTGTCCCTTTCTCTCTCTCTACTCCTCGTGGAACTCCTATAATGTGAATATTGGTCCACTTAATGGCATCTCATAAGCTAACATCAGTCTTTTTATTCTTTTTCCTTTTTGCTCCTCTCATTGGAGGAATTCCACTCGTGTGTCTTCAGGTTCACTGATCCTTTCTCCCCCTTGGTCTATTCTCTTATGGATCCTTTCTACCGAATTTTTCAGTTCAGTAACTGAATTCTTCAGCTCTGTCTGTGATTTCTATTTGGTTCTTCCTCATATTTTTCTAACTCTTTGCTGAAATTCTCCCTTTGCTCACACATTGTTCTCCTGACCTCAGTGAGCATCTTTATGACCATTAGTTTGAACTCTTTGTCAATTAAATCACTTATGTCTGTTTTGTTATCTTGTTTGCTTTTTTGAAACATACTCTTCTGTTTCTTACCTTTACTTTTTGCATTGTTTTCTGTGCGATAAACAAAATAGCCACCTCTTCCAAACTTGAAAGGCTGGTCTTGTGGAGCAGATGAGGTTTATCATTCAGCTCAGCCTGAGTTCTTATCTTTCAATCCTCTGTGATTGTCCAAACTGCCTTCTCTGTTCTCCATGGCTCCCAGCAGCTGAGGATAGGCTGAGGCCTGTCAGAGTCCCCAAATGGAGGATCTCTATTTACACCTGGATTTAGGCTGATTAGAAACCAGACTCTGAGCAACAGTTTTTTGCAAATAAAATTCCTTCGGGGCTTCCCTGGTGGTCCAGTGGGTAAGGACACCGCCTTGCAGCGCAAGGGACGCTGGTTCAATCCCTGGCCTGGGAGGATCCCATGTGCCGCGGAGCAGTTGGACCGATATGTCCGACTACCGAACCAGCCCTCTTGAGCGCATGCGCCTAGAGCCAGTGCTCTGCGACGAGAGGGGCCACTGCAATGGGAGGCCCACGCAGGCCACAGAACAAAGATGGATGAAAATGAATAAATGAAAGACCAATAGAAGTGACCAAAAAAAGGGGGGGAAGAAAAAAGCTCCTTCAAAGAAAGACTGAGAAATGGGCATTTTTGTCTGCTCCCTCTCCACTAAGCCTGGGGGTGAGTAGCTCATTAAGAACGATTTCTTTGTTTGCTACAGTCAGGTGAGTCCCGTGGATACAAGTCCCATTCACTTTAAAAGAACTAGGTGTGGGGCTTCCCTGGGGGTCCAGTGGCTGAGACTCCACCCTCCCAATGCAGCAGGCCTGGGTTCTATTCCTGGACAGGGAACTAGATCCCGCATGCCACAGCTAAGACTCCACATGCTGCAACTAAAGATCCTGCGTGCCACAACTAGGACCTGGTGCAGCCAAATAAATTATAAATATTTTTTAAAAAAGAGCTAGGTGTTTTGAGGACCTGAGCTCAAGTGGCCTCAGCCTGTAGGGGCTTGAAATGGGGCTTCGGTTCCCAGCCAGATATTGAGGCCAGGTCTCAGCCGTGAAAGCACTGAATCCTAGCCCCTGGACCAGAGGTCTGTGACAAGGCCCTGGCTCCTCAGCTTTGCAGAAAGAGAGAAAGTAGCAAACAAGTAAAGCGTTTATTAGGAAGAGTACAGTACATGTGGATAGACACACAGGTGGGCTCAGAGAGAGAGTCGCTGAGTCCCTCCTCATAGAAGTTTGAATCATTTACATGTGACATTTTTACCAGATTTCCTTTGGCCGATCATTTCCATTTCCCTGGTTCTGAGTCCATATTTGGTACCTCTCAGGGTCCTCCGATATAACCCTGCTCATCTCTTGGCCAAGATGGATTCTAGTGAAGAGGCCTATGGGTAGCTGACCTCACCTGCTACGGTGGTACCCTCCTTTTGACCTCCAAGAAGCCTTTCTGGGCATGTGTAGTTGAGGAGGTTCTCAGCTCGAAGAGGATAGCTTCAAGCACCGCCTTGCAGCGCAAGGGACGCTGTCAATCCCTGGCCTGGGAGGATCCCATGTGCCGGAGCAGTTGGACCGATATGTCCGACTACCGAACCAGCCCTCTTGAGCGCATGCGCCTAGAGCCAGTGCTCTGCGACGAGAGAGGCCACCTCGATGGGAGGCCCACAGGAGCCAAAGAACAAAGACGGATGAAAATGAATAAATGAAAGACCAATAGAAGTGACCAAAAAAAGGGGGGGAAGAAAAAAGCTCCTTCAAAGAAAGACTGAGAAATGGGCATTTTTGTCTGCTCCCTCTCCACTAAGCCTGGGGGTGAGTAGCTCATTAAGAACGATTTCTTTGTTTGCTACAGTCAGGTGAGTCCCGTGGATACAAGTCCCATTCACTTTAAAAGAACTAGGTGTGGGGCTTCCCTGGGGGTCCAGTGGCTGAGACTCCACCCTCCCAATGCAGCAGGCCTGGGTTCTATTCCTGGACAGGGAACTAGATCCCGCATGCCACAGCTAAGACTCCACATGCTGCAACTAAAGATCCTGCGTGCCACAACTAGGACCTGGTGCAGCCAAATAAATTATAAATATTTTTTAAAAAAGAGCTAGGTGTTTTGAGGACCTGAGCTCAAGTGGCCTCAGCCTGTAGGGGCTTGAAATGGGGCTTCGGTTCCCAGCCAGATATTGAGGCCAGGTCTCAGCCGTGAAAGCACTGAATCCTAGCCCCTGGACCAGAGGTCTGTGACAAGGCCCTGGCTCCTCAGCTTTGCAGAAAGAGAGAAAGTAGCAAACAAGTAAAGCGTTTATTAGGAAGAGTACAGTACATGTGGATAGACACACAGGTGGGCTCAGAGAGAGAGTCGCTGAGTCCCTCCTCATAGAAGTTTGAATCATTTACATGTGACATTTTTACCAGATTTCCTTTGGCCGATCATTTCCATTTCCCTGGTTCTGAGTCCATATTTGGTACCTCTCAGGGTCCTCCGATATAACCCTGCTCATCTCTTGGCCAAGATGGATTCTAGTGAAGAGGCCTATGGGTAGCTGACCTCACCTGCTACGAGGTGGTACCCCCTCCCTTTTTGACCTCCAAGAAGCCTTTCTGGGCATGTGTAGTTGAGGAGGTTTCCTCAGCTTCAAGAATGAGGAATATGTGGCCGTTTATCTCTTATCTGGGCAGGCCCCAGCCTCCTACTCTTCATCTTGCTTTTATGGAACGTCTGTCCAAAGGGTAGAAACTGTTTAGCCTGGGGCCCATCTATCTCCTGCCTTAGGCCCATCCCCCAAAGGTAGAAATCTTAAAAGTTGGGGTGAACAATGTTAGGTCCAAAGCCTTGGCTCCCTGGGGAGACACTGGGAGTTGAGTCCCCTCCTGACTGCGTGGCATGGTGTAGGATGCATTTTATGATCAGTAGAAAGGTCTTGGCTTTTCTACCCATTTTGATCTGGATATTTTTTCATTCATCCAATGTACAAAAGTCCCTCAGCTGATTTCTGGATTTTCTGATGGGGTTTCTCTGCATGTTGGCTATAGATTTGCTGTGCTCATGGGAGAAAGTGAGTTTAGGGGCCTTCTAGGTTGCCCTCTTGGATCAGGCAGTGCCTGATTGCTTTTAATACAGTCATTTACAGTGCATTACGTTTCACCAATGTGGGGTTTATTATAAAACATCCACTTTAAAAACTCCTAGGAGTCACAATTCTCTCCTTTGTTAGGAGCCTCTGCTTTCCTTGTCGGCTGTGTCTGAGACCAGATACACTAAGGAAGCTCCAGGAGACGGGCCTGCTTAGCCCAGGTGGCGCTAGTGGTAAAGAACCCACTTGCCAATGCAGGAGACACAGAGATCCGGGTTCCCTCCTGGGTCGGGAAGATCCCCTGGAGAAGGAAATGGCCACCTGCTCCAGTATTCTTGCCTGGAGAATTCCATGGATAGAGGAGCCTGGCGGGCTAGAGTCCATAGGGTCACAAAGAGTTGGACACGACTGAAGTGACTCTGCAAGGTCTTCTTCAAGCACTGGGGACAGAGGAAGCCTGGACGGGGCTGTGAAGTTCAGTGGGGTTCTTCAGATGGGGTAGCAGGCTTCACACACACACACACACACATACATGTATGTATGCGTGCTAAGTTGCTTCAGTCGTGTCCGACTCTTTGCAACCCTATGGAGCCCGCCAGGCTCCTCTGTCCATGGCATTTTCCAGGCAAGGATACTGGAGTGAGTTGCCGTGCCCTTCTCCAGGAGATCTTGTTGAGCCAGGGATCAAACCCGCAGCTCCCGCAGCTCCTGCATTGCAGGGAGATTCTTGACTGCTGAGTCACGAGGGAAGCCCCAGGCATATGTATGTATATCAGATGCACTGTTTGTCTCTCTGACTGAAGGAGATTTTCATCTGTTTGTTCATTAATGCATCCCAAGCACCTAGGACACCTGGACACAGTGGGTGCTCTAGAAACATTTATTGAATGGGAGATGAATTTATTCAGCACATTTTGTTAAGCCTACTCTTCACCAGACCCCACCCCCCTGCTAAACAAGAAAGACGGCCAATTTTGATCATGGGTTTTTTTTTTACAAAAGTCCCTCAGCTGATTTCTGGATTTTCTGATGGGGTTTCTCTGCATGTTGGCTATAGATTTGCTGTGCTCATGGGAGAAAGTGAGTTTAGGGGCCTTCTAGGTTGCCCTCTTGGATCAGGCAGTGCCTGATTGCTTTTAATACAGTCATTTACAGTGCATTACGTTTCACCAATGTGGGGTTTATTATAAAACATCCACTTTAAAAACTCCTAGGAGTCACAATTCTCTCCTTTGTTAGGAGCCTCTGCTTTCCTTGTCGGCTGTGTCTGAGACCAGATACACTAAGGAAGCTCCAGGAGACGGGCCTGCTTAGCCCAGGTGGCGCTAGTGGTAAAGAACCCACTTGCCAATGCAGGAGACACAGAGATCCGGGTTCCCTCCTGGGTCGGGAAGATCCCCTGGAGAAGGAAATGGCCACCTGCTCCAGTATTCTTGCCTGGAGAATTCCATGGATAGAGGAGCCTGGCGGGCTAGAGTCCATAGGGTCACAAAGAGTTGGACACGACTGAAGTGACTCTGCAAGGTCTTCTTCAAGCACTGGGGACAGAGGAAGCCTGGACGGGGCTGTGAAGTTCAGTGGGGTTCTTCAGATGGGGTAGCAGGCTTCACACACACACACACACACATACATGTATGTATGCGTGCTAAGTTGCTTCAGTCGTGTCCGACTCTTTGCAACCCTATGGAGCCCGCCAGGCTCCTCTGTCCATGGCATTTTCCAGGCAAGGATACTGGAGTGAGTTGCCGTGCCCTTCTCCAGGAGATCTTGTTGAGCCAGGGATCAAACCCGCAGCTCCCGCAGCTCCTGCATTGCAGGGAGATTCTTGACTGCTGAGTCACGAGGGAAGCCCCAGGCATATGTATGTATATCAGATGCACTGTTTGTCTCTCTGACTGAAGGAGATTTTCATCTGTTTGTTCATTAATGCATCCCAAGCACCTAGGACACCTGGACACAGTGGGTGCTCTAGAAACATTTATTGAATGGGAGATGAATTTATTCAGCACATTTTGTTAAGCCTACTCTTCACCAGACCCCACGCCACCCCTGTCTAAACAAGAAAGACGGCCACCATCTTTGCCTCTTGAAACTTGTGGTGAAGCTTCTTATCTGCCGAAACTACTATAAAACATGTTGAGAAGTGAATGAAAGTAATGTACTCACCTTCCCAGGGAATGTGGGATCTTTACAGAGAAACTCTTTAACCCAGAGAGTGACCCTTGGACTTGAGGATTTCTGCCTAGCTATTTCTGGGCAGGGAAGCCTTCTGGATATATCTCAGCACCTGCAAGTCTATGCCACACACACGGCCAGCCTGCCAGAGCCTGAGCAGAGGAAAGGAGTCCTGAAGTGCCTGACCACCTGCCTCCCTCCCTCCTTGTTAACAGGGCCCCTCCCGCAGCCAAGATCCTAGCAGCAAACAGAAAGATAGGGCTACCCAGCGAGGGGCTAATCACAGACGGGCGGGGGGCGTTGAGAGAGATCAGCTATGGATGGTGAAGCCCCCAGGGCTTCTGACCCAAGCCAGAGAGCAAGGGAGCCCAGGAGGAGGGGTCCACAAAGGCGAGCTTTCTGGGCACAGCACACATGGAGAAGATTGGAATGTCTGCAGGAATACTCACCCATGCTCTTCATCTTCCTGTGGTCAGGCTGGGAAACTGAGGCATGAGAGTTAAACCTGGGGTCTGGACTCCGTCCCAGGAGGGGGCCTGAGGGTTGAGTGCAGAGAGGGGAAGACACACAAGTGACCTTCAGAGCCAGGAGAGGGAATTAGCCATGTACTTGTCAGACCGTCACCGTGGCAATGACTCTGCACCGCCTTCCAGGCCCCCATCCAGGGACTGGCTGGCGGTCACTTTTCTATCACCCGCCCATGCCATTCCCGTCCCTCCTTCCTTCCTCCTTGGCCCCTAACAGAGTGACTTCCCATGATGCAGCCTCTCCCAAGGAAAACAATGGATGGCAGCTCCGGGTGAAGGATGGGGCGCTTGGGCAGGGACAGAGACAGGGGTGGTGGGGGGAGCACAGTGAGGTGGCACAGGGGTGTCAGAGGACCCAGAGCGAGGGGAGCGGATTATGGGGGCCGTGATATGACCTGGGGCACACCTGCCACGACGCAGGTCCCTAGACTCATAACCTCACACCTAACATGAGCACCAGGAATCTAGAAGAACTTACAGTAACCAAAGACACAAGCTGGTAAAAGCTGGGAGATGACAGATGTAACCTTACGCCAGGGCAGAAGCTGTTATCGTTGTTGTTTGGTCACTAAGCTGTGTCCGAGTCTTTGTGACCCCGTGGACGGTAGCCCACCAGGCTCCTCTGTCCGTGGGATTCTCCAGGCAAGAATCCTGGAGTGGGCTGCCATTTCCTCCTCCAGGTTCCCGGCCTAGGGATCAAACCCCTGTCTCCTGCATTGGCAGGTGAATACTTTCCTGCTGAGCCACCAGGGAAGCCCCAGGGGCAGATGACAACACTGAAAAGGAAGGCTAACCTGTCCCAGAGGAGGCGGGGAGCAGTCCCTCCAGCCAGCGCACTTGTCCTGACGACATAGCCCGCTGAGATGGGGGGTGGGAAACGAAGGAGCGGGAGGGTTCCCTGAGGTCCCTGGGCTGCCAAAATGGCGAGCTTTCTGGGCACAGCACACATGGAGAAGATTGGAATGTCTGCAGGAATACTCACCCATGCTCTTCATCTTCCTGTGGTCAGGCTGGGAAACTGAGGCATGAGAGTTAAACCTGGGGTCTGGACTCCGTCCCAGGAGGGGGCCTGAGGGTTGAGTGCAGAGAGGGGAAGACACACAAGTGACCTTCAGAGCCAGGAGAGGGAATTAGCCATGTACTTGTCAGACCGTCACCGTGGCAATGACTCTGCACCGCCTTCCAGGCCCCCATCCAGGGACTGGCTGGCGGTCACTTTTCTATCACCCGCCCATGCCATTCCCGTCCCTCCTTCCTTCCTCCTTGGCCCCTAACAGAGTGACTTCCCATGATGCAGCCTCTCCCAAGGAAAACAATGGATGGCAGCTCCGGGTGAAGGATGGGGCGCTTGGGCAGGGACAGAGACAGGGGTGGTGGGGGGAGCACAGTGAGGTGGCACAGGGGTGTCAGAGGACCCAGAGCGAGGGGAGCGGATTATGGGGGCCGTGATATGACCTGGGGCACACCTGCCACGACGCAGGTCCCTAGACTCATAACCTCACACCTAACATGAGCACCAGGAATCTAGAAGAACTTACAGTAACCAAAGACACAAGCTGGTAAAAGCTGGGAGATGACAGATGTAACCTTACGCCAGGGCAGAAGCTGTTATCGTTGTTGTTTGGTCACTAAGCTGTGTCCGAGTCTTTGTGACCCCGTGGACGGTAGCCCACCAGGCTCCTCTGTCCGTGGGATTCTCCAGGCAAGAATCCTGGAGTGGGCTGCCATTTCCTCCTCCAGGTTCCCGGCCTAGGGATCAAACCCCTGTCTCCTGCATTGGCAGGTGAATACTTTCCTGCTGAGCCACCAGGGAAGCCCCAGGGGCAGATGACAACACTGAAAAGGAAGGCTAACCTGTCCCAGAGGAGGCGGGGAGCAGTCCCTCCAGCCAGCGCACTTGTCCTGACGACATAGCCCGCTGAGATGGGGGGTGGGAAACGAAGGAGCGGGAGGGTTCCCTGAGGTCCCTGGGCTGCCAAAATGGCTGTTCTGAGACCTCAGGGGTCAAGGTCCCGCCTCCAGGGGACCACCCCCGCAGAGGATTTGGCCACCCTGCCCAGAACCTTTGAGAAATGAACCTGACGGGGTGGGTGAGGATGCTGGTCCCTGTAAAGAGTGAAATCCTATCAACTGAGGCAGGGACCAGGAGAGGCAGAGCGGGGAGGGCCCTACTCCCTTTCTTGTGTGGGAGAACCGATGCCAAGCTTCCAAGACAACCTGGAGGCCAGCTCCCACCCACAAGGCCGATGGTCCGGGTGGAAGCATCTGGGGAACTCGTCAAAACCCGTTAGACGCCAGTGCCTTCTACAGAGGCTGGCAAACAAGGCAGCCCCTGAAAATCCCACGAGACGCTTCTTAGGAGTAGAGATGCCTAGAGCCACCTCCACCCCACGGCCACCATCCGAGCAGCTGTGCTCAGCCTCCACTGCCCTCGAGGGTCATCTAGACATCTCCAGGGGACCCCCGGATCTATCCAGTTAGAAGTGCCAGGTTGGAAGATCTACACATCGAGTCCACGGAGCACCAGCATATGATCAGGGCTAAGAATCGACCCTCCGCCAGCTGATACTAATGAACCCCAAGTCAGCCTCTCTCTGTTGGCAGGTACTTGGAAAACGCTGCTAAAGGCAATGTTAGCGAGTGTGGTCCACCAAAGGAGCAGAGGGGATGGTGAGGTTCAGAGACCAGGTCCTGGGAGCAGAGGGGCAGTCCAGGACCAGACGAGAGTGACACCCAGTTCTTCTCTCCCGCCCCGTGGCACCCGGGAAGCTCCGGAACTTGGGCCCCGGCTGGAGGGCCAGAGCTCAGGGGACCCCCTCCCCCGGCATCCAGCTAGCTCTGGGTTTAAAACTATTGCTCTTCTGACACCCTGAGAAGCAAGCCACATGCACCATAGTCCTGTGACGAAATAAAATCCAAACTGTAAGGCAAGACAAGAAAAAATTGAGACCTAAAGTTTTTCTTTGTCCATTTGGGTTCCTTCCTGCCCTTTTTGCGTGTGTGGGAAGAGCAGGGGGACGCGTCTGCATTTACCCGACCTCCTTCGGCGATCACATTCTCTCTTAATCTCACACAGGGTCACAATTCCTTAAGAGATAAACTTCTTTCTTAATCTTGTTAAGATGATAACCCATGACTAGGCTCTGCACTAGTGGATCTGGGCTGTGTACACGGTCAATAACCTGTCATTTAAGGTACAGCCTCATCTCTTAAAACATGTTAGATAGCCATGCGTTGATCTCTAACAGCCACAACAGTTCTCAAAGCTTTCTGAGAGGCTGTTCCCAGGTTATAACAGACCCCGCCCCCAGTGCAGCACGAATAAAATCTCCCATTTCTTCCTGAAGTCAACTGGTTAACTTCTGTGTCAACACGTGCACCACACCAGGATTTGAAGTCAGTCTCATGCAGTCTCTCAAGTTAGGGGGCCTGAGTTTAACCCCCACACTATACTTCCTTGCTGTGTGATCTTGGGCAAGTTACTCAACTTCTCTGAGCATGTTTCCTCAGCTGCCATATGAGAGTAAGAATAGTATTGGTCTTAGTGTCCATGTGAACATCAAACAATCCATCAAGAACACTTGCAGGCACACAGTAAGTGCCCCATAAAGATGAGCTATTAGACACACACACACACACACACATATATATATATATATATATATATACACATACATTATTTATTATACATTATGGCTGACTACGTGCCAGGCACTATTTTAAGCACTTTCCACGGCCTAGAGAGTAGCAGGTCCAGATCCAGGAGCTAGGCCTCCCCTGGGCCGGGTCTGCCACGCGAGCCAGGAGGAGAGGGCAGCTTGGAGCCCCTAAGTGCAGAGTCAGACCCATCCTGGGCACGGGGCACCGTCCACCTGCAGCCGGGACCAGGCTCTCTTTCCCCCTGATTTAATCTGGGATGAAGTGAAAACAGCCGGCTTCCCAAGAAACTGGGCAGGCTTTGAGTGTTGCTCTGGGGGCGGAGGCGGGGTGGGTAGAGACCACAGCATGACCGCAGCCCACCCCGCAGCCAAAGCATCCCCGCGGAGCCGGCCGGCCTGACGGGAGCGGTTCCCCAGGGAATCCCTCTTTTCCTCGCCCAGCAGGAAGGGCCACCGCCCAACCCCGAGCCCCGCGGCAGCTTGGCAAATGAGCTGGCACCAGCCGCGCCTGGATCAGCCAGACGCGCACGGAGTCTCCTCCCGAAGCCCCGTCCCCGAAGGAGAAAACGCCGAGCGGTGGGCCCTGAGCACCCCGGCTTCGGGGAGGCCCGGGCCCCGCCAGTTGCAGAGCGGCGGCCCGGGTACCTGGCTCCACGTGCGCGCGGAGAACGCTAGCCATGCGTTCCTAACAGCCACAACAGTTCTCAAAGCTTTCTGAGAGGCTGTTCCCAGGTTATAACAGACCCGCCCCAGTGCAGCACGAATAAAATCTCCCATTTCTTCCTGAAGTCAACTGGTTAACTTCTGTGTCAACACGTGCACCACACCAGGATTTGAAGTCAGTCTCATGCAGTCTCTCAAGTTAGGGGGCCTGAGTTTAACCCCCACACTATACTTCCTTGCTGTGTGATCTTGGGCAAGTTACTCAACTTCTCTGAGCATGTTTCCTCAGCTGCCATATGAGAGTAAGAATAGTATTGGTCTTAGTGTCCATGTGAACATCAAACAATCCATCAAGAACACTTGCAGGCACACAGTAAGTGCCCCATAAAGATGAGCTATTAGACACACACACACACACACACATATATATATATATATATATATATACACATACATTATTTATTATACATTATGGCTGACTACGTGCCAGGCACTATTTTAAGCACTTTCCACGGCCTAGAGAGTAGCAGGTCCAGATCCAGGAGCTAGGCCTCCCCTGGGCCGGGTCTGCCACGCGAGCCAGGAGGAGAGGGCAGCTTGGAGCCCCTAAGTGCAGAGTCAGACCCATCCTGGGCACGGGGCACCGTCCACCTGCAGCCGGGACCAGGCTCTCTTTCCCCCTGATTTAATCTGGGATGAAGTGAAAACAGCCGGCTTCCCAAGAAACTGGGCAGGCTTTGAGTGTTGCTCTGGGGGCGGAGGCGGGGTGGGTAGAGACCACAGCATGACCGCAGCCCACCCCGCAGCCAAAGCATCCCCGCGGAGCCGGCCGGCCTGACGGGAGCGGTTCCCCAGGGAATCCCTCTTTTCCTCGCCCAGCAGGAAGGGCCACCGCCCAACCCCGAGCCCCGCGGCAGCTTGGCAAATGAGCTGGCACCAGCCGCGCCTGGATCAGCCAGACGCGCACGGAGTCTCCTCCCGAAGCCCCGTCCCCGAAGGAGAAAACGCCGAGCGGTGGGCCCTGAGCACCCCGGCTTCGGGGAGGCCCGGGCCCCGCCAGTTGCAGAGCGGCGGCCCGGGGTACTTCCCGTGGCTCAGCAACGGGCTGCGGCCGGAGCGCGGGAAGCCCGAGGCCGGCTGACTCATCCGCCCGCCCGCCGCTGAGTCACCCGCGCGCCCCAAGACCCGCTCCCTCCGCCCCCGCGGCTCCGCGGCGTCCCCTGGCGGCCGGACGCCCCGCCGCCCCCGCGCTCTGCGCCCCGCCCGCTCCCGGCGCCCCGCCCCGCCCCGCCTCACGCCTCCGCTTCTTCATCGAGCTCCGAGCTCCGAAAGCCGTTTGTGCTCGGTTTATGCCCTTATTTCACACTCAGAGCCCCGCTGGGGAAGCAGGTGCCATTAGGCACCCAGGCTCAGAGAAGGAAATGAAGACTTAAGTCATGGTAGAATGACAATTTGTAGACCACTTATTTAAGTAGCACTTTCATTCCACAGCAACTGGGGAATGGGAGCTTATCCAACCCCCTTACAGGTCAGTTCACAGGAAGTCTCAGGAAAAGGGAACGCTTGCTGTCGCCCTCTGGCCTCTTGGCCGTGGCCCCTCCTTCCCTGAAGACTGGGCTCCTGGCTCCAGGCTTGCTCACCCCAGACTGCTCACTCTGCCAGGCAACGTCCTCGCGAAAGACGCTCTCTTCCTGGTCCTGTTCCTCCCCTGAGATGGAAATTCTGAGTCACACTACAACACGGATGAACCTTGAGGACGTAATGTTACATGAAATAAGCCAGTCAGACACATACACTGTATAATTCCACTCACGAGGTGCCTACAGCTGTCAGAGACAGAAGAGTGACCCGATGGTTGCTAGGGGCGGCCGGGGGTGGGGTGCGAGGACACCGGAGATTGTTCTTTAATAGACACATAATTTTTCTTTTACAAAATGAAGAGTTCTGGAGAGTGATCGCACAACTATGTGAATATACTTAACACTATTGAACTGTAACCTAAAAAGATGGTCAAGATGGTAAATTTGGCATTGTGTGGGAGGGTGTATGACTAAATACATGGAGACTAACCCACTTGGCAAATGAGCTGGCACCAGCCGCGCCTGGATCAGCCAGACGCGCACGGAGTCTCCTCCCGAAGCCCCGTCCCCGAAGGAGAAAACGCCGAGCGGTGGGCCCTGAGCACCCCGGCTTCGGGGAGGCCCGGGCCCCGCCAGTTGCAGAGCGGCGGCCCGGGTACTGCCCGTGGCTCAGCAACGGGCTGCGGCCGGAGCGCGGGAAGCCCGAGGCCGGCTGACTCATCCGCCCGCCCGCCGCTGAGTCACCCGCGCGCCCCAAGACCCGCTCCCTCCGCCCCCGCGGCTCCGCGGCGTCCCCTGGCGGCCGGACGCCCCGCCGCCCCCGCGCTCTGCGCCCCGCCCGCTCCCGGCGCCCCGCCCCGCCCCGCCTCACGCCTCCGCTTCTTCATCGAGCTCCGAGCTCCGAAAGCCGTTTGTGCTCGGTTTATGCCCTTATTTCACACTCAGAGCCCCGCTGGGGAAGCAGGTGCCATTAGGCACCCAGGCTCAGAGAAGGAAATGAAGACTTAAGTCATGGTAGAATGACAATTTGTAGACCACTTATTTAAGTAGCACTTTCATTCCACAGCAACTGGGGAATGGGAGCTTATCCAACCCCCTTACAGGTCAGTTCACAGGAAGTCTCAGGAAAAGGGAACGCTTGCTGTCGCCCTCTGGCCTCTTGGCCGTGGCCCCTCCTTCCCTGAAGACTGGGCTCCTGGCTCCAGGCTTGCTCACCCCAGACTGCTCACTCTGCCAGGCAACGTCCTCGCGAAAGACGCTCTCTTCCTGGTCCTGTTCCTCCCCTGAGATGGAAATTCTGAGTCACACTACAACACGGATGAACCTTGAGGACGTAATGTTACATGAAATAAGCCAGTCAGACACATACACTGTATAATTCCACTCACGAGGTGCCTACAGCTGTCAGAGACAGAAGAGTGACCCGATGGTTGCTAGGGGCGGCCGGGGGTGGGGTGCGAGGACACCGGAGATTGTTCTTTAATAGACACATAATTTTTCTTTTACAAAATGAAGAGTTCTGGAGAGTGATCGCACAACTATGTGAATATACTTAACACTATTGAACTGTAACCTAAAAAGATGGTCAAGATGGTAAATTTGGCATTGTGTGGGAGGGTGTATGACTAAATACATGGAGACTAATTACATTAGAGAAATTCAATTCAAATAGGTACAATGAGGTTATCATCTCACATGGGTCAGAATGGCTTTTTGATGATAATATCAAAAAAGTCTACCAAGAATAAATGCTGGAGAGGGTGTAAAGAAAAGGGAACCCTCTTACACGGCTGGTGGGAAATTCAACTTGATACAGCCACCACGGAGAAGAGCATGGAGGTTCCCTAAAAGACTAGAAATAAAGCTACCATACAACCCCCGCAATGCCAGTACTGGATACTCTGAGGAAACCAAAATTGAAGCAGACACACGTACCCCAGTGTTCACTGCAACACTATTTACAGTAGCTAGGACGTGGAAGCAGCCTCTATGTCCATGGGTGGGATGGATGAGGAAGCTGTGGTGCATAGACAGGATGGACTCTTAGCTCTACAGAGGAACGTGTTTGAGTCAGTTCTGTTGAGATGGATGAACCTATTACATAGAGTGAAGTGAGTCAAAAAGAGAAAGACAAATATTGTATACTAATGCATACATAGAGAATCTAGAAAGACAGTACTGATGATTCTATTTGCAAGGCAGCAAAGGAGATGCAGACATGTTGGACCCAGCGGAGAAAGAAGAGTGTGGGATGATATGAGAGAACAGCACTGAAACATACATTACCGTCTATAAGCTAGACGGCCAGGAGGAGTTCCACAGACGTCACAGGGAGCCCAAGGCCAGTGCTCCGTGACCACCTAGGGGGGGGAGAGGGGGGGGGGGGGGGGAGGCGGGTTCAAGAGGGAGGGGACAGGGCTTCCCTGGTGGTCCTGTGGGTAGAGAGGACACTGGTTCCAGCCCTGGCCTGGGAAGATCCCACCGGGGGACGAGGCTTATATTCCACTCACGAGGTGCCTACAGCTGTCAGAGACAGAAGAGTGACCCGATGGTTGCTAGGGGCGGCGGGGTGGGGTGCGAGGACACCGGAGATTGTTCTTTAATAGACACATAATTTTTCTTTTACAAAATGAAGAGTTCTGGAGAGTGATCGCACAACTATGTGAATATACTTAACACTATTGAACTGTAACCTAAAAAGATGGTCAAGATGGTAAATTTGGCATTGTGTGGGAGGGTGTATGACTAAATACATGGAGACTAATTACATTAGAGAAATTCAATTCAAATAGGTACAATGAGGTTATCATCTCACATGGGTCAGAATGGCTTTTTGATGATAATATCAAAAAAGTCTACCAAGAATAAATGCTGGAGAGGGTGTAAAGAAAAGGGAACCCTCTTACACGGCTGGTGGGAAATTCAACTTGATACAGCCACCACGGAGAAGAGCATGGAGGTTCCCTAAAAGACTAGAAATAAAGCTACCATACAACCCCCGCAATGCCAGTACTGGATACTCTGAGGAAACCAAAATTGAAGCAGACACACGTCCCCAGTGTTCACTGCAACACTATTTACAGTAGCTAGGACGTGGAAGCAGCCTCTATGTCCATGGGTGGGATGGATGAGGAAGCTGTGGTGCATAGACAGGATGGACTCTTAGCTCTACAGAGGAACGTGTTTGAGTCAGTTCTGTTGAGATGGATGAACCTATTACATAGAGTGAAGTGAGTCAAAAAGAGAAAGACAAATATTGTATACTAATGCATACATAGAGAATCTAGAAAGACAGTACTGATGATTCTATTTGCAAGGCAGCAAAGGAGATGCAGACATGTTGGACCCAGCGGAGAAAGAAGAGTGTGGGATGATATGAGAGAACAGCACTGAAACATACATTACCGTCTATAAGCTAGACGGCCAGGAGGAGTTCCACAGACGTCACAGGGAGCCCAAGGCCAGTGCTCCGTGACCACCTAGAGGGGGGAGATGGAGGGGGAGGTGGGAGGCGGGTTCAAGAGGGAGGGGACAGGGCTTCCCTGGTGGTCCTGTGGGTAGAGAGGACACTGGTTCCAGCCCTGGCCTGGGAAGATCCCACGTGCCGTGGAGCGGCTGGACCGGCGTGTCTAATTACGAGGCAGCGCTCTGGAGCGCATGTGCCCAGTGCCAGTGCTCTGCGTCAAGAGAGGTCACTGCATTGGGAGGCCCACACAGGCCAAAGAACAAAGATGGATGAAAATAAATAAATGAAAGACCAATAAAAGTGGCCAAAAATTAAACAAAAAAAAAAAAGAGGGAGGGGACACGTGTACACAGTGCCGATGCATGTTGATGTATGGCAAAAAAAACCATCACAATATTGTTAAGTACCCTCTAATTTAAATATATATGTATATAATTAAAATGAAATAAAAAAATAAGTTAGCTGGTGTTCTCCCCTGTTTTAAATCCTAGAATGGCTTTCTATTTTTCTAAGAGTAGGATCTGAATTCCTTACCTGGTCTAGAAAGCCCCGATGACTTCTTCTGTCACCCTCCCCTCGGCTCTGGGTCCCTGCTCCACCGTGCCGGCCATTTCTCACACGTGTCCCCAGACCAGGCTTGTCCCTCCCTGGAAGACTCCGTCTCCACCTCTTCTCCCAGCAACCCACACCTTTTCCTCTGAGCTAGCATGCTCCAGTTTTCCCTGGCTCAGTTATCTGTTGTTGTTGCTCTTGTGTCTGCCTCTTTGCGACCCAATGGACTGCCAATACACCAAGCTTCCCTGTCCTTCAGTATTTTCCGGAGTTTGCTCAGAATCATGTCCATTGAGTCAGAGATACCATCCAACCATCTCATCCTCTATCGGCCCCTTCTCCTGCCCTCAGTCTTTCCCAGCATCAGGGTCTTTTCCAGTGAGTCAGCTCTTCACATCAGCTGGTGAAAGTGATAGGGCCAGAATAGAATAGTTAGGTAGTTGTAAAGGCCTAGTAGGGGACTGTAGGTGGAAAGGTAAAACCTAAGAAAAGTTGGGAGGCCAGAAGTTAACAATAACTCAAGAAAGCTGCTCCTTATTCAATAAAGCAGGCCTGACTAAGTATAAACACCTAATGAAAGAAGAGCTAGCGAAAGAGGAAGTAATGATGTATGCCTTACGTCTGCATCTACGTCTACTTGAAGAAGGCGGTCTTCTACCCTCCCATATATATATTGCTGCCCACCCAATCATGGGAGCAGAGCTTTCTCGCCTGCCTGCTTGCACCTCTTAAAGCGTCCTATCCTAATAAATCCTCTTCTTGCCTGTCACTCTTCCTCTCGCTGAATTCCTTCTGCGCTGACACAAAGGAACTGAGCCTCAGTGGGTCCAGATGTTGGGTGAGTGATTTTAATTCAAAGATTGCTAGAGACTAGGGTTTTGGCTGGATTAAGTCCCGGCCACGTGGGTTCAAGTCCCAGACGGGGATTTGGCTGAATTGAGTCCTACTCACGTGGGTTTAAGTCCCAAGTACGGTTTGATCAAGTCTGAGTCCCTGCCATGTGGGTTCAAGCCTCAAGCAGGGTTTTGGCTGGGATTAAGCCTCAGCCACGTGGGTTCAAGTCTCAGACAGGGCTTTGGCTGGTTTGAGTTCTAGCCATGTGGGTTTGAGTCCCAAGCAGGGTTTGATCAGGTCTGGGCCCCGGGTTTAAGTCTCAATCTGAGGTAGAACACTTTCAAAAGTACTGCAGCTTCAGCTCCAACTATCTGTAGATTTGCCCATTTTTCTATGTCACTGCCCCCTTTGTTTCCTTCAGAACACTGTTCTCAGTTTGCAATTACAGACTTGTTTATTGCCTGTTTCCGGTTGACATGACCACCACTGTCGCCATCACCTCCAGGTGCTAAGCCCCAGGAAGGCCAGAGCAAGGCTGTCCCGTTCCCCCTCTACCCAGCACCCAGTTCAGGGGGCTGGACACGCACTCAATCTTTGCTAATGAATGAGGAGTCTCTAGGGTTTTTTTTCTTTTTTTTAATCCCTCAGTGTAGCAACAACGCAGTGTGAGGCAACCACTTCTGGAATTAAAATTCCAGACTCACACTTATTAACCATGTGATGTGGGGCAAAGTACTTTTATCTCTTTGAACTTCAGGGTGGTTTTTCTGTTTGTTTGTTTTTTTGGTTTTGGTTTTTTACAAAGTGGGGATATCTTGCAAGGTAATTTTGAGGATTATTATATTATATTGAGCTTCCCCAGTGGGCTCGGTGGTAAAGAATCTGCCTGCAATGCAGGAGACCTGGGTTCAGTCCCTGGGTTGGGAAGATTCTTTGAAGGAGGCTATGGCAACCCACTCCAGTATTCTTGCCTGGAGAGTCCCATGGACAGAGGAGTCTGACAGACTATAGTCCAAGGGGTCGCAGAGAGCTGGACAGGACTGAGCACGCACGCAGGCTTATTACCTTACATATAACAAGTGCTTATCACTGACGGATGTCACCCTAGCATCACTGCATTCTTCACTCTCAAGGGGATGCTTGTGCTTTGAGGGCTTGGAAGGTCACACATCCCTTTGAGAATTTGAAGGAAAAAAAAAAAAGATTAAAAGCAAAAATGCCTAGGGAATAACTAAAACGACTCAACAGCTTCAAGGCTGCCATCCCTAGTTTAATAGCTCTCCCTGGTGGTGAGACAGAACTGTGGCATAGGATTCCCAGGCCAAGCAGAGAAATGCAAGATTCCCTGGCTCCCTCAGCACCTCAGAGGGCCTCTATCCATGTCATTCTGTCATCTTCCCCGAAGCCCATCTTTTAGGAACTTAAAATCTCTTGGAGCTTTGAAATATTTCCAGGGGAAGTTGTATCACTGAGTCCTTAAATAAACGGAGGAGAGTTTTAGGGGAAGAAGTAATAAGCACCCTGTTGTTCAGTTGCTAAATTGTGTCTTGACTCTTTGCGATTGCAGCGCTCCAGGCTTCCCGACCACCACTGTCGCCATCACCTCCAGGTGCTAAGCCCCAGGAAGGCCAGAGCAAGGCTGTCCCGTTCCCCCTCTACCCAGCACCCAGTTCAGGGGGCTGGACACGCACTCAATCTTTGCTAATGAATGAGGAGTCTCTAGGGTTTTTTTTCTTTTTTTTAATCCCTCAGTGTAGCAACAACGCAGTGTGAGGCAACCACTTCTGGAATTAAAATTCCAGACTCACACTTATTAACCATGTGATGTGGGGCAAAGTACTTTTATCTCTTTGAACTTCAGGGTGGTTTTTCTGTTTGTTTGTTTTTTTGGTTTTGGTTTTTTACAAAGTGGGGATATCTTGCAAGGTAATTTTGAGGATTATTATATTATATTGAGCTTCCCCAGTGGGCTCGGTGGTAAAGAATCTGCCTGCAATGCAGGAGACCTGGGTTCAGTCCCTGGGTTGGGAAGATTCTTTGAAGGAGGCTATGGCAACCCACTCCAGTATTCTTGCCTGGAGAGTCCCATGGACAGAGGAGTCTGACAGACTATAGTCCAAGGGGTCGCAGAGAGCTGGACAGGACTGAGCACGCACGCAGGCTTATTACCTTACATATAACAAGTGCTTATCACTGACGGATGTCACCCTAGCATCACTGCATTCTTCACTCTCAAGGGGATGCTTGTGCTTTGAGGGCTTGGAAGGTCACACATCCCTTTGAGAATTTGAAGGAAAAAAAAAAAAGATTAAAAGCAAAAATGCCTAGGGAATAACTAAAACGACTCAACAGCTTCAAGGCTGCCATCCCTAGTTTAATAGCTCTCCCTGGTGGTGAGACAGAACTGTGGCATAGGATTCCCAGGCCAAGCAGAGAAATGCAAGATTCCCTGGCTCCCTCAGCACCTCAGAGGGCCTCTATCCATGTCATTCTGTCATCTTCCCCGAAGCCCATCTTTTAGGAACTTAAAATCTCTTGGAGCTTTGAAATATTTCCAGGGGAAGTTGTATCACTGAGTCCTTAAATAAACGGAGGAGAGTTTTAGGGGAAGAAGTAATAAGCACCCTGTTGTTCAGTTGCTAAATTGTGTCTTGACTCTTTGCGATCCCACGGACTGCAGCGCTCCAGGCTTCCCTGTCCTTCACCATCTCCCGGAATTTGCTCAAATTCATGTCCATTGAGTCAGTGAGGCCATCCAACCATCTCATCCTTTGCTCCCCCCTTCTCCTCCTGCCCTCCATCTTTCCCAGCATTAGGCTCTTTTCCAATGAGTCATCTCTTAGCATCAGGCGGCCATTAGTCCTTCACACTTGATTTCCTTTAGGACTGACTGACTTGATCTCCTTGCTGTTCAGAGGACTCTCAAGAGTCTTCTCCAGCACCACAATTCAAAAACATCAATTCTTTGGTGCTCAGCCTTCCCTGTGGTCCAACTCTCACATCTATACATGACTGCTGGGAAAACCATAGCTTTGACTATACAGACCTTTTTTGGCAAAGTGATTTCCCTGCTTTTTAACACGGTGTTCCCCACTTTTCACAAATCTGAAAGTGGCATTGATTATGACTGCCACGGTGTCTTATTATGCTAGTGATTATTACAATCCTAAATATTTCACATTTTTAATGATTTCACCAAGGGGGGCAGTTGACTTTGGTGAATCTTACCTCCCTTTTGTATGTGTGTTTCTGTCCATCTTGTGAAATGCGCCTTATATGTCCATACTGCCATGCTCTTCTATCCCCAAATTAGAGAAAAAATTGTTCATGGCTCAAAAGTGCTTCCTTGACTCATAAAAGCAGCAATGAAGGTATACTATGGATCTGACAACTCAGAACAATGCTATCAGTAAAGTGTGACCAGTGTTCAGTGGGGATATAATAAAGGTTTTGAGACGAAGGAAAATATAAGAGTGATTATTTTGCACAATAAGAAAAGAAACTGCAAACAGGAACCACAAACATTATCTAGAAATTGGTAGAGGGCACTTTTTTGGCCACACCACAGTGGCATGTAGGATCTTATTTACCTAACCTGCTCTTGGTGAGACAGAACTGTGGCATAGGATTCCCAGGCCAAGCAGAGAAATGCAAGATTCCCTGGCTCCCTCAGCACCTCAGAGGGCCTCTATCCATGTCATTCTGTCATCTTCCCCGAAGCCCATCTTTTAGGAACTTAAAATCTCTTGGAGCTTTGAAATATTTCCAGGGGAAGTTGTATCACTGAGTCCTTAAATAAACGGAGGAGAGTTTTAGGGGAAGAAGTAATAAGCACCCTGTTGTTCAGTTGCTAAATTGTGTCTTGACTCTTTGCGATCCCACGGACTGCAGCGCTCCAGGCTTCCCTGTCCTTCACCATCTCCCGGAATTTGCTCAAATTCATGTCCATTGAGTCAGTGAGGCCATCCAACCATCTCATCCTTTGCTCCCCCCTTCTCCTCCTGCCCTCCATCTTTCCCAGCATTAGGCTCTTTTCCAATGAGTCATCTCTTAGCATCAGGCGGCCATTAGTCCTTCACACTTGATTTCCTTTAGGACTGACTGACTTGATCTCCTTGCTGTTCAGAGGACTCTCAAGAGTCTTCTCCAGCACCACAATTCAAAAACATCAATTCTTTGGTGCTCAGCCTTCCCTGTGGTCCAACTCTCACATCTATACATGACTGCTGGGAAAACCATAGCTTTGACTATACAGACCTTTTTTGGCAAAGTGATTTCCCTGCTTTTTAACACGGTGTTCCCCACTTTTCACAAATCTGAAAGTGGCATTGATTATGACTGCCACGGTGTCTTATTATGCTAGTGATTATTACAATCCTAAATATTTCACATTTTTAATGATTTCACCAAGGGGGGCAGTTGACTTTGGTGAATCTTACCTCCCTTTTGTATGTGTGTTTCTGTCCATCTTGTGAAATGCGCCTTATATGTCCATACTGCCATGCTCTTCTATCCCCAAATTAGAGAAAAAATTGTTCATGGCTCAAAAGTGCTTCCTTGACTCATAAAAGCAGCAATGAAGGTATACTATGGATCTGACAACTCAGAACAATGCTATCAGTAAAGTGTGACCAGTGTTCAGTGGGGATATAATAAAGGTTTTGAGACGAAGGAAAATATAAGAGTGATTATTTTGCACAATAAGAAAAAGAAACTGCAAACAGGAACCACAAACATTATCTAGAAATTGGTAGAGGGGGCACTTTTTTTTGGCCACACCACAGTGGCATGTAGGATCTTATTTACCTAACCTGGAACCAAGCCCACATCCTCTGCAGTGGAAGCCTGGCATCTTAACCACCGGATCACAAGAGAAGTCCCAGAAACTGGGTTTCGTTGATGATTCACCCCTGTCCCGAGTGTATTATCAGCTCTAAAATGTCAAATCAAGGCTCAAAGTCATCAAAGTCTGTGTATTGGTCATACAGCGAACTGATTTTTTTCTAGAATGAGTTCAGTTCAGTTGTTCAGTCATATCCGACTCTTTGCGGCCCCATGAACTGCAGTACGCCAGGCTTCCCCGTCCTTCACCGTCTCTCAGAGCTTGCTCAAGCTCATGTCCATTGACACTGTGATGCCATCTAACCATCTCATCCTCTATTGTCCCCTTCTCCTTCTGCCTTCTATTTTTCCCAACATCAGGCCCTCTTCCAATAAGTCATCTCTTCCCATCGGGTGGCCGAAGCCTTGGAGTTTCAGATTCAGCATCAGTTCTTCCAATGAATATTCAGGGTTGATTTCCTTTAGGATTGATTGGTTTATCTCCTTGCGGTCCAGGGTACTTTCAAGTACCTTCTCCAATTCCACAGTTCAAAGGCATCAATTCTCTGGTACTCACGCTTCTTTATGGTCCAGCTCTTAAAGCCATACATGACTACTGGGAAAACCATAGCTTTGACTATATGGACTTTTGTCGGCAAAGTGATGTCTCTGCTTTTGAATTGCTATCTAGGTTTATCATAGCTTTTCTTCCAAGGAGCAAGTGTCTTTTAATTTCATGGCTGCAGTCACTGTCTGCAGTGACAGAAGAGAGTCTGTCACTGTTTCCATTGCTTGTCCATTGATTTGCCATGAAGTGATGGGGCTGGATGCCATGACCTTTGTTTTTTGAATACTGAGTTTTAAGCCAGCTTTTTCTCTCTCTTCTTTCACCTTCATCAAGAGGCTCTTTAGTTTGTCTTTGCTTTCTGCCATAAGGGTGGTATCATCTGCATACCTGAGGTTATTGATATTTCTACCAGCAATCTTTTTTTTTATATCTTTTTTTGGGGGAGTGGGCGGGTTGGGGATGGAGGGGGGGTGGGCCACTTCTACTGGTCTTTCATTTATCTGTTTTCATCCATCTTTGTTCTTTGGCCCGTGTGGGCCTCCCATTGCAGTGGCCTCTGTTGTCGCAGAGCACTGGCTCTGGGCGCATGTGCTCCAGAGCTCCGGCTCGGTAATTGGATACATCGGTCCAATCGGTCCGCGGCACGTGGGATCTTCCCAGGCCAGGGATCAAACCGGTGCCTCTTGCACTGCAAGGCGGTGTCCTTACCCACTGGACCACCAGGGAAGCCCTCTACCAGCAATCTTGATTTCAGCTTGCAGTTCATTCAGCCCAGCATTTCGCATGATGCACTCTACACATAAATTAAATAAGCAGAGTGGCAATATACAGCCTTGACATACTCCTTTTCCAATTTGGAACCTGTCCGTTGTTCCATGTCCAGTTCTAACTGTTGCTTCTTGTCCTGCATCCAGGTTTTTCAGGAGTCAGGTAAGTCGGTCTGGTATTCCCATCTCTTTCAGAATTTTCCACAGTTTGTTGTGATCCATGCAGTCAAAGGCTTTAGCACAGTCAAGGAAGCAGAAACAGATGTTTTTCTGGAATTCCCTTAGCTCTTTCTCAAGCCCCAAAGTTCAAAGGCATCAATTCTCTGGTACTCACGCTTCTTTATGGTCCAGCTCTTAAAGCCATACATGACTACTGGGAAAACCATAGCTTTGACTATATGGACTTTTGTCGGCAAAGTGATGTCTCTGCTTTTGAATTGCTATCTAGGTTTATCATAGCTTTTCTTCCAAGGAGCAAGTGTCTTTTAATTTCATGGCTGCAGTCACTGTCTGCAGTGACAGAAGAGAGTCTGTCACTGTTTCCATTGCTTGTCCATTGATTTGCCATGAAGTGATGGGGCTGGATGCCATGACCTTTGTTTTTTGAATACTGAGTTTTAAGCCAGCTTTTTCTCTCTCTTCTTTCACCTTCATCAAGAGGCTCTTTAGTTTGTCTTTGCTTTCTGCCATAAGGGTGGTATCATCTGCATACCTGAGGTTATTGATATTTCTACCAGCAATCTTTTTTATATCTTTTTGGGGAGTGGGCGGGTTGGGGATGGAGGGGGGGTGGGCCACTTCTACTGGTCTTTCATTTATCTGTTTTCATCCATCTTTGTTCTTTGGCCCGTGTGGGCCTCCCATTGCAGTGGCCTCTGTTGTCGCAGAGCACTGGCTCTGGGCGCATGTGCTCCAGAGCTCCGGCTCGGTAATTGGATACATCGGTCCAATCGGTCCGCGGCACGTGGGATCTTCCCAGGCCAGGGATCAAACCGGTGCCTCTTGCACTGCAAGGCGGTGTCCTTACCCACTGGACCACCAGGGAAGCCCTCTACCAGCAATCTTGATTTCAGCTTGCAGTTCATTCAGCCCAGCATTTCGCATGATGCACTCTACACATAAATTAAATAAGCAGAGTGGCAATATACAGCCTTGACATACTCCTTTTCCAATTTGGAACCTGTCCGTTGTTCCATGTCCAGTTCTAACTGTTGCTTCTTGTCCTGCATCCAGGTTTTTCAGGAGTCAGGTAAGTCGGTCTGGTATTCCCATCTCTTTCAGAATTTTCCACAGTTTGTTGTGATCCATGCAGTCAAAGGCTTTAGCACAGTCAAGGAAGCAGAAACAGATGTTTTTCTGGAATTCCCTTGCTCTTTCTATGATTCAGCTAATGTTGGCATTTTGATCTCTAGTTCCTCTACCTTTTCTAAATCCAGCTTGTCCATCTGGTTCTCAGTTTGCACACTGTTGAAGCCTAACTTGGAGGATTTTAAGAATTACTTTGCTAGCGTGTGAAATGAGTGCAATGGTGTGGTAGTTGGAACTTCCTTTGGCATTGCCTTTCTTTGGGATTGGAATGAAAACTGACCTTTTCCCATCCTGAGGCTACTGCTGAGCTTTCCAAATTTGCTGCTGTACTGAGTGTAGCACTTTAACAGCCTCATCTTTTACTATTTAATATTTTTACTAAATATGAACATTAACTATTTTAATATTTAATATTTTATTTAATATTCACTTGACATTTTTCTAGAATGAGTACAATATAACATTTCCTAGAATAAAAATGTTATAATAGAGACAGAAAAAGGCCTCAAGAATGGCGTGTGCACACCCATCACTTGTAGCTGCCCTCACTCCTCAGAGCTGACATGGGTACAAGAACACGGGTAACAGACACGCCAGCTGTGAAATTACTGACATAAATACTCAGCGAGAAAGCAGTCTGATCCAATGCCACTGCTGAATGTCAGAGAACAATGGCACACCAATTTCATGAGCAGTCACCATTAGGCACAGATGCCAGTGTTGAAGTGTCCTTGTGGCCGGTCAAAATCCTCACATCCAGGCAATGCAACAGCTTTTAGGAGGAAGGAATAGATGATGGCAAAGTAGTCACTGAACTTCGTTCCGCTTGTATCTAAAATTCTCTACTGCAAGAGGAAAAGATTTTGTTTCATTAGAAATTATTTGGTAAATGAAAAAGATACATTGGAGTCAGCACAGATGAAACACTGGCTTTAGGAGCAAGACCCACAGGAGGTTGAAATTCTAACAAAGGAGTCTAGTCCATACTGTGCTTCGATTTCTCCCTCTGAAAATTGGGAATGATGTGAGATTTTATTTTCACTGTTTAAGGAATTTTCATTAAAACAAGCATTTTATAATCCAAATTACGTTTCCTTGCTCAGTTATCAATTCTGTCATTTAAAACAGAAGTGACATTCTGAGCTGTTCCACAGAAAAGAGTTACAAAATTAAAGAAAGGAATACTTTAAATTTTTGTACTTGGCTGAAAATTCTTTTTCCCAGGGTCTACAAAACACTAATTTGTTTTTGTATTTTACTATTTTTTGTCGTTGTTTTTAAATCAGTAAGTCATCTAGTACGAGTAGTAGGTCTGCTGGATCTTGCATTTGCTCAGTAAATAAGGGTCAAAGTTTCCTCTTTTATTTATTTCATATTTTGCATTTTTCCATAATATTTAAGTCTTTTGATGTTTAGGTATTTTTCTTCGGTGAAGCACGAGTTTCTTTTCATGGTCCCTGGTCATTTTAAACAGTTGGAACCCCAGTGGCACTGTGAACGGCTTTCTGGGCAGCCTCTTTCACTTGGTAGGCTCGTAGTACAGTTACGGCTTCCTCAACTTTAGAACGGAGGGACTCTGGAGACTCAAGCATATGAAGAAGTTCTGAATTATCCATCTCCAACAACATGCCAGTGATTTTATCAGCAAGAGTAGGGTGCAGGACATGAATTGGAGTGAAGAGTCGTTCACCCAACATACGCTTCTGCTCTTGAGGAGGGGCAGACGCCAACATGGAAGCAGTCATGGGCTTCTGACCTTGTCCAAGAACAGTAGCCTGCTGCATGGTGACTTGTGGCTGTGCATGAAGATGTTGAGGATTGTGAACTCTCGCAGCGAATTTGTATTGTGGAACGGTGCGAACAGCAGGAGTCGCTGCAGCAGCAGTGGCTGTGGTAGGTGAACCTGTCTGTGTTGACACTTTAGCCACACGCTGTGCAGACATGGCTCCTGGAACTTGTAGAGAAGCTGGTCTCAAGGTACTAAATGGTGGTCTGAGAGTAGCTGGGCGGATGGCACTGGGCATATTTTGGAATGGATGGGGTTGGGCACCTTGAGCAGTGCAGTGAGGATCTGGTCTTAGTTGAGCCATCTGGCTAGGAGAACAGTGTGAGGCAGGGCTCTGGGGCGGTGGGATAGCTGCCGTGAAGTAAAATGATTTTTTCATTTAAAACAAAAGCATTTTATAATCCAAATTCGTTTCCTTGCTCAGTTTTCAATCCTGTCATTTAAAACAGAAGTGACATTCTGAGCTGTTCCACAGAAAAGAGTTACAAAATTAAAGAAAGGAATACTTTAAATTTTTGTACTTGGCTGAAAATTCTTTTTCCCAGGGTCTACAAAACACTAATTTGTTTTTGTATTTTACTATTTTTTGTCGTTGTTTTTAAATCAGTAAGTCATCTAGTACGAGTAGTAGGTCTGCTGGATCTTGCATTTGCTCAGTAAATAAGGGTCAAAGTTTCCTCTTTTTTTATTTCATATTTTGCATTTTTCCATAATATTTAAGTCTTTTGATGTTTAGGTATTTTTCTTCGGTGAAGCACGAGTTTCTTTTCATGGTCCCTGGTCATTTTAAACAGTTGGAACCCCAGTGGCACTGTGAACGGCTTTCTGGGCAGCCTCTTTCACTTGGTAGGCTCGTAGTACAGTTACGGCTTCCTCAACTTTAGAACGGAGGGACTCTGGAGACTCAAGCATATGAAGAAGTTCTGAATTATCCATCTCCAACAACATGCCAGTGATTTTATCAGCAAGAGTAGGGTGCAGGACATGAATTGGAGTGAAGAGTCGTTCACCCAACATACGCTTCTGCTCTTGAGGAGGGGCAGACGCCAACATGGAAGCAGTCATGGGCTTCTGACCTTGTCCAAGAACAGTAGCCTGCTGCATGGTGACTTGTGGCTGTGCATGAAGATGTTGAGGATTGTGAACTCTCGCAGCGAATTTGTATTGTGGAACGGTGCGAACAGCAGGAGTCGCTGCAGCAGCAGTGGCTGTGGTAGGTGAACCTGTCTGTGTTGACACTTTAGCCACACGCTGTGCAGACATGGCTCCTGGAACTTGTAGAGAAGCTGGTCTCAAGGTACTAAATGGTGGTCTGAGAGTAGCTGGGCGGATGGCACTGGGCATATTTTGGAATGGATGGGGTTGGGCACCTTGAGCAGTGCAGTGAGGATCTGGTCTTAGTTGAGCCATCTGGCTAGGAGAACAGTGTGAGGCAGGGCTCTGGGGCGGTGGGATAGCTGCCGTGAAGTAACCCGGAGGAGGTGCTGGCTGGTCGGTGCTGATTACGGGGCTGGGCACAGATGTCGCACCCACCCTTCTCTGCAAATACCGGTCGGTGAGGTGAGCCTGGCGCTCTTCCTTGCACTGAGCTAAGGCTACATACAATGGCTTAGTGGCCACCATCCTACCATTCATTTCTGTAAGTGCTCTAGTGGCTTCTTCCAGGGAGGAGAAACACACAAAACCAAAGCCTTTGCTGCGACCAGCCTCCAGCATAACCTTGGCACTAGTGATTGTGCCAAATGGAGAAAATTCTTTCCGGAGACGTTCATCATCAATACTACTGTCAAGATTTTTCACATAAAGGTTAACACCCTGGTATCTGGTGATCCTGCCTCGCTTCACCCGTTCAAATTTGCGCTTAAGTTTTGTCTGTCGTTCCACTTTTTTCTGGGCCCAACCCACATAAATCTGCTTTCCATTGAGCTCTTTTCCATTCATTCCATCCACAGCTGTCTGTGCATCTTCAGGCCTTTCAAAGCTTACAAATCCAAAGCCTTTGGATTTTCCACTCCCATCAGTCATTACTTTCACACTTAAGGTAGGTCCAAACTTGCCAAAGAGATCCATAAGGTGCTCATCATCCATGTCTTCTCCAAAATTCTTGATGTAAACATTGGTGAACTGCTTTGCCCTAGCTCCACGTTCTGCTTCTCTTTCTTTATGAGACTTAAATCGTCCAACAAATACTTCGCGATCATTTAGACGGTTCCCATTCATTTTTTCAATGGCTCTTTCAGCTGCCTCCTGTGTCTCAAAATGCACAAACCCATAGTCCTTAGAACCATTTTCATCACAGATCACCTTACACGAGAGGATGTTACCAAAAGCGGAGAAAGTATCATACAGTGCTTTATTATCAATGGATCTGTCTAAATTTTTAATGAATATGTTGCCCACTCCAATTTTGCGAAGTGATGGATCACGCTGAGACCACATGAGGCGGACCGGCTTGCCCTTTATGGCATCGAAATTCATGGCGTCCAAAGCACGCTCCGCGTCTGCCTGCCGTTGGAAGTCCACATACGCGTAGCCCAAGGAGCGGCGGGTGAGCTTGTCCCTGCAGACGCGGGTGGAGAGGATGGGCCCGGCCTGGCTGAACTTCTCATAGAGCATCACCTCCGTCACGTCGGGGTGCAGGTCGCCCACGTAGAGAGAGGCCATGGGGTAGCTGGGGGCACTGGGCCCTTTCCGTCAGAGTAGGAGGAGAGTCAGTGCGGCGACCGCTGGAGCCGAGGCCAGGGAGCGGGGGCAGGCGCCTAGGGACAAAAAGCACCCGGGTTCTAAAGCTGCTCAACGGCCGCGCAGCACGGGGTGAATCCGCTGCCCCTGGCTGCTGGCTGGGGAGCGAGGCTGGCGGTATCGGGTCTGCGCAGCTTGCTCTCTTGGAGCTTCTTGGAGCTGCTGCGGGCGCGGGTGGGCGCGTCCGTCTGGCTGCTTCACCGGGTTATTTTATTTATAAAAAAAGAAAAGGAAGGAAAAAAAATCTCCTTCAGGAGAAATGTGGGGTTTTGTGGTTGTTTTTTTTTTTTTTTTTTTTTTTTTTTTTTGTAAATTTAGGGGTGGAGGTAAAAGAGTTTTAGATTATTATTATCTTAATAATAAATGTGTGTTCCGAGCCCAGAGCACACACTCCGCACTCTTAGCACTAACCGCCGGGGAGAAAAGGGGAATGACGTTTTGAATAGAAATAGTAATGCCTGTTTCATACAGTTGTGGTAAAGATTAGCGAAGAAATACACACACAGCTCTTAGGGCAATATCCAGTATATCGAAAGTACTCCATGGGAACTTCCCTGGTGATGCAGTGGCTAAGACTTCGTGCTCCCAATGCATGGGGCCCAGGTTCAATCCCTGGTCAGGGAACTAGATCCCACATGCTACAACTAACAGTCTGCATGTCACGACTGAAAATCCTGCATGCCACAACCAAGATGGAAGATCCAGCAATTAAAAAAAAAAAAAAAGCAAAATACTCAATGAAGGTGAGCTATGATCACATGAACAGCAGTTTGTCTAATTCAGAGAACCACTAACATTCTTCCATACGTGTCCTGAGCCCAATTCAGTTTTGGAAGAAATAGAAAACATTTTCATCCTGAGTCAAACGGCAGTCACTAAGGATACATTCTTTTCAACGTGGTCATGAAAACAGAAGTACAAGAACCTACTTCCTTCTGGCAAGCCCTGCACACAGATGCTGGAGGGTGGAGGAATTCACATGAATTCTGTTTTGTTTAAGCATTTTTACTGAAATATGATTCACATAACCTAAAACTCACCTTTTTTTGAAATTTAGAGGTTGTTTTTTTTTTTTTTTTTCTGCACCACATGGCAGGTAGTTCCCTGACCAGGGATCAAATCCATACCCCCTGCAGTGAAAGCATGGAACCCTAACCACCAGCTGTCAGGTAAGTCCCCAAATCCACCATTTTAAAGTGTATTTTTCAGTTTTTTTTTTTTGGGGGGGGGTATATTCACTATGTTCTGAAACCATGACCACTATCTAATTTCTAGAACATTCCTATCACCCTGAGAGGAAACGCCATACCTATTAATAGTTAGTCTAAATTCTCTTCTTTCCCCAACCACTGGCAACCGCTGAAAAGTCCCTGGGTCTTTGCCTGTTCTGGACATTTCATTACAAATGGTGTCTTACACTGTGTGACTTCTTGTGTCTGACTTCCTTCACTCAGCATCCTATTTTCAAAGTTCATCCATGTTGTGGCACGTATAAGTACTTGACTCGTCTTTCTGGCTGAATAGTATTCCACGGTGTGGACAGACCCCATTTTGCTTATGTGTCGTCCACGGATGAACATTAAACTGTTGCTGGGTTTGAGGCTCTTTTGAGTAATGCTGCTAGGAACATTCATGCAGGACCTTGTGTGTGAACGTGTGTTTTCAATTTTCTCAGGTATACTGTGAGTGAAATTGCTGAGTCCTATGGTAATCCTCCTGCATCGAAAGATGAGATGGCTGGATGGCATCACTGAGGCAATGGACATGAACTTGGGCAAGCTTCAGGAGATGGTGAAGGACAGAGGAGCCTGGTGGGGTGCTGTCTATGGGGTCGCAAAGAATCGGACACGACTGGGTGACTGAACAGCAGTTTGTCTAATTCAGAGAACCACTAACATTCTTCCATACGTGTCCTGAGCCCAATTCAGTTTTGGAAGAAATAGAAAACATTTTCATCCTGAGTCAAACGGCAGTCACTAAGGATACATTCTTTTCAACGTGGTCATGAAAACAGAAGTACAAGAACCTACTTCCTTCTGGCAAGCCCTGCACACAGATGCTGGAGGGTGGAGGAATTCACATGAATTCTGTTTTGTTTAAGCATTTTTACTGAAATATGATTCACATAACCTAAAACTCACCTTTTTTTGAAATTTAGAGGTTGTTTTTTTTTTCTGCACCACATGGCAGGTAGTTCCCTGACCAGGGATCAAATCCATACCCCCTGCAGTGAAAGCATGGAACCCTAACCACCAGCTGTCAGGTAAGTCCCCAAATCCACCATTTTAAAGTGTATTTTTCAGTTTTTTTTTTTTGGGGGGGGGTATATTCACTATGTTCTGAAACCATGACCACTATCTAATTTCTAGAACATTCCTATCACCCTGAGAGGAAACGCCATACCTATTAATAGTTAGTCTAAATTCTCTTCTTTCCCCAACCACTGGCAACCGCTGAAAAGTCCCTGGGTCTTTGCCTGTTCTGGACATTTCATTACAAATGGTGTCTTACACTGTGTGACTTCTTGTGTCTGACTTCCTTCACTCAGCATCCTATTTTCAAAGTTCATCCATGTTGTGGCACGTATAAGTACTTGACTCGTCTTTCTGGCTGAATAGTATTCCACGGTGTGGACAGACCCCATTTTGCTTATGTGTCGTCCACGGATGAACATTAAACTGTTGCTGGGTTTGAGGCTCTTTTGAGTAATGCTGCTAGGAACATTCATGCAGGACCTTGTGTGTGAACGTGTGTTTTCAATTTTCTCAGGTATACTGTGAGTGAAATTGCTGAGTCCTATGGTAATCCTCCTGCATCGAAAGATGAGATGGCTGGATGGCATCACTGAGGCAATGGACATGAACTTGGGCAAGCTTCAGGAGATGGTGAAGGACAGAGGAGCCTGGTGGGGTGCTGTCTATGGGGTCGCAAAGAATCGGACACGACTGGGTGACTGAACAACAACAACAATGGTAATCTATATTTTACCTTTTAAGGAACTGCCAAATTTCTTCCCACAGCAACTGAAACATTTTACAGTCCTGGTAGCAATGTATGAGGATTCCAGTTTCTCTACATTCTCACCAACACTTGTTGATGCTGTGAGATTATAATTATATATTATATAGTATAATTATTATACCCATCCTAGTGGATATGAAGTAGCATCTCATTATGGTTTTGATTTACATTCCCCGAGTAACTAATGATGTTAAAAACATCTTTCCACGTGATTTTTGGCCATTTGTGTATCTTCCATGGAGAAATATCTATTCAAACTCTTTGCCCATTTTTAACTAGGTGGTCTTTTTATTATTGAGTTGTAAGAATTTTGTTCATAGTCTGCACACTAACTCCCTACCCTTCATAGGATTTGCAAATATTTTCTCCCATTCTGTGAGTTGTATTTTCACATTTGCATGAGTGTTCTTTGACCCACAAAAGTTTTATTTCTGATGAAGTCGAACTCATCTGTGCTTTTTTTTTTTTTCTCCTTGAGTGTTTTGTGCTTTTGTTCTCGTTTCTAAGAATCCATTGCCTAATCCAAGGTCACACAGACATGCATATATGTTTACTTCTAAAGCTGAGAGCTTTAGCTCTTACAGTTAGGTCTTTGATCTATTTTGAGTTAAGTTCTTTTTTAAGATTTGTTTTAAAATGTGGGCCATTTTAAGAGTCTTTATTGAATTTGTTACATACTATACTGCTTCTGTTTTATATTATGGATTTTTGGCCTCAAGATACGTGGGCTTTTAGCTCCCTAATTAGGGGTAGAACCTGAACCCCCTGTATTGGAAGGTGAAGTCTTAAGCACAGGGAAGTCACTTGAGGTCAGTTCTGTTTATGGTATGAAGGAAAGGTTCAAATTCATTCTTTTGCATGTGGCGTGTCTAGTTGCCCCCACAGCCTTTGTTGAAAAAGCTATTCTTTTCCCCATTTAATTATCTCAGCACCTTTACTGACCACATGTATGTGTGGGTTTGTTTCCAGACTCTCTATTCTATTCCACCATCTATATGTCTTTATGTTAATTCTACATTGTCTTGATTACTGTAACTTTGTCTAAGTTTTGAAATTGGCAAGTCCTTCAACTTTGTCCTTCTTTTTTCAAGATGGTACTGGTCATTCTGGGTTCCTTGCAATTTTCTATGCATTTAAGAAGAAATGTCCATTTCTGGAAGAAAAAAAAAGCAGTATTAACTGAGATTTCATTGCATCTGTAGATTGATTTGGGATTGCCCTAGTGGATATGAAGTAGCATCTCATTATGGTTTTGATTTACATTCCCCGAGTAACTAATGATGTTAAAAACATCTTTCCACGTGATTTTTGGCCATTTGTGTATCTTCCATGGAGAAATATCTATTCAAACTCTTTGCCCATTTTAACTAGGTGGTCTTTTTATTATTGAGTTGTAAGAATTTTGTTCATAGTCTGCACACTAACTCCCTACCCTTCATAGGATTTGCAAATATTTTCTCCCATTCTGTGAGTTGTATTTTCACATTTGCATGAGTGTTCTTTGACCCACAAAAGTTTTATTTCTGATGAAGTCGAACTCATCTGTGCTTTTTTTTTTTTTCTCCTTGAGTGTTTTGTGCTTTTGTTCTCGTTTCTAAGAATCCATTGCCTAATCCAAGGTCACACAGACATGCATATATGTTTACTTCTAAAGCTGAGAGCTTTAGCTCTTACAGTTAGGTCTTTGATCTATTTTGAGTTAAGTTCTTTTTTAAGATTTGTTTTAAAATGTGGGCCATTTTAAGAGTCTTTATTGAATTTGTTACATACTATACTGCTTCTGTTTTATATTATGGATTTTTGGCCTCAAGATACGTGGGCTTTTAGCTCCCTAATTAGGGGTAGAACCTGAACCCCCTGTATTGGAAGGTGAAGTCTTAAGCACAGGGAAGTCACTTGAGGTCAGTTCTGTTTATGGTATGAAGGAAAGGTTCAAATTCATTCTTTTGCATGTGGCGTGTCTAGTTGCCCCCACAGCCTTTGTTGAAAAAGCTATTCTTTTCCCCATTTAATTATCTCAGCACCTTTACTGACCACATGTATGTGTGGGTTTGTTTCCAGACTCTCTATTCTATTCCACCATCTATATGTCTTTATGTTAATTCTACATTGTCTTGATTACTGTAACTTTGTCTAAGTTTTGAAATTGGCAAGTCCTTCAACTTTGTCCTTCTTTTTTCAAGATGGTACTGGTCATTCTGGGTTCCTTGCAATTTTCTATGCATTTAAGAAGAAATGTCCATTTCTGGAAGAAAAAAAAAGCAGTATTAACTGAGATTTCATTGCATCTGTAGATTGATTTGGGAAGCATTGCTCTTTTAACAATATTAAAATTTCTAAACAATAAACAAGTACATCCTTAGATTTGTTTAAATGTCTCAACAATGTTTCAAAGTGTACATGTCTTGCACTTATTTGGTTAAATTTATTCCTAAGTATTTTATTCTTCTTGATACTATTGTAAATGGGATTGCTTTCTGAATTTCAGATTGCTCATTGCTGGTAAACAGAAATGAAACATTTTTTATGTTGATCTTATATTCTTCAAGTTTGTTGAACTTGTGTATTAGCTCTAATCAGGGTTGAGTTTTTGCTTTTTGTTTGTTTGTTTGTTTTGTAAATTCTTTAGGGTATTTATCTCTGTATATATACGTAAGACCATGTCATCTTCCCTTTCACTATATGAGGTTTTGAAATGTGGGGACTTCCCTGGCAGTCCAGTGATTAAGACCTTGCCTTACAATGCAGGGGTTGCAAGTTCAATCCATGGACAGGGAGCTAAGATCGTGTCTCACAGCAAAAAAAAAAAAAAAACATGAAATGTGGGATGACACTTTGTGAATAAGAATACCAATAAGGAGCATTTCTCCAATTGTAAATGGTGGAGCAAAATATCACAGTTGTGGGCTTACCTGGTGGTCTTGTGGTTAAGAATCTGCCTGCCTGTAAAGGAAGTAACATGAAAACCTATGCTATTATATGTGGAAAAAAAATAGCTATTGATTGCGCTGTGAGAAAAGGGGATCCTGCAGGGGCTCTGTGCGATGGCCTGGAGAGGTGGGATGGGGGGGGTGGATATACATATGACTAATCTGGGACCATACATATCTGTAAACAACAAAACTCTGTGAAAGTAAAAAAGTAAAATGAAAATTAAAAAAAAAAAAAAAAGAATCTGCCTGCCAAGACAGGGGACAATGCCTGGGAAGATCCCACATGCCTCAGAGCAATTAACATCGTGTGCCACAACCACTGAGCTGACGTACCACAACTACTGAAGCTCAAGTGCCTAGAACCTACGCTTCTCGACAAGAGAAGCCACCACAACGAAGAATAGCCCTCCACTCACCACAACTAGAGAACGCCTGAGTGCAGCAACAAAGACCCAGTATATCCAAAGATAAAATATAAATAAGTAAATCTTAAAAAAAAAAAATTACAGTTGTACTGTTAGGTCAAAAAAAAAAAAAATTAAATAAGGATTTTTTGAAGCTAGAACTCTGGCATAGTTGCATCGCCAAAATTTTACCGTGTCCCAATATTTTATTTCTTTGAAAAAGAAATAAAAAACCTATAGTTAGGAAAAATTTCAAACTACTTTGATAAAATGGTAAACTTTGTGTTATGTATGTTTTAATATCCACACACACAACTTGTAATTATACATCAGAATAAGCAGTGCTTTCCAAAGCTGAACCAAACCAAGGACTGGATAAGGAATCCCACTGCCCCACCTTCCCTGGTGGCTCGGACAGTGAAGAATCTGCCTGTAATGCAGGAGACCTGGATTTGATCCTTGGGTGGGGAAGATCCCCTAGAAAAGGAAATGGCAACCCACTGCAATATTCCTTCCTGGAGAATTCCACGGACAGAGGAGCCTGGCGGGTTACAGTCTATGGGGTCGCAGGAATTGGACACGACTGGGCAACTAAACCATCACTCAGCTCAGATAGTCAGTCTTTCAACTTGCAGACTTTGGTGCGGATCCTTCAGCAAACCATCTTCCCTGAGGATGCTCTGCACAGATCTGAATGAAAGTTTCGTCTATTATGCAGGCTGTCTCATGAAGCACTCAACACCACTACTTAACTTGTCCTGAGTGGAAACAGAAAAAAAAGAAAAAAACTAGCTTGATGTGATTCAAACCTGAACCATGACTCAGACAATTGGATATTGACCTCAATATAAATACTTTGGGAAGGTTTCATGTATATCTTTCTCATTAATTTATTAGCATTTTAAATGTTTTATTATACTATTTTAAAATTTATGATCTTTTTCTAAATGTATCCAAAATTTTAGTACTTTGTGTGTACCAGTACCCACTAGAATGCTCTGTAGATGCCAAATCTTGAAAAAAACTGGTTTTCAAGGATACTGGACTGGGAGCCAGGAGGTCTAGATTCTAGTCTTGGTTTTGACCTTGACTATGTTAGTCAACTCGATAAGCCTTTGTCCCTCCATTCTAGGATAGATTATATTTCCTGCTCTGGCTTCCTCACATGACTTTTTATATGGCTCTGTGGACATTAAATGAGAAAATGGATGTACATATGCTTTGTAACCTGTAAGCCCGTGGTATGAGATGAAATGGCCTTTTTTTTTTTTCTAATTTTACTGGAGTATGGTAGATTTACAATGTTGTGTTAGTTTCAGGTGTACAGCAGGGTGAATCAGTACTGTGCTCATTTAAAGACTGAGGGTCCCTTTTCCCGTGGGTAGAGAATCTGTCTTGTGTTATGTATGTTTTAATATCCACACACACAACTTGTAATTATACATCAGAATAAGCAGTGCTTTCCAAAGCTGAACCAAACCAAGGACTGGATAAGGAATCCCACTGCCCCACCTTCCCTGGTGGCTCGGACAGTGAAGAATCTGCCTGTAATGCAGGAGACCTGGATTTGATCCTTGGGTGGGGAAGATCCCCTAGAAAAGGAAATGGCAACCCACTGCAATATTCCTTCCTGGAGAATTCCACGGACAGAGGAGCCTGGCGGGTTACAGTCTATGGGGTCGCAGGAATTGGACACGACTGGGCAACTAAACCATCACTCAGCTCAGATAGTCAGTCTTTCAACTTGCAGACTTTGGTGCGGATCCTTCAGCAAACCATCTTCCCTGAGGATGCTCTGCACAGATCTGAATGAAAGTTTCGTCTATTATGCAGGCTGTCTCATGAAGCACTCAACACCACTACTTAACTTGTCCTGAGTGGAAACAGAAAAAAAAGAAAAAAACTAGCTTGATGTGATTCAAACCTGAACCATGACTCAGACAATTGGATATTGACCTCAATATAAATACTTTGGGAAGGTTTCATGTATATCTTTCTCATTAATTTATTAGCATTTTAAATGTTTTATTATACTATTTTAAAATTTATGATCTTTTTCTAAATGTATCCAAAATTTTAGTACTTTGTGTGTACCAGTACCCACTAGAATGCTCTGTAGATGCCAAATCTTGAAAAACACTGGTTTTTCAAGGATACTGGACTGGGAGCCAGGAGGTCTAGATTCTAGTCTTGGTTTTGACCTTGACTATGTTAGTCAACTTCGATAAGCCTTTGTCCCTCCATTCTAGGATAGATTATATTTCCTGCTCTGGCTTCCTCACATGACTTTTTATATGGCTCTGTGGACATTAAATGAGAAAATGGATGTACATATGCTTTGTAACCTGTAAGCCCGTGGTATGAGATGAAATGGCCTTTTTTTTTTTTCTAATTTTTACTGGAGTATGGTAGATTTACAATGTTGTGTTAGTTTCAGGTGTACAGCAGGGTGAATCAGTACGTGTGCTCATTTAAAAAGACTGACTGCTGGGCTTCCCTGGTGGTCCAGTGGGTAGAGAATCTGTCTTGCAGTACAAGGGGCACCAGTTCGATCCCTGGCCTGGGAGAATCCCACGTGCTGCAGAGCAGCTGGACCGGTGTGTCCAATTACGAGCCAGCGCTCTAGAGCGCATGCGCCCAGAGCCAGTGCTCTGCAACCAGAGGCCACTGCAATGGAAGGCCCACACAGGCCAAAGAATTAAGATGGATGAAAAATAAATAAATAAAAAACCAATAAATGAGGCCAAAAAATTTTTTAAAAAGACTGACTGTCCCTTGGGCTGCTTTTTTGTGTGTGTCCCTGCCAGTTGTCACCAGCCTGTTCCCAAACCCGTCTTCCCTCTGAGCTTCGTGTTTATCAGTCTACTCTACTATCCCCACCGCCATGCTGGGGACCAAACCCTGTTTCTCTCTGGTGAAGAAAGGGTCCTGAATCTCACACTAACTCTTCTTTTTTTGACCACACTGTGCAGAATGTGGGATCTTAGTTCCCTGACCAAGGATCGAACCCAAACCCCCTGCATTGGAAGGTAGAGTCTTAGCCACTGGACTACCAGAGAAGTCTCATTGCTCAAACTCTTCTGTACTCCAAGACTCTTTCTCCATAATTATTTAGAGAGAAAGGGCTTCTGATCAGGTTGGGGCCACACTGTTCTTTCTGCATGAACCCCGGGCCCTAAGGCAGAGATCTGTGCCTTTTGAGCTCAATTGCCATTGTGTGTACCAGTACCCACTAGAATGCTCTGTAGATGCCAAATCTTGAAAACACTGGTTTTCAAGGATACTGGACTGGGAGCCAGGAGGTCTAGATTCTAGTCTTGGTTTTGACCTTGACTATGTTAGTCAACCGATAAGCCTTTGTCCCTCCATTCTAGGATAGATTATATTTCCTGCTCTGGCTTCCTCACATGACTTTTTATATGGCTCTGTGGACATTAAATGAGAAAATGGATGTACATATGCTTTGTAACCTGTAAGCCCGTGGTATGAGATGAAATGGCCTTTTTTTTTTTTCTAATTTTTACTGGAGTATGGTAGATTTACAATGTTGTGTTAGTTTCAGGTGTACAGCAGGGTGAATCAGTACGTGTGCTCATTTAAAAAGACTGACTGCTGGGCTTCCTGGTGGTCCAGTGGGTAGAGAATCTGTCTTGCAGTACAAGGGGCACCAGTTCGATCCCTGGCCTGGGAGAATCCCACGTGCTGCAGAGCAGCTGGACCGGTGTGTCCAATTACGAGCCAGCGCTCTAGAGCGCATGCGCCCAGAGCCAGTGCTCTGCAACCAGAGGCCACTGCAATGGAAGGCCCACACAGGCCAAAGAATTAAGATGGATGAAAAATAAATAAATAAAAAACCAATAAATGAGGCCAAAAAATTTTTTAAAAAGACTGACTGTCCCTTGGGCTGCTTTTTTGTGTGTGTCCCTGCCAGTTGTCACCAGCCTGTTCCCAAACCCGTCTTCCCTCTGAGCTTCGTGTTTATCAGTCTACTCTACTATCCCCACCGCCATGCTGGGGACCAAACCCTGTTTCTCTCTGGTGAAGAAAGGGTCCTGAATCTCACACTAACTCTTCTTTTTTTGACCACACTGTGCAGAATGTGGGATCTTAGTTCCCTGACCAAGGATCGAACCCAAACCCCCTGCATTGGAAGGTAGAGTCTTAGCCACTGGACTACCAGAGAAGTCTCATTGCTCAAACTCTTCTGTACTCCAAGACTCTTTCTCCATAATTATTTAGAGAGAAAGGGCTTCTGATCAGGTTGGGGCCACACTGTTCTTTCTGCATGAACCCCGGGCCCTAAGGCAGAGATCTGTGCCTTTTGAGCTCAATTGCCATTGTAGGAGAAACAGGTTCGATCCCTGATCCGGGAAGATTCCACATGCTGCGGAGCAACTAAGCCCCATGAACCACAACTACTGAGCCTGTGCTCTAGAGCCTTGGAGCCTCAACTATTGAGCCCATATGCTGGAATTATCGAAGCCCACGTGCCTTAGAGCCCAAGTTCCACAAGAAGTCACTGCAACAAGAAGCATGCTCACCTCAACTAGAGAGTAGCCTCAACTCCCTGCAACTAGAAAAGAGCCAACAGCATCAGTGAAAATGCAGAATAGCCCAAAACAAACAAATAAATAAAACAAACGAACAAACAAAACAAAACAAAACAAAAAAACCTTGGGACACATGTAAGGGGAAATGAATCCAGAGCTTTCTTCGCATCTCAGAACCTGTCCTCAGTAAGTGATCACCCACCTTCCCTACTGTCTGTACTTCATTTTTAAAAAATTTTATTTATGAAAGAGAAAAAGATTTTATTTATGTATTTATTTATTTTTGGCTATTCTAGGTTTTCACTGCTGCTGTAGGCTCTTCTCTAGTTGCAGGGAGTGGGGCTACTCTCTAGTTGAGGTGAGCAGACTTCTTGTTGTGAACTTGGGCTCTAGGGCACATGGGCTTTAATAGTTGTGGCACATGGGCTCAGTAGATGCAGCTCCCAGGCTGTAGAGCACAGGCTCAATGGTTGTGGTCCATGGGCTTAGTTGCTCCACAGCATGTGGGATCTTCCTGGATCTGGAAATCAAACCCATGTCTCCTGCACTGGCAGGCGAACTCTTCACCACTGAGCCACTAGGGAAGCCCTCTGCACTTCACTTTCATCCCTGCTTTTTAATTGTGCTGTATAGCCTAAATCGGATCTCCCAGCAGGCATTAGTAGTAAGGAATCTGCCTTTCGATGCAGGAGATGTAAGGTAAGTGGGTTCAATCCTTGGGTTGGGAAGATCCCCTGGAGTAGGAAATGGCAACCCACTCCAGTATTCTTACCTGGAAAATCCCATGGACAGAGCAGCCGGGTGGGCTACAGTCTGTGGGGATGCCAACAAGTCAAACATGCCTGGACAACTGAGCACGTGGCCTAAATAAACCAGTAGATCCTATTGATTCATCTTCCACTAGTAGAAGTCATTCGTTAAGATGAAATGAAAACTGGAGATTGAGAGATTTGTACTGGTATCAGTCCAGGCAGACTGTTTCTAAGTCTTTTGCATGCTTGGCCAAGGAGCCATGCCTTCCATTTCTTTATTCTGGTAATGATTCAAGCACATGAATATTTATATAAAATAGTGAGCTGCTGAGAGACAAGACAAAGTTCAATTTCATAAACAGTAAAGCCACATTGTTAGGGGTTTTATAAAAATGTTAAAGTACCACGAAACTTAGGAAATCGCGGAGACATTTTTTAAAGAATAAATGGCTTCTGGAGCTGCAGGTATGTTGCTGAAAGGATCTCCCACATAAGCTCAGGTCTAGGGATTCTTAATTCTAGATGTGTGTCAGAATCACCCAGAGAGCTTTTAAGAAATTCAGTGCTGGGACTTGCCTGGTGGTCACAGGCTAAGATTGTGAGCTCCCAAAGCAGGAGGCCTGGGTTTGATCCCTGACCAGGGAAGTAGATCCCCCATGCTGCAACTCAGATCTGGTGTGTACATGCACGCTCAGTCAATCCAGTCATAACCAACTCTTCCCAAACCCTTGGACTGTAGCCCACCAGGCTCCTCGGTCCATGGGATTCTCCAGGCAAGAATACTGGAGTGAGTAGCCATTCCCTTCTCCCACAGCTCTTCCTGACCCAGGAGTCGAACCTGGGTCTCCTGCATTGGCAGGTGGATTGTTTATCACTGCGCCACCTGGGAAACCCCTTCCCCCTCCCATATTCCATACCCAAATTGGACAAACAAGAAAACCAGTTTCGAAAAAGCAAGCCCAGGCCTTCCAAACCAAGCATCAGGGCCTTGCAGTTTATCTTCACCCCTCCCCAGGTCCAGTGATCACCCAATTTCTGGTAGCCTCACCACAGTTGCTGTAGAAACAGTGATATCACCAGCTTTGATTCTGATGTCACTCTCCAGTCCCAGCACGGGGACATCCAGGGAAGGCTTGGGGAGGAAGCAAGATCTTGAGCAGACCACGAACATCCCAGTGTCTTCGTTGACTTTACAAGTAGATTCTGGAGTCTCATGTGGTTCAGTCTTCCAGTGCTGCAGAGGTAGGAGACCCCACTGGACTGAAAAAACAGCCCCTTTTCTGGTCCTCTGTGGTTGAAAGGGAGAAGTCCATGCTAAGGAATGAGTAACTACATGTTCAGCCTCACCTCCCTCTTTGCCCAGTTGATGTCAATGTGACAATGGAATCTTCTGGAAATAAATGAGCCTCTTCTTCAGCATGACAATAGCTGTATTGCCCATCTCTTCCACTGAAGTTTTAATTTTGTGGCAGATGGACCAGATCTCCTTGGCTCTACTTTTGGGGACTCAAGGGTGTCTGCTCTCCAGTTTGATGATGTAAAGTTTCATGATGTCACTGAATATTGATTGCTGACTTTTCCTCTTCACGTGCGGCTATTCCAGAAGTTGCGGTGGGGGTGGATTTTTGTTTGTTTTGTTTGTTTCTTCCCCCAGTGCTCTAACAGCAAAGCCAGACTACTATAGCTCTGAGTCCCAATTCTCATTTGCTTTCATCCTCTCACTGTTACTTCTGAATTCCTGGCTAGACAGCAGAGAATGGGGAAAGACAGAATATTGTGTATATATATAGAGAGAGCCATGTGGAGAAAACTCCTGTACTAATGGGGCAGTGGAGGAAGAAGTTATGAATAAGGGGAAGTGAAAATAGAGGAGAGCCCTGGGAGAGCTTCACACTGAATGATACCAGGCAAGATCTGGGTGAGTAGCCATTCCCTTCTCCCACAGCTCTTCCTGACCCAGGAGTCGAACCTGGGTCTCCTGCATTGGCAGGTGGATTGTTTATCACTGCGCCACCTGGGAAACCCCTTCCCCCTCCCATATTCCATACCCAAATTGGACAAACAAGAAAACCAGTTTCGAAAAAGCAAGCCCAGGCCTTCCAAACCAAGCATCAGGGCCTTGCAGTTTATCTTCACCCCTCCCCAGGTCCAGTGATCACCCAATTTCTGGTAGCCTCACCACAGTTGCTGTAGAAACAGTGATATCACCAGCTTTGATTCTGATGTCACTCTCCAGTCCCAGCACAGGGACATCCAGGGAAGGCTTGGGGAGGAAGCAAGATCTTGAGCAGACCACGAACATCCCAGTGTCTTCGTTGACTTTACAAGTAGATTCTGGAATCTCATGTGGTTCAGTCTTCCAGTGCTGTAGAGGTAGGAGACCCCACTGGACTGAAAAAACAGCCCTTTTTCTGGTCCTCTGTGGTTGAAAGGGAGAAGTCCGTGCTAAGGAATGAGTAACTACATGTTCAGCCTCACCTCCCTCTTTGCCTGGTCAATGTCAATGTGACAATGGAATCTTCTGGAAATAAATGAGCCTCTTCTTCAGCATGACAATAGCTATATTGCCCATCTCTTCTGCGGAAGTTTTAATTTTGTGGCAGATGGATCAGATCTCCTTGGCTCTACTTTTGGGGACCCAAGGGTGTCTGCTCTCCAATTTCACTATGTAAAGTTTCATGATGTCACTGAAGACTGACTATCTGCTGACTTTTCCTCTTCACGTGAGGCTATTCCAGAAGTTGCGGTGGGGGTGGATTTTTGTTTGTTTTTCCCCCGAGTGCTCTAATAGCAAAACCAGACTGGTATAGCCATGAGTCCCAATTCTCATCCACTTTCATCCTCTCACTGCTACTTCTGAATTCCTGGCTAGACAGCAGAGAATGGGGAAAGGCAGAATATTGTGTGTATATATATAGAGAGAGAGCGCCACGTGGAGAAAACTCCTGTACTAATGGGGCAGTGGAGGAAGAAGTTATGAATAAGGGGAAGTGAAAATAGAGGAGAGCCCTGGGAGAGCTTCACACTGAATGATACCACTGAGAATGTACACGAGCACACACACAGTCTCCTAATCCGTAATTTAAACAAAATCACATGAAACTGATGTCATCAACAGCCACATTGACGGAGTGTGTACTATATGCCAGGCACTTAGAGAAAGGAAATGAGAGAGGAAGAGAGAACGGATATATTAGAGTATATTCTTTCTTTTGACAACCAGTAATAAAAAGTAATCGAGTAAATTTCACAACTTGATCAGATGTGTATCAACTCTGCAAAAGGGTCATGTATGCTACCTGTAACTTGAGTTTTTCTGCGAGCTTAGGAACCGTGATTAAACAGGCGCTCTTGCTCATGATGGACACAGGAAACATGTCCTGAGCTGGAGCTGTGGTCTGGGGTTCAGCACCGTGACTGAGCCCCCTCTATTGTTTATGCCTCCATGGCTGGTGTTCATGGTTTGCATTCCTCAGTTAACACTGAGATAATAATCACATAAACTTTTTTTACAGAATTTTACTAGTATGTATTTTTGGCTATTCTGGGTCTTCGTTGCTGCCAGTGGGCTCTTCGCTAGTTGCAGGCAGTGGGGGCCACTCTAGTTGAGGTGAGCAGGCTTCTTATTGCAGTGGCTTCTCTTGTTGTGGAACTTGGGCTCTAGGGTGCACAGGCTTAAGTGGTTGTGGCACATGGGCTCAATAGTTGCTGCTCCGAGGCTCTAGAGCACAGGCTCCATGGTTGTGGCTCACAGGCTTAGTAGCACCACAGCAAGACGGATCTTCCTAGATCAGGGATCAAATCCATGTCTCCTGTATTGGCAGGCAAATTGATTACCACTGAGCTACTAGGGAAGCCCTGTAAGGAAGATAATTTGTTGGAAGTTGGTTTTGACGCTAAGTATGATTTCCTTTTGTCACACGAGGTTGTATATTTCTCCCGAGTCCTCAAAGGAGCATTTACAGAGTGTTTGGAGATCCATGAACTCGGGGCACTTACTCTCCATTCCAGCTACTGAACTTCTGACTTCCTCTTTAAAGCAAGTTCGAGTTTAGGCTAAGGACTTTCAGTGTCCTCGTTGTTAAATAAGTCTGTCGGCCAATGACCGGAAAGTGGAGAATAACAATAGGCATTGCAGAAATAGTTGCTCAGATGATGAAACCCTTGTTATCGTGCAAGAACCCCGAGACTGCAGCAAGAATGAGATCAGGACTGTGAGTGTGAATGACGTTTT